>CM044012.1:18776505-20084005 GCA_024085815.1 Flaveria linearis
AATCAAAAAGTGAAGTATGCAACTTGTTCGTTTCAAGATGCGGCGCTATCCTGGTGGAATTCTCAACGACAGATTTTGGGAGACGCAAATGCTTATGAACTCTCCTGGGAACAGTTAAAGGAGATGCTACTTCGTGAGTACTGCCCTCGAAATGAACTGCAGAAAATCGAGACGAATTCTGGAATCACACAATGGAGGGTGCTGACATACGACCTACACGTCTAGGTTCAACGATCTTGCTAGATTGGTACCTCGATGGATGTAACGCCAGAGTACGTCCGGATTGAAAGATATATTGGGGGATTATCGCCACCAATCCGAAGCAGTGTTACAGCATCCAACCCTACTACCATACAAGTGCCATAACCATTGCTCACACTCTAACCGATGATGCAGTACGTAGTGGACGTTGGGTAAAAAGGCGGGGAAGTGGAAAAGAGAATTGTGGAATTGGAAAGGAGGATATCGGACGGTAACGAGGAAATGGAATGGAAATCCCAATGTTGGAGGAACAACAAAAAGAGCTTTAAGCCAGGACCTAGGAGGGCGTATACTGCTACTTTAAGCGACTCCAAGGGAAAGCGAGGACCACCAGGAAGATTTACAAGTGTGGGTACTCACATAATGGTGAATGTCGAATTTGCTCGCGCTGCAAGAATTTGGCCACCTAAGTCAGAATTGCAGAACCAAACCCATTGAGAAGACACAAAGAACTGTCTGGTTTGTTTCGGATGTGGCATACGGGACATTTCAAGGGAGATTGTCCTAATCTAGGCGAAACCAAGGCAAGGGGACGAGCATTTGAGATGAATGTAAAGGAGGCACGTCAGGAGCCGTCAGTTGTTAATGGTATGTTCCTCATTAATACCATTATGCATCTGTACTATTTGACACCGGTGCTGATTTAAGTTTTGTGTCAAAAGAATTTGAACCATTACTAGGAGAAAGCCTTACAGTTTAGATAAGAAATATATAATCGAATTAGCCAATGGAAGAAAATAGAATCTGATTATGTGATCAAGAACTGTACCATTCAACGTAACGACACCCTTTAGCATCGATTTGCTACCTGTCACATTGGGAAGCTTTGATGTAGTGGTAGGAATGGACTGGCTTTCTCGAAACCATGCTGAAATCGTTTGCTCCGAGAAACTTATTCGATTACCGATGAGCAGCAGTAAAATTCTGATAGTACAAGGCGACAAAGGGAAGCCTTCTCAAAGTCATTAATGCTAGGGGCATATGAATATATAAACAAGGATACCAGGCTTTCCTAGTAAAGGCCACTGGCGTAAACAAGGAAGAACGAAGAATCGAAGATATTCCAGTGGTGAGGGAGTACCCGGAGGTGTTTCCTGAGGATTAACAGGGTTACCTCCGTAGCGACAGATTGAATTTCGAATAGAGTTTGGTGCCGGAGCAGCCCCCATTGCCCGATCGCCGTACCGGTTAGCGCCCTCGGAGATGCAGAGTTGTTGCAAGAATTGTTAGATAAAGGATTCATCCGACCAAGTTTTCTCCGTGGGTGAGCACCGGTAGTTATTGTCCAGAAGAAGATGGATCGTTTTAGAATGTGTATCGATTATCGAGAATAGATAAACTCACAATAATAAAGAATCGATACCCATTACCAAGAATAGATGATCTGTTCGACCAGTTACAAGGATCCAGTTACTACTCCAAGATTGATCTACGATCGGTTACCATCAGTTGCTGATAGCAGAAGAGGACGTTCCAAAAACAGCCTTCAGAACACGATACGGCCACTATGAGTTTCTGGTGATGCCGTTTGGTTTTAACCAATGCTCCGGCAGTGTTCATGGACCTCATGAACAGATGTCTGTAAGCCGTATTTAGCAAGTTTGTAATAGTTTTTATCGATGACATCCTGGTTTACTCAAAGTCCCGGAAGATCATGAGCATCATTTACAACTTGTTTTGGAATGCTAAAGAAAGAAAAACTGTATCCGAAATTTTCAAAATGTGAATTATGGCTACGGGAAGTTCACTTTCTTGGGCATGTTATAAACAAGGAAGGTATTCTGGTGGACCCTACAAAGGTTGAAGCAATAAAGAATTTGGAAGCACCCAAGTCACCAACAGAAAGTACGACAATTCCTAGGGTTAGCTGGCTACTATCGTAGATTCATCGAGAATTTTTCAAAAGGTAGCACAACACTAACCCTACTGACTCGTAAAGATCGAAGAACGAGAGTGGAGGCGCTGACCAGGAAGAAGTTTTCAAGTGCTAAAGCAAAAACTGTGTAGTGCACCGATTCTATCACTCCCTGATGGAACCGACGCGGATTTGTCGTGTACTGCGATGCTTCGCGTTTAGGTCTTGGGATGCGTGTTGATGCAAAGAGACAAAGTCATCGCTTACGCATCAAGGCAACTAAAAACACATGAAAAGAATTACACAACCCATGACCTTGAATTAGGGGCAGTGATTTCGCAATGAAAATCTGGAGACACTACCTCTATGGACAAAAGTGCGTGTATAAACAGATCATAAAGCTTACAGCATATTTTCGACCAGAAAGAGCTGAACATGAGACAGCGACGATGGGTCGAGTTATTGAGTGATTACGACTGTGACATTAGATATCACCCAGGCAAGGCCAACGTGGTTGCAGACGCTCTCAGCAGGAAAGAAAGAGAAAAGCCTTTGCGCGTAGAGCTTTAGAGTTAACCATATACTCTGATCTCTTACGCGATACGTGATGCACAGATGGAAGCAATGAAAGACGACAATCTGGTGAATGAGATTTGAAAGGATTGATCAGAGAATTAACACCTAACTCCGATAACCTGATGCGGTTTGCAAAAAGAGTATGGATTCCAAAGTACGGGGATTTGCGCCAACTAATTCTTGACGAAGCACATAAATCAAGATACTCAATCCACCCCGGATCAGACAAGATGTACCATGATGTAAAAGAATTGTATTGGTGGCCCAATATGAAAGGTGATATAGCTGCATACGTAAGCAAATGTATGACATGCTCCAAAGTAAAGGCAGAACACCAAAAGCCATCTGGACTCTTACAACAGCCTGCATTCCAATCTAGAAATGGGAGTGTATCGCCATGGATTTTGTAACGAAATTACCCAAAACATTAAACGGTCACGATGCAATTTGGGTAATAATTGACCGTTTAACAAAATCAGCACACTTCTTGCCTATCAAAGAGACGTATGGCATGCAAAGATTGGCCAATCTGTATATCAAAGAGGTGGTATCTCGCCACGGAGTACCCATATCAATTATTTCTGACAGAGATAGTCGATTTACCTCGAGATTTTGGCAACCTTGCACGAGGCCATGGGCACTCGCTTAGACATGAGTACTGCATACCACCCCCAAACGGACGGTCAAAGCGAGAGACCATCCAGACACTGGAAGATTTGTTGAGAGCATGTGTAATGGACTTTGGTAGGAACTGGGACACCCACTTGCCATTGGTTGAGTTTTCATATAACAATAGCTACCACACCAGTATCAAAGCGGCTCCATTTGAGGCTTTATACGGGAGAAAATGTCGTTCTCCCCTCTGTTGGGCAGAAATTGGTGAAAGACAATTAACCGGACCCGAAATTATTCAAGAAACAACTGACAAAATCGGGCAAATCAGAAGAAGACTAGAAGCGGCGAGAAGTAGACAAAAGAGCTATGCGGATAATCGGAGAAAGCCGTTAGAATTTCAAATTGGTGATAGAGTATTTTTAAAAGTATCACCATGGAAAGGCATAGTAAGATTTGGTAAACGAGGAAAACTCAATCCCCGATTCATTGGACCGTTCGAGATCACCGAACGTATTGGATCAGTCGCATATCGTCTTAACTTACCATGTGAACTCGGAAATGTTCATAATGTGTTCCATGTATCCAATCTTAAGAAATGCATGTCAGATGAATCGCTAATTATTCCACCAGAAGAAGTTTACATTGACGACAAACTCCAATTCATCGAAGAACCAATTGAGGTTATGGATCGGAAGGTTCAGAAACTCAGACGAAAGCAAATCAGACTAGTCAAAGTAAGATGGAATTCGAAGAGAGGACCTGAATTTACATGGAACGCGAAGATCAGATGCAACAAAAGTATCCCCACCTTTTTAAGACTCAGCCTAACAGAGACCCAGCAGCGTAAATTTCGGGACGAAATTTCTTAAACGGGGGGAGACTTTAACAACCCGACAAAAATCAGGTCAACGTCAACTCTATTTTTCGAATTTTAAGCATTAATTATTAATTTAGTTGACTAATTTGACTCGCTAGAAATTGACCAATGTTCTTCTTAAGAAGAAATGCCTTGCTGAATTTGGAATTTACAAACACAGTACATTGTACCCACGAGAGTCAATAATCAGTATTTGATTAATGTTAACGCAAAACCGTCAACGGATAAACCGATGAGACAAAATGTTTAATAATACTAAAAAAAATAATAATAATAATAATAAACTTTAATTATAAATAAACAAAATAATGATAATAAAAGAATATAATGGATTGAAATGATGAGAAGGATATTGCTGCAACCAAGAAAATTTCTTGGTACTCTACACATGCATAATATCCCTACAAAATCCACTAACTCATTTTAAACACTCCAACACTCAAACTCTCCACCTTCCCCTCTTCTCTTTTCTACTTCACCTCACTACCCCATCTTTCCTCATTTCTCCTTCATCCACCAGCACCACCACCCTCCCGCCGGACACCATCGCTGCCACTGCCAGGGAGGGCAGTGGCATCACCGCCACCTGCGGCTGCTAGTTCCACCCCCTTCTCTCCTTCTCCCTTGCCCTCTCGGTTAACACCACAACCCAAACTACCATCGCCTCCACCCCACCCAAACCATCACCTCCGCCGGCTGTCACCCGAAACCCCACCCCCATCGCGACACCACCATTCACCACCGAAACACACCACCGTCGCCTGTTAATCACCACCGCCGGCTACCACCGGAACACACCACCCGACACCCCCCATCGCGGCACCATCTTCACCACCCAACACCTCCCATCACACCCGCCACCATCGACCGTCACCCCTATCACCATCGCCACCCGACATCACCCGCACCACTCTCTCCTTTCTCCCTCGGTCTAACAACACCAGTCGCCCACCAACACCCTTAGATCTGCATTGTATTTTGGAGACAAAACAAGGAGGATTATCAAGCTAAAAACTGGATTAGGGTTCAAGAGTGGGCATCAAGTCGTGAGCACCGCGAGTTAACCTTAGAAACCAAAGTTTTAGACTCAAGGTATAGCCATTTAGACTATATTTGATGTCATGTTCATGCATGGATCATCAAGACTAAAATCTTGATTATTGGTTCACCCGCTTGTTGATTTTGGAAAAATGTGTTTATTGGTAAAAATGGATCTTGAAATGGCTTAAGAAATCTGAAAATTGGGTTAGGAATGGTATTAGTTGGTAGAATCAAGTGTGGATTGAGTAAAGGATGTAAGAATGTGCATAGCTATAGGTATGTGACATGCATGTATGAATGCATGATGATAGGAGACTCAATGGATTTATGGCTTTCTAAGAAACATATTAAGGGAAAATATTTGGATGATTATTGTTGGTAATAATGAAGTAGAATCATGACTAAGTAGGAAATATTGGATGATATTGCTAAAGATTAATAATGATCAAAATAAAAGGTGATATTGGACCTTAAGAAGATATAAGAATATTGATCAACACTAGAACAATACCTTTCAAAAATAACGATGAATAAATAATATAAATTTATATATATAAGTATATAAGTTATAACGATGGATAAACAATATAAATTGATATATATATACGTATATACTATAAGTAAATTTAGTTATAAAATAAATGAAGCTTTACGAGAAATTTGATCAAAACGTTTTAATATAATACAAGTCGGGTGAACATTATTTCATTAAACAGAAATTTCCTCGTATTGACAAATATATGTATATATATTTAGGGTTTGTTTAATCGGAAGGATTACGTATTGGCTTATTGGCTTTTCTGATCATACTCAAGGTGAGTACTTCGGCCCCGTTTTTAAATACTGTTTTATTTAAAATATTTTGGGGGAAAAGCATGATAAAGATATGAGTTATCTTATATATATATATATATATATATATATGATGAATGATTGAGAAAATGAATATATATTAATTAATGATATAAGTTGGGTAAGTAATATGCGTACATATTACTGGACCCCTAAATCCCCCCATAATCATTAACCTCGGGGAGGCCACAGACTTATATGGGTAGATCTATCGGTTAGAAGGGCCCGCTCTCACGACCAGTCGCTCTGGTCGGGAATGTGAGGGAGTATATATGTTTGGACTGTTGTGGGGCAACGACGTGTTTCTTGGTTTGATTATGGACTTATAGCCGAATTTATCATAGGACCTAGCTAGTCTATGATACATATATATATATATATATATATATATTAAATTTCTCTGTCATCATAATAAAATTGGAAAATAAACTATTTTTCCTTTAAATACTGAAACCCGAATACTCACCAACTTTTGTTGACCTAGTATTTTCTCATGCTTTTCAGGTCAGTAAGAAACCTTAATTGGGAATGATGCGTAGGGATTTCGGGAAGGTCAAACGGTGTTGGGAGACGATGACGAAACGTGGGACCTAAATATCTAAGTGTAGATCTTTTCGATGGAAAAGATTTTATTGAAAACTTGTCTTAACTTTAAGTATGTATTGTGAATAAGTCTAAGGATTTCGTAACAAAAATTATGTTTCTTATAATAACCGTTTGACTATAGTCGTTGGTAAAATTCCAACTTCAGTTATTGCCCTTCCACGTGTACATCCGTGGTATGAATCGGTTTTCGGGGTGTGACATGAACAGTGGATAGAAGATGGCGGTTCACTTGGACTTGAACGCATCTTCGATATATGTTTTTTTAAATGTTTGAGCTCGGGATCTTTTCAAGATTGTTTGGTGGAATCCATTTTTTTAAGAATATTGTATATTTGTGAAATAGTAGATACGTAATGTTTGAGAATTATGTAAAACTGTGAGTTATAATTTAGTGTTTATAATTTATTTTTTTTGAATATAGCCGTTAAGGGTGGGGGTGTATTAACGGTGCAAAAAGTGACTTTGGAATGGTCAAATTGTGCAAGTGGGAGAGGTGGGCACGGCAATTACATGTCGTGGGGCGTGTTTTTTTTCTGCGTAGAGGAGCAACGGCGGTGTTGTCGCGGGTGTCCGGCATGGGCGCCCCCACACCTTTATTTTACTTCTCTACGAGTGACATAATTATCTTAAATATTTGGAATTTGAATTGAATTCTATCATCAAGCTTTTAATAAAGAGACTACTTTTAGTTATGATACTTGTTTGAATATGGTAATTACCTTATATTTATATAGAAAATTAAGTGTTTTTTTGAACATTGATGTACGTATAAAGATTCTTTGACTTGCAACTAAATATACGTTGCCAGATAGATGACAAAAAAACGTTCCCGTCCACATTATCCCCCTAGAAAGAGCCTCGTCTATCCATTAAAGTACATAGATAATGATAATTGTATAACTTTGTTTCACTGATGTTTCATGATTAGACTGCACTAACAGGTTGGACAGAATACATTTCATGTTAATAATATATTAAGGGGCCTACTAAAGAGACGCCCTCCAGGATATCTGGACGCCCTCTTTACGGCCCGTAAGGCCCTTCACGGGCCGTATGGTCTGTCGCAAGTCAAATCGGTCATTCAGAAACGTAATTCAAAAACGTAACGGCCCGTGAATACGATCACGGTCGTGTTTATTTACGGCCCGTGAATTTCTTCACGGCCCGTATGGAATACGTCTTACGGGCCGTGAACGTACTTACGGGTCCTAGTTTCACTTTTAATAATTTGACGAGATATATTATTCCTCGTTTTTCGTGTAATTTTGTATTTATTACGTTATTTGATATGACGTAATATTCCTCGATAGTCGTGTAAATTTGTATTTATTACATTATTTGATATGACGTAATATTCCTCGATATTCGTGTTAATTATGTGACGAGATGCAATATTCCATTTCAACTACTATATAAACGTTAGTTTATAAATTCATTTCATAATTCAACGATATAAATTCATTTCATTTCAACTACTACATAAACGCAATATTCCATTTCAAGTACTATATAAACGTTAATATCTAACGTTACGATGTCTTTCTGGGATAGCAACTATTTATTTGGTTCGGAATATAACTATTACCCTCAGGAGGTTACGGTTATTACGAAGAGGCTGCTTCAAACTATCCAGGACAGTTCGCGTCCAATTACGGCGGGAATGACGGCGGCGATGACGGGGGTGATAACGGTGGCGATAGCAGCGGGGATAATGACGGTTCTGGTTCCGGTAAAAAGGGTTTATACAACACGAATCAGGTTATAAGATATATCATATTTAATTTTACTTTCATTTTACTATCATTTAGTAATAACTAACTAAAAATATTAAATTGATTAGGTTTTCTCATCTCGTGAAGAATTAGTTGATTGGGCAACTAAAGTGGGGCGAGATAATGGGTTCGTTATTGTCACCAAACGTTCAAAAAGAAATTCGAATGGTTTGGTGGTTAAAATTTGGTTGAAATGCGATTGGGGTGGTGTATATAAGGGAGCATCCACTCTAAGAAAAAGTGGCACGAAAAAAACAAACTGTCAATTTGAATTGCAGGGTAAGTACCAGATGCAGAGAGATGGGTGGATTATAGTTGTTGTGGATGATACTCATAACCATGAACCTGCTGAACACCTGGAAGGACATGCATACGCAATGAGGCTCACCGAAAATGAGCTTTCTACTGTAAGGAATCTGACCGAGCAAAATATTGACCCTCGAAACATTCTAGGCACGTTGAGGGAACAAAATCCCAATAACGTGTCTGGGTTACGAACCGTATATAATGCTCGGGCAAAAATAAAAAGTCCACCAGAATTGGTGAAACCCCAATGCAGGTTTTTTTTTCTATACTACAACAACATCAATATATTTACACCCCTCACATTGAGGAACCGACAAATACCATCGACGGGGTTTTTTTTATACATCCCACTTCTCACACATTATGGCGTGCTTACCCACACGTGCTGATGATTGACACAACATACAAAACTAACTTGTATAAAATGCCTTTTGTTCAAATGGTTGGTGTGACATCCACCCTGAAATCTTTTTCTGTTGCTCACGCATTCATTGATTATGAGCGTGAAGCCAACTTCAGATGGGTGTTAGAGCAACTAAAAGCAACGCTGGAAGATAAGTGTATGGAGCCCCGTGTTATACTAACCGACCGAGACCTCGCTCTGATGAATGCGTCAGAAGAAGTTTTTCCGAGTGTTGTTCGATTACTTTGCAGATGGCATATTTCGGAAAATATTGCTAAACATTGTAAGGCGAGTTTTTCAAATGAAGAGTGGGGTGCTTTTCAGCATGTGTGGTCGGTACTTATTAACTCTGAAACGGAGGACATATACGCTTATAATTACGACCGGCTTTATCGCAGATTGTGTCCAACCATTCAAGTAAGTTTTCTAGTGTTATTCTTAAAATATATGTATATTTATATAAAAATAAGTGCATTTTTTTTAATAGGAGTGCTGATGTACCTAAAAAATAACTGGTTGGACCCCTACAAAGAGAGATTTGTGTCGGCGTGGATAAATAGAAGTTATAACTTCGGTCAGCACACAACGAACCGAGTTGAGAGCCAACATTCGTTGTTGAAAAGTTACCTGAAAGCAACCAATAGCACCCTGGATAGATTTATTCCTTTCATTAATAATATCTTAGCTACCCAGGAAATTGCTATAAAAGAAAGTTTTACCAAAAGCAAAATCATGCTTATGGTGCAGCATAATCATGAAGTGCTTAAATTGCTGCGAGGTAACGTTTCTATTGCGGCTTTGGATATGTTAGTCGGTGAGATTAACAGGATACATCATCTAATTATATCCAAAGAATCATGTGGCTGCCATCTTTTTACCAGCTTTGGTCTTCCGTGTGCTTGTAAATTAAACAATTACTTTCAAACAGGTGAATGTTCTTTTACGTTTTTATTTTTTCATGAAAACTTTTATTATATTTTATTTAATATATTATTTTATAGGTCAATGTATCCCGCTCGATGCCATTGATGTTTTTTGGAGGAAGCTAGATTTTTCACCCGCGTATATTGTACGGGAGGTTCAAGTAGATGTACATAAAGAGATGGAGATGGTGACAAAACATTTACTTGTCCAACCCGAAAGCGTGAAAAGATCTTTGATTAATATTTTCAAATCTTTCGTTACTCCTTCAAAAACGGAAAAAAAAACCTCCTAAAGTCCAAACAAATACACGGGGTCGTCCAAAAAAAGATAAGCAAAAAGAAACAATATTAGACGCCCCCAGACATAGTTCATATGTTCAACCGAGAGAAAATTTTGAAGGTCCGCCAACATATTCAAGTTCGGTGGTGAAGTCAAAACAAGGGCCTTTGCAGCGCAGTCAATCCATGTCTTCAAAATCAAGAGCCAAAGATGGATTATCTCAACAGAGTTCCAAGTTTTCATATATCCCGGGCGACGAAGATAAAAACAATTTTTTCCGGTTTAACCGCTGGATTCCATCATTCTTTTTCCCGTATATTTCAGGTGCGGATGATGTTTTAGCGGACGGAAATTGTGGTTTTCGTGCTATAGCACTCGCACTGGGATATGGTGAAAATCACTGGCGTTTTATACGTACGGAACTTATATCTGAGTTGGATGAAAACAGACATAGGTACGCTGCGATGTTTCCTGATATAAACGAAATAAGGAATCATTAAACTGGAACGGGTTAGGTGCGGCTCCACACAAAATTGGATGACAGTGCCACCTGCTACAATCCTTATTGCTAACAGGTTTCGAGTGGTTATAATTTTTATATCGATCGGCAACTCCGCTACTTTTTCCCGTTCTGGTTATCTCCTCGTGATATCAGTGAACATCATATAATTTCAATTGCTTATGTTCAAGATTGCCATTTCATTAGAATTCGATTAGTGGGTGACTATCCAATGCCTGTTCCGAGCAAATATTGGCATTTGTACAAAACAGAAAACGCCAATGATTGGGAGGCTATATACGGAAGTCGAATTCAAAAATATCTTGAACTAAGGCCCGTAGACCCGGTTGAACACGTAGATTTAGTATAGTTTACACATTTATCAATTCTTTCAATTCTTTATTTATTCAATTCTTTATTGTTGTTGAATTGTAAACATGTAATCTATTCTTTCGTTTTCCAAAGAAAAATGCAATAAGAAGATTATCGAATTTTTCTTCAACCTTTGAATTTTGTTTATATGAGCTGGGCATTTGGTTAGCATAAAAGTGTGTAGGAATGTTAATGATATGAGATGCATAATATATGTTGAGATTCAAGTATGTTTTTCAGTGCAACTTTTCCGACTGAGATTCAAGTATGTTTATATAATTGCAGAGCCTGGCGTCGGATTTTCTGAAGGATTATATATTTCTTTATGTGGGACGAGTAGGTTCAAGTACTGATTTTATTCTCCAAAAGGTTGATTTAATATTATTCGTACAAACCACTTCCTCCACAAGCACAACCAATTGTAACATATAATTAAACATTTAAACGTCATCCAAAATAACTCATAATATATAAACATAATTTTACAAATTTTTTACATGAAAGGTAAATAAAACAATAAAATCCTACTATCTATGCGTCATGACCACCACCAGCATCACCACCACCAGCATCCTCCGCATCACCACCACCAGCAGCCTCCTCGTCATCACCCGCATGTCGTCTGACAAACGGAGGCAACTCCGGCCGAGGGGGGAGGTCGATACCCTGGCTAGCAGCCAAAATGCTGCACGCATCCGCCGTCCATAATAGCAAGGCCTGGGACTGGCGCAACATATGTAGTGCCTCCGCCATAAACTCCCCCGTCGGCGGAATCTGCCGAATGATGGTCCTTGAAACAGGCGGTGGGACGGGTGGTCCGGCGTGTGGCTGGGGCTGCGGCTGCTGCTGCGGCACCGGCTGCTCCTCCTCCTCACCAACGTCCGGCACCGGCTGCCAGACGGTCCGACCACCATCAGTGGACCATCGGAGGTCGTCGCCAAATTTGGCGGCAATCCCCATGGCCATGACGGTCTGTCGACCCAAAATCCGAGGCGGCGTGTCCGTAGTCTGCCTCGCAATTAGGGCGTCCGTAAACAACCCTAAGCGCGAGGCAATGACGGTAATGTACGAGCCGCAAACAATCGGGCTATCCATCTGCAAAACAATCAAACAATAGGCATAATTATGAATCGCATAATAGATAATACTTATTTGTTAACAATTAGTAGAAATATTTTTTACCTTGCCCTGAATGACGCTCAAAAAATAGGCGGCCATGCAGTGAGCTAGATTCACCCGTCTGGGTGAAAGCAAGGCCCTCAAAAAAAATAAGTCAAGGAGCGACACCTGCTCCATGCTCTGGTCTCTGCCGGCAATGGTGCCGGCAATGCACCGGTGTAGATACTGGTGCAAAGGATCCCTAATAGAGGTCGCCCTAATGGCGCCCTCCCACGGCTGGTCGGAAATGGTCGGCCACCATCCGACCAAAGGAGCCGGCTCCGACTGGACCTCGTCAGTATAAAAACGAGGATCCTCCGTCTCCTCTTGGGTGTAAAACCCAAGAGTCACCGCCCACTGGGCGAGGGTGAACTCGTACCTACCGGTGGTCCCCAGCCTAAATCGAACCGCTATGTGCTGGCGGGGGTCCTGATCCTCAAAGGCGGGAGTGAACTGAAACGTACACAAAAACTTCAACGTCAGCTCCCGGTAGCCCCTCCTCGATCCCAAATAAACATCCGCCTCCACGGCGTCTCTCCGTCCAGCCCGATGATATCCTGGGCACGTGCTATGTCTCCGACCTCCTCCAGCACGTCCCAGTCGATGGTGCGTGTCCCCTTCAGGGGACGTCCAATCAGCTTCCACAGCTTTTGCCGTGGCTGGGTCTCCCTCGGAAAACGAAGATCAGGGTGTGGGTCCAGAAAGTCACCCTGACCCTCGGGCTCAGTCTCCGGACGTGTACGTTTGCGGGGCGGCATAATCTGCAAAAAAAAAATAATAAATTCACCAGAAAAAAAGGGTTACGGCCCGTAAAGAACCATCACGGCCCGTAACCCACTTAAGTTTCAAAGGATTACGGGCCGTAAAGGACGGTCACGGCCCGTAACCCTCTGAAAATTCAAAAGCATACGGCCCGTGACCACCCTTCACGGCCCGTAACCCCCAAACGTTTCAATTTTCCAGATTTTTTAAATATAATTTTAATATATTTAAACGAAAAATACACAAAAATAAAATACGGATTTGAATACGTACCGTAGTAGGGAGTCGGATGTATGAAAATGATGAAAATACGGAGGTCGTGACGGGAGTAAATCGTATGTGTGTTTTGGGGCGTAAATGAGCAAATGGGCCGTGAGGTCCTATATATTATCGGGCCTCACGGTCGTGACGGACCTCACGGCCCGTTACATAATCTCCACACGGCCCGTTAACTCTTTCACGGGCCGTGATGCTTTGTACTTTTTAAAACACGGCAGTTGACACTACACGGCCGTATGGTGACACACTCACGGCCCGTAAAGCCTCTCACGGGCCGTACAAAACTTTTTTCAAGTCTATAAATTCAGCCGCTTGACACAAACAATTCACACAAATTTACTCAATACCCAAAACATGAGTGCTACAAGTGATCAAAATCCGTGGACGGATGAAGAGGAGGTGACTTTAGTAAGATCTTGTATCGAAAATTCAGGTACTATCCCGCCAAATTCAATATTTTGGAACCGGGTTTCAACTCGTTTTCATCAAATTCTCAAACGTGAAGAATATCGCACCACTCGTGAACTTAGCAACAAGTGGTCTGACTTGAGAAGGAAGGTCACGACATTTCACCAGCTCTACAAAGACGTTTACAACAATCGAAATATGTTATGGAATGATACGGATATTATGACAAGAACTCAAGAAAGATATCGGGAGAAATTTGGAATTTCCTTCAACCATTTTGCGGCTTGGATCTTTTATAAAGATCAAGAAGATTAAAAATTATGTGTTTTATTTTTGTGTGATAATAACGGTTTATCGTTTTTGAATGTACTAATAAACGTTTATGTTTTAATAAAATATTTCATTACTGTTCTACATTACACGTCTAGAATACAGTTCGTCTGCCATAAATATTCGGAATCTAAAGCAAGCATCCTGTAAGCTAACCTCTTGCCACTCTAAAGATCTATTTTGAACCAACCTACGCAATAACATACAAATTACAACTCCCGAATCTCGACCAATATGACCGGCGTTAGGGGGCTAAACGGTTTCACCCGATACCACCAGTTCTTCGATTTCTTCTTGTCCGGAGTGCTGCCAATATTGTATACGTGACAGAAAATGTAAAAAGTACGATTCGAATTGTACGAAAATCGTTCGCGTATTACGATGAATGCACCATGAATCATCACACGTATTTGGTCGGCATTCGTATGGAGAATATATACGAACTTGTAGTGAGTCCATAGAAATCTTAAAAAGATACCAATTTTCTTCGTCATCAGTCATTGGTACGTAAACCTACAAAACAATTTAATTCACGGTTATAAATCTATGATTTTTATTGTAAAACATGAAAACAGTATTACCGTATCAACTTCCCATAACGCGGGATATAGACAGTCACTCCCGTCTCCAAATTCGTTACCATTAACGGACCCCGAGTATATTAAGTTAAACCACTCAAATGGGAGAATCGTCCAACGATCACTACCCGGCAACTCTTCGGTTCTACGTATTTCTTCGTATCTCCATATTGTGAGTCTATTTGTCCACGCCCGAACATGCTATAAAACAACAACTTTTTAATCGTTAGAATTTTAAAATAAAATAAAATATATAAAAAAACTTTAAATCATACCTCTGTACCTAAAGACACGTTTCCGAGTAATTCACGCCAAAATTGTAACGGAATATCGGAATGACCCATGTAATACACTCTACATGTTTGGCAGTCACCGTTACGTATAAAGTGAATAATATTCTGAGACCAGTTCCTCCCGTTCTGCCAATTATGGTTATCTATTGGATCGGGAATACTTTCCACAATATCTCGTGAGTTTGAAGATGACTCATTTTGACGTCTTCTCCTACCTCCACGAGAAGACATTTTTACTGTTTCGTTTCTCACTAACCATATAACAAGTCATATATATAACGGTTTATATAGAATCTTAAATCGAATCAAGGAATAATACGTCGCGTCACATAATTATAAAATTTAAAAGTGCACGCAAAACGAGGAAAGTAAATTCTCAGAAGGACAACTACGGCCCGTGAAGGATCTCACGGGCCGTTATTGAGGTAGTTAACGGGCCGTGTGTGCGGACGTTTACGGGCCGTTTGTTCCTTCACGGGCCGTGATAAATGCAGTTGTGAGAATTAAATTTCGAAGCCCTCACGGCCCGTAAGGCCCTTCACGGGCCGTGAAGAAAGTCAAAGGGCGTTTCTTTATCACCTGACAGGGCGTGCAATTATCATTGGCCTATATTAATTTTACTTAAATTATTAAACGTTTAATATAATATTTTAACCATATATTACAAGTGTTATATGTAATAGTTTTATTTTTACTCTTATTTAATAAACTTTTTTAATTAATATACTATTTAATACACATTATTAATACATTATTTAATAATATGATATTATTTAATTCAATACATTAATTATTATATTATTAGTAATACTTAAAAATGAATTTTATATTTATATAAATACTATTTAAATAGTTAAATATACAACTCATATTTATAATAACTAATAGTTATATTTTCTAGGGTATTTTGGTAGTCGATAAGTTTAGTATTAAAACTAAATTTGTTAGTAAATGACATATTATTTAATATGTCTAAAATATATAGTAATATTAATAGTAATGATTATATTAAAATGTTAACAACAACAAAAACAACAATATTATGTTAAAATTTAATACTATGTTTTTGTCATTTTATTATATCTATAACAATTTAATAATAACATACCATTAATTATGATACAATGTACTACGTGTTATGATAGTTTTATTAAATACTTTTAACGTATTTGTTTTACATTATATTCATGACATAAAATATCATATGTTCAATAATAGTATCATGACGATATAATAACGAATCACTAAATCATGTGTAGATATCTATGAGATCTGAGCGCTTATATCATTGAAATAAAAAATCATAATAATCACAAAAATTATCATTGCGACATTCATATATAAATTTAAAATCAAACAGCGGGTAAACGTGACTGTCCACTGTACAACTATATAAAGCAAAACCTTAGGATGCATATGTAATATATGAATGTCGCAATTAAAGTAAAAGGGTAAATAAGTAAAATTTCACTTCATTATTTTAGGTGAAAAAATTCTAATTTTTAATCATTAATTGAATTTTGACGAATCTCACCAAATAATCATCATTCACATTTTTAGACCAAATTCAAATCAAATAGAAGATTCAATGTTGATTATGATTACGATTTAAACAAAAGTTATGATCCAAATTATGATGTTTTTTTACTTGTGACTGGAGATGGTGTTTGAATTATGTGAATGGAGGTTATGGGCATAATTTTGTTGCTATAGGGTTAATGCTAAGCTTAAGGAGGTATGCCTTCTAACAAGAATGAAAAATTCTATATCTTTTCCAAGGAATGGAAGCCGATTATATGGGTGCGTATATATACTGAATAATCAAAGGTACATTAGAGACATGGAGATCTGTACCTTGGATATCAACAAACTAATTGGAAGAGAAGATAAGATCATATTCTTTTTACTGTTTGCTTACGTATATGTAAGTATGGGTTATATATGTAAACATATGGGCTACGTAGTTACATATACGTAACCAGAAAACTTTTAGTATCTTATTACATCAGAGTTCTTAGATGTTCATTCTCGTCTTTCCAGTGTTGGTTCTTTTTTTGTTCTTCAATTGTCCTTACCTATATGTAAATTTACACGGACGTAAACCTACGCTTACATATACGTAAGCATATACATTTAAACTATTTTAAGTTTCTTCTTACATATGAGTTCTCAATTGTTCACCGCTTTGACACCTCCTTAAGACTCCACCCGCCATTGTTATTTTGAAAGAGTATTCATTACTCCTTTATATACACAAAAAATGTTACACATGCGTAATAATATTTGTTTATTTTAATATATGCTTATGTTTAGTTACATTTCACTTATATTTGCATCCATTGTTACTCGATCTCACTTCATGCTTCTAATAAAATTTCTATTTCATGTCATGTTTATATTTTATTTTCAATGCTATTTCATTTCTTTTTGTTGATTAATTATTTACGTATGGTTTAAACTCTAGTGTTTTTTAACTTTACATATATGTAACTTATACAAATACATATTTGACGTTTAACGTGGTTACATATATGTAACTAAGATAATGTTAAACAAACAAACAAACAAACATACCCAGTGTATCCCGCTGGAGAGCGGGGTCTGGGAGGGGTATATGGTGGCATGTCTTTCCTCTATCTAGAGAGATAGAGAGACCGCTTCCGAAGAGACCCCCGACTCGTTAACAAAGTCAATAACAATAACAATCATAATACAAAGCATACAACACACAGATATATATCACATAAAGAATTAGATAAAGCATACAACACAAAGATATATATCACAAAGATATATATCACACAAAGATATAACACAGTCAATAACAATAACAATCGTAGTAAAAACGGCATGTAACACCCAAAGAGGGTATATGAGGAAAACTACACCTAGCGAGTGTGGTCCGGCATATATTACCGTATACCCTTCCCACCCACAAAACCCACTAAAAGTCCTTGATTTTAATTCTACGCCTCCACTCACTTCTATCCTCGATCATGTTCTCAGAAAGATGCAAGTCTATCATATCCCTCCTAATAACCTCGCCCCAAGTCAACCTAGGTCTACCTCTACTCCTCCTACCCTCTAAGCTGATGTTCTCTACTAAGATAATGTTAGATTTTATTAAAACATTTTGCGTGATTTGGTAAAAAGATGTTATTTACCATGTTTCATCTAAATACAACAATTAATATGATATTAGGCTTGATTTTTTTTAAAAAATATTAGCAAAAATATTAGGAGCGAGAATGAGAGATTTTCGAAAACAAATTAATAGGAATTTAAAAAACTAAAAAAAATGATTTACTCATTATATCCTTAACCCCTCTAATTATAATCACTAACTTATATATATTTATCAAATTATCATTAGTTAATCTCAACTACTATTAAAATCAACCAATGATGAAAAAGTAGTTTTTTTAATTTTCCATTATAATGCGGTACTCATTGGAGAGATTCAAATAAAAAATAATTTTTGTGAAGGAAGATTAAAAAAAGATGTTTAGCTACTTGAACGCTAAAACAAATTCCAATTGAACTTATTTCAGCATCATTGAAATTGTCTCGTCCTACAATCCAGATCTATGATCAACAATAAACCAGTCACCAATTGGACCTCAATCAACCAGTCACCAGATCTATGAGACGTTTTCTGTGGGGTGGATCGGAAGAGGTTAGAAAGATGAGTTGGGTGGCATGGGAGGTGGTGACGAAAAGCATCAAAGATGGTGGGTTGGGGATCGCGGATCTCGAAATTAACAATAACGCGTTACTCGTTAAGTGGCTGTGGAGATATCTTAACGAAACTGATGCTTTATGGCGGAAAGTGGTTGTATCCATTCATGGTTCGGCTCGAAGGTGGGGTGTTGCTCCTTTAAACAATGCTGTTTCGGGAGTTTGGAAAAATTGTGTTATTTTCTGGAACAAATTTTGAGCGGATGGAGTTGGTTTAAATAGTGCGATTCGTGGTAGAGTTGGTAATGGCCGTCAAATCAGATTTTGGTTAGATACTTGGTTGGGCGGTGAGCCGTTAAAAGATACGTTCCCTTCCATTTTTGCGCTTGAAAAGAATAAAGGTGCTTTGGTTGCTGATCGGCTGCAGGTTCTGGACTCCAACACTGTTGCAGTATGGGATTGGAGGAGAGCTCCTCTATTGTCGGTGGAGGTTATGGACAACCAACTGCTGGAAGTCCAAATCGCTTCTGTTACGTTGGAGGATAGCAGTGATAGATGGATATGGACGAATGGTATCAAAGTTGATTTCGAAGTGAAAGCTGTCAAAAGGTGGATGCGTGGCATGGGTGATAGCACAGGTTCTTTCGGTTTCAATTGGAGCACTTGGGTTCCCAACAAGTGCAATATTTTCATGTGGCGCGCCTATTTAGATCGTTTTCCAACAAAGGTAGCTCTTATCCGTAGAAGTATAAATTTTGATAATAATCTTTGTGTATGGTGTGAGGCGTATGAGGAGAGTATTGAGCATGTGCTCACGGGTGTATGATTGCTATGGGGGTGTGGGATGCGATCGCGGTTTGGTGCAAAGTGTCTAGACCTTTGGTATTTCATGTTAAGGACTTGGTGGAGTTGCAACATCAAACCGGTTTTTCACGTAACAAGAAGATGATTTTGCATGGGATTGTTATTATTACGTCGTGGAGATTATGGCGGGCGAGGAATGAAAGAGTGTTCGACAATAAAGAGCCTAACGTGGTGGATTTGGTGACGGATATCAAGACGTTGAGTTTTCTTTGGTACAAACATAGGTTTAAAGGGGGGGTGGTGGATTGGAATAGATGGTGTTTATTTGATGTAATGTGATAGTTCCTATTGTATTTGGTTTTCGGCCTCTATCTTGGCCTTGGAGATAGTGGTCGGTGTTGGTTGGCTTTAATAAAGTTCAAGTTTCAAAAAAAAAACTAAAAAAAACGATAAAAAGTCAAAATACACTGTATAATTTCAAACAAACAATTCAAAATAAGAAAAAACAATTTGAATTTTATAAGTATGATTTTTTGGACACTTTTAAAAAAGACTGCATAGTTTTTGGAAAGACCGTAGATTTTAAGTCGTTACACAAAAAGAAAGTTTTAGGAAAAATTGGTTTTTATATGTGTGTATTGTAGATTTGTAGGTTTAATTTAACGAAGTTGAAACGTTGACTCATGTTCACCCACCCAAAAGTTTGAATTCAAAGATATAACGCAGGGATTAAACTTTTGCACTTGTTTATTCTCAAGTCCTACAAACATATCAACCTTCTTGCTGTTAAGGAACCTTCCATGTCTCCTCTTATAAGTCGTAACTAATTAATATTTGTATGTTTGCAGTCTTGACCAACAAGAAGTCAACCATATACCCATTTTGACAATTCTTAAAATATTGCCTCAAATACCAATATTGACCTTGTCAATTATTTCTTTTAGGTTTATTGTCACATTGTGGGTTTGGTATGCTGTATTATTTAAAGTTACAAGTCGTATTCACATAACTTTATGTCAAAACTAACATCTGCTTATATGTACTAATGGCACAAATACATCTAAGAATGAAGTAATTAATTCACTTCTTTTGTTCATCAAAAGTAAAGTTATACTTGAGAGAGGAGTCGATAAAATAGTAATTCTCATTAAAAATTAATATTAACTAGTTATTTAACTCACTGTGTGTTGCTACTGCAGCGTACATGACGAGATAAAATATAGACTACCATCGACTCAATTTGTTTCCGAATTATATTTACGTAAAAACATAGAGTAACTTAAATTTGCACCGTCGAATAAAAACGCATTATATTGACTTAACTCGTGTTCAAACAAAATTTACATTAAAACATAGACAAACTAAAAATGTACATCAAAATAAGCACGTGCGGCGAATCCGTGTGCGTCATGTTAAATTATAAACTCCAATCGCACCGACTCGTTTGTCGAACTAAATTTACGTTGAAACATATACTAACTAGAATTTATACCGGCGAATGAAAAGATACAAAATTTAACCCAAATGATTTTCAAACAAAATTTATGTCGAAACGTATTCCGACTCAATACGTACATAAAAATAAGCACAAAAACGTTTCTATTTGACCAGTCTTGTTTCTTAACAAAATTTACGTAGATGAACTACAATTTATACTAGCGACCCGAAACATTAAAAACTCGAGTGGTCCTAGTGGCATTTTAAAAAAAATTCAAAGAGATTCGGGTGAAAGTTACGCATAGTTTATAAAGGTGGGAGGCGAAAGTGTTATATATTGAAAGTTGAGGGGTGAGCATCAAAAAGGCGGCCGACCTTTTTATAAAGATGGATATAATTACTTGTATCATTTTTATTAACTCAACCTAAGGTTCCCATGTATTGCTTCACCCGGCCTCTTGTTGAACCCACAATGTGAAACCTTTATTTACCAATTTAAGTGAATGACTTTGGCACTCCGTGTCATCAATGAATAATTACAATTGTAGATTGCATTTTAATATTCATAAAATAGTTTTTGGTGAAATATGATAATTGAATAATCAATTTTCCCAACATTTTTTTGGAGAAGAAGAGTTCATTCATGTAGAGTCGTCAAATTTATTCAGCCTCTAACATTTGGCTTCATCAAGTTCGGTGTTGTTGTTGGACATTAGATGTCCGATTATCAATAATTTCAATGTTACTATCGAGATACGATTCAAAGATTTACACCTTGTACAACAAGTAATAACGTGCAATGATTCCGCATTATGCATCACGAATTACAGTTTAATCAGTTGTGATTAGTGATGCAAATAGATAATTAATTAAACGTGGATTGAATGTTTATCAATTCAACATTAAATAATTAAACGTTGAATAATGATTTAAATGATTTTTCTAATTAGAGGTTAATTAGAAAATCCAAAAGGGTTTACATTAATTAAATGTTAATTACATATTGATTATTATATATTTAATAATTAGAAGGATCAAAACAAAAATAAGGGGATTAATATGGACATAACTTCTACTCAAAAAAACAAGCAACCCCCCCCCCCCATTTGGTACGGACGTCGACCACCACCAGACCACAAACCACCACCGTGTGGCACCACCATCATCTTGGGAACGTGCTTCAAATTACAATAGCTTTGTAATTCTGATCAACTAGCAAGATTGTTTATTGCTCCAAAGGTGCAAAGCTTTGAACTTTATCATCAACGTACAATCTTTAACTAATTTATGATTGTTAATTGTTTTATGCATTTAATTGGATACCTGTTTTGGTTATGATTAACTAGACTAACCGTTAATCATTTTCGCTAACTTTTAATATTAAAGAGCTTTTGTTTTTAGCATCTAATGCTACAAAAGAGGTTGGTTGGATGAAGAAGTTCATTGCTGATCTTGATGTGATGGCAAGCATATGGAAACCTATCAAGATATCATGTGACAACCACAACTCAGGCAAAGTAACCAAGGTCACATCATAGAGCAAACAAATACTCAAAGACTTCCACTACATAAGGGAAGTATTGGAACGGGGAGACATCATGATAAAGAAGATTAACACAGATCAAAATCTAGCGGATCCTGCAGGACCGATTAAGGGAGGTCAATACAATTAGTTTCATAAGGAGGAGAGTGTTAGAACGCTTGACATATCAAATAGAGAATCGGGTTTGAGTATGAGATGCAAAAAACAAAAGCGAACAAGGAGACAGAACTCAAGAACAATATATATGGTTTTCAAGAATGTTGTATATTAATCATAAGTTCTTTTACAAGTGTTACAATGCATAAATTAGATACAAGACCCTGAAATACTTTATACTACACTCTAGAACCGGCTATACTTTGAAAACTAGTTGGAAACATTGATAGACAAAAAATCAATGTAGAGTCAAAAGGCGGATTGCCTTTTGACTAGTGACTGTGACATGCCATAGCTCGCATCCTAAATATTATGTAATGTTATATAAGAAGGTTGATTCAACTAAAGCAACCAAAGGCTTCCTGCATGCATGCACTTAGTACAAGGTAGAAATTGCTTCGGAAGTTTTACACTCTGCACAGAAAATATATAACTTTCTTGAAAATCATATATATTGTTCTTGAGTTCTATCTCATTGTTTGCTAGTGTTTTTGCATCTTGCTCTTGAAACCGGTTCCATATTTGAACTGTCAAGTGTTCTAATGCTCTTCATATTATGAGACTGATTGTATTGACCTCCCTTAATTGGTCCTGCATATTACAATAATGATAAAAGTACAGAAAGTAGAAAGTTAAAGACTCTAGACCTTAATGTACAGTTGTAAAAGCATGGACCTTTTCACCAACTTATACAAGTTGGTGAAACATCATAGTTGTACCGAAAAATGGATCAGCTTTTTGTAAAAGTACATCCAAGGAAAGTATATTCTCTTTTGTCTTCGGAAGAAATCAATCTTCTCTTAAGTTGGCTTCGGAGGACTTTGTCCTTGAAGTTTCAGAAGACTTTATCTTTTGGCTTCGCAAGATCTGATCTTTAACTTAGAAAGATTTACACTTAGAATATTTGCAGTGTAGTGTGTAAAACTTCTGAAGCAACTTTACCTTGTACGTAGTGCATGCATGCAGGAAGTATTTAGTTGCTTTGGTTGCATCAGCCTTCTTATATAACCTTATAAACTCCTTCTAACTGATTCTATATAAACAGAGAATATTTTCTATACAGAGTGTAAAACTTTCGAAGAACTTCTACCTTGTACGTAGTGCATGCATACAGGAAGTATTCGGTTGCTTTGGTTGTATCAGCGTTCTTATATAACCTTGAAAATTCCCACTAGGCTGATTCTACTAAAATAGAGAATTTTTTCAGCAGTTGACAGTCCTCATTAGGATCAAGACCATTCCCTTCTTCATCATTTGATCAGGATCCCTCAGACTCTCATAATATCTTCTCATGTTATAGAGATCATGTAGAGGTAGATCTAACATGTCTTGCCAGAAGTAGACATCTTGATCACCTTGATCTCTGATGGCATACCATCTGTCTGGATTAACAACAAAAGTCCAGGACAGGATCGGTCTTCCATCTCACATCCCAATCTATTATAAAAAGGATAAAAGGTACAAAGTAAAAAGTTACAAACCAATGACCATATCTACAGTTGACAAAAGCATGGACCTTTTCACTGACGTATATAAGTTGATGAGTATTCAGAATGCCGGTGGAAAGTTGTTCAGATTTCTGTGAAAAGGTGATCAGAGAAAGCATGTCTTCTCTGTTTTCGGAAGAAATCAATGTTCAGTCTTTTGGCTTCGGAAGACTTTGTCTTTGAAGTTTAGGAAGACTTCATTTTTGTCTTCGAAAGATTTGATCGTTGGCTTCGAAAGATTTTACATTTCGAATATTTTCTATGAGTTTTGTAAAACTTTCAAAGTAACTCTACTCTACACTTCATGCATGCATGCTGAAAGCTCTTTGGTTGCTTTAGTTGTATCATCCTTTAAGTATAAACCTTAAACTACATGTTAAGAAGTTCAGTTGTTGATCTACAACACGTATAAGGTAAGATTTTCAACAAGTTTATTATTTTATTCATGAAAATTGTTTCATGAGCAAACCCTAGTTCAATCTTGCAATATAACTTGAAATTGATGAAACTAATTATATATATATATATATATATATATATATATATATATACATATATATACGTATATATATATATATATATATATACATACATACGTATATATATACACATATATATATATACATAAATACATATATATACACACACATATATATACACATATATATATACATATATATATATAGACATATATGTTAGTTTGATTGTATTGACGATGTTTTTATGTACTATACAAAAATCAAGTCGCTTTAATGTTCGGTTCTTAACTTGCCCAAAGTGAAAACTTTAATTTTTAAGAATTTTAGATTTTGTGTATTTATGATATTGGTGGTGTTCTAATGATTGAGATGAATTAGAATTATCACGTAAATAATGATTTGATGATTAGTTTGATGAAACTTGGGTTATAGGATGTCACTTTACTGAAAAGAAAATTTTGTGAACGTGTTTGGTGAATTTCAATGTTTTGAGCATGCATATGATATTTGGAACATGTTAGATTAATTTTTCGGAGCCTTGAACGGTCATATAATAGTTAGGTCATGTTAATGATACTTTGAATTAATTTAATGTTCAAGTGCACTTGTAGTTAACTGTTGATGTGATGATGTATTATGTTAGATTATTGATAGAAATTAGGGTTACATGTTATAATGATGATACTTGTTCAATATGGGATGATTGGATTGTTTTGTTAGTATAGTCATGTATGGAATGTTTGAAATGTAATGATAAACATCATGCACACATGCGATATGAAGTGGCAATTTACTTAACATGGAATGTAATGAGTGGTTATAGCCCTATGCCTAATTAGGTTTCATGATAGTAACATAGACAATTACCACTTGCGATATCTAAAGTGACCGGGTAATTTTTGGATGAAATGTACATATTAGTTACTTGTTTGCACTCGTATGTGTTGTATGATACGTTATGCTAGTATAATAATCATGTTAGTGTTAAACGCATGGATGATTTGGGTTAAACGCATAAATACTTGAATTGGGTTTTACATAAAGAAATTGTTTTCACCTAACGTGTCATCAACGGGTCAAATTGGTCAAGATTTTCTAAATCGCATAAATCAATGAGTTTTTGAACGCTTAGGATTTGTTAAATCATCCTGTCCTACGTAATTATGTACTCATGTATTCTAGGTAACATGTGATGGGTTGTGTTTTCATTCTAGCATTTGATTGCATTATCGCTCGCAAACACTTAAGGTGAGTTCATTGCCTTCTTTTAAATACTCACTTGGGGGACAAAACATACTTAAAAATATTTTATTTTTATAAGTTATGTATGGCATGTACATAGGTCAATTTAGCATTGAAAGTCCGTACTCTTTCAAATCATTAACTAAGAAAACTTTCATGAAATATTGGGTAGTAATGTTGACTCTGAAAGGCCCTACCCATATGACTGGAGGTCAAGCGGGTGAAACATTGTCTTAAACAACTAAGACATTGTCACGACACGGTAAGTCGTGACGCAAGGCAAAAAAACGAACAAAGTGAGCTTCATGCAAAAAACACTATTGTCTTGCTTATGTATAGATTAGCTATCTAATACGTTACACACTACTTATGTTGTTATAACTCAACTACTTTTGTTTACTTTCAAACTCTTAAATTGTGCTGACACTTTAGTATGTATTTCTTAGGTCTCTAGCTTATAAGTCCATTTAGGAGCACATCATGGGTCACTTATCAGCAAATAGGTTTATAACGTTGATCATGCCTTACATTTAAACTATAGTTTCTACGTGTATGTTTTGCGCATTTACATTCATACATTATGGTTTTTGATTATTTAACTTACGCTTCCGCAACGATTTAATTTATTAACTCAGAGGTTTATTTCGAAATTTCATTTAAAGGTTGTTCAAAGTAACTAATAAATTGGATCCTTTTTGGTTCACACACCTCGCGATAAAACTCCATATGTGGGTTTTGAGTTTGTGACACTATCCATATACCAGATCGTGTTTGGGAAGAGATTTGATGGATTTCATCACTATCTTACGACCTTCTAATGGTATAACCACAATAGGTTATCGTCGATCGACTAACTAACTTTGCTCACTTTATCCCTTTGCTTTTGAATCATAAGGCTTATTTTAATTGTATCGGCGCTACCCAAGACTATCCTCTCCATATGGGAACAATCTTCCTCTATAAATTTGGAAATAATTATTTAATAGTATCACTACTACGTCTTAGATTCCAATCTTTAGCATCCATAAACGCATGACGAAATAAAGGTCATTAATCACATATTGGAGGAATAGTTGAGATGTTTAGCTTGTGAGGAAGCTCATTGATGGAACAAGTATATGTATGGTTTAATTTTGTACAACACCACACAATAAAGCATGAGGGGCATGTCACCATTTTAGGCTCTTTAAGGCCGCCCCCACCGACAATTTCCCACTATACCCGGTGGCACTTCTATGTCAACTACAAACACTAAAACTTTACAACATCACTAGTAACTTTTGGATGTAAAGTCTGCCCTTAACAGACACGACAAGGTATGAAGTAATAATAAAATAAACTATTAGACAATGTTATTATTAGGGTTTGGAAGAATTATTATTAGGGTTTGAAAGAATTATTATTAGGGTTGAGCCCACGGGCCCATTTAGGTTTTTAGGGTTTTATTATAAACTCTATATAATATAACCTAACCTATCAATAATAATCAATTCAGTATTTTATCATCTTATATGATATCAGAGCCTAAGAATTCTGGTTACCTTCTTCTCCGCTACACCACCACAAAAACATACAAACACTATCCGTCGCCACCGAATTCAAACCCTAGACAGGGCGGTGTGCCGCCACCGCCGCCGCCCTGTCCCACCTTCGTCTTTTGTTTCGTTTCTTATCTATTTTCTAGTTTAAGTTTAATAAAGTTGTGTTATCGGTTGATGATTCAAACCTATTATCCATATCCATTCTCTTGGTTTGTTTACATCTATTCGCTTGGTTCGTGTAAATCTATTCTCTTGGTTTGTTTCTGGATTATGGCTCCTAATTTACAGCAGTCACTATGTTTTCTTTGTTCTTTTTACTTTTTATTTATTGATTTTTTAGCCGCGTTAAGGACCACGGTCCATGGCCACCGATCTCAAACTACGGTTTGATTAAATATTTCTATTATTTTTAGATCTACGGATCCAAGAGAACACCATCTGACCACGGTCACTAGTCTTGCTTTCTCTTTTTTATTTATATCTACTTATGTCATCTCTTGATCTACAGATCCAAGAGAGTGCCGCTTGCTAGCCTTGAGACATCGCCAATGACTACAGTCGTCAGGTCTCAACTTATTATTTCTAGAATCAAGAACCATGAAGTATCAAGCAAACTATGGATAACACAATCAACCAAAATATGGATGACAACATCAAACAAAATATTGTTTGTTAGCAATAGTTTGGATAGTCAAGTTGATCGAAGCATGTTTATCTTATTATTATTATTTTATTTATTTATTTTTTTCGTTTCCCAGTCATAACGTCAGGTTACTTCCGCTACGACTGCGAGGGAGTATTAGACAATATTATTATTAGGGTTTGGAAGAATTATTATTAGGGTATGAAGTAATAAGCAAATAAACATCCTCTTGATTAGGGATTCAATGTTGTCAATTTTGTTTTGCTTCCTTCATACTTACATACAACAATCAAAGGCGATGCGCCGCATGGAGAAACTTAGCAATCATGTAGCGATTACGTAAGCTCACATACTGCTAGCCTTACCACCGTTCACCACAATCCATCCCATCTTTCATGTTTGTTGCTTCACCAAAGCAAGGGCGATTCGCAGCGCTGTTCTGCATTTCGACTTCCCAATTATTTGTTGACCACGACACCCTTCAATGCTCCTACTAGCCTTGATCACAATGTTCTTTTCAGGGGGAGTGATAATACGAAGCCAACCCCAAGTTTACGCCACAAAGCAAAGTGGGTCCTATAACCATATGATTTCAAGATTAATTAATTCAAAATAAAGAGTCAAGTATATCCTATTAATATGCATGTTTACTTGTTTATTTATTTTTTATCTTTAATTGATTCAATTACATTGACAAATTTACGTATCAGATGATAGTTCAAATTAAATTTCTTTTGTATTTTATATCTTGTTTTGTATTAAGAAAAAATGTCTAGAAAATTGCCCTATTGCTCCCAGCTTCTTCATCTATTGTTCTTGGAGACTTGGTCGTCTTTAATCGAATTGTATCACACACAATATTCTTAAAAGACATATCACTAACAAAACTAAAAACAAAAGATAATATATCTAGAAGTTCAAACCAATATTTCAATATTCTTAAATTTAACAATAACAAACAAACACATAGTCTATATAATAATTTAAACATATGAAATAGTATGTAATATATAACATAACTGGAAAATGTTTCACCCAAATTTTCTAGAATTTAATCTTAGGGTATACATGTATGACTAGTACGTGACATCCAAGCAATTTTGGCCCATCCAAGCAATTATGCCTACTTTCTTTTTTTTTGAAAACTAGAACATAGGTAACAAATTTTGGCAATTGCGAACGCATGCAATTTATTATCTTTAAGCTCTTTATGGCAAGTAAAAGTGATTTATAAGTTTCTTCGCTACTTCAAAACAGAATTCTAATCACCTCTTTAAGGGAAAATAACTTGCCAGTCGTATATATACGTGATGTTTTGACAAAACTCCTTATAAATAGATCATGATACAACTATCTGAAATAAAATTATTCACTAGTACAAAAAGTAGTATAAAGGGCGGATCCACTTTTTTTAAGTGGCGGTAAGAACCCCAAACCTGCTTGTTTAGAGAATAAAATTGTTCCTTTCTTTCTAATACTGCGAGTTCAAACGCCCCTTATAACACCACATAAGGGGGGGTCTAAAAACCGCCCCTTATGACAAACATAAGGGGGGGGTCCAAAAACCGCCCCTTATGACATACATAAGGGGGGTCCAAAAACCGCCCCTTATGTCCCTTAGAACCGCCCCTTATGTCCCTCAGAACCGCCCCTTATGTCCCTTAAAACCGCCCCTTATGACCCTTAAAACCGCCCCTTATGTCAACCGCCCCTTAAACCAAAATAGCAAAAGGTGCGCGGTCCAAAAACCGTCCCTTATGTCCATTTTTACCGCCCCTTTTGATCTTTTTTGTACTAGTGATTCAATGAAAAGACATTAAGTTATTCAAAAACGTAAGTGATGTTTTGTAAGCATAAAAGGTGAAAATTAACCTGTTAGAATCAAAAGGCAACCATATAAAAGACAAAAGGCAAAAATCACACAATCATAAAATGCTGGAACCAACCAAATAATATTGGGTCCATGAAATTTATGCTTTTGTGTATTTTACGCACTTAGTTGACATCAGCATGCAAGTCTAATTATATTAAGTGTTGGTGTAAACTTTATTAATTTTATTATTATATACGTTTTTATAGAAGAATTTCTTGAATAAAAAAGGTTTAGAGAACAAAATTGGCATATAGTGATGGTAGTATGGAGGAAAAGATTTGAAATGTTGAACTTTGTATACATAATAGTTCGCGATCCAAAATATAGGTCCATCTCATCGTTTTATATGCATTTACTCTTGAAAATACAAAGTAATTATCCTCAATTTCTTATATGATTATTTGTTCTCTTTTTTCTTTTTATCATTATTAACATTAATAAAGTTATAAAATTCGTACTATAATTGTTAATAGTCCTTTTAAATTGAATATATATTAGCTATAAATTAGTGTTATTTATATTACTATTAAATTAGTTGAAAACTTCATACAATACCCGACTACTACGTACAAGTTGTTTTTTTAATAAATAAATAAATGAGATACACAATAATTGACACCTTATATTCAGAAAATATACGAGATTCTTCTTAAGAAAATGCAAAATTGAAATACACTTTACAACATGATATTATCTATATTGTTCAAGCCTAGTAGAGGGGTGAATTATACAAATGTATAAATTTGATGGACACATGACAATTATTGGGTGGCTTCATACACAACCACGTACTTTGTACCTAATATTTTTTGACCCAAAATGAATTAATACTAATACCTTTGGAAAAGTTGATCTCTTACAATTAGTCGTGTAACTTTAATTAACCCTCAAAAGGGTAAATTTTAAAATTTTTATGTGAACAAAATATTGTATATGTAATTTTTCAATTGTTCTTCATCGAACTAAAAGGTTTTATGAATGAAAACGTTGAAAATTCAAAATGTTGTATGCTGCAACACATAATTTTCAAATTATTTTTAGGTTCCTAAATTCAAAACCTATAAAACGTTGGAAACGACTTTTATTAGAAAATCAAAAACAGAATCAGAATATCTGAGGAATTTCAACTCCCACGTTTATTGGTTATTGATTCTCAACAAAGTCGGTGATTTGTCAACAATAATAATATAGATTCTTTGCGTGTCTTCAAATTCTAGAATATTACGTCATCATAACATACATATTTCTCGATACTACATCCTCGCTTCGATCGTGTCTCGCTTATAACCATATAAATTCTTGCATTGACAAATGGTTCAACAACATGACTCTCCCCATAGTTAAGATTGTCTCAACAAGTAAGGCTGCAGGTTAGTTGTTGGATCAAAAACTGGTTTAATCTTGGAGATTTAGAGCTGTTCAGAAGGAAAAAAAAAAGAAAAAAAAATGGAAATCTGGGGATTTAGAATGAAAGGAGTAGCTGACTAATCTTTATACAAATAAATAAAAATATATGAAAAACTTTGACATTTTACACCATCTAATAATTGGTTTTTTGAATCTCACACATCTTATTTATTTATTAATTTAATCATATGAATGCTATAATAACTATTTATTAATTAGTAGCCATTCACAATTAATTTCAAATATGTTAACTTTAAAATTTTAAATATATGTAATACATGTATTTATTCAATTGGTATAATAGATAATTTTAATACATAACTTTTTACTTTATTAACTATGTAATAGTAAATTTATTCAACACATACATTACACGATATTGTAACCTACTCATGTTATATGTATTATTTGCTTTTGGCTAGTTTTTATATAATATTTCCCGCCGTTAAAAGAAACACATTACACATTATGAAAAAACATTACAAAAAATATAAAACAAAACAAAAACAAAAAACATTGCATAATAAAATATTTATCCGTCATTCCACATTTTCATCCGTGTTAGCAAAGTCCTCAAGGTGTACAACTATATATGCTTGACGAATGTTAAATGTTTCTTGACGACATAGTTTTTGATAATTTGCTTCTTCTTATTGGTTTGAAATTAGTTTAAAAGAAAGCTAGATATGACCATCATAGTATTGACATATTGTTAAAGTTAAGTGAATTATAATAGAAAAGTGAGTGAGTTGGTACGGAAAAATAATCAAGTTTTTTTTTGAACAACCAACGAAATATATTATTGATAACTAGCAAGTTGCTAGATAATACACCAAATGGTACAGCGCAACACCATTCTTACATAAAGAAAACTAATCCTACCACACAACTTTTCTATTTTTAAGAGATTAAAGCAAAGAAGAAACCAATTCGAAATCTTCCCATTGACTCCAAGAGATAGATGCCAACTTTCATCTGCATTTTATCCAAATGTAACTTCTAGTCTTTATTTCGCCAATCATCATACTCAATGAGGTTTGTTTTTTCTTAAAAAATTTTTTATTCCTAACTTCCCAAATCAACCATATTGTGGCAAGAATAATAACTTGAATCATCTTTTTCCAATTATACGATCCACTATACCCAGAATACGTATCAAGTAGATCCCTAACCGATAGGGGGCAAAATCTCGGTAGCCTGCACCACCGGATAACTTCATGCCAAACATCTTGAGCCCATGCACAAAAGAGCAATAAATGTTCCTCCGCCTCTTCCGATAAACCACATATCGGACAATCCACCGAATCCACCTGAATATTTCTTTTACGAAGTGCTAGCATGGTCGGTAACCGACTTGATTCCGCCCTCCATGCAAAAATGGACAGTTTATTAGGAACCCAATTGTTCCACATCGTTGGCCGGGGGATATCACTACACCTGATTTCCCAAATTTTGCTCTTAATGGACGCAATGGAGAAACCAATGTTCCCCCTGTACTCAAAGACCATAAGTCGTTTGACTCAGAGAGTGTAATGGCTCATAACGTCTGCAGTAGACCACCCATCTCATTTAATTCGTCAGACAACGCCCACTGTCTTTTCCATTGGAAGCTCGGGATATTACTTGTACGACCCAGTCTATCCGACAATAGACATAACTTGTTTCTCTCCAGCCCGAACAATAAAGGGAAGCGTGTGTAAAAAGGGGTGTCACCCACCCACTTGTCCATCCAGAATAGTATCGACGCTCCATTGCCCGGAGTTACTTGTATGAGTTTCGAGACGCTTATGCTAATTTGTTCCAATGTAACATTACTCCTCATTATGTTGCTCCATGGGCCAGATATAGATAATCTTACTGGAAAAGGAGACCACGCTCTTGATGTGCTATGAATCGACCATATGACCTTCTTCCATAAACTCTCCTTTTTAGCTTTAAATCTCCACCACCACTTAGATAACATCGCAAGATTATTATCGCGAAGTGATCCCAGCCCGAGGCCTCCATATTTTTTCGGTTTGATGACCTTTTCCCAAGCGATCCAGTTAATTTTTGTGGTATCTTCATCCCCTCCCCAGAAGAAAGTCCGCCTCAATTTTTCCAATTGATCAAGAATTTTCACCGGTGCTTTGTATAAAGAAAAGTAATACATCGGGAGAGCGTTTAACACCGACTTAAGTAAGGTCATTCTCCCACCAACGGAGAGAGTTTTTGCTCTCCAGTTAGTAAGCTTAGCCCTGAACATGTCAACCACGGGCTTCCAATTCTTCCCGAGATTCATATTAGCGCCTACTTGCAACCCAAGGTATTTAAACGGGAATAAACCTACTTTGCATTGAAGAGAGGAAGCGACCCGGAGAATGTCCTCATTATCAAACACGATCCCGTAAATACTGCTCTTAAGAATATTAACTTTTAGCCTAGACGCCATGAAGAAACATCTTAAAATGCGACTTAAGTTTTGAACACTTTCAGTCGACCAATCTCCCAGGAAAATTACATCATCAGCAAATAAAAAATGGGTTATGTTCAGGCCATTACTAGGACAGTTAAAGGCCAATATCAGATGCCCGATTAATAACCGAAGATAAAGCTTGCATGGCAATAATAAATAAAAATGGGGATAGAGGGTCACCTTGCTTCAAACCTCTCTGCAATGAGCATTGTTGAATGGGGGAACCATTCACTAATATAGATAAATGGCCAGTAGATACAATTACACGGATCCAAAGCCTCCATTTTTGAGGAAAATTCATTTGTTGAAGAATTGACTCCATGAAGCTCCAACTTAAAGTGTCGTAGGCTTTTTCAATGTCAATTTTGAAGAAGAAAGCTTTCTTTTTCGTTTTCCTTAACCAAGAGAGTAACTCATTTAAAATTAGCGGACCATCCGTAATACTTCTATTCGCGATAAACGCGGTCTGTTCTGGGGATATCAGATCCTGCATAACACCTTTCAGCCTTCGCATGAGTACCTTAGAAACTAACTTGTTTATGCAACCAATTAATGAAATCGGTTGAAAGTTTGCAACCTCTACCGGGTCCGTGACTTTAGGGACAAGGGTAATGAAAGCTGCCATGCAGTTTGCCGAAATAGAACAGGAGGAATAAAATTTTTGGAACAGTTCATAGAAGTCATCCTCCAAAAACTCCCAGCACCTTTTTATGAAAATAAAGTTGAATCCATCCGGGCCCGGAGCCTTTCCACTACAACAATCTTTTAACGCACCCTTGATTTCCACCCTAGTGAATGGTTTAACAAGCTCTCGTTCATCCCATTCTTAAGCCTAGGGAGTTGGTGACAGGTTAATATAGGCCTTTGAGCTATCGGTTCCCGGTATCTATCCTCAAAGAACTGAAGAACCATCTCCTTAATTGCCACGGGAGAAGATATCCACATACCATCAACCATAAAACCATTAATTCTATTATTTCGTATGTTTGCCTTGATAGAAGAATGAAAGTACGCAGTGTTCTCATCTCCTTCCACCACCCAACGCTCCCTTGACTTTTGTCTTAAATCCGTAGTTCTCCATCCTCATACTCTGTTATAAGCCTTTGGACGTGGATTCTCCGTTCAATCTCGTCCTCAGTCAATTCTCCATTATCCATTTTCTGATTCAGCACTGCTAGTTTTGATTTCAACCCATTAGTAACACTATGTTTGATCTTATTATCTTCGGCGATCTAACTTTTTATTCTCTTTTTAAGGTACTTCAACTTTGCTGCAACCTTCTTATCTGCATCCGCCAAAAATCTGAAAGAACTACACTGTTGGCTCACAAACTCATTAAATCCACTTCTGTTGAACCATGAATCATAGAACCTGAATAGGATAGGACCATAGTCATTATGACAAACCGACAGCACGATGGGCCGGTGGTCGGAGTAATCAGGGCTTAAAGCCACCATCGAAGCCAAATGCCACATGTCCACAAAACCATTACATACTAGAAAGCTATTAAGCTTACATTGTTTACGACCATGATTTCCAATATAAGTAAACCTGCCCCCCCCATCGGATATTCAACGAGATTACCATCGTTGATAAACCTGTGAAAACTTTCCGCCTGAGATAAGACAAACTCCGAGTTTAATCTTTCACTGAGGACCCGTACCTCATTAAAATCACCACAAAACATCCACAGGCCCTGTATCAAAGATTTAGCACCCAACAGACTATTCCATAGATCCCTTCGATCACCTGGATCATTAGGTGCATGCACATTTGCGATGTTGATCAAAGCCTCGTTGGGCTTCAGATTCCCCGTTATAATCAACATATGTTTACTCTTTATAACTCCAATCTTCTGAAAGCTCGATGGATTCCAAATACACCAGAGGCCCCCCGAACGGCCACTAGATGGAACCGCTTCGAATTCATATTTTAACTTTCCCCAGAATTGACTTACCAAGTATGGCAAGCACTTCTCGACCTTTGATTCCTGAATGGCTATGAATTGAATGCCATAGCTCGTTTTAATCCCTTTTACCCATTTGGCTTTTTTAGGGCAGCCACAACCCCTGATGTTTAAATACAAACATTTCATTGATCCGAGGTGATAACCCATTCCCCAACGATGACCGATCTTACTTGATCCATAAAACCATTCAATTGAAATCCAGTAGCCATACCAACCTGAAACGTCGCCTCGGTTTCTTTATCAACTGGATTCAACTCCACATCCACGACCCTGGCGGGAACCTGTTCCACAGGATCATCTTGTGCCAACGTTTCCTTCCATAAGTTCTCCATACTTCTGTGACCGTCCCCCGTAAAATCCCCGAATAGAATAGAATGAATTCTCTCAAATTCCTTTAAATGAAAGATTTTAAAATTCATGCAAATTTTGAAGGATTTCAAATTCCACCATCCCTAGACCCCGCCACCTAAAATCCCCGATACTGTCAACCGATAATACCATTGACCCTCGCCATTGCCGCCAACTCCACCGCCACCGCCGACCCTTGACCGCACCGCAGCCAACTCTTAACGGCCACCGCCAACCCCCGTAGGCGCCCACTGACCCTGACCTGCGACTACTGCTGACGGAACAAAACCGTCTAATGCCCCACCCACCCCCTTGTCGCCCAACCCGCTGACAACCGATAGTGCCTGTACGCTTTGTCACAATCGACAGTCAATGCTCATCGCACCCGCCGATAAATGACCGTCTCCACTTATTGCGCCTTCGACCGACCACGGATAATCAATGCCGACCGCGTTAGCTTAGGAGGCGCTCTACAATGACTTTCGGTTTTTAACGGCATGCATGATCGGTTACAGGTAGCATTGGGGTATGGTCGGTTTTCAGCAACGGGCACGGTCGTTAGGCGCGGTTGGTAGTCGCAATTGATTATCGGTGTTAACGGTCGGTGAGATACGTAACGACGGTGATCAATGGTCATAGAGGTAGCGGCATTTTGCAGTGGGTGATAAAGCTTAAATTTTTATGAGTGTTTTGTCTAAAAAAATGCATGTGGAGTTTAAATTCCTTTTATAGATTCTAATTCACTTATATTATAAATCCTATAGAAATTATTGAATTCCATAAATAATTCCTTCCAATTTTATTTTAAATTTCAATTTCAATTTCAATTCCAACAAATTCTTACGAACCAATCGCCCCTTAACTTTTGTTATTATTAACCATCTATTAAAATATAGCACTACTAGAAAACTGCTAATAGATGACGCGCGAAAGATGACGCGCGAAAAAAGATGACGCGCATTTACGTGTATCATAATTATTTGTCATTTTTCAAAATTTTCTTAGAAAGGATGACACGCATTTTGCTTGTCATCTTAATGTGTCATTTTTTAAAAATTTTCATAATTTATCATCAGCAGCTAGCGCGACTATTCATTCCAAATTATACTCATCTCCCGCTTCCCTCAACTAAAGCCCTAAAACCTCCGATCATCCACCGCCGGACGCGCCTGCTGCCGCCGACCATCCACCGCCGGTCGCGACCACCACTTCCGACCATCCACCGCTGACCTTCCATCGCCGGCCGCAACCCCCCAGCACCACCATCGAGCCTTTGACCTGCAGCCCCAATCGAGCCGCAGCCAACTGCCGACCTTCCACCGCCGGTCGCGACCACCACACTGCCACCGCCGACCTTCCACCGCCGGCCGCAACCCCCCACCACCACCACCACCATCGACCCTTCGAACCCGCAACCCCAATCGACCCGCAGCCCCAATCGACCCGCAGCCCTCAATCGACTTCAACCCAGCCCCAATTGACTTTCATCCAGCCTCAATCGACCTCACCCCAGCCCTCACCGCCGCTCGGCCACCCACCGCCGCATCCATCTTCAATCGGTCCGTAGTTATCATCTTTTGGTTATGTATTTCTTGAAATTCAGGTTTCAACCTGAACAATGTTGGTTATTTAAATCAAATATACTTGATTTTGTTGTTTATATGAACTTAACTGCTGCAATTTGTAGTCAGTTGACTATAGGCTAAATGGTTGTTTATATGAACTTAAGTACTAAACAGTGGTTTATGGGTCAAGTATCACAATCTGTTTAGTGAGCGAATAAATGCTTAGCATTTGGTTGATATTCTTCTATGTGACGATTCTCTAAGAAACGAATAAGTCTGGTCTAGCTCTCGAAAGTGGAAGGCAGAAAAAAAAAAGGATAGCTGAAAGTAGGAGGATCTCATGCTATCATTGAACGGCTACCGAACCGCCATACTCAGGTAACCGATCTAGTATGCAACAATCTCTCAAATTCGTAGATGCTCAACAGCTATTTTGGACATTAGTAAGGTAAAATAACCAAACAAATTGCACTATTTTTCTAGCTATGTAACTTAAAACAGAGAAGTTTTAGTTGATTATACATAAATAACAGGTTGAATCTGGAAAACTGGTGCTGGAAGAAGCTGAGTATAATTTGGGGCGAGAACTTGAAGGACTTGTGGATATGTTTTCTGTGCAATGCAAGAATCGCAATGTGGAAGCCATCATAGATCTCTCTGGTACTAAAATAACAGTATCATCAAATTTAATTCTTAAAGAGAATATGGAAGATATTAATCATCTGGTGTCTAATGTTTTCAGGCAATTTATAAGGAATTCTTTGGCTATTTTGTCGGCTTAGATAAATTTCAACAATGACCTGGTGTCTAATGTTATTTCTTTATGAATTAAGGTTCCTGGTAAGAGTATTAATCATCTTTATTACTCCCTCATCTTTGATATTAATGGTCGCGTGTGGGTTTGGATTAGTTCATATGGAGATTTGATTTTTGTGTGACATTACAATTTGTGAATCCATATAAGATGCTCTCAATTACATCAAGAATCATCTATTATCATCAAAATTAGGTGTGGATGTATAATAACAATCATACATGGTGTATTGTTGGTTTATATGAAGGATTATGCTAAACTAGTCTTACACTATACAATCTAAAATTTTTATGTCATCACAAGGTTAGAAAACATATATATTTAGTATAGGCAGTTCTCAATTGCCTTTGATACCTTGTGAGTGGACAATGCTTATATACCATGTTTACATTAGTATTGTCAATATGTATTAATAAAAATTATACTTTAATGAGCACAAGTTGTAAGTTATGTTTGTGATGGCAGATCTTCACTATCTTTATTAAGTTCACTTGGACATTGGTTTAGGGAGCCTAGTAGGCATTGTTCTTACTAATGTATGGATTATTTAATGGTTTTAACTCTTTTTTCCTCTGATGTCATGTTATTACATGTTTATTAACCTATTTAATTATATAGCTTCAGTACATTGAAACATCCAACTAACGGATTGATCATATCTTATAGGAACCAGTTGGTAGTTTATTATGTGCAGATTTAGATATTGATAACAAACCATCAACAGCTCGCTTGAACAATTAACCATAGGTGTTGAGTAAGTTAGCATTTGTTTGTTTTTCTTAAATTCCCACCCGGTTTGTCATGAAGTTAGTATATATGAGATTGTAAACCTATTTGTTTTCTTTTATCATAGTGTAATACCCTCATATATATGCTAACTGTGGTTGTGTTTGGGTGCTAGTGTTGTAATCAAGGGGAGAGAGTCAAGTCTACTGTAGGAACATGTTGAAGCTCAATTTAAGAAGCTTTTACAAATTGAACAAAGCTATAGGCTGGCGGATGAAAATGTAAGTTACAATTTGTATAAATTTACGTGTTATAGTTTCTTATTTTTTTGGCTTTTCATGAATGATCATTCATATTCAACATATGTATCGGCGTGCCTATATTACGTTTTGTACGGTGCAGGTTGAAGGGCTAATAATGGATAGTGCTACAACCAAAGAGGAGATCACAAATGGAAAGTCACAACACATTAGAAGCTACTACTGTCAAAGCAAAAGAACAATATTGTGTAACACATGTATGTTCACGTTGATTTTCTGTTGTGTTCATGGGTATTCTTGTGATTATGAAATATATAATATTGATTATGTACTCAATAATATATGCTATTCATGTTCGGTGATAAAAACTTGATTATTTAGTGTGAATGTTAGGTTAGGTAATGGGTCACATGGGTAAGCTTAGTACAGATCAAGTTGTCCTGTGTTGATTTAAATTTCTCCCCAAATTAACCACTTTTAAAAGTATTTTTGTTGCCTTGTAGTTGATATAAACTAGTCAAGTAAATTACAAGTGTTTTACATAAAGGGGTTTTTGGGTCAAAACTGACAACTTTAATTTGATGAAATTGGTTGTCTTAGGTTGGAGAAGGTAAAGAAGAATACACTGATGATGATTTGGATGAAGTTCGTGAAGATTGGGCGCGCTACGTATCGAATTTTATTTATATGTAGGACTGAAATGATAGTATTGTTGGACTTGTGTTAGTATTGTTGGACTTGCAATTGGTACTAATTGAATTTGGATGTGTTTTATGCTTTGTAATTGTTAATTAACAACTTTTGTAAACTTTGTTGTATTTAATGGATTTCGCTTTTAATGTTATTCGAAAATTTGCTTTAGAAAACAAAAGTAAATTTATTAAAAATAAAAAAAATTAAAAAATGCAGCTAATTTTATGACGTGCATTGCGCGTCATCTATTGCACGTCATAAAAATTTCATAGATGACATGCGGATGCGCGTCATCTAGTCATTTATGACTACCCTTCCTTGACGCGCATTGCGCGTCATCTTTTGCACGTCATAAAATGCGCGTCATCTTTTGCGCGTCATAAACAGATGACGCGCGGATGCGCGTCATCTATCATTTATGACCCCCCCTTCCTTGACACGCATTTGCGCGTCATCTGACCCCAAGATGACGCGCAATGCGCGTCATCTTTTGCGATTTTTCTAGTAGTGTAGGCAAACCGTATTGGAGAGATGGTCACTCACGTTGTAATAGACGTTTAAACTATGATATTAATTGATATGGAAGAGGCGGGCCAAATTTTAGTATCTTGTTTTTCGTGAAAATGATATGGTGACAAGTACGTGTATAGTGCAAAATACTAATAACGGAGAACTTTGATACCAAAAGGAACCTTTTCGAGTATCAACATATTAATCATTTGAGAGTAGAGAAAAGAAGTGTTGGAAATTTAGTGAAAATGTAGGTTTTTTATTAACTTTGAACAGTAATAATTTTGGAGCTTGTTACTAATATAGTTAACATGTCCAAAATAAAAATAAGATGAATAAGATATCGATACTCAAACTAGGGTAGTTAAACATTACAAAGTGTGAAAATTGAGTTTGGTGAAAGACGAGTTGTCTCATCTACTCTTGCGTGTGTATGTTATTCAATGGATGCTACTGCCTGCTAAACTACATTTTAGCGGACACTTCTACTGAGTTCATTTGCAAATTGACATGCTGCTACTACATATAGCTAGTGCCGTGGTTCATATGCTGTTCAGTAAATCTAGCTGCTGATCAACAGGCATACCATCTATTGAAAGGAAGACATTAGTAGTTTGTTATGCAATTGTAGTTTGTTTGTACAGCTCCAAGCACTAAGTCTCACTTAAAACACACATTAACATATTGTTAATGTTAACTCTTAGAATGACTAAACTCCTACGTCATACTTAAACTTCACATTCACACAGTGTTAATGTTAAGACTCTTGAAATGATTAAACTCCTAAGTCATACTAAAAGTCACATTAACACAATGTTAATGTTAAGACTCTTTGAATGTTTAAACTCCTCAATTCACTGTATAAATACAATATATAGATGCTATTGCTAAAGTTGCTAGTTGGTGTATGTGTTTCAGACCTCTCTGAAGAATTTTTTGCGTTTCATCAATATACACTGTTCTTTCGGGTATTATTGCAGGTGCTTGGTTAAACCCGACAATACAATCTAGTTAGGTTGTTGTACCTTCGAAAACAGACACGATTCACATGGTTGGTCTGAAATCTATTTTAAGGGACATTTGTTGAACAAAATACCTTAGCCACAGCTGTTTCATTATTCTTGGTTGTTTTTATTTCTTAAGTTTTTTTCTTGTATTCCTTTTGTTTCTATTAACTTTGTTCTATATTGTAATCCATCTTAGTTTATTAATAAAATATTATGTTCATTTTGCGAATGGTGTTTCTATTGATACATTTTGTACCCAGTTCATTTTTGTTATAAATATTGATGTAATTCAGTCTTATCGATATTGAATGCAAGCATATTTTGTCATTACATGTGTGTTTGCATGTTTATTTACTATGATATTGATTGTAATCTTATATTGTTTACATATACACACTAGACTGAATAATGCATATGGGTATGCTGTAGTCATTCACGGTAATGAGTCAACAATGGATTGGTAGCGTGTTTGACTTAGTCTTATGATTATTCATGATAATGGAAAATGCTTGTGGTCCAGTAGCACGACTGAACCAGGTAATTGGATCAGTCGTACGACTGAGGTATAAGATTGACTCAGTCGTACGATTGAACCAATCGGGTAGTTCAATCGTGAGTATGGATCAATCGTATGACTTAGTCATGCGACTGAACCATGCTTATGGCTCAGTCGTACGACTGTACACAACAACCTATAAATACCACATAATTCGTGGAAAAACACAACACTTCGATTTCCTACATACCCTAGTCGTCCAGAGCGATTCCCAGAGTCCATCCAACTTCATAGTTTCTCCCGGATCAATTCCTATCTGTTCTTAACGTTTTCTAATCGTTAGTTTGATCCGGGTTTGCGATTTCACTGATTGGATCGCCGTTTAGATAGGATACCATACTATTTGATTTGGTTTTACGTTGAATGTGTTAGTACTCCGTACGTACACGGTCCTAACAAGTGGTATCAGAGCCAAGGTTCTTGATTATTTATGGATTCAATCGGTGTTTCATTTAAAATTCTTGGTTTTCGATATAAAACGTGTTTTTGACTTGTGCTTTAGCAGAAAGTTTTAAACTTTTCGTTTGAATACTGTTCTTGGTGTGTTGAGATTATTTTTGAGTCTAAACTTGGTTAAAATCTCAAATTTCTCAAAATCAGGGTTTTCAGTCGCACGTTTGAATTAATCGCACGACTGAACCCAATCGTACATTACAATCGTACGATTGACCTCAGTCGCATCCTTCAATCGTATCTCTCAATCGCACGATTAAGTCTAATCGCATCAGAAAATCAGACTTTATAAATTGACTCTATGTTTCTTCAAACTTTGAAAAAAATGGACGATCAAAACTCAGCTTTTACTGCCAGAAAGGACTCAAGGATTCAACAATTGTTATTGTTAGAAAATGAAATTGGAAACAGTAACAAACCACCAAAATTGTTGACATTGGATGAATACCCTCAATGGAAACAACGTTTTGAGATATATCTTAATGGAGTTGACCCTAACTTATGGACAACAATTGAAACATGCTACTCTACACCTATTGGGGCAAATGGTGTTAAACTTACTCTAAGTGGTATGAATGACACCCGAAAGGTAGCACACAATGCTGAGAAGAAAGCATATGCTCTACTAACCTAGTCAATTCCAAAAGATATTTTTCATAAGTTCTCAGAACATAAACTGTCAAAGAAATTATGGTCGGCTTTGGAAAAAAGATATGATGGTAATGCTACTTTGAAGGCTCTGAAAGAAAAGGCTCTCAAGAAAGAATTTGATAATTTCTCGTCTACCGGAAATGAATGTTTGGACGATATCATAGACAGATTTTATCATCTGATGAGTGAGTTGCATACACATGGGTTACTACATCCATGAAAGATAAAGTTGCAAGCTTTGCTGATGGGGTGCCAGATAAATGGGATCCTTTCGTTTCAAATTTGAGACAAAATGATACTTTTGCTACTCTAGACATCAACGACTTTATCTTGAAATTAAGGGAGGAGGAACTATGGCTTAAGTACAAGTCATAAAAAGGATCATACACTCAAAATCCGTCACTGTATAATGTTGTTCCTACTTCAGTTTCTACAGGAGCACCCATTCAGACAGCCTTTGTATCTAACACCTCTGGGCATTCCCAGAGTGGCTTTATCTGGAAGTGAATCATCTGGATCATCAGGCTTTCAATTCAACTCCTCTAACTCAAATCATACAAAGCTAAAGACTAAGAACTTTAAAAATGTTACAGTTGAAGTTGCCAAGGAACATATGGATCTTCTTGCTGCAGTAGTGCGCTCATATGATGGGTTGGTTGCTGGAATGATAGGAAACTATCATCTTGCTGATGAAGACTATGAGCAGGTTGATGAGGCAGAATTAGAGAGAATGGATATAATGTGGGCCCTGGCTAGTGCTGTTAAGAAATTTGTGAAGAAGACTAGACAAAATCTGATTGCTACCAAAGACATAACGTTGGATTTTGACAAAACCAAAGTCACATGTTTTAACTGTGGAGAAAAGGGTCATTTCAAAAGAGAGTGTGTTAAGCCTAAGAAGACAGGAAATGGTAATCCTTTCACTTCAAACAATTGACAGGACAACGAAAAGAAAGAGACTTTAACAAGCCAAGGATCCAAAGCTATGGTAGCTCAAGGAGATGAAGGACAGGACAAGACTTTTAGGTTTATCCCTGATGGTGAGGCTAATGTGGCTCTGGTGGATGATCTCGTTGATGATTCTACAAGTGAAAGCAAAATGTTGATACACTATGTTCCTAGTATATGTACATAAATGTAAAAGTCTTTCATTTCTTACACATATGTAATGAAAGTGCTTAATGAAATATGATATGCGTTTTGATGTTTATTTGTCTTTGATTATATCATATCCTTATTGTATTTAGTATTACTCATATGTATGAACATTATATAGAGGTTTGAGGTTATTGTACATACTTCTGAGTCAATAATGATTTAGAAATGTGTTCAACTTAGTCGGGTGGTTATTCATGCTAATGGGCCATACTTATGGACCATACGCACGAATGAACCATACTTATGGACCAGTCAGATGACTGAACCAGGAGACTGGATCAGGAGATTGGATCAGTCGTATGACTGAGACGTAAGTTTGACTCAGTCGCACGGCTGAACCTTCAGTCATGCGTATGAGTCAAACACATGAGTCAGTCACGCGACTGAACCATACTAATGGATCAGTCGTACGAATGGATACTGAAAACATATAAATACCACATAATTCATGAAAAAAGGAACACTTCGAATACTATCATACCCTAGCCGTCCAGAGCGTCCCAGTTCGTCCATCCAACTTCATAGTTCGTTCCTGATCGATTCCAACTCGTTCTTACGTTTGTTTAATCGGTAGATCGATCAGGTTGTCGTTGTCACTGATTGGATCGCCAATCAAATAGAATTCCGTGCTATTTGATCTGGTCTCACGCAGAATCAGTTAGTACTCCGTACGAAAACGGTCCTAACATGAAAACTTGGTTGACAGTTCAAACTCAGACTTAGAGGAAGCTATGGACGAAGTGGAACACTTGGTGGAAGATGAATTATCCGCTGCTAGCATAGAGTCTACAAATATCGAGAAGTCTCACTCTACTCTAATGGCTGACCTCTCCGACACGTCGTAGGTAAATACCAAAGATGAACTGTTTGATAAAAATGACTGTGAAGAATGTAATAAGTTCTGTGATAGCATAGATTTAAAATTTACTAAGTTGTTAGATCACAATGATAGTTTAGTAAATGACTTAAAACTTTGCACAGAAGCTAACCGAGTGTTAAAACAAAATGAAAGTTGTTTCAAAGAAAAGATTGATCTGTTAGGAAAGCAGCTTAGGGAAACTGAAGTTGTTGCCTTTAATCAAGCTAATGACATTAAGTTCTATCTAACTACTATCGAGGAAACAAAGAAAAAAAAGGCCATTCTTCAAGTTGAAATTGAATCTTTAAATCAGAAACTGCACAGTCTTGCATGTTCTTCTCATATTGATAAGAACTTATTCAAAGTAATAAATAGAGGGGAAGGGATTACTTATCAAGAAATTCCACCACCATATCAATTCTTTTAAAGAAAAAAAGTAGACCATTAAATAATCACCCAATCAAGGATCATGTGGTGACCATTCCTCTTGTCAGTGATCCGGATACCACACTTAAACCTGTACAACTGGTTATTGATCTAAGTGCATCTACTTCTAGCACTAAAGAAGAAGTAATCATTGAAAATTATGATGAAGAAGATGATCTTGCAACTTTCGATTCAGGTTTAAACCAGTCTGCTTCTATATCAAAAAAACCTGAATTAAGATCTAATAAAAAAGGTCATCATCAAAATATAAATAAACTAAAAGAAAGTTCTAGTCAAAATGTGAAACAAATTAACTTTGTGAAAGAAAGTGAGCATCCTATAATGGAGAAGAAAAAGACCAATACTAGACCATACTCTCCACCCCACAAATAATCCCCAGGATAGTTGAATTGAGATCCTGCTATGGCTATGGAGAAGGGGACATATATCTCCTAATTGTCCTTACTATCAGACACCTAGAAGGAGGATTGAAAATTTTATGAAAATAAACCAAGGTTTACAAAATCAAGATCAACGACTCCTCCACAACACCACAGGAAACACAGACAAGCCACAGGCAAAGCTGTGATGACTGAGGTGCAATATGGTGATAAAAGCAAACCATGGGTTCAAACAATAAACCAGTTGCCTATTTATCACAAACAGTCCTTACAGAAGACTGGCATGTGGAAAGCTAAGTCACCAATTGTGTCTGATAGTGCGGACAAGTTGAAGAAGGTAGATTCCCCAACTACAAAAGGACAGTGGGTGGAGTTTGTGATTTGTGATGCTTCAGGAATACCAAGACCATAAAGGCTTAGGCCCCACCCCTAAACTAATCATTTCTGTTTTTGTGCAGGTTGTCCGCTACAGCGCTTTCACTAACACCTGGATTATTGATAGTGGGGCATCCAGGCACATGACCGGGAATCTATCTCTTCTTTTCAATGTCAAACAAATCAAAGGGGGACATGTATCATTTGCTAGAAATAAAGGAGGCTACATAACAGCGCAAGGTGAAGTGGGAAATGGAAAAGTGAAATTTGACAAAGTGAATTATGTCCAGCAACTGGAAACAATTTGTTATCGGTTTCTCAAATATGCGATAAACGGTTTAAAGTGACGTTCGATGATAAGAAGTGCTACATACTAAAAAAGGAATATGTTATCCCTAAGGAGCAAATCTTGATGTCAGCCTCAAGGTATAATGACCTATATGTCTGGCTATGTCAAGAGCATCTAGTACTGAGTAAGATGCACAATGTTTCTTGTCTAAAGCCACAGAGAAAGAGTCAATCTCCTGGCACCGGAGAATGGGACACATCAATCCATGGAAGATGAATCATTTGGTTCAAATAATTTGGTTGAAGGAATTAATGTCAAAATTTTTAGCTTCCAGATTTCTGCATATCATGCAAGAAAGGTAAATAGACCAAGAAATCTCATAAATCAAAGAAAGTTCATTAAATTGAGATACCACTGGAGCTCTTGCACATGGATTTATTTTGTCCTATCAGTACTAAAAGCATTGTAGGGGACAGGTACTATTTGTGGTAACTGATGACTACTCGAGGTTTTCTTGGGTCATGTTTCTTAAAGCAATATCAGAGATGTTTGAATCATTCAAGGTTTTAGTCACTACACTGGAATCTCTGTATATTAAAAGTGAGGAAGATTCATTCAGACAACACATAATTTAAGAATCAGGGGATGGAAGCCTTTTGCAGAGAGAGGGGTATTTTTCATCAATTTTCTTCTGTTTATACTCCACAGATGAATGGAGTCGCTGAACGTAAAAACTGAAGCTTGATCGAAACTGCGAGGACTATGTTGGCAGATTCGAAACTGCTAGTTCAATTATTGAATGAGGCAGTTGCTAATGCATATTACACTCTCAATCGAGTACTTGTTGTTAAGCGTCATGGTAAAACTTGTTATGAGTTGCTATAAAAACATAAACCATATCTGCAGTATCTGGAACCGTTTGGAGCTCCATGTATGCTGTTGAAGAAAAATCAGACTGGCAAGTTTAGTGAAAACAGGAGGGTATTTTTCTTGGGTACAATATTCCTGACAAACGGGTTTACAACAACGCTACAGGTCAAGTTGAAGTATGGTGCAATATGGATGTTCAACGCTACACCACTCCTTCTGCAGGGAAAGGTCCATCATCATTCTTTGATTATGATGGATTTTTCAAGTCCTTTAATCTTCCTCCTAAAAATTCTGAAGATGAGCTGGCTTCTAAAATGATGTATGATGTTCTGAACACTTCTAATCTGAATTCCAGCTCAACAACACCATTCGATGTGTTTTTGGGTCTTCAGGGAAGAACATGAGGTCCATGATTACAACTCTACAATGAGGAGGAAGTAACTGCAAACTCAAACAATAAGAAGAATGTCAGCTCGGGTGAGAGTCCTCCAGTGGATGGAAATGATTGGCTGACCTTTCAGGGTCTAGCCACCCTATAGCCTCAGAAGATGAACAAGTAATTACTCAATTGGAATTTGAAGTGGCTGTTCCTACCACTCCAATGACTAGGACTAGTATCAATTATCAATCATCCTCCTGAAAACATTATCGGGGACCTTCTCTCTGGGGTACAGACAAGAAATCAGTTGTATACTGCTGACTATGCAGCGGTGATGGAGAAGGGATATATTCATGATGGGGCATATAAATGTTTTGTTTCTCAAATTAAGCCCAAATATGTGAGTGATGCCTTGAAAGATGAGGCATGGGTTAATGCAGTGCAAGAAGAACTTCTACAATTTAAAAAACTAGGTGTTTGGACACTGGTGGATAGGCTGAATGGCGCCAAAGTTATCCGAACAAAATGGGTTCTTTGTTGCAAGAAAGATGATCAGGGAGTCATTATCAGAAACAAAGCACAGTTAGTAGTTCAAGGTTTTAGACAAGTATAAGGGGTAGACTACAATGGAGTATTTGCACCAGTGGCTCGAATGGAAGCAATCAGAATCTTCCTGGCCTGTGCATCCTAAATAAAAATCAAGGTATACCAACTGGATGTGAAAAGTGCTTTCCTTCATGGTGACATACGTGAAACAGTTTACGTCAGTTAACCACAGGGATTTAAAGATCCGTATCATCGGGACAGGGTATATAACTTGGACAAGGCTTTGTATGGCTTGCATCAAGCCCTTCGAGCCTGGTATGAGAAATTCTTCACTCATCTGCTGAAACATGGTTTTCGAAGGGCAGTAATTGACTGCACGTTGTTCATAAAAAGAAAGGATGGTGATTTGCTATGCTTCAGATATATGTGGACGACATAATCTTCGGTTCCAAAAACGAATACCTATGTAAAGAATTTGAAACAGTGATGAAAGCTGAATTCAAAATGAGCCCATGGGAGAAATAAAGTTTTTCTAGGTTTACAAGTGGATCGGACACCTACTAGCATCTTCCTGCATCAGACTAAAAACGTGGGAGACTTACTGAGTCGCTTTGACATGGAAAATACCACTGTAGCTGGTACCCTCTTGCCGCAAATCATTATATGGCACCTGATGAAATCAGGGATTGGTGGATGCCACCATGTATCGTGGTATGATCGTGTAAGGCCCCGTTCCCGGGACGCTTACAGTTGGTCATTCATCGCACTTCAATATATAATTTACATTAACTTAATAAATTCATGCAGCGAAAATTCTGTGATAAACTTTCATTTTACTATGAATGCTTTTGCCAGTTAATACAACGTACATAAATTACAAATTTTCTATTGTTGCATTACTTCACAAAAGCATTATTACAAAAGGGTCATAAAAAGTGACCTCTAGTATAGAAAAACATTAAAATTTCATCTAAAGAAGATTCCTTAAGTAATCTCTTTTATCGAGATCCTCAAGGAACACTTGCTTGCCACATAAGACGTGGCAGCATTATCAAAAGGAGAATGCCATCCCAAAAGAGCTGAGTAGCCGCCTCGTGCCATCCTCAGCAACCCTACCTGTCAACTGGAAACACATAAAAAGTCAGCGTTGCTGAGTGAGTTCTAGTTTTATAATAAAACATACTTTCATTCGTTAAAAACCGTTCTTACATACACGCGATCACACAACATACGTACACGTAGATAATATTATTATTATCTTCATCATTCATTCATTGGCTTTCATTCGTGTACCATTCATCGTTATCATTCACGTTCGTTCATTAACTCTTTCAGTCTTTACATTCATTCTTACGAGTATGTTGCGACAACAAGTCCGCTTACCTCCATATCGATCTCTCACGATCGTACGTTAGCCGAGTCTGTTGCACCACATAGCTGCTCACCTCAGTGGCAATCTCACGATTGCCTGCTAACCGAGTCTGTTAAATCTCAATGATTGACCCTGTGTGCATCCTTCGGGGTAGCTAACCCGCATCACAGTTGAGCTAACACCTGCCAGGGGTGTGCACCTCCATTCATTTGCTTGAAAGCCTTTCTTACGTTCATTCGTTTATTCATCAATGCATGCATTCATTCATCATGTTCCTCTTTCATTATCTATCACTTTACATTCTTATTACATTCGTTTCATTCATTCATTCATTCACGTAAAGTCACGAAAAGATAAACATACATCGACACAAGGAACATAGGTATTTACAAATCATAAGTCATTGCCATCATATAAGGCAACATCATACATATCATATTTATGTCCTACATACACATCTCTCCTCATTCACATCAGCCCTATTTGGGCGATTGAACATACTTCAGTCGCATGGCCTCCATGCGACTGGGTCGTGCGATTGGGCAGTTATGCGAATGGGCATACAATCGTGCGAATGGACCTCCTATCGTGCGAATGAACACTATACGAATGGGCTACTAGGTAACTAACCCTCAGTCGTGCGACTGAACTACTATGCGAATGGACCTATGCGACTGAATCCCTCATTCGCATGGCCTGTCGTGCGACTGAGCCCCAGTCGTGCGACTGAGCCTCAATCATACGATTAAACATCAGTCATTCCTCAGTCGTGCTACTGGCCCTTCAGTCGCCTAGCCCTAACTAGGCAGCGACTGGAGTTCATCACGAACAGCAGCCGTAACCTACGGCCTTCAAACTCCTCTAAACTCATTTCCGGCCCAAATTAGCCCTCCTAAACCTCAGGGATTTATACAAGGACATCATACAAGCATATGCAAGTCCTAAATCATACCTTAAACACATTACCCAAGATTTCACCCAAATGGGTCAAACATACACTTTTTCAAAAAAACGGGTTTAAATGTGTTCCAGCCCCAAAATCGTTTGAAAACAAGTAAATGAGGGGTCCTAGAACTCACATAATCGAGGAGAAGATGAAGAGCTTCGTTTGGACTAGTCACTCGGCAAATCTCGAGCCCGAATCACCACTTTCTCTCTTTCTTTCTCTTCTTTCTCTGTTCTCCCTCTCTCTGCTCTTTCTTCCCGACTGAATGTGTAAGTGTGTGGAAGAAGAGGGCTGCCCCTCCTTTATAGCTACAGCTCAGTCGCCCGAGGTCTACGCGACTGGACCTTCAGTCGCATGAACACCATGCGACTGGACCTCCAGTCGCATGGGTTCCATGCGGTTGATCCTTCAATCGTCCGAACATCATGCGATTGAACCTCCAGTCGCATGAATTCCATGCGACTGAGACTCAGTCGCATATCACTCCAAAAAGTCAAACTTCCGGGTGTTACAAGTCCACCCCCCTTATTTAGGTTTCGTCCCCGAAACCTGTTATTCCTCGAACAATCATGGGTAATGCTGCCTCATTTCTTCTTCAGTTTCCCACGTTGACTCGGATCCCTTCCTGTACCGCTAATGTACACGCACAAGAGGAACCACTTTATTTCTTAAACTCTTCTCCTTGCGATCGATGATCGCCACAGGTTGCTCTACATAGTTGAGCCGTTCGTCTACCTTGATGTCCCCCAGTGGGACGATCATATCTTCGTCTGCCAAACACTTCCTCAGATGAGATACGTGGAAGGTCGGGTGAATTCCACTTAGCTCATCTGGTAGATCCAACTATAGGCCACCTCTCCTACTCGAGCAATGAGTTGGAAAGGGCCTATATAACTCGGGCTCAACTTGCCCCTCTTTCGGAACCGAATGATACCCTTCCAAGGTGAGACCTTTAACATAACCCGATCTCCCACCTGGAACTCAATCAGCCTGCGTCGTTTGTCAGCATACGACTTCTGTCTGTCTTTGGCTGCCTTCATGTAGGCTTTGATCCTTTCAAGCTTTTCAGTCGTAGTCTCGATCACTTCGGCGCCCAATTCCTTTTGACCAATATCACCCCGACAAACGGGTGTCCTGCATCTCCTGCCGTATAGCATCTCATAGGGTGGCATGCCAATACTGGCATGATAGCTGTTATTGTATGATAATTCAGCTAACGGCAAGTGGTCATCCCAACTTCCCCCAAAATCAATCACACATGCCCGAAGCATGTCTTCCAATGTCTGAATGGTCCGTTCAGACTGACCATCAGTCTAGGGATGATAACCGATGCTGATATGTAGTCTCGTCCCCATGGCGTCGTGGAATTTCCTCTAGAACTTGGATGTAAACCGGGTGTCACGATCAGAAACAATTGACACCAGTACACCATGGAGAGTTACAATCTCTTTGATTAGATCAGCCAACCTCTCGGATGAATATGTCTCGCGCATCGGTAGGAAGTGAGCACTCTTCGTCAGAGGTCATAATCAGCTGGTATGCCTTCACCCGTATCGGTTCGGGCCTCTCCTTTGGCTAAGGGCATCAGCCATCACGTTGGGTTTGCCCGGATGGTAGTGGATCTCACAATCATAGTCTTTTATCAGTTCCAACCATCGCCACTGTCTCATATTTAAATCCTTCTATTCAAATAAATTCTTCAAGCTTTTATGGTCGGTAAAAATGGTGCACTTCGTCCCGTACAGATAGTGCCTCCAAATCTTTAATGCAAAGTCCACAGCTGCTAGCTCCAAGTCATGAGTGGGGTAGTTAACCTCATGAACTTTCAGCTGTCGGGATGCATAGGCTATCACCTTCCCCTTTGCATTAATACGCACCCCAACCCCAAGTAGGAAGCATCGGAATAAACCACCAAGTCTTCGCTTCCATTGGGTAATGCCAATATAGGAGCTTGGGTCAACCTCGTCTTCAATTCTTTAAACGTCTTCTCTTGAGCTTGACCCCATACAAACTTCACATCTTTCCGGGTCAACTTGGTCAGTGGAGAAGCAATCTTGGAGAAGTCTTGAATGAATCTTCTGTAGTAGCCCGCCAAACCCAAGAAACTACGGATCTCGGATGGCGTCTTTGGAGACTTCCATTGCATTACTGCTTCCACCTTTGCCGGATCGACCATAATCCCCTCCGGATTAACCACCTGACCCAAGAACTGAACTTCACGCAACCAAAATGCGCACTTGGAGAACTTGGCGTACAATTTCTCCCTTCTCAACGTTTCTAGTACTTCTTGAATGTGACCGGCATGCTCCGTTTCGCTTCTTGAATAAATCAGGATATCGTCAATAAATACAATCACTGATTTATCCAACATCGGCCTACACACTCGGTTCATCAAATCCATAAAAGCAGCCGGCGCATTGGTTAAACCAAAAGACATGACAAGAAACTCGTAGTGACCATAGCGCGTACGAAAGGCCGTTTTAGGGATATCCTGCTCCTTCACCTTCAGTTGATGGTAGCCCGATCGAAGATCTATCGTTGAAAACCAACTGGCACCCTGAAGTTGATCAAACAAGTCATTGATCCTCGGCAAGGGGTATCTGTTCTTTACCGTCAGCTTGTTTAACTCACGGTAATCTATACACATTCTCATGCTACCGTCTTTCATCTTCACAAACAGGACCGGAGCACCCCAAGGTGAGATACTCGATCTAATAAACCCTTATCCAACAACTCTTGCAACTGCTCCACCAACTCTTTCATTTCTGTCGGAGCCAATCGATATGGTGCTTTGGCGACAGGTTGAGCACCCGGTATCAGGTCAATCTGGAACTCGATCTCTCCGTCAGGTGGCAATCCTGATAAGTCTTCCGGGAACATGTCTGGAAAATCACACACCACTGGAACATCGGATAGTTGTGGTGTTGGCGTTTCTACATCCTTTACATAACATAAGAAGGCGCTACATCCACGCCTCATACATTTCCCCGCCTCGCCATTGAAGTCACTTTCGGAATCGTAGTAACCCGATCGCCATAAGCAGTTATCGAACTTCCGTCAGGCCCTGTCAAATAAATTACCTTCTTGCGACACACAATGTTCGCCTCAAAGTCCGCCAACCAATCCATTCCAAGCACCAAATCGAAACCACCTAAAGTCATCGTAAACAGTCTGACCGGAAATTTATGGCCCTCTAATTCCACATCACAACCCTCTATCACCTCGGAAATCCTGGTAGTTTTGCCTATAGCAGTCTCTACATCAAACGGTACATCCACACGTCTACTACTAACAGGCAATTTGTCACAGAAAGCAGCAGAAATAAAACTCCTACTGGCACCCGAATCAAATAATACAGAGGCTAAAGTTTGGTTCACCATAAACGTACCGGACACTACATCAGGGCCCGTCCTAGCCTCTTCCTGCGTCATCGTGAATGCCCTGGCACTTGCCTTCGATCCTCATTCCCGTCTTCTTCACGCCGGAACCTTCAGACCTCGGCTTCTTGCAATCTTTATTCATATGGCGGCTTTCCCCACAATTGAAGCACCTCATGCTCTTAGGTGCTGTTTGTTTTTTCTGCATGAAAACGTCTGCAGTCTGTGGACCACATCTGCAGACATCTGCAGCAGAAGAGGTGGACCAAACGTCTACAGTCTGCTAGAAAAAGACTGTTTGATTTTTTAATATCTGGAGACTGCTAAAATATGTTGTAGTTACAATAAACCAAATTTGACTTTGTTCAAAAACAACATAATCCAACTGTTACTACAAAAACCATAATCCAACTGTTAAAGACCCAATTGCATAATCCTCTACTCTATCACCATAATTCAACTGTTAATTATTAAAGACCCAATTGCATAATCATGAATTACGAACCGTTGGACATAGAGACATAGATCTAATATTATTTAGATGAAAAACATTCAAACAGACAGGCTAATTATTAAAATAATAATAATGATCATAATAAAGGGTTTATTAAGTACGTACCTGATCTCTAACGAGATTTCCAGAATACAGGTGGAGTAGAAGACACATGAGAGAAGCCATTAAAAACCACTTTCTTATCTTCTTCCATCACCTCAAACAAAGCCCACAATCAATCAATCAATCAATCACTTCAAGGTCGTGAGGGAGGGGGCTGGCGGAGCGGCCGGAGGTCGCGACGGAAGAGGCTGGCGGAGCCGCGGACGTCGGGAGGTAGTGGGCTGGCGGAGCGGGCGGAGGTCGCGACAGAGGAGGCTGGCGGAGCCGCGGATGTCACGAGGCAGTGGGCTGGCGGAGCGGGCGGAGGTCGCGACGGAGGGAACCGGAGGAGGTTGCGAGGCGGCAGCAGGAGGTTCCGGTGAAGGGGGCCGGCCGGCGGTACCTTGGTAGGAGATAAGAGGAGAAGAGGAGAAGAGGTGGAGGGGGCTGGTGTTTTATGTTTTGTGAAGAGAGGAGAAGTGGAGAAGAGGTAAATGTCTTCCCGTCTGAAGACTCTGGTCCATGTCTTCCCCAAGAAGACCTCAGGAAGATATTTTTAAATGAAATGTCTTCCGGAAATTAAACAGTCTGTTCTATTAAAACCTCTTCCCGCGTCTGCGTGCGCGCAGATGAAGAGGTTGGGAAGAGCTTTTTATAAAAAACAAACACCACCTTACACTCTCTAGCCATATGACCAGGCTTTCCACACCTAAAGCAAACATTCAGCCCCAGTCGGCACTCCCCACTATGCTCCCTTCCACATTTACCACACCTCCTCAGTCCCGTACCCGGTGTGGCCACACGACGATCGTCCACCCGGGCCTTCTTATTGCTCGTCGAAGCATCACCCTGACTAAACCACTTCCCGTTCCAATTCCTGTCACCACCCTTCCGATTACCATCAGCCACCACCACCACTGCCCGTTCATCATACAGTCTCCCCGCCAAGTCCACCGCTGACCTAAAGGTGGTTGCTCGGGCGGCGATCATATGCCTGCGAATATCCGCCGGCAAACCCTGAATATACCTCTTGATCTTTCGCGACAGAGGCGTCACCTGGTCCGGCACCAGACGTGCCATTTCGTTGAATTTCGTGGTGTACTATTGGTGGGTCATCGTCCCCGCCTCTAGCTGCAGGAACTCTCTCTCAACTTTATCCATTTCCCGATGAGGACAGAACTCCTCGATCACCAACCTCTTCAATTCGGACCACTTCATCTTCCCAACGGCCTGGCTACCCTCGGCTTGGACCATGTTATCCCACCAGCATAAAGCCGAATCCGTGAAAGAATGGGTAGCGAACTCCACTTTTTGGTCCTCCCGGTATTCGCTGATATCGAGGACACCCTCCATCTCTCTCACCCATCGATGAGCAGCCGCAGCATTGCCATTACCGTCAAAAGTAGGGGGCTTGCACCTCATAAACGCTCCATAGTTACAGCCTCGTGCTGTTTCATGCACCAGCTCCTCCTCCTCTTCCTTTTCTTCATCGGAGAAAACCGTTTCCGGTCCTGATTGCTCCTGTCTTTCTGAGGACCTGTTCCTCTCTTTTCTTTCACCTTCCCTGACAACCTTAATTACTTCGGTCACCACAGATGGTAAGATCATCTGCATGACCTGATGCACCTCTTCAACCACTGCCTCTTTTACCGAGGCCCTCAAGTTGGCGCTCTCGTCTACTCCCTCCTGATGAGGGGTCTCGGTTTCCTTATGAACCACTTTCTCTACCCTAGGTCTCCCTCTCATGACATGCGGTTCAGCACCACGTCCGCCACCACCTCCACCCCGTGAGGCCTTAGAAGAGCTACCACCAGCCATTCTCTATCACACACTGAAAGATTCAAACACCAACACCGTCATTCAAGGGAATAGCTCAGTTTATGTCAAGTATAGTAAGTCCCTAATTACAGTGGCTAGTTGTGATTAGCCACTTACTTTACTCTTCGTACCCCGAGCATTACCTATCCTGACTACATTAGTTTCTAAATCTAATAGTAACACATAAACAAATAGCATGCGCACATACTACCAGTTAATCTTTAAGAAATTACCTGATGGTACGCAGCTACTCAGATGACATTCTTCCCCTTTCCTGTCCCATTTTCAGTTTAAGTTTAGGTTTATTTTGAAAATTTACCCATTTCACTTAAACTTTGGCTCTGATACCAACTTGTAAGGCCCCGTTCCCGGGACGCTTGCAGTTGGTCATTCATCGCACTTCAATATATAATTTACATTAACTTAATAAAATCATGCAGCGGAAATTCTGTGATAAACTTTCATTTTACTATGAATGCTTTTGCCAGTTAATACAACGTACATAAATTACAAATTTTCTATTGTTGCATTACTTCACAAAAGCACTATTACAAAAGGGTCATAAACAGTGACCTCTAGTATAGAAAAACATTAAAATTTCATCTAAAGAAGATTCCTTAAGTAATCCCTTTTATCGGGATCCTCACGGAACACTTGCTTGCCACATAAGACGTGGCAGCATTATCAAAAGGAGAATGCCATCCCAAAAGAGCTGAGTAGCCGCCTCGTGCCATCCTCAGCAACCCTACCTGTCAACTGGAAACACATAAAATGTCAGTGTTGCTGAGTGAGTTCTAGTTTTATAATAAAACATACTTTCATTCGTTAAAAACCGTTCTTACATACACGCGATCACACAACGTACGTACACGTAGATAATATTATTATTGTCCTCATCATTCATTCATTGGCTTTCATTCGTGTACCATTCATCGTTATCATTCACGTTCGTTCATTAACTCTTTCAGTCTTTACATTCATTCTTACGAGTCTGTTGCGATAACAAGGCCGCTCACCTCCATATCGATCTCTAACGATCGTACGTTAGCCGAGTCTGTTGCAGCACATAGCTGCTCACCTCAGTGGCAATCTCACGATTGCCTGCTAACCGAGTCTGTTGCAACACAAAGTCGCTCACCTCATTATCAATCTCAATGATTGACCCAGTGTGCATCCTTCGGGGTAGCTAACCCGCATCACAGTTGAGCTAACACCTGCCAGGGGTGTGCACCTCCATTCATTTGCTTGCAAGCCTTTCTTACGTTCATTCGTTCATTCATCAATGCATGCATTCATTCATCATGTTCCTCTTTCATTATCTTTCACTTTACATTCTTATTACATTCGTTTCATTCATTCATTCATTCACATAAAGTCACGAAAAGATAAACATACATCGACACAAGGAACATAGGTATTTACAAATCATGAGTCATTACCATCATATAAGGCAACATCATACTTATCATATTTACGTCCTACATACACATCTCTCCTCATTCACATCAACCCTATTTGGGCGAGTGAACATACTTAAGTCGCATGGCCTCCATGCGACTGGGTCGTGCGATTGGGCAGTTATGCGAATGGGCATACAATCGTGCGAATGGACCTCCTATCGTGCGAATGAAGACTATACGAATGGGCTACTAGGCGACTAACCCTCAGTCGTGCGACTGAACTACTATGCGAATGGACCTATGCGACTGAATCCCTGAATCGCATGGTCTGTCGTGCGACTGAGCCCCAGTCGTGCGACTGAGCCTCAATCGTACGATTGAACATTAGTCATTCCTCAGTCGTGCGACTGACCCTTCAGTCACCTAGCCCTAACTGGGCAGCGACTGGAGTTCATCACGAACAGCAGCCGCAACCTACGGCCTTCAAACTCCTCTAAACTCATTTCCAGCCCAAATTAGCCCTCCTAAACCTCAGGGATTTATACGAGGACATCATACAAGCATATGCAAGTCCTAAATCATACCTTAAACACATTACCCAAGATTTCACCCAAATGGGTCAAACATACACTTTTTCAAAAAAACGGGTTTAAATGTGTTCCAGCCCCAAAATCGTTTGAAAACAAGTAAATGAGGGGTCCTAGAACTCACATAATCGAGGAGAAGATGAAGAGCTTCGTTTGGACTAGTCACTCGGCAAATCTCGAGCCCGAATCACCACTTTCTCTCTTTCTTTCTCTTCTTTCTCTGTTCTCCCTCTCTCTGCTCTTTCTTCCCGACTGAATGTGTAAGTGTGGGGAAGAAGAGGGCTGCCCCTCCTTTATAGCTACAGCTCAGTCGCCCGAGGTCCTGGCGACTGGACCTTCAGTCGCATGAACACCATGTGACTGGACCTCCAGTCGCATGAGTTCCATGCGGTTGATCCTTCAATCGTCCGAACATCATGCGATTGAACCTCCAGTCGCATGAATTCCATGCGACTGAGACTCAGTCGCATATCACTCTAAAAAGTCAAACTTCCGGGTGTTACAGATCGGATCTGTCATGTATCTTACAGCTTCATGTCCTGATATCATGTATGCCACGTGTCTCTGCTTAAGATATCAATCAAAACCGAAAGTGAACCATCTCATCGAGGTGAAGCGGATTTTCGTTATCTAAAGGGTACACTAACACTTGGGTTGTGGTATCCTCATGATGATGGCCTTGAACTCACCGCGTACAGTTACTCAGATTATGGAGGCTGTAAGATGAACTATAAGTCAACTTCTGCAGGGTGTCAATTCATTAGAAGACGACTAGTCACTTGGCAGTGCAATCGATCTATTAAATGTGAGGCTGAATACGTTGCTGCTGCAAGCTGCTATTCTCAAATCACATGGATTCAACAACAAATGCGCGACTACGGTTTGCAATTTCTAACACTCCTATCTTTATTGATAATTCTGCTGCCATTGTTGTCACTAAAAATCCGATACAATATCCCAAAACTAAACACATTGGCATAAAATATCACTTTATACGTGACTGTCTTGAAAAGCATTTAATTGATATGTTTAAAATTAACACGGATTTTCAACAAGCCGGCCTCTATACAAAAGCTTTTAATAAACCGTGATTTTACTATTTGTTAGAGGTTAACGGCGTTAAAAAGAAAGATGGGGTGATTCCGGAGGAATTAAGTTCTTAGTCCATCATTTTTGTTTCGTTTAAATGTTTTTTTTATTCTGGCATTGAAAATTTCAAAAACACTTCGATTTCCTGCATACCCTATCCTTCCAGAGCGATTCCTAGAGTCCATCCAACTTCATAGTTCGCCCCAGATCAATTTCTATCTATTCTTAACGTTTTCTAATCGTTAGTTTGATCCGGATTTGCGATCTCACTGATTGGATCGCCGTTCAAATAGGGTTCCGCACTATTTTATTCAGTTCTACATTGTATATGTTGGATCACCAATGATGTCTACTAGTCTATTTGTGTTGAATCTGCCAACACATCGTATGATGGACTTGCATCCCCTAGGTCTAATTTCTCCGTGTAAACGCGGTAACCGACTAGCTTACTATCTTTTTTCAATTTATTAGGCTTTGACATCTCAGATATATAATTTTTTGTAATTAATAACATAATTTGAGTAGTGCAAAAAGGAAAATCTTTTTAGTGTCCCAAACAATTCGATGCCTGTGTACTATCATTTTCCATAGAATTAAATCTCTTTCTCAGAGTTGTTGTCTTTGCCTTTCAGTTTACCTGCCCTTCCCCCCTCTTTTTTTTAATTATAGAAAATATTCTCCCCCTAAAATTCAAAAACACAAAAAGAATTTCTATTTTAAAATTTTAGGGGGTGAATATTTTATATAATTAAAAAAAGAAAAAAGAGGGGGGAAGGGCAGGTAAGCTGAAAGGCAAAGACAACAACTCTGAGAAACAGATTCAATTCTATGAAAAATGCTAGTACACAGACATCAAATTATTTGGGACACTAAGAAGATTTTCCTTTTTGCACTACTCAAATTAAGTTATTAATCACTAAAAATTATATATCTGAGATGTCAATGCCTAACAAGTTGAAAAATGATAGTAAGCTAGTCAGTTACCGCGGTTACATGGAGAAAGTAGATCTAGGGGATGCAAGTCCATCATATGATGTGTTGGAAGATTCAACACAAATAGACTAGTAGACATCATTGGTGATTCACTTAAACTAAATCTATCAACAAGTTGTGGGTTCCCATCTTATCTCTGGTCTGCACAATCAACTAACTTCTAATAAGGGGTGAGAAGCAAATCAAAGCCACAAATGTGTGCAAATGACCACAAATATGAGCAATGAATATGACAAATGTCATAAAGCTTAAAAATAAATGTTAAACACAATCGAGTTGATGACAAATGTCATTGCTGCGTTAAATGTCTAATCATATGGCTCTAAAAAGAAGATAGGTCGTGCACCTCTCTGCTGTGCGATGACACTGACCTGAGGCAAAGCATAACCTACATATTCTAAGAATTCATTGTTGTTTGCGCCTCTCTGCTATGTGATGGCACTGACCTGAGGCTTTGCATCTCTTTGAAAGCTCTTAGAATAGTCTCTTCTTTGCAAAACATCTTCTTTGAGGTGTATAGCACAGATCTGAAGCTCTATTGTTTTTTTTGTTACTACTAGACCGCTCAAAAATCCCCTGAGGAATGTTGATTACCATATAAGCTTGGGATCCACAAACAATTTTGATTTAATACACTTAAATTATCATCGATGTTTGTTAAAAATCTGTGTAGATTTAAATGGACAAAAATACTGCCAATCGTCTGGTTGCATTTCCCGATGTTCAAAATCAAAGTGTGCAGCGTAGCTGTTCTGGCATGATTTCCTGTCAGTGCCATTGGTTCTTGGATGAAAAGAGACTCTGAATTGTATATAAAAGTTTTTCTGTTACTGACATATTAACAAAATGTCCCAAATAACTGTGTTTTTACCTGTATGATTCCACATGAATCGTTCTCTAGATGTAGTTAAAGCTTGAAGCTGTTCTGTTCAGGGAAAGAAAAACTCTAAATGATTTTAAAGTGATCTCAACCCTCCTCAAATAAAAATTACAAAAATATGTCTTATTTAAGTTTTACATTTCAAGTTTATCCGTTTTACTTAGGTGTGCAATGTGTCAGTGTCGGACTATGTGACATGATCAAACTCAATGAATATCTTAAAATGATCAGAATAATCATTATGAGAATCTTTATTCTGAAAGATAAAAGGGTCACGTCTGAGGTGATCAAAAGATAAAAACGGTCATGTTTGAGATGATTGATGAAGATCATGTATAGGTTGGACTCACCTTAGATTAGAATGTTTATTTTGCTTGTAATAGGTCTTTTTTTAGTTTCCTTTTGTATTTAATTAGCTTTATGTAAATTTGCAATCCAGCTAAACTGTGAGCGAAACTATAGTTTCGCTCACAGTCAGCTGATTGGTTCGCTCGGCGAAACTACTGTTTTTGTCGGGCGAAACTATAGTTTTGGCAGAACAGTTTAGCTGACAGCAAAACTGTCTGCGAAACTAAGACTGCTATATATAGTTTTTGATCTTTATCATTGTGGGTAAGCTTGCAAAACCCTAATCGTTGATCCTTGTTGCAAGTTACCTTTTCTAAGCAGTAAATTCACAGAAATATCATTGTGCTTTGATGTTATTGAATGTTATGATCTTCATTGTCTTATATTGAATGAGTTGTTATTGTTTTCAATCTTCATTGTTCATCTTGTTTAGTTTGTGTGTTTGATATTGAACGATTCATCATTTCATTTGCACTGTAATACGATCAAATGGACCAATAATATGGTATCAGAGCCTTAGTGCTCATGATTTGTTTAGTTTTTTGGTTGTTTTAGTTCAATATCAAGTTTCCATCAATTTTCAGTTCAAAATAGTGTGTATTTGACATGGAAATTGATTGAGTTTTGATGGTTATTGGTTGGGGAAGCTCTGTTAATCATCAGATCTCAAATTCATTGAGCTTTTGATGATTTCAGATTGATTTCGTGTTGAAAAAGGGTTCAAGGTTCGTCCAGCGAAATTATTGTTCTTTCAGCGAAACTGCTAAGTTCTTTCTACGAAACTACTGGCGTTATCTCTATTGAAATTGTTTCTTGTAGTTCTGCGAAACTAGTCTCTTTGAATGAAAGTTCATCAGTGCTTGTGAGGGCTTAACAAGCAAAATTGCTGCCGAAAGTAATTTTGAATGAAAGTTCAAGCTTGTTTCGTGCGAACTTATCGGCGAAACTAAGCTATTTGTGACATTCGACTAGCGAAACCGTTGTCGAAATTGTCAGCGAAATTACAACAACTCAGCGAAATTATCTTTCTTAGCGAAACTGTTTACGAAGTTACATTCTTCAGCAAAACTACTTCATTTTCAGCAAAACTACTTCTTCTCTTGCCGAAATTACAACAATCCAGCGAAACTACGATGTCAAAGTTAACCTCTCTCACTCTAACCAATCTTGAAAGTGTTGCACCCAATAGGCCACCGAGTCTCATTAACGGGGATAATTTCGAGGATTGCAGGAGATGTCTCAAAGCTTTCTTCTTCTACACCGATCACAACTAATGGGACTCAATTATCACTGGTCCGCACAAGCCAACGGTTACTGTCGGTGGTACAGTATCTCAAAACATGGACTCTTCAACATTCACCGAGAAGGATCAGATGCTGATTGATCGAGACCAGAAAGCCTTTGGAGCTTTGACACTCTGTCATGCACCTGATATTTATAATCGATTTGCTGAACACAAAGATGCAAAATCTTGTATGATGTCTTCTTGTGAGTTCTATGACGGAAATGAAGATCTTAAGAAAGACAAGAAAGCCCGAACTCAGAAGGAGTCCAATTCATTTGTCGAACATAAAAATGAAGACCTGACTCACATCACTAATCGATTTTTATCTGTATCAAGTACTCTAAAGAAGTATGATGATCAGTTGGGTAATCATGAGCAAGTGAATAAGTTCCTAGACTTTCTTCCACCTCAATGGAGCCTACAAGTGAGAATGCTAAAGCAAGAGAGGAACTTTGCTGACTATAAGCTGATGGATGTAATGAATAAGCTGAAGTCCTTTGACTTAGATTGAAAAGGAGGGAATTTAATCAGACTATGATGCCTACATCCGGTTATTCTCAGAATGCTGCATTACTGTCTTCCGCTGCAAGCTCTCCAATGCAGGCATCTCGTCAAGGAGGAATGAACACCAGTGACTACTCTGGAGGTTAGGTAATACAAGGAGAGAGAAAGGGAACTTGAAAGCAACAGTTGAAAATTCTGTTCTATCTGAGACAATGGCTCTTTTGGCATGTTCATCCAGAGTTATGAAGCACTAGTAGCTGGAGATTTGAAAGGTAAAGGAATGGCGATGGAGGATATGTATCAGGTGGATCCTGATGTCTTGAAGAGACTGATATTCAATGGCAAATGGCGATGTTGACGCATAGAGCCCATAGATTTATGGAGCGAACTGGAAGAAAGAATTTTAGATGTCAAAGTTCTAACTCCAAACTGGGTTTTGATAAGTCCAAGCTGAGATGTTTTAATTGCAAACAGTTGGGACACTTCAAACGTGAATGTCCGCTGCCAATTGTCACTGACCCCAATAATTCAGGAGTTCCAAGATATGTTTCAAGTGGGGGAAAAGAGGAAGCAAGTCATAAGAAGGAGACAACATTGATTTCTAACTTTGACTGGAGTGCTGAAGTTGAAGAGACAAGAGAAGAGGTTAATCAAGCACTAGTAGCTGAGATTGTGAAAGAAGTGATGAAGGTGAATTGTGAGAATGACTTTGATCCATTCAAGAAATTTAAGGATGAAGTTGAAGTGTCTGAGAAGATGAAGAAGGATGAGAAGATGAAAGAAGGTGATATGAAGGAGATTAAGAAGGAAGGAAGTCAAACCACTGAGCTAGAAAAGAATAAGAATGATGCTGCTACCACTGTTGAGTACTCCGGTGTGTCAATGTGAGAAAGCTCTTGCGGCTGAAAAAGTGGTGATGGGTCTTCCCTATGAGGTAATTCAAGATATGTGTTCATCAGCTTGCAAAATCAGGTTATTCGGGGTCTATAAAGCTAATCGTTTGCTGATTGATATTAAAAAATATTTGAAACGAATTAATGAGGAGCTTAAAACAAACGAGTCTAAATATTTTGTTAAATTATACGAACCTTTAAAAGAAAATGATAACTTAAAAAGAATAGTTTTGGAAAGAAATGTTGAGGTTAATAATTTGACTGAAAGGGTTGCTCTTGCTGAGTTTGAAACAAGCAAGCTTTAGTCAAAGCTTGATGAATGGACTATATCAGGAATGAAACATGACGATTTATGTAAATCTTAATCGGGAGCTAGGATTAAAACAGGTTTGGGATATGAAAATGCTAAGGTTTATCCTCCTCCCAGTACTTACTGTTATTCACCTATGCCTGTTCCCCATCCTTCTAATGATTTGATCCAAATAGATACTAATAGTATGTCTGCAGGTTTAGAAGGTATGAGCCCTATGCATGTTCGTGAGGACTACGATTATGGACCGACTAGCGGGCTTGGATGCTCAGCCTTAGTACACCTGAACCACAACATTTTGTTTTAGATCATAAATCTAGTTTAAATTCTGTTTTTTCTCTAGTAATGATGTAAAAGACTATTTCTTCATGTTCTAGTGATGTTTCTGTTTCATCTTTAAATTCTGTGGATTGTGATATCGCTACATCTTTTGATTGTGTTGATCTTATGACTGATATCACTGTGAAGAGTGATGAGGAAATTAAAATTAATTCTTTTGAAAAATTCTTTTCTCACCCTATTCCATCTTTTACTCCAGCTAAAATTTATGTGTCTCATGACAGGGTTACATCTTCATCTGAGGCAAGTACAAGTGGTACTAGTACCACATGTATTTCAGATGACATCTCATCTTCTTCTGTAAATAATCATTTTTTTTCAAATAAAAACTGTTCTATTGTCATATATGAGACATACAGTGATGTTGATTCTAGATTATCTGAATGTGATGAGGAAATATGCATTGATAAAAGCCGAACCTCATTACATAATAGACCTAGATTAAAACCACACTGCTTTCGATGTGGTGAACATGATCATGTTGTTAAGCACTGTCCTCTGCTTCATCATAGACATGTGAACAGAAATTCTTTTGGTAATAGGTTAACTCAATTAGTTAACAACTTCTTTTGTAAAAAATCTGTTATTCATAAACCCAGAGTTGTTCAAACTTGGGTTCCTGTTTCACCCGGTTAACCTTTTCTTGATATTCGTGCAGGAGTTATCAACTAAAGTTGTAAATAGTGTATGGCATGTTGATAGTGGATGCTCCAGACATATGGCGGGACTTAAAGATCTATTGACTAACTATCGAATAATCAACGGAGGTTTCGTTGCATTCGCCGGTGACAAGAAAGGAGGGAAAATGATCGGTCAAGGAGAAGTCTCCAATGGCTCTCTTACCTTAGAGAAAGTCAACTATGTACCTGAGCTTGCATTCAATCTGTTGAGCGTCTCTCAGATTTGTGATAAAAGTATTCCGGTCTTATTCAAGTCCAATGAATGTCTCTTTTTGAAATCTAAGATTGATATTCCAGATAATATGGTACTAATGCGGGCTCTAAGGAAACATGATACATATCTTCTTGATATGAGTTCAAAGGATTCAACATCTTATCACCTGTCTTCTGTCTAAAGCTTCCATCTCTGAGTCTTTCCTATGGCATCGCAGATTGGGCCACGTTAATTTTAAAAATATAAACAAATTAGTTAAAAACAATCTTGTTAGGGGATTACCTTTAAAAGAATTTTCTGTGCTTGAAAAATGCATGGCATGCGCAAAGGGAAAACAACATAAGAAACCACATAAACCTAAAATTAAATATAGCATATCCAATCCCCTAGAGTTGTTACATACTGATCTGTTTGGCCCAATCAGCGTTAAATCAATTGCTAAAAAATCCTTCTGTCTTGTTGTTACAGATGATTTCTCAAGATATTCATGGGTGAGATTTCTTGCTCACAAGGGAGAGGTTGCTGAGGAATTGCAGAAGTTAATACTTTTAATCGAGACAATAAGCAAGAGAAAGGTTCTGGCCATGAGATGTGACAACGGTACTGCATTCAAAAATCATATTCTTGATTCGTTCTGTGCTCAAAAGGGAATTGTGAGACAATTTAGTGCTGCAAGGACACCTCAACAGAATGGTGTAGCTGAACGAAAGAATCGCACTCTTATTGAAGCCGCTCGTACAATGTTGATAGAATCATCATTACCCATTATCTTTTGGGCTGAAGTGGTAAATTGTGCTTCATATGTTCTAAACCGGGTGTTGACAGTCAAGGACAAAATGAAGACTTCTTATGAACTTTTTCATAAACGGAAACCTTTAATTGACTTCTTTCGACCATTTGGTTGTTCATGCACTCTTCTGAATACTCAATCCCAAAAGAAAAAGTTTGGTGCCGTGTCTGACGAGTGTTACTTTGTCGGTTATTCTTCTTCTCAAAAGGCTTATCGGGTATATAACAAGAGAACACGTATCGTTCAAGAGTCGTTCTATGTTGATTGGCAAGAGTCTAACTCTTCTGATGTTCGATCTGAACCAGCATGGTTCTTTGACTCAGATACTGTGTTTAATTGTTTAATCTTCCAGTTTTCGATGATGATGTGTCCATCTCAAATGTTCAAACAAATATTATTTCCTCAACCCCATCTCCTGTCCATTCCATCTCTTCATCAAATGATGCCACATCAGTTGATGTTGGATCATCTTCTCTATTATTTGATCTTTCACCGACACCTGTTTCTACATCTCTTCCTTTATCACCAACATCTATCCCATTACAGCCTGTTCCATCTCTCTTACCCTCTTCTACTCATTCACAGTCTGTTAGCGAAACATCTCCAAACATCTTTCCTTTATCCACAGATTTCAAAACTTTGAAAGATCATCCTCATGATAACATTATTGGATCTATCACTGATGGTGTACGGACGCGGAGTAAATCTTGTTTGATTAATATTTGTCTCTTCTCTTGCTTTATCTCTCAATCTGTCTCGAAAAACGTGCATGTCACTCTCCAGGATCCTTGCTGGGTGGAATCAATGCAATTGTTGCTTCAACAATTCAGAAAACTCAAAGTATGGAATTTGGTTGACTTGCCTCCAAACAAATGCCTAATTGGTACAAAACAAACCAGATAATCGTGGTGTTGTGGTGCGTAATAAATCAAGATTGGTTGTGCAAGGATTTGCTCAAGAAGAAGGAATTGATTATACTGAAATTTTTGCTCCCGTCGCTCGTCTTGAAGCAATAAGGATTTTTCTCGCTCATGCTGCTCATAAATAGTTCAAGGTCTATCTGATAGATGTCAAGTGTGCTTTCCTTTACGGAGACATTGATGAGGAGATATATATATGTCAACCACCAGGTTTTGAGGATCCTGATTTTCCCGATAAAGTTTATAAGCTTGACAAGTCTCTTTATGGTCTTCATCGGGCACCTAGGATCTAGTATGAGACCCTAACACAGTACCTCTTAAGCAATGGTTTCTCTTGTGGAACCATCGATATGACTCTATTCAAGAGAGAAGTGAATGGTGAAATGTTGATTTTCTAAGTCTATGTCGACGACATTATTTTGGCTTCTAATTCACAATTATGTCGGGAGTTTGAAGAGGTGATGCGTAATCGGTTTGAAATGAGTATGATGGGAGAAATGTGTTTTTTTCTTGGATTACAAGTAGAACAAAAGCCAGAAGGCATTCTCATTCATCAGGAGAAGCATGTTAAAGAAATTTTGAAGAAATTCAAGATGGATGACGCATCTCCTAAAATTACTCCCTTTACTGCTCAAACGTGCCTCACTCCTGATGAGAACGGGAAACCTGTTGATCCTCATCTTTACAGATCTATGATTGGTTCCCTTATGTATCTTACAGCAAGTCTTCCTGACATCACTTTTGCTGTAGGATATTGTGGTCGTTACCAGTCGGCTCCAAAAGAGTCTCATGAAAAAGCCGTCAAGAGAATTTTTCGTTATCTCAAAGGATCCTCTCGTTTAGGTCTTTGGTATCCCTATGGTGGGAATTTTGATTTACATGCTTATTCTGAAAGTGATTCTAATGGTTGCAGGTTAAACAGGAAATCAGTGACTGGAGGATATTAATACCTGGGCAATTGTCTGGTTTCATGGCAAAGCAAGAAACAGACCACTGTTTCCCTCTCTATAGGGGAAGCAGAATACATTGTTGCCTCTAGTTGTTATTTGCAAGTTCTTTGGATACAATAGCAGATGATTGACTATGGAATCAATTTTCTCCACACACCGTTGTTTTATGACAACAAAGCCCCATCGGGATCGCTAAAAATTTTATTCATCATTCTCGAACCAAGCACATCGAAACACAGATTCATGCAATTCATGATGCACAGGAAAAGGGTTTTATCGATATTATTCCCATTGATAATAAAAATCAAAAGGCAGATCTTTTCACAAAAAAATTTGATAAACCTTGCTTTTATGAATTGATCTCTATGCTAGGGCTAATATCTTTTTAAAACCTCTTTTCTTTTCTCTCATCTTTGTAAAAAAAGGGTTTTTCTAAAATAAAATTCTGGGAGAGTGTATATAAGTTCTACATAAAAAAAACTGGGAACTTGTTTTGAGATGACGAGAAATGATTGTATATCTTCTGGATATGCTCGTTATGCATGACTGGCATTTAAATGTGAAATGATAGTAACTGATGCTGCTCTCTGATTTACATCTTATTTTTAAATTGCAAATAAAAGAAAATTAAACAGAGTCTTTAATCGACATGCTTGATAGACTCGGCCTGAAGAATAATGTAGACAGCAGCAAAGTGATTTAAATTAAAATCTATGCTTAAGGATGTCTGGGTTTACGCAATCATTTTGGCCTGCACGAAAACTGAGTCCCGACAAAAATTGGATTGAGAATTGATCTTTCACCCACCATGATACAAATCTTATAAGCCATGTCTAGTGTATTTATGTGTCTTGTACTTGTGCTTATCTCTTCTGCTGTACGGTAGTACTGACCTGGAGTGATGATCTCCTCTGCTGTACGGTAGTACTGACCTGGAGCTCTCATCAGCACATGATTAAATGGTCATCTCCTTTGTTATACGTGAGTATAGACCTGGAGCTCTCACCATCTTGATCTAAGTTGTGTCAAATCATCTAAATAATGAATTCATCACATAATGCAATATTCTGTTGATAATCACTTACACTCTAATGCACAAGCCTTGTTCTATAAAGATCGTATTAAAATTCAAGAAATCTTGAGGTTGGGTGAGGGTTTTTGCCAAATGATTGTGGAATCCTAACATTCTGAAGCATCTAATCGAACCTTAACAAATCATATGTTGTTTATTGAAAAAGATAAGGCATGGGTTTAAGTGGACAAACATATCAGCAATCGTTATTGATATGTTTGAGAATTTCAAAATTCCTTCAAAGGATGTGATCAGATTTAGTTATCGGTATGATCTCATTGCTTGTCGATTATTAAAGTAATCTTTGTGCCAATATATATATCTTGAGAATGTGATCTGATCGTTTAGATCTCTGTTTATTCTTATATATTAAATTTAAAAGGAAAAAAAAGGCGAAACTATACTTTCTCTATTTGTTTCGCTAGACGAAATTGCAATTTCGCTCAGCATTCTCATCCTGTGCGATGTCATTTTTGATTTGTGTATCGCTTGGCGAAATTGCAACTTTGCTTGGCAAAACTATAGATTCGTCTGGAAAAATATAGTTTCGCTACCTGCGAAACTATATGATATATAAGTCAGTTTGCGAAATTAACTTCTCACTTTCGCACCATTGAACTGTTAGGCTCTTTAGGGTTGTTCCGTGACATCCTCTTGTGTTTCTGTGATTTTGTGATTTTGGTATCGATTTTTTGTTGATTCACACTCGCAAGTGAGTTTTGAACTCAGGACCATCATTTAATCTTGTTTATAATATCACATTGTGTGTTTATTTGATCGAGACTCTTCGGTACCTACGTTGCTCTTCCAGCGAAATTACCGATAGTCCAGCGAAACTGAACGAAAGTTCTTAAATCCTTATCGAAACTGTAAGGTTATGCTGTCCGAGCGAACGTAATAGTTTTGCTGACTATTTTTCAGTTTCACTATACCGAAACTGTTGTTTCGGCTTGTCGAATCTACCTCACTGTTTGGGTGAAACTGGTGTGATGTTGCTGGCGAAACTATACTTTCGCCTGCCGAAATTAAATCTCATCCTGCGAAACTACAGTTTTGGCTAGCGAATTTAATTTTCTTTATTTTTTACCTTTCTTAATTTTTTTATTTATTATTATTTTATTACTTTATTTTTTAATATATTTCATTTGTATTTCAGGTTTAAATGGCTAATCTAAAGTTCGATGAGAGAAACAACATCACCGCCATTCTGGATTATACACATCCTAAAGCAGCAGGGTTTAGAGACTGTATTTGATGGCTGCAAAGATCCCATATAGCTTACGCTATCTCTCATTCTACTACCATATATGATCTACACATCAGAGACTTTTGGAGATCTGCTGAGTATGATACGAGAGGGAACACCCAAAGGATCACTTCTAAAGTCTTGGAGAATGAGGTGACTATTAAAGCAGAGACAGTTTAAAGGATCCTAAGACTAGAAGAGGATTCAGGAGAAGAGGTTACTATGACAGATACTCAGGTGTTCGCAGCATTCAGGAGTATGGGATATGAGGGGCCAACTTTTGGTTCCCGAAAGGAGATCAAGAAGTCCTTTCTCTCAAAGGAATGAAGATTCATTGCCCATATCTTTATTATGTGTTTAGATCACCGTAAAGGTGGATAGATGGGCTGAACATAAACTGGGCAAAAGCTATGGTGTTATGCTACAGAGGGGAAAAGGCAAACATTGCGAGACTGATATTTTCTTGTATAGAAGAGAATGTGATGGCCCTAAAGAAGGATAAGTGGCTCCTGTATCCTATATTTCTTCAGATAATCTTTGATGACCTAATTCCAAATGTGCCAAGACATGGGGAGGTGAAAACGTTGGTGCAGATGAACCCACGTAGTTTTGCAGACTGTTATGCCATCCGACATGACATTAACCGGAAGATCACCTATCTGTGGGAAAACATGTACCCACCTGAAAGATGGAACTATATTAGAAGGGTGGACGAGTCAGAGAATAAACGAGTTGAAGAAACTAGAGCACAATAGACTAATGCAGCTAAGAAGAGAAAGAGATATGCAAAAGAGAAGGATTATGATTTCGAAGACGAAGTAAATGAAAGGGCTGAAGAGATAACGGTTGAAAAGGAGAAAAGATCGAAGAAGAAAGCTGATATAGGAGAATCAGAGAGGAGAACCAAACACAGACATCAAACCTTTACTGAGCCCAGACAAACTGAAAAAAGGGCAAGTTTAGATGAGGATGTAGTCGGGAACCTCAACACCTCTCTCTCCAACGAATTGAGTATGATTAAGGCTAAGCTGATTAATCAGGAGGTAAGGGAGAAGAAAATGGATGAGATGATGGAGGGAATGTCTAAGATGCTGATTGATCAAAACAAACTGATTAAGAGACTGCTGGAGGAGGTTAATGAGCTGAAAGCAGCTGCCAGCCTGCCCAATCAACAAACACAATCTTAGTTAGATGATTTAACTGATACTTCTGAATACCCGTGTTTGAACGTGGGTACTTCCTTCAGGGCAGGAGAGGGCACATCGGGTGTAGCAACTGCTGGTGCAGAAGGGCCTGGAATAAGGAATGAAAATGAAGATAGGGAGAATGAAGAGGAGATTCTGGAGGCTGGGTTTATGAACATGGGATTTGATGTTGAAAAAGATCTGGTAGGAGAAGAGGTTGTGAGGGAGGAGTCGGTTGAGAAAGATACTGAGAAAGGAAAAGGGCTAGTTGATGAAGAAGAGGACGGTGAACAACTAGTAGATTATGATTCTGAGCTAGAATTCTATGAAGTTGACGAGAGACCATTGATATATGTAGCCAAAAAGGGAGAGCTAGATGAAGATATCTTTGAGATGGATAAAGATGAACGGTTCGTTAAAGAGAAGGAGACTGAAGAATTAACTCCCATTTTCCAACACTTGGAAGGGTTGAGTAAAAACAGGCTGACAAGAGGATTATAAGCTAGTGTTATAACCCCGGCCTCAAGATGTTCATGATCAAGAGGAGAGGGGTGGAATTAGCTATATGCATAAGAGGAAGGCGTTCAAGACCTTGCCTAAATGGGATCTGAGGAGGTTGGCGGCTCTGCCATTACTGAATGCAAATCTTAGTGAACGAGCCTCACTTTTGAAGAAAGAGATTAAGAATGGATTAAATGACAACTTTGAGTCTTTTGGATACATGAAGGCTGAAAGGAAATGATCAAAGAAGGATAAGGATTGGGAGACTGGAAAGGGAAAGATTGTATTAAGGGTGAAACCCCCAAAGACTGTGAATAGGGTCAGATTGGTAGATCCACTCCCCCAACAACTATAGAATTTTAAGAAATGGTTTTATGATAACAATACGGGGGAGGCGTAATCAGAGTGAAGAATGGTGCTGAATTCAAAGTCTTTGATCTGATGGAGATTTTTAGCTTTTGCGATGAAGACTTGCTGGTTCTGTGCGAGAATCATATCAAAGCAGGTGCGGGAGAAGAGAAGGAAAGAAGCCAGTCTGTTTATGACTGTGGCAAATAAGATTAGAGGAGTGAGAGCAGAAGTGAAAAGGCTTGCAGAGCGAGTAAGGGCTCAAGACGATCTGAACATGGATATACAAGATTTGACAAGGCAGTTTAGGCAAGCTAGTGCCCATACAGAAGGGGCTCATGAAGCAGGAAGAGACCACAGGGAATCATTTGCTGAAGCCCCTAAGGACGTGGTTGCAGGAGGTGCTGAAGTCAAATCAAAGGCAACGGAGGAAACTGGAGCTGACAAGATACATCAAGATGAGTGAAAGTGGTGAGTTCCAACCTAGGGGGACTATTGAAGATCATGTATCGGTTGGACTCACCTTAGATTAGAATGCTTATTTTTGCTTGTAATAGGTCTTTTGTTAGTTTCCTTTTGTATTTAATTAGCTTTATGTAAATTTGCAGTCCAGCGAAAGTGTGAGCGAAACTATAGCTTCGCTCACAGTCAGCTGATTGGTTCACTTAGCGAAACTACTGTTTCTGTCGGACAAAACTACAGTTTCGGCAGAACAGTTTCACTGACAGCGAAACTGTCTGCAAAACTAAGACTGCTATATATAGTTTTTGATCTTTATCATTGTAGGTAAGCTTGCAAAACCCTAATCGTTGATCCTTGTTGCAGTTACCTTTTCTAAGCAGTAAATTCATAGAAATATCATTGTGCTTTGATGTTATTGAATGTTATAATCTTCATTGTATTATATTGAATGAGTTGTTATTGTTTTTAATCTTCATTGTTCATCTTGTTTAGTTTGTGTGTTTGATATTGAATGATTCATCATTTCATTTGCACTGTAATACGATCAAATGGACCAACAATCTATAGATAAGAAAGTTACATCTGAGGTAACTAGGTGCAAAACTGAGTCAAACTAAGTCGAACCCATGACTTTGGCCTAATCGCAGGATTGGAACATGAGTATGACCCAATCGCACGATTGGACCGTGACTATGGCCAAATCGCACGATTGGACCATGAGTACAGCCCAATCGCACGATTGGACCAAAAGTACGGCCCAATCACACATTTAGATCAACAGCATGACCCAATCACATGATTGGAAGGATGAGTATGAACCAGTCGCACGTCTGAACTCTAGTCGCACGTATGGACCATGCAATTAGGTTCAGTCGCACGACTGAAAGCAACTAGGGTATAAAATGGTTTCAATCGCCCCTTTTGACTTCACTTTTCAAACGGGTCTGAAAAAAACAGGCAAAGTGAGGGGGAGAAGTTTTGAATTTTTTTTGCAACCAAATTTTAGTCTTTCTATCTCTAATTGATTGAGTTGGTATGACAGGTAAATGCGAGACAAGTTACATGAATTACATTGTGTTAAACCGAACCAAAACACGTGAAATCGATCTCTTCCAAAACCGAGAAAGAAATCATCAAATTGAACCAACAAAAAGTATTTACGTAAAATTAAAAGACACCTAGTGTTTTGTCGGGAATATACGGATCAAAGGACACCAAACACACATGTCTTCATAACTAATTGACCAAAATAAAGAAGTCTTGGACACGAACCGCCTATATGTGACTTGTCATAATGATGAACTTCAATGTATGATTGAACCATTCGCAGGGTTCAATCACATGATTAAACCAATCGGTCATCCAATTGTACGATTGGGCAAATCTCATGACCAATCACACGACTAAGTTTAGTCGGATGCTTAATCGTGCGACTGAGTACCAATCGCACAACTAAGTTCAGCCGGATGCTTAATCGTGCGATTGAGTTTATTCGTACAGTCCAGTCACACGATTGAACTAGTAGCATGATATTTTGTTCAAACTTTCAAACTTTCGTGCGAGATTGACATTACTAACACTTTGTTAGGTATTGTTGTGTGTGATACAGTAAAATGACTGAAAGATGGACGATGAACATGAAGCACAATATCTGTGCGTATCTAAACACCACGTCAAAGAATGCTGTTGAGTTCGTAGGAATCATAGAATTCCTAAACCGGTCCATGATCTACAAGGCTATTCCAACAGCCTGTACCCCTTATAGATCGCTGCAGCAGGCATTTTGGGAGAATGTTACGGTTGACAGAAGTATTGAACCATACAGAATTCGCAGCTTGATCTTTAGGGAAGCCATAGACATCGGAGAAGATGACTTAAGACGAGCTCTTGAACTGGTGGAAGATGAGGAAAATCCAGTGAAGTTACATCCCCTGGTTGTTCGGGGATGTTTTTTGAGGATTAAGTATGCTGGAGACATATATGCTAGAGTTCTGAACAACAGCAACATGTGTCCACAGTTCAAGTACTTAGCTCATTTAGTACTGAGATGTCTAGCTTCTAGACGTGGAGGCTTTGATGAGCTGAGTGATCAGATGCAAAATGCTTTTGTAGCCCTGATTCTGAATCATCCATTCAGCTTCTCGGGAATGTTTTTCAACTATATAAAGGAAAACATTAAGATGAAAAGAAAAGATAGTTTCTGCATGTATCCCCCTTTCCTTCAGATGATGATAAATGAAAAGCTTCCCAACTTACCAAAGAATAAAGATGATCAAGTGAGTCTAGAGGTTATGGATGACACTACTTTAGGAAGGATGAAAGTGTGTAGAGGAAAGACACGGAAGCCTCCGGTTAGACTATTGTTTGGTCATTTGGCAAATGTTGAGTATGTTGCACCAGCTGGAAGAAAATGGCGTCATGATGATAGAGATTCTGATGTGGAGAATATATTTATACCTAACGATCTGGATGACGATGATGATGACCAAGATGATGGCCAAGGAGGACGTGGAGAGGCTTTGCATCAAACTTCAGCTGCTGATACCTCCACAGACACCTCTGGATCTCAGCATGTTAGCTCTGAGGTTATTGAAGGTTCTAAGCAATCATTAGCCTCCCGAGACGTACCAATCACTAAGGATGTGGAGAATTTAGATCTGAGAGATGAGTCAGATGAGACAGATGAGGATCCACTTGCTGAGTTTGTTGGAGGAAAGTGGGTTGCAACTGCATGAGGAAAAAAAGCAGTAGGGGCACGTCAATCAAAGACTAAAGGTCTGGACACAGAGGAAGGAGATCCAACTTACGCTCCTGAGCAACTGAGCATCAAAATTAAGGAAGCTACTCCCTCTGGTTCAAGAAAGAAAAGAATGGCGAGGCCATACCAGAAGAAGGGCAAACGACCTAGACTGGTTCTGATGAGCACTGATCAATCTACTCAAGCCCAACCAGCAACATCCTCTGTTCCAACTCCTGTTACTTCCACAATCTCACCCACTACCATAACCGTTCCCACTCCAATTTCTCCCACAATTACTACAACTTCACTTCCCCAAACACCAACCATTCCCATCCCGGTTTTCACCACCTCAACAAGAAACCCTTTTGTCACACAGGCCGGCACCTCTACTCAACATGCCCCTTCACCTCAGAGCTCATCACTACCCAGTGTGGGTTTAGAGGATCAACTGGCTAGCCTGAACAGAATGGTACTCAAGTTGAGTTGCTAGCTACTGATGACATCAAAACAAGTCAAATAAACCAGTTAATAGCTGAAAACACTGCTCAAAACCAACAGATAGTCCAGCTAACCGGCAAAAACCACGCAAATAAGCTAGCTATTGTTAGAGCCAATGAGTATTTAAGCTCAAAATCAGTAGCTCATAGAGTCGGGTGAGAGGATAAAGGTGCTTGAGAAGAAAAACAAGAAGATCATGTTGAGATTAAAAGGCCAACAAGAAGATGCCTTAAGATTAAAAGGCAATGGATATGGTGATGATGATGACGACTCTGGTGCTGATGAGTCAGATGATGATGATGATGAGGATGCTGCTAATGGCAGTGATGTAGAAAAGGGCAAAGATGAGAATGTAATGAAGACCACGAAAAAGGTGATGGCCAAGCTTCTACATCAACCACTTCAGCTGCAGAAAGACAAACAAAGAAGAATCAAGACAGGGGAGCCTCAACCTCGACTTCACAAGAAAAAGACAATCCAGGGAAAGACACAAGTAATATTTAAAATGTCTATGTAAGTTGTACTTGTTTGTAATGAAAAGTTTCAAGTAATGATATTAAAAGTTTTAATTTTGATGTATGCTATGTTGTTTATTGAGCTTTGTTAAAAATGACTTTTCTGTCCAGCAGATAAATCACAAAAACTTGATGAGCTCGATGAGAACCTCTCCAGAAAGTAAAGACTCAGCTCACTATGATTCTGGATCTTCAAGGAATCATTAGGAGGTCAGTAGGCGACACACCTGAAGAGGGGGAGATTATACACGATCTATCTGACGAGCAATTAGCAAAGATGTTTCGACTGAATCCAGATGAGATTGTTCACGATGCACCTGAAGTAGATACTGTGAGTGATGAAGAACTTCATGGTGTCGATGAGGTGGAAATAAAAGACATCACATCTGAACATTATCCCAAATATACTAATGACGATGGTGAAGAATTACCTGATTTGGGAGAAATGTTTGATAGTGAGACATTTGATAAGGTAAATGAAAAGGTGACGGAGAAGAGACAACTGAAGAATCTGCTCAAGTCGACGACACTAAGATTGAACAAAAGAAAACTGAATGGGTTACTTTTTTTCCGATCTCAGAAATCAAAGAGAACCACCAAAATAGGATGCCTACACTAAGCTGTATAAAGTCAAGCGGCATCAGAAAGTTTTAGGAATGATCATCAGCTGGGCTCACTTTGAAGATTTAAATGTCTATGCTGTAAAGAGAGAAAAGGGAGTAGAATACTACAAACATTCTCACAGTTTAAAGACACTCCCATGTTATGAGTTAAATAGATTGGCCCATCTGAATCTTTTGTATGCTGACTCAAGACATATTTCAGGATGGTTTGAGAGGGCATTGAAGAAAGAATACCGCACCAAAGGGTGAACTTCAAGCCTCAACATCCTTGGTGAATGGTAAGCAAAACTGAGACTGATAAGATTTCAGGAAGGCTAAAGGTTATATCAAGTGGAAATCTCCAAAACTATGACTAAGATTCCACTGAGGAAGATGCCATAAGACTTCTTGTGTTATTTCAAATGGTGGTATTTTGATTGGAGAACTGGTGAAGCAGTCATTGTACTGAATCATGGAAGGGAAGATAGAGACGATTAGGGTATTTGACCCAATACGGCTGACTAACTTGTCAGAAGATGATGTCTATACTCTATACAAGTGGCCATTATTCTATGATACTCTGGACATCGTGCAAGCTCTACAGTTCCAGTGTATGATCAGACTTTGTTTTGCATTTGAAATCCATGCTAGAGTGTCCAAGGAAGAGAAATATAAGAAGTTTGCCGAGTTTTTGAAGAATGTTAGACGTTAGAATGAACTAGGTCTAAGGGTGAGTTTGTTGATACATTTTGTACCTAGTTCATTTTTGTTATAAAAGTTGATATTATTCAGTCTTATGGATATTGAATGCAAGGGTATTTTTTCATTACATATGTGTTTGCATGTTTATTTACTATGATATTATTGTAATCTTATATTGTTTACATATACGCACTAGACTGAATAATGTATATGGGTCTACTGTAGTCATTCATAGTAATAAGTCAACAATGGATCAGTAGTGTGTCTGACTTAGTCTTATGATTATTCATGCTAATGGACAATGCTAATGGTACAGTAGCACGACTAAACCAGGTGATTGGATCAGTCGTACGACTGAGGTATAAGATTGACTCAGTCGTACGATTGAACCAATCGGGTAGTTCAGTCGTGAATATGGATCAATCGTATGACTTAGTCATGCAACTGAACCATGCTCATGGCATAGTCGTACGACTGTATACAACAACCAATAAATACCACATAATTCGTGGAAAAATGCAACACTTTGATTTCCGGCATACCCTAGCCATCCAGAGCGATTCCCAGAGTCCATCCAACTTCATAGTTCGTCCCGAATCAATTCCTATCTGTTCTTAACGTTTTCTAATCGTTAGTTTTATCCGGGTTTGCAATCTCACTGACTGGATTGCCGTTCAAATAGGATTCCGCACTATTTGATTCGGTTCTACATTGAATCTGTTAGTACTCCATTCATACACGGTCCTAACAGTTTCTACAAATTTAAAATAGATTTTTAAAACCCCATTCATTTGTGTTTCTAAAAAGTATTTTCATTTTCAAGGGATTACTTTGGTTTGAAAAGTAATAAGTTTTTGAACTTTTGAAAGATAGCAAAACCATACAATTTAAAATGTGTGAATTCTATTGTTTTAGAAATTGTTGCTACAATTCCTTCTTTTCTTCTACTACCAGGGGATCATTAGTTAGCATCGAAGTTTCCTGGGTAGTGGCAAACCATGCTGAAAAACCAAATAAATTTTTTTGTCTTAATTTCAAAGCACGGCAGGAAAGGATGTTTTTTCTACTTAACAACTCTGAACCTTTGAGATCTTTGACATAGTCTCCCCTTAACTACTGAAGAGGCATATGCTTAAACAATGAGCGTGGTTGACGTGCAGAAAGACTACGAGTATCTATGCCATAACTGTGTGGTGCATGGCCTTACGGACACTATTTATAATATGTACTGCAAGATAACAACTTCCAAAGAATTATGGGAGTCATTAGAATACAAGTATAAAATAGAAGATGTCAGAATGAAAAAAATTCATGGTCGCTCGCTTATTGGATTATAAAATGGTTTATTCTAAAACTATTATTATCCAAGTTCAAGAACTATAGGTTATACATAGTGACATCCACAGTGAAGAAATGGTTCTTAGTAAAACATTTCAGGTTGTTGTCGTTGTTGAAATTTTGCCTTCTAGCTGCGTAGATTTTAAGAATTACCTAAAGCGCACAAGAGAAATGTCTATTAAAGACCTTGTGGTTCGTCTTCAAATTGAGGAAGATAAAATTGGCCTTTAAAGGTAGCTCTATGCATCCTTCTACAAAGGCAAATATGATTGAACATAGCCAATCTTATCAGGTAACAAAGGCTACAAGCCTATAAATAAAGGGAAGGCTAAGGTTATGGACCATGGGCCAAGGAAAGGTGTGAAGAAGAAAGTAGCTATCTTTAAAGGGAAATGCTATAATTCCTGTGAATCTAGTCACCATGCTGATCAATGCAAGGCTCCTAAATAGGAGAAGGCGCATATGATTGAGGATGATATGCCACTAGTTGCTATGATCTCAGACCTCACTGCAATGTGGGAAGAGGTAAATTTAATCTCTAGCAACTCTAGAGGGTGGTGGTTGATACAGGTGAGACCAGTCATTTTTGCCCAAAAATGACCTATTTTAACACATTTAAAGAGGAAGTGGGAGATGAGAAGCTATACATGGGTAATGCAACTACTGTTGACATCAAGGATGAAGGTGATGTGATCTTGAAGTGGACTTCTAGTAAAGCGCTCAGTTTAAGATATGTGCTTTATGTTCCCGACTTGCATAAGAGCCTTTTGTCAGGATGCTTACTTAATAAGTTTAGTTTTCGCTTAGTTTAAAAGTGATAAATTTTTTAACTAAGCATGGTATGGTTTTTGTAAAGGGCAATTCCCAAAATGTTATGTTTAAACTCAATGTAACCACACAAATTTATGAATAGAAACTCTACTACTTCTTCTTATATGATTGAGTCTTCTAATATTTGCCATAGTTATCTTGGTCATTTTAATATTAACTCAATGTTACGTTTTATTAAATTAGATTACATACCAACTTTTGCCATTGAATTAAATACAAAATGTAAAAATTTGTTGAAGCCAAACAAACAAGATTTTCATTCAAGTCGATTGAAAGAATAACCGGGCCTCTTGATGTGACTTACACTAATGTGTGTGCTTTTAAGTTGATCCTTACTAGATATGACAAAAGTACTTCATCACTTTTATTTATAATAGTACTAGATATTGCTACGCCTACTTACTTAAGAGTAAGGATGAAGCAATTGACAAGTTTGTCTTGTACAAACCTTTAGGTTGAGAACCAACTCAAGAGAAAATAAAGGTATTAAGTAGTGATAGATGCAGTGAATATGTTTCACCATTTCTTGATATTTGTTTATAAAATGGAATTATCCATGAATACGCTACTCCTTATTCGCCACAACAAAATGGGATTGCAGAATGGAAAAATAGTACGTTAAAACAAATGATGAATGCGATGTTAATAAATTCGGATTTAAGCTAAGATATTTGGAATGAAGCCATCCTATTGGATAATTATCTTTTGACTAGTCTATGTTTTAAGAAAAAGGTTGTAACTCTTTATTAAAGTATGGGGGTGCTTAGGCAAAGTGGTGGTGCCACCACTAATGCTCAAAAGATAGGACCTAAAACTGTGGATATTCATAGATTATGCCTATCATAGTAGTGTATATCAGTTTCTTGTACATGAGTCAAAGAGTTCCCAACAACATATGAATACCATAATAGAATTAAGGAATGCATCATTCTTTGGAGATGTGTTTCCTTTCTTAGTAAAGGAACACATGAGTTCATCAACACCAGTTGATGACATTATTCATGACGAAGATTAAGAACACTTAGAGGTTAAAAAGGTTGAAATTAGAAGAAGCAAAAGGGAAAGGATTGAAAAATCTTTTAAGCTTGATTTTCTTACTTATATGGTTGAGGGTGAGCCCTAAATCTATCAAGACGTGGTTACCTCCTCAGAAGTACCTTAATGGAAAGAAGCTCTCAAGAATTAAATTGAGTCTATCTTATGGAATCATACTTGGGAGTTGGTGGATCTTCCTCTAAGTTGTGAACCGCTTGGATATCCATTGGATATTCAAAAAGATGAAATGTGATGGTACCATTGACAAGTACAAGGCAAGGATAGTGATCAAAGGCTATAGACAAAAAGAAAGGCCGAGACTACTTTGATACTTACTCACCAATGACACTAATAACCTATGAGTTTGGTGCTTGAAATTGTAGCTTTGTAAAATTTAAAAGTACATCAAATGGATGTAAAAACGTTTTTTTAAATTGGAATTTAGATGAAGAGATTTATGCGGAGCAACCTGAGGGTTTTTATGCTCCTAACCAGGATGGCAAAGTGTGCAATCTTGCTAAGTCTTTGTATGATTAAAGCAAGCTTCAAAATAAGGCATCATAAGCTTGACCAAGTATGATCAACTATGGTTTTAAAATCAACAAGTGTGACAAATATATTTATGTGAATGACACATCTAAGGGTTATCTTATATTATGCCTTTATGCTTATCATTAGGAGTGATGATGACATGATCAGATCTACAAAAGATATGTTGAAAGCTAGATTTGACATAAAGACATGGGTATAGCTGATGTGATCCTTAAAGTAAAGATCATTAGAACCCAAAATGGTTTTATGTTAAGTCAATCTCAGTATGTGAACAAGTTCCTGTAAAATATAATGGAGATGACTTGAGTGTTGCTCTAACTCCTATTAATACCACCGACCATCTATACAATAATAGAGGCAATGGTGTAGTTCAGTTGGAGTACTCAAGGATCATTAGCAATTTTATGTATCTCACAACATGTACTAGAAATCCTAGCTTTGAACATTGGAAGAGCATAACGTGATTTCTAAGATACTTGAGATACACACTTTCACACCCTCAATTTCCACAAACCGTTAGGCATGTGATATAACCAGGATCTCAGATAAGCATAAGTTACATAAAATGAATCAATAGTTACAAAACCTTTAAATCAGTTAATAATTGTAAAATAAACCAGTAATGTTTAAATCGTTACGGAAGCGAATTTAGAAAACAAAAAAATGTTAAAATTGCGCAAACTTGCACCCAAACTAGTTTAGGTAAAAGTAAATGTAGATAGACCACTAAAATAGTTTAAAAATAAATGATGAAGATATGCAATGAATGTTGTGCTCCTAGACGTGCCACATCACGGACATGAGAGAAAATATGCTAAAGTCAGTACAAAGATTGGTGAGTTCACAGGTTTACAGAAAACAGTAAGTAGTAATGAAAGCCAAATACAGTAATCAAAGCATATGTGTAGGCAGCTAATCTACATCCAGTTACTACGTATGTGACCATCACGACTGAGACTGACAATAGTAAAGACTGCCTCGCCTGTGGACACCAAGCCACAACAATAGAAGTTAGGCTAATTAATCACCCGTTTGACCTACAATCAAACTAGCACGACTAGCTCGGGTGGTGTTTGTCAACAATTACCTCGCCAACACAAGGTTAACAGTCCGAATGGAGGACTTTATGAAATCACACTAGTAAACAAGCATACACAGTATTACCGATCTAATGTACCATAAAGTTTTGTAAAATAGCATGTTTTTCTCCCTAAAAAGAGAGTATAGTAAGAAAGTGGGGCTTTAAACACACCTTAAATGCACAACAAAATCATTAAGTGTAAGCACGAACGATTAAGCTTCCGAACAACCTTGATGCACATTTATTACATAATTAATATTAAATATTAAATATTAATAATGGTTCGTATGGTTTCACGTTTCATAACTCGGTTACAGTGCAAGTGATAATTGCTTCCCAAAGCACATGTATGTACAATCATACACAACTCACGCAAGCATAAAGCTCACTATTAACGCTTAACCTTGATCACACATGAAAGTATTATTAGTTTTTTTACATTTTTAATTATAACTCATAATAACCATATATTTCACCAAACAATGCACACATATATAGCAAATGTAAACATATCATACATATCATATCACATATATACATAATATATATATTTTATATCACACACTTATAATAGAGCATACACTAGACAAACCCAATTATCTTACCGGCATGAACTCAATAATGTTTAATGGCACATAACTCACCCGACTTAACACACAATGATATATACGTGAATCCATACTCACGCACCTATTACTACATCTAACCCACCTAACGATACACACACACACACACACACATATATATATATATATGTGTGTGTGTGTGTGTATTTATATTATTTACAACACACCCGGGATCCAAGCAATCATATAATCCATAGGCTTTCTACTGAGAATAGGATTCATCATACCAAACCATATATATATATATATATATATATATATATATATTTATATGTATCACTCAAGTAGCACATGATCACCTCCAAACAATAACCACAACTAACATGCATTAATTGCACAATGCACTCACCCATGCAAGTCACCAACACATGCAGTACATTCATGCATGTTAACCACAAACACACACCCACATACATAAGCACATGAATATTCACAGAACACACGTATGCACATACGCATTTGACACACACACACACGCATTGATACCCACACAAAACATAAACCCATTCAAACACCCAAGACTACCATAGCCCTTCACCATGAGGTATAGGTATACATATAACAACATACATGCATACACTACTAACGGACACACACCAACACAACCCCGTCAAACACCTAGGGCCTATTACCAAACACCCTATCGAACCCATCAAAATCTCCGTTTGCCACACCCTTCAGCAACCCTTGGCTACCCTCGATCGGCTGAGAACAATGACCACCAAACACGACACACATAGAACAACCTTGCTACACCACGCAACCTGCAACCTACCACTATGGCAGAACACACATACACGCATACAAAAGGTAGAATGCTTACACACCACAAATCATGGCCGAGAACCCAAACACCCATACCCATAGGCATCCCATATCGACCCATAACACTTGTATGCATGCCCGGCACATAAAAGAGCACCTATACCACCACATACAATTGAGTATATACATACAACCACATACACTCACATTGAGACACACATCACACCCGCACCTGACACCTAACTACATATATTTATACACACAAGCATATACATACACATGCAGAAAACATATACATACATCTCATACGTAAGCACCCATCACCAAATTCATGTGCACGAAACCGACTCGAACCTAAAACCGTAAAGAATTCGGGATCAAGAAAGTGATGAAGGGAACGTACCGAGTGATTGTTTCGGCTGCGAACGATGTTGTCGGAGATCGTCAGAGTAGGAGTCGCCGGAATAGATCGTTGCAGGGAGGGCTATCGTCGGAGGAAACTGTCGAGTCGGCGTCACTGAAAGGCAAGGTATTGTCGGTGAAGGTTGTCGATGACAATGGGAGGAGTCACGGTTTTAGGGGGTTTCATGCCATTATGGATATTAAAATAGAAAAGGATTTACGTTTTTCCCTCTACTTTCCTGAATTACGATTTAAGCAAACACCTTGAGTTTAATTAATCATTAGTGAATTGTACTTTAATTATGAACTTAATTGTTAGTTTGGTTATTAGCAATTATTATAATATTAATCCTTAATAACAATGAAATTTTATTAACTATAAAATAGTTGAGAAAGGTTAGGTAACGAGAGTGGGTATAAACCTGAAAACTGGGTTGTCACACACATAATTCTATGGATTGTATTATGGCCAAGATCCAACTGTTATAAAAGGATATTCTAATGCTTACTAAATATCTAATATTAAAGATTCTAAATCTAAGTGGTTGTGTGTTTACCCTTGTAGAAATAGCTATAGCTTAGAGGCATCCACCAAATAGTTATATTTAGATCTATTATGGAATCTAAGTTTAGTACGTTAGGTAAAGCCAGAGAAAAGACATAATGGTTATGTTAGTTCCTAGAATATATTCCTGGATGGCCAAAGCCTGTGACGGCTATTTGCATATATTATGATTGCCAATCTGTGACAACCCGAGTTTTCCCCTATTTTCAAATTGACACTGTTACCACTATCTAACCCCTCTCCGATATTTATTTTAAAAATAAACCAAATTTATTATGATTCTAAACAATTAACCCTAACCTAACAAACTTAATAACCTAAACTGCAATCTAAGTTAAATTAAAGGACTAAGGTTGCCAAACTTGCAAAAACATGAATTCCTTAAATACCCAACTCCCACCCACGGCTCCACTCATTCGCATCCACAACCGTGAGCCTCTCAACCCTAGCAACCTCTCTCGATGGCAGCCTTCCACCTTCCCCTCGGTAGCTTCATACCACTCATCGGCAGTCTCTTCACGACGGTTTCCTTCGACGCTTGTCTACATCGCTCGCGACCACGGACCCCTCGTAACGTCGCGCCATCAACCGTAGCCATGGAAACAAGTGGTACGGTACGTTTCTTTGTAGCTCGTTATGTTACGGTTTCATTCGTTACTCATCGGTTACGTATGCTTTGCAAGGGTTCGTTTTGTGCGTATGCGGGTTCACGCAGTTATGTCGTTGTGTTGTACGTATGCTTGTTTCCGTGTGAGGGCGAGTTCCACGTATGTATGTCCCTGTGCATGCTGTTTGTATGTTGACGTGTTCTTGGTGGTGCATGCATAGGTATGTGCAGTGTGTGCTCCTGCTTGTGTGTACATAGATATGCGTGCATGAAATGGTGTATGTGGCGTGCGTCCAAATGTGTGTAAGTATATATGGTCTTGTGTGTGTTGCTATGTACGATATGTATGGGTTGATTTTTATATATATATACATGGTTGTGTGGGTGTGTTGTTTGGATTATAGAGTGGGCCCATGGGGGAGGTGTGTCCCAGAATGGGCGCATGATCATGGGTGATGGTGGGGAAGTATGCACGTTGTGTGGGTATGTACGCAGGAGCAATGTATATGTGGGTGCTTATATTTTTTTTCTTCTTTATCTTTTTTATTATGCATTGTTCTGCGAAAGTATGAGAATGAATAAAGTTCCATGTATGCTATGGTTGGTGTTCATGGATGTATGGTATGTATGTTTTATATATTGGTATGTGAAAGTTTGTTTATTATTATGGGTAAAATGGGAAATCCCCATGTGGGCTGCGTATTTTATTGGTGTGCACACACATATATTAAAAGTTATATATATATATATATATATATATATATATATATATAGATATATATATGTATGTATGTATATATATATGTGTGTTGTGTGTGTACTTGGGAATGGTGGGTTGGTTATTCTCTTAGGCACATGGGGGTATGGAGGTGCCCATAGTTGGGCGTATGAGGTGTGTCTTCCTTAGTGTGTGCAATTGTTTTAGTGTGTGGACTTCCCTGTATGGATACATGTTTTGCGAAAGCACGTGTGTATATATATATATATATATATATATATATATATATATATATATATATATTATATATATATATATATATATATATATATATATATTATAATATTATATCTATATATATATATATATATATATAGTTTTCTTTGTGAGGGTGTTGAGTATGCATGTATATATATTTTTAGATTAATGTCGTGAAGGCAATGAGCACATCATGTTGGTGTATGTGAATTATAGGTATGTATGTTTTAAGTTAGGCATAAAGAGCTTGTGTGCGTGATTAACTAGTAGATGTGTGTATGATAAATGTATTATATGTGTTGTATATAGTATATATATATGATGTGTGGGGAGTTGACGACCGTGATCGTAACCGAATGGTGAAACGCGAAATCGTAAGAACCATTATTAGCATTTAATATTTAATATTAATTATGTAATAAATATGCATCTAGGTTGTTCGGAAACTTAATCGTTTATGCTTACACTTATTGATTTTGTTGTGCTTTTAAGGTGAGTTCACAGACCCACTTTCATATACTCACCCTTTTTGGGGGAGAGAAACATGTTGTTTTTCATAAACAATACTTTAGATTTCGTAATATTGCATATACTGATACTATGGTGTTATACTACGCCTCTTCGGACCGTTAATATGGTATTAGCGACGTGATTGTTAGTAGATCTATTGGGTTTGACAAACCCCACCCAGGCTAGTCGTGCTAGCTTGACTGGAGGTCAAACGGGTGAATGGTTAGCCTGTTTTACAGTGTTGTGGTTGGGATTCCACAGCCGAGGCATACATTATTATTATTACTGTCAGCTTGATCCCGACTTCATACACATATTGACTTGCTGTAGGCTAGCTACCTACTTATATGCTTTGATTACTAAATCTGGAATTTCATTACTGTTAATTACTGTTTCTGATAAACCTGTGAACTCACCAGTCTTTGTGCTGATCTTAGCATGTTTTCTCTCAGGTCATTGATGTGGCACGTCTAGGAGCACTGCATCTATTACATATCATTCTGCATTTACTTTTAAACTGATTTCATGGTTTAAGTGCACTTACATTTGCTTAAATTGGTTTGGGTGCGTGTTTGCGCATTTTAACAGTCGTTCAAATGTTTTCCAATTTCGCTTCCGCAATACTTAAACATGTTTAGTTTGTTTCACTATTATTAAGTAGCTTATTTGCCGGTCAAGGTTGTCGACGACAATGGGAGGAGTCATGGTTTTAGGTTTAGGTTGAAGCATAATGTCGATAGGAGGGGGTTTCATGCCGTTATGGGTATTAAAATAGAAAAGGATTTACGTTTTTCCCTGTACTTCCCTGAATTACGATTTAAGCAAACACCTGAGTTTAATTAAATCATTAGTTGAATTGTTACTTTAGTTATTAACTTAATTGTTAGTTTGGTTATTAGCAATTATTATAATATTACTCCTTAATAAGAATGAAATTTTTATTAGCTATAAAGTAGTTGAGAAAGTTAGGTAACGAGAGTGGGGTACAAACCTGAAAACTTGGGTTGTCACACACACGGATCTATGGATTGTATTATGGCCAAGATCCAACTGTTATAAAAGGATATTCTAATGCTTACTAAATATCTAATATTAAAGATTCTAAATCTATAAGTGGTTGTGTGTTTACCCTTGTAGAAATAGCTATAGCTTAGAAGGCATCCAACCAAATAGTTATATTTAGATCTATTATGGAATCTAAGTTTAGTACGTTAGGTAAAGCTAGAGAAAAGACATAATGGTTATGTTAGTTCCTGGAATATATTCCTGGATGGCCAAAGCCTGTGACGCCTATTTGCATATATTGTGATTGTCAATCTGTGACAACCCGAGTTTTCCCCTATTTCAAATTGACACCATTACCACTATCTAACCCCTCCGATATTTATTTTAAAAATAAACCAAATTTATTATGACTCTAAACAATTAAACCTAACCTAACAAACTTAATTAACCTAAACTGCAATCTAAGTTAAATTAAAGGACTAAGTTTGCCAAACTTGCAAAAACATGAATTCCTTAAATACCCAACTCCCACCCACGGCTCCACTTCATTCGCATCCACAACCGTGAGCCTCTCAACCCTAGCAACCTCTCTCGATGGCAGCCTTCCGCCTTCCCCTCGGTAGCTTCATGCCACTCATCGGCAGTCTCTTCACGACGGTTTCCTTCGACGCTTGTCTACATCGCTCGCGACCACGGACCCCTCGTAACGTCGCGCCATCAACCGTAGCCCATGGAAACAAGTGGTACGGTACGTTTCTTTGTAGCTCGTTATGTTACGGTTTCATTCGTTACTCATCGGTTACGTATGGTTTGCAAGGGTTCATTTTGTGCGTATGCGGGTTCACGCAGTTATGTCGTTGTGTCGTACGTATGCTTGTTTCCGTGTGAGGGCGAGTTCTACGTATGTATGTCCCTGTGCATGCTGTTTGTATGTTGATGTGTTCTTGGTGGTGCATGCATAGGTATGTGCAGTGTGTGCTCCTGCTTGTATGTACATAGATATGCGTGCATGAAATTGTGTATGTGGTGTGCGTCCGAATGTGTGTAAGTATATATGGTCTTGTGTGTGTTGCTATGTACGATATGTATGGGTGATTTTTTATATATATATACATGGTTGTGTGGGTGTGTTGTGAGGATTATAGAGTGGGCGCATGGGGGGAGGTGTGTCCCAGAATGGGCGCATGATCATGGGTGATGGTGGGGAAGTATGCACGTTGTGTGGTATGTACGCAGGAGCAATGTATATGTGGGTGCTTATATTTTTTTTTCTTCTTTATCTTTTTTATTATGCATTGTTCTGCGAAAGTATGAGAATGAATAAAGTTCCATGTATGCATGCTATGGTTGGTGTTCATGGATGTATGGTATGTATGTTATATATATTGGTATGTGTGAAAGTTTGTTTATTATTGTGGGTGTGAATGGGAAAGCCCCCATGTGGGTTGCGTATTTTATTGGTGTGCACACACACATATATTAAAAATTATATATATATATATATATATATATATATATATATATATATATATTATATATATATATATATATATATATACATATGTATGTGTATGTGTGTGTAGTTGGGAATGGTGGGTAGGTTATTCTCTTAGGCGCATGGGGGTATGGAGGTGCCACATAGTTGGGCGTATGAGCTGCATCCATTACATATCATTCTGCATTTACTTTTAAACTGATTTCATGGTTTAAGTACACTTACATTTGCTTAAATTGGTTTGGGTGCGTGTTTGCGCATTTTAACAGTCGTTCAAATGGTTTTCCAATTTCGCTTCCGCAATAATTAAACCTGTTTAGTTTGTTTCACTATTATAAGTAGCTTATATGCTTTGTAATTATCGAGTCGTTTGGTATAACTAGTGCTTATCTGAGATCCTGGTTATGTCACACGCCTAACGGTAAAACCCCGTTCGTGGAAACGAGGGTGTGACAGATTGGTATTAGAGCCCCAGTTATAGCGAACTAAATGAGCATTCATATGCATTGCATTTTAGACTATAGCTAGATTGCAATAGTTACACACACGTAGATTCCCAGGTTTTACTTGCTCGATGTATTACTTGCACGAACCCATTTCTGTGACGTGGACTACAGACATGGAATCTTCATCACGAGCCTTTGGTAAGAGACCAGCACGTTCCGAGTCACCTACTCCTCCTGTACCTTACCTTTTACATTAAACCTCTCTGAATTGAATACAGTATCCTTGGTATTGTACTTGGATGGTTGATCGGGAGCATGTCTAGTCTCCTTTTAAATGCTTTCCCAGACGAGAGATAGTTATGTCATACTTTTTTTTACCTACGTTATAACTTCTCTCCTACCCCGTGGAGCAGGCAATAGATATACTGGCGGCTACTATAGACATTGGGAGACAACTTATTAGGCTTTACTTTCGATAACGCTATCTTATCCATCTGACCTGAGTATATCGATGGTTTCTTGACTAAGTGAATGTTTTCTTAAATGAATCCTTTGTACAACCTTGGTTAATTGACCTTTGGTTAATAACTATATCTTTGATACCTATATCATTGATAACACTCTGTACTTGACAGGTATGTTAGCTCGATGGGAGGAACCAGGGGTGACCATGCAAAGCAAATTATCATCATGGGTGCACACGTAATTGTGATTTTTCATGCATGAGAAGTCTGGCAAACCCTGTCAGATGATAACGGCCATAGTCAGTACAAATTTTCATTTCTATACTTTAGGGACTCGAGAGTCTCAATCCGTATAAAACTTCATGAATGATATGGAAACAATCCTTCATCTCTACTCGCATGAAAGTTTTCATCTATCTAGAGGCTTAATGGGATTTTTATTATGACAATAGTCCCAGTCCTTCTAAAGCTTTGCTCGTTCTAGCATTTTAGTTATCGGGTAATACTATTTATTTGATATGTGCGCAATCTTCATGAAAGTTACATCAGAGTAGTGATTCTCTATGCGCATGTCTTCTTTGTTCATTGGGTTAATCTTAAGAATCATAGTCTTGTCCGTTTAAACATTTCAACATTTGTTTTATTTGGTATTCATCATTATTTCAAAGTATGTTACGTTTGTTTGTTCCCCAGTGGTGATAAGGCGTTATGACAACCCCGTTCGTAAGTGTAACTATCATCATCATAGGTCGTGTAATAAGAACATTTCAGATCGCTGTGGAGAAATTTGGCCATACCTTCACAAACCATCGTGTGAACATCCCGACCAAGTCACCTCAGCCACAAGAAGCACAAAGAGATGTTATTAGTGTGGACAATCTGTGTATCTCAATAGAAACTATCCAAGGCTCAAGAAGGAGGAAAACCAATAGGCATGGTTATTTCGCCTTAGTATTTTTTTTATTCTGGTGCCGACAGAAGCTACAAATCCAATAAGTTTAGTAATCTGCTAGGGGTAGTGCCTACTGACTTAAGTTCTAAATTACAATAGAGATAGCTGATGGTAAACTATAGCGGCTACCCAGGTATATAGCAGACGTAAACTAGGCTTAACTGGACATTCATTTGATATGAATCTGATTCCTTTTACACTCGGTAGCTTTGATGTTGTGGTTGGTATCCAAGAACCAAGCGGAGATTGTTTGTCATTAAGTTACCTCTTCCTAGTAGCGAGACACTCGTTATGGAAGGTGACAAGAGGGATGATGTGGTCGGCATCATCACTTACATGAAGGCTCATAAGTGCCTAAGGAAAGGACATAGGGCTATCTAGCCTTAGTTAATGAAAAGACCGCAGAGGGAAAAAAACAACTTGATGACATTCCTATTGTTAAGGACTTTCCTGAAGTATTTCTAGAGGACTACCTGGCCTTCCTCCATATAGACAAGTAGAGTTTCATATCGATCTGACCCAGGAGTTGCCCCTATCGCTCGGGCACCATACCATGTAGCACCGAACGAATTACAAGAGTTGTCTAAGCAATTGCAGGAATTATTAGACAAGGGATTTATACGTCCCAACTCTTCACCCTAGGGAGCTCCAGTGCTTTTCATGAAAAGAAAGATGGAACCTTTAGAATGTGTATTGACTATCGGGAGTTGAACAAGGTGACGATCGAGAAAATATATCCACTCCCGCGCATTGATGACCTATTTGACTAGTTGTAAGGATTAAGCTATTGTTCCAAGATTTATCTGAGATCATGTTATCATCAGTTACGGGTTCGAGTGGAAGACATCTCGAAGACGGCATTCCGAACTCGGTATTGGCACTACGAGTTCGCAGCAATGCCTTTTGGACTGACCAGTGCCTTTTGGACTGACCAATGCCCCAACAGTTTTCATGGACCTCATGAACTGTGTTTGTAAACCCTATTTAGACAAGTTTGTCATCGTCTTCATTGATGATATACTTATTTATTCCAAGAATAGGGAGGAACATGAGGACAATTAAGCCTTATTCTGGAACTTCTGAAAACATAACAACTATATGCCAATTTTTCTAAATGTGACTTCTAGATGAGAGAAGTATAATTTTTAGGGCATGTAGTTAATGAGAATGGCATACATGATGACTCATCTAAGATTAAGGCAATCAATAATTGGCCTGCACTAACCACACCTACTGAGGTGCGCTGATTTCTTGGTTAGCTGGTTATTATCAGTGTTTCATCAAAGGATTCTCCAAACTGGCATAACCCTTGACTGCCTTAACTCATTAAGGAAGCATCTACAAGTGGGGTTGCAAGTAGAAGAGGCTTTCCAAGCGCTTAAGGACAAATTGTGTAGTGCATCGATCTTGGCGTTACCTGAAGGAACATACAATTTTGAGGTGTATTGTGTCGTGTCAATCCAGGGTTTAGGTTGCATGTTGATGCAATGTGAGAAGGTGATAGCTTACGCATCAAGACAACTTAAGGTGCATGAGAAGAACTATACAACTCATAACTTAGAGTTGGGAGCTATAGCATTCGCCCTCAAAATCTGGAGACATTACCTTTATGGAACCAAGTGTACGATCTTCACTGATCATAAGAGTCTCCGGCACATTTACAGCAGAAGGAGCTGAACATAAGAGAACGATGATGGTTGGAACTGTTGAATGATTATGACTGTGCCATAAAGTATCATCCAGGAAAGGCTAACATGGTAACCGATGCCCTTAGTCATAAGGAAACCCTAAAGCCTCGTCGGGTGCATGCATTGCAATTGACTATCCACTCCGATTTGTCAGTTCAAATCAAGGTCGTTCAATCTAAGGCCTTGAAAGTTAAGGATCTAAAGGCAGAATCTACGCGAGGCATGGAGAAACATTAACGACCAAGACTGATGGAATTTGTTATTTCATGGAACGGATCTGGGTACCGTATGTGGGAATTTATGAGAGCTGGTAATGGATGAAGGTCATAAGTCATGTTACTCAATTCATCTGGGTTCAGACAATATGTATCATGATCATAAGGAGTTTTACTAGTGGCCAAGCATGAAAGCTGAGACTGCCACCTACGTAATCAGATGTCTAACTTGCTCTAAAGTTAAGGTGGAATACAAGAGACCATCCGGTTTACTTTAGCAACCGGAAATTCCAGTGTGGAAATGGAAGCAGATGTCGATGGACTTTATCACAAAGTTACCTAGGACTCCCAGCGGATGCGATACTATTTGGGTTATAGTAGATCGCTAAACAAAAGCCGCGCACTTTCTGGCAATCTGAGAGACTGATCGAATGGAGAAGCTAACATGAATTTATTTAAGGGAAATAGTCTCTCACCATGGTGTGTCAATATCTATCATATCTGATCTTGACGCTCTGAAACACACCAGATTTTTTTAAACACTTTTACAATTTATATCAGAGCTTTGGTCCCAGTTCACAACAAAATTTGTCACTCGTAGTGACATGTCATTTCTTAACTTATATAAAAGTATTACATGAAAATTAACGTTTTACAAACTTTTTCTACAACATATATTATATTAAATATTAAACGAGAGTAGGGTTACTTTGTCAGTCCAGTCACGTCCATGAAGCTTTAACCGTTTATGGGTGCTTTTCCTGAAAATATTTAAAATATATTTTTCTTAGCTTTCGCTAAGTAAATACACCTCTTTATTTTTTCTTTTATTGGGATTTATTATTCAAAATCATTTTTATTTAATCCTCATTACTTTTTGGAATTCAACACCCGACGTCTTTGTGGGTTTAGTTTTAACCCGTGAGGATTAATAACTACTCTTTTTATATATGTGGAGTTCAACACTTGAACCCCTTAGGATTTCAGCACCCGAAATCCTTACATATATTTAACTCCCCTTTTTATATATATGTGGAGTTCAACACCCGAACCCCTTGGGATTTCAACACCCAAATCCTTACATATATTAACCCTTTTAAACTATCAATACACGTATTGAAGCCGTAATCATATAAATCATTTTCCCTATAATCATGTTTATCATACAAATAAATATATATCACATGTATTTATACATGTTTCATCTCTACAAAATTTATACAAACTTATATAAATAAGCATATAACATGTAATTAAACATGTAATATAGTTTAGATACGAGTCAGTATAGTTACGTTACATAAGCAATGATTATATGAAGCTTGATTTTTGATTTTTTTGCCAGCTTTCGACCGATTAGCACCACCGTACCCTCTTTGTTATTTTCTAACTTCTCTAATCATAATAATATTTCCATCATTTCATAGTGTATATATATATATATATATATCTAAGTTTGCCGACTTTCATTCTTAATAGCTAAGATCATAATACAGAAAGATAAATTAATAATTGTATATTAATGTGAAGGCTGACATGCATATCTTCTGCGTGAAGATTTGAACCTCTTTATTTATAATGCATATTATAAAATTAAAGATTTTAATATTTAATAATGTATAAGTAAACTAATATTTTTATTTCTACAAATATGCACCTTACGTGCACTCAAAATTTCTCACTTTTGTAATTATTATTATTATTTTGTATTCTTTATTAAAAGAGATTAGTACTTATTACTCGTTTAATCATCTCAGATTTTAAGTAAGGTGTTACTCGTTTAATCGTCCCCGAAACCTTTTTATACCTCGAATAATTCGGGTAATACTTTCTCATTTCTCTTTGGCTTCCCAAGTGGTATTAGAACCACACCGGTGTTTCCACTGTACTTTCACTTGACTTATTTCTTTATTTCGTAGTTGATTAACTTTATGATCAAGAATCGCCACTGCCTTTTCTATGTAGTTAAGCTTTTCATCCACCTCAATTTCATTCAACGGCACATATGTCATTTCGTTAGCCAAACATCTTAGTAAATATGACACATGAAATGTGTTATGAATTCCGTTTAATTCATCAGGTAATTCCAGACGATACGCCACTTGCCCCACACGAGCAATAATTTTAAACGGACCAATAAAGTGTGGACTTAGTTTGCCACATTTACGAAATCGTATCACACCCTTTTCATGGAGAGACTTTCAACATAACATAGTCTCCCACATGAAATTCAATTAGGCGTCTTCGTTTATCAGCATACGAATTCTGTCGATCTTGAGTTGCCTTTAAATACGCTTAGAGCTTATCAATCTTTTCTTTCGTCGCATCGACCATTTCTTTATTAGCAATTTCTCTTTGACCGACCTCTCCCCACATACAGGAGTGCGACACTTTCAACCATATAACATTTCGAACGGGGCATTCCAATGCTTGAATGGTAATTATTATTATAAGAGAACTCTGTTAATATTTATCCCAACTGCCACCAAAATCAATACTACATGCACGCAACATATACTCGAGCGTTTGAATCGTTCTCTCGCTTTGCCCATCGGTCTGTGGGTGATATGCTGTGCTGATTAATAATTTGGTGCCCATTCCTTCTTAGAATTTCCTCCAAAATCTTGAAGTGAAACATGTGTCTCTATCTTATACAATAGACAATGGCACACCATGCCTTGACACCACCTCGTTAACATACACTTCTGCCATTCGTTCAGAAGAATAATTTTCACGAATGGGTATAAAGTGAGCACTCTTTGTCAAACGATCGACAATTACCCATATTGCATCATATCCTTTGGCAGTTTTAGGAAGTTTCGTCACCAGATCCATCGTAATATGCTCCCACTTCCATAATGAAATTTCTAATGGTTGCATTTTCTTGTATGGCTTTAGGTGTTCAGCCTTAACTTGTAAACAAGTCAAACACTTTTCAACATATTTAACAATATCTCTTTTCATTCCAGGCCACCAGTACTCTTTCTTCAAATCATTATACATCTTGGTCGCGCCTGGATGAATTGAATATTTTGATTTATATGCCTCATCAAGAATCATTATTTTGACCTTACAGTCCAAGGAATCCAAATTCGTCCAAAACGAACTTTAATTCATTTATCATTCTCCTCAAATAGATGGACTTGACCATTGATCCTTTCATGCTTTAAATTTACTTCTTTCCGTGCTTCCTCTTGTGCAAATCTAATTTGATCAAACAAGTCTGAATTCACAATCAGTTTATATGACTTTACTTTAATTGGAGTGTAACTCTCCTTCCTGCTTAAAGCATCTGCTGCCATATTAGCTTTACCCGGATGATAAAGTATTTCACAGTCATAATCCTTGACCAGTTCTAACCACCATCATTGCCTCATATTCAATTCCTTTTGGTGAAAGAAATATTTCAGACTTTTATGATCAGTGTAGATAGTGCACTTCGTTCCGTACAAGTAATGTCTCCAGATCTTCAATGCAAATAAAACTGCTGCCAATTCAAGATCATGGGTTGGGTAATTTGCTTCATGTGATTTCAATTGTCGTGAAGCATAAGCTATTACCTTTCCTCTTTGCATAAGCACACAACCCAATCCAAACGTAAGGCATCAGAATAAACAACAAAATCTTCTGTTCCTTCCGGTAATGACAGGACAGGAGCTTTAGTTAACTTTTCTTTCAAAAGTTGGAACGCTTTTTCTTGTTTTGGGTTCCATTAAAATTTGGAATTCTTTCTAGTTAGCTTTGTCAACGGGAAGCTATCTTCGAGAAATCCTTAATAAAACGCCGATAATAGCCGGCTAAACCCAGAAGCTTCTGACTTCAGTTGGGATGACCATTTCATAATAGGAGGTGACCATTTCATAATAGTCTCTATTTTGGATGGATCCACCAAAATACCTTCCGCATTCACCACATGACCTAAGAATTGGACTTCTTGAAGCCAGAATGCACATTTAGAAAATTTTGCATATAACTATTCTTTTCTTAGCTTGAGAACCTCATGAAGATGCTGAGCATGATCTTCTTCGGTTGTGAATAGATAAGAATATCATCAATAAAGACGATGAAAGAACGATCAAGCATATGTTTACATACTCGATTCATAAGGTCAATGAAAACCACTGGAGCATTCGTTAGACCAAATGGCATCACAACGAATTCATAGTGCCCATAATGAGTACAAAAAGCTGTTTTAGGTACATCTTCTTCTCGTACCTTAACTTGATGATAACCTGACCTTAAATCGATCTTTGAGAACCAGCTAGCGCCTTGTAGTTGGTCAAAGATCATCAATTCTAGGCATAGGGTACCTAATCTTGATGGTCAGCTTATTCAATTCACGTTAATCGATGCACATCCGCATGCTACCGTCCTTCTTTTTAACGAACAATATAGGCGCGCCCCAAGGTGAAACACTTGGGCGAATAAAGCCTTTTTGAAGAGGTCTTGGAGTTGAGACATCAATTATTTCATCTCGTTTGGTGCTAGTCGATATGGTGATTTAGCCACTGGATTAGCTCCAGGAACTAAATCAATTTTAAATTCAACTTCTCTTTCTAGTGGAATGCCCGGTAGCTCATCAGGGACAACATCAAGGAATTCTTTACCTACAGGGACTTCATCAAGTTTCTTTTCTTTCATTTCTTTATCAGCCACGTAGGCTAGAAATGCTTGATGTCCATGCCGTGTGTAATTCTTGGCTTTCACCATTGAGCATACAATAATGTTGTTCTTTCTTTCTCCATAGATACAGACTTGTTCTCTCATTGTCGACATAAATTGAACAATCTTTCGATTGTAAACTATCGACGCATGATGCTGGGACAACTAATCCATCCCAATAATCACATCAAATTCCTTTAACTCTATTAGAATTAAGTCGATATCGTATTCCTCTCCTTGAATATTTACTTTACAGTTTCGACATATTTCGGACACGAAGAAACTTTTATCGCTAGCAATGTCAACTTCTAACACATGTACCAATTTACTTCTAACAAAGAACTATGGCTAGAAAACTTTGTAGATACAAAGGATTTACTAGATCCAGAATCAAATAAAACATATGCAAAAGGGAGTTGACTAGAAAGGTACCTGTCACGACATCAGGTTCAACCTTTGCTTCTTCAGCAGTAATTTGAAAATCCCTACCTCGCGGTTTTGGAGCTTCTAACTGTTTCATGTTCTCTAAGACCCTTGATCCTTCCGCAGTCTTGGTAAACCTTGTTTTAAGCTCTGGACAATCATTCCTCATATGACCCGCTTATAGCAGTTATAACATAAGTTTACAGGGCTGATACACTGTATGTTGTATGCCCTGGTTTTCCACATTTATAACAAATTAGGTTCTTATAACGACATTCCCTAAGATGTCTCTTCCTAAAGAACTGACAATTACCAGATTCCTTGATTGAGCCTGAACTCCTTACAGGTTTTATAAATTTTACTTTCTTTGTAGGTATTGCAGGAATCATAATATCAGCCTTTCTTTTCATGTCTCTGTCTTTCTATCTCTTCAGTTCTATCACTCGTTCACGAGCCAATTAATAAGCTCCTCAAGACTTCCACATTTTGATGGAGAAATAAATTCTCTGATTTCTGTTTTAAGGATAAGATGGAACCGAGTCATCCATATTTCCTCAAAAGTGAAAAGCGAAGGACAAAACTTCGCTTTATCATAGAAAATACCAATATTTTGTCCACCGTTTCATTGCCTTAACGGATATGAAGAAGTTCTTCAGTGATATGATCAATTGCAACACGAGGCTGAAATGTTTTAGGAAGATGGGTTAGAATTCTTCCCAAGACATATTTCTGATTATTTCTCTCCCCTTCTCCTTCTTCACCATATCCCACCAGTCTTTAGCTCTTTCACAGAACTGGTTTGTTGCAAACAACACTTCATCACACGGGTCGCAGTGACACGTATCAAAAATAGTCTCCATGGCTGTTTATCCACCTCTGGCTCACCAAAGGGTTAATTTCACCTTTAAACTGTAACGGTTTACATGCCATGAAGTCTGTATACGTGCAGTGACGTTTTTCGACTTCAGCTATTGGCAATGCTCCCACATTCTCCGAAGGTTTTCCTACAATTGCTTCATTATTTTTTTAATTTTTCTTCTAGCATAATTCTAATTGAATTCTGCATTCCAGCTAGAAGAAATGAAATATTAGCTTCAAATGCCTTTCCCACTTCAATGGCAATATGTCTCCGAACTTCCTCAGGTACAGACATTGTATTATTATTAAGACGAGATGAATACACTGGTCTTTCTGAAGCATTATCTACGTGCTTTTCAGTATTACGACTTCCTTCACCTTGTATCGCATTTTCTCCTCTTTCATCCGCCATGTTTCTCTAAATAATTTATTTATTTCATGTTACTTTTATTCTAATGATTTCTACACTACAAATACTTATTTAAGGCCTTAATGTTCATAACGCTATTGTCAAGACAAATAACATATCTAAGGCCACAAAGTACTATATATGCATTTATAACATACTACACATACACATATCATTTTATGCATATATCTTCCCCATCCCGACACTTATTTTTTGATGTTTTCAATACAATATGATCATTGAAAACTCACAATGATATGATATATTATTCTCATACTGGCCAGGTATAAAAACAATATGTTATACTTATCATAATTTTCTAACTACCATATGGTATCTCAAACAGACAAATTTCAGCGAGAAATTTTTCATATTTTTCATTTTGCACCCATACAAATCCCCATTTATCTACTTCCTTGGACCGCTTCTGGACTGAACCCTCTCGTTTTCATATCAGTAACACCAATGGTTCAAGTCTAAGTATGTATATATATATATATATATATTTTTATATACTTAAATCTCTCGAACCGTGCTCTGATACCAACTTGAAACACACCAGATTTTTTTTAAACAATTTTACAATTTATATCAGAGCTTTGGTCCCAGTTCGCAATAAATTTTTCACTCGTAGTGACATGTCATTTCTTAACTTATATAAAAGTATTACATGAAAAATAATATTTTACAAACTTTTTCTACAATATGCATTATATTAAATATTAAACGAGAGCAGGTTCCTTTGTCAGGTCCATGAAGCTTTAACCGTTTATGGATGCTTTTCCTGAAAATATTTAAAATATATTTTTATTAGCTTTCGCTAAGTAAGTACACCTCTTTATTTTTTCTTTTATTGGGATTTATTATCCAAAATCATTTTTATTTAATCCTCGTTACTTCTTGGAATACAACACCCGAATTCTTTGTGGGTTTAATTTTAACCCTTGAGGATTAATAACTCCTCTTTTTATATATGTGGAGTTCAACACTTGAACCCCTTAGGATTTCAACACCCGAAATCCTTACATATATTTAACTCCCCTTTTTATATATATGTGGAGTTCAACACCCAAACCCTTGGGATTTCAACACCCAAAATCCTTACATATATTACCCCTTTTAAACTATCAATACACGTACTTGAACCCGTAATCGTATAAACCATTTTCCCCATAATCATGTTATCATAAAAAAAACATATATCACATGTATTTATACATGTTTCATCTCTACAGAATTTATACAAACTTATAATAAATAAAGCATATAACATGTAATTAAACATGTGATATAGTTTAGTTACGAGTCAGTGTACTTACGTTACATAAACAATGATTATTTGAAGCTTGATTTTTGATTTTTTTTTGCGTGACCAATTAGCACCACCGTACCCTCTTTGTTATTTTCTACCTTCTCTAATCATAATAATACTTCCATCATTTCATAGTGTGTATATATATATCTAAGTTTGTCGACTTTCATTCTTAATAGATAAGATCATAATATAGAAAGATAAAATAATAATTGTATATTAATGTGAAGGTCAACATGCATATCTTCTACATGAAGATTTGAACCTCTTTATTTATAATGCATATTATAAAATTAAAGATTTTAATATTAATAATGTATAAGTAAACAAATATTTTTATTTCTACAAATATGCACCTTACGTGCACTCAAATTTATTTTACTTTTATAATTATTATTATTATTTTGTATTTTTATTTAAAGAGATTAGTACTTATTACTCGTTTAATCATCTCAGATTTTAAGTAAGGGTGTTACTCGTTACATACTAGTTTAACAATATTTGAAATATAAGTTTCAAATATTATTATTATTATTTTTTTCATAGAACAGGATGTTACATGCTCGGTTCACTTCTCATTTCTAGTAATCTTTGCATTGATCATTGGGAACGCGGTTGGATATAAGCATTGCATATCATCCGCAAACCGATGGTTAGAGTAAGTGTACGATCCAGACACTGGGAGATATGTTGCGTGCCTGTGTGATTGATTTTGGCAGCAGTTGTGAACTCATTTACCATTAGTTGAGTTCTCCTACTATAATAGTTATCACACCTCAATCAAGGTCGTGCCATTTGAGGCACTGTATGGAGGTAAGTGTCGATCACCTATCTTTTGGGCAGAAGCAGGAGAAAGCCAACCTACAGGTCCTGAGCTTGTGCATGAGACGACTGAGAAGATCTTGCAAATTCGTAACCGTATGTCAGCGACACGTGATCGACAGAAAGTTATGCAGACAAACACCATAAACCATTGGAATTCCAGGTTGGTGGCAAGGTACTCCTAAAAGTCTCACCTTGGAAGAGTGTGATACACCTTGGAAAGCATGGAAAGCAAAACCCTAGATATGTGGGGCCGTTTAAGATTGTCAACGGGTTGGCCCGGTAGCTTATCAACTGAACATACCTGACGAACTCGGTGGAATACACAACGTGTTTCACGTGTCAAATTTGAGGAAGTGTCTTGCAGATGAATCACTTGTCGTTCCATTAGAGGAATTGGAAATCGATGAACAGCTTCGTTTCATTGATGAACCAGTGGAGATTATGGATCGCGAAGTCGAAACCCTAAAGCGCAGCAAGTTTCCCATTGTGCGTGTTAGAAGGAACTCTAAGTGTGCACCAGAATTTACCTGGGGCGCGAGGATCAAATGAAAGAGAAGTACCCGTAACTATTCAAAGATCAGGCATCCACTTCTTAAGGTATCATTTTAAGATATCATTTCTTTCAATTTCGAGATGAAATTCCCCTTAACAAGGGGATGATGTCACAACTCGCATGAAACCTTACATTTCTTTGTTTCGGGTTTGTTTCAGAAACTCTCAAAAACCCTGTCTTGCCTATGTTCTGGATAACTGATAAGCTTGCTCACTAGTCATTTGTTGACGTTCATGTTCTAATTTTCGGGACGAAAATTATTTCAACAAGGGGATGATGTGACAACTCGAGTTTTCCCCTATTTTGAAATTGACACTGTTACCACTATCTAACCCCTCTCCGATATTTATTTTAAAAAATACACCATTTTATTATGATTCTAAACAATTAACCCTAACCTAACAAACTTAATTAACCTAAACTGCAATCTAAGTTAAATTAAGGGACTAAGGTTGCCAAACTTGCAAAAACATGAATTCCTTAAATACCCAACTCCCACCCACAGCTCCCCTCTCATTCGCATCCACAACCGTGAGCCTCTCTCAACCGTAGCAACCTCTCTTGACGGCAGCCTGCCACCTTCCCCTCGGTAGCTTCATACCCCTCATCGGCAGTCTCTTTGCGATGGATTCCTTCGACGCTTGTCTACATCACTCGCGACCACGGACCCCTCGCAACGTCAAGCCATCAACCGTAGCCCACGACAACAGTGGTACGATACGTTTCTTCGTGCTTGTTATGTTACGGTTTCATTCGTTACTCATCGATTACGTACGGTTTGCAAGAGTGGTTTGGTGCGTATGCGGGTTCACCCAGTTATGTCGTTGTGTTGTACGTAGCTTGTTTCCATGTGAGGGCGAGTTCTACGTATGTTTGTCCCTGTGCATGGTGTTTGTATGTTGATGTGTTCTTGGTGGTGCATGCGTAGGTATGTGCAGTGTGTGCTCCTGCGTGTGTGTATATAGATATGTGTGCATGTAATTATGTATGTAGCGTGCATCCGAATGTGTGTAAGTATATGTGGTCTTGTGTGTCCTTTGTGTACGATATGTGTGGGTTGATTTATATATATATATACATGGTTGCCTGGTGTGTTGTTTGGATTATAGAGTGGGCGCATGGGGGAGGGTGTCCCAGAATGGGCGCATGATCATGGGTGATGGTGGGGAAGTATGCACGTTGTGTGGGTATGGACGCAGGAGCAATGTATATGTGGGTGCTTATATTATTTTTCTTCTTTATCTTTTTTTTATTATGCATATTCTGTGAAAGTATGAGAATGAATAAAGTTCCATGTATGCATGCTATGGTAGGTGTTCATGGATCTATGGTATGTATCTTATATATAATGGTATGTGTGGAAGTTTGTTTATTATTTTGGGTATGAATGGGAAAGCCCCCATGTGGGCTGCGTATTTTATTGGTGTGCACATGCACATATATTTAAAATTATATATATATGTGTGTGTGTACTTGGGAATGGTGGGTTGGTTATTCTCTTAGGCGCATGGGGGTATGGAGGTGCCACATAGTTGGGCGTATGAGGGTGTGTTCCTTAGTGTGTGCAACTGTTTTAGTGTGTGGACTTCCTTGTATGGATACATGTTTTGTGAAAGCGTGTGTGTGTGTGTATATTGTTGGGTTTACTAGAACACAAAATCCATGTTTAACCTTTTAAACATTCTGAAAACGCAGCGGATACATGGCTTTAAAACTGATTTTTAGAGCTGAAAATCTTATGTTCTATATGTTCATTTACTTTGAAAACAAAACCATAACAATAAGGATCATTTATGTGGATAAACATGCTATGAACATACACAAATGTACATAAAATCACAGCCATATGAAGCTGTGATTTGATACCTTTCTCCAGCAGAAAATCGACCAAGATGAAAGAGATTTGAGATGCTTTAAATGGCTAAGAACCCAAGTGTAGGTATCCTCAAGTGTCTATACCCCAAGCTTGTATGCTAACACCTTCTTGTTAGGAAGAATACACCAAGAACAACATGAAAATCCTCTAATTTTCTGCAGAAAAACCCACCTTTTCTTGCTGAAAATTCGTAGCTCTTAGAGAGAAGAGGAGGATCTCTTTTGTTGTGTTCCATGCAAATGAGAATCATCATCATGGAATGAAAGAACTTCACACCAAGAACATGAAAAACACTGCTCAAAATCAGCTCTCATCACTCTCTTAAAAGGCTGCTGAAAAACCGTAAGATGAGAGAGAGATAGAGCTGAAATTGTTTCTTCTTTGCATGTATGTGAAGATATCACCAAGATGAACACAAAATGTTCTTCAAAAACTCTAATTCTGCTGCTGAGTTCCGTAACTTAGAGAGAGAGAAGAAGAATTTTTGTGTCTTGCATGCTTATGAGATATGAGAAAAGGAGAGCATGTGTAGTCAATAAAGCAATGCATGTGTGTGTGTATATCAAGAGAATATTGTAGTGGAAACACACATGCATGTGTGTCTCCACTTGATGGAAGTGGACGGTTATGTTGTTAAAAAGGAGATTCTCCTTTTATAAATTATAACATTTAACACACACATATGTATTGTCTAGTATTGTGACTAGTTTATACAATTAACCAATTAATTGTATAAGTAGTATACTCTCATTATTATTTGATGTTATATAACTAATTTAAATAACATTTCAAATAATATCATTGAACAAAATATCCTAATAAATTGTTCCATCTCATATGCAACTTATTTAGAAAACCCATTTTCTAAATTGGTGTAAATATTTAATTGCATGATCATATCATCAATTTAAATATTAATTGGTGTAAATATTTAATTGCATGATCATATCATCAATCAAATATTAATGGTGTTTGCTAAGCTTGTTATTGGTATAACCCGACTTGGATCATAACGTACTAACCACATCAATATTCTAAGTGTCTTGGGCACATAGAATCCTACAATCTCCCACTTGCCCAAGATTCATAGAAGATTGATGCAAGTAGTAAATGACGCCTAACAACGGTTTACTACCCTTAATACGCATGACTTGTGGCCATTCAATAACATCATCCCATCCAAGTACCCTACTTGAAATGATTTAGGTGAATCAATCATCTATCCTTTTGTTACAGATGTCATGTTAATCCAAGGACACAGAATGATCATTCCTTGTTGATTTAACTTAATCAGGCCTTAGACATCTAACTCTCAACGAATAGAGGAACAAATTCCATCTTGACTACATACGTTTCTCACAAACACCTCGTGTCATACCTGAACATACCCTTATGTACCGTCCACTATTTCAGGACAGTAAAGAATTAGCTCAAAGTATAACACTTGGTGAATATCAAAACCCAATATGTATCTCAGGTCGGAGGATACTAAAGATATTCGCCTTTACTCAAATTTACTTATGATCAATCGATAAGATTCCATGTAGTAAAATTTGAGATGCGGGTTAGTCCAATACTTGTATCCCACAAATATCTATGAACCTGGGTAGCAACCATTGCTCTATATTCATCCTTATGAATATCAACCAATCCAAGTTCATAATAGTCTTACCCTCATACTTGTTCCCACAAGTATGAACGACTACGGACATTTAGAGTAAATAATTTACTCATGGATTAAACATGCTAAATTTGGAACATTAATTGAGACATTATAACCAAATAATTTTACTCAAATAATAAAGAGTTCCATATATTCAAATACAAAATTTGATCAAGTCCAATCACTAGAATATCGAAGTCCTAAGGCATAGGTATGACTTTCATGTCTTGCCCTTTCGAGGAGCTTCGTGAGTGGATCCGCAATATTTTGATCAAAGTGAACTTTGCGAATACATATCTTTCCCTTTTCAACTTCATCTCTTATGTAGTTGAATCTCCGCTCATTGTGCCTAATCTTTTGATGTGCACGGGGTTCCTTGATTTGAGCAATCATACCCTCGTTAACACAAAAGATTTCTAAGGGGTCTTGAATGGTAGAGACCACCCTTAGATCGGTGATAAACCTTTTATTCATGCAGCTTCCAAAGCTGCTAATGAGGCGGCTATGTATTCCTATTTTGTAGTGGACAATGCTACCCTTTTCATAATGGAGACATACCCGATTGTGATCGAGTCAGTTTGGAAACTCGCATCCGTGTAACCTTTTACAACGAGTTCCTCTTTCTCAGATCCGTATTTTAGAAACATATCCTTAGTCCTCCTAAGGTATTTCAATATACTTTTAACAGCCATCCAATGGGTGTTACATGGATTCTGCTGATATCTACTTGTCATGCTTAACGCGCATGACATGTCCGGTCTAGTGCATATCATCGCATATGATGGATCCTATAGCAGACGCATATGGGATGTCCTCATATAATCTTGCTCATCCTTTGAGCTTGGACATTGAGATGCACTCAATATTGTCCCTTTTGAATAGGTACCATACCTTTCTTAGAGTTTTCCATCTTGAACCTTTTCAAGATTCTATCAATATATGCACTTTGGTTTAGACCTATCAACCGCCTCGATCTATACCTATAGATCTTTATTCCCAAAATATAGGCGGCTTCACCGAGATCTTTTATGGAAAAACAATTTCCAAGCCAGGTTTAACACCTTCCATGGTTGGAATGTCATTTCCAAAATGTAGTATGTCATCAACATACAATACTAAGATTGTGATTACACTCTTACTAGCCTTTTTATACACATGAGCCTTGTCAATATCTAAGTTTCCATGCATGTTTTGTTTTCTTCTCGAAAACCCACTTGCATCCAACCGGTTTGGAGTTAAGTGGAGTGTCAACCAATTCCTAAACTTGGTTGTCATACATGGATTGCATCTCTACGTTCATGGCTTCCAGCCATTTGTCACAATCCTAATTGGACATAGCATTATGGTATGTACTTGGCTCATCGGAGTCAATCTCATAGCATCCATCCATGAAAGATCCATATATTCAGGTGGAATGCTAACTCTACCAGATCTATGAACGTTTTGTGTGTATCGATCAACCTCTTGATCATTATCAACAACCTCTTGTTGATAGCTAGTGTCAACCAAACGTGTATCGGCTTGTGGATCTTGATCCTCATCAAATTCCACTGTTCTATGCGTCATTCCTTCCATAAGGAACTTGGCTTCCAAGAACTATGCCTTTTGAGCAATAAATACCTTTTGCTTTGTTGGATCAAAGAAGTAGTATCCTATACAGTCCTTTTGGATATCCAACAAATATACACTTAGTGAATCGACTTTCAGTTGGTTGGGTGTTAAGCTTAACATAAGCTTCATAACCCATACTTTTAAATATGATGGCGATGGAACTATTCCATTTCATATTTCAAAAGGCGTCGAATCCACTTTCTTGGTTTGGGCCATATTCAAAATACGAGCCTTGGAGAGTAGTGCGAAACCCCAAAATATAGAGGTAGTGAGCTTATAGGCATCATAGGTCGAACCATATCCAATAGGGTTCGATCTCCTTTCAGACACATCATTATATTATGGTGTTCTGTGAGGAGTAAGTTGTGAGACAATCTTACAACTTCCTAGATGATCCCCAAAAGTCTCACTTAGGTATTCACCTTCTCTATCTAAACGGAGAACTTTGGTAGTTCTATTGAGTTGATTTTCTACTTCATTCTTGAAGTTTTTGAACATTTCAAATTCTTCATGTTTATGTGCCATTAAGTACATATAACCATAGCGACTATAATCGTCGGTTAAGGTAATGAAGTAAGTTTCACCATACCTTGTCATTGTATTAAAAGGACCACATACATCCAAATGTATGATTCCTAATAAGTCTTTTTGCCCTCTCATTAGTACCACTAAAGGGCGTGTTGGTCATCTTACCTTGTAAACAAGATTCACACTTATCAAATGAACAATTTTCATTTGCTTTTAAAAGACCATTCTTTTAAGGTGTTTAAGTCCGTTTCTTGTTTATGTGACTAAGATGACAATGACAAGAATAAGAGTCACTTAAACCATTTTAAGTCTCTTGGTGTATGATAGGTATAATGTGTTATTATAGGACGAATCATCATGAACCAATTCATAAATATCATTAGAAGGCATAGCCTTGAAATAATATACATCATCCATATAAACATAAATACCATCATTTACTAACTTTAAATCATAACCATATCATTTGAAAAGGGAAACTTAAATCATGTTCCTAGTCAGACTAGGAGCATATAACATGTTTTGAAGAACAACTTCCAAACCTTTTGAAAGTTTCAAAACATAGTCTCCTTTCTTAAAGTGCTTATTTCTTTTGAACCCTTGCAACAGATTGCAATAGTGAGTTCCACATGTGGTATCCAATTACCATGTGCTTTGAGAAAATAACATTTAAGTCAATATGGATTATGAAAGTTGTGCTTGAGGTTTGCCCAGCATCCCTCTTATTTCTCAACTCATTGAGATAGGTTGGACAATTCCCTTTCAAATGACCTATCTCACCATACTCAAAGCATGGATCGTTTTTGGTTTCTTAGGCTTCATAAGCTTAGGTTTTGGAGGTTCCGCTTTGATCTTCCTTCCCCTTTGCCTTTGACATGCCCTCCTCCTTTGGCAACATTTGCCTTGGGATCGGGAATGGCCTCAACATCGTTGGGGTCGGGTTGGTTAGGAATAGGATCGTCAAGGACATTTGCCTTTGCTCTTGCTTGAGAACAATTCTTAAGTTTCGAGACTAGTCCATAAGGTTATTATGGTTCAGACGATCCCTCTCTAAAATAGATCTCAGTGATAGGGTATGGACGGTCGGGGGTGGTAGCATTATTGTTTGCGGTCATTCTACAAATTTTACAAAGTTCCTTTAGTATTTCTGAAAAATTTCATTTTAATTATTAATACCCTTTATGTCTCATAGACAATTAATAATTAAAATCTAGAATCCAACGTTACATTCAAATAATGGTTAGGTGACCTTTATCCCATTATTCAAATTAACAAGGTAGTCAACATTTGACAATTGCAACCTTTTGCAACTTCTAGCGGTATGGGATCGACTTTAAACATCATATGTAAAGTCGGCATGTTAATCCCATCAACACCATTTGGAAACCATATTTTAGGTGATCCATTCAACATGGTTTGCAAATCAAGTTACCCTACTTGCACACACATGTGAGTTTACCAACACAAGTGGTTAGGTGACCTTTATCCCACCAATGTGGTATTCCCACCTTAAGTCATAAGTTCCCTCAAAATGGTTAGGTGACCTTTATCCCATTAAGAGTTTCCAAATGACTTAAGTGTTGTGCAAAAGGACGGTGTTAAACTTGTTTGAAAAGGGATTTTGTTTTCATCAATTCTAGTTTTGAAAACTCTATGTACCTTGTATTTGCATGCTTTCAAATACAAGGTATCCTATGGTTCATTTTTAATAAAACCTCTTTATTAAATCATCAATCCTTTTAATAACCTCTTATTAATTACTTAATGATTAAGAAACCATAAATTTTCAGCTTGTTAAGTTTGCTAATGAGTTTGTTATGCATATCCAAATATCAAACAACAATCATACAACAAACAACCAAACAAGCATAATATAAACAACCACAATGTGCATATGTGCATAACCATAGCATCTAAGGTGGTCCACACTTGTTTGCCATCACAAGTGTGGTCCATAGGTCTTCCTAAGGGTCACAAACAATCATATGGAAAGCTTCCAAAAGCCTCCCACTTGAAACCGTATCCAAAATGCTCCATGTTTCTCTTGTGACCTTCCTTTGTGCTTCCAATGTGTATGTCTTCATATTACAAGATATAAAGTCCTAATACAAGATATCTAGTAAAATGAAATACACCTAATCTATTTATTACAACCCAATAATAAATAAATTACATTTGAAATAAAGCACAAATAACAAATAATACAACCCAATCGAATGAATGAATATAACCATCATAAATATCCAAACAATCACAAGGTCAATGGCTAGGTTATGCACTAAAACATCCAATGATCAAATCATCAAAATATACAATGAAACCCCACTTAAAACCTTTAAATTTCAGCCAACATAACTGAAATTTTTGGTTTTAATATTGTCCAAACAATCAACATATCAACATACATATCTTCAAGGTTTAATCACAAGCATGTGTAATGTAACCTTGAAAGTTGGGGTTTCAACAAGACATAATATTCCAGCCCAAAAACAACCTATAACATGTCTAATAATATCTTTTAAAACCAATTTCAAAAGATAAAACAAGCAAGTCATCCACATAACCGGCTCTTGATGCCATTGTTGGGTTTACTAGAACACAAAATCCATGTTTAACCTTTTAAACATTCTGAAAACGCAGCGGATACATGGCTTTAAAACTGATTTTTAGAGCTGAAAATCTTATGTTCTATATGTTCATTTACTATGAAAACAAACCCATAACAATAAGGATCATTTATGTGGATAAAACATGCTATGAACATACACAAATGTACATAAAATCACAGCCATATGAAGCTGTGATTTGATACCTTTCTCCAGCAGAAAATCGACCAAGATGAAAGAGATTTGAGATGCTTTAAATGGCTAAGAACCCAGTGTAGGGATCCTCAAGTGTCTATACCCCAAGCTTGTATGCTAACACCTTCTTGTTAGGAAGAATACACCAAGAACAACATGAAAATCCTCTAATTTTCTGCAGAAAAAACCCACCTTTCTTGCTGAAAATTCGTAGCTCTTAGAGAGAAGAGGAGGATCTCTTTGTTGTGTTCCATGCAAATGAGAATCATCATCATGGAATGAAAGAACTTCACACCAAGAACATGAAAACACTGCTCAAAATCAGCTCTCATCACTCTCTTAAAAGGCTGCTGAAAAACCGTAAGATGAGAGAGAGATAGAGCTGAAATTGTTTCTTCTTTGCATGTATGTGAAGATATCACCAAGATGAACACAAAATGTTCTTCAAAAACTCTAATTTGCTGCTGAGTTCCGTAACTTAGAGAGAGAGAAGAAGAATATTTTTGTGTCTTGCATGCTTATGAGATATGAGAAAAGGAGAGCATGTGTAGTCAATAAAGCAATGCATGTGTTGTGTATATCAAGAGAATATTGTAGTGGAAACACACATGCATGTGTGTCTCCCACTTGATGGAAGTGGACGGTTATGTTGTTAAAAAGGAGATTCTCCTTTTATAAATTATAACATTTAACACACACATATGTATTGTCTAGTATTGTGACTAGTTTATACAATTAACCAATTAATGTATAAGTAGTATACTCTCATTATTATTTGATGTTATATAACTAATTTAAATAACATTTCAAATAATATCATTGAACAAAATATCCTAATAAATTGTTCCATCTTATATGCAACTTATTTAGAAAACCCATTTTCTAAATGGTGTAAATATTTAATTGCATGATCATATCATCAATTTAAATATTAATTGGTTGTAAATATTTAATTGCATGATCATATCATCAATCAAATATTAATTGGTGTTTGCTAAGCTTGTTATTGGGTATAACCCGACTTGGATCATAACGTACTAACCACATCAATATTCTAAGTGTCTTGGGCACATAGAATCCTACATAATATATATATATATATATATATACTTTTCTTTGTGAGGGTATTGTGCATGTATATATATTTTTATATTAATGTCATGAAGGCAATGAGCGCATCATGCTGCACTACTAGAAAACTACAATAGATGACGCGCAATGTGCGTCATCTTGGGGTCAGATGATGCGCAAATGTGTGTCAAGGAAGGGGTAGTCATAAATAAAAGATGACACGCATCCGCACGTCATCCCTTTATGACGTGCGAAAGATGACGCGCATGTTATGACGGGCAATAGATGACGCTCATTGCTAGTCAAGGAAGAGGTAGTCATAAATGAAAAGATAACTAGCGTGCGCACGTCATCTTTGTGAATTTTATGATGCGTTACCAATGATACGTAATGCGCGTCATAAATTTAGCTGCTTTATAAAATATATATTTTTGATTATAAATCTACCTGCTTTTTTATAAAATTACAAATCAATAATTGTCGAGTAAGAACAAATCAAATTCATTTAATTAAATACTAACAAAAATAATTAAATTGTTTCAGCTTTACTTGCAAATACATAATATTCTAAGTTCATTGTCTAATGTAACCTGACCTAAACATAAATAAAATTTGTAACATAACAGTGAACCAATCTAGATGCTTTTCATTGTTCTCGATACACTATGCTTATGGCTTTTAGCTTCTTTATGGTTTTCAGCTCCAATCCTTATGAGCCGCACGAGAAGCAAAGCCTGTAAACAGAACAGTGAACCATGTTCATAATCTACAACCAAAAGACAAAGATCAATAACCAAAAGACTCGATTATCACTCGTATACGCCCGTGGTTTGGAAACTTGGAGACTGGTTTCCTCTGTTTTAAGCTTTCAAGCTCGCACCTTTTATCTTGTTCCACCTGATTCTTGTATAATCTCATGCAAGACACTTGTATAAAGTTTCTATCTCTTCCTTAATTGCATCCAAATGGAGGGCACCTGATTCTTCTGCAGGGCACAAACTTCTTGGAGCATTAAGCCATTTCCTAAAATAAGGAAAAATTTGTCAATTTACGAATTACGAAAACTAGGTTAATCCGATGCAAATTAAATTAACTAGACCTCAATCCTTTATAGGTGAACATAGTGAGACCTCAACTTGTAAGGAATAAAAGAGGTATTATACCACAATCTGTCCCAGACCAATGCCTTCTTTGGACCAGTCATGTCAAGGTCATGGAACTCCTTTAACTTGGATTCTACAAGTGCAATTATATCACGATCCCTAAATCACAAGCTGACCGTGTCTGGTTTCGACAAACAAAAATACTGAAATTAGTTAATGAAATGTTACATCTAAGAAGAGGTGGCCATTTTAACCTATTTACCAAGAAATGAGCAGACTTGGGTTATATACCTTTGGTCAAATAGATCGAACATGTCAAAAAGAACGCCATAGCTTTATATAAAAAAACGATTATCATTTTAGTAATTACGTTTTGTAATCGTATTACCTTGGTTATTCATAAAGTTCAAGAAATAAGGGACAAAAAAGCTTTGTGTGTTAACCCGACCTAACCTGTTTTTACCCTTATCAAAAACTATTCTGATGCGAGCCCGTTTCAATCAGTTACCAAACCTATCCAATGTGCCACCTCTATTCTTTTGGCAGCCAGTCTAACTTTCATCCCTAGCATGCAAAAGATACAAGTCAACAAAAGGTTACAAAATCAGTAACTTTAGCTGTAATAGACCAATGGAGACACTAGACTTTGAATAGACATATTTTGCCAAAAGGGCATCTAATAACAAGTATATATATATGCCTCTTTAAGTGTTTATATACACATCTTCAGGTGTACTAAACTTTTAGTTATTACTCAAATGCATATATAGAAGGACATGGGTCATGTGCCAAGACTAGGAAATATAACATTAATCTAACAATTATACTACTAACATACACCGAGGTATAATCAGGCACATTTTGTAGATGCTTGTCTCCTATTATGTATATTGAAATAGAACCTAAATTAGGGAGTATTAATGAGAATATATGATTCATTCATACCTAAAAAAGGCATTAGTTCCAGTCCGGAAATTAATTAAATACAAGGGCGACATTTAAACTGAATGAATTCTTCAATTCGCCCATTTGAAAATCGGCCTAGCAGACGAGGCCCTAGCCCTTGTTTGGACATGAACCCAAATGTTCGGATCTCCATTTCACGATCAAAGAAAACATCCACACCCTCACCATATAACCTCACTAAAACCATTCGAGAACGTTCTGTGTTGGTCGGCCAGGTAAAACCCTTAACAACGGAAGCATCTCAACCAAAGATCTTTAAAACCGTTAACAAACGCCACAATGTAAAGTATCTAACAATCACATCAATTTCATGCACAAATCGAACGAATAAACAAGCAAGAATTATCGATTACGTACCTCCGTTCAACCAAAGCACAAGCGGTTTGGAAGATGAGTGACTGCGATGGGCGGAGGAAGTGACTGCGGTGGAGGGAGGCAGTGGTCGGATGGCGGATTGGCCTGCACGCGCGGCGGAGGTCGGCTGCAAGCAATGGTTGGCTGGCGGTGGTCGGCTGCAAGCGGTGGTTGACTGCAAGAGGTGGTCGGCACGATATGAGGACTCAATTCTCCATCTCTCACTCGATTCACACAAACTTCTCATCAATTCAGCTTTGAAGAATAAACAAAATAACCCATAGATTTCAAAGCGCGATCTGAGGACTCAACTGTGTGCAAAATCAGCAGTTTCAAGATGAAGGGGCAAAGGGATTTTAAATAAGAGGGAAAAGTGGGAGTGATAACGTGAAGAATGAGGGGAGACGGTCGATTTAGGGAAGGCTGAGAAATTAGGCGATTGGGGGAGGCGGTCAATTGGGCGGGCGATATAAGAGAAGGAGGGGAGCCAAATATTATAAGTTTTGAAATTTTAAAATGACAAACCAAGATGACATGCAAAATGCGTGTCATCTTTTCTAAAAATATTTTAAAATACGACATATATTTATGATTCGCGCAAATGAGCGTCATCTTTTTTCGCACGTCATTTTTTGCGCGTCATCTATTAATATTTTTCTAGTAGTGCTGGTGTATGTGAATTATAGGTATGTATGTTCTAAGTTAGGCATAAGAGCTTGTGTGCGTGATTAACTAGTAGATGTGTGTATGATATATGTATTATATGTGTTGTATATAGTATATATATATGATGTGTGGGGAGTTGACGACCATGATCGTAACCGAATCGTGAAACGCGAAACCGTACAAACCATTATTAGTATTTAATATTTAATATTAATTATGTAATAAATGTGCATCCAGGTTGTTCTGAAACTTAATCGTTTGTGCTTACACTTATTGATTTTGCTATGCTTTTAAGGTGAGTTTACAGCCTTACTTTCATATACTCACTCTTTTGGGGGGAGAGAAAGATGCTGTTTTTCATAAACGATACAATACTTTAGATTTCGTAATACTGCATATACCTGATACTATGGTGTTATACTATGCCTCTTCGGACCGTTAATATGGTATTAGCGAGGTGATTGTTAGTAGATCTACTGGGTTTGATAAACCCCGCCCGGGCTAGTCGCGCTAGCTTGACTGGAGGTCAAACGGGTGAATGATTAGCCTGTTTTATAGTGTTGTGGTTGGGATTCCAGAGCCGGGGCATACATTATTATTATTACTGTCAGCTCGGTCGCGACTTCATACACATAGTGACTTGCTGTAGGCTAGCTACCTACTTATATGCTTTGATTACTAAATCTGGAATTTCATTACTGTAATTACTGTTTTCTGATAAACCTGTGACCTCACCAGTCTTTGTACTGACCTTAGTATGTTTTCTCTCAGGTCGTTGATGTGGCACGTCTAGAAGCAATGAATCCATTACATATCATTCTGCATTTACTTTTAACTAATTTAATGGTTTAATTACACTTAAATTTACTTAAATTGGTTTGGGCGCGTGTTTGCGCATTTTAACAGTCGGTCAAATTTTTTCCAATTTTGCTTCTGCAATACTTGAACATGTTTGGTTTTGTTTCACTATTATTAAGTAACTTATATGTTTTGTAATTATCGAGTCGTTTGGAGTAACTGGTGCTTTTCTGAGATCCTGGTTATGTCACACGTCTAACGGTAAAATCCCGTTCGTGGAAAATGAGGGTGTGACACAATAGGCTATTGGTAGCGAACAAAGTACAATGTATAAGGAAAATCAGGGCATATATGGCGTAGAAATAATACGATACGAAACTACTCTAAACAAGGGTTATCACAACTGACTATGTCAAGTTAAAGATGACATTACAATTCACTTACACAATGCTTAAACAAAGAGTTAGTTCATAAGTCTTCATGGTGAATGGGACTAAACCCCTTGTAGTAAGTTCGTGCAAACGAAACCTATCCTAGAAGACTAAAGATCCCTTGATCTTGGTTAATAGGACAACCGAACTATAAAAACTAAGGTCACTATGGGAGGGTTCCCCAACATAAAAGGGAGTTGTAAACTTCCTAGTCCATTCCTACAAAAAAACAATGATATCAAAGGAGGTAAAGCATATGGTCACACCCTCCCCAACGGGCGGCAGAATGTGTCGGGGCGTCTAAATTGTCCATAAGACGTGACACTATTAAAGTGATAATTTATTTAATCAACCTAATAATATAAGTCTTACAAAGAATCCATATATTGTTCAAACAAACATAACATAACATAAAGTAAAGTTTGATTTGTTGACTAGGTCCACAAGCTATCTAATTGTCATAAACTTATAGGCATCTCAAGCAACATTTCCTGTGACATTTATAAAATAATGATTAACTAGAAAGTTGGTGAGAAACATCGATTTTATTAAATATACTAAAATTAAAACATGATTCAAGAGTCAAAGTATGAATTAAAGCAAGTATGACTAAACCAAATGCATTAATCAAACCTTTGTTAACAAGTGTCCCTAACCAACGGGTTAGACTAAGAATATAAGTTTCGATACCCAAATGCCGCCTACAACGATGCATTCAGGTGGACATAAAACCAATAGCGCTATAATCATCACCTTAGGCTTTAGAAAGTTAATGATCATGTGCTAGCAAGTAAGGAAGCAAGATTGACCATCACATGAAAGATTAATCCAACAAGTTTATCATAAATGCATAGTATACACACAAGAACTAATTGAATCATATGATTTGAAGGAATATTTAGAATTGAAAACTTATACATGCCACATCCTAAAAATGAAAAAGGAAAAGAGACTATGTATACTCATATTGAGATCTTGAATATGAGTTGGACTTATGACTTGATTAATAGATATGGTGAAGCCCTAACTTAGCACGGATATATATATATTATATATATATATATATATATATATATATATTATATATATAAAAGAGCTTATGTTTAAGGTTATGGTTATGAGTATTGATCATAGTAATAAAACAAGCAAAGGAAAAGGAAAAAGAAAGTTTGTTGAGATAAAAACCTCATTGTTATAGTTTCATATGATAAATAAAAATATCAAACTTTAAGTAAAAGTTATAAAAATCTCAAACTTTAAGTAAAAATTATGAAAATATCAGTCCACTATTTTATAATGTTACGAACAACTTTTGTTTAGAAAAGTTTTCGAAATTCGGATTATATAAGATCAAAACAAGAATACAAAGCGGAAGGTGCAAATATGCGCACTTACTTTGTAGAGGCTGTTACAGAATCGTCCGATAGAAGTAGAAGTCTTATAAACTATGGTTGCAAAGATATTTGAGAACTTGTTTATAGAATCTGAGTTTGTTAATTTTTTATTAATATGACCAAGTTATGGTCGTTTGAAGTTGTAACAAAATCTGTCCAAAATCAACGGTAGCACTTACGTGAACCTTTTAAGGTTTAAAAATAATAAACGCGAATAATAAATTTTGTTGAGAATATGATAATAGGAGGATAAAGAAACAAATGTGAATTTGGATTATAAAGTTTCTTAGAATTTGAGAAGAATAATAAGAACCCTAAAATTAAGATTACGGTTGCTACCTTGAGAACGGTTAACGGATCTGAAACTTCTAAGGGCTTCAGTGGAGGGTTGGAGGAAAGTTTATTGAGATGGTATGGAAGGTGAAAAGAACTCTCTTATAAGTTAAGAAAAATAGTTGGTGCAAGAAAATGATGAGATAAAGTTTATTGAGATTGTATGGAAGGTGAAAAAGAACTCTCTTAATTATGTTCATAAAAATGGTGGAATGTTTAAAAAATTAATTTTCACAAAAAGGTTGTATTAAAGTTGTAAAATTAGAGATTTTTTTGGAGGGTTCTAAAGATTGTAAGGTAGGTAGTTTTTTTATAAAAGTATAAAAATATAAAATTTTTCTAAAATATTTTGATCAAGACTTTTTATAAAATTAAGGATAGAAGTTCATAAAAGTTTTAGCTTTATTATATATGTGCACAAAAATAACACATTTGTTATTTTATAAGAAGCTAGTAACTTTAATAATAAAATGAACTCTAGAAATTCTATAAATATATAAGAACTTTACGATATTAGTACTTTAGTATTCCATTCATCATCATCAAGTCATAGCATAAGTAAAATTATAAAAAAAAAAGTAGCCATAATAACTAATGCGCTATTAATCTATTATAGAATCTTGTGTATAGCATGTATAAAATTATAAGTTATTATGTATAATAGTATGTACGATAAAACAATAATATAACATAAAATTTTGAATGTTTTAATTCATAAAACAATAAATGAATAAAATGATCGCGTACAAATATGGATAGATACGGGGGTCACAGTCTCCCATACTTTAGGTAATTTCATCCCGAAATGTTTTTAGGATGAGGCTTATGGAATAGATGTGGATACTTATCAAAACGAATAACTTCCACATGGTGTTAAGATAACCAATTCATGCCTACTACGATATCAAAACTACCTAATTGTATGGGTATGAGATCGATGGAGAAGTTATATTTGTTGAGATTAAGAGTGCATTCACAAATACAAGAGTTAATGGTAATGGGTTTTCCATTAGCCACCTCCACCATGAAGGTTTTCTCTAATTTAGCACACGCGATAGCAAGTAAAGGGTCAAAATCAAATGACATAGAACTATTATAGTCTTTTATATCAAATAAAATAGAAGCATGTTAGTTATTGTGGTTATTGACAAAAAAACGTATCATTAACCACATCGTTGGTTTGAAGCCATACATAAAACAAGAGAGTTTGTGAAACTTAGAGTATGGATCGGTTAAAACAAACAGCATATGGAATATCAGAATACTTCGGTTTTAAAGAAAATATAAAATAAAATCAATAGTATGAATGATAGGATTTAACGTAGGATATCATAGAGTTTGGAGTGATTATTGAGAATGGATTGGTACCCTAAAGAGCACATTGAATTATCAAAGTTTTTAGGTTCTTATGAGGTGTATTTTGACCTCTTTGGCCTAATAAACTAAGACACCCTCATTGGCAATCCCCAGGTAGGCATTCGGATCCATCGGTAGATTTGAATTTATATGCAACGCCAGCCTAGATAGGAAACCTAACTACCTGTATCCACTACCCTTCCAGTTACTATATGTTCATAACTTAAAGTGACGAGAAAAAAATAATGTAATTAAATCTAAAAATGCCATTCAATAAAATCTTGAAATAAATTAAGTTCGAAAATATGAAAATAGCCTAGGCATGAAGCCAAAAAGTATATAATAAAGATCAAGAAATAATGTAGAATAGGATTAAATAACATGTATAGACATAGAGTTTTAGCATGCACACGTGAGGTAACTCACGTTCGGGAACCTAAGGTTATAGTCTAGGTCATTGTGTCTAATAACCGAATTCCCTATAGCCACGGCTCGGATACAAATCTCTCACACCTCAACCAGTAGCGGAATGTGCAGGATTGATACAAGTCACTCAACGCTAGTGTTCTTTCTTAAACTCACTAAATTACACTCAAATGACGAAGCAGAATCCTCTAAGAGTTGATAATAATATACCAAGTAAGCAAGACACAAGAGGTGATTTTCAAGATACTTGTATATATTAATTCTCAACTCAAAGTTTACAAGACTCTTACAAGCATGCCCTTATGAGCTTACAATGAGAACTATATATACTACTATCTACAGCTTGTTATATAAAAGATTACTAGCTGGAAACTTACTTACTAAACAAATACTACAATGTTGGTAGTAAGGTATCTACAATAAAATACTATCCTAGATAAGGTAGTCATGACATGTCCATGACTTACCCTTTTGTTTACCAACTAAAGTTAGTAACTGTACGAACTGATAAGGAATGAACAGTGAACTAAAGCATGGTCAACTACATGAGCGTGGGAAAACACCATGCAGTATCTCAGAGGTTGCAGCGGCTTGTCAGATGGACCATGCTAATATCCACTGGTTCATAATAGATTCTTTCAAAGGTTAACTAGCTTAGAAGAATAAGTTCTTTTGAAGTCACTTATACTTCAGAAGAGCTACTTATTTCGAGACTTGTGCTGGTCTTCAAGACTTTATACTTCAGTTTTGAAATCTTCTAGGTGTTGATCTTGGAAGAGAGACGACGGAAGACATGATTCCTCTTCGAAAGTCTTTTATCTTTGATATTTGGAAGTTTAGCTTTTGTCTTCGGAAGTCTTTCACAGTTGCACCAAAATTGTTCTAAGTGTGGTTTTGGTTGCACCAGCCTCATATATCCCAACAAACTCCCCTTAGGCTGTTGCTACCAAAACCTCACTGTCTTCTACTCCTTAAAACTTTCAGCACCAAGGAGAGCAGATATTTGTCTGTCTCCTTGTTCTTTCCAGAAGTGGTGCTGAGAAATTGGTACAGATCCTTTGTTGATAACAGTTCCAGTCTGTTACTTTGGATCATATGCACCCTTTGTTGTGGCCCTCGGAAGAGAGATAGTTGATGAGAGTTGTAGTCATACTCCCATCTAACTGTAGGTTCCAAGTCAGGGACTTTAAATCATTTGAAGGAAAGTCTTTCCTTTGATTGTCCCTTCCTTTTCAACCTACTCTCTTAGCTTCAACTCTTCTTCAATCCTTGCTCTTGCAGTTAACTCAGCAAGGTGAAGGCTGCTAAAATGATTTCAAATGTGAGCAGCTATCTGAGAGTTGGAGGGGGTTGGAGAATGGCTTCTCTGCTAGCTCAGTGATATCAAACATGCTTGAGTGAAGCAGAGATGTAGTGTTGAGTCTGTTGACTTGACCATTCTCTCTTTCCACAACAAAGTTGGGAGAAGAGGTTTCGAACCTCCATTGGACAATTCCTTTCCTAGGAATAAGGGGTTGATTTAACAGCTTGTTCCATTCTTGGTGTCCAATAGAGTCACCAGTCTCTTTTTAGCTTCTTCTTTCTTCATTTAGCGAATCAGAGGTGACTGCTAAGAGCCAAAGTGCCTGGTCCAGAGTTCCCCTAGGCAAATCAAGAAATCATCTCTTGCGAGGGAACTGGAGGATCCATCAACAAATGTTAACTTGATGGACTCCTCTTCAAGAGATTTTACTCAGAGTAGTAAAATGATGAGCTTGATCTTGATTTCCTTGAATTCTTTCAAGGTTAGAGGTTTACTTGGCTTAGAGGATGGCTTGGATGATGAGTGAGTGGTTAATTATTGGGTAGAAGAGGGTTGAGTTCTAGGAAGTGTTTTGGGCTTTAGGATGGGTAGTGGAGGTGGTTGTGTTAGGCAATGGGTGATGAGGGTATGGCTGATAGTATAGGTTTAGGGGTGTAGGGTTCAGTCGTTAGTTTAGTTTTTATTTGGAAGGGAAAGTGTGTTGGCTCAGTTTAGTTTGGGGTTGAGATTGAGGTGTAGGTTGGGTGTTATCCTCTGAGAACTTAAGTAAACCTCCTTCCTTTGTCCTGAGTGAATGTTAGCTTTGATGTCACTGACATGTAGCTGCAGGGTCCTATCAGACATGGGACAACTTATCTGTCTGAGAAGCCATGGGCTCTAAGATATGCTTTCATCCATGCTCTATCTCCCATCTTCTTGGCCATGACATGTTAGGCTTCTTCTCTTCTTCTTCTTCTTTGCCTTGAGCTTTCCCTAGAAGCCTTTCCTCTCATTGTCCATTTGATATTATTCTTTGTTAAAAAGCCACAAGATCATGTCACTGTTATGAGGAGCTAGTTCTTCAAAATAGTTCTTGAAAATAGTAGCCTTTCTCCTCTTCTCAGCTGCTGCTCAGCTTCCTCTTTCTTCCTCTTTTCCTTCTCTTCTAAGGCAACCTTGCTACTTCATCTTGTTATTTTTGTAGCAGGGTTACCTTTTCTAACTCTACCAGCTCCTCAAGTGTTAAGAGGAGCACATCTTCATTAGCTACATCAAGATTAATAAGATTGTCGATAATCTCCACTCTCTTCATGTTATTGTTAGCCTCAAGGGCTGCCACAGCTACTTTGCTACTTGCAGCTAGGAACTTTCCTGTCGGGAGTTTACCTTTCCTCTTGAGCGTCTCCATCCTTTCCTCTTTTAACAATTCTTCTGTGGACATCTTTCTTTTGCCTTTGATGTCTTTAGAAGCTTGAGCCTTAGAGAGTCTGTTGTAGAGGATTTAGGTTGGTGAGTGGTGATTTGAGCTTGTGATGATGAAGGTGGTTGAGCAGGAAGAGTTGTGAGATAGTCTTCACTATATCTCATAGGCTAGTTCAAGAATTGCCTCTATGATAATTAGATCACACACAAAGAAGATAGTCCTTCCGCAGCTTGGACTTCAGTTTCAGAAGTTTGTGAGAATTCTTCCGCAGCTTGGTCTTCAGCTTCGGAAGTTGGAGGGATTGCACTACCTATCCCAACCGATTCAGTTGTCAGGCCATCAGTCCCTATATCCCCTACAAAATAATCTCAGGTTCAATATGAACCTTAGGTTTTACCATCTCCTTCCTTAGTGGTAGGAGGTGCATTCAACCTTTGAAGCTCCTCAGCTCCAAAGTAAGCCATAACAACATCTGGACTTGGTTGTTCAAGTGAATTTCTCTCTAGGAATGTAGTTAGGAATCTATTAAGATCCATGAGCATCTTTGGGTCCACTTGAAGTATGATTAAGGTGGCTCAGGAAAAAACAGTTACTTTTTGAGCAGGGTATTTTAAAGAAAGGGTTGTAAGAGCCAAACTTCACTCTACATGAGTTTCACTCTGAACATTCTCCCCTTTTTGGTAGCATCATCTTGAGAGATTGATGAGCTTAAGGAAGAATTCAGAGAGACTTGGATTGGTGCATGCCTAACAGATCTCTCAATCTGTGTCTCGGCTAGTTGAGCCTTGAGATATTCAATCTCAAGTTGCTGAGTGGCAGACCTATGTTCTAAAGTCTTAACCTTTGATTCAAGGTTAGAGAATTTAGAAAGTAGGTCTCTTATTATGAGTTCCATACTTTCCTCATCTTCTTTAGAATAATCACGGGGAGATGAGATAACATAACTTATATGTTCATCTTCACCACCAGTTGCGGTTTCTTGGCACCCTTGTTTCCTCTGCGACGTGATGTCTCTTTTAAAGTCATCAACATGCAGAGTTTCTGTAGATTCAGTCTCAGAGATGTTACCACTGTCCAGAGAGGCCATTGAGACATTCTCATTAGTGGCTGTTGGATCTACATAAGTCCCCTCTACATCAGTGGGTCTCACCTTAGTTTGGCTTTACTGATGGGGGCCAGAAGTCATAGGTTTCTCTAGGCTAAGTTATTTGGATGGGTGTTGTAGATCAACATCATGGCCTTAGAGAAACATGAAATCCTCATCAGTACCGGTAAGTAGGTCGGTAAAGGATATGGGAGTTATGCGTAATGACCCGGGACCTTGATCAATATTTAGAGGCTTAGAGCCTATGATTTGGCTGTCCCTTATTAGTTGCTCAGGGGAGCATTGTGACTCAACCTGAGGGCTTCCAGTTCAGGTTTGGGGCTCATAGGATTTAGACTGAGGAGATTTAATACCCATATTGAGGTCAATGGTAAAGGATGGTTAGACCTCAGATGAGTGGGAGCCCATTCTTCCACTCTAGTCTTTTTAGATGGAAAAGGATGTACTTTTTCAATAAGAGAAGGCCCACACATTCCAGTCACTATATCTGCAGATCAAGCTGCACTGTACAAGACTTCAAGAATCCCTATTGAAGATCTCACTCTTAATGATGATGATTATAAGAAGATCAAGATTAACCTCAAAGCCTACTCCATACTTACTCAAGCACTTAAAATGGATGTGCTTAAAAGATTGGAAAAATATGGTACTGCAAAAGCTGTATGGGATGCACTGTAAATCATGTGTGAAGGAAGCAGTGAAGTGGCTGAAATCAACAAAGACAAGCTTGTGAACCAGTATGAGACATTTCATCACTCCAAAGGGGAGTCCATCTCTAAACAGTTGCATAGGTTTGTGCAGCTGGTAAATGATCTAGAGATCATGGGTGTAACTTACAAGTCGAAGGATTTAAACAAGAAGATGTTACATAGTCTTCCTGAAAATTGGAAACAAAATGTAACCATGCTGAAGAATACTCTTGATTTGGAAAGCACCACCCTGGATATCATGATAGCAAATATAAAAGCCTTGGAACTGGATGAAAGAAGCAAAAATCTAGGAGGACCCAGAGTAGGTGAAGCATACAAGTTTCCCACAGATAATCACTCTGTGGAAAATGCCTTATTACTGAGGAGGATGATTTCATCTCCTCAAGGGATCAAGCTAAAGCTACTGGATTCACTACAGCCCCACCATCTAACAGACCATCAACATCTTCCCTATCAACTTCAACAACTCAAGCATCAGGATTCTTTGCAACTCCTGCTCCTGATGATTCAAAATCTGAAGAACAAAAGGCAACTTACAATGCATTTGTTGCCAGCTTTGAAGCCTATTTGGGTGGAAGACTTACATCTGCACATCTGATCCAAGAAGATTTGGAAGAAATGGATCCAGATGATGTGGAGGAAATGGACTTGCAATGGCAAATGGCCATGATTTCTATGAGAGCAAAGAAGTTTTTCAGAAAAGGGAAAAAGCTCCACCTCAATAAAAATACCAAGCTTGGATATGACAAATCAAAGGTGAAATGCTTCAATTATGGTATGACTGGCCACTTCTCTAGAGAATGTAATGCTCCAAGAAGAAACTACAATGCTCAAAGGCCTTCTCAGAGCCAGTCATTATCACAACCATCTTCAAGCTTTCACTCCAATAATCATCAACAATAGCTTCATCAACATTAACAATCACATCAGACTCAACCCCAACTGACCAATCAAGCTTATGAAAGCAATCATTCATCAGCAAATGCTCTTGTTATCAGGCAGGATGGAGTATATAATGGACCTTCTCCCATGACTACTGAGGTAAAATCTAACCTCTGTAGTGATAAATGCATAAATGAACTGCAAGGGTATAGAGAGCAAACAAACAAACAAACCCAGTATATCCCACTCAAGAGCAGGGTCTGGGTGCAAGGGTATAGAGAGCATAATCATAAATTGGCTGATAAAATTAAAGAAGAAAAGGTCAAGTCAGAGATACTCAAGAGAGAAATAAAAAGCTTTGAAATCAAAATTAAATCTCATCTTTGACATTGAAAAATTGCATGGTGAAAAGTACACTCTTGCAGCTGAGAATGAGCAACTGACTGAAAAATTAGCTCAATCTAAAACTGAACAAAATCTTACTGAACTGAAACTTGAAAAATTTCAACAGTCATCAGTAAAGCTGCAAGAGATGCTTGATTCACAAAAGGATCCCAAAGACATGTCTGGTATTGAATATAACTCTTGTCCACCACCATACAATGATAACTACACTGACATGCTTGATTCTGTCACGCTCACCCAGAAAAATGAACCTAACACTATTGAACCCAAAACAATACTAAAACAAATCAACAATCCTCAAAATAAACCTAGTGTTACATTGAAACAATGAGGACCAAATCAAGTTAGGTCACCCAGTTAAAATCAAGGAGTGTTCAGACAAGATAGTGGGTGTGATCAAAACAGATAGCCCAATCAAGGCTATTGTTCCTTTTGTGAAATTCATTCCTGCATTTCCAAGGAAAAGAAAATAAAAGCTAAAAAGGTGAATCTACCTACTGAAAGTAGATCTGATAGTGAGATAAACTCTCTAAAAAATTCAAGTAAATCAGACACTGATTCACCATCCATCAAAAGAAAAGTCTCTCGGGTCACAAAAGCTAAAACTAACTCAGACCCTCAAACATCAAAATCAAAGCAAGGGGTTGGCTTTGATATTTTCAATAAAGAGCATGTGAATCAATTTGAAAAGGAGATTAGGCAAAGATCAAGAAAGCATGATCAGCCTCAGAAAAGCAAAGACAGTAGTGTTGTGAAACAAACTACCAACAAGGTTGATCAGGTTGTCTTATCAAAACCAAGGAATGAATCTAATTCCAAATCTGCCAAAGCTACTGTTAGTCCAGGAGCACTTGAATCAATCAATTAACAATGATGATTTGGAGCAAACACATAAAATATGATGAACAAAGATGAACACCAAGAACAATGAATAAAAACCCTTGTTTGATCCAAAAATGTGATTACAAAATAATCTGAAAGTGGAAACCCTAATCACTAGCTCCTCCAAGCTTAAAAACCTAATTGCCATACTTTACTATATATAGTAAATGACAATTTACTAATAACACTTAGGACCCTAAACTATGACAATTAAAAATTACAATTAAAACCCAAAATGTCTAAAAACAGATTAAATATATTTTGTCGACACAAAATATATTTATTGACAATAAATATCCTAGACAAATATATCTTCATCGTCTTGTCTCTAATCTTCGTCCCGAATGCGTCATGTTGACTGTTGCGTTGACTTTGACTGTTAACGTTGACTTTGTTGACTTTGACTGTGTTGATAATATTAGACTATCCTTCAGACCCAACAATATTCCCCCTTAGTCTACTATTATCAACTTCTTTCATCGTGATCAGTACCAATAATTCAACTGAACTTGATTTTCAATTTGGTAAGCTTCAGTCTCAATGTTGAGGTCCAACAATTTTCCCCCTAGACTGATGCTTCCCAAATTTTGTAGCTGAAGATCTTTATCTCACAAGTTCTCCCTTTTTCTATGTTCCCCCTTGTCATGTGCATCCACACAGTTATAACAAAGACCGCTTTCTTGAATATCTGAGTGCTTCAGAAGATGTAGAAGGAGGATTTCTAGCTCGGTATCTTCTGTAAATTTGAGGAACAGGTTCTCTGATCAGGTACATTGCGCAACTGATGATCGGCCATCACTTACGACAAAAATCAAAAACACATTCACAAACACAATCTCGACATTTCTAATTAGATCATTTCATTTTAACAAAATAAACCCGTGTTTATCTGTGTGTGAAAAACAAGCGTCCGTGTTCGTTTGTGTGTGCAATTTCCCGTGAAATGCATGAAAATATGAGATGATTTCAATAGCATGATATGGAAGACCTAAATAATATTGAAATGAAAATTTATTATATTTTATTTATATATATTTTTTTAAATTAAATTTTTTTTAATTTTATATATCTATTAATTTTTTATAACCGAGAACTGAATCGATTATGAGATCACATCCTCAAAATATACTTTAGCATAAAGATGAAATTAATTATCGACAAGCAATGAGATCATACTGATAACTGAATCCAATCACAGTCTTTAAATGTTTTGAAATTCTCAAACAGATCAATAACGATTGCTGATATGTTTGTCCACTTAAACCCATGCCCTATCTTTTTCAACAAGCATCAGATGATTCGTTAAGGTTCGATTAAGCACTTTAGAATGCTAGGAACCCACAATCATTTGGCAAAAACCCTCACCCAACCTCAGGATTTCTTGAATTTTGTTATAATCTTTATAGAGCAAGGCTTGTGCATTAGTGTGCAAGTGATTATCAACAGAATATTGTATTCTGCGATGAATTCATCGTTAGATGATTTGACACTACTTAGATCAAAATGGTGAGAGCTCCAGGTCTATACTCACATATAACAAAGGAGATGACCATTTAATCATATGTCGATGAGAGCTCCAGGTCAGTACTATCGTACAGCAAAGGAGATCATCACTCCAGGTCAGTACTTCCGTACAGCAGAGGAGATTAGCACAAACACAAGACACATAAATACACCAAACATGGCAAAGAGATAGAGATATAGATTATATGATTTGCATCATGGTGGGTGAAAGATCAATTCTCAATCCAATTTTTGTCGGGACTCAGTTTTGTGCAGGCCAAAATGATTGCGTAAATCCAGACATCCTTAAGCATATATTTAATTTAAATCATCATGCTGTTGTCTACTTTATTCTTCAGGCTGAGCCTACCAAGCATATCATTAAAGAATCTGTTTGTTTTTCTATTATTTGTATTTAAAAATAAGATGTAAATCAGATAACATCATCAGTTACTATCATTTCTCATTTTAAAATGCAAGTCATGCAAGAACAAGTATTTCAAGATGATATACAATCATTTCTCAGTCATCTCGAATCAAGTTCTAGTTCTCTTTTCATTTGTATTTATTTTATTTAAATTTTGATATACTCTCCCCCTAAATTTTATTTTACAAACCTTTTTTTTTTTAATTTTTTGTTAATATTTTATTTTTTTGTTAATATTTTTTTAATTTTTTGTTAATATTTTTATTTTATTTTTAAACTGTACAAAAATAGAAATTTACAAAAGAAGGTCTTCCAGACTATACTAAAGTCTAGATAAGAAATGAATTCTTAAGAAATATGCAAAGATGGTGAAGTGAGAACTGTGATTGTGCAGATAAAAATCCAGATTGTGGATAAAATACCATGACCTTAACATATTTGTTCCGCCTCAAATTTGAATAAGGAACAATCTCTGTCAGTAAACCGGATTACTAACAGTCCTCCTGAATTGTTCCTGTACTCATAAACAGATTAGTTAGAAAGTGGAACCCAGGCCATCGAAGTCCTGGAAGTTCCTTTTTCATCAAGATAAGTAACAAGCTTCTGCACACAACCGTTTAAACAATCGGGGATTGCTGTATCCTTCTTTTTAATTTTCCAAATTTGTTTCAGTTCAATTAACATGGATTTGAATAAATTAAATTTGGAAATCATTTTCTGTTTAAGACTAGAAGGAAAAGAATTTGGTGGTGAAGCTTTGGTCATTTTCATCTTTGTATCATGTGAAACTGGCTTCACATGAAAAGGTTTGGATGAAGGGTTTTTCATCCAACCATTCAAAGATGTGTGCTTTTTACCTCTTGAAATAGGAAAGCAACCCGTGTTGTCTTTAACATCTAGAACTTTCCTTTGAACCTGAGGACACTTCTTTAGCACGTGACCTTCTTTTCCACATCTAAAACAAGCCTTGAAAGGCTTTTGGTTCTTTGTAGTCCCGTGGACATTAGAAGAGGGTGGAGCCTGCTCTGATGTTGTTCCAGAGGAGGAGAACTGGACATTCTTATGAGAACCTTTTGATGTAACAGATGAGGACAGAGAGAGTTTCAACTGAGTTTCACCCTTTTGTAAGACTGGTGACTTGGTAGACTTGGAGGTAGATTTGTGACAAGCTTGATGGATAGAAGATGAATATGGTGAGTGCTTTTGGTGAGTTTTGGAGGAACTACTGATTTGTTTAGCAGTTGGGGATGAGATCCGGATAGGTCTTGATTCAGCTTTTGGAAGCTTTTGAGACTTGACAGCTTCAAGTGACATATTGATCTCTGAATTTCTGAGACTTTCCTTTGTCTTTGATTCGTCATCTGAACTTGTCCAGTCTTCAATAGGTACCTCTACTTCCAGTGGATCTTGCTTAATAGGATTTGGATGTGTTGCTGTTGTTGTAGCTTCATGATTAGGTGATTGAACAATCTCTTCCTTCACACTCTTGACAGGCTCATAAGTAGGAATTTCACCTGCTTTAAACTTATCACAGAAGTTAGAAGAAACAACTGTTACAGGTTTACAAACAACAAGAACTGAACAATCATTAGCTTGACTGTCAGCATCCGGTTTACTGTATCCCATACCAGTCGGAGAATCATAATCATCTCGCACCTCTTTATGATTAACCCCTTCTAATCCTGCATGCAAACTAATAGTATCCTTCTGAATAATCTCTTGAATCAACTCATTTGTAGGATGAGGAGTGGGTGTAGGAGAATAACAGAAATTACTAGGTGGAGGATAAACATATGCATTATCCTCATGACCCAACCCGGTCTTGATTTTTGCCCCCCTTTGTCTTTTGCATAATTCCTCCTGTTTCATACCGAAAGAGTCCATTTTTCCAACTTATTTTTAAGCTTTCTTGTTTCAAACTCAGCAAGTGTAACTTGTTCAGTCAAGTAATTGACTTCATAGTTCTTTTCCAAAATAGTTCTCTTCAAATGTTCGTTTCTTTCAAAGTTTCTCTTAATTTAATAAAATATTTTGATTCATTCATTTTAAGCTCTTTGTTGGTTTTTTTAATTCATTTTCATTCATTATAAGTAACCTGTTAGCTTTATATATACCGACTAAACGGATTTTACATGTGGAGGAACATATGTCTTCAACAATATCATAAGGAAGACCCATTACCAGTTTTTCTGCCGCGAGAGTACAATCACATGGCAATAAGGAGCGTTCCTTTTGTACTCCTCCACAGCTGCTTTCTTGGCTTCTTAATCTACTTCCATCTTCATTTTTGTCTTCTCAGCTTCATAAGCCTCAACTCTTGTACCCTCAGCAGCATCCATAGCTTCCTCAGCGACAATCTGTTTCTCAACAACATCCCTAGGCACCTGCCCAACTGTTTCCTTCTGAACCACAACTTCACATACTAACCCTTCTTGAACAACAGTTTTTCCAACCAGCTTCTCACCAATCTCACAATCCTTGACCTTTTGAACTTCACACGGGCTTGACAAACATTATCAGCGGTAGCTTCTCCATGAGCTTCACACCAGAATTCTTTGAATGGATCAAAGTTTTAATGAAGTCATCATCACTTTCAACCACTTCAGCAACCAAAGCATGATTGATTTCTTCTTCTGATTTCTTGATTTCAGCACTTCGATCAAAGTTGATGAGTAGTGTTGTTCATTCTTTGTATCTGCAAAACAGTCAACCCGACTTTGTGCCATTGTGAGATTATCAGATTCGAAGGATTTAAACAGTTCTGCAAAAGCCATTTTTCTTCTAAAATTTTGTTTAATTGTGAACAATTAAACGCTCCAAAAAGCCTCAAAACGCCCCAAAAATTTTGTTTAATCAATAAATCCCTGCCCAGATTTTACTGTTTTTTAATCTTGTAATTAGCCAACCAATTGTTAGCCCATACAAAGCTTGAAAATATAGCCCAACATAACATGAAACCAATTAACAATTAAATTGATAACCCAATCTAAACCCAATTGTTAACCCACTATCAATAAAAAATTTGTTAGCCCAATTTTTACAAAGCCCAGCCTAATTAATATTAACCATTTATCATATTCAGGTCCAGCCCACAAGTAAAGCCCAATTAACAATTCTCAAACCTTAACCCTAAAACATTAACACTTCAACACTAACAATACACACACTTGCAGATCTAGTCTTTTGACACTTTCTCTATCTTCCAAGAGTCTCACTTCAACACAAAAATCACAATTTCCCCATTTTCTTCAATCCACCAAATTTACGAGTGGTGAACCCACAAAAACATCGTCCCCAAATACCACATACATACATACAACACCAAACTTCACTTCATTCTATGGAATCTCACCCCCGATCCACCATGGAAGCATCCTCTCACCTTAACTGCTGCAGAATCTTCTTGCCTTCAAATGATCGCCACTCAAAAAGAAGAGGGACCGGACTTCACTGTCGGATATGAAGAGAAAGGGCTTAGCCGGAGATCATTTCTCTTTTCTATTTCTCCGTCTCTATGTCTATACCTTTCTTTTTAGTTTGATTTCACGATGGTGAGGATAGATCTGTGCTGATTTCACGGTGGGAGGGATGGATCAGTCGATCTGGGGTTAGAGGTTCGATTGGGAGGGTTAGCTATGGTGGTTGGGTTCACGATGAAGGTTGTGACAGTGGTGGTCGACGGGAAGGGTGGTTGTGGTAATGTGGGTATCGCGGTCGCAGGTGGTTAGTGCGCTGGCTATGGGCGTCTGCGGTGGGCAGTGGGTTGTGGTCGACAAAGGATCCACCAAGGTGGGGGGGTTAGGAGTGGTGTGGGCTCGGGTGTGTCTGTGGGTGGTGGTTGCAGAGGTATGGTGAGGGTGACTTAGGTTAGTTTCGCAGATGTGGATATCGGATTTTTAATTTCGCAGGTAATGGTGGTTTGTGGTTTTGATTTGGGTTTGGCTTAAGAGATGGTGGTTTTTTTTTATAAACTCGCTGAATTTTTTTTTATTTATTAATTTCGTAGATTCGTTCTTAGATTCGCTGAAGATTTGGGCAGCATTTTCGCTGGTATTTTCGTTTGAAAATGTGAACTTTCGTTCAGAATGGTGCTAAATTCGCAGCTTGATGATTTGAAGATCCTCAAGAACACCAAGAAACACACACTAGTGTGTGTGAGAGAAAAACTCCGGATCTGAAAATTTTTGTTGAATCTTGTATAGATTTAGAAGTAGATATGATTTCTAATATGTAAATCTTCAAATTCCTTGTAAAACCTTGTAGATCTGATGATTTTGATGAAGATTTGAAACTTTTAATTTTCAGATCTACTTTCTCTCTCTAGAAACCCTAACTTTCTCTCTCTACGAATCTGATAAATCGTCAAAAAAACAGTAATAGGAATTGATTCAAGTTGGCTCTGATACCAAATTGTTAGTCCAGAAGCACTTGAATCAATCAATTAACAATGAAGATTTGGAGCAAACACATAAAATATGATGAACAAAGATGAACACCAAGAACAATGAATAAAAACCCTTGTTTGATCTATAAATGTGATTACAAAATGATTTGAAAGTGGAAACCCTAATCACTAGCTCCTCCAAGCTTAAAACCCTAATTGCCATACTTTACTATATATAGTAAATGACAATTTACTAATGACACTTAGGACCCTAAACTATGATAATTAAAAATTACAATTAAAACCCAAATGTCTATAAACAAGATTAAATATATTTTGTCGACACAAAATATATTTATTAACAATAAATATCCTAGACAAATATATCTTCAACGTCTTGTCTCTAATCTTCATCCCGAACGCGTCATGTTGACTGTTGCGTTGACTTTGACCGTTAACGTTGACTTTGTTGACTTTGACTGTGTTGATAATATTAGACTATCCTTTAGACCCAACAATATTCCCCCTTAGTCTACTATTATCAACGTCTTTCATCGTGATCAGTACCGATAAGACAACTGAACTTGATCTTCAATTTGGTAAGCTTCAGTCTCAATGTTGAGGTCCAACAGCTACAAAATCCGCAACACCAGGATCAGTAGCAAGAAACAACACATGTATTGTGAGGTGTGTGAGAGGTCTAATTATAGAACAGATAAATGCTTTTACAATCAATATTGTTCAATCTGTGATATGAACAACCACTCCACCAAGAACTGTTATTTCAACAAATACTGTTCTGTCTGCAACATGACAAATCACAATACATCTGAGTGTTTCTTTAAGCAAAAGGGATTGAGAATACATCAGAACAAGCCTATCTCTCCAACCATGTCTGAGAAACCTAAGATCAATGGTCGTATCATCACAGAGTTTCTAAGTCTGATGATGATGTGAAACACCTGAGAACTTCAAACAGAATCAAAAGAATTAAAAATCAAGCAGTCAAACAAACTAATAATTTTATAAGTCTAAAACAACGGTTGATAACAAAAAACGAATCAACTTTCTGAAAAGGAACAGGGATCAAAGGTTTGAATACTCATCTGACTCTTCAATTGAAGTAATAAACCATTCGTCTTTCAGAAACAAAACAAGCATGATTCCATCATCAAAGCCCCAGTTTAGAGGAAAATACCAACAGGTTACTATCATGGATAGAAACAGTAAGCCCAAGACCATCATGGCTTAGGTTTCACAGTCTAATTAGTTCTTTCTATGCTTATAGGGTCATTCATATAGGTCCAACAGTTTATGGTATGTGGACACTGACACATGACTAGAGATCGTTCCCTCCTTCATGATTTTAAGCACATTCAAGGAACTTTTGTGGCATTTGGAGGAGATTCACAAGGTGGTAGAATTACAGGTGAAGGATCTGTGACAAGTGGGATGCTGAGCTTTGACAGAGTGAACTACTACGAACATCTAAAGTGGTAGAAGTTGATGTTGTGAGAACCCTGACTGGAAGAATCACTGATGATCATTCTCTAGCCATTACTGAGCAAACTGTGAGATAGTGTCTACAGTTTGGAGATGATGCAGACTCCCCTATAGAACTTGAAGATGATGATATCATGATCTTCTTTGCCAACATTGACTATGAGGGTGGTTATGAAGGGAAGCAGATTGTGAAAGGGTTGGTAGATCTGCAATGGAGATTTTTGAGACACATGTATCAACATTGCTTATCTAAGAGGAAGACTGGATAGAATGATATCCCAGTGACAACCTCCTATGCTATTTGTTCTTTATGTACCAATCGTCCATTCAATATGTCTGCATATGTCTTCAATGGATTAGTCTCAAACATCCAAGAGGGTAGAAGGCACATGTTTTTGATGTACCCCAGATTCATATAGTGCTTCATCAATGAAGCCTTTCCTGATCTTGCACCAGTAGGACCAGTGATGGACATTCCTCACTATAATGCCAAGTCCTACAGGTACATCACAAAAGAGATCCAAGGAACTTCTACAGTGGTACGTTCTTCCCTCTGTTGCCATGGATGCAACAACAGATCAATCAAGGAGGAGTACAAGCATTAGAGGCTCCTGCTGATGAGCCTGCTCATGAAGAAGAACAAGTAGCAAGTTCAGAGGATAGACAGAGGTCAGTGTCACCACATGTTGATGTAGGTGGTGATCTTCACACTGGACCTTCTGTGCATGAAGCTGATGTAGTATCACCATTTATGCCTTCACCATTGCCATCACCCCAAAGATCACAATCCCATCTCACCAACCTCAACCTATCATTTCACCCCATATCTCACCTATACACTCACCTCATACATCACCTCATACATCACCTATACACTCACCCATTCATTCACTCCATATTTCACCAGTTCATCACTCTCCCATATCCCATTCACTCTTCTCCCTCTACTGCTCATGCTGAGTTTGGTGACTCTGCCAGCTCCACTTATGAATCCAAATCATCATCTGATGATAAAGATGATCATATGCCCATGCCTACAAGGCAGGTGACTTCAGAAGCTGCTCCTTCTAAGAGCTTTGCTGAATCAGAGATCAACAAACCAGATGAAAAAGATGAGATGATCTCTGAGCTCCTGAAGAAAATATCTAAGATGTACACTCTCCTGAAAAGAAGATCTGGTATCATTCAAGACAGACTTCTTGAGATGGATGAAAAGAAAGAGAAGTGAAAGAAATGAAGGGCAAGCATGAGAAGGAAATGAAAGAAAAGGAAAGGGAGATTGATATGTTAAAAGAGGCTCTCCGGCTATCAAAGGATGAAATCAGTGGTCATGTGGACACTCTCAACATCCAAACAATAGTCATGGAAGAACAAGAAGAGTTTATTGAAGAACAGTCCACTATGATCCGTAACCTTGAAAGGAAAGTGCAGGTTCTCAATAAGAGAGTCTCTGAGCTGGAAAAGCTTGTGAAACTAAAGCAAGAGGCTGAGAAAGAAAAAGAAGATGAAGGTGATAAGAAGAAAGAAAAGAGAATGAGAGGGAATGACAAAGATGATGGTGATAAAGAATCATCTGGAGACAGTGATGATGACTCCCATCCAACCAAAAAGATGAGATTCACTGAGCCTGAAAAGGAGGCAGAAACTAGTGGCTCTAAACCTAGTGAATCAATGCCTGAATCATCTAGCTTAGAGATGATTGTATACCCAAAGCAGCCTGAAGAAGTCCACACTGAAGAGACTGAGTTCAGTGACATGATGGAAGACCTAGACATGTTCTCTACTGAAGAATTTGTCATTAATGAGGATTTCTGGGACTTCATAATGAATCAAAGGACTGACACTGAGCCTTTTGTTGTCATACCTCAATCTCCAGTGCTAATTGAAAAGGAATTGAGTATGCAAAGGTTCCTGCTGTGTCACTTTCTGATGAACAAAAAGAAATGATCAGAAAGCTATGTGAACAGCAAGCACAAGAAGAAGAAAAAGTTGCTGCAGCTACACATATCCTGAAAAGGAACAATCTGAAGAAACTCCACAAGAGGCCAAAATGACTGAACCCTCTTCTGACCCAAGCATGCAAACATATGCCAGAAAAAGGAGTTATCTTGCTGCAAAGGCTAAAGGAAAGAGGCCAATAGTAGAAGAAGAACCAGTGAAGAAGAAGCAGAAAGATGACCCAAGGAGTCTAGCAGCTATTGCTGGATTCTTGGATGAACATGAACAAGCTGAAGCCTTATTGAAGAAGAAGAAGTGATTTACTTAGAAGAAGGAGAAACTCTAGGTGGATACATGGTTGATGAGCCAGTGATCAGTAAAATCCTTGTGAATGAAGAACCTTCTGTCTCTGAGTCAGTTGAAAAGGCCAAGTCTGATGATTTGATGAAGAAGGCCTTATTTTTTATTGATCATGGGTATGACCCTGATGAAGTATTTGGGATGACATATGAAGGGATGCTAGCAGAAGAAGAAAAGTTAAACAAGCTGCTAGATCCAACTTTTAAAACTGAGTATGAAAAGGCTCAATCTCCAAAGCTTCTGAGGTCAAGGCACCAAAAACAAAACCTGCTACTCCTTCTCAACCTATGTACCCCGATCCCTACAGCATGACAGATAAGGAGATGAAGGATTATTGTCTGCTCAAGGATTCACTAAAAGAAAATTAGGGAACATGAAAACCAATTCCCTAAGGGCTGCTGTCCTTAGGATGATACTTGAAAAGAAAGACAGGTTGAAGAAGATGGAGGAGAAATCACAAGAACCGAACCAAGAACTAGAGTTCAGCTCAAGAAATGAGGCTCACTCAGGGAGATCATGATTCCCTGGCACCCATTCTACACAGATACCCTGAGTGGTTTGCTGAGCCTTCACAACTAGAACTACATGAAGGACTCAAAACTGCTAAAATGATAAAGGGTGTGTCTACTCCAAAAGGCAAGACAGATCAGAAGATTATTTCCTGGAAGTATGATAGTGATTGGAATATGGTCATGGTGAAGAGAATATTGGATTAGTCCAATTCTTCACAGAGTACTCTGCTCTTGTGAATTCTCTAATGATCCATGATCTAAAGGAACTAGCCAATTTAAGACTGATAAATCATACGGCTATGTTCAGGGGATATGAGTTTGAGGACATTCTGAGGATGTTCAAGAGAACTGACAACTTCAAATCATTGAAGACTATCTGCATGAGAAAGGATAGATCTTTTGTCAATCCCCTTGAGAAAAAGAAAAGAAAACCAGCTGAAGAAGTGGTATTCCCTGAGCTTAGGGTAAAGCCCACTGAATCTTTGAAGAGGAAGATGGTTGCTGGTACTCACACTTCTGTGCCAATCTCAAATATTTACTATGATGAGAAAACTTATGAGTTGGTGATTAAAAGGAAGTGGGGAGGAAAAGAAGGAGCTGAAATTCGACTGTTCAGTGGATATGAAGTGAGACTGCTAGATGAATCATATATCCACTACATATATACAAGGCACTTCAGGGAGATTAGAAATAAGCTTGGTGAAGCTGATATGTACTTCTTTCTCAAGTGCATCAAGCTCCTAAAAATGGCCTATGACAGGATCATCAAGAAGAAAGAGCAAAGGAGGAAGAAGAAGACTCCTTTACAGTTTGGTAACATTGTGAAGTTAGAGGTTGATGCTGATGGATCTTTACTGATTCACAGGATGGGCTGTCAACTGTGTCTTTTGGGAGCCTGTGTCATTGAAGAAGCTGCCCATTGAAGCCGTACACACTATGAGCCAAATGAAGATACATGTACTGAACAGAGAGAAGCTGGATGATGCTAGACAGTTCTCCAACATGATCAAGGCCATACTGGACCCATCCTACACAAACCCAGCTCCAGTGTCATCTCTCCTACTGCACAAGACCCAGCAGAATCTTCACAACCTGATCCACCCTCAAACCATTGAAGTACTTAGGCTGTATAATCCTTAAGGGGAGTATTGTTGGACCCTGAAAGGATCATACATGCCAATTCAAGAGGTGGATGGTTGTTCTGCTGGTTTCCCCAAGTCCAAGAACAAATGCGCATGAAGAAGATCCTACAAAAGAAGAAGATTACAAGTATCGACTATCCGCATTGTCTATGCGGATGACCAAGAACAAATGCGGACAAGGCATTTGTTCTTCCGCATTAACTAATGCGGACAGTTGATAAAATGCGGACAAGGCATTTGTTCATCCGCATTAACTAATGCGGATGACCAGCAACAAATGCGGCAAAGTGTTGCTCATCCGCAGTAACTAATGCTGATGACCAAACACCAATGCGGCTAATAGAAGATCAATGCTGATGAAGAACTACTCATCCTAGGGCGTTCAAACGCCGACGCTCGACGCTCGCTCGACGTTCGTCGGAATTTGCTCGAAAATGCTCGTCGAATTTTTCTCGGTGTAAGCGAGCCGATCGGTCGGATCGGTTTGTAAACGAGCCAAGCACGAGCAAAGGCGCTCGGTTCGGTTCGGATCGAATTAATATGTATATAGTTTATACGTAGCACTCTAGTAGTTGTTATATACATATATAATTATATTTATACATACTTGATCAATCTAATAAAGATTCATATTAACATAAAAGAAATCCTAAGCTGTAATATATATTTTTCGATCATCTTCCGCTCTCACGTCATCGTACTACAATATGCTCTCTGCCGGCCTTAGCCTTAGCTTCATCGTCAACCACAAAGTAGTATTGTCATTGTGTAATGAAATGACTGATTTATTTCATAAGCCTATTCGCTGCAGTATAAATCATAACAGATAGTTGGGTTGTATAAATCGCTGTTTTCGCTCGATGCTCGCTCGACGCTCGAAATTTAATGCTCGAAAAATGTCGTTCGATTTTCCGCTCTGTAAACGAGCGATCGGCTCGGTTCGGTTTGAAAACGAGCCAAGCACGAGCAAAGGTCTGCTCGGTTCGGCTCGGCTCGTGAACAGCCTACTCATCGCATTAGTCAATGCGGATCAACAAAAGACAATGTTGATGAAGACTTAGACTAAGGGTAGTTTAGTCTTTTGTACAAGCTGTAAGTCAGCCTATAATAGAATAGAAACCTCGTATGAGGTCTGACTTTTGTAACCTTTGTGTTTTACGAGAATAGACAATCAGAATATACCATATTAGCTGTCTTGTTACTGTAGCTTGCAAACCCTAGCATCTACTCTGTAACAGTTCATCTAATTAATACAAGAATGCATTTATGAGTATATCAAGTGTTCTATGTCCATGATTGTTTGATTTCGTCTTTCAATCATGACTCAATCATCATATTCGATCCTTGTTGATTAATATCAACAGATAATATCATTCTCAAACCCAGTCAGTTAATTAAAAACCTACTTTTTTACTAAATTGTCAACAAGAAACAGAAGGTACTTATGTTGGAGTTTGTGATTACACCGTTTATAATCGTAAGACGACTTCTTGTGGAAGAGATTAAAGTGACAACGTTCATTTGGATTTCCCATAGATCGAAGTTTAGATGTATTAGTTGGAAGTCACAGGGCTTTTTTTAATGCTTGCTGATGTAATGATTCAATGGGATGATTTGTACCGCATATGTTCTAGTAACTTGCTAGGTGCATGACTTCGTTTTTTGTGGTAATATATTTTCCGGCTTACTGTTGCAAAAAAACACAAGTTGTAGTTCTCTAGGTTCATGAATCTCCCAATTACATTAATCCAGGGCTCACTTTACAATGTATTTTTAAAATTAGAGATAAAAATTTAATTGGCTAGCTATGAGAAAATATACATGTTTTTTATGGACACACTTTTCGTATTTATAAAAGTATAATCGTTAATTATGACCACATGTTTTATATTAAAAGATAATGTTAAAAATGTTGTGTTTTTAATATAACACATATATTTCGAGGCATAGTAGTATATTTGTTATAAACAAAAAGTGTTGTGTTTTCACTAACAATAAGAACCATCTTATAGTAACTTTACTCTCATCGATTAAAAACAATTAAGGTAAATTGCTTTGGTTTTCAAACACATTACAAGGAACGAACAAAAGCATATTATATGTTTCTATTTTTTTCATTTGGAATTTCAAAGGTTAATATTATCTATAGATCCTAAAACTATTTGGGATGGTAGCTCAATAGTAAAAGTTAGACATTTTAAATAAAAAAATAATGATTAAATCCTGACATATGATTATATATTATAAGTTGATCTAGTTTAGAAGTATGAGTACATAACTGTGTAAGTCGAAAAACTAATTAAAATCAATACTTGAAGCTTAGCTCGAGTTCCTTTATTAAATGAGTCCCAATATATTTGGTTTGATTTTTAGCCCATCAAACATCTATGGGAAGTTGGTTTAAATTAACCTTTGGATACATCATTAAACCAGGATCATTTTAACCATATAAGATGAGAATACTAAATATTATTATTAATTCTATTTATTTATTGTAAAATCTTAAGAATTTAATAAGCCTTTATAATATGGGCCGAGTTATAAAAAAAGGATATTTAATATAAAAAAAACATAAGAAGGATTGTGGACTTGCCAAGTGTTATTTTATTATTTTAAGTATATGATAATTTTGGTTATTGTGTCAATTATGTTAACTCATTGCGTTTTAACATTCATTGTGTTAAATATTAGCTCTTTGTGTCATGTATTTTACATCATTTGTTATATGTAATCATCATTATGTTTTACGTTTTAGATCAATTTATGTTATTTTTACTAATATTTTTATAGATTATATAAACTTGTTATTTATCATTATTTTAACAATTAAAAGTACACAATAATATTTCTACCAATGTGTATATTTCTCAAAACGCATAGCTTTGAAGATAATACAATAACTATAAAAAAATAATAATGAAACAATGTGTTATTTTGTCCTTTTTTTAACGTATTAGGTTAATTAGTTATTAATTTATTATTTATTTGACATACTAAAGATACACAACAATTTTATTTTACCATCATATGTGTTAAGAATTTATCATTTTAAAAGCAAAGTAACAAAAAAAATATACATTGAACTACACTAAAGATACAATGGCGCTTAATGAGCTTAAAAACATAAAAGAAAGTTATTGTATTTTTATATAATAATGTTGTACTCGTTTTATAGATAAAAACACTCGTTTTAATAGTGTGATTTTTATAAATAATTAATGTTATACATAAAGGTTATTAAAATTAATTTGGTCTTAACAACCGATTAAGAAAATTTATGATTGATATTACTTTTAAACTTTTTAATTTTAAAGATCTTTTTAGTTGAACCTTTCCCAAATTATTATACAACAATTAATAAGAGTTTTTAGCATTGTTTTTTTAAACAACAAACTATCCTACTATTATATTACAACAAACTGAATTGCACCATGCTTAAATTTAAACTCAATACCTTCTACGTATAAGATAAATCTCTATCAATTGGGCTCGTCCAATTCCCCAAAGTGTGAATGTTTCTAATTTTTCCTTAGCTTTTTAAGATGGTTTTGTCATGTGTCAAATTATCATAATTCTCAATTTTGTATATATAACTTTTGCTGCAACACGAATTTTGAAATTGCATTAAAAGCTTTTCGTTGAGAAGTTAAAAACAAAGTGGCCGTTGGCCGACCTGTAAGGAGGTGCGCCCGAGAGACCATCAACAGGGTTTGAATCTTTGTTGTGTGAGTTTTATTTGGGCTTTTTTATTTTGCAATTTTTCTTATATATATATATATATATATTATATATATATATATTTTTTTTTATTTTTTTTTTTAATGCAACTTATAAAATTATTTAAACTTTATTTTTCTTTATTGTAATTTATTTTATTTGTTTAATATTTTTTAGTATACCAAATCATTGTATTTTATTTTTTTAACATTTACATTCCAATTTTTTAAAACTCCTACTGTGCTATAACTAAATAATATAAAGCCTTAATTTATGACCGTAAGATGTGTAATATTCTAGTAATTGTGAAAAGCACCCTTGATATATGTAACCATAACTTATTGATTGGGTTATTTTAAACATTTGTCCTGTATCTACAATAAATTGAATGTTAAACTTAACGAAGTCAGTATTTTTATATAAAACTGCAATAACTTTTACGTATGATATTAATTGTTTACAAATATTACACTATAAAAACGAGTGTTTTTATATTTAAAACAAGTGCAATATTATTATTTAAAAAATAAATAATTTCTTTTATGTTTTTTAACTCGTATCTCGTAATTTTGTATTTAGTGCAGTCAATTTTTTCTTTTTTTAGTTATTGTATTTTTCTGAGTAATATTATATTTTCCTAAAATAATAAATTTTAAAAAAATATAATGATGTAATAACATTGTTATGTATCTCTAATATGTAAAACATAATAATAAATTAAAAAACTAATTAATCTAATACATTAAAAATATTAACAAAATAAAATAATATCTCATTTTATTTTTTGATCGTCATTGTATTATTTTAAACAATATGAATTTTTAAAAATACATTTGTAAAATAATATAATTATGTACTTGTAGTTGTAAAATACAATGATAGATAACAAATTTATTATAATTTTTATAAACAATGATAAATATAACAAAAATGAATTAAAAGATAAAAACACAATGATTAATAAATATAACAAATGTTGTAAAATATATGATATTTGACACAATAACCTGACGTATTTGACATAACCAAAATGCCATACTTTTTGAAACAATATAAAAAACATGTTACACCCATAAATTATTCTTAGACTTTTTAGATTACATACATTTTTACAATAACTTTATTCTAATTTTACAAATCTTTAATCTCTTTTGAAATGAAATAATTTCTAGTATATATATAAAGTTTAATCATGCAATGGCGAATCATTTCTTCTTATTAATTTAACAAAGAGTCGTATGGACTGCCATTGCCATTGAGATTTGATGAAAGTATAAAACTGAAATAAATGATTATTTATTTTATTAATTGAATTTTGTTATAATATCGTGATCTTCATTTTATTTTTTTATTATTAACTAGTTTTATTTATATTTAATACGTGAAACAGTTTTCAAAACTGCATGTGCCACTCCTAGTTTTAATTCTGCATGTGAAAATTTTCAACGGCAGAATTATTATATTTTTTAACGACTATGGGTTTGTCGCTCGGTGTGACGATTTAATTTTGCAAAAAGTTATATTAAGACATAGACATAAACACTTCGTAATGGTACAGTTAAAATTTAAAATAAATATGTGTTGAAAAATATTATAGGATTATCATACATGAGTAATGAGTTTTTGGCACATGTTTTAATGGCTCGGTTTAAAATAATTTACATCAAAACGTCGATAGAAATAAGAAAGTCGCAATATCACATTCGGATTATCTAAAATTAAGCTGTTATGAAAAAAATATATATATTACATAAACAGAAATTAGTACGAAATCCATTATATTTTAATCGACTCATACCAACATGTAAATAAAAATATTAGTTTTTTAAGTAAAAGTCGTACGGGAAAACTTGAAACTTTCTAAATCTAAAGAGGTGAAAGGAACATAGTTTAAAGTTTTTAGAAAGTAGCAGGTTATGAATGCATCAAGTTGCTACTTTAGATTTGAGTTCAGTAAACAAAAATTATATTTGATAAACAAATAATTTTATTATTCAATAAACCATAGAAAGTTTTTAAAAAGTATCCAAGTGTTAAGATGTCAAAATTAATCAGAAAGGGGTGGTGACGCAGTTTGTTGCCCGCTTACCTGCTATCATGATGTAATATTTCAAGGTTTTATGTATAAATACATTCTATTTTTTGGTTTATTTGATAAACAAATAAAATTATTACCCAACAGATCAATAATATTATTATTATATGAAATAAATAAATAATGTTAATAATTTATAATAAAAATAATATAATGTTATTCTAGTTTTATATTAGTAATAATATAATATCGTTGAGTTTGACTTCACTAACTAGTTATGCTCTTTTTTCTAGTTAGTTGATTTGTTAGTTATCACAATCATTAATTATGATTATTTTTTATGTTGCTATTACCAATGGTTTCGAAACCGGACCGGACCGGCCGGTCCGACCGGTCCGACCGGGACCCGGTGCCTTTGTCGGTTCGGTTCATTGGTTTTAGACCGTTTTCAAAATAACCGGCCGGTTCGCGCGGTTGACCGGTCCGACCGGAACCGGCGAACCGGGTTGAACCGGTTTTTGGATTTTTTTTTATTTTAATAGAAAAATATTATTGGATATGGATTAAGGAACACTGGTTCGTTAATTTGGACTATGTTTAATTGAATGATATGTATTTTGGATGTTGTTTTGGATTAAGGAACACCGGTTCGTTAATATTATACCTTATACATACACACTAAATATTTGGATTTTTTTATATTTTTTTAAATATTTATGACATCATCCGGTTCGTAATCCGGTCCGACCGGTGAACCTCTAGGCCGTCCGGTTCGCTTTCCGGTCCGGTTTTGAAAACATTGCTATTTACGTTCTACTCTACAAGATTTAATCTTATTAATATATGCAATCAATCATATAATTCATCAATAATCACCCACTCTTAATAAATATAGTCATCCTTTATTTATTACCATCATTATTATATTCTATACTATGAAAAAAGCAAAGCAATGAACAGTAAGCAAAGCGATGAACAGTAAAACAGTGATGTGCAACTGTTTGATGCGTGGTTGTACAACTCTTAATCTCTGACACCGTCTCTTTTTTAGCTTCGATTTGTGTTGCTGTGTGTTATGCTTTTAGAGAGAGAAAGGGTTTGCGAGGGAGGCGAAGGCGGAGGCCGGTAAGCGGTGCTTGGTCGCAGCGGCGGCGGCTATCGCTGATCCGGCCTCACACGGCGAAGAGTGAATGGCCGAGATGGCGCGAGTCGGGTGGGTGCTCACGGTCGCCGGTTGAGCCGGCTTTTTGTCGGTTTGCCCTCTCATCGAGATGGTAGCGTTCACGCGGCCGCCCGCTGTTCTCCGCCAGGGTTCAGACTACCAGGTCGTTGGCCTCTCTTCAACTTTGGTTCTAGGGCTCCAGTGGTGGCTGCCGTTTTGTATGGGGTGATGGTCGGCCGACGGTGGTGTGGGTCATCTGTGCTTTTTTTCCAAACCCTAGGCTACTCGCCGCCTCCATTGCTACCGGAGATGCCTACGGTAAGCGATGCTTTGTTTTCCAAACCCTATGTGGCGATGGTCGTCGTGGTGGTGTAGGTGCCGCTGATGCCGCCATTGTTACCGGAACGGTCATCTCTGCTCTGTTTTCTCAAACCCTACCCGATGATAGTTAGTCGGCTAATGTCGTCGATTCTCGATCTCGCTGTCGTTGTTGTACTTGCTATTTCTCTAACCACTCCTGATGCCATGCATGTACAATAGTTATCGCCCTGTAGGTGACAATGTTCTGATTCTTCATATAGGGTTTTTGTTTTTTGATTCTTGCAGACCTCTGATGTTTGATGTTGATTTGGGTTTTTCATGTGTTCACTAATCTGCCTGATATTGGTGGCTTCGATCCGGTGGATCACACATTGTTGCTTTATTTTAGGTTGTTTGTTGGCTGTGATGATCTAACCAAATACATGTTGTTGTCCTGGCATGGCAACCATTGGTAAATGGTCTGCAGCTAGAGGCGGTGACCAGGTTTGAGCCTATGATATGTTTGTCGCTGTGCTATTTCGTGTTGGCTTCAATTTGTGGGGTTGCGCATTATTGGTTATGTCGAGAGGTTCATTGGCAATGATGATCCAACCAAAAACATGTTGTTGTCCTGGCGTGGCAACCATGTGTAGATGGTTTGCAGCCAGAGACCGTGCGTGGGCCTGAGCCAAAGGAGTATTATATCGTCTGCTTATATGAACCTCTATGTTTAAAAAGCTGATGTAATAAGTTGTTGGTTTCGTGGCTTAGTCTGATTTTTCTGGTTTGGGGATATAAGAAAATGGCTGTGATGAATTCGAGGGAAAAATCGTTGTCTTAGCGTGGCAACCACGTTGGTTTGCAGCCACAACGAGAGGCCGGATCTGAGCCAAGGGTTTGAACTAGGGTAGTACCGGTGATTATCGACTTTAAATTACTCGCGCAACGCGCGAAGTTGAATTCAACTAGTTTTCATTTAATACAACTATTTTTTTAATATAAACTTACTAATAAAAACTTTAAGTTTTCCGAATATTTTAAAAAAAAATTAAAATGAGTCAGTTGAGTTTTCTAAAACTCAAAACTTGTGAAAAACGTTTAACAAAATAAAAACTTTAATATCAAAAGTATTTTTAAGCATGCAATTCTGAATAAAAACTAAAACAAAAAATAATTTTAATAAGCGCGTTTAATAAACTATATATAGAATATGTTTTTATTATTTGTTAAATACCACAAGTGTTTTGATGTTGTCTTATAACTATAGATATTATTTGATACGAAATTATTAACCATGATAAAAATAAACAGTTCAAATAATTTTTATATGTTTAGAAAAGTACTTATAAAACAATATAAAAATTTTCCATTAATAACTAATATATTTTAGAAAAGAGGGTTTTTATATTAGAACGTAAAATCAAAATAATCTTTTTAGAAAAGTAATTTAAAATAAAACAAATTTAAAAGATACTACGTACATACATTATATATTATATTTAGTCGTATTTCAAATGTTTTTATTATAGTTTTTATTAGAGTAAAATAGAATAGAGTAAATTACTATGAGAACGTCATTATGTCCCCTGACTTTTCATTTTCTCATCAATTTTCGTCCTGAATACTAACACCGTTAGTATTTTTGTTAAATATTTTATGAAAAGGCAAAATTATCCTTCAAATTTAAAATAAAAATAAAAAAATATATGGGACCCACCTAACTTGACTATAAACACATTCTTCATCTTCATCTTCACATTCATTAAACACCTCCCACTAAACACACACCCCCACTATCTCTCTCATCTATACATTACCACCATTACCACACAACAACCATCACCACCACCGGAACCGCTATTACCACCACCGGAACCGCTATCACCACCACCAGAACCGCCATCACCACCACCGGTACCACCATCTCCACAACACCCACCACCAAAAACACACACTCTTTCTCTCATTGTCACACACACACACTCTCTCTCTCTCTCTTTCTCTCTCTTTCTCTCTCTTTCTCTCTATATCACATACACGAAGTGGTGATGAGGCTGTGGTGGTGGTGATGGGGGCTATAGTGGGCGGCGATTGGGGGGCTATGGTTGGCAATGACGGGCGCTGTGGTAGGCCAATAGGAACTGTGGTGGTAGCAAATGGGAGCTATCGTGGTAGCGATGGCAGTTGTGGTGGTGGTCTTGGGGCTACAGAGGTGGTGTTAGGGGTTGCAGTGCCGGCGTAGGGGAGGCTGCGGTGGCGGGTAAAGGAGGCGGCGTAGGGTAGGGGAGGCTGCGGTGGCGGGTAAGGGAGGCGCGTAGGGTAGGGGAGGCTGTGATAGGGTGAGGAGAGGTCGTGGTGGCGGTGAAAGGAGGTTGTGGTGGCGGTGATGAGGAGCTTGTGTTGGTGGTGGGCAGGCTATGGTGGTAGTGATGTGTAGGCTGTGGTGGAGCCATGGTGGTGATAGTGGGTGGTTATGGTTGTGGGGATGGAGGTTTTGGTGGTGGTGATGGGGTTTGTGGTAGTGGTGATGGAGAAAAGAGATATGAGAGAGAGAAGGAGTGGTTATGTGGGGTTTAAACATAAGAGAGTTTAAATATGTGAAAAAATAAGTGGGTGTGTGGGTCCCACTGTCACACCCTCAAAATCCATGTACGAAGTTATACCGCAAGGCGTGTGAACAAACCAGGATCACAGTCATTAGTTACGCAGAACGACACTATATGCAACATTTATAATAAATCAAAGTTTGAAACTAAAATATTTGCGGAAGCATATTGTAAATAAGTTGAATCCAAAGTACTAGAAATGTAACATTGGCAAAACACGTGCCAAACCAATTTTTAAACTAGAATGTAAGATAAACAAAAATGTAATAGTTCATGTTTTAAATGCATGCTCGACCCGTGCGTCCTCCTAAAGCAATCAGTGTTAACGACCTGAGAATAACATACTAAAGAGTCAACATAATGGTTGGTGAGTACAAGAGTTTACGTTTAACATAAATAGCAATGGTTGTAAAACATAAGAAGTGCATTGAAATAGATAGGTAGTCTATATTCATAAGTAATAACTATAGTGATTTGGCGATCAAAGCTGATGTGTGTTTGGTTTGTTTGCCTCCCATCACAACCTACCAAGTTGTGACAATGTTTGTGTCTAGGATAATATTGTACCTGTTTTACCTTGAGTCGCACGAGTGGGGCTTGTCAGGCCTAGTAGTACTACCTAGCATTTCCTGCTAGTTATCATTATTAACGATCTGAAAGTGTGAGGGCTTTCATTATATACTACACTATGTTATACTAACACAACTTATCAATGTAAAGGGTTTGTAAGATAAAACAGTATGCTATCTCCCCGAAAAAGGAAGTAAGTAAAAACGATAGGGCATGAACTCACCTGGTGCGCAATGAACAATAACAATGGAATTGATGATGGATGGAAAGACAACCCTTCAAAGGTTACCTAGAACACGCAAGTACATAAGTACATGTACACAGAAAACTTAACAACCCTAGGTGCTCAATAAGCACGTTGACCCAAGGTTTTGAAAAACAATACTCATTTGACCTAGTTGACCCATTTGACCCACTGGTGATATACTAATTTAAATCCCATTTAATCAAGTGTAGCAATGTATCATATATTATAATCATACAAATTGTTCACGTATGTCATATCATCAACTTAAGTTCTACCAAGATCATCATACTATATTAGTTTATCATAATCACATTAATCAACAAGATTCATACCAACGAACATACTCAATAATGATCTATTACAATCCCAAACATGATTTCACAATCTCCTACATAATCCATCATCATGTATAGTCAATAAGAACCTAAAGTTCCCAAATGATCAATCAAGCATCCATACGATTCAATTAACACATTTCCCCAAATTAGACATCATTAACAAACATCCTAACATGATCCTAACATCATGAACATATCAATTTCCCAAGATCACATGTTTCATATAAATAAAGTTTCCCTTTTAGGAAAGTAACACACCATGACCAATCTAACATCCAATTCGTTCATATATTCATAAACTTTACACCTAATCAAGTTCATAGAATTCATCTAAAAATGATAATCATCATCAATTCATCAAAAATCTCAAACATCATACATAAAAGTTTCTTCTTATAGCAAGGTATGAACAATCACTATATTTCATGATTTTTCTAGCATAATCCAAGTAAACTAACATCAAAGAAATATAACTAACATCATTGAATCATCAAGAACCCTCAATTGCACAATATCATAATCAAAAGTTACTATTTTGAGTAAGGTATGAACTAGGTCATCAAAATCATGGATTTCTTGCACAATCAACCTAGATGAACATTCATATAACCTAACTAACATCATATCATCATCAAATCATTATCAATTTCAACTTTTACCCTAGAATTCGAATTAGGGTTCATCAAGAACCAAAAAGCATGAAATTTCTTTTAAAACTTACCTTTAATTGCGAATTAGGGATGATTAGCACTTGCAATTGCTTATAGTACTTGAAAACACTAGAAATCGATGGAGACTTGTGTTGAAAAGATCAAAATCACAAGGATAGGGTGGGAGGGGGGATCAGCCATGAGTTTAGGGTGTGGGGGATTAGGGTTTTGATATTTTTAATATTTGGTAATATTATGTTTTATGATCATTACAAACTTAACCCTTATTGATTATATTTTATAAAAGCTTATCGTTTTAATACCTTTAAAGTAATTTTAACTACAAAACATAACTATTACTAACCAATAATAATAATCATATGTTGTCAACTAGCAATCAAACACATGAATAAATTATCACACATTGTCACGTTATAAAATTCAATTCATCTTTATAAACCATAATTCACATAACCATAAATTAATAATCAACATCATTATTAAATTTATTATCTAATAAGATTTGTTAATTATGTTTAAGTCTCCGACGTTCAATAATAACTAGTGTGTGCTCATGACACGTGTATGCAAGACCTAACGGAAACTAACGGAGATTGGAAACGGAAAAGTACCGGATGCTACATTATCCCCATGTTGAAAGAATTTTCATCCCGAAAATTACGTTATATAGTTGTGTTACATCACTGGTCTACTGCATTGGCACAAGAAAATAGAGTGACTTTTAGTAGAGTTGTCACATCATCCCCATGTTGAAAGAAATTTTGTCCCGAAATTTAATCATTACCTTCGCCGGTAGTAGTCGTTGTTTCGTATAAATGAGGACACTTTTAGTTCATGGATTGGTAAAAGGCCTCCGGTTCAACTATTCAAGATTTGTGCTGAACAATCTGAGTGGAAACCTCTAAAGGGAGAAATTCTACATGTATCCCTGGTTTATTCAGCATATAATCAATTGTGAGCTGGATCATGATAAGCTTGTCTGTGCAGCTACTCTTCCTATCCCTCACATGAGGCCGGGAATCTTCAAGACCTTGAAGAAGGTGTCCACCAACTTCATCGGAAGACATACTGCACTTCTTCTAGCTATGATTGAGCCAATGACCCTGGTGACATCCCTGTACACCCCACAGGCGAGGAACCCACAACAGCAATAACCACTTCAATTCCAACTCTTCCTTCCCATTCAATCAAATATACATATCAGAGACGCTTCAAGAGAACCCTTTTTCAATCTTCTCTGATTGAACAAGCCCCCCCTATTCAATCCATAAAGACTAGAGTGGAAGAATAGGCTCCCACTTAGTCTGAGGTCCAACTATCCTTCACAATTGACCTTAATATGGGTATTGAGTGTGCTCAGTCTCAATCCTATGAGCCTCAAACCCAAACTGAAAGCCTCTGGGTGAGTCCTTATACTCCCCTGAGCAACCAAAACTGGACAACCAAATCATAGGCTCTATGTCTCTAGATATTGATCAAGGTCCCGGGTCATCAGGCATAACCTCAATATCCTTTACTGACCTACTTACCGGTACTGATAAAGATATGATTTTCCTCTAAGGCCATGATGTTGATCTACAACACCAATGTAAAGGTCAACTGAGCCTAGAGAAACCTATGACGTCTAGCCCCCATCAGAAAATCCAAACTAAGGTGAGTCGCACTGATGTGGAGGGGACTCATGTAGATTTAACTACCACTACTGAGCGTGTCTCATTGGACCCTCAGGACAGTGGTAGCATCTCTAAGACTGAACATACGACAACTCGGCCTGTTGATGAATCTGAAAGAGACATCACCTTGCAGAGGAAACCAGGGTGCCAAGAAACCACATCTGGTGGTAACGATGAACATACACGGTATGTTATCTCATCTCCCCGTGATTCTTCTAAAGAATATGAGAGAAGTATGCAACTCATCATAAGAGACATACTTTCCAAAGTCTCAAACCTTGAATCAAAGGTTAAGGCTTTAGAGGAAAGGTCTGCCACTCAGCAACTTGAGATTATATATCTTAAGACTCAACTAATTGAGACACAGATTGAGAGATCTATTAGGCATGTACCAATTCAAGTCTCTCTAACTTATTCCTCTAGCTTATCAAGCTCTCAAGATGATGCTACCAAAAAGGGGGAGAATGTTTAGAGTGAAACACATGTGAAGGAAAGCTTGGCTCTTTCAACACTTTTTTCAAGATACCCAGTTCAACAAGCAATTATTTTCCCCAAGCGACCTCCTATCATTCTTCAAGCGAGCCCAAAGATGCTCATGGATCTTAACAGATTCCTAACTAAGTTCCTATGAGCTCTGCACTTGAACAACCAAGTCCTGATGTTGTTCTGGCATACTTTAGAGTTGAAGAACTTCAAAGGTTGAATGCACCACCTACTACTAAGGAAGGAGTTGGTAAAACTAAGGTCCACATTGAACCTAAGATTGATTTTGAGCAATAGCACATGTGTTATCACAAAATATCTCGATTGGTTGCTGAATACTTAGAACGACATCAAGATCGGCTATGAACATTTTCATCCAAGCAGCTTCCTTTGCAGCATCAGATGCTGCAATGTATTTAGATTCACTTTGCTTGGAACTTTTCCAAGAGATGGCTCCACATGGAACTTTTCCAAGAGATGGCTCCACAATTGAGTGTGAATACAAAACCAGATTGTGAGCGAGAGTCATCTCGGTCAGTTTGAAAACTAGCATCAGTGTAACATCTTACAGTGAGCTGTTCTTCAACTCCTCCAAATATTAAGAACATGTCTTTAGTCCTTCTCAAGTACTTCAGAATGTTCTCAACTGCAGTCCAATGGGCAAAGCCAGGGTTCTACTGATAACGGCTAGTAATGCTCAAAGCATACAAGACGTCAGGTCTAGTGCACAGCATAGCATACATGAAATAACCAATCGCTAAAGCATATGGAACCTTTTCCATTCGCTTAATATCAATGTCTATTAAAGGAGATTGCAATTTGTTCAACACGGTACCGTTAGTCATTGGAACACCTCCTTTCTTGGAGTTTTCCATCTTAAAGCGCGTCATCATTTTGTCTATGTATGTGCTTTGACAAAGCCCTAGAAGCTGCTTAGATCTATCCCTATAGATCTTGATTCCTAGAATGTAAGTAGATTCTCCAAGATCTTTCATTGCGAAACAAGCTCCCAACCATTTTTTAACTTCGTTAAGCATTGAGATATTGTTTCCAATGATCAGTATATCATCCACATATATATGAGGAACGATATAGTGCTCCCACTAGCCTTTCTGTAAACACAAGGCTCATCTTCACTTTTGACAAAACCGAATTCGACAATTCTCTAATCAAAATGAAGATTCCAGCTACGGGATGCATGTTTAAGTCCATAAATAGACTTATTCAGTTTGCACACCTTATTTGAATATTGTGGATGGACAAAACCATCAGGCTGAACCATATAGACATCCTCAGAGAGATGTCCATTTAGAAAAGCGGTTTTGACATCCATTTGCCATATCTTGTAATCATAGTACGCAGCTATGGCAAGCAAAATCCTGATCGATTTGATCATAGCAACGGGTGAGAAAGTTTCACCATAGTTAACACCTTGAGTTTGAGTGAAACCTTTCATAACTAGCTGTACTTTATAGGTGTGTACATTTCCATGCATGTCGGTTTTTCTCTTGAAAAGCCACTTGCTCCCTACTGCCCGTGAACCGGGAGGTAGCTCAATCAAGTCCCAAACTTGATTGTCTCGCATGGATTGCATCTTGGCGTTCATGGCATCTAGCCATTTTGTAGATTCTGGATCTGAGATAGCAGATTTGTAGTTAGTAGGTTCATCACCAGAATCAACTACTACAAGAACCTCAAGACCCTCTAGATTCCAAAGATATCTGTCAGGTTCTTTGCGAGTTCTGCTACTTCTGCGAACGCCTGTGTTTATGTCTGAATCTGTAACAATTTGTTGCTGTTCAGACGCACCGACTACATCAGTGTTTGTTTGTGGTTCTTGAATTTCTTCAAGATCCACAATATTACTCCCAGTTCCTCGATCAAGAAACTCTTTCTCGAGGAAATGTGCCTTCCTTTTGATATAATCATATTTGCATCAGGATGGTAAAAGTAATATCCGCTTCTATTATAGTATCCGACGAAAATAGTTTTTTCGCCTTGAGGATCTAGCTTGTCACTAGACTCGCTAGTGACATAAGCATCACATTCCCATACTCTAAGGTAAGACAAATTGGGTTTAGACCCATGTCATATCTCATATGGAGTTTTGTCTACCTTCTTAGTCGGTGCCAGATTGACAAGGCGGGTGGCGGTCATAAGAGCATAACTCCAAAAGGAGTGAGGTAAGTTAGTTCTACGCATCATCGATCGAACCATATTAAGTAGGGTTCGAATTTTCCTCTCACTCACGCCATTAAGTTGGGGTGTGCCTGGTGGAGTGAACTATGAAACAATTCCATGTTCCTTTAGATGATTAGTGAACTCTTGGCTTAGGTATTATCCACCTCGATCTGATCGAAGTACTTTGATAGTCTTACCAAGTTGGTTTTCTACTTTGTTCTGAAACTCTTTGAACTTTTCAAAGGTTTCATGTCTATGCTTTATAAGGTAGACATAGGCGTATCGACTATAATCGTCAATAAACATAACGAAGTATCTTTTGTGATTTCTAGACATGGTTCTGAAAGGACCACATGCATCAGAATGTATAAGTGCTGACAGATCCTTGGCCCGATCACCAACATGGGTGAAATGATCCTTTGTGAGTTTGCCAGCTAAGCAAGATTCACATTCATCAAAAGATTCATGTCCTGTGAATTCAAGAATCCCTTTAGACTGAAGCTTTTTCACGCGGGCCTTGCTTATGTGGCCAAGTCTACAATGCCATAGAAACGTATTGTTAATTCCAGATTTGATACGTTTAGAAAGATTATATATGTTATTGTTTATTTGAATATCAATCTCATAAATACCACTCCGATGTTTAGCCTCAAAATAAAAGACATCATTCAAGTAGGTAGAAATAAAAGCATCATTAAAAACATACTTGAATCCTGTTCAAACAATAAAAAACTGAAATAATATTTCTAGTCAAACCAGGAGCAAATAAACAATTATTTAAAGTAATTGCAAGGCCAGATGGACAAGAAAGATAATATGTTCTAGTTGCAAGAACTGGTACTCTTTTCCCATCACCAACAATGAGCTCCATGTCGCCTTGTTTCAATTTCATCCATTTTTCAGGCTCCTGCAAGACGTTAATAATATGGTAACCACATCCAGTATCAAATACCCATGTGTTGCTGGAAACAGTAAAAAATTCAATAACATAAATCAGAATACTTGAAGAAGAGCCTTCACCAATGGCCTTCTTCACCTTCAGCTTGGCTAGATAGTCAGGATAATTACGTCTCCATTGCCCCATCTTATTACATTCAATGCAGTGTCGCTCCTCACGAGGGGGGGCTGCTTTATTATTAGCCAGTTGTTTGTTGTTGGTGGCAGGCTTGGAAGCAACAACTTTACCTTTACCCTTATAGTTATAAGTTTTCTTCTTGGGATTTGGCTTCCTACCAGCAGTAGATCGGACCATCAACATTTGACTGGCTTTACCTGGTACGTTTTGCTCAGCAGTTTTAAGCATACCGTGTAGTTCAACTACACTCTTAACCCATGCATTCATATTATAGTTCATTACAAACTGGTCATAAGAACTAGGCAAGGAGTTCAAAATGAAGTCTACTGTCATTTCTTCTTGCATAGGATAACCAAGTTTGGCCATTTGGTCGATGTACCCTTTCATTTTAAGCATATGGGCACTAACATGCGAGCCTTCTTGCATTTTGCAGGATATAAGTTGCTCATGGTATCATAGCGCTCTTGTCGGGCCTGTTTCTGAAACATGCCCTTAAGTTGCTCAATCATGTCAAATGCAGCCATATCCTCCATGTTCTTCTGGAGATCAGGGGACATGGTGGCTAGCATAAGGCAGGCTACCTCGTCAGCGTCCTCCTTAAATTTTTACCAAGTTCTACGGGCTGCGGCCGTATTGTTTTCAGGCTCGTTGGGAACAGCGCTATCTATAACATAGAGCTTTTTCGCCAGCTTGAGAACAATTCTCAGATTGCGGTGCCATGCGAGAAAGTTGGTGTTATCAAGTTTCTCTTTCTTAAGAATAGACTTGAGAACGAAGGAGTTGTTAGTTTCTGAAGACATCTGTTTAAATAAGAAAAAATGAATTAATTAGTATTTTGATGTATTATGTCCTTATTTTAATTAATGACCCATTTAAAGTAATTTTAAATAAGGAATAAGAATCTGGCTTGGTCAGTTACTAAAGGCAGCTGGGGCACACATCATTAGTAAGTGATTAGGCAGACTGATAACGCTTATCAATTGTGAAAATTGCACAACTCTTGGTTATGAGGCCGCAACGACAACATTTGACAATGCATTGATACGTTTAGCCTCATCTATGCCCACTTTTCTCTCTAGACCACTGGAGCACGTAACAAGAGAGAAAAGTAATAGTCATCCTAAAATAGTTACTTGTGAAAGGGTCGGATGTGTCAACGAAACCCTTGCACCTTGGAAGAATAAACTACATATCAAGTGCGGTGCTGTGGCTCCAAACACTGATGTTTCGCTTAATGTTCCAAGTGTTCCTTATAGTAGGGTGGCATAGACTATTGATTTTTATCTATGGGATCTAATTTTATTGTTTACCAAATAGGGTCAAACACAACGTATAATGAAGTTATACGTGCGTCGTAAAAGCCAGTTTTACAATATATAGTTCGTGATAACAAATGACGAACCCTTTCATCTCCCGGGACACCGGATTTTAATACCCTATTTAAATTAGGTTCATCGCGAGATAGACAACCGATTTTAAGTTGATAACTTTAAATTATTAAGTTTTAAGTTTTGAAATTTAAACTAATTTTAAATTTGAAAACTTATCTAGTTATCCTTTTAAATGGATAATTAATTTTAATTTAAAAATTATCAAGTTTTAAGTTATGAAATTCAAACTAATTTTGAATTTGAAAACTTATCCGATTATCCCTTTTAAAACAAATAATTTGTTTTAATATTTTAACAAGTTGTAAAAATAAGTTTAAAACTTGTTATTTATTTTGATTGTAAAATAATTTTTTTAATTAGTTTGATATTAGGTTGGGTGTTATAATAATTATAAAATAAAGCAACCATAATAGCAAAGTAATATTTAAATCTAATGGTTATGATTGTTTGATCTTTCTAGAGCCAAATAGCGACATCAAGCCAGGTCACGGGTCAAAACACAAAACAACTACAAGGATAGACCTAAGTACATCTAGTTGTCTTGATGGGCTCCCACTGACACCTTGATTCGTCTTGTCTCCAGTTTTGACTTTGGGTCTTCAAATATTATAATATTTATAAAAGAAATACAAAATAAAAGAAAACCCTAATCTATTACAACTTTGAGCCATCAAATGGGCCAAAACCATAAAACCAAAAACTTTAATATTAACAAATCACATCACAACAATTCAACCACATGGTCTAGCCAGATTTACATATTAAAACACAATCAAAATAATACGGGCAATCTTTTGGTTAATAAATATTTAACCAAAATAAACAAGTTGCCCAAAATAATATAAATCAGAAACCTCAAATAATTTTAAAGTTTGTGATCTATAACCGGTTAACAGACCGGATCTGATTTGCATGTTGTAAGCCTGGCTCAATCGCATGATAAACATGCGAATGAATCTTAGTCGCACGCCTTACGTGCGTATGAGGCTCAATCGCATGATTGACGGGCGTATGGGCTCAGTCGTACGATTGATCCGTGCGAATGGGTAAAGTCGTGCGACTGAGTATGGCGGCTAAAATAGGCATGTAGGATAAGTAGGGCGGTTAAGGGTGTTCAAAAGCAGATTTTATCTGCAGTATTCTCATCCCCTTGTTCCTTTCGAACCCAAACACCCCTGTTCTTGCCCAATTGATCAAACTAGCTCCGTTTTGGTAAGTTTTGCTTGGTACGGATCGATCTTGAATATGTTAAGCTGTGTATGTGGTTGAAATTGATCCAAAAAAACATGTTTTAAATCGGGGTTTCTGTTCAATCTTTCTGTTAAACTGAAAAGTGAGGGTTTGGATCCTAGTTTTTGTGAAGATTGATGAAATAAGGACCCGAAACGGTTGTAAATGAGGTGTATATGTTCTGTTGTGAATATGGTATAATCCAAATGGTTAAAACTCGAGTTTTTGGATCAAATATGACAAGAACACAGCTGCTGATCCGTTTCAGGCGAATGAGCCCAGTCGCATGACCCATTCGTACGACTGAGTCAATCGCATTGTTCAAACGTGCGACTGAAGTTCAGTCGCATGAACCAATCGCACGAATGGAGGTCATTCGCACAAACCCTGTTATAGCTCATTCGCACCTCTGTCGTATGGTCCATTCGTACGACTAAGCTTAGTCGCATGTTCAGTCGTACGAATGAGTCCAGTCGCATAGCCTTAGTCGTATGAAGTGATCAGCTAGGGGTGATTTGACTAAGTTAGGGTTGTTGTTCTAGATCTGCATTGAGAAGGAGAAGTTTTAGCTGCCCTAGTGTATTGGATTGATAACCACTTGCTGAGAACATTAAGGTGGGTTCTAATTGCCCTTTTTATGTGTTAATGTCGTTTGATAAATGTTGTTTGACAAAATCGGGCATTGGCATGCATATAAATAAATAGAAAATATGAATAAGAGTTGAAAGTGGTAAATTGTGGTGAATGGCGAGGTGGAGGTTTGACCCACCAAACTATAGACGGAGGTTTGACCCGTCAACGCCAACTATAGACGGAGGTTTGACCCGTCAACGCACGAGGTGGAGGTTTGACCCACCAAACTATAGACGGAGGTTTGACCCGTCAACGCGCGAGGTGGAGGTTTGACCCACCAAATTAAAATCGATAAAAAGATGTCCATAAATACCTTGAGGGTATTCGATATGCATATCAATACTGAGACGAATAAATGGACTGATGAATGTTTATGAATCATTCGGTGTTGTAATAGTTAATGAGTTGTTATTATTGAAATGTGGTGTACGTTAGAACTCACCAGTTTATCTGATTTTGTTTTTGTTTTCTTATGCATGCCAGGTACTAATAGAAGTGTTCGTGGAGGCGCCCCACCGAGTTAGATTCCGGTTATGGTGTATGATACTGGCTAAATGTTGGGTTTTGGGAAAGATGTATATGAAGTTTGACAAAGTTTTAAGATGTCAGTTGAAGTGTTGTAATGATTGTTAATGATGTAAAAAGTTTTTAATATATAAAAAAATTTCTGCTGCGTTTGTAGTCTCTGAATTATTATTATAACCCAACTAGTAGCACCCTCCTTATTATATTATGATAGAGAGATTGAGGGTGTTACAAGTTGGTATCAGAGCCTTAGTTAAAGAGATTTGAACAATTGATTGTTTCAAACTTTAACTGAATATATGGGAAGTGCCAGTATCTACAACCGGAAGTGGGGTGAAGTATTGTGTGGATGAGTATTTAATTATTAGTGATAATTCAGTCAATTGTTGAATGAAAGTAATTGTTCAAATTGAAGATTAGTATTATGTGTATGCATGATTTTGTGGTTTAGATAGGGTTAGAAATAAACTGTGAAAGGATAATGAGAAGAGGCAGGATGGTGTGAATAAGTAAATAATTGATAACACCTGGCCAATGTTATGAGCAATTTACATTATATGCAGCATCCTGGTCTTACTCGTTATTTGATTATGGTTTATTTCTTATCGTAGATGGAGGAAACTGGTAATACAAACCCTAGACTTGAAGCTAGGATCTCAGGTGATGAACTTAGGCGGCTATAGGTGATGAAGTCGCCCGAGTGTTGCGTACTACTTTACCTGAAATGTTAAGTGACCTTAGGAAAGGTGGTGAATCGTCGTCCCAACCAACTCCTCCACCTGTTGTTATTGAGCCGGTAGTGGAGAAACCAGTGTCATATAAACATTTTAAAGAATGTGACCCGCCTAAGTTGAAGGCCAGAAGGATGTAGTAGTAACTTATAAGTGGTTACGAGAGATAGAAGCAGCGTTTAAACTTAGTAGATGCAAGGAGGACCAAAAAGTGGGCTTTGCAGTGCATTCTTTTCAAGCAGAAGCCTTGTATTGGTGGGATACAGTAGAACAGGCCATGGGTGAGGCCGCCGTGAGCCAGATGACGTGGGAAACTTTTAAAGCGTTGGTGATAGAAAAATTCTGTCCGAAAGGCGAGATGGACAGAATTGAAATCAAGTTTTTATAGTTTCAGGCAGGCAGTTTAAGTCACAAAGAGTATATTTCCAGGTTTGAAGAAATGGCTCGTTTGGTACCTCATTTAGTAACTCCTGAGGCGAAGAGGATTACTAGGTATATTCAGGGATTACCCCCTAAGGTGAGAATGCTAGTAAAGTCTAATTCTCCTTCTACATACCAAGCCACGGTAAATTTGGTTGCGAACATGTATGACGAAGTCGCTGAGTCCGAGAAACCTGTGGTGAAAGAAGAAGTGGTTAATCGTCAGGAAACTTCACTGAGTTCTAGGCCTATGTATGGACAGAGTGGGCCGCAGAAGAGAAAGTTTAATGATAGGGGCTTTGTAGGTCCCCCTCCTCGGTGTAATAGATGTGGAAAGTTTCATAAAGGAGAATGTAGATCGAATCACCCGGCATGTCATAAATGCGGGAAGCCTGGACATTTCATTTCCAGATGTCCAGAACTTCGGTGTTATGAATGCGGGAGATGGGACATATGAAATCTGAGTGTCCAAAGTTTAGACCTGGACCGGTTCCTATTCGTGCAGTGGGAGGACCAAGTAAAGTCAGTGGGAGTGGTAGTAGCGGTACTGTGGGGAGAGCATTTACAATGACTGCGGAGGAGGTTAAGGCATTACTAGATGTTGTGTCGGGTACGTTTCTTGTTAATGATGTACCAGCTAGAATTTTATTTGATTCGGGGGCTAATAGAAGTTTTATATCAATAAAATTCCATGCCTTAATAAAAGTTAAACCATCAAAGCTAGATGTTGCCTTTTCAGTAGAAACTGCCTCTAATGAATTTATAGTTGTTACTGAGGTAATAGATGATTGTTTTGTCGAACTAGAAGGTGTAAAATTTCCTGCTAGATTACACATGATGAAGTTAGGAGGTTTTGATGTAGTATTGAGAATGGACTGGTTATCTACGTTTGAGGCTCAGATAATATGCAAAAGAAAGATGATTGTGTTGCGAGCACCAGATGGTAATCTGGTAACGGTTTTTGGTGATGATCATGATAGTGCGGTGAAGGTCATATCTATGATTAAGGCTGAGAAATTATTGAGTAGGGGTTGCGAGTCATTTTTGGCATATGTAGTTGATACTGCTAAGAAGATGAAGAAATTAGAAGATGTTCCAGTGGTTTGTGATTTCCCCGATGTATTTCCTGAGGATCTACCTGGTATACCTCCTGATAGAGAAATTGAGTTTAGAATTGACTTAGTACCTGAAGCAAAACCTGTCGCTAAAACCCCTTATAGACTTGCACCGGTTGAGCTGAAGGAACTTCTGAAGCAATTACAGGAATTATTAGACAAAGGTTTTATTCGACCAAGCACTTCGCCGTGGGGTGCTCCAGTTCTGTTTGTAAAGAAGAAGGATAGCAGTTTGAGGATGTGCATAGATTATAGAGAACTAAACAAGCTAACTGTTAAGAATAAATACCTATTACCTCGTATAGACGACTTGTTTGATCAACTCCAATGTGCTAATTGGTTCTCAAAGATAGATCTTAGATCCGGGTATCATCAGTTAAAGGTAAAAGAAGAAGACATACCAAAACCAGCTTTTCGTACGCGATATGGGCATTATGAATTTTTGGTGATGTCATTCGGATTAACGAATGCTCCTGCTGCATTCATGGATTTGATGAACCGGGTATGTAGACCGATGCTGGATAAATTGATAATTGTGTTTATAGATGATTTTTTGATCTATTCTAAGAACGAAGGAGATCATGCTTGTCACATTCGAGAAGTACTGGAAACCTTGAGAAAGAATAAGTTTTATGCAAAATTCTCGAAATGTGAATTTTGGTTAAGATAAGTGCAATTTTGGGCCATGTGGTGAATGCGGATGGAATATTGGTGGATCCTACGAAATTGAGGCCGTGATGAATTGGGAGATTCCTAAAAGTCCTTCAGAAATTCGTAGTTTCTTAGGACTGGCAGGATACTATAGGAGATTCATTCAGGATTTTGCTAAAATTGCTTCTCCATTGACAAAATTAACTCGAAAAGACGTTAAGTATGAATGGAATAAAGAACAGGAAGTTGCTTTTTAGGAACTGAAGAACCGATTAACACAAGCTCCAGTATTGGCCATACCAGAAGGTGTAGATGATTTAGTGATATATTCTGATGCATCATATCAGGGATTGGGGTGTGTTTTGATGTAACGTGGGAGAGTTTTTGCTTATGCTTCTAGACAGTTGAAGACCCATGAAGTTAATTACCCAACCCATGATTTAGAACTAGCAGCTGTAGTTTTTGCTCTTAAGATATGGTGACATTACTTATATGGAGTGAGGTGTACTATCTTTACTGATCATAAGAGCCTGAAGTACTTCTTTGAGCAAAAAGATTTGAATATGAGACAAAGGCGATGGTTGAAATTAATCAAAGATTATGATTGTGAAATTTTGTATCACCCCGGGAAAGCAAACGTGGTTGCTGATGCATTGAGTAGAAAGGAGAAGTACGAACCGATTAAGGTTAAGGCGTATAAACTTGTAATTACTCCTGATTTTATGCAACAGCTGAAAGAAGCCCAATTGGAAGCATTAAAAGAAGAAAACATTAAGAGAGAAAGAATGGTTGGTCAAGAAAGATATTTAGAAGAAAATAGTCATGGTGTTAAAATCAGGTTTGGTCGAATGTGGGTTCCGTTGGCTTTACGCGATATGGTACTTGATGAAGATCACAAATCTAGATATTCCATTCACCCAGGCATGACTAAGATGTATCAAGATTTAAAGCCTGATTATTGGTGGCCAGGGATGAAATTTAATATGATGCAGTATGTAAATAGATGTTTGACTTGTGCCCAAGTGAAAGCCGAACATCAGAAACCTTATGGATTATTGCGGCCATTAGCCATTCCAATTTGGAAGTGGGACGATCTGACTATGGATTTTATAACAAAGTTGCCCCGTACACCAACAGGTTATGATACTATTTGGGTAGTGGTAGATCAGTTAACCAAGAGTGCTTTATTTCTACCAATACGGGAAACTTATTCGGTGGAAAAGTTAGCTGATATCTTTACTAAAGAAATAGTTAGATTGCATGGAGTTCCGAAAAGTATCACGTCTGATAGAGATGCCAGATTTACCTCCAGGTATTAGAGAAAATTTCATGAAGCAATGGTAACTAAACTTTACTTTAGTACAGCCTATCATACCCAGACAGATGGTCAAAGTGAAAGAACTATTCAGACATTGGAGGATATGCTACGGGCATGTAGTATAGATTTTGGAGGTAGCTGGGATAGTCATCTTCCTTTAGCTGAATTCGCATACAACAACAGTTATCAAGCTACTCTTCAGATGTCTCCGTTTGAGATGTTGTATGGAAGAAAGTGCAGAACTCCACTTTATTGGGGAGATATAGGGCAACGTAAATTGAGGAATAGTGAAATAGTTGAGGAAACAATGTTAAAATTTGAAGTAGTTAAGAATCGTATTAGAGAGGCTAAAAGCAGGCAGAAGTCTTATGCAGACCGTAGAAGGAAACCATTAGAATTTAAAGTTGGGGATTTTGTTTTGTTGAAAGTTTCTCCATGGAAGGGCATTATTCGATTTAGAAAGAGGGGCAAACTAAGTCCACGTTTTATTGGACCTTTCCGAATAATGGAGAAAGTAGATACGTGACGTATAGGTTGGACTTGCCAGAAGAATTAAGTGCTATTCATCCAACCTTCCACGTCTCCCAGTTACGAAATGCCTAGCTAATGAAACTCAATATGTACCATTAGATGATATTGAGGTTGATGAGAAACTCAATTACACTGAACAACCTGTGGCCATTATAGATCGTAAGGAGAAGAAACTTAGAAATAAGAGCATTAGTTTAGTCCGGGTGCAGTGGGCACATCGCCAAGGATCTGAGTCAACCTGGGAACCAGAAGAAGAGATGAGGCGAAACTACCCCTACTTGTTTTAATCAGGTTTCGAGGACGAAACCTTAAATAAGGTGGGTAGACTTGTAACATCCGTAAAAAAATTAATATCGTTTAATTAATGGAAGTAGTGTCCAGTCGCATGATAAACATGCGAATGAATCTCAGTCGCACGCCTTACGTGCGTATGAGGCTCAATCGCACGATTGACGGGCGTATGGGCTCAGTCGTACGATTGATCCGTGCGAATGGGTCCAGTCGTGCGACTGAGTACGGCGGCTAAAATAGGCATCTAGGATAAGTAGGGCGGTTAAGGGTGTTCAAACGCAGATTTTATCTGCAGTATTCTCATCCCCTTGTTCCTTTCGAACCCAAACACCCCTGTTCTTGCCCAATTGATCAAACTAGCTCCCTTTTGGTAAGTTTTGCTTGGTACGGATCGATTCTTGAATATGTTAAGCTGTGTATGTGGTTGAAATTGATCCAAAAAAACATGTTTTAAATCGAGGTTTCTGTTCAATCTTTCTGTTAAACTGAAAAGTGAGGGTTCGGATCCTAGTTTTAGTGAAGATTGATGAAATAAGGACCTGAAACGGTTGTAAATGAGTGTATATGTTCTGTTGTGAATATGGTATAATCCAAATGGTTAAAACTTCGAGTTTTTGGATCAAATATGACAAGAACACAGCTGCTGATCCGTTTCAGGCGAATGAGCCCAGTCGCATGACCCATTCGTACGACTGAGTCAATCGCATTGTTCAAATGTGCGACTGAAGTTCAGTCACATGAACCAATCGCACGAATGGAGGTCATTCGCACAAACCCTGTTATAGCTCATTCGTACCTCTGTCTTATGGTCCATTCGTACGACTAAGCTTAGTCGCATGTTCATTCGTACGACTGAAGTTAGATTCCGGTTATGGTGTATGATACTGGCTAAATGTTGGGTTTGGGAAAGATGTATATGAAGTTTGACAAAGTTTTGAGATGTCATTTGAAGTGTTGTAATGATTGTTAATGATGTAAAAAGTTTTTAATATATAAAAAAATTTCCGCTACATTTGTAGTCTCTGAATTATTATTATAACCCAACTAGTAGCACCCTCCTTATTATATTATGATAGAGAGATTGAGGGTGTTACAGAATAATCTACTGATGAGATAATATACCTTGGTGGTTAATAACTAACCTTTTGAGACACCAAGGGTTCAACGAATGAGTGCTAGAAAACAAACCGAGACAGGACACGAGAAGCCACAGCTAGGTGATGCGGGTGTCGTGATGGCTTACGGGAACACGGCAGCAGCAATAGCAAAATGCTTTGGTGGTGTTGTGTGTGTGTTTTTTTTATCAAAGGAATGATTCCTTTTTTCTTCTTACGGTAGCTCAAAAAATGGGTGAAGGGTTCTTCACCCTAATGATCCCATTATATGCTTAATTAATCCCTAGCGGGCCCTGGGCCCGGTTGGATTAATTTAGCCCATGATATTAAACGAAACCCGTAATCCTTTGATGTTAATAACTGATGTTTTTATTAATTAATTTATAACCAATATATATTATTAAACCCGAGAGTGGTGCGTATTTTTACCAGTTAATCTAATTAAGTGGGTTTGAACTCGTTGCCCACGGTGTAACTCTTACGGATCATAGCTCGGTTGGCAATCGTTAACTAATCGAACCCGTACATATAATCCAACACCTTTATCTCCTGTTCTTTCTCATCCAACTCTAGAAGTCTTTCTTGTATGATACCAGCTCTTCTATTAAGCAACTTTTCCATCCTTGAAACTCTCAACAACAATTCTGTGATCATCTCATCCTTCTCATCAGGCTTGTTGGTTCCTGATTATGCATAGCTTTTAGAAGGACCTGCCTCAGATTGAGCTTGTCTCACAGGCATTCTCGTTGTATGATCCTCCTCATCTGGAGATGACTCGGATTCATCCGAGAGCTGGTAGATTTGCCAGACTCTACAGATTCAGCAGCAGTTGGAGATAAGAAAAGTGGAAAAAGTGAGCTTAAGACATACAACGAGAATGGATTGGAGATGGTTTGAAAGGAGATGCAATTTCAGCTTCTTGAACAGAAGGTCTAGTGTGAAGATCACAACCTACATCAACATATGGTGACACTGGCCTTTGTTCTTCTTGTTCTTCTTCATCATGCTCATCAACATGTTGTTGATTATAAGTAGCTTGTTCTTCTTCTTCATGAGCTAGCTCATCAGCTGGAGCTATATCTTCTTCTTCTTCTTGATTGATCTACTGTAACATCCAAGGAAGCAAGGGAAAGAAAGTCCCACTATAAAAGTTCCTTGGATCCCTTTTCTTGATGTACTTATAGGACTTGGCATTATAATGGGGAATGTCTATTACAGGTCCTACATGTACCAGTTAGGGAAAGGCTTCATTGATAAGACATTGCAAGAATCTTGGATACATAAGAAACATATGCCTTCTTCCCTCTTGAATGTTAGACACCAGGCCATTGAATACATATGCTGACATATTGAATGGCCTGTTTGTGCACAGAGCACATATAGCAGATGATGTAGTAACAGGGATGTCATTCCATCCTGTCTTTCCTTTTGATACACAGTATCGGAATATATGTGTCTAGAATCTCCATTGTACATCCACCAACTCTTTAACTATCTGTTTTCCCTCATATCCTCCTTCATGACGAATGTATGAATGAACATAAAGTATAACGTGATGAAGTGAAAGATAACAAAGATAAAAAGTGAAACGTGTTGGACCCAAGCAACACTTGAATCATGAATTTGATGAAGATTCTAGATCAAACACCACAAAATAAGATGAACAATGAAGAACATCTCAAGAACAACTCAAAACCCCTTGTTTGATCCAAAAATGTGATTACAAAATAATCTGAAAGTGGAAACCCTAATCACTAGCTCCTCCAAGCTTAAAACCCTAATTGTCATACTTTACTATATATAGTAAATGACAATTTACTAATAACACTTAGGACCCTAAACTATGACAATTAAAAATTACAATTAAAACCCAAAATGTCTAAAAACAAGATTAAATATATTTTATCGACACAAAATATATTTATTAACAATAAATATCCTAGACAAATATATCTTCAACATCTTGTCTCTAATCTTCGTCCCGAACGCGTCATGCTGACTGTTGCGTTGACTGTGACCGTTAACGTTGACTTTGTTGACTTTGACTGTGTTGATAATATTAGACTATCCTTCAGACCCAACAATTTCCCCCTTAGTCTACTATTATCAATGTCTTTCATCGTGATCAGTACCGATAAGTCAACTGAACTTGATCTTCAATTTGGTAAGCTTCAGTCTCAATGTTGAGGTCCAACAATATTCCCCCTAGACTGATGCTTCCCAAATTTTTTTGCTGGAGATCTTTATCTCACAAGTTCCCCCTTTTTCTATGCATCTTTTGTGAAGATATTTAAAAGCTTTCCCAACTCTCTAATCTCAAGTGCTTCAGAAGATGTAGGAGGAGGATTCCTAGCTCGGTATCTTCTGCAAACTTGAGGAACAGGTTCTCTGATCAGGTACACTGCTCAACTGATGATCGGCCATCACTTGTAGCAAAATCTGAAACACATTCTCAAACACAATCTCGATATTTCTAATTAGATCATTCATTTTAACAAAATAAACCCGTGTTTATCTGTGTGAAAAACAAGCGAACCCGTGTTCGAATGTGCGTGCAATTTCCCATGAAATGCATGAAAATGATAAAATTGTAATAGCATAATATGGAAGACCTAAAGAATTTTGAAATGAAAATTATTATATTTTTTATTATATATAATATAATTTTTTTTAATTTTAATTAAATATTTTTTTAATTTTATATATCTATTATTTTTTTCTTTTTTTTATACCGAGAACTGAATCGATCATGAGATCACATCCTCAAAATATACTTTAGCATAAACATGAAATTAATCATCGATAAGCAATGAGATCATACTGATAACTGAATCCAATAACAGTCTTTGAATGATTTTGAAATTCTCAAACAGATCAATAACGATTGCTGATATATTTGTCCACTTAAACCCATGCCCTATCTTTTTCAACAAGGATCAGATGATTCGTTAAGGTTCGATTAAGCACTTTAGAATGCTAGGACCCCATAATCATTTGGCAAAAACCCTCACCCAACCTCAGGATTTCTTGAATTTTGTTATGATCTTTATAGAACAAGGCTTGTGCATGAGTGTGTAAGTGATTATCAACAGAATATTGTATTCTGTGATGAATTCATCATTTAGATGATTTGATACAACTTAGATAAAATGATGAGAGCTCCAGGTCTATACTCACGTATATCAAGGAGATGACCATTTAATCATGTGCCGATAAGAGCTCCAGGTCAGTACTATCGTACAGCAAAGGAGATCATCACTCCAGGTCAGTACTTTCGTATAGCAGAGGAGATTAGCACAAACACAAGACACATAAATACACCAAATATGGCAAAGAGATAGTGATATAGCTTATATGATTTGCATCACGGTGGGTGAAAGATCAATTCTCAATCTGATTTTTGTCGGGACTCAGTTTTCGTACAGGCCAAAATGATTGCATAAATCCAGACATCCTTAAGCATTTATTTTAATCTAAATCATCATGCTGCTGTCTACTTTATTTTTCAGGCTAAGGCTACCAAACATATCATTAAAGCATCTGTTTGTTTTTCTATTATTTATATTTAAAAATAAGATATAAATCAGATAACAGCATCAGTTACTATCATTTCTCATTTTAAAATGCAAGTCATGCAAGGACAAGTATTTCAAGATGATATACAATCATTTCTCAGTCATTTCGAATCAAGTTCCTAGTTCTCTTTTCATTTCTTTTCATTTTGTTTAATTTTGATTTACTCTCCCCCTAAATTTTATTTTAGCAAACCTATTATAATTTTTTTTAATTTTTGTTAATATTTTTTTATTTTTTTTATATTTTTAAATTGTACAAAAACTGAAATTTACAAAAGAAGGTCTTCCAAACTACACTGATTATCAAGAGAAGAAATGAATTATCAAGAAATATGCAGTGATTGTGAAGTAAGATGTGAGAATGCAGATAAAAATCCAGATTGTGGATATAATACCATGACCTTAACCTGTTTGTTCTGCCTCAGATTTGAATTAGTAACAATCCCTGTCAGTAAACGGATTACTAACAGTCCTCCTGAATTGTTCCTGCACTCATAAATTGATTAGTTAGAAAGAGGAACCGGGCCATCATAGTCCTGGAAGTTTCTTTTTCATCAAGATAAGTAACAAGCTTCTGCACACAACCGTTTAACAATCGGGGATTTCTGTATCCTTCTTTTTTTTTTTTGAAGAACATCTCAATGATAAAGAATGTCAAACCATGACAAAGTTCGCTTAAAATCTGGTAGTCTTCTACAAAAATTTCATGAAAGTGTTCAAGCAATAATATTGACGATAATTTCTATAGAAGGAAATCATGTTCAGAAAATAATGGAAGAAAATGATGAAAAAGAAGCATTTAACTCTTGCTCAGGCACCAATAACTTCAGTTGCTTCAGGAATTGCCTCATCAGTAGGTCTTTTGACCTTCACACCTACGTCTTCAGAGTAATCTCCATGAACCTCCATCAACTTCCCATGTCAAATTTGGGTGCCTTCAAAATCTTGACTTTGCGGATGAACACGTTCTGCAATGGGTAAATGCTTGATGTTGCTTTCTCAATATCTCTACCAATTGATTCAGGGATGAACTTTGAACCAACTCCTTCAAATCACATGATTGGGCTTGGGTCACCATGATCTCTCTCATCTTCCTACGAATCTGTTTGATTTGACTAGATTGTGCATAGCAGGTACGTTTCACCTGATTGGCAGGCTTCTTGGTGAACCCGATGCAAAACATTCTTAAGGTGTAGTTGTCAGTTGTCTTGACATCAACATGTGCTTCGATCAAAGACTGCCACTTCTTCACAAGCGACCTCAGCTTATCTGTGGTGAAATCCATACCCCAAAAATTAGTCAAACATTCTTTCCTTGAATGTCTTCAGCTCTCAGGCGGATCTTTCTGTAGAATGATCCTCATCATTTTGAAGGTCAGCCAATAACACCTCAAACACAAATTGTTCTGCCAGTTTAGCTTCGGTGACTTCTGTCTCAGGCGCATCTAGAACAATAATCTCCTCCTGAGTTTTGAGCTGCTTGTATCTCCGGTCACCGGCTTCTTGATCGCTTTTGAATTGTTTGATCCATTGTCTTGCTAGATCATCCATCTCCTGTTATGATTATCAGTTCTTTTACCTTTTCATTCAGAGATTTATTGCTCTAACTCCTCTTGCTTTATTGGTAACCCTCATAAAGAGGTTAGCTTCTACTTCAGTCTCCCCTCCTGCCCCGTGTTTAATTGGATTTTCACATAACACTTTCAGATCATCATCACAAAATGAGAACACTTCCATGGGGTCAAACAATCTGATTTCTGGTCTGTTGCTTCCCTTCAATCTGATAACAACTTCACCTATGTTATTATCATAAAACCACTTTCCAAACTTTTGTAATCTTGGTGGCTGAGTATCAGGAACTCTGATCTGTTCATATCTTGGGAGCTGCAACCTTCAACACTATCTTTCCTTTCCATGAGACCCAGTGTTTGTCTTTCTTTGATCTTTGTCTCTGTGGTTTTTGATAACCGTTGACAAATTGTCATCAGCTGCTCTTTTGATGACCACTTCAAAGGCTTCTGCTCTTGGATTATCTTTCTTGCACAGGAGAGGAAGTTCAGCCAGTCGTCTTAAATCCCAACGAGGGAGTGTATTGAAGTGCTTTCGATGCTTAATGTAGGTAATATCACCCCTACGCCTTTTTATCATGTAAGCATCGACCAAGGCATTGAACTTCCAAGATATTATCCTTCGTTGCATTTGTTTTGTGTTTGGTTCAGAGACATGTTGAAAGATGGGAACTTCAGTCACAACCTCCTTCCTTCTTGAACCATCAGATTATCAAGATCAACATATTAGTGCTTTCTGGTTTGCTAAAACATAAGTATGTGACCTCTTTATCCTCAATAGTGTATGTATCAGGCTCATTTTCTGGATCTACTTCTTCTTCTTCATCACCTTCCACAATAAGATTTTCTTCAGGTTCATCAATTAAGTTGAAATTTATCTTTGAGCCTCCTGTCACTTCAGGACCAGTAAAAAATCAAGATCAATCCCCATATCTCATCAAATCTGGTTCATCAACAGTTTCTTTCTCTTTTCTTTTGGATCTGGTTAAGTCAACTACTTCAGTATCATGTATATCCCCAGATTCCTCAGTTGTATGTGTGTCCCCAGCAATCCCAGTCAAACCCCCATATTTCATTAGAGGACAGGAAGTGGAATCTTCAGATTTTTGAGTTCTGTTACATTCAGGCAGGTTCCAATCCAGCTTTCTCTTTTAAACCCATTCAACTCTCTGAAGATTCTCACAACAGATACTGTTGGTCTTTTACCATCCTTGCCATTCCTTTGATCACATCACCTTTTCTTTATCTCGTTTCTCAAGCTCAGCGTATTTGACTTTTAATGTTTCCAGCTCATTATTAGCAGTAGATTCAGGTTCTTTTGTAGTTTGAGGAGCAGCTTCATGTCTTAGTTTTGTTCTCTTCTCTGCTTCATACTGAGAGCTTGCACCTACTTCTGCTCTTTTCTTTGTTCTTTTCTTTGCTTCATACTGAGAGCTTGAACCTACTTCTGCTCTTTTCTTTGTTCTTTTCTCTCTTTGTATGTCTAATTCAGCTTGAACCTCATCTACCTCGTCTTCAAGATTATACTCTTTATCTCTAACATACCTTTTCCTCTTCTTTAATTCTTTCTCAGCTTCTTTAATACTTTCAGCAACCCTCATGTTCTCTACCTCTTTCAACTTCAAAATGTGTATCCATCTGTCAGCAGGGTACATATTTTCCCACAAGTAAGTGATTTTCCCCACACAGTCATGTCTGACAGATTTACAGTCCCCAAAAATTCTGATGTTCATTGGCCAGAACTTCAATGTATCGCCAACTATTGGTAGATTAGGCTTCAAGTCATTAATAATCATTTGTATGAAACGAGGGTAAAGCAACCATTTCTCCTTTCTAGCTGCTTGGATGTTCTCAATCATGTAATTGTAGATGAGCTTGGCTATGTTAGCCTTTTGATCCTGACAGAAAAGGACCATAGCTCTTGCCCACTCTAAATTTAAGCCATCTGTTCCCCCTCTTCTATGATCCAGGCACATTATGAACACATGTGCAATATATCTCCATTCTCGGATCATATAAGACTTGATAATTCCATCTTCTTTTCTCCTGGCATTGGTCCTTCATAGCCTGCAGTCTACAAGGCTTTGTAAATATCCTTGGCTGACATCTTGATTTCTTCGCCAACATCTCCTTCTAATCTCAGAATTCTAGCCACGTCAGCTTCAGTAAAGGAGATATATTGATCTTGGACCTTTGAAACAATCTTAGAGGTCTCTTCACTTACATCAAACACAGCATGTCTCCAAAAGTCACGAATGTGCAAACCATATATCTCTGGACAGCAAGATATAGCATTGGAAATATGTGAAGATTTCAGCCACTTGATTGCATCTTTGTAGCCTACGGCCTTCTCATGGTTTTCATTCAAAAGAGCACACATGTTGTGCTTTTCTTTAAAGAGGAGAGTCGATATAATGACTGAAACATAACCGGAAGTTGATTAGATGAGAGATATAACAATGTAAATGGAAGAGAATTTGAAATTCAAAGAAGTAGGATAGATTCGCTAAATGAAAAATACATTCGCTGGTCAGAGAATCTAAATGTCAGTGGAACCTACAAGTTCGCTGACGGTTAGGCACAAGCAGTGTTACCGGGCGAACTTATAGGTTCTCTGGAAACCTTTGGGCGAACCTATGGTTGCGTACAGACAGCATAACGCCATAGATTCGCTCAATGTTTTGAACTTTTGTTCAGATTCGCTGGCAGAACTTTAGGTTCGCTAGAACCGTTGAGATTCAAAAAAAAATCAGATACGAACACATAAGCATAAACACAATTCAACAGATTCAGAACCATTAGGCGACACCACAAAAACACAAAGAACACTGAAACCTTTGCTTAAACATTCTATTTGAACATGTAGAGAGTTCTAGGGTTTAATCGATCAAAATCTAGGTCAAACGGATGTTGTAAGCAAAGGTAAAGCAATAAGAAGAATCGGAATGCTTACTTGAAGATGATTTACATACGCATTTAACAAAAGAAAGATGCAATTGAAGAAAGAGTGTGAACCGAAAAAAATACGCCGGTCATCGTGTTAGCGAATGTGATGTTCGCTTGCACTGTGACTGGTATATATGTATACCCTAAGTTCACTGGCAGTTAGCGAATCTATAGATTCGCCCGGTAAACTCAACATGTTGGTTTGACATGCAACTGGTCGAGCTTACTGGCGAAACTATAGGTTCGCTAAGGCGAATCTTAATTTCTCCCGACTCAAAAACAAGTTTTAAAATAAGATAAAATTAAAAATTAAAAGTTAAAAATTAAAATAAAATAAAGTAAAATAAAATAAAATTGAAATAAAATAAGATAAAAATAATAATAAAAATAATAAAATTTGCCTATGAATACCTTATTGCCCCATGAAAAAATTTAAATAAGACTAAAAATTATAAAATAGAAATAAAATCAGAATAAAATTAAAATTAAGTGATAGAAGGATATAATATCATTTTTCAGAGGGGCATGACTTAGTGAGATTGCTGATATGTTTGTCCGCTTAAACCCATTTTTGAATTAGGAACAATCCCTGTCAGTAAACCGGATTAGTAACAGTCCTCCTGAATTGTTTCTGCACTCATAAACAGATTAGTTAGAAAGAGGAACCCAGGCCATCGTAGTCCTGGAAGTTCCTTTTTCATCAAGATAAGTAACAAGCTTCTGCACACAACCGTTTAAACAATCGGCGATTTCTGTATCCTTCTTTTTTTTGTAAGAACATCTCAATATTCGTAACTGTGTTGTTGTTAGAAAGGAGGTGCACGACCATGTTGTCGTTAGCTCAACTGTGTGCGGTTTTAGTAACCCGAAGGATGCATGCAGGGTCAATCATTGAGATCGACGGGACCCTTGTGGCATGCCCTAGGTAACTGGGTCAGCTTTGTGCACAATATTCGTGGTCTAATTGTAGACCACATGCCCAGCATCCGCTTTGTGCACAATGTTTGGGGTATTGCGTATTGGTCTGGATGAAAGGGAGAGATGACTTGCCCTAGGTGACTGGGTCAGCTTCGTGCACAATGTTCGTGGTCTAATTGTAGACCACAAGCCCAGCATCAACTTCGTGCATAATGTTTAGGGTATTGCACATTGGTCTGGATGAAAGGGAGAGATGACTTGCCCTAGGTGACTAGGTCAGCTTCATGCACAATGTTCATGGTCTAATTGTAGACCACAGGCCCAACATCAGCTTCATGCACAATGTTCGGGGTATTGTACATCGATCCGTATAAAAGTAAAAGAATGACGTAAAGTACAAAAAGAAAGTAAGAAAGTAAAAGATGATGTAAAGTATGATACGAAAGTATGAGAATGAGAGTAAAAGAGAATGTAAGGTACGATATGAAAGTATAAGAATGAAAGTAAAAGAGAGTGTAAAGTACAAAAAGAAAGCATGTATATGATAACAAATGTTAATGAAAAGAATGAAATGAAAGAATGTATACGATGACTAAGATAGTAATGAAAGTATGAAAGAATGAAATAAGCAATAAATATTGTTTGAATGTACGTATGATGTGTGCTCATATACGAAGGTAAAAGTATTTCTTGGAAAGGTATTTTGTATATAAAACAAACAAGGCATTTTGATACGTATAAAACTAGAACTCACTCAGCAATGCTGACTTTTATGCATTTTCAGTTGGCAGGTAATTTGCTGAGGATGGCACCGGGGAAGGCTACTTGGCAGGGCAAGATTGGCATGCATTCACACATATGATTATTGTTGTTTTGTAATGCAATTAACGAATGTTTAATATTCTTTTGTAACCCAACAATGTTGTATTGCATAACAACATTAATTTATTAATCAAATGAATGGGCTTTTGTTAATGTCATTCCGCTGCAATGTTTTATGAAAAATATATTATTATGTATGTTTAGTGCTATGAATGACCAACTTTGAGGTGTCCGGGAACAGGGCCTCACAACCTGTATCGGGTTTTTCATAGTTTTCTGGGCCTATATCTGGTCCTGGCCTATATCTGGTCCTGGATTTGGACCAATGCATTTTTAGACTTGGGCTTCCCACACATCCTCTCCCCAATATGGGCTTCAAGTTGATCTCTCACAAACATATACCAATGTTGAATCTTGGATTCCTGATTTGGGTGCTACCGCCCATATGTTATCTCATCCTACCATTGTTTTTGGTACTATTCCTTATACCGGGTCTGAACGTGTTATCGTTAGTAATGGTACCTCTCTATCTATATCTCATATTGGTTACTCTTGTCTTTGTTTGCCTAAGTGTATTTTGTTACTTAGACATGTTCTAGTGGTTCATGGCCTTGCCAAGAACTTGCTGTCAATCACTCAACTTGTGATTGATCATCCTATTTCTGTACTATTATCATGTTTTGGTTTATCTATACAGACTCACAGCGAACAGCTACTCCACCACACGCGAGCTAGTCCTCGTCAGCTGTATTCTCTCACTGCTACTTCCTCTGTTTCTCGAGAGCTGTGGCATTCTCGACTGGGTCATCCTTCGGATGTTATGCTGTCTAGGCTTTCATCTTTGCACTTGTCTTATTTTTCATCAAATAAACCATGTAATTCATGTTTTATTTCCAAATCTAGTCGTTTACCATTTTATTCTGTTGTATAACATTCCACTATTCCTTTATATGTGATTCATTGTGATATATGGGGTTCTTCTCCTGATTTATCTTACTCTGGCTATCGTTACTTTATCACATTTATTGATGATGTTAGTCGATTTACATGGACTTATCCTTTGACTTCTCATTCTCAGGCTATTGATTGTTTTCATCATTTTAGACTTTGGTTGAAAATTTATTTTCAAGCACCATCAAACATCTCCAATATGATGGTCCCCTGAGTTAGTTCATAGAGCTATGGCTCAATATCTTACAGATGCTGGTATTCCTAATCGGATTTCTTGTCCTCATACACCTTAACAAAATGGGGTTGCTGAGCGCAAGAATCATCATTTGTCTGAGGTTGCTCGTGCCTTATTGTTTCATGCTCGTCTGCCAAAGAAATTTTGGTATGATGCATATGCGACTATAGCCTTTCTCATTAACGGGCTTCTACAATGGTTTTCTCATCATTTTACACCTTATGATTTTATTTTTGGTACTTCTCCTGATTATTCAATTCTTCGTACTTTTGGGTGTCTATGTTATCCGTTTCTTGGTGACACACGACTGGATAAACTTTCACCCAAATCTACTCCTTGTATATTTGTTGGCTACGCTCCTCATCATAGTGGTTATCTTTATTATGACCCTACCACTTCTCGTACTATTACCTCTCGTCATGTTGTGTTTCATAAGACAGTTTTTGATATACCAGCATTTGCTTCTTCATGTACTTCTGATTCCTCTTCTTTCTCTGATTTCTTTATTCCTCCTCCCACTTACTCTCCTTCTTACACTTCCCTTCATCCTCCTCCTCCACCACCACCTCCTCCTCCTCCTTCCCATCCTATGGTCACTCGTTCTCGTGATCATACTCAACAGCCTAGACAGTTCCCTGATCATGTTCTTTTTCATATGACTGCTGATCCCACTATTGAGCCTTCCTCTTTTCTCAGGCTCAACACTATTCTGTTTGGTGGGATGCTATGTGTACCGAGATTGGTGCGCTACATTCCAATCAACATGGGATCTTGTTCTTCCCCCTGCTTCGGCTAATATTGTTGGCTGTACGTGGGTCTATAGGATTAAGCATAATCCTAGCTTGGTGAGTCGTTATAAAGCCCATCTTGTTGCTAAGGGTTTCATCAGACTGAGGGTGTTAATTTTACTGAGACGTTTAGTCCTGTGGTTAAACCTACCACCATTCGTCTTGTTTTATCTCTTGCCTTTTTTCATGGGTGGACTATTCGTCAGGTCGATGTCAACAATGCCTTTCTACATGGTGACTTATCTGAGACAGTCTACATGTCTAAGCCACCTGGCTTTGTTGATTCTTATCGACCTTATCATGTTTTCCTTCTTAAGAAGGCTCTTTATGGCCTTAAGCAGGCTCCTCACGCTTGGTTTTCCATGCTCTCTACTGCTCTTTTGACCGGTGGTTTTACTCAGTGTCTTTCTGATAATTCACTTTTGTCTATCAGCATGATGGTATCACTTGTTATGTTTTGTGTATGTGGATGATATCATTATTACTGGTAGTTCATCTTAGTTTATCTCTTCCCTAATTGCTCGTCTCCATTCTCAGTTTGCACTCAAGGATTTGGGTATATTATCCTATTTCTTGGGTGTGCAGGCGACTTTTTCTGATGATAGACTTTATCTTTGTCCGCAACGTTACTTACTTGATTTGCTGCAGTGTACTGGTTTAGCTCATGTCGCCCTTTATCTACTCCTGTTGCCTCTGGTAGGCAACTTTCTCAGTAGTCTAGAATACCGTTAGCTGAACCTACGTTATATCGTAGCACTGTTGGTGCTTTGTAGTATCTTGTCTTGACTCGTCCAGAGATTGCTTATGCGATTAGTAAGGTGTCTCAGTTTCTTCAGACTCCTACTGATCGTCACTGGGCTGCTATCAAGCGCATTCTACGGTATCTTCGTGGTTCTGATTCTCTTGGCCTGACTATATGCAGATCTTCTAGCTTTGATATTCATGGGTATTCTAATGCAGGTTGGGCAGGTTGCCCTGATGATCGTCGTTCTACTACTGGTTATTATGTTTTTCTTGGTCCCAATCTCATTAGTTGGAGTTCTAAAAAGCAACATACTGTTGCCCGCTCTAGTATTGAGGCAGAGTATCGTGCTCTTGCTCATACTGCTGCTAAGATTCGTTCACTTATGTCCTTACTTACTGAGTTGCATGTTCCTCAGTCACACCCTCCTATCTTATGGTGTGATAATATTGGTGCCACATATCTTGCTGTCAATGCAGTGTTTCATCAGCGTACGAAGCATCTTGAGATTGATCTGCATTTTATTAGAGATATGGTTTTGTCCCGGATGCTTTGTGTTCGATATGTGCCTACTACTTCTCAACTTGCTGATGTGTTTACCAAGGGTTTATCCATTTCACGGTTTAATCTTTTGAGATCTAAACTTCACGTGACTATCCCCCGTTCAGTTTGAGGGGGCATATTAGAGATATTATTCATATTTTGTTATGTTAGTTGAAGGTTGTTAGTTGTTGTTATGCTAGTTGAGATTAGTTGAGATCTAGTTCTAGATCCTTTCATTATCTCTATAAATAGTCATTGTTCTTATTTGACATAATAAGAGAGAATATACATTCAATCTTTATATCCTTTGTTTTCAATTATTAACATATCTTGCTCTTAGCTTTAAATAACACAATAAAAGTAATTGATGCAATAAGAATTACAATGATATAGAACTATATTGTTTCCTACGTTTACAACCACAAACAAAATAAAATATGAATCAAATGCTAATTTGGCATGAATAATTAGGGTAGCCGGCGCTTGACTTAGCTATTGCTTTATGTGATGATTGGAGGTTGTTTTTCATGCCTTGTACCTATTACTTCAGGATCACAAAGCAATATCCTTACTAATTGGTTGAAGCCCTATTATATTTGACAAAACTACAAATTATATGAAACTTTATCTTTTAAAATAATTAAATTGTATAGAAGTGTATAAATCTTTAAACTCTCGTAGCCAAACCAAATGCAATAGTGGTTTCAATTTTAGTTTTACCGAAAATTTTTAATAAACAATACGTCAAATTTAAAATTTAAAAATTTATGAAGTACACGAATACATTAAAACATTAAAGAAATTAAAATCTAGTAGAAAGGTAACTAAAGAAAAGAGACTAATACGTAAAAAAAATACATAATAGTATGGTTAGCTTCTTGATATATTCTAGGAACTTTCAATGATTTACGAAACTCCAAAGAGTACTTCGGTTTGGTGCCTATGCGAGCCGCGCATCATTTTACAAGCCCAGGGCTCTATGATTATGAAGCCCATTATGTAGCTCATTCCTAACAAAAATGACTTTTTTATTAATTATTATTATTATTATTATTGCTACTGGTTATTATATATAATCAAATTAGACAGGATAAAATTATAAGGTTAAATTTGATAATGTAACTTTTATAGTCTCTATTTTAGTAAAATTGGAATATAAATTTAGCTTAGTTTGATATACGAAAATTTAGTATAATTTTCTTTTGTTATTTTGGAATTATCATTATAAAACTTAAATAAATTTTGTTGTGACTTTTAAACATGCAATTATGTAAATTCTTAAAACATGTTTGAATGAGTTTATTTTGGTATATAAATATCTCTGAAAGTAAGTATGTAAGTAGAAACGGTTTTTTATGAGAAATAGTTGTGAATGATCAATCCATATCAATAAAAACTAATAATCAATGTTTCACAACTTGGCTAAATTGTAATAAATTCAATACAGAGGTTTTAGAGGCATTAATTTATAACACGATTAAAATTTTTAAACAAAAAACTTATTTTGTAAATTTTTTACATATTTTAAAATAACATAATTAAATGATTAGACTTCATTATTTTTCATTTGATGCGTAAAAACATTTAAAAGAAATTATAAGGAAAAGAAATAGGTAGTTAAACAAGTAATTTTCATGTTTGATATTTGTTTTACTCGCGTCATTTTTAACATGTTAAACACGATAAAACCTGTTTTGTCAGCTCTAGTTTTAGTACTTAAATATGATCATTTGGTAGTTTGAGAATTACTACCTTGAGGACTAAAATTAAAGGACGCTTATCGAGAACTCAAGAAGACAAAATAAAAAATAATAATAAACCTATAATTTTATGTAATCTACCTTGTGAAAGTAGCTTAATAGCATAACAATATGAGAAATACATCTTCATATCTTTATTGATATGTTTGATAATGAGATAAAATGGGGATATTTATAGGAGTAAAAAAAACCTAAATATTTCATAACTCCAACAACCATTAAGATGGTATGATTATCTCTAATTCAGGTACATAATATCTATCTATATAATTGTTAATAATCATAATAAATAATATTTATAACACTCCCCTTTGATATCAACTTAACACGTTTTACAGATGCTGCCTCGTTAAAACCATGTCTGGCAAAACCCAGTGGGACAAAACCATAGCTAATGAAAAAAGAAGTGCAGTGCGTACAAACTCCCCATGTTTGCATCAGCTAGTTGCCTCGTTAAAAATCTAACTAAGAAAATCCAATGAGACAAAACTTAGTGAAGGAAAAAATAGTTCAACTTGAATTATAATCCCCCTCATTTAAATATGCATCATTTAAGTAATAAGTGTTGATCTTTTATGAAATACATGATTAATCGATGATCCCTTACTGTGCAATTGCTGAATCTTATCAATGATGCATCATCTTCAATAAAACTTTTGTGCCTTTCTTTATAAACAAATACCATAAGATTCAAAATTATGTTGTGCTACATTATATGCATCTTTAATACTAACTAAACTTGTTGTGATAGGTTAGAAAACATAAACTCATATTATTCGTAATTTGAGAGTATCAAACTATTTGAATTACCATATATTATTGCTCCTCATTTAGTACGATATAAATAATATATCTAATTGTGTATAACTAGCAAGAAATAATAATGCATCACTTGCAATGAACTATGGTACTTCTAGATCAATAATTTCTCAATTGTTTGATTAAAAAATGACGATTTAAAATCCTTTAACGTACTTAAAATGAAAAGTTTTATCAGTGTTAAATATTCAACTCCTCTTGATGTAATTTGAGTGACCAATAAAACATAAATGTTATTTTAGATATCAAATCATAAATTAATAATTTCATTTTAAATTTCAAATTATTCTTTTAATAATTTAAACTCTTTCAATCCTATAGTCATATCATCAACATATAATATGATACTTATGTGCCTCCACTTATTCTTTTCATAAAAGCAAATGGACGAACTACATCAATTAATATTTATCTTTACGAGATAATAATCGAGTCGATTATACCACACTCGCCTCGACTACTATTAATCCATACTCATTTACATAACACATTTCTTGAAGTTTTGATGTTAATGCTTTCGGTATATATGATGATTCACAAACTTTATTTGGTATTAACTCATTACTTATGTGCATACAATCATCAAGAATTTTGGCACATAAATTTTGAACCTTTAACACATGATATTTGTATCATATGTAAAGGTTTCATCAAATAAATTTTCAAAATAAGTATCACACCATTCTTGTAGTGAGATACCATCATCAACGGGTATAATTTCATTTGTAAGTGTTTATTAGTGCACAAGAGTTACATCTTTAAGATGTTTCCAATTAACTTTTAAAGACTCAATTTCTTTTAAAAACTCATACGAAGTTCAAGTTATATTCAATGCAATAACATATATAATATACATAATGCATTTGGATCCGAATATGTATTAAAATAGGGTTCTCGAGAACTCACTTTACATGATTATAACAGTTTAAATAATTCATGGAGTTTCATGTGAGTTTCAGTGTCGAGTAAATCTCAACATTCGTAGTACGCATATCAATTATCTCTTCGTACTACTAGAGTAATTAGATGTTGGTATGTTATTACATCCACCACGGGAGAATGCGTCTCCTTATAATAAATTATAGGTCTTTGCAAAACTCATTGTACCACCAACTTCTCTTTGCATCCTTCTTTTTATTTATTTCATACTAGCGGATTAGACCCGCGCTTTGACGCGGTACGGTTTTACTGTATACGAGAATATCATAATGATAGTTTTTGGGGTTATAAAAGTTGAAAGATTTAATCTAATAATTTATACGTTAGTACTAACTGCCCGAAAAAAATTATGTAAAAAACACTGATAAAAAAGTGTAATAGAAAAAAACTTAAAAAAATAAATAGCTCAAAACAAATAAGAAAATAACGAATATATAAATTGTGACTTTATTATAAATAATGAGTTTTATTATAAATGGTTAAAAGAAATTTTGATAAAACTCGGATATTCATATATAAAACTTAAAAAAAATATTCAGGTGATTAAATGTAAATTTGACATAACTCGAATGCTTAAGTATAAATATGTAAAAAAATGTTCAGGTGAATAAATATAAATTTAATCTAACTTGAAGGCTTAAGTATAAAGTTTTAAAAAAATTTCAGGTTACTAAATGTAAATTTGACATAACTTAAAGGCTTAAGTATAAAAATTAAAATAAAACAAAATGAGTATGTATCAATTTGAAAAAAAATGAGAGAAAGAGAGGGAGAGAAAGTATTATGTTTAATTTCAAATAATCCTTAAAGATTTAAAAGTAAAATTATAAAAAAGATAAAATAGTTTTTTAATTAGCTTTGAGAAAAAAATTATTATGGTTACATCGAGAAAAACTTTACTTTCACTACTTATAATATTTTCTATTTGTTATATATAGTGATATGTCTGCATTAAGCACAAATATATTTGGGTATTATTATTATTATTATTATTATATTATTATTATTATTATTATTATTATTATTATTATTATTATTATTATTATTATATTATATTATTATTATTATTATATTATTATTATTATTATTATTATTATTATTATTATTATTATCTATTCATATTAATATGCTTGGTAGGTGGGTTTTTTTTCCTTTGTTTTTGTTTTTGTTGTTTTATTGGTTTGTTTCGGGTGTAGGTTCGAGGTGTGTTTTGATTAGTTCGTTTATAGGGTTCGTTGGTGTTGTCTTTCTCCGGGTTATTGCTTTCTTTCTTCCGTTATCGATACCCTGACGATTTTTGCTATTAAGGTTTGGGTTTTCTTTTTGTTTCTCTTTTCGGGGCTTTGATTTTTGTTAGTTTTCTATTTTGGACTGTGTCGCCTTCTTGTGGCTTTGATTTTGGTATGTTTTGTGTATGGTGTTGAGCTTTGATTTAGTTTTTGGTTATTCAGGTTTTCTTTTATTATTATTATTATTATTATTATTATTATTATTATTATTATTATTATTATTATTATTGTAATAAAAGTATTAGTACTTTTGTAGTTGAGTATTCAAATAAAATAATACTTATTAATAATTTAAATGTTAATTTAAACTATTATAAATTATAAAATATATATATGTATTAGTACTTTTATAGTTGAGTATTCAAATAAAATAATACTTATTAATAATTTTAAATATTAATTTAAACTATTATAATGATAAAATATATAATATAGTAAATTAAACAATCTCATACTATTAAATATGTATTAATAAAATGAATTAATCAATTAATGTATTGATCATAAGAATTTTAATAAATGATGGGCAAAATAGGAATAATTATATATAATACTTGTATCTAATGCTTAAGAAATTGTCTTAGGTGTCTTAGTTGTTTGTGAAATTTCACTTGTGTCCCACCTTTATGCATTATATAGCAATATAGATAATTCATTAGCTCAAAAGGCCTTGTTTATAACCAACATATTAGATCATTCAACTCCGTCTTTTTTACGTATGTTTATTTTGGCCAATCATTTGTATATTTCTATTCAATTGAAAATTTTAGTTCTTGATCCTCTTCTTTTTCGTCATTTTAAGCGCTACATATAAAGTATTATCGACATTTATTTTTTTTTCGATTCCATGTATTATAGAAATGATATAGTTATTGAGATCTCTTTATTTTCATGTATTTAAGGCTCATTCAGAACCATCATATCTATTGTCTCTGTAGGAGACCCTTATATCATACCTCGACTTAACCAACTTAATACTTGCTCCTTTTCTTAGGATTTTATTATTGGAATTGACTCGTCTATCGGAAACCTACATGTGCCATAGACTCTTTGCTAAAATGTAGTTGTCCTTTTAGGTCACTAACTTTAATCGGAGCATTAGTAGTTGATATATGTGACTTAGTCACTTTTTTAACGCCAATAATTGATTCGTTGATCTATTTAAATGAATTGTCTCTTGAACTTCTAGTTCAAACTGTTTAGTTTGAGGATCAATGTATGAGACGATAATTCATTCTAACTCATTAAGCTTATCAACGGCTTTTTATCTCCCCCTAATGTTAGAAATATTGATTCATCACAATAAAAATCGGTAAATTAAGCCGTAGACATGTCTATCAGTATTGACTTTTAATTTACATATAGATATTATTAATACTCATGATCAATGTTTTCAGAACCGGATCGGACGTCGAACCGGACGCCTTACTGGTTTGGTGGTCGGACCGGTCGGACCGGATGGACCGGATTTAACTATATTTTAATTATATTTATATATGTAATTAAATATAAGTAATTTATATATGATTTATACATATATTTTATAGTTATATATAAAACTTAACTATATTTGTATATCCTACGTACTAATTTATGGTTTAACACCCCGTTTTTACCCACTAAAATAAAAAAAAATCAGAAAACCGGTCGGAACCGGGCCGGTTCGCCGGTCCAACCGCCGGTTCGGTTCGAACCGGCCGGTTCAAAGCTCCAAAAACGAATCACCCTCGACCGGACCGGACCAGCCATCGATTCGCGGTCGAACCGGTCGGACCGGCCGGTCCGATCCGGTCTCAACAACAGTGCTCATGATATATTCTCAACTTACATTAAAGTCCCATCTTTATGATTTGTGGTAGATCAATTACAATTTATACTGCATAACCATAACATTAGATGGGGAATATTTGGTTCCTGATAAAAACCAACTATAATGGGAAGAAAATATTATAACGTTTTGGCTTAATGTGAACTAGATATTTATATCGTCGCGTTGCGACGGGAATTCCGTTACGATCACAAATATCATAAAGCGGGCACCAAAACACATAGCAACGACAAACGGTCATTCCCGTAAACTCTAAGACACCAGAAAATATGTTTACAAACCCAAATCACAAACACTTACAAAACCCAAAACAACGTGAAGAAACCAAAACAAAAGAAGTACAAAAATCTGGGTTGGGTACAACCTCAAACCCGAGCCATCGACAGGGACATGATCCTGAGTATCAAAACACAAATAAAAGGCACGTCGCAACAACGTTTCCTACGCCGTAAAAACCTAATGTGTACTCAATCATAAAATCGAACGTCACTCGGTCGTAAAACCCAAAAGTGTATTTCATTATAAAAACTGTACTTCAAACAAAAGTTGAAATAATAATTCCTAACCCAAACAAAAACACTTGAAGCTTTGGGATTAAATTGAAAAAAACAAAAATTTACTAACCCAAACATAATCACTTGGAAGCTTTGAGGTTAATTTAAAAAAACCAAAAGTTTACTTTGAAGGTTTGAGGTTAATTTGAAAAAACCAAAAGTTTACTATTCATGAATGTTGTCCATTCATATATATAACTAGTTGTTTTCTCCCCCCGCGCTTCGCGGCGGGGTTGAATCGATACTTAGAAAACTCGATAAAAGGCTCGGAAATTCTAGTTTGCTATGGCTGCAAACTAACCGTTTACCACGCCTAACAGTTATGAAACAACAAACAATTTCAAACGAAAGACACAACTCAACCCAAATAGTAACCAGCTAACCATTTAATAAAATGAATGTTATGAGCAATTGTACCTGTTCTTGAGCAGGGCTGATTTCAGTGGCAACATTTGAGACTGAAAAATGAGACCTTCCTTTCTTTACTGGAACTCCAATACCTCCATAAAGCCTCCTACCTTGATTCCGCCCTACTTGACATCAAAGTTTACTTATAAGGTTTCATTTCTACTTTCGCCTCGCATTAAGCAATTTCAGGCCATTATTACACCTCCTTTTCTACTCAACAAATACAATCCGACTCACAAAACAAAAACACACAAAAAAAACAAATATAAACTTGAAAAAGAGGTTGTCATTAGACAATCATAATCTAAAAACTAAGCAGTAGAATCTATATAAGCCTGATTTTCTCAAAGAATTCAGTCTCATTCATCATAAAGTGATACTAATTAGAAGACATCAACAGCAAGTGGCCTTCTTTATAACTAATCAATGAACAAATCATCATAAACAACCAACTCTCTTCATATCCAAAAGAAACAATCATAGAATTTAAAGAACTTAATTCTTCAAATGGGTCGGGTCAAGATGGGTTCGGGTCAAGATGGGTCGGGTCAAGATGGGTTGGATCAAAAAATTAAAAAAATTGATTTTTCAACAAACACCTTAATATATATAAACTACAAATAAAAGTTATTTAAAGCATTGATAAAACTCCCATATAAAATAATTAGTGATGGTGATTTCAAAAACAAAATTAAGCAATTTTATAGAAATATGAACTATAAATCCAATTTCAAAAATACACGTCACCATGCTACGATGTTGATTTGAGATGAAATTAAGCAATTTCATAAAACAAAATTAAGCAATTTCAAAAACAAATTAAGCAATTTCAAAAACAAACTAAGCAATTTCATAGAATTAAACAGTTGTAGTTGTACCTAAAAGTTGCTTCGATGTTGATTTGAGATGAAATTGGTAGTTTGTGAAGCTGTGAACACAAATCGATGGTGAATACTTCAGTTCTTGCGAAGCTTTGAACACAAATCGGCGGTGGTGGTGGTGGCGGCGGCGGCGGCGGCGGTGGTGGTGCGGTGGCGATGGATGGCAGAGATGTGTGAATTCAGGGAGGAATTGGGCTTTGGCTAATGTGGTGAACTGGTGAAGTGGTGATGGGCTGATCGGCTGATGGCTAATGGTTTTAACATAGCCCATCCTGACCCGCGTAATTTATATAAATAATATTTGCAGCCCATTCTGACCCTTTAACAAAACTTTCAGCCCAATATTATCCAATTTTCTTTTTACAAATGCCCAGTTTGGCCCAAAATAAATAACATGGGCTTGTTTTGCCACCCATAAACTCATCTTACCAGGCTAAGAATGACATGTACCTGCAAGTCATCAAAAACCAATGTTGTGCAAGAACTGATGTAAACCTTCTAATAAGTTGAACCTGCAACCAACTTGCAAATGATGTCAAAGTTAATTTGTTGGATAGTGTGTTACAAAAGAGAGAATAACAATACTTACGCTTTACTGCAAAAGGAAACATAATGAGTAGATGAGTAATCTTGGACGACTAAATATTATATCCTTAAAATTAAAGAACAAACCTAGAAATAAACCAAAAGCTAAGTTGTAACGCACTTGATTTCAACACTGATTTTAAGTGGAGTTTGGTTGGTACTCTAGTAATCAAACAATATGAATCTAAGAAGACGATGAAGTGGGAAAGGTGTTAATTTTAAACCGAATAATTTTGATAGGTACAGGGGTAACCAATTTTATGAGTATCACCCTCATTCGAAGCAATAACCTTAAACAAAACACAGTCTAAAACAATCAAATCCACACCTTCAAATCCCAACTCTTACACCAACAACCTCTTATAAAATTATTTTCATTTCATACCTTAATGAAGTCAACTTTTTTAGCATTGCTAGGAAGCACTGTCTGCATCACTGAAAACTGTGACCTTATTTCCTGATAATTCCCACACACGCGACTGCCAAATAAAGTAAAGAAATCAATATGTGTATTAAATGACAACGCTAAAATGTAAAGTAATCATCAAAAGTTAACCTTGTATCATTAAAAGATAGGTTCTGAAAAAACAATAAAATTATGCATTAAAGGAATATAAGCTTGTAAATAGATGATTACTTATAGAAAACAAACAAACAAACAAACATACCCAGTATATCCCACTCAAGAGTAGGGTCTGGGAGGGGTAGGTGGTGGCGAGTCTTTCCTCTACCTCGGGGGTAGAGAGATAGCTTCCAAAGAGACCCCCGAGTCGAAAACGAAAGCAATAGCAATAGCAGACAAAAGCAGGCACATTATATAACATACAACACATACGTATAAGACACATAGAATTTAGGAAAAAAACATACAACAAAAGCGGCATGTTGCACCTATAAAGGACAGGTGAGGAATACGTACACAAACGAGGCTACATTTACCCTTCCTACCCACACATCCCACTAAAAGTCCTTAATTTTAATTCTGCGCCTCCACGTACTCCTATCCTCGATCATGTGCTCAGACAGGTGCAAGTCTACCATATCTCGTCTAATTACTTCGTCCCAGGTCAACCTAGGTCTTCCTCTACTCCTTCTACCCTCTATGTTGATATTCTCTACTGCTCTAGCCGGAGCTACCATCTGTCTCCTCTTCACGTGCCCGAACCATCTTAGTCTTCCCTCTCTTATTTTATCTGTGATACAAGCCACCTCTAGCCTCTTTCGAAACACGTCGTTTCTTATCCGATCCAGTCTTGTCTGCCCACACATCCACCTCAGCATTCACATTTCCGCGACCTCTATTTGTCTCTCGTGCGATTTCCTTATGGCCCAGCAGTCTGTTCCGTATAACATAGCTGGGCGTACTGCCACTCTATATAGTTTTCCCTTTAGTTTTTCTGGAAACCTCTTATCACACAAAATCCATGATGCTGCTCTCCACTTGCACCATCCTGCTTGAACACGATGAGCTACATCGCTGTGTATCTCTCCATCTTCCTGTACGTACGAGCCCAGGTATTTGAACCTAGATGTCTGTGGGACCGTCATACCCTGGATAGTGATTTGGGTGTCCTCTTCAGCCTCACCACTAAAGTTACAATGCATGTATTCCGTCTTAGAGCGACTTATCCTTAATCCTCTACGCTCTAGTGCTGCTCTCCACTGTTCTAGCCTCTCGTTAAGCACCCTTTTTTATTCTGATATTAAGACAATATCATCCGCAAACAGCATGCACCACGGGACTGGCTCTTGTATAGACCTGGTCATCTCATCCAACACTACTGTGAAGAGAAATGGGCTCAATGCCGAATCCTGATGGAGTCCCACTTCCCCCGGGAAGAAGTGTGTGTCTCCGACTGGTGATCGCACACACGTTTTTGCCTCGTCATACATATCCTTGATTATTTTGATATACTTCTCTGGTATCCTTTTAAGTCGTAGACTTAAAAGGATTTTAGATTAATGAAAACTCCTAATGCAGATCAGGAATATTCACAATGAAATAAAGATAGAATTATGAAGGCTGCAACTTGTAATGTAAAAGAAAATATTCCTGCTATAGAGCAGTAGGGAAAATAGTAGCTAAATTAAATTCTAAGTGAAAAGCTAGTATACATGTAAGATATATGTAGGTGAGCTGTTGCATCACTATATCTTTAAATAAAGCCCCAAACATATTATATAAACACGTTGGATAGATGTAATTCAAACATATAAACATGCTTCATTCAGACAATCACAACAGAAGCATCAACATAGAAACATACTGAAACCAAACTGTTGCTCGAAGCGAATTCCGATGAAACCAAGCTCAACATGTTTGCAAGTAGATGAACAACTCCAGCATGCAAAAAGATGCAAGAGACTAATCTCCATGCTTGATGATCATGAACCACCTTATCCCACTCTAAAGCTCCCAACTTTTCCAATCTATAATGAAATTTTTTAAAAATAAACACCATTATGGTCAACAAACATTCACATGCCAAATCAAACCTTAAACTAAAAGCAGACCACACAACTATAATCAAGTGGAAAAGCTTTCAATGTCACAAAAAAGCCCCAATCATAAAGAACAATCATCTTTTTCATACAAATGACATAAATTGATATGTAAGCAAGATTCCCATAACGAAGATGATCATGATTCATCTCTTTACAGCAACACCCCGAATCATAACTAAAGAATCATCACTACATAAATTGATTAATGGGTAACTAACAGATCAATTAACACAACCAAAATGAGTTCATAATCATCAACAACAGCTTACAGGAAATCAACCCACAATTAAGTTAACTAAAACAGCTAAAATCATCAATAAACGCAAAACCGAATTGAGTTTGCAACAAAACTTTGCATACAGTCATACAGAACACAATCCCCAAATCAAATCAACCGTCATCAACAACCAAAACCCAAATCACAAACCCCAAATCAAAAACCCTAATCGAGTATAAATATGAAGAAAACTTACGTAGAAGACGAAGGACCGAAAAGGGGCAGGTGGTCAGAGGGCGGAGAGCAGAGGATGGACCGACTCCACCAACGCAGCCACCACCACCGACCTCCGCCTCTACCAACACAGCCACCACCGTCGACCTCCGCCTCCACCAACAAATCCACCACCCCCAATTTGGGTTTTAGGGTTCGTAAGGGGGGGGGGCAGCAGGTAAAGAGAAAGAAAATGAAGGTAGATGAGATTGGTGGCGGCAGGTGGTGTAGCTGGTGGTGGTGTGTTGTTGCTGGTGACCTTCTACTGGTGGTAGTTGATGATGGAGATGCAAAGTGGTAGTGTGAGGATGTTTGGTGGGGCTCATGTGGTGGTTATTATATAATATAATATAATACTGTTCATCAAAAAACTGTTCATGGCAAAATACTGTTCATCAATTTGGTAATTTCATATTATATAATTAATGTTCTTGCATGTAAACTCACAAGTACATAATGTAACGCCCTGAAATATCGAAGCAACCAACTTAGTAACAACAGGGTCAAGTCGGAAGATAATATATATATATATATATATATATATATATATATATATATATATATATATATATATATATATGGATTATGGACCCAATTTGGATCCATGGGTTAAGGGATAGATGGGCTTAAGAGCCCATTGCCATCCTTAAACAACCCTAATAAGGTATTAGAGCCACACTTGCAACCCAAGCAACAAAAATTCTAGAGAAAGAGAGTAGAGAAAGAAAGTGACAGAAGATCAAAGGTTGGAAGCTTGGTGGATTGAGGGTTGAATATCTGAGTGTTGGGATATCAAACAACGAAGGAGTAGCAAGGATTTTAGGTAAGAATCATCCCTTAAACATCCTTTTTAGAACAGATCCGGATTTCTAGGATTTTGAGTTCAAAAGTTTTAAAGAATCACATAAAGGACACATTTTACGTATGAAAACGTGTAAAAAGATTAGCTATAGTTTCATGGATGATAAACCAAGGATTTGGACGTAAAAAGTTAAGATTTTGGTTAAAAACGGGCTGGTTCGTCATTTTTATATGTCCAGCGAAACTGTGAGCCCGACCATCGAAACTGTGGGCTCTTCCAGCGAAACTAAGAGATTCCCAGTTTCGCTGGTAATTTTGCTAGTGCCCAAGTTGATCAGTAGAACTTGCGAACCTAGGAAATTCCAACGAAAGCTGGGCGCACCTGGCAGCGAAACTGCCATTCGAAACTGCTGGGCGAAGCTGGCAGCGAAACTGCCAACGAAACTGGCAGCGAAATTGCATAGAAATGACCTATTTGAGTGTTAACTTATATGCAGGCTGTGTAGTGCGAATCTAGCCTAAAAAACTTAGATGAGAAACTATTTACTTTGATAAGGTGAGTTTTAGATCCCCTTATTTATAAGTTTTTCTATGTTTTGGGGCTAATATACATAGTAAACCTAAGATTTTCAAGGTAAAGATTTCAAGAGGCTTTAACAAGTAAATGAATTTTCCTATAACAAAATATACTATAAAAAGTCCTTTAAACCAAGGGCGTTGCCCTTGGACCTCACTAAGGGCTACTGCCCCTAGAACCCCGCTATCAGGGGCTGCCACCCCCGAACCTCTGCTGTCTCGCGGAGGGTCGGTTATATGGTTTATTTCTCATTGTTGATGAAATGTGAATGTATAGACTAAGAGTTTATTTCTTATCATGTAAAGTATATGTATAACTAAAGATGTAAGTGAAACTTAAAGAAATGTTATTGGGCTCATAACGTGTATCTTGGTAAAGTAAAGTCTTGCAAGCAAATGACAGAGGAGGGTTGCATTTATTATGCCCTCATGACAGTAAGGCCTAGATTGGCATGTCAAAAGAGTAAAGGCTCGAGAAGGCAGGTCAGTAAGGCCTGGATTGACATGACAGTAATGACCTGTTTGGATACGTTAGTAAGGCCTGAATTGGCATGTCGGTAAAGTCCTGTGTTTATCATAAGCACCGATAGTGACTGGGAATTGACGGGTAAAGAAGAGTAATAGTTAATAATTAAGCGAAAGTCTTAATGATAAAGTATTAATAAAGCGATGATCTGTGTATACTAATGTTCTGTTATGTGATAATTACTTTCAAAGGATAAAGATAATATAGTAATGAAGTAAACCTAGAATTCACTCAGCGAAGCTGACTTTTGTATGCATATTATTCTGACAGGTGAGCTATAAGGCTTAGAGAGATGGTAACATGGATCTAAAGCTTCTTGGAAACCGAAGACCGACATACCTGATTCAGAAGATTGTTAAATACTCATTTTAAAATTTGTTTGATGTACTTAAGCCAATGTTAAAGAATTTCTTTTAATTATGTCATGACAAATTTGATTTAAAGAAATTTTCGTTGCAATATCTACTTACATAGATGTTTTAAATTGATTTCATGCTGTGAATGACCAACTGTTAGTCTTCCTGGGATCAGAGGCCTTACACATAAACTTGAACATTTTCTCTCATGATCATTGGCTTGCAATCAATTGTGTGGTCGTATCAACAAAATCAATTTATGCATGAGTTAAGCCATATGAAGTTAAACACTTGTTCCAATAATCATCAGTATTTTGAGAATTAAACTCATCGTTTTTGCCTAAAGTGATATAGTAAATAGGAACGATGTGCTTGCTACCTCGTTAGCTAAGTCACACACATACAAATTCAAGTTGTGAATTTAACAGCCATTTAGACGGTACATCGATTTTAAACCTCTAAATGGTGTATACGCTAAAATATGTGTATTTTTTATCGCTTCCAGAATTTAGGAATTCACATCTTACTTTTATTAGTAAATCAACAATTTTTTATGAGAGCAAACATTGTTTGTTTAATTATTAAAAAGAATTTTTGGTTCTTCAATACATGTACGTCATCATTGACTCAGCATGGTCTAACCGGTCATGCCAATTAATTAATCATGATTCTGATAATCATCATATATGTTGTATTTGCATTTTTGCTTGTATATAAAAAATACAAGATGATAAGATATTATCATCTCATACTGTCATAGATCATATTGTTATCCTTTTCACATATAATCACCCCTTTGTTTGCCGAGTGGACATCATTATAATTTTCTCAATTATGTCCATAATCATGACATTTATTGTATCATTATATAACCATACTCCTTTAAGGGATGTCGTAGAAAGTTTTACGGTTTTTTTATTCTTTTCTCGGACTTATGAATATGAAATTCTTTCAAACATCTCATACTTCTACATAATATTGCTACTTTATTGAGATGTGATAAACATAAATTACTTCATCCATAATTTTTCTTACAAATAAATATTCTCTTCAAATAGTATGGATTGAGAAGTAATTATATACCTAAGTTATGCAAGACTTATCGATATTAAATCTTACGACTTTCTGCAAATCAATAATGAGATTTAAAAATATGAAATTTTGGTATTATATTAAGCACATATATACTCTTTTCATGAGAGTGATAATAGACCAACTAACTTTGATCTTTTATTCACCTTATCCAATAATCTTTGTATAGATATTTAACATCAAACAGGCATATATTGCGAAGCTAAATCATGTAATCTGAATAATATAACATACCAATATATAGAAGAATGGTATATAATATTACAATAGTGATGGTCTTTCAACCGAAACCAATAAAATTTTAATATTTTATGTATCTATCAGAACTTATTTATTTATGGATTATTATATTAATTGTTTGTGATGAACGATGATACAAAAAACAATGCATATATATAAATTATTTTAATGATAGAAAGTGTAACAACAACAATGTGTATAACTTGTTGTATATATAATTTTATTTATAATAATAATAACTAGATATTAAAACCCGCGCGTTGTCGCGGGATTATTTTGGGTTTGAGGTTTTTTCTAAAACTGTTATTATCGTGTTGACGCAGTTAAAAAATGTATCAGTTAACACAAACACACCTTACGCAAAAAAATCTTTAAAAGCAGCGAAAAGTTCGTACCATAAGAAAAAATAAAAAAATAACTTTTTACTAAAAAAGACAGATCTCACTAATTATGTATCAAATTTTAAACAAATAACTTAATTTTAAAATTATTTTAGTAATTAATATACCTAATTTCTAATGATATTTTCATTCTTAAAATTATTATTATATTAACATTTGTACATTAGAAATTTAACTATAGTTAAGAAAAAAATTGAAGTCCATTCACCACAACCACCACCATCAAAAACCCATTTCAATACCTCTCCCACATTTCACCACCGTCACCACAACAACCGCAACACCACCACCACAACCGCAACACCACCACCATCGTAACCATCACAACCGCAACCATCAAAGCAGCACCACCAACTCAACCATCGCCGCTCCACCACCACCGGAACCATCGCCCGCTCCACCACCACCGTGTGAACCGTTTAATAGGCGGCCATTTCGCCCGGTTCGGGGGGCACTTGAGTCAGCAGGAGCAGCACCACCACAACCGCGACCATCGTAGCACCCCCACCACCACCGCCACCATCGTAGCACCACCACCACCGCCACCATCGTAGCACCACCACCAACGCAACCATCGCACCACCACCACCGCCACAACCATCGTAGCATCACCACCAACGCAACCATTGCAACACCACCGCAACCATCGCAGCACCACCGCCAACGCAACCCCGCAGCAGCACCACTACCGTAACCACCGCGCGCAGATCCTTCATCTCTCTCGCTCCCCCCCCCCCGCAACAACCACCGTAACACCACTATCTCTCCGGCAGCGGCGGGTTCACCGAGCTTTTGAAAGGTGAACGTTGCGGTCCGAAAGATCCACAGTTCCAATCTCAATTGTTGCATAACCGGCTTGTACTTTCAGCATTATAACTTGTACATTGTGCTTTTAAGACTTGAGCTTTTGAAAGTTGTACATTGTGCTTTGCCTTTGATACGGTGACACTGTAGCCACCGACCAAAGGTATTAATATGTATTATAATTATGGTTTGTTTTCCTTTATTATAATCAAAACAACTTTTGGTTTGGTTTGTCATTACATTGTCATATGTCAGTGTTAGGCTAAAATTAACCCATACTACAAAAGATGAACTAACATTCAGTTGCATATAAATATCAAATCAATTTGTCTCACCACAAGGCCTTTGTAGTTTAAATTCCTGACAATTCAATAAACAAAACAATATTTATGAAAATTTAAAATCTTAAAAGTTACTCAACTAGTTGGAAATGTTAGTTTATCAAAAGATTGAACTGAATGTACAATTTTGAATCAATACTATCTTAATACTGTTGCAATTTACCTTGACTTTTTAACATTTATTAAATAAAAAATACTTATAAAATTTAAGACTTATATCCTTAACACATAAATTAATAGCCTTTTGTCAATGTAATTGTACGAGTTAATTTACTTACCTTAGTAAATTGATAAAACTAAATACTCATAATATATAAATATTATTAAATAATAACTTGAAATAAGAACCATTAAAACTACAGCCACTTTAAACCATCATAACCCCATTATTAGTATGAATTGACGGGATATAATAAAGGGCGTACCTGGTGCTGCAAAGAGCTCCCGCGTTTTCGCAGGGTCCAGGGAGGGTCCGTCCCATTTAAGGGAAGATGTACGCGGTCTTTCCCCCACATTTTGTGGGGAGGCCGTTTCCACGGATCGAACCTGAGACCTTTGGTCCTTAGGAACAGCTTTTACGCTGCGCCAAGGCCCGCCCTCATTAACGTATGATTGAAATATGAATCACTACCTCATTAATGAACAAAGAATCGATCTGGATTTGCACTACTCCTTTTCATCGAATTGGCTATATACGAATGGACAGAGTGATCGAGATCAATTATTCTTCATTATAGTTTGACTGGAACATATTTTTTTTGATTGTAGATGACACCGGAAACTACGATTTTAGAAAAGAACACTTTCGTGTTAATAATGTGTTGTGAAAATAGTCTAATAGCATAAGAATGTGAGAAATAGATGTAGGGAGATAGATGTTTACATCTTTATTGGTATGCTTGATAATGAGATACAACGCGGATATTTGATAATGATTTGATTATCTCTAATTTAAATATATAAAATTAATTTATATAATTGTTGATAACCATAATAAATAATATTTTTAACAATCTAAAGTTTATCTTAACTGGTGTATAATACATATAGGGTGGGTAGTATTGTAATTTTCACTTTTCCATAACACTCGCCTATTGGCTTCCTCTAACCCATTACCAGGGCCTTTCCGCATCCCCAATTCAATGCCCCTGCCCGTTCGATTGCTGTGTTCGAAACCTGCGTTTACACATCCCCGCCTTCCCCAAATCGGTTGCCCCTTCGATGTGCTTGCAGCCTGGCCTTCGAATTCGGGTAACCCTTCTATTTCCTGTGCGTATCGGCTTCCCCTTCTGTTCTAATCCGTGCTTAACAGGTGCCATTCTTTCAAATTTCTTGAATTTGTAGCCGTTGTAGGTTCCAATTTGTTGAATTTGTAGGCAGCGTAGGTGATTAGTAGTTGCAATTGAGGTCTTGAAGGTGACTTTGGAAACCTAGAACAACCAGCTTTTAATCAACAAATACCTGCACCTGAAAGTAGGTTCCCATTTGTTGAATTTGTAGGCAGTGTAGGTGATTAGGTTTCAATTGACGTCTTGAAGGTGAATTTGGCCTTCTGTTCTTGTTGTGATAGTTTTCTTTTTTCCTTTATTGAATGAATTATATATCCTTATTGCATGAATCGATTCTTGTTCTGCAGTTGAAAATGGGAATTGGGGTTTAAAGGGAAAAGAAGTGGAGCACTGCCTCTTGAACAACAGCCAAACCTTATAAACAAGCATACAGAAAGCTATACCAAAGTTTTCCAACCAGAAAGCATGCTATAATATGGATCAATAACCTTGACCTCTAATTCTACGTTGCAAAAATATTACAATTAGATTCTTACTTGAGTTTAAGTTGTGGGCAATTGATTTGCAGAATGTATATGTACCATTACCCGTAAACTAGAGTTACACTACATATTCTTCATATGTGTTTGACTTCTTTGTTAAGACATCATAGATAGTACTAATCACTATGCCATTTAGAACACCTCATAAACTCATACCTAAGCTTAAATTGATTTCTCTGTAGAAGTTGAGGTCTTCGGGAATTAATACCCTGCATTGCAAGGACAATGGTTACTATTGAAGTGGATGGACTTTTCATGAAGGTATGAGATAATAAAATATGGTTTACTACGCATCTGCAATCTATGTTTATGTTTTTTTTTTGCTTATAACAACATCTTTATGCATTCAGGTTCATGTTTTTTAGGTTTACTTGGCATCTACAAACTTTTTTTTTGGTTATAATTAAGGCATATTTCACAAATACAACATGATTACACTTTGGTTATTATTTATTATAAATACATAGAATCTCGAAGAATGATAATAATGAATTGAACCCATGTGGAATGGGTAGATAACAAATCTAACCTGTTTGCTTTTGGTTCAAAAATTTGGCTGCAAAATGTTCATGGGACTGACTTTTTTCTCTTTAATGGAGCCATTGATTTGTGTGTTTAAGTCCACAATTGAGCTGTAAAATAGCCTCAAACCTGATCATGTTCTTTTAGCATTATGATTTCATATTTTTCTTTAATAAATGTGTGCAATTTGATTTATCATATGCTACAAAAGATTTTTAGAACACGCCAAATCTAAGACAGAAATAAAACAAGGTATTGGTGCAAATGAATAAATTTTGTTGCTTATGATTATGGTTAGTGTTAAGAATATTGTTTAAGTGATAAAAAACATCTATTTCATTTTGTTAGGTGTTTGTAAAGTTCGAATATGATAAAGTCAAGGTTACTGTGCAGAAATATATTAATTTTGTTGTATGTTGTCAAATTGATCATTGTCTGTAGTCTGAATAAGGAATTTTATATCAGTTTGCTGGTTAGCAACAGTTCTTAAATTTTTGGTCGTTTGCTGGTTACAACAGTTTTAGATTTCTGGTCAAAGAATTTGCTGGTTTACAACAGTTTTGAGATTTCTTTTATTGGGTTTTTGGTTTAGTTATTAGAAGTTGATGTTATATGGTATTAGTTCTTAGTTTTGTAAGTTTATGTCTATTCAAATATGGTTAATTAGTGTGTTTAATTTAGTATTTTGTACACATAAATAAATTGTTATTTAGCTATTTAGGTGTGACGTGATCTTGGTATTGGTAATATCATAAAATGTGGCTGCAAAGACGATAAATGATTTTATGATTAATCTGCATATTATGAATTATAAATGGATGGTCAATTTTAACTTTTTCTTATTTTCTTGATCGGTGGAGGATCAATTGATTGTGTTCAGTTCTTGTAATTAATCTGCGTATTTTGAGCTGCAAACTCTATTGTAATTAAGCATTTGAATATTAGAGTTACCATATAAATCTCCTTTTAAAAAACAGTTTTTTTGGTGTAACTGTAGTTCAAGACCTTTCAATTTTATTTACACATATTCATAGAACTACGTAGGTTAGATGCATATTAGAGTTCGTTGATTTGGGACAGAGGCATGCATATGAGCATGTAATGCATTGAAGATGATATTAATATACTCCATATTATTACCCCCATTATTATAATTGGACTTATATTAATTTTCGAAGAAATAATAATGATTAGAATATTTCCATTATCAATTTTACTTATATTTGACAAACCTTGCAGAACAACAATGGTTGAAGAATTATATTGAAGAACTTAAATGGTGTGAAAAGGTGAAAGTTCGTGAACAAAACATGAATAAAAAACAAGTGATGGTGAGTGATCGGAGTGTAATCACTGATATGATATACAAGAGCTTTCATGATGCGTGCTATATACTCACTTTGGTCAACAAAGGTAAAAGTCTATGAGTAACAGACAAGATACAATCACTTTACTTTTTTAAAAAGTGCATTAATTAACAGAATAAAAGAATCGTATGTATGGACATGTCTAATTTAAGACTAAATGTTTAGTCATCCTTTGCCTTATTGAAGTATTTAGATTATCAATCATATGCTTATCATCCTTTGTTTTATTTGATTCTCTTATAAAAGTTTCACATTGGAGCTTATTCAACAGGAAAGAGTAATTTTGTCAATCAAACTTGATGAAAGTGGTAATTAGCAAGATATTTTTAAATAACAGATATAGATCAGAAGTCATATTATAATGACTGTGCTTTGCTTAATGAAATAGTACATCCTATAGAAAGATTGAAGAGGACCAAATTAGAAGAACAACACTCAATTAATAACCTTTCATGGTCTTTATAGGATGGTTGAATTCATACAAGTCTAGCTCAGTTTAGGCAACATACTTTTTTGATTTAATTTTCTTATCTTGAGTGTTTTTCTGCTCTTGGTTGCATCTTCAGTATTTCATATCACATACCAATAAGGCAAATTCAGCATAATTAATCTTTTCTAAACTAAAGAGGATATTATGAAGGACTAAATAAATTTACTATTTCATGTAGTGTCATTGCAAGAGGAATTGTTACTTCCAATGAATTTTTAACTTCCAAAGTATCCTTGATCTTATCATTAACATGATGCAGGTGAACACAGTAATTGACCAAAAGGCGAATGAGTATGTAGTAGGTATCACCTCAACACCTTTCATAGAACATTTCAAAATATTAGTTGGTCCTCCTCTCACAAATCACAATTGAGACAGTGATATTAACTTATTAGAAAGTAATGATGCTAAAACCCTTCTCACAAGCAAAAATCTCGTAAGTATCCTCATATGATCTCTTGCGCTAATTTGAGCATATTATTAAGTATAGGTACATGTGACTTGTGAGTCTCGGGATGATAAATACAAGAATATGGTGATAAGGGTTGATGTTGCTAAATCTAAGTCTAATAATCTGACACAAATAAGATCTAAGCTTACTTCAGAATATCACAAGGTTTGTACAAAACTAACCCTTTCATGTCAGCCGATGCATCATGCAAGCATTTGTAATTCGAGGTGAAATGGAGTTATATATTGTCTGTAAAGGTTGCAATTTCAAATTGTTTGTTATGAACAAGTCGATCTAGGCTTTGAGTTATCTCAAACGGGTCAAATATAAAAAGTTAGCCGGAAGGGTGCTGAGCCATTCACATGGGTTTAAAGTTGTTAAAGTCTACTTTTATGCTCTTCACTAATTTTGAAATTGATGTGGTTCATATAAGGAGTTTTGGTTTCTGTGTAAGGTAATTAATTTGTTCATTTTAAGAGTTATGTTCTTTTTTAATGTTATATTTTTTTGTAATTTACACATGATCGTTGGTATAATTTATATATTTGGTATGTTTTCCTAACCATAAAATGCTTGAATTGTCCTGATGATAAATATGTATTTGTGTAAAGTTTTATTTTGTGTATCTTATTGATGTACTGGTGAAGGTGTGTTGTGTACAAATTGCTTGAACTGCTTTTGTGATAAAATGTGTGTTTTTGTAAAGTTGTCATATGTGTATTCTATTGAAGTACATGTGATGGTGTGCCTAAGCCTTCTATTATTTAGTAGTAGAGATGATAGTATATTCAGAAATGTTATTATGTTAAAGTTATAGAACATAGATGCCACGTGACAATTATATGCATGTACGTTGTTCATGAAATGCTTCACAAACCTATATCTTGATAAATTTCGATTTCATTTTGTAAACAAATGTGCTGGTTAGCATTTTAGAACTATTAGATCACATAAATGCTACATTTGAGAGAAGACACAATGTAGAACGAATTGCATGGATGGAAGCTTTGCAGGTTGTGAAGGACATGTTTCTTAGAATATCTAACAGTGAATTAATGGCTCTGATTAGTGACAGAATTATTAATGCATAATTTTTTTATAAGAGGGTGTTGTATTTATTCTAATAATTATATTTGAAATTTTATTGCTTTTTAAATGATCTAATATGCTACAGTTTTTGTTGATAGGTTTATGGTTTCAAGTTAAATCATAAACCGTCTTCAAGTTCTCTTCATTTGAGACTTATTATTATTCTTTTCAGCATAGTTGCAAGTGGATTGTTTGACTTCAAAAGAAATACAAAAGATAGTGATTTTTAAAGAGTAAGTGTGATTTTTCCATGGGTTTAGTTTTAGGGTGATTAAGTCCTGCATTGGAGTAAATTCGAGTAAATTCAGTTTTGGTAATAATGAAACAAACACCTGTATCTAAAGCTTGTACATTCTATCCGCCGCATCGCGCGGGTTTCCCACTATCACTATATATGTAGATTTTCGTCATTGCTTGAATGGCGCTTTCAACATTAAAAAGATAAAAAAGATGTAGAGCTTGCTCAACTTATAAATCTATATTAAGCGTAGTGCTGCATGAAGTTCCATGCTTTATTTAGGGGTTTGATGCTCTTTGCTTCGTATTCATTTGTATTTGATAATGACTTTTTAATTCGTTCAGTTCCATGTATCTTTACTATTATATAAAACAAAATACATGGGTAAAACTGGAATTTCATGGTCATCTGTAATACTTGCCTCTTCCACTTCCTTCTGGCCGCGCGTCTGGTGACCAACTGTCTGCCTTCACTTGACGGTTCAAGCGTCCTTCTCTCACCCTCTTAATGGCTTTCATCATCACCGGACCCTCCGTCCCCACCCCTTTGACGTTTGCACTTCCCCTTCGCCATTTCACGAACAGTTTGATCCTCATAAATGGTAATCAAGTCTCTTTCACTCTCATCCTCGTATTATAATCAAGCATCAAAGAAAAACATCAAGAACATACCCGGCTTCAGCTTTTGCATGGAATTTCTTATTATATTGTATTTGATGCTTAATTTTTATCATTCATCGTAATTGTAGCTATTAAATTTTCAAAATAATTATTGCGTTTACAATACTAGATTTGAATATGTTTCCTATGAATATTTATTTGATAAATTCTTTTAGATTAAATAGTCACTATTAAAAAACATATGGTCATAGGTTCAAATCTCACATGTAATGAAAAAAAGGTTGTAAGTTGGGTCAGAGGATTTGCTCTTACATATGATAACTTTCCTCTTAATGGTGGTTCCGGTTTGCGTATTTGAATAATAAAGACGACGATGAGCCAGTGGTACGTTAGTGATCCATTTAACTATTAGAAAAATATAAAAGGAAAAAGGAAAACGTATTTCAAATGTGACTACTTTATTCGCATGTTCCTCGTAATTGCTAATAGTATGGTTTATATTCTCTCAAAACTTCCATCCACATCTTATGTAGCAAGCGGGTCGTTACCCTTGACTTTCAACCCGAGATCCAACCAAGTGTAATTTAAGTTTTAAAAAGATTATAATAATGAAACAATATTGGAAGGTGATTTATTTAAATTAAAAGGTTTATAATAATAAAATATTATTGGAAGATGATTATAATGTTTGAAACAATTGAAATTACTTTACATAAATAAATAATATTATAACTTTACGACCACAATTATAATATCAAAAAGGAGCATGCCAAGCTTTAGGGAAGTGGCATGATAAAGAGATCCATATAGTGGATTATTCAATGATGTCACATGTTCCTTGTGTATTCTTTCCTCTTTATTTGGTTCCACTAAACCCTTCAGAACATTAAATATTCAATCAAGATTCACTTTTGGATTCTCCATCCTTAATAAATTCGATACATTGTATCTTTAGATTAACTTTTATTCCTCTAAAAACCAATTTTACATATTTATACCGAAAATTTTTCAATGTTAGGAAAATTTTTAGTTGTAAAAGATGTCTTCATTAGTATATGGGATACATAATTAACAATCTAATGCTTGCTTCGTAATAAGCCAAGATGAGAAAAAGTTAAGATTAATACAATAAGAATCCTCGATACATGATGTGTGAAACAGAATTTAGCAACAATAGTTGATTATTCATAAGACAGTGACAAATAAATGAAGTTTAGCTTTAGTTTGCCCATAACTATTGCTTGTCATAAATGAGTCTTAATTTAATTTAGTTTATTTTGTTTGATTTGATAACGGAAATTCTGCACACACCGCTTATTTTTGAGGGTATACGACCTCAAACGGTCACGGTTAGGGCTAACAGTGACCTTTAGGTTGGGTGTAGGACCTTGCGGTCACGGTGAGGCCTAACCGTGACGTTAGGTTCTCGGGATCATTGCAATTATTGGGTGTGTAATTAATGTGTAATTAATGGGGTGACAGTTAGGGTTTTGGAGGTGTATATGTCACGGTTTGGCCAAACCGTGACATTTTGTACATATTTTTTAAATTTTTTTAATTTTGTTTTTATTTTTATTTTATCAAAACGGTTAATCTAATCGTAACATAGAGTTTGTGTTTTGTGTTTATTATTAATTTATCATATTACAAGTAATTTTTTTGTTTTTATTTTAGTAGCTAATGATCTCATGTCATACGACGACTGAAATGCACCTTGATTACAAATGTGTGTCATGATCTTAATTGAAGTAGTGAAAGCTGCAGTGATAATGATGTATATATAGGTCATAGGTTTATGTATGTGTATGTATGAGAGTGGGAAATATGCCTACGGTTATGGAGTTATATTCATTATTTAATATTGAAATGTGCCTACGGTTATGTAATCATACTAGTTTGTTTTTATTTTTATTTTATCACACGGTTAACCTAATCGTAACATACGAGTTTGTGTTTTGTTATTTTACAGTTACATTACAAACAAAGAAACACAACCAAACAAACATATACAATTAACATTATCAACATTACAAATACAAAATAAACAAACAAAGAAACACAACCAAACAAACACAACCAAATATACAAGTCATCATAACTGAAACTGCATATATATATATATATATATATATATATATATATATATACAACGAGTTTTTACATACAAAAAGAAATACAATACAAACAAAATACCTATCTAATCCATCATCCCCGGATCGCTGCCCTGACCAGACCCGCCCGCGCCAGAAGGCCCAGCACCGTCATGGTCTAACCGCCTCGGTGGCTGTGACAACAACGGCGTACCCGAGGCGGCATAGTCCGCGACCATGTGCTGGACGACCCAGTCCATCATATCATGCAGCCTCGTGGTCGTATCCTCCAGCCTCCTGGTCATATCCTCCAGCCTTGTGACCCTGTCTCGTGCGTCTTGAAGCATATCAAAAACATGAGCAGGCAATCGCACGACATGGTACACGCGCTGAGGATGCTGGGGTGGGTCCTGGTCGTGCGGCGGGGGAATGGGCTGATCCTCCCCGCCGCCAAGGGGCTCGTGGGCATCCTGAAGGTGGACCTCCGAACGATTCTCATCCTAGTGGCGGTGGTCCGGGCGGCCACGCGCACAGGAGTCGGAGGTAGCGGGAGCTGGGACATGGCGTGCGCGTACCCCAAGCCCCGAGCGATCCGGGAAACGATGTTCCCGCCCACTAACGCCCCTCGCGACTGCCGATGATAATAACTAGCAAAATAATCAGCGAGGGCATGCGCAAGGTGGCAGTGTTGGTGTGTGAGTACACACCGAAGAAAGAAAAGGTCGGCGGCGTTGACCCTGTCGGTCCCCTCCCCACGACCAGCGATGGACGTGGCGATGAGTCGGTGAATGTATCTATACAGAGGGTCTCGTATATGAGATGACCTCGTATCACCACCGTACGGTCCGTCGCCAAATGCAGGCCACCAGACCTGATCGGAGTCGTCGACCCCGCGGATCAAGGCCGTGGTGTACATCGGCTGTCCGACCTCCACCTCCGTGTAGAGGCCGCTGACGACAGCGAACCGCCTAAGGGACATGCGGTGGAGGGCCCCGAACAACCGGAAAGCAACCTCCGCGGGCGCACGATCGTCCGCTATGTCGTCCTCGTCCAGCTCCGCAAGTCCCTGTTCACGTGGACGGAACGTGTAGGTGCAGTAGAACTCCACGGTCAGCTCTCGATGGGCATCGTCGCTCATCCGGAACAGCTGCTCCCACGGGCCGTCCTCACCGATAATCTCAAAAAAACGGTCCCGCTCTCCAACGAGCTGTAAGAAGTCCTCCGACAGGACGGTCCCCGGTGCCGGCACTCGTGCTCTCAGGGTCCTGAACCGCTCGTACGGTGTAGTCCCCTGCTCAAACTGTAAAAACTGGCAGTCATCAATGCCGGGGATAAAATCATCGTCGGCATCCATATCTGCGGAAAAAAACGTATTTATCATTATTTACAATATTTATAAAATTAATGGTTGACGGTTAATTATTATTATATTATTGGTATTATTACTATTACTATTACTATTATTATGTATACTATTATTATTATTGGTATTATTATTATTATTAGTATTATTATTACTATTACTATAATTATTATTACTATTACTATTACTATTATTATTATTATTATTATTATTATTATTATTATTATTATTATTATTACTACTAGTATTATTATTACTATTACTATTATTATTATTACTATTACTATTATTATTATTACTATTATTATTATTACTATTATTATTATTATTACTATTATTATTATTATTATTATTATTATTATTACTATTAGTATTATTACTATTATTATATTATTATTATTATTATTATTATTATTATTATTATTATTATTATTATTATTATTATTATTATACTACTATTATTACTACTATTTATATTATTATTATTATTATTATTATTTAACTATTATTATTATTATTATTTATTATTACTATTACTATTATAACTATTATTATTATTATTATTTACTATTTCTATTATTATTATTTCTATTATTACTATTACTATTATAACTATTATTATTATTATTATTTACTATTATTATTATTACTATTATTACTATTATTATTACTATTAGTATTATTAATATTACTATTACTATTATTATAACTATTATTATTATTATTTATTATTATTTCTAATGATAATAATAAACCGTCGACAAACTACGCTACACATACGGGAAACCTATCAAATCTATAAGGGAAAACCTATCAAATCTATTTGAAAAAACCTATCAAATCTATATGGGAAAACCTATCAAATCTATTTGGGAAAATCTATCAAATATATGTTTACCTCTATGGATTAAAGTGGTAAATTACGTACCGAAAACGATAATGTAGCGGCGGTGGTGGTGCGACGGCGGTGTTGCTGCGGCGGTAGTGCAGCGGCGGTGGTGCAGCGGCGGTGGTGCAGCGGTGGTGGTGAGCGGCGGCGGTGGTGGTGGAAGATGGTGAGCGGCGGTGGTGGTGGTGGAAGATCTGTACCCGACAACAGTGGTGGTGGAAGATGGTGAGCGGGCGGCGGTGGTGGTGGAAGGTGGTGGTGAGCGGCGGCGGTGTCACGGGGAGGGCTCGCGGTGACGGTTTGGAGGCGGTGGTGGTGAAACGTTTGGAGGATTGTGGTGGTGAAATGGTTGTGGTTGTGGTGAATGTGTGGTGAAATGGGGGTGTGCGAACGGTTGAAGATGAAACCACAAGGTCACGGTTTGGCCTCCACGTGACCTCTTACAATCAGGAGGTCATGGTTTGGCCTCAACGTGACCTCTTACACACACGGTGCTCGAGGGGCAGGTGCACTAATCGAGGGGAAATCAGATTCAAAAAAATATCTCAAGAGGTCACGGTTTAGCCTCCACGTGACCTCTTCCTTTTTTGTATAATTATTATTATTATTATTGTTATTATTATTATTATTATTATTATTATTATTATTATATATTATTATTAATATTATTATTATTATTATTATATTAATATTATTAATATTATTATTATTATTATTATTATTATCATTATTATTAACCGTAACCTTTTAGTTTCTGATATACAAAATAATACTATTAATATTATTATTATTATTAACTTTAAAATTATGTAAGGCCTCATTCCCGGGAAACCTCACAGTTGGCAATTTATAGCATAAAATCAGTTTAATAATAAAACATTGCAGCGGAAAATAATTAAACATTCATTTAAAACTTAAAACCCCATTGTACTCATACACTTGTCCTTTCAATGTAAACAAAACATATTCCTTGTTCATTAATTACAATAAAGACTTCATTAACAGGAATGCCATCCATATCTCCCCAAGTAGCTTCGTGGTACCATCCTCAGCATCAGCGCTTACCTGTCCACTATTATTATGCATAAAAAGTCAGCTACGCTGAGTGAGTTCTAGTTTTATATAAATAAGAAAATATAATCTTTTATCCTTCATATAATGAACACGCATACATCATACTACAAACATTACTTGCATCACATTAGGCACGTTCATTATCTTTCATTCTTTCATTTCATTTCACTTCATCATAGGCGAGATTGCACAAAGCAAGATCTCCATGTTGATTGACAACGAATGTCAATCCCCGTCGGTACACGTTATCCATGGTCGCTACCCCCGACGGTTGATCGATCCCAGTCGGTACACATCTTCACGGTAGCTTCCCCCGACAGTTGATCCACACTGCTAGGCACATAGCCCGCTCATGAATACGGATCCATCATCATACATCAGACTCACATAAGTGAAGTCTATCATAGTGCTTGCAAGACTTTTCATCATCAAACGGGTCCCGGGGGTAACATTTGTTAAGTTCCACTTCTCATTAGTATTATCTTTCACTTAATATATATATAATACTTAGCTTATTAAGTGCACAACATACCAAGTACTAGTCATCATAACACGTAACCGACCCTCCACGGGACAGCGGGGGTTCGGGGGCGGCAGCCCCTGACAGCGGAGTCCTAGGGGCAGCAGCCCCTAGTGGGGTCCAAGGGGCAACGCCCCTGGCTGGGGCCGGGCTGCCAGGTCAGCGCGCCCGAAAATTATTTGAGCTATTTAAATGTCACATTTTACTTTAGAAAAATGTATTTTCTTGTTAAAACACCTTGAAATCCTTACCTTGAAAAACTTATGTTTATTATGCATAATAGCCCCAAAAACATGGAAAAACGTTTAAATATGGGGGTCTAGAACTCACCTGAACTTAGCAAATAACTTCAATCCTAAGTTACTTAAGCTATAGTCCAAACACTCTAGCTGCACGAAAGTTAATACACAAAAACGTCATTTTCTTCATAGTTTCGCCCACAGTTTCGCTGCAGCGAAACTGCAGTTTCGCCAGCAGTTTCGCTGGGCAGCACTTCTGCTAGTTTCGCTAGACAGATTCGCTGCCTTGAGCGCCCAACTTTTGTTGAAATTTCCTACTTTCGCGAAGTCTATGGGTCAGTCTGGGTCTTAGCGAGAATCCCGGCGAAACTGTAGTTTCGCCCGAGCGAAACTGTAGTTTCGCTGGAATTTCTCCTAGTCTCGCTGAATGAGTGCACAGTTTCGCTGGATTAACTCACAGTTTCGCTGGATCGGGGCCCAGTTTCGCTGGATGAATAAAAACTAAGAACCAGCCCGTTTTTAACACAAAATCTTAACTTTTTACGTCCAACCTCTTACTTTATCATCCATGAGGCTAAATCTAAGCTTTATACATGTTTTCATACGTAAAAATGTGACCTTTATGCGATTCTTTGCAACTTTTCAAAACCCAAAACCCTAGAATCCGGGTTTGATCTACAGAAGGGTTTAGGGTTCGATTCTTACCTTGTTTGTTGCTCCTTTCCTTGAGATTTGATGCCCAAACGCCCAGATCTCCAATTCCTTGACCTTAGAAGCCCCAAATCTTGAGTTTCTTGCACTTTCTCTCTCTACTTTCTCTCTCTACGAAATTTTTGTTGCTAGGGCACAAATGGAGAAGATGGTGGTGTCTTGGGCAGGTTAAGGGCTGGTTATGGGCCTTAATCTTGCCCATGAACCCCACTTAGCCCATAACCCTTTTTCCTTCCTTTATTAAATCTCCATTAGTTAGGCCCACTTATCCTTAATGACTCGTTTTGACTTTTCGGGGTGTTACAAGTCTCCCTTCTTATTTAGTTTCGTCCTCGAAACCTGTCAGTCGTCAAACAATTGAGGATAAAATTTCCTCATCTCCTCCTCAGCCTCCCACGTAGATTGTGATCCCTTTCTGTGCCTCCACTGTACTCGTACAAGCGGAACCACTTTATTCCGCAAGTGTTTCTCCTTCCAATCAAGGATGGCCACCGGCTGCTCTACGTAGTTCAGTCGTTCGTCGACTTCAATGTCTTCTAACGGTACAAATGCCTCATCGTCTGCTAGACATTTCCTAAGATGAGATACATGGAATGTGGGATGAATTCCACTCAACTCATCAGGTAATTCTAGTCTGTAGGCCACTTCCCCTACCCTTGCGATGATACGGAAAGGCCCTATGAATCTTGGGCTTAACTTTCCCCTTTTTCGAAACCTAATGATCCCTTTCCAAGGCGATACCTTGAGCATAACCTTGTCACCAACCTCAAACTCTATCGGTCTACGCCTCTTATCAGCATAAGACTTCTGGCGATCTTTTGCAGCTTTCATGAATGCCTTAATCTTATCTAACTTCTCAGTTGTGACCTCAATCACTTCAAGGCTCCCCAGTTCCTTTTGCCCGATGTCACCCCAACACACGGGCGTTCTGCACTTCCTACCATACAACATTTCGTAAGGGGGCATACCAATGCTGGCATGGTAACTATTATTATATGAGAATTCCGCCAACGGCAAGTGCTCATCCCAACTTCCTCCAAAGTCGATTACACATGCTCGTTGCATGTCTTCTAACGTTTGAATCGTTCTTTCTGACTGACCATCCGTTTGGGGTGGTAAGCCGTACTAATATGCAGTCTAGTCCCCATTGAGTCGTGAAACCTCTTCCAAAACTTGGACGTAAATCGCGTGTCCCTATCCGAAACGATAGACACTGGCACGCCGTGACGAGCCACGATCTCCTTGATGAATAGATCTGCCAACTTCTCAGAGGTAAACGTCTCACGAATTGGTAGGAAATGGGCGCTCTTTGTTAAACGGTCAATAATCACCCAGATCGCGTCGCTTCCTCTCGCCGTGCGAGGTAGCTTCGTGATGAAGTCCATTGTGATGTGTTCCCATTTCCATTCGGGGATGTCCAAAGGCTGGATCTTTCCATATGGCTTTTGGTGCTCTGCCTTCACTTGCAGACAAGTCAAGCACTTGCTCACATACTTAGCCACATCTCGCTTCATTCCCGGCCACCAGTAATCTTTCTTCAGATCCTGATACATTTTGGTGGCGCCGGGGTGAATGGAATATCGTGTTTTATGAGCCTCATCCATGATCTTCTCCCTCAGATCCCCGTAGAGAGGGATCCACATCCTCCCAGATCGAGTTCTAACACCCAGGGTGTTTTCCCCCAAATCTGAAACTTGTCCTTTCATCCTTTCAGAGTTGACTCTGTCCCTCTTAATGCCTCATCCTGGAATGCCCTCACTTGTTTCATAACATCAGGCGTCATGATTATCTGGCAAGCCCTCACCCGAATTGGTTCGGGTCGTCCTTTTCGGCTAAGGGCGTCAGCAACCACATTAGCCTTGCCTGGATGATAATGAATTTCGCAGTCATAGTCCTTGATCAGTTCCAACCACCTCCTCTGCCTCATATTGAGTTCTTTCTGTTCAAAGAAATACTTCAGACTCTTATGATCAGTGAAGATGGTGCATTTCACCCCATACAGGTAGTGCCTCCAAATCTTCAATGCAAACACCACCGCTGCCAACTCTAAATCATGTGTAGGATAATTAGCCTCGTGGGCTTTTAGTTTCTAGAAGCATAGGCTATCACCTTCCCTCGTTGCATCAACACGCAACCCAATCCTGCATATGAGGCATCCGAGTAGACTACCAGGTCCTCGTTCCCCTCAGGTAGCGTCAGGACAGGGGCTTGCGTTAACCTCATTTTTAGTTCTAGGAAGGCGTTCTCCTGATCAGGACCCATTCATACTTCACGTCCTTCCGGGTCAGCTTAGTCAAAGGAGAAGCTATCTTAGAGAAATCCTGGATAAACCTCCTATAGTAACCTGCCAGACCTAAGAAACTGCGAATCTCGGTTGGCGTCTTTGGAGATTCCCATTGCATTACCGCTTTTCGCAGGATCCACCCTGATCCTCCCGGGATTAACCACATGACCCAGAAACTGTACTTCTCGAAGCCAAAATGCACATTTGGAGAACTTAGCATATAACTTCTCGCTTCTGAGTGCCTCCAATACTTCTCGAATATGATCGGCATGTTCTTCTTCACTCTTTGAGTAGATCAAAATGTCATCGATGAACACTATTACTGATCTATCCAACATAGGCCGACATACCCGATTCATAAGGTCCATAAAAGCAGCTGGCGCGTTAGTTAAACCAAAGGACATGACGAGAAATTCGTAATGTCCATAACGCGTCCTGAACGCCGTTTTAGGAATATCTTGTTCTTTCACCTTCAGTTGGTGGTAACCAGACCGCAGGTCTATCCTTGAAAACCAGCTGGCACCCTGAAGTTGATTGAACAAGTCGTCAATCCTTGGTAGCGGGTATCGATTCTTTACGGTCAGCTTATTGAGCTCGCGATAGTCAATGCACATCCGCATGCTACCATCTTTCTTCTTGACGAATAAAACTGGAGCACCCCATGGTGAGATACTCGGCCGGATGAAGCCCTTATCCAATAAATCTTGCAACTGGTCCCTCAATTCCACCATCTCTGAAGGAGCCAATCGATATGGTGCCTTAGCGACGGGCTGCGCTCCCGGTAGCAAATCAATTTGAAATTCGATTTCACGGTCAGGCGGCACACCAGTCAGGTCTTCAGGAAAGACGTCAGGAAACTCGCGTACTACTGACACGTTTGATAATTGTGGCTCTGGCGCGTCCACATCTTTTACGTAGGCCAAGTAAGCGCTACACCCACGTCTCATGTACTTTTCAGCTGTGATCATCGACACGACCTTCGGCACACAGCACACCTTATCCCCACGAACCGTAACAGAACTACCATCGGGCGCTGTTAGACGAATCATTTTCTTGCTACATACAATATTGGCTTCATAGCTAGCTAACCAATCCATGCCTAACACCACATCGAAACCTCCTAAGGCCATAACATGCAACCTAGCAGGGAACTTACAATCTTCTAACTCAATCAGGCAATCCTCAATCACTTCAGTTATCTTAGTGGACTTACCAATGGCTGCTTCTACATAAAAGGGCTCATCTATCTTCCTACTCTTATCATGCAATAAACGACAAAAGGCAGTAGACACAAAACTCCTACTTGCACCGGAATCAAAGAGCACCGAAGCATATTCGTGATCCACCAGAAACATACCTGAAACTACTTCTGGATCTGCCCTGGCCTCCTCCTGAGTTATGTTGAATGCCCTCGCCTTCGCTTTTGAATCGTCACCCCTTCCTTTATCTCCGGCTTTAACCGTTCCTGATCCTGCTGATTTTCCTTTCTTACAGTCCCTACCCACATGTCCCATCTCGCCACACTGGTAACATTTCCCCGCCTTGCAATCCCTAGCATAGTGGCCCTCGCCCCCACATTTAAAACACTTTCCAGTCCCAACTCTACACTCCCCAAAATGGCGTTTTCCATATTTTCTACAGGCACCCCCTTCACCTGTATTTCCCTGTCTCCTGATTGATCCTCAGCTCTCATCCTCTTCTCTCCACCCCTGAAGTTATCACCTCCAAACCTCTTCCCATTTCCATTCTTGTTCCCACTCCATTTCTCCACCTTCTTGTGCACAGGTATTGGGTCCCTCTCATCGTACAACCTCCCAGCTAAATCCACCACAGACCTAAACGTGCCTGGTCTAGCCGCAATCATGTGCCTCCTGATGTCCATGGGCAAACCCTGCATGTATCTTTTGATCTTCTTGGATGCAGGTGTTACCATGTCTGGCACAAGTCTTGCAAGTTCATTGAACTTGGAGGTATACTCTTGATGGGTCATGCTCCCAGCCTCCAAATACAAGAATTCCTTTTCAATCTTGTCTAATTCCCGATGGGGACAATACTCCTCCAGCACCAACTCCGTCAACTCAGACCACCTAATCTTGGCTATCGATCGCTTTCCTTCAGCCTGGACAATATTGTCCCACCAGCACAGCGCTGAGTCGACGAAAGAATGAGTGGCAAACTTAACTTTCTGATCTTCGCGGCATTCACTAATTTCCAGTACCGCCTCCATTTCTCTGATCCATCGATGAGCGGCAGTAGCATTGCCGTTACCGTCAAAGGTCAGGGGCTTACACCTTTGAAATGCCCCATAGTTGCACCCCCTAACCTTCTCCCTCTCAGCCTCCTCATCACTGTCGTCATCGTGGATTACCACCTTAGGTTTGATGGCTCCTCTTCAGATTCCTCCGTCCTCCCAGTGGACCTTCCAGAATTCTTTTCATTTTCCTTCTCCTTCCTATCAGCTTTATCTCCATCCTTGACTGCTTTAAGCACCTCATTCACCACCGAGGGTAAGACATCTTGCATGACATTGTAGACTTCATCAGCGATGGCCTCCTTCACAGTGGACTTGAGGGTGGCTGATCCCTTGCCCTCTGGTTGACTATGGAGGTCTGACTCCTCGTGAACAGTCTCGGGAGCCTTAGCTTTGCTCCGGGTGACACGTGGTGTAGTGGTACGACCACCTCGAGAACGTCCACGTATAGCCTTCCCAGCTTTCCTACCCGCCATATCTAATTCCTATAAGATTTAAACACCAAAATGGTCATTCAAGTTGATTGCTCAGATCATTACAAGTATGGTAAGTCCTTAATTACAGTGGCCAAGTGTGATTAACTACTTACCTTACCCTCCTGTCCCAAGCAATCACTATCCTAACACATGTTAGTGTTCAAATCTACATGCATATAAAACAAATAGCACACGCACGTATTGCCAGTTTACATGAAATAGTTTACCTGATGGCATGTAGCTACTTGGGTTGGCATCCTTTATTTGGTCCCATTCTCAGTTTAAGTTTAGGTTTGAAAAATGTTTTACCCATTTCTCTTAAACTTTGGCTCTGATACCAACTTGTAAGGCCCCATTCCCGGGAAACCTCACAGTTGGCAATTCATAGCATAAAATCAGTTTAATAATAAAACATTGCAGCGAAAAATAATTAAACATTCATTTAAAACTTAAAATCCCCATTGTACTCATACACTTGTCCTTTCAATGTAAACAAAACATATTCCTTGTTCATTAATTACAATAAAGACTTCATTAACAGGAATGCCATCCATATCTCCCCAAGTAGCTTCGTGGTGCCATCCTCAGCATCAGCGCTTACCTGTCCACTATTATGCATAAAAAGTCAGCTACGCTGAGTGAGTTCTAGTTTTATATAAATAAGAAAATATAATCTTTTATCCTTCATATAATGAACACGCATACATCATACTACAAACATTACTTGCATCGCATTAGGCACGTTCATTATCTTTCATTCTTTCATTTCATTTCACTTCATCATAGGCGAGATTGCACAAAGCAAGATCTCCATGTTGATTGACAACGAATGTCAATCCCCGTCGGGTAACGTTATCCATGGTCGCTACCCCCGACGGTTGATCGATCCCCGTCGGTACACATCTTCACAGTAGCTTCCCCCGACAGTTGATCCACACTGCTAGGCACATAACCCGCTCATGAATACGGATCCATCATCATACATCAGACTCACATAAGTGAAGTCTATCATAGTGCTTGCAAGACTTTTCATCATCAAACGGGCCCGGGGGTAACATTCGTTAAGTTCCACTTCTCATTAGTATTATCTTTCACTTAATATATATATAATACTTAGCTTATTAAGTGCACAACATACCAAGTACTAGTCATCATAACACGTAACCGACCCTCCGCGGGACAGCGGGGGTTCGGGGGCGGCAGCCCCTGACAGCGGGGTCCTAGGGGCAGCAGCCCCTAGTGGGGTCCAAGGGGCAACGCCCCTGGCTGGGGCCGGGCTGCCAGGTCAGCGCGCCCGAAAATTATTTTGAGCTATTTAAATGTCACATTTTACTTTAGAAAAATGTATTTTCTTGTTAAAACAACTTGAAATCCTTACCTTGAAAAACTTATGTTTATTATGCATAATAGCCCCAAAACATGGAAAAACGTTTAAATATGGGGGTCTAGAACTCACCTGAACTTAGCAAATAACTTCAAACCTAAGTTACTTAAGCTATAGTCCAAACACTCTAGCTGCACGAAAGTTAATACACAAAAACGTCATTTTCTTCATAGTTTCGCCCACAGTTTCGCTGCAGCGAAACTGCAGTTTCGCCAGCAGTTTCGCTGGGCAGCACTTCTGCTAGTTTCGCTAGACAGATTCGCTGCCTTGAGCGCCCAACTTTCGTTGGAATTTCCTACTTTCGCAAAGTCTATGGGTCAGTCTGGGTCTTAGCGAGAATCCCGGCGAAACTGTAGTTTCGCCCGAGCGAAACTGTAGTTTCGCTGAAATTTCTCTAGTCTCGCTGAATGAGTGCACAGTTTCGCTGGATTAACTCACAGTTTCACTGGATCGGGGCCCAGTTTCGCTGGATGAATAAAAACTAAGAACCAGCCCGTTTTTAACCTAAAATCTTAACTTTTTACGTCCAACCTCTTAGTTTATCATCCATGAGGCTAAATCTAAGCTTTATACATGTTTTCATACGTAAAAATGTGACCTTTATGCGATTCTTTGCAACTTTTCAAAACCCAAAACCCTAGAATCCGGGTTTGATCTACAGAAGGGTTTAGGGGTCGATTCTTACCTTGTTTGTTGCTCCTTTCTTTGAGATTTGATGCCCAAACGCCCAGATCTCCAATTCCTTGACCTTAGAAGCCCCAAATCTTGAGTTTCTTGCACTTTCTCTCTCTACTTTCTCTCTCTATGAAATTTTTGTTGCTAGGGCACAAATGGAGAAGATGGTGGTGTCTTGGGCAGGTTAAGGGCTGGTTATGGGCCTTAATCTTGCCCATGAACCCCACTTAGCCCATAACCATTTTTCCTTCCTTTATTAAATCTCCATTAGTTAGGCCCACTTATCCTTAATGACTCGTTTTGACTTTTCGGGGTGTTACAAATTATTACTATTAAACTTGTTATTTATATTATAGTATATTATTATCATTATTGTTATTATTATTATTTATCATTATTGTTATTATTATTAGAGTTTATTTTGTAGTTTTTGGATATACAAATATTATTATTATTATTATTAACTTTAAAATTATTACTATTAAACTTTTTATTTATATTAGTGTATATTATTATTATTATTATTATTATTATTATTATTATTATTATTATTATTATTATTATTATTATTTATCATTATTGTTATTATTATTAGAGTTTATTTTGTAGTTTCTGGATATACAAAATATTATTATTATTATTATTAACTTTAAAATTATTACTATTAAACTTTTTATTTATATTAGAGTATATTATTATTATTATTCTTATTATTATTATTTATCATTATTGTTATTATTATTAGAGTTTATTTTATAGTTTATGGATATACAAAATAATACTATTATAATTATTATTATCAACTTTAAAATTATTACTATTTAATTTTTTATTTATATTAGAGTATATTATTATTATTATTGTTATTATTATTATTTATCATTATTGTTATTATTATTAGAATTTATTATGTATGTTTGAACATTGGTTTACAAAATATAAGGTGCATATATGTTGATATGTTCCCGATAAGATTGTTTAGGTTATCATTAAAACGTCACGGTTTGTTCACGTACGCATGTTTGTATGTACGTTTACGAAGTATATTTGTTCTTATTGTATATATATGTTGATGTGTGTGCATGTTCATGAAAAAAATATCTGATTCGATATACGTAAATGATCATAAACGGTTAATATGTGGGAGTAGGGGACCCCAAAAGGTCACGGTTAGACCAAACCGTGACCCCTTATACCAATAAGGTGTGACGGTTAGGTCACAATGTGACACTTTGTGTCAACAAACTGTGACAGCTTCATTCCACAACGCCACATGTGAACAAAGGGGTCACGGTTTGCCCAAACCGTGACATTTTGGTCCAGATTATTTTAAAAGAATAAGTTTTCTAAACCTTTCAGCGAACCACTCCCATCCCAACCGGTTAAGACGGTAGGGCAACAGGGGAGTGGTGTGGGCTCGAAACCCACTACCAACGGTTCAAAGGGGTATTTTTTTATAAAATTATTTAATTAGTAAAATATTAAAAAATTAGGCAAACGGTCACGGTTTGCCCTAACCGTGACCTTTTGCCCCAACCCTAACCGTAACCTTTTACAAGTGCCATGCGCCCGAACAAGTGCCATGCGCCCGAAAAGAGGTCACGGTTAGACCTAACCGTGACCTTTGCCAAACCCTAAACGTCACGGTTTGGGCAAACCGTGATAGTTTATCCTCCTGTTTGATTTAGTGTTTTATTATTATTTATTATTATTTATTATTATTATTATTATTATTATTATTATTATTATTATTATTATTAACTTTAAAATTATTACTATTATTATTTCTTCTATTTCTATTATTATTATTATTATTATTATTATTATTATTATTATTATTATTATTATTATTACTATTATTATTATTATCATTATTATTATTATTTCTATTATTACTATTATTATTATTATTATTATTATTACTACTATACTACTATTATTATCATTTGTACTATTATTTTTATCATCATCATCATCATCATCATCATCATCATCAAATAAAGGGATCTTCATTAATATGATAAAGTATCAGAAAATGATAACTTACAAGAGGCATTGGTGCCTCTATGACGATCCGTTATTCTAACGTAATTATTTATACGATCCTTATACATATTTTGCCATTCTTGTGCTTGTTGATATGCAAATCTCGACCAATGATAGCTCACACTGGGCATTGGGTAATCCCCTTCCAATTGTATGCAAATAAAGTGACATTGGTTAACATGAGCAAGTGTGACAACTGGATAGGTGAATAATGGCTCTGGGGCTGTTCTCAGCGGGAACCATGTCTGGCTGCCAAATGAAGAAATGAGATGCACAATACAATTGAATGTTTCCGCAATTACGAGTCCATGGGCCGGAAAAGTTAGCCAATGGGTATCGGATGCGGGTTGAGTCGTGCCAAACCAATTTAAGCTATTACGAACAGAATCATAATAGCCAGGCATCTCGCGGTTCAAATTGCTCGGCCAATACCACATGTTTCTGTCCATCTCCGACAACATTTGACGCCTAAACCATTCCCATTCATTTTGCTTTTTCCCTAAAGCCACCGCGATCGCCCGAAAACCACAGTTACCTTCAGGCCGCACATCTTTTATAGTCGAAACGTACCGGTGAATCCATTGGGGCAGCTGATCCTTAAACTTCATAACTTTTATCACGTCCTTTGGTTTCAATATTAAAGGAAACCCTAGGGCAGCTCCCGTAATCGGTACATTTGAAGCAGCCTTTGCCTGATTAGAACGGTCGTTGGGCATTTTAAACTGAGGGGTATATGAGCTACGCCTCGTCGGGTCAGGCATAGTTTGTTGTGAGGAAGTATAGGAGCTGTGTCTAGCAGCCTCATACTATGATGTATTGGAGTCCGCTCTTCTTTGTTGCTCTTAATATTTGGACGACCACGTCGGTCATGACGCACCTCAGGTTCTTTAAATTTTGACTTGCTCTTAAACAAAGAGTTAAATACTTTCTTAAACAATTTTTTCTTTACTTGAGGATTGGGAGACGACATAACCTTTTGTTTCAAGTCATCAAATTTCATATCGTAGTCGGGTTCAGGCGGCGCGACGTACGCTGGCTGGAAATCAAGCTTCCTCTAGTGTGGATCTACCGCATCGAGTGGAATACTTGTGACTGGATTTAAAGTTAAATTATTAGAGAAAAATATGCAATCGTATGACAACAGTAAAAAATGTATTAAGAAAAATATAACCTTCTCGGATGTATATCTCCAAACGACAAGCACATGGCAAGCACATGGACGTGAACAACTGGTGTCCACATGAACCCCCAGACTCCTGAATCATTTCCATTTTCGTCAACTCTGATTCAAGGAGGCTAAGGCAAAAAATGGATACTTTATAATGCAACTTTGAGAACAATGACAGTCGATGGTCTTTTTTAATTTTCACACGGGACACCTCGAATGTTTTACAAATTTCAATCTCCTGGCCGCGCACTAGGTCACAAACATATCTGACAAGTGTGTGCAACGTATTATTGGTCCCTGTGAGGTAACTCTTGAAGTTGGCATGTTGGCCCTCAACCCTATTAGTTGTAAACTCACCAAAGTTAAGGCGGTCGTACATTCAACAAGTAATAATTTTCTCTTTGTACGACACCAACCAATTATTCCAAATATATTCCCATACCTCTGAAAGAAATAACAGATTTTATAAAATGAACAAATAAATTATTAGAGTAAAAATAACTATGAAATTCTTACCACGTTTACCATCTTCAATTAACTTTTCTTCCATCTTCCTGCAATTGTAAACGTACAATGCCTCTGTGGGAGACGAACAAAGGTCTTCCACCAGTATAGAAAATCCTTCCACAGGCCGGTTTTGAATATCATATTCCACCGTCTTTTGATATTCTCCCTAACGTGCCACCTGCATAGGTTTTTAGTAGCACTCGGGAACACGGTGTCACACGCGCTCATCAGGGCCAGGTCCCTGTCTGTGACAATAACGTGGAGCTCTACACACCCATCAAGCATATCTCTGATCCGCTCCAGTACCCATGTGAAGTTGTCCTGCCGTTCCCTCGATATAAATGCATGCGCAATACAAAACGACTTCGACGTCGACGTAACGCCAATAACCTGAACAAACGGAATGTTGTACATGTTGGTCTTGTACGTCGTGTCTATCAACATCACATGCGAGAATGCGCGCCACATTTTATACGAAGTAGGATGACAAAAGAAAACATCTTCCACGGCCTTAGTAGTTGCATTCGTTCGTGTTTCATACACGAACTCTTTAGATTGTAGCAGGTGCAAGTTCCTGCATTGGTGTCTCAGCCCTAAACTTCGACGTCAGATTGTATATGTCTTGAACAACACAGACGCTGTGGGGAAAGTGCTCCTTTACGGCTGAATGGATATGTCGTGGCCGCACGTGCTGCCTGTGTAACTTCTCGACAAGATCAATTTCTTCGGCAGTCATCTTCCTAAGATGCGTGTGGCCCTCCTTGTACACAACAGGATCGTGGTTATGCAAACAAACAAAACAAAATAAAAATCTCAAAAATCTCATGTTGTCCCCAACATGATCCTAAAACTATATGTTATCCGAACGAAAACACCAAATTTGCAAACAAACAAAACAAAATAAAACAAAACAAAAACAAAAACTAGATATTTACACTACTGCAAACCTGGGCCTCTTAAACATTACCGTCCTCCAGTGGATGGAGGATGTAGCTCTTCTTGTCCACTTCAAGCGTTTTCAAGTCATTCCCATCTAAGTATGGTTGAGGCGGTGACCGTTTACCACTTGTTTCACATGATCCTTTAGGTCTTCAATCTCTACTTCACCAAATTGACCCACTGTTGTGATCACATACGGTCCCATCCATTTGCTTTTTAACTTCCCGGGAAAAAACTTGAGCTTAGAGTTATCTAACCACACCTTTTGCCCTTCTGCAAAAACTCTCTTCCGTAACTTCGCATCATCAACCCGTTTAAGCTTGTCCTTGTAAGTGGATGCACATTCATATGCCTCATCTCGGATTTCTTCCAACTCACACAACTTCAATTTTCTTAACTCACCAGCTTCATTATACTTCATGTTGACATTCTTGACTGCCCACCAAGCTCTATGAGCTAACTCCATTGGCAAATGGCAACCTTTCCCATACACCAACCGATACGGTGTTGTTCCAATTGGTGTTTTATACGTTGTTCGGTATGCCCATAGTGCATCATCCAACTTCACCGACCAATCTTTCCTATCAACTCGAACGGTTTTCATCAAGATTTCTTTAATTTGGCAATTTGACACTTCTACTTGACCGCTAGTTTGGGGATGATATGGAGTTGCAATTCTATGGTTCACATTGAACCTTTTCAACAACTTCCCAAATTGAAATTCTTGAAATGTGATCCACCATCGCTTATAATCACCCGAGGCACCCCAAACCGTGAAAAGATGTTAGATTGCACAAACTTACATACCACCGTGTGATCATTGGTTCGTGTTGCAATTGCTTCAACCCACTTCGAGACATAATCCACCGCAACAAGAATGTACAAATAACCACATGAGTTTGGGAAGGGGCCCATGAAGTCGATGCCCCAAACATCGAAGATATCAACCACAAGGATCGGTTGCATTGGCATCTCATCTCGTTTTGATATGCTGCCCATCTTTTGACAATTCAAACAATTCTTTGCATAATCTCTTGCATCCTTGAAAATTGTAGGCCAATAAAACCCACAAGTGAGCACTTTGTAACCGGTCTTTTGACCACTAAAATGACCCCACACGCGGATGAATGTGCATGTGCCAAAATCTCTTTAACTTCCGACTGGGGAACACATCTCCTCAAAATTTGATCCGCACCAATTTTAAACAAGTCGGGTTCATCCCATATGTATTGCTTCACTTGTGCCAAAAATTGTTGTCTCCTTCTCTTCACCCAATGTTGTGGCATCACACCCTTGGCCAAATAATTAACGAAGTGGGCATACCAAGGTGTATTAAGAATGGCTAACACATATTCATCCGGAAATTGCTCATTGATCTCACTTGAATCTTCGACTCCATCCAATGGAATCCAAGATAAATGATCTGCAACAACATTTTCACAACCTTTCTTATCCCGGATTTCTAGATCAAACTCTTGCAATAACAAAATCCATCTTATCAATCTTGCTTTGCATCCTTCTTAGCCATCAAATGAAGAACTGCACTATGATCGGAGTACACAACCACTTTGCTCCCCCAAATGTAAGATCGAAATTTATCCAAAGCATACACTACCGCAAGCATTTCTTTTTCAGTTGTGGTGTAATTCAATTGCGCTTCGGACAAGGTTTTGCTTGCATAATAAATCACAACAGGTTTCTTATCAATCCTTTGGCCCGAAACAGCTCCGATTGTGTTGTCACTTGCATCACACATAATTTCAAATGACTTTGTCCAATCCGGTGGTTGCAAGATAGGCGCTTGCACTAATTGTTCCTTCAAAACATTAAAAGCTTGCAAACATTCATTAGTAAACTCAAAAGGGACATCTTTCAACAAGAGATTACACAAAGGTTTTGTGATAACACTAAAACCTTTTATGAATCTCCGGTAGAATCCCGCATGTCCCAAGAATGATCTAACCCCTTTAACATTTGTTGGAGGTGGCAAAGATGAAATGACTTTTATTTTTTCTTTGTCCACCTCCATTCCCCGGTTGGACACAACATGTCCCAAAACAATTCCCTCTTGTACCATAAAATGACTCTTCTCCCAACTTAAGACCAAATTCGTTTTGATACATCTTTTTAAAACCTTTTCTAATTCATTAAGACATGTGTCAAAAGTTTGCCCAAAAACAAAAAAGTCATCCATGAATACCTCAAGTGTGTCCCCAACCATATCCGAAAATATGCTCATCATACAACGTTGAAACGTGGCCGGAGCGTTACACAATCCAAATGGCATCCTTCTAAAAGCAAAAGTGCCATATGGACATGTAAAGGTGGTCTTGTGTTGGTCATCCGGATGAATGGCCACTTGGTTGTATCCCGAATACCCATCCAAAAAACAATAAAATTTTTGACCCGCAAGTTTTTCAATGATTTGGTCAATAAAGGGTAACAGGAAATGGTCATTTGAAGTGGCCGAATTCAATTTTCTATAATCAATACATACTCGCCACCCGGCTACCGGTCGGGTGGCGATTTGCTCACCATTTTCATCTTTAATCACCTGAATGCCGGCTTTTTTCGGTACCACTTGTGTAGGACTTACCCATGCACTATCCGAAATGGGATAGATGATCCCCGCATCCAACCACTTGATGACCTCCTTTTTCACCACCTCTCTCATGTTGGGATTTAACCTCCTTTGAGTCTCACGAGTTGGTTTTGCGTCCTCAGTAGTAATGATTTTGTGCATCACTACAGAAGGACTAATACCTTTCAAATCGGCTATTGTCCACCCAATTGCGGCCTTGTTTGTTTTTAACACCTTTAGAAGTTTGTGTTCTTGAGCTTCTTCTAAGTTGGATGCTATGATGACTGGTAATGTTTCCTCTTCTCCCAAAACACATACTTCAAGTGATCCGGTAGAATCTTTAACTCAATCTTGGGTGGACATTCCAAAGATGGCTTTGTATTGGAATTAATTTCAGCCGGTAAACTTTCAATTTGGTGAGTCCATGGTGGCCTCCCTTCCTGTACAGCCAACACATCTTGTTTTTGCTCCTCCATCCTTAATGCACAAACCTATACCTGTTCAGAAAAATCACACAAACAAACCTCCACCGAATCTTCTTCATACTCATGAGGGTCATACTCATCAAATTCATCTGCCATAAAACACTCATCATCATCATCAAAATAAGATTTGTTAGCAAACACATTTAAACTCATTTGGCGTTTACCAAATGCCATTTGTACTGTACCATTCCTGCAATCAATCCGTGCATGAGCCGTGTTAAAAAATGGTCGTCCCAAAATAACATTTGGGCTGTGGTTTGGATCAACCGAAGCATAATCCAAAACCAAAAAGTCAACGGGATAATAAAACTCCTTCACCTGCACAATCACATCCCGCACAATCCCCCTAGGAAGTTTATGAGACAAATCGGCTAACACCACCGTTGTCTCCACCCGTTTTAATGGACCAAAATCGTATTGGTCATATAAACTTCCCGGGAGGATACTCACCCCGGCTGCAAGATCCAATAATGCCTTAGACATTTTGAAATCACCCACTTGGATATCTATCAATGGTGCTCCCGGATCTCGGAGCTTGAGTGGGAGGGTTCCCTCCACAATTGCACTCACCCTTGCAGTTAGTTTTACCCGTTTAGGCACCCTTTTCCTTCTTTTAACTGTACACAACTCTTTTAAAAACTTTGCATAAGCTAGAATTTTCTGAATTGCCTCAATTAATGGAATGTTAACTTTGACTTGTTTGAAAACTTCCATTATGTCATCTTTTTCCAATGATGAATGTGAGATCACACTCTTTTTACCCGGGTCAACCAAAGCTGACGGAAATGGTACTTGGTTTTGGTCCACCTCTTTATCATTTTGAATCACATTTTCCTTGAAAACCGGTTTTTCAACAACTTTCTTATTTGCATTTTCGTTCAAAACATTTTCTTGAAGACTTTGGTCTTCCTCATCACTTTCTAACCCGGTAATATCCTCAACCACCCCATCAATTAAAATCGGAGAAGGTGGTGTTTTATATTCTTTACCACTTCTCAACACACTAACATGATTAATAGGAACATTACGAGAAGAACTGTGAGAGGGATTTACCTTTGTGTCACTAGGAAGTTGACCTTTGTTTTTCTTGAGATTCGCCACATTCGTTGCAAGTTGACCCATTTGATTGGTCAATGATTGAATAGCTTTGTCTCGAATTTCATCTTTTTTGAGCTCTAAAATCCACTGCATTACGGTGGGAATTGTAAGTGTTTGGGGGCCACAGTAATTTACGGTGGCTACCGTAAATTACGGTAGACCCCCACTTCCTTGTTTTGTTCCTTCTTCCCATCCTATCTTGCTCCATCCCGTCGTGGTCCGTCCAAAGCTGCGTTCTCTTCGTATTAAGCTCCATAATGTGCCTGAAACAAAAGCAACTGTAGTTATCTAATTCAAGATAATTACACGACCAAATATGAGAATATTACGCGTTTTAACGTCATAAAAGGGTTGTTCCTTGAACCACCCGTTAGTTATACGTCTCGTTTCTCACCTCTAACATCCAACTGTCACTCTTTCCTACGTACTTCCCTACGAGTTTAAAGGGACATCCCTTCTTTATGCTCCCAGTACATCTACTTGTGCCAGTGAATTTAGGTTCACCACTACGATTGCATAATAGTTCCACATCCTTTTTTCGTGACCGACCCACCATAATGACGCACCCATGCTCGCGTCCTCTCATTTTAGCCCAGCTCTCCAAGTCCTCACGAGAATCAAAATACCGAAAAAATGATAAAGCTAGACATAAAAAACAATATATAAAACAAATAAAAAATAAAATAAACAAAAGAATAAAAACTCTTCGTACTTTATCGGTTTTATAAGAAACCGTAGCCTTTCTTATCCGATCCTCATCCTCATCATGCTCCGCTGTGTCCCCATGGTTTTCTTTGAGGTGAACCGAACCGTCACTCTCATCTGTGTCATTCCCATTAAAGGTATCCGACACATGTGTAATTTCTAGTTCTGATTGGTACGGGGGATGTCCGTAATCCAGCTCTGTTTGTGAGTGGTACGTGTTCGGGGCATGCCCGTAAGAATTGGAAGGGGTATCTGTACCCTTCACCGTAACCTGTAGGTCCAAATAAAGAGTTGTACGCCTCTTGAGCAAATGTGTTCGACGGGTTGGTTTCCTCCTCCCCCCATGGAGGGTGACTCCCGTATACGTAATATTCCTAAAAAAGATAACGGTTAGATATTTCAAATAATAAGTTATAATAAAACATATACTAGTTCAACCTGGTTCGAATCTTCGATATGTGGCACCTCATTCAAATCTGAAAGCTTCGGCTTTTGATAATGATCTCCCGAACCCGACATTGTTTTCGAATTAACGTGTTTTTTGGAATGACAAAGGCTGAAAAATCTCGAGTGTTGGATGAATGAAAGCTCAAATGAAAAAGATTTCGAATGAGATGATTTGATGCGGAGTGTTGAAAGAGGAAAGGTATTTAAGGTGAAAATCTGGTGCACAAACCGTCACGGTTTGGCCTCCACGTGACGGTTCGTGGCGCGATTCCGGCCTTCTATCAAAATCACGTCTACCTCGTACCTTAAACTGAGACATCGTACCCTAGCGGTCACGGTTAGGCCAAACCGTGACGGTTTGGTGACCGCTTTTCAACTTTATCAGGCCATTTTGTCGTTTTGTTGTCACGAGGTCACCACCATAAACCGTGACAGCAAGGCCTTGCGGTCACGGTTAGGGGCCAAAATGTGACCGCAAGCCCTAACCGTGACCGTTTGAACCGGCCTACCACCAAAAACCCCAGCGATGTCCCCATCACAACCCTTTGATAATGCAGTTACTTACTTCTATCATGTTTTCTTTGACCATGATGGATTAATGGTGCCGACGTCGTTTAAATATTATTAAATTAACATTTTGCGGGTTATAAAGAACTCAGTGGTTCATCTTTTAAAAACATATTTTACATAAAACAAATATTCGATAGAAAACTCAAGAGAATTAATAGAAAAGAGATCTTTTTAACATTTTAATCAATTTATGGAACCAAGGAATCAAGGTATCTACACCGGTGCTAACTATCTATTTCTTTCTCCAAGATCGATCAGAAACCCTTTGGTACGTTGGGCTAGTAAGTTCAACTCTGACACTACAACTACTACTATAATGACTATTATAGTTGAGACTAACATGGGGGCATGACGGATGTTGGAAATTTAGTGAAAAAAAAATTGATTTTCACTCATTTTGGACATTAATTATTAATTATATTTGTTACAATTTAATTACCAAACCGTTCGTGTGTGTTCTCCTAAGTGAAAGGAACACAACAAACCAAACCGTGTCCAAAATGGAGCTAAGAAAATGAGACATCGATGCTCGAAATTGTATAGTTGAAACACAAAAGCTGTGAAAAACTAAGTGAAAGTTGTTGTCCCACATTGATGACATTGATGAAATAGTAAACTATAAAGGAGTTTATAAATGGGACTTTCCATGGGATTGTGTTCTCACATAAGTTGAGGGACACCCCATGTTGCGGGGCACCCAACGCGCCCGCGCACTGGCAGGGGCTCGGGTCGAGGGTGATGAACGCAATATGCGCTTTGATTTTGCACTCTGTTGTAACAGACAGTACGTTTCTCTTAATAATTCAGGCTGTAACTTGGGACTTTTAAGCTATCAGTTCGCCTCAAAGTTCAAAGCATATACATACAAGACTTGGTGTCTTGTGGAGACACTTTGCTTTACAAGTTTCACAACACACAGCAAGAAGAATTCCCTGCTTTCTCGTAACTTCTTACTTTAGTTTCAGGTACATGTTTTAGGTGCTAGGCTGACTACGGCAGTACTTCTGCTCCTGCAATTATAGCATGGGCGACAGACGGGATTCACCTGGGTGGCCCAAAATCTATTTTAAGAGACCTCTGTTCAACAGAAATCCTGAGCCATTGTTCTGTTTACTTTGTTTAATTTGCTTTTTTCTTATAAATAGTGTAATTAGAATATTTAGTTTCTTTTGCATTATAATCAAAGTTCTTTATTAATAAAGTGCTTATTTTATTTTGTGAATGATGTTCCTACAAGCTAAAAACAGATTTTAAAACATCGTACCTCTTATGTTCTAAAATTTTATACTTTGATTTCTGCTCTATTTTGAAAACAACTTTGTTTAAGTTAACTTATCCTTGATTTGGAATTGACTTGTTTTGGTTATATTGTTTCAGAAATGGCTTCTGGTTCTACTACATCTACCACTTCTAACACCACTATGGGACCATTAGTTGGTTCCGATGCTACCCGAGCTATGGCTAGCCATGCTGAAAAACAAGAGAAGTTATTAGATTTGAATTTTAAGAGTTCACAACAAAATATGCTATTTTACTTGACTACCTTGAACCTTGCGAGGTTCTTGACTGAGTCTCCTCCTACACTTGCTGAAGGGCCTGATGCTCAAGCAGTGAGTGCACTTGATGCTTGGAAACAATCCGAGTATTTGTGCCATAACTATATGTTGAACGGCAATGAGGACACTTTGTATAATGTGTATTGCAAAATAACGACTGACAAAGAATTGTGGGAGTCGTTAGAACGCAAATGCAAGAAGGAGTATGCCGACACGAAAAAATTTGTTGTCGCCCGTTTCATGGACTATAAAATGGCTGATTCCAAGATTATGATCAGTCAAGTCTAGGAGTTACAGGTTATACTCAGTGACATTTCCTCAGAAGGAATGGTTCTTAGTGAAACATTCCAAGTGGCCACCATGGTTGAAAAATTGCCTCCTAGTTAGTCGGATTTAAAAATTATCTTAAACATAAACGAAAGGAGATGATAATTGAAGACTTAGTGGTTCGCCTTCGAATCGAGGAGGAGAACCGTATGGCACACAAAGGGACTCAAGTTTAACCACTAGCTAAGGCAAACTTGGTTGAACATGGTCAATCCTCCCGGGGGGAAAAGGTTTAATAACAAGAACCAAGGCAATGATAAGGTTGTGGACCTTGGGCCTTGGAAAGGTGGTGCGTAATCGAAGGTGGATCCCTTTAAAGGGAAATATTACAACTGTGGAGAAGGCGGTCATCATGCTGATCAGTGTAAGGCACTAAAACATGACAACGCACTAATGATAAATGATAGGATGCCTCTTGTTTCCATGATCTCAAATCTCACAGCAATCAACGAAGAGGAGGTAAACATGGTATCTAACAACCCTAATAGTTGGTGGGTGGATACCGGGGCTACTCACCATGTTTGTCCAGATAAAACTCTCTTTAATACATTTAAAAAGTTGAAGGATGATGATAAGCTGTACATGGGAAATGTAGCAACAACCGATATAAAGGGTGAAGGCGAAGTGATCTTGAAGTGGACTTCAGGGAAGGAGCTCACTTTAAGCAATGTTCTTTATGTTCCGGATTTGCGCAAAAGCCTTGTATCTGGGTGGTTGCTTAACAAGTTTGGCTTTAGATTAGTTTTGACAGTGACAATTATGTTTTAACAAAATGTGGAATGTTTGTTGGAAAGGGCTATGCCTAGAATTTTATGTTTAAACTTAATATAACTGCTATCAAGAAATATATAAATAAATCTAGTTCTTCTGCTTATATGATTGACTCATATGATTTATGGCATGGTCGTCTTGGTCATGTAAATTTTAATTTAATATGTCAATTGATTAAATTAGATCACATTCCATATTTTTCTTTTGAATCAAACTCAAAATTTAAAAAGTGTGTTGAAGCCAAACAAACAAGATCATTGTTTAAATCGGTTGAAAGAATACCGAGCCCTTGGGCTTGATTCACACTGATGTGTGTGATTTTAAGTCGATTCCCACACGTGGTGGAAACAAATATTTCATTACCTTTATGATTGATTGTAAAGATATTGCTATGATTCTTGCTAAAAAGTAAGGAAGAAGCAATAGACAAATTTGTTTTGTACAAAACCAAAGTTGAGAATCAACTTAACAAATAAATAAAAGTTTTAAAGAGTGACCGAGGCAGTGAATATGTTTCACCTTTTGCTGAAATTTGTGCTCAATATGGAATTATCCATGAGTATACTGCTCCTTATTCTCTACAGCAAAATAACGCTACCGAACAAAAGAATCGTAACCTAAAAGAAATGATGAATGCTATCTTCCTAAGTTCCAGGATGAACAAGGATATGTGGGGGGAGGCTGTTTGGTCAGCTACTAATCTTTTGAACAAAATTCATTTCAAGAATAAGGATGTTACACCTTACGAGTATGGATGGGCAGAAAACCATCTTACAAATTCTTGAAAGTATGTGAGTGTTTAGCCAAAGTGGTAGTGCCACCACCGAAGGTTCAAAAGATAAGACCCAAAACTATGTATTGTGTATTCATAGGCTATGCCGAGCGTAGTAAGGCATACCAATTTCTTGTACATGACTTGAAGAATCCCGAGATACACAAAGACACGATAATGGAGCTGAGTAATGCATCTATCTTTGAAGACGTGTTTCCTTTTTTATCTCTGGATCAGGTGAGTTCATCAAACCCGGTTAATAGGATTGTTGATGAAAAAGAACAATCAGAGGCTGAAGAGGTAGAGCCAAGAAGAAGCAAAAGGCAAAGGATTAAATGATCTTTTGGCCCTGACTTTCTTAGTTATATGGTTGAAGGTGAGCCTAAAACTTACCAAGAAGCTGGGACCTCTTTAGAAGGACCTCAATGGAAAGAAGCCATCAAAAATCAAATAGATTATATCTTGTAGAATCATACTTGAGAGTTAGTAGATCTTCCACCAGGTTGTCAACCACTTGGATATTGGTGGATATTCAAGAGAAAGATGAAAGCTGATGGCTCAATTGATAAGTACAAGGCAAGGCTATTGATAAAAGGGTATAGACAAAAGGAAAGTCTAGACTACTTTGATACTTACTCACCTGTCACTCAAATAACCTCTATCAGGCTGGTGCTTGCAATTGCGGCTTTGTGGAATTTAGAAGTACATCAGATTGATGTAAAAACAGCTTTTGTAAATAGAGATTTAGAAGAGGAAATTTTTATGGAGCAGCTTGAGGGCTTCTCTGCTCCTAGCCAGGAGGGCAAAGTGTGCAAACTTGTCAAGTCCTTGTATGGCTTGAAGAAATGTTAGAGCTCTTAGAAGGTTAACATTTGTCTTTTACTTTTCGTCATAGTATAGGGACTTGTTTTGTAAACACATGTTTATTGTTTCTTTTGATAGTATAAATAGGATACTTTATGTATTTTGAATGGGGGAAGATAACCATTGTAATTCACCCATACACTTTGTATCCATAACTTTTGCTATCAATGAGATCTATGAATTTTTGAGGTAATTGCTTGTGTTTTGATTTCATTCTGTTTGAATTGATCATTGCATTACTATATCATCACAGATCGATCCATTTGAACTTCGTCAAATGGTATCAAAGCTTTCGGTTCAGTGATCAGAGCTTATTATCGATGTTTTTGAGCTCTCTGTAAATCACTTGAAATTTGTGTTGATTGCAATTTGATCAATTAGTTGTTGTTTTCGGTTGTGTTTCATCCATAGAAATATGAATTGAATCACAATTTGGTGTTTAGTCCATTCAAATCCGAGTATTGACATATTTGTGTGTGAAAAGGTCTTCTTTATTTTCAGACCTTAATTCAATCAGCAAACAGATTTGTTAATGTTGTTTGATTGAAATTATGATTGAGGATTGTTAATCGATCCATTTACTATCTAATTGAACAAGCTTTCAAGAATTTGATAAGATCAGGTTGTGTTGAAGATGATGAATTAGGCGCCTGTGGTGTGAGAAACATCTGAAATTTTGCTAAGTGTTGAGGCGCTTTACCACTGGGTTCGTCAAATATCGATCATACGTTCATGAAATAGGTTGGAACTTATCAAAGCACCCTTCTTGAGGCGAAGTATGTGTTTTTAAGTGCGAATTATGAGGAAAACAAGGAGAATGCTCACCTTTATATAGGTGATCTCGTATTGCCAATGCCACCTGCATCGTCCGTGATGCGCCTCCCACCGGGTGTCACCCTTGCATGCGTGACACGTATTTTGAATACAGTGTCGCGACCCTTTTGGCAATGCAACCCGCGTTGGTGTCCACGTGTCTGACACTGACCCATTAGTCAACATTCACGGGTCATCTTTATCTAGTTTCCTTAGCCAAGTCAATGTATTTCATATCCACTCTCAGATGTAGGCCATACTGGCTAGAAATTCTTGAATTTTGATTTTTCTTCATTTTTCTCCACTGCACTATTCACCAAAAATATAAATTTTCCAAGTTAACTTGGCAGCTCAACTCCTACGAGGGGCTTTGCCCCTTGGACCCCGCTAGGGGTTAACGTACCTTGGATCCTACTAGGGGCTATCGCCCCTTAGACCCTTCTTTTAGGGAATTCTGCCCCCGAACCCCTGTTGCCCAGTGGATGATTTGGCTTTGGATATGTGAAGTGTTACACCTACCTAGATTGGGTTTGTCTAAACGTACATATGCCCTAATGTAATTTGGGTGTCATGCCATTTACGGAATGAATGAACTTTAATAATTTATTGCTGATTAACAGACCAAGGTCTAGACACACCTAAACTATGGTCCATTAGACATTAGGAACATAATATATCATGCAACAATCTTGAGACAATATGTAACAAAATCAATATAAGCAGCTGATGTACAACCCCAAAATCAAATTGAGGAAAAAGGGGGTGGCTAGACTCACTTCAACCGGTAGTATGCAATAACCAACTTCCACAATCACAACATCACCCTAAGAGCTGAAATATGTGAAATGTTGTCTAATAATTTTAACACATAATATACACTTAAATTAGAATATACTTTTAAACTAAAGTTCACGCACAAGCTTAACCCGTAATCAACTCTAAAGCATTCTTTTGACAATTTATCCATAACAGTGTAGGTTTACTCGTAACTTTCCAATCATGTCCCATAGCATACTAATGACCAATTCGATCTTGTCAAAAACCTTGGTTTTTCCCCAAACCCTAGTTTTCCCGAAACCCTTGTTTTTCCCAAAACCCATCAAAAGCTTTCCTAAACTAACATAGTTTTCTAGAACGTCCACGTCCTACAACTGGTGATCTGTTACTGAAATGAAGTCTCATACTGTTAGACCAAAAGAACCAATGAGCCAAGATCAGGAAAACCTCTAAGTCCCACATGACATCACAACAACTGCTGAAGACCTTCATCAGCAGTTTGACAAAATCTGAAGAATCAACAGCTGAAGATCAAAGATCTGAAGTACAACAGCTGAAGATCCCAAAGTACTAAGAAAGTACTGAAGTCTAAAGTACTGATAAACACAAGTACTGAAGACTTCAAGTACTGAAGACAAGTGCTGAAGATCAAAGTCTGAAGAACTGAAGAACTGAAGATCAACTGCTGATGCACAAAGTCTGAAGACAACGACTGAAGACATCAGCTGATGACAACTACTGAAGTCATCAGCTGATGAATCATCTGAAGACCAAAGTCTGAAGACCAAAGTGCTGAAGCTTCAGAGTTTGTCACAACAGCTGAAGAAGTCTTCTTCAGTTGTTGTGATGGTTTTTCTTTTCAGTAGTTTTATATTTTTCTTTCAGTAGTTTGTACAACAGCTGAAGAGTTTGTTCTTCAGCTGTTATAGTTCAGTAGTTGTAAACGACTGAAGAGTTTGTTCTTCAGTCGTTGTAGCTTTTCAGTAGTTTCCTTTTCAGTACTTGTAATCGGTAGAACACTTAGGAATTTTGTAAGAAGATGTCAGCTGTTGTGACATCTTCAGTAGTTGTGTTCTATAAGTAGTTAGTTAAATAACTATTTAATGTCAGTGGAATCTGACAACAGTATGGGTCTTTTGCCTATAAAAGAGCAGTGACCTGATTGTATTCCACGCGAAACATGTGAAATAAACAGAATATTATTCCTTTTTATGCAGAATTATTCTCTCTACATTTACTTTACATGCAACATTCCTTATGTTCTTGCATTAATTGCTAATTATTATGCTAAATCCGCTGCAAACACAATCTAATTGATCAAACTAGAGGCTGAGATCCTGGCAAATGGTATCAGAGCGGGTTAATCATTGATCAATTTCACTATTGATCATTTGAAACTGCTCTTTTGATCTCTACGTTTGATCGAATTAGCAATTTGCAAGAATTAGCTGTAGAGAGAGAGATTCTGCTGTTTCTGGCCGTAAACTTGAGGTTCTCTGGTGGTTTTGAGCTATATTTGTTTTGTTTAAACTTGAGTTTGACTAATAACTGAGATGACTACACCAAAACACGATCCTCACAATACTGGTTCCTCAACCAAGCCTCCGATGCTTGTGAGGAATGAGTATAACATATGGCAATGACGTATGCTTCACCACTTGTCTGTCAACAGTGCTGGTTGTTGGAAGTCAGTGGTGCATGGACCATACAAGCCTATGGTGAGCGTCCCTGAATCTAATGAACAGGTTCCGAAGAAACCTGAACAATATTCGGACGAAGATCTAAAGCTGTTCGAGATTGATGCTAGAGCCCATGGAATTTTAGCCATGGCTATTCCAAATGAGATTTACTCAGGGCTCTTGCATCATGAAACTGCTCATGACCTATGGGTTGCTCTAAAGGAACAATTTGGAGGAACTGATTCGGTCTTAGCAAACAATAGGGAAATCCTCGCCCAACAATATGAGACATTCTCATATAGAAAGGGTGAGACTCTGACCCAGCAGTTTGAGCGGTTCTCTTGTTTGATTTCTGAGCTGAAGATGGTCAAACAAGAGTACTCCAACAGCCAGATGAACAACAGGTTCCTCAGATCACTGCCTGAGAGATGGGACACTTATACCATTGTCCTACGCTCCAGTGCAAATCTGGAAACTCTATCTCTCACCCAACTTCATGGGAAACTGCTCACTTTTGAGAGAGAGATAGAGCAAAAGAGGAAGTTGTCCACCTCTGGCAAGCTCGCTGATGACTTTGTTCAAGGAAATGCTGCCTTGATAAGTCAGGAGTCTGAATATGCTTCATCAGAGACTTCTTATGATGAGCATATTGATTTCTCTACCAACTCTGAACAAGCTTTTGTTGGTGTAGGTAGTAGTTCAGGAGGCAGCAGTGATAACTAGTGCTTTTTGATGGATGATTTGAAGGGCATTCCAGATGATGATCTGGAGGAGATGGATATTTTGAGCCAAATGGCAATGATCAATATCAGATCTCAAAAGTTCTACAAAAGAACTGGTAGGAAATTCCCTGGTCTCACTGGCAAAACCAAAGTTGGTTTTGACAAGAGCAAGTTGAGGTGTCACAAGTGCCAAAGGCTTGGACACTTTGCTAGAGAGTGTAGATCATCTGGATCTAACTCCTCTGCACCCTTTGTGACTTTTCCAAGCAATAGCTCACAGCACAGAGGGCAACCTTCCTCCAGTTCTGGTCATCCATCACAAGCACAGGTATCACCTGCTTATTTTGTGCCTCAGGGGTATATGCCATACTCATACCCCTGCTACTACGTGCCTCAGCCCAGTCAAACTCAAGCACTTTCTGCTCAACCACCACAGGCTCTTCCTGAGCCTCAATCTTCCCCATCTCATCATCAAACACAACCTCAACAACACAGCTTCTTCACCCCAGGAGTTGTTGACTGGAGTAGTCTACCAGATGATCTATCTGGTCAGGAACAACTACTCCAAGGTGCTGGTCAACATGGTGGTGATAGTCCTTTTGGAAATCTTGCTCTGATGGCCCTTGAGTCTGCTGAGGGGTCATCATCCAATGCCTCATCACAGGTATCATCTGAGGCCAAAGCCAAGCTTTGTTCTGAATCATGCATAGCAGCATTTGCTTCTATTAGAGAAGCAAATGTAGCTTTAATAGATAAAAATCTTGAGCTAGAGCATACTATTTCCAAAAGAAAAGCTGATTTTGAGACTGCACTAAAAGAGAAAATGATGAGATTTACAAGCTTAAATGCCAAATCAAAGATGGTAAAGCTAGGGAAGATGTACTTCTAGAGAAGTACAGAGACCTCAAGGAAACTCTTGCAAACACCCAAGTAGAGTGTGATCGATGGGTGCAATCATGCAAGGGTTTTGAAATGCTTCTTAAGAAGCAATCAGCTTCCAATGTGAAGTTTGGGATTGGTTATAATCACACTGCTCCTCCTACAGATTTCACTTCAAGAGCAGAAGTTGAATCTGATGGAGAGAGCAATAACCAATCCTTCTCATCATGTGACCTACTATCCTCTGATTCAGCATCATCAGAGATAAAAGTCAGCATTAGGTCCTACCAAAACCAATCAGCTGATGCTACAACAGCTGTTGGTTCAAATGCTGACTGTCACATGATCAAAAGGTTGATCAACTCAGGTGTTGTCTCTAGAAGTACTGAAAGTACTGGAGAGCAAGTGATAACACCTGAAGTTCAAACCTCAACTACTGCCAGCACTGAAGAGAAGAAAACTGACAGTAGAAAAGGTTTGAAGACAACTAAAGAAGAGGTCAGGAAAGCAGGTACTAAAGGGAAGAAAACTGCTAGTACTGATAACAAACAGCTAAAGAACAAGTCTTCAGCAGTTCCATCTTCTTTAGTTGATGATCAACATAAGATGAAGAAGAAGCCATGTGAAGTATGTGGCTTGTTCAATCATCTTACTGATGATTGCTGGTACAAAAGGGGCTCCAAACTCAAACAAAAGGAGAAAATTAAAGAGCTAATAAATGAAATGAAAAATGAGTTTGAGACCAAGTTTGTACTAGCAACATCAAAGCCTGAAATCCCTAAGCCCAAAGATAAATCTAAAAAGAAAGTAGGGGTTACTCAGGCAACAGCTGAGGTTGCTCTGAAAAAGATGGTGCAACATAGGAATCCATCATCAGCAAACTCCAATGTGTCTGAAAAGCTGAAAGCTTTATCACAGAATCAGACACAACTGGTGATGATGGTTCAGCATCTAATAGGAAGAGTCAACCATTTAGATGCTCCTGTGTTGAAACCACAGAAAAGGAAATCCAAGCCAAAGGGTTTCTCTTCTACACCATCTTCTTCACCTCAGGCTGTCACACATAACACACCTGTTAGTGTTGCACCTATAGTTGAGAACGGACCCAAAACCAAACAGGTTTGGGTCTCTAAAACTAACTAACATGTGGTTATGATTACAGGGTTCTTCAACATGCCAAAGAAGCATCTGGTATGTAGACAGTGGAGGATCTATGCACATGACAGGAAGCAGCTCCCTTCTTAATGACTACTCTCAAGGAAAGAAGGGATTTGTTTCCTTTGGCAATGATGCAAAGGGTTACATCATCGGAAAAGGCTTTGTTTCCAATGGGGAAATAAGGTTTGATGATGTTAACCATATGGAGAATCTCAAGTACAACCTCTTGAGTGTCAGTCAAATGTGTGATAAAGGCCATATTGCCCTTTTCACAAGCAAGAACTGTCGGATTCTGTCATCCAAAGTTCTAAATTTGATTGACAAGGTGTTGGATGAATACACTCTCCTGAAGGCCAACAGGACAGGAAGAGTGTATGCCTTAGATCTTTCCAAAAAGATAGAGCTAAAAGGCCATCCTTGCCTATTCTCCAAGGCATCTCCTCAAGAGTCTACTCTATGGCATAGAAGGCTGGGGCATGTTAATTTCAAGAACATGAATCAGCTGATAAGCCATGGTTTAGTAAGAGGATTGCCTTTGAAGGAGTTCAAGTGTGAAGACAACTGCACTGCTTGCTTAAAAGGAAAGCAACACAAAGTTTCATTCCCTTCAATAGAAGAACCAAAGTCCACTGCCTGCTTGCAGCTCCTGCACATGGATCTCTTTGGTCCTGTCAGAGTGATGAGCATGGCAAAGAAGAAATACTGCCTGGTAATTGTGGATGATTATTCCAGGTTTGTATGGACTTTCTTCTTGCACTCCAAGGATGAAGCAGCCAAGACAATCATGAACTTTGTGTTATTTGTAGAACAGCAGTATTCCCTACAGGTCAAGTGTGTGAGGAGTGACAATGGAACAGAATTTAGAAACCACACACTTGATGACTTCTACCTGTCCAAGGGAATTAAAAGGCAGTTTAGTATTCCTAGAACTCCTGAGCAGAATGGAGTGGTGGAGAGAAAGAACAGGACTCTCATTGAAGCAGCAAGGTCAATGTTGGCTGACTCAGGGTTGCCCTGACCTTTTGGGCTGAAGCTGTCAATACAGCTTGCTATGTACAAAATAGAGCTTTAGTGAATAAGAGGTTGATGAAGACTCCTTATGAAGTTCTTCATTATTTGGCTCCTCTGATTTCATTCTTTAGAGCCTTTGGGTGTCCATGTTTTATTCTCAACACTAGCAACCCACTCCAGAAGTTTGCTAGTAAGGTGGATGCAGGGTATTTTGTTGGTTATTCATCAACTTGCAAGGCATACAGAGTCTTCAACTGTAGGACAAAGGTGGTTGAAGAAACTCTGCATGTTAAGTTCAATGAATCTCCAAAGTACAAGATTCCACAAAACCCTGTGGAGTTGTTTGATCTGGACATACTGCAATATGTTCCTTATCAACCTCCAGCTGTTGAGCCTGTCAACAGTTCTCCACCTGGTGGTACTGATGATGATGTAGTCAGTACTCACCTCTTCAGGTTTAGTGACAACCTGCCTGAGTCCACTAAACCTGATGCTCCTGTAACTTCAGCAGCCCCATCCACAACAAATGCTGATGAGATTTCTGCATGCTCTACTTCATTTGAGCTGCCATCTCCTACATGGTTTCAAGAATCTCCATCACCATTTGTTGCTGCTGAAAGTCCTACAAACACTTGCACTGACATCATAGTCTATCAAGAGCTGAAGAATCACCCCACATCTCAAATCATTGGTGATATCAATGCTGGAGTTTCAACCAGGAGTCAATTGTCCAATTTCTGCTTCTATGCTCTCTTCATCAGTCAGCAAGAGCCAAAGAACTATCATGTTGCTTTAAGAGACAATGGATGGGTTGAAGCAATGCAGCTTGAGCTTCTTCAGTTCAAGAAACAGCAAGTGTGGGAGCTTGTTCCTTTACCCCAAGGGAAGTGTGCAATAGGCACCAAATGGGTATTCAGGAACAAAACAGATGATAAGGGCCAAATTGTCAAGAACAAGGCCAGGCTGGTTGTCCAAGGATTTGCACAAGAGGAAGGCATCGATTATGATGAGACCTTTGCTCCTGTGGCAAGACAGGAAGCAATCAGACTGTTCCTAGCCTATGCTGCTTTTCACAGTCTTAAGGTTTATCAAATGGATGTCAAAAGTGCCTTCTTATATGGTAAAATAAAAGAAGAAGTTTATGTGTGTCAACCACCAGGCTTTGAGGACAACAAACATCCTGATTGGGTGTACAAGCTTGATAAGGCTCTTTATGGGCTGAAGCAAGCTCCTAGAGCTTGGTATGAGACACTATCAACTTTTCTTCTCCAAAATAAGTTCACTAGAGGCACCATTGATAAAACCTTATTCATCAAGACTATGGGACAACATAAGCTCCTTGTTCAAATTTATGTAGATGACATCATCTTTGCATCCTCTGATCCAAAGTTGTGTGATGAATTTACAATGCTCATGAAGCAAAAGTTTGAAATGAGTGCTATGGGGGAATTACAGTTCTTTCTAGGTTTGCAAATTAAACAAAGGGATGATGGAATTTTCATCCATCAGTCCAAATACACAAAGGAGTTGTTGAATAAGTTTGATTTACAAACCTGTAAGCCCTGTTCTACTCCCATGAGCAGCATCACACAACTAGATGTAGATCAGAAAGGTAAAGCGGTTGATGAAACCCTTTACAGATGTATGATTGGGTCCTTGATGTACCTCACAGCTTCTAGACCAGACATCATGTTTGCAACATGTGCCTGTGCTAGATTTCAGGCTGCACCTAAAGAATCCCATTTGATTGCAGTCAAAAGGATCTTTAGATATCTGCAAGGTACCCAATCACTAGGTCTTTGGTATTCAACTGGGCATTCTTGCAAATTAGTTGCTTTCTCTGATAGTGACTATGCAGGATGCAAAGTTACCAGAAAATCCACTTCTGGTGGTTGCCAATTCCTAGGCAATTGTTTAGTTTCTTGGCAGAGTAAGAAACAAACATCAATTGCTACATCCACTGCTGAAGCTGAGTACATTGCTGGTGCAAGTTGTACATCTCAGATACTCTGGCTTCAGAACCAACTCTTGGATTATGGCATTACAGAGACTAAGACTCCATTATTAATGGATAGTGCTTCAGCTCTTTGCATTGTTAAAAATCCAGTCCAGCACTCTAGGACCAAACATATAGAGATCAGACATCATTTTATTAGGGATTGCTATGAAAAAGGTCTGATTGATCCAAAGTTTGTGCCTAGTGCTGATGAGCTTGCAGACATATTTACTAAGCCTTTAGATAGTGCCACATTTCAAAACTTGGTACTAAGGCTTGGTATGCTGCAGCTAGAATAATTTGACCAATACTGATGCTCTCAGTTCACAAGTACTGATGAGCATTAGTATGCAAAGGTCAAATATAAGTACTGATGAGTAATTTAGTCTTCAGCATTTTCACAACTACTGAAGACTAAAATGCTTCAAAGTACTGATGTACATTATTTGTTGAAAACAACTGATGTAGTGAGGTGGATTACAACTACTGATGTATTATTTTCAAATAAATAAGTACTGAAGAACAAATTTTGTTCACAAGTACTGATGTGTAATCTTACACAAGTACTGAAGAAAAATTTGTTCACCAGCTCTGGAGTATTTCATCAGCACTTGTGAACATCTGATCACAAGAGCTGAAGGCATAAATACTCACAAGAGCTGAAGGGTCAATGAAACATCTGAAAGTCAGCCAAAGAGCTGATGAGTAAATGTGGAGGTCAGCATGAAACAACTGATTTGACGGAAACAGCTGATGAGTAATTTTACTCTTCAGCTGATGCCAACAGCTGCTGTTTCATACCCAAACAACTGAAGGACAAAACCATGTCTTCAGTAGTTTCACAACTACTGATGACTAACACCAAGTTCTCAGTTGTTTACAACAACTGAAGCAATACCATGTCTTCAGTAGTTCATAACTACTGATGTCAGTAGTTCACAACTACTGAAGGCTAATACCAAGTCTTCAGTTGTTACAACGTCTGAAGATGAAAACTAGGTCCTCAGTAGTTTATAACTACTGAAGACTGACAACAAGTCTTCAGCCGTTGACAACATCTGAAGGACAAAACCAAGGTTTCAGTAGTTTCATCTACTGAAGACTAACACCAAGTCCTCAGATGTTACAACCACTGAAGGTTAAAAATCACGTCATCAGTAGTTTCAACAACTGATGACTAACACCAAAACCTTCAGTAGTTTTCTTTCAGCCTTTGCCATACCCTATAAATACCCAATCTTCAGAGCTTTTCATTCTCACTTGACCTAACTTTTCTAAAACCTCTGAAATTCCCATACACCATTAATGGCGGCCATGCAACTCAAACCTCGACACAACTGTGTCGCTCATCTCACCAAATCGCCATTATGGCCTAAGTTTCACAATGCCGTCGATCTGATGACCGATTCACCATACCAAACGGCATTTCTTCTCAACCCCACCATATACACCGACTCCTTGGCGGAGTTCTGGACGAACATCACCGTCCAAACCGGAGAGAATGATGGCGAGGTCTCTCTCCGGTCCTCCGTCAACAACCACCCAGTGGTTATCACTCCAGCTACTTTGCGCCAAACCCTAAAGCTGGAGGATGCCACCTACCCAACCTCTTACCCCAAAGGCGCCCTCGATCTATGCTTCACTGCCAACGACTATCAGGGCGACCTCTCTGCCACCACCTTGTTGAAGAAACACTTCCCAGATCCCCAACGACTCATCTTCCACATGGTGAATGTGTGTCTGGCTCCCAAAACATCTTCATGGGACCAGATGTCAACAAGGTGGCAACAGGTAATTTTCTATCTTTGAGAAACAACCCCTTAATCTTACTGATATTATATTTTTGGAACTCAAGGATATGGCCACAAAACCCATTTCTAACCGTTGGATCTTGTATCCTCGGTTCATAATGGCCATCATCGAGAGCCAGCTTCAAGCTGAGGGACTTGTTGGCACTAGGGTCCCTGCCATGGCTGTTCTAGCCGAGGTATACTCCAGGCACAACACCGACCACACACTCAAACAGGCTGGCCGGCTGCGAAATCCCACGCAGCAGGAACCCACAGCCTCCACCTCCAAATCCAAAGTCCCCACCAAACCAAAACCCAAAAGAAGCCCAAAAAGGCTACTCAGGGAAATGAGTCCCCTGAGGATGCCCCTGCAACACAAAGGCAGGATGTGGCTGCTGGTTCGATTCTCCCAGCAGCTACCACGACTCCACCCACCACAACCGCACAGGCTTCCTCTCAACAGGAACCTGATGCAACCACTTCAAGGGCACCCACACTTCTGGGGTCTATCTCACTTGAGGAGACTACCATTGAAATGCACACTCCTCCCCATGTGCACACTGCTTCAAGCCCATCTCCTACTGAGACCACCCCACAAAGCCCTACACTCATAATAGCCAAAGTGCTGACCCATCTGAGCACTCCACCCTCTCCCCAGAAACCAATTACAACTGGGGAGACTCCAACCGAAGAGAGGGTGGACACTAGTGCCGGTGGGAGCCCACTGCAGAGAATCACATGTCCAATCTCCCAGTGTGGCTAGGGAGATAGGAAATTCTGGTGAGGCTGCCACTTCCCCTGCATCAGCACATGAGCAGGGAGAAGCTGGTACAAGCAATAAGACCTCACCAGAGGCAACTGCCGATGATGGATCCAATCCGGAGGCTGGAAGTCCCCAGTACCAAGAACAAGGGGCACATGCTATATCTGAGCCACACTCAGAGCATGTATATCCTGACACAGTCAGGAGGTCAGGTGATTCAGTTCACACTGATGATGACCTGAGCTTCTTCTTTGACGTAGTTGCTCACAACACTATCTTAGAAGATGAGATAAGCAGACTCAAAGAGCTGCTTGCTCAAGTGACTCAAGATAGAAGTCCATCTGCCACCATTGACCCACAGATGGCACCTTCACCCGAAGGTCTCCAAAACACTCAACCACTCCTACAAACTCGGCCACCTGCCTCTGCTTCTGGCACTAGTTCTCAGGAACAAAACCCTCCTGAGCAACTAGATGCTATCCTCCAAAAATCCCTGCCTCTCATCACACCTATAATCACAAACTTGTGATAAAAACCATTGATGAGAGGCTTCCCACACATATACAACCCCTGGTGGAGGTTGCTGTAGCCAAGGTGCTGCTGATAGTCAAACCCCAACCAATGCACACAAAAAGGGGGAGACATCAGTGCAAGCTAAGAGGAAGAGGGGAGAGGAGGAGATAGAAGTAGGAAGAAAGGAGGTGATTGAGAGGAAGAAGGTTGAGGAGACAAAGGGGAAGGGGAGGGAGAAGGAGGAGAGAGCTGAAAAAGAAGTGGCTGAAATCCAAAAGGATTTCAGTGTCACTTATCAAAAGAAAAGGGGAGAGAAGAGAGGAGAGGAGGGAGAGAATAGTGATCCTGATCTAGCAGCCCTTGTCAAGGAGGCTGATGCTGAACAAAGCAGATCAATGGACTCTGTCATTGATCAGCTGTTCAGGCAAGGCTTTGACAAGGACACTGCCTTGCTAGATCAGGAGATTAGGAAGATGGAGGCAAGAGAGATTGAATACCGATGGTCTACTTATAGCCAAGAGGATAAAATAGACTCGAGGCTATGAGTAGATTCATTTTGGAGTATCTGGGCAGGCCAGTCCTTGATGTCAAAGCATGGACCAGGGACAGAATCTTGGCTATAGCCGCCAAGATCTGTTCAGCTGGTGATTTCACCAAAGGACTGGTCGTTGAGGCCCTTTCTGAAGCCGGTGCTGGGAACAGGACCCTGCTAGTAAAACAAACCAAACCTGCTCTTATTTCTAGGTTACTAGCATGCCTGCCAACATTCCCACACCAACAACCCAAACACAACCCACAAAACCAACCCCTTCACCATCAAAACCCGCAGCCAATGATCCACCCTTGAAGAAGAAGAGAAGGGTGTTGAGGCTGCAAGAAGAAGAAGAAGAGGAGGATGAGGAGGATAGACTGCCCCTGTCTGCAGTCATTCCTCTACCCAAAGCCAAATCCAAAACCATCACTCCCACCTCACAGATGGATACTGTGAAGGTTAAGATAGAGGAAGAGGAGCAGCAGAAGCTTCATGATGCTGAAATGCTTAAGTCAATTGACCAAGCTTATGCTGCTTCTACCTCTATCATGAATATGAAGAAGGAAGCTCTGAGACTCTTCACTCTCAAACAAACTTTCCAATATGACAAAGAGAGAGTGAGGACTTGGCCTGATCCTAGGGTGGCTCATAGGATTACAAAGAAAGACATTCCTGTGAGGTACAAGAGCCAGATGAAGAGGATTGTAGATGAAGTGATCATAGTGGCTCTTGTAATAACACCCTGGGAAATTGTGGAAGAATTCGAGAAGGCCTATAGAGCTAACCAATCACCCCACACGATGTTGGAGAATAGGGTGATTAGGAAAGGTTAGTCTATAAGAGGCTTGAGAATTTCCACAAAGATGAGCTCAACTTGTTGCTAGAGGGCAGACACCCAGATGAATTTGCTTATAGACAAGTTACAACAGTTGAGCTCAAGAATGAAAACAGGTCAAGTTTGTCTCAGAGCTGTACGACCGTGAAGGAATATTCGAAGGTGCACCTGAGGACTTATCCAAAGAAGAACAACTCACATTCCTAGAGCCTACACCAGAGAATCCTACAGGCTCGTACGTGGGAGGTAATTTCATGGATGGGACAACAGCTCTGTGTCCAATTCCCCAAAACAGAGCTCCCATCCATACTTAGCCAAACAAATACCAGAAGCCTCCTCCCAGGCCAGTGCTTATCAGGGTCAACTTCTGATCTGATCCAGGAGGAAATAGACCAATCTTTATGCCAACAATAAGTGGGACAACAAATAATTAGAGGTTTTGGCTGCATTGGTTCAGGGGGAGTTTGTTGGACCAAAAGAACCAATGAGCCAAGATCAGGAAAACCTCTAAGTCTCACATGACATCACAACAACTGCTGAAGACCTTCATCAGCAGTTTGACAAAATCTGAAGAATCAACAGCTGAAGATCAAAGATCTGAAGTACAACAGCTGAAGATCCCAAAGTACTGAAGATAAGTACCGAAGTCTAAAGTACTGATAAACACAAGTACTGAAGACTTCAAGTACTGAAGACAAGTACTGAAGATCAAAGTCTGAAGAACTGAAGAACTGAAGATCAACTGCTGATGCACAAAGTCTGAAGACAACGACTGAAGACATCAGCTGATGACAACTACTGAAGTCATCAGCTGATGAATCATCTGAAGACCAAAGTCTGAAGACCAAAGTGCTGAAGCTTCAGAGTTTGTCACAACAGCTGAAGAAGTCTTCTTCAGTTGTTGTGATGGTTTTTCTTTTCAGTAGTTTTATATTTTTCTTTCAGTAGTTTGTACAACAGCTGAAGAGTTTGTTCTTCAGCTGTTATAGTTCAGTAGTTGTAAACGACAGAAGAGTTTGTTCTTCAGTCGTTGTAGCTTTTCAGTAGTTTCCTTTTCAGTACTTGTAATCGGTAGAACACTTAGGAATTTTGTAAGAAGATGTCAGCTGTTGTGACATCTTCAGTAGTTGTGTTCTATTAGTAGTTAGTTAAATAACCGTTTAATGTCAGTGGAATCTGACAACAGTATGGGTCTTTTGCCTATAAAGGGCAGTGACCTGATTGTATTCCACGCCGAAACATGTGAAATAAATAGAATATTATTCCTTTTTATGCAGAATTATTCTCTCTACATTTACTTTACATGCAACATTCCTTATGTTCTTGCATTAATTGCTAATTATTATGCTAAATCCGCTGCGAACACAATCTAATTGATCAAACTAGAGACTGAGATCCTGTCACATAACATGACACATCCACTAACACGTAGAAATTACTCAAATTTAAGTAATAAAAGTCTCACCTCGTAGAACTGAGAGTGTTGGTCCCTGAAAGAATCATACATGCCAATTTAGGTAGTGATTAATTTCTTTTCTTGAAAACCAAACTTTATCTTGTTCTTGTTCTTTGTCCTGTCTCATACTTACTTGTGTTCATAGTATCATCAACTAAAACCCGGTGCCCTATTTGATCTATTAAGTGTTCTGAGTTTTTCTTCATTGTGAAAGTGATTGTATTGACAACCCTTAACATGTCCTTCAATTTCTATCAGAGCTTTTTTAGGCTCTTGATTGTGATATCTTATCTTCTTAAATCCTTTCAGTATAACAAATCACTTAACAACTCAAACGGCAGCTCTTACCAAGGCTGATATGGAAACCGGTACCATGATAAAATATCCACTGATCACTCCTGATGACTTTGATACTTTTCGCCAAAGAACGGTAGGCTTCATCAAGTCTTCAGACAACAGGATGTGGGGATCTGTTTTTGGGACCTCATGTACTATTCACCTCTTAGCTGCTGCTTGTGGTGGCATGATACCAAAGGAAGTGGCTAAGTACTCAGAAGAAGACTGGAAAAAGATTTATGTAGATCATAAAGCCATGACCGCCCTTCAAACTGCTCTTCCAAACTCTATCTACAGAGGCTTCAAGAAGTACAAAACTGCTAAGCAACTATGGGATGTTGTGAAGCTTATGTATGAGGGGTCGAATGAAGTAAAAGAGAAAAAGAAAGATCTCTTGAAGCAGAAATTTAAGAACTTCACCATCAAGAAGGTGAAACCATGACTAAACAATACTTCAGGTGTGTTGAGATTGTGGATACTCTAATTTTTGTTGGATTAACTCTTGAGAATAGGAACATTGTGAGGAAGTTCAGGTCCTCTCTTCCCAGGCAACGGACACACTATTGTGTGGTCATTAAGAGGATTGAAAACCTCAAGACCCCTACTCTCACTAAGTTGTATAGTATTCTTAGTGGATACCAGATGGAGATGAACATGCAAAATCCATCTTGCAACTCCAACAATCAGCAGAGTTCAGTCCTTCATATGGTTGAAAGGGATTGCAAAGAACCATAACATCATCTCATCGGCTACCCAAAAAACACACAAAAGTATCCTTTCATCACCTTCCCGGAAACACCAAGGGAGAGCTACATCCAAGGAAGCCCATTCCAAGAGACAAGCTCTTCTCAAGACTTTCTGTCTACTGGTGAAATTAGTGGAAACTTTCTCCTCACTCTTGAAGACTAGGACTGTATCTATCCAGATGATCTATAGTACATGGAGAGAGTCCAACAGATGGCTCTTCTCACTCATAGAGCCAAGCAGTTCTATAAGAGGACAAGCAAGAAGTTTCCCAACAATGTAACCAGTGGAAAGTATGGCCAGGACAAAGCAAGGTTAAGTGTTATAATTATAATTAAATAGGATACTTTACTAGGGAATGCAAGGCACCAAGAACAAATGGTGGCCAAACACAACCCAGACCAAACTACACAGATGGAGCTCCATAAATTGAGAAACTCGAGTAGCAAGATGTAGTTATTGTTGAAGAAGGAGGGTTTGATTGGAGTTTACAGGTTGAAGATGCATCTCCAAACTAAGCACTAATGGCTGATCATGAGGAAGCCAAGGTATTGGAACATCTTTGTACCCCTGAATGTATTGCTAAAGTTAACAGATACAGGTCTAATAACTTGAAGATGAGATCTGACCTTGAGTCTTTAAACATCTTAAAAGCTGATTTTAAAAGAGCTAAAAATGATTATAAACTTACAACAGACGATCTAGAGAAAACCATTTTAACTTTTAAGCATGAACATACCAACTACAGGACTCAAATCAAAGATCTCAATTCCAAGTTAACTGAATGCCAGGCTGAGCTTGTGATCAGCAAAGCCAGGGCAGAAAAAGTTATTCTTGAAGAAAAGAACTTCAAGAACATTATATCCTTATCCTTGCATGCAAAGGTTTGTTATTAGAATAAGGAGGGACAAGGATCTACTGAGATAGCTCCTCCACACACTCTACTATCTATAAGCTCTCCAAAGTGTGGAACTTATCAAGATGAGCTTCCCTTCATAGACCCCATTGAATAAGAGGATGAAGAGGAGATACTCAAGCATGGATCTGAGATGAGTGAAGAAGATCATCCTAAGAAGAGTCACTATTCTCCAGAGTAGAGGAAAGAATCAGGGATGAAAAAGTGCAAGAGGAAGAACTTGATTAGAGCGGCCAAGAGAAGATCAAAGAATGCTCATGAGATCAAGTCCACCTTTAAATTTAAGTAGAAACAAGTCTTTATCTCTACGGGATTTGAAGTGGTGAAGGCTAAAGACTAAACTATAGACTCTAGTACTAGGAGTTCTAGTTCATGTCCAACTTATCCCTGTGAAGATAAGAAGGCTGATCTGCTGCGTACCACTGCTACACAGCCTGAACCATCTAGTTCTAAGAGCAAGTTGTAAATCCAAGGATCGAATAGGAATTATTAGTTTAGATCATACGAATAGTGATCATAGAATTATCACTACTCGTTGTTTAATTAATTGTTGATGAAATAGCATTTGTAATATGAATCAACAAAGAACAAATGAGATAAATGAAAAGCAGATGAAAGTAATAGATGAACAAACAAACTTGATTCAAATGTTTTCCATTAATACTGAATAATGATTACAATTTGAACAAAATATGATTGATTGATTACTATTTTTGTTTTTGCTACTGTTGTTCTTGCTATTGATGATTGCTAGGGTTCTAATGATGGTAATGATCTTTTGTTGCTATCACCGATGTTTATTATGGTTCGGGTTGGTTGGTTACCCTAAAAGTGTACGCCCATGCCTTGTATTTATAGGCTGAGGGATTTACTTTTTAGGGTAACAGTATCTTTCTTATCATGGTAAGAAAGTGACTCAGAGAATATTCTTGATGTGACTTGATTTCTGTCTAAAGTCAAGTCATTCGCAGATGTTGTTTGATGAAATCACTTCAGTGAGATTGACTTGTTGACTTGAAGTTCATGCGTGTATTATTCTTCCATAGGACTTTAGCCTTCCGTAGGAGTTGGTCTTCCATAGAAGTTGGCTTTTCGTAGGAGTTATTCTCACTTGGACTTTCATCAGCAGCAAGTTGTTCTTCCATAGGAGATCCATGGATGCATGAGTCCTCATTTTGTTTCAGCATAACATCTACGATAGTACAAATGTTCATCCGTAGATAGTTCTCACACTTGGTTAATTTTAGAAATTGATAGTATGATGCTTTCCTGTAATCACATATATAAATCAACACACATAATTATTTGGGTTAACCTATACATATATTCATACAAAAAGATGAATATGTACAAGAGTTTATTTACAAGAGATAATTAAAGTTCTAAGCCTATACAACGAATCTAGACCTATTGAACCTAGACATAACAATACTCCCCCTTAGGCTTGGACACTTGTAATCAGCTCTTTAAACTTGACATCTCCTTAACTCTTGCCATAATCTTTTTATTGAAGTAGGAGACTGCTTCTTTTTGATCATCGTACTTGTACTTGATCTCCATTCTGCATATTCTCTTCAAAGTGTCAAAACTTAGACCAAGAACATCTTCTTCTATTGTTAATGTAGCCACTATACTTTTGTTTTTGACTAATTCCAACTCATCTTGTTCAGATATTCTTAATTCACTAATAGATGGAATTTCAGATCCCATCAGCTGACCATCCTCAAATCTTCTTCTTTTGTATGCCTTGGCACATAGTTTGTATATCACCTTAATTATGCATATAAGCATATGTCACTTTGAGTATGTTGATGATTCAGCTTTCGAAAGTATTTATCATGAAGGTATGAAGTGTAGCTGGGATGAAGCAGTTTGATCTCCATTGGGTCAAACAGACTTATGCTTGGAGCTTTCTTCTTTGCATTATTTCCGAGTAGCACAAGCTCTTTGGTCCTTTCCACATATCCCCATTTTGTGATGGGACATGTATATTGATTTCCATCAATACTTTAGATTGAAGTTGTGCTCTTGTTTGAATATCCAACTATTCTTAAGAATTCATCATCTACAAGATGAGAAGAGATGGATTGGGATCTTCTTTGTTTTTTTTCTTCTTTTAAGCTCATTATCTTCTCTTCTTGATTTCTTCATCATATTATCTTTGAATTTTGTTTTCAGGTTTCCAACAATCACAAAGAAATCTGTTCATCTCAGATTAATTGGATAGTTAGTGATATGAATGCTTTGGAGGTTAGATATATCAGCATCTGGAAGAGATATGATTGTTTCAATCAATGGGAAATATTGTATTATCCTAGAGGCCCTCTTTATTGCTGCATAATCCTAGTCTGGATCATATTTCCAGGCTATGATCTTGTTTTCCTTAGTAGATCTGGGAGTTGTGAGATGATCATAAAGTTGAATCAAGGTTGATATTTCATCAGTGATCTCTCTAACTATGTTCCAAGAGACTAGATATTGCCTGCAATCACATCTCTTGGCTCTCTAATGAGTTGTTCTTTACCCTTAAGCATGTCTTTGCTTTCTACTACAACTGCAGTAGCTAATGCATGTTATACTCTAAATCGGGTCTTGGTAGTCAAACGTCATGGAAAAACTTGTTATGAATTGCTCCAATAACGTAAACCTAATTTATAGTATCTGGAACCATTTGGTGCACCTTTCATCCTGCTAAAGAAGAATGAGACTGGGAAGTTCTGCGAGAAGGCAGAAGAAGGTATCTTCCTTGGATACAGTATACCAGATAAATGGGTTTACAATAACTCAACTGGTCAGGTAGAAGTGTGGTGCAATGTTGATGTTCAAAGATACACCACCCCCTGCGGGAAAAGGACCTTCCTTTTTCTCTGACTATGATAGATTTTTCAAGTCCTTCAACCTACCTTCTTCCCATTCTGATGATAACTTAGCTGGACGAATGATGTACGATGTTCTAATGCTCCCACACTATACTTGACATCATCCTTTCCATTAGATGATACTTCTAGCCCTTCAGGGGGAGAGCTTGAGGTAAGTGATTCTTCCTCTGATGATGAAGCAGTTGAAACCATAAATGTGGAACAGGAAGAACAGGTTCCTACTACCGAAAGCACTCCAGCCTCTGATCATGATACAACTGACACTTATGAACCGCATACTCCAATAGTTCAAAATCTGGATACTGAAGTCGTAGTACCCACCACTCCCGGAACTCGAGTTAATGTACATCATCCCTTGGACAACATCATTGGGGATATTCTATCGGGAGTTCAAACAAGAAATTAGCTATACTCAACTTATTATGCTGCAGTCATGGAAAAGGGATACTTACACGATGGTGCTTATCGATGCTTTGTTTCTCAAGTTGAGCCAAAGCATATAAGCGAGGCTTAAAAAGATGAAGCATGGGTAAGTGCTATGCAAGAAGAACTCCTTCAGTTCAAGAAGTTAGGAGTCTGCACACTTGTGGATAGACCAAAAGGTGCAAAGGTGATAGGCACAAAATGGGTTCTTCGATGTAAGAAAGATGACCAAGGGGTCATAATCCAAAACAAGGCTCAACTTGTCATTCAAGGGTTTAGGCAAGTCGAAGGCATTGACTATAATGAAGTGTTTGCACCTGTGGAAAGGATGGAAGCTATTCGTATCTTCTTAGCCTATGCATCCAACATGCATATTAAAGTCTATCAATTGGATGTGAAAGTGCAATCCTTTATGCTGAATCCGGGAAACAGTGTTCGTCAGTCAACCCGAAGGATTTGAGGATCCTTATCATCGGGATAGAGTTTATAAACTACACAAGGCTTTGTACGGGCTTCATCAAGCCCCTCGAGCCTGGTACGAGAAACTCTCTACTCATCTGCTGAAACATGGTTTTCGCAGAGGGGTCATTGACTGCACGTTGTTTATCATGGAAAAGGACGGTGATTTACTACTTTTGCAGATATACGTGGATGACATAATCTTCGGTTCCAAGAAAGAAGCATTGTGTAAAGAATTTGAGTCTGTGATAAAAGTTGAGTTTGAAATGAGCGCCATAGGAGAGATGAAGTTCTTTCTCATTTTACAAGTAGATCAGACACCAAATGGTATCTTCCTGCATCAGACCAAATATGTAGGAGATATCCTTAGTCGGTTTGACATGGAGAATGCAACGGCTACTAGGACTCCACTTGCCACGAACCACGATGTGACACCCGACGAAAATGGTGATCTGGTTGATGCCACCATGTATCCTCATGATCGGATCTCTTATGTACCTCACAGCTTCTCGTCCTGATATTATGTACGCCACGTGTCTCTACTCCAGATATTAAGCAAAACCTAAAGTAAATCATCTAATTGGGGTAAAGAGGATTTTTCATTATCTGAAGGGTACTCAAACACTTGGGTTGTGGTATCCTCATGATGATGACTTTGAGCTTACAGCGTACAGTGACTCGGATTACGGTGGTTGCAAGATGAACTACAAGTCAACATCAGCGGGATGTCAGTTCTTTGGAAGACGTTTAGTCACCTGGCAGTGTAAGAAGCAGACGTCGGTAGCTCTATCGACATGTGAAGCCGAATACTTTGCCGCTGCAAGTTATTATTCTCAAATCATCTGGATCCAACAGCAAATGCGAGACTACTGTTTGCAATTTTCTAACACCCCTATTTATATTGATAATTTTGCTGCAATTGCTGTCACTAAAAATCCGGTCCAACACCCGAAGACTAAACACATCGGTATTAAACATCACTTTATACTTGACTGTTTTGAAAAGCAATTAATCGATGTCGTTAAAATTAATACGGATTTTTAACGCGCCGACCTCTACACAAAAGCATTTGATAAACCTCGTTTTTTATATCTCTTAGAGGTCAATGGCGTCAAAAAGAAAAGTAATGTGATTCCAGAAGAATCTAGTTCTTAGTCCGTCTTTATGTTTTACTTTTTATTTTTCTTTATTTTAGTTTCCTGTCTTTAAAATCTAAAAACACAAAAAGATTATCGGTTTTGAATTTTAGGAGGAGAATAGGTTTAGTTTCAGTAGTTAGTATTTAAATTACTCAAAAAACGAGGGCGAGCAGAAAAGCTGAAAAGCAGGGCATCAAATCTGTGAGTTTGATTCAAAACTATGGAATATGATAGTACACAGGGAACTAATTGTTTGGGACATCAAAAGGACTTAACGGTTCAAAATGTTACATTAAAACTACATGTCTGAGAAGGATAAGCCAAATAAAGGAAAAATGATAGTGAACTAGTCTGTTACTGAGGTTACATAGAGAAAGTAGGCCTAGAGGTTGCTAGTCCATTATATGATGTGTCGGTAGATTAACACAATAGATGAGTAGACCTCATTGGTGAAAGAAATTAAAACTAAATAGTTCAACTAGCTGTGGGCTTCCACCTTATACCTGGTTAACGCAATCAACGTTGAATCCAATAAGGGGTGACGATCAAATTAAACGCCACAAATGTGTGCGGATGACCATAAAATGAGCAAAGTACATGAAAAATGTTAAACGCAATCAAGCTAATGACTAATGTTGTTGGTGCGTAATGTGTAAAAGAAAAGTGCTCAAACAAGAAGATAGGTTATGTGCCTCTCTGTTGTGCGATGGCACTGACCTGAGGATAAGCATAACCTAAATATTCTAGAATTCATTGTTGTTTGCGCCTCTCTGCTGTGTGATGGCACTGACCTGAGGCTTGGCATCTCTTGGAAAGCTCTTAGAATAGTTTCTTCTTGTCTAAACCCATAGACCGCTCAAAAATCTCATGAGGAATGTTGATTACCATATAAGCATGGGATCCACAAATGCTTGTTGAAATAACAAACCTAAATAATCACCAATGTGAGTCAAAAGTCTGTGTATGGATTTAAGTGGACAAATATACTGACAATCATAGTGGCAACAATCCTCGATAGTCAAAATCAGTATGTGCTTCTTACAGGTCTAGTATGATTTCCTATAAGTGCCTTGGACTCTCAAACAAATAAGAATAAGTTAAGCAAACATATGCTAAAAGGTCCCAAATGATTATGCTTATGCCTGTATGATTCCATAAAAGTCCTTCCAGATAAGATGTAAGTGCTTGATGCTGTCCTGTTCAGGGGGAGAAATCTTTTAAGGAAAATTAAAATGTTTTCAACCCACCTCAAACAAAACAATAAAATTATGTTTTTATTTCATTCAAGTTGTTTTCTGTTTTATCTATCAATTAGTTATCAATGTCGGACTATGTAACTAGATGAACTCTGTGAATCATAAATTAAAAGGGTCACGTCTGAGGTGACCAAACTGATATGAATTTAAAAGGATCATGTCTGAGATGATCAAGTTTTGAAAATTTAAAATGGTCATGTCTGAGGTGACCAAATGATTTCAATTAAAAGGATCACGTCTGAGGTGACTAATCGGTTTTAAGTTAAAAGGATCACGTCTGAGGTGATCAAAGCTTTTCTGTTAAAAGATCATATCTGAGATGATCATCGGTCATAACATTTATTTATCAAAAGTTAAATTTGAGTGTGTGGAAATGAATGAAGTCAAACTCATAAGTATGGACCAATCGCACGATTAGACCATAAGTATCAACCAGTCGCACGATTGGACCATAAGTATGAGCAAATCACACGAATGGACCATGAGTATGAGCTAATCACACGAGTGGACCATGAGTATGGGGCAAACCATACGATTGAATCATAAGAATGAACCAATCGTACGACTGAATAAAGGAGTCTGAGTCAGTCGCATGACTGAACTCCAATCGCATGATTGAGTCGTGCACATGGGTCCAGTCGCACAATTGAGGCAGGCGCATGGGTTCAGTCGCACGACTGAAATCCAAAACAGTATAAACGGAGACTCAGTTGGTCGTAAACCTACGCACTTCAAAAACTCTCAAAAACCGCCCATTACCCAGACACTCTGCCCAAATTTCTAATATTTGCGATTACACTCCGATTCGATTACTAACCACTAATTGTTCATCTTCAGGTACTATGCGGACGAAATCGTGATACAGAACAGTTTAATCGAACCTAAAATGATTGAAAGTTATAAAACAAATGATCGGTACTAAATACCTAAAATAGACCATTTAAATGGACACTAAAGTTGATTTTAATGACATTAAGTGCTATTTCGAGTCCCTGCAAACCTAATGAATCAAAACACGAAGTCTAATTTAACGTTTTGACGAAGATTCAAATTTATTGGTTCGAGTAGTGCAAGATACGAATGGACAGGCCGATGAACTTCAGTCGCACGATTGAGCCAGACATATGATTCAGTCACACGATTGAGCCAGACGTATGATTCAATCGCACGATTGAATCAATCGGTGACTCAGTCGCACGACTGACTCAACCGCATTGTTATAACATACGACTAAGTTCAGTCGCAGTCTCAATCATATGACTGAACTCAGCCGTATGGTTCAATCACACGATTGAACCAGTTGGTCAAAATCAGTTCAATTCAATTGTTATCTCGTATGAACGGATCTAACGTTTATGTTTCTTGTGTTGCAGCAACATGGCTGAGAGATGGACCATGAGCACCAAGCACAACATTTGTGCTCATCTGGATGCTACTTACTGGAACGCATCTGAGTTTGGATCATTTCTTTCTTACGTAATCGAGGATCTACAGGGCCATCTCCAGTCCCTGTACACCATACAGGTCAATCAGTAGGCATTCTTGGAGAATGCCACTGTCGACCGCGCTGCTGAGCCTTACTGCATCACAGCTCGATCTTCGGACAGGATATTCGGATTGGGGAAGAGGACTTGAGACGGGTCTTGGATTTGGGTGAGGACGGAGCCCACCCAACCAAGCTACCCCACTTACTATGATGCTTTCTTCGGATTAAGTACGCCGGCGACATCAATGTCGGCGTGCTTAAGAAGAGTAACATGTGCCCCAGTTTAAGTACTTGGCACATGTGATCTTGAAGTGCATAGCCTCGAGGCGTGGAGGGTTCGACAAGCTATCAGACCAAATCCAGAACGCATTGTTGCGCTGGTGCTAAACCACCCGTTCAGTTTCTCACGCATGTTCTTCTCCTATTTGACAGAGAACATCGAGGCCAAAGGCAAGGAAGACTTCTGTATGTATCCAAGATTATTGCAGATAATTATCGACGAGAAGCTTCCTATGCTGCCTAAGGAGAAGGACGATGCAGTGACGCTAGAGGTGATGGATGATACCACCTTGGGCAGAATGAAGGTCTACGGGGAAAGCAGGTGAAGCCCCTGGTGAGGAGACTATTTGGCCATCTGGTCAATGAGGGATACGTGGTGCCAGCTCGTAAGAAGTGGCGTCACGACCATAGTGATTCCGACGTCGAGCCGATCGTGGCTCCTGCTGACGAGGATGATGATGATGATGACCATGATGATGGTCAAGGTGGTGGGAGGATGTAGGCCCCAGTCAATCACGGGCCACTGACAGGTCTACCATATCTCCACCACCTCCCACAGTAGTACTTGCTCCCGGTGGATCGAAACAGGCTGCCATCCACGCGGACTTCCTGGTTGATGAGGAGGAGGATGAGTCAGATGAGGAGTCTCTTACGAGGACCATCGGTAGCCGATGGTGGGCTACCGAAAGGGGCAAAGAGGCGGTTGGGGGATGCAGGCTGGGCTGAAGGTGCTGAGACTGTGGATCCTACCTACACACCTCCCTAACCAATTAGCACAGGGGGCCCAGATTGCTAGGGGGTCGAGGCTGAAGAGAATGGCCCGGCCCCACGGAAAGAAGGGCAAGAGACGGAGGATCATTCTGATTACTACCTCCACTCCACAGCTACTACAGCCACCACTACCACCACTCCCACCACCACTACTACCACCCACACCTACCTCCACAGCCACCACTACTGCCAACACCACTGCCACCACTATGGCCACCACACACAGCCACCACTACTGCCACCAACCATAGCCACCACTATTCCTACTACCACACCTACCATACCCATATTATTCCATCACCATTCACTTTCATCCCTACTCCCACATACACCACTCCACCACCACACAACCATACCCCAAACCAGCCCTTCTATATCATCGTACCTCCATAGGGATCTCCTCCTCTGCCTAAGTTGGGTTAGAGGAGCAGCTGGCTAGCCTTAACTGTCTGGTGCTCAAACTGCTCGCTACAGATGACATATGAGCTAACCAAATAAACCTTGATGGCAAGTCAACGCTACACAGGGCAAGCAAATAGCCCTTCTGATAGAGAGAGATGTAGCTCAGAGTAACAGATCGCCCAGTTGACTGAGAGAGATCTTCTTCATGAGAGAGCCTGGCCCAGCTCATCTGCCCTCATGCACAGAATGAGCTGCTGATGGCCTCGGTGAAGAGGATTGAGGAAGTCGAGAAGAAGAACAAGAAGCTTCGGCTTAGAATAAAGGGACTAAGGGTGATCCCTTAAAGATAAAGGGTGATGGAGAATGGTGATGATGATGATGATGATTCGTCAGATGATGAATCAGATGATGATGAGGGTAAGGCTGAAGGCAGTGGGAAGGACAAAGAAGGGGGAGATGATGATGAGTCTGAGCATGAAGGTGATACATCTGCATCAGCCTCAAATCCATTGGCTTGGGAGAGGCTCACTAAGAGAATCAAGATCAGCGACCCTTTTCCTCAGCTCCTCAAGCTGAAGAGTCGAGCGACCAAGGCAAAAGTAATGATTAAATGTCTTTGTATTTGAAAACTTTTGTACTTGAATTATGTATTACACTAATGTAATTAATGATTATTAATGTTTAATTATCTTGTTTACTGATGTGTGTGTGATTGTGTCTTGAATGTTTAATCAAATAGATGATGCTCAACAAACAGAGACTTTAATGTCGCACCGCTTTAGCAAATCAAGACTCAGCTAACAATGATTCTTGATTTGCAAGGGATCATGCGATGATCTGTGAGCTACACCCCTGAAGAGGGAGAGATCATTCATGATCTCACAGATGAGCAGCTGGCCGACATGTTTAGACTCAACCCGGATGAGCTAGTCAAGGATACTCCCGAGGTTGATGTCATCAGTGATGAAGAGTTGCAAGATGTAGATGAGATTGATATCGAGGATATCACTGCAGAAGAGATCCTCAATACACTGACCAAAGGGAAATGATATGCTCGATCTGAGTGAAACATTTGGTAGTGATACGTTTGGAACTCTTGATGCAAAGGAGAAAGAGAAAGAGAAAGAAGAAGGGAAAGCCCAAGCTAAGGACGCTGATGTCAATATTAAGAAAGCTGAGTGGGCAGTGTGTCTAGCTGAGATGAGAGCCCAACGAGAACCGCCAAAGTCAAATGCCTACACCAAACTCTACCGAGTGAAGAAGCATCAGAAGGTGTCAGGTAAGATTATTAGTTGGGCGTATTTTGAGGACTTGGATGTGTATGCGGTGAAGAGGGATAGGGGATAGAGTATTCAGATTCACTCATGATCTGAAGACTCTTCCTGGTTTTGAGTTAAACAGGCTTGCCTGTTTAGATCTTTTGTTCGCCAACCCCAGAAAGATGTCGGGTTGGTTCGAGAAGGCTAATGAGGGAATACCACACAAGATGTGTCAACTTCAGGCCTCAACATCCTAAACGGTTCATAAATAAGACCGAAGTTGATCCTAACACTGGAAAGCCTAAAGTATTGCTGAAGTGGAGTCCTCCGCGCATAATGTCAAAGATCCCGCTATGGAAAATGCCTCAGGACTTCACTCCACACTTCAAGTGGTGGTATTATGACTGGCGAACAGGTGAAGCGGTCATAGTTTTGCATAAAGAGGGAAAATAGAGACTATCCGGGTATTTGACCCTATGTGGCTCACAAACTTGTCTGCTGATGATGTATATACTCTCTACAATTGGCCACTATTCTATGACACGCAGGACATTGTACAAGCTCTATAGTTCCAACACGTCATATGACTCTGCTTTGCATTCAAGATACATGCAGGAGTTACAAGAGAAGAGAAGTACAAGAAGTTCCAGGAACACGTGAAGAATGTTAGACATTAGGCTAAACTAGGACCAAGGGGAGTTTGTTGATATATATTGATGTACCTAGTTTACGTTCTCAAATATAAAAGCCTTTCATGTCTTACACTTGTGTAATCCAATGTAACGAATCGATTGAATGATATCTGAAATGCATTGTGATGGTTGTATGTGATTGATTATGTCATGTTATCTTTATATTGATTGTGATTCACATATATATGAACTTAATATTAGGTTTGATGTTGTTTTACATAGTTTTAAGTCAATAAGAACTTAGAAATGTGTTTAACTTAGTCATGTAGACATTCATGCTAATGGACCATACTTATGGCCCATACGCATGAATGAACCATGCTTACGGACTTGTCGCACGACTAAACCAAGTGACTGGATCAGTTGTATGATTGAGACATAAGATTGGTTCAATCGCACGACTGAACCTTCAGTCGTGCGTATGAGTCAATCGCATGATTCAGTCGTACGAATGAACACTGATAACCTATAAATACCACATAAGATTGGTTCAATCGCACGACTGAAACTTCATAATACTTCGTATACTTTCGTACCCTAGCCGTCCAGAGCTTCCCAAGTCGCAAATCCAAGTTCATAGTTCGTTCCTGATCGTTTCCAATCTGTTCTTAACCTTTATTACATCGTTAGATCGATCGGGTTATTCGTTCTCACTGATTGGATCGCCAATCAAATAGAATTCCATGCTATTTGATCTAGTTTAATGTGGAATCCGTTAGTACTCGTACGTACACGGTCCTAACAGTTTCCACTCAATGGAAGTATTACCTACATGTTGTTATTCATAGTTTGTCTAATAAACATGGATGATAGGACAGAATTCCAGAGGATCTCTCGTTCAAAGTTCATGGAATGGTTCATGGGGTTAAGGTCAGGTATTCTCAATTTTATACTAATTTGCTTGCAAACTTAGACTACTTAGAGTATTACATGTTTCCTAGATATGTCCAACACATTCTCAACTACGAACTGGGTTCACAGTTAAGGGAACAGGTAATATTCATAAAACAGGATAGATGAAGGCTCGGCATCTTCAAAATAATGAAAAAGCCTACTGTGGGCTTCTTAGGGGTAGAAATAACCCTAGTCTCAAAAATGATAGAGCTCAATGCTTAAGGTGACAACCTAGCAGCACCAGCTAGTTGAACCCACACCTTCCACTTCAACACAACCCACACAGCCGCAAACAACCCTCACCTACCAAGAAGTTCCAAACGATCCCCTGCAAGGTTATTCATCCTGTGCAGGTCCCCATATTACCACCCATACAGGAAGAAGTGGACACTGGAGCTCCCACTTCTCCTTAGGAGCAAACCACTCCCATCCTACCAAGAATCAGCCATGAGGTTCCTTATGCTCAGGCTGATGAGCTCATGACCCAACAAGCCTTAAGCCTTCACTCAGAGTCTTAACACTCTAGTGAACAACCTTCAAGGGAAAGTTACCATCCCCAGCCTTTAGACTTTAATCAACTGATTCCCAGCCTAGAATTCTATGATGATGAAGATATAGCACTCAGTGAGTATCATGAGTCTCTCTTCTCCTTCCCTGCTTAAAAGAGATGAGTACTCTTGTGTCCCTATATCTAGCCCACATCACCCATCCCCAACTAAGGTGGATCTTCCTGAACCTATTCAAGAGATCCATTTGTAGAGGCTCTCACATCTGAAAGTGATTACATCATTAAGACCTCAACAATGGCAACCCAGCCTATTGACACTTCAACTAAAGTTGTCAGTGAGTAGGGAAAAACCAGCAGTCAAGAACAACAAGTTGGTGATAAGGAAGAAGAAGACTTAGGTCCAATTATCTCATCCCCAGTGATTCTTCTACTGAAGATAGGGGGAATCTTAGACTAAAGGTGCAAAAACTATCTAAAACATGCACTTATTTTGGTCTCCAAGGTTAGTCACTTGGAATCTCAAGTGACTACCTTGCAAAGAAGGGTTAATGATCAACAACTGGAGATTTCTGATCTCAAGGAACAACTAGTTAGGAGACCTTTCAGAAGGATTCAACCAGAAACATAAGAACCTGAGGATGTAATTGACTTAACCTCCAGCTCACCTATGCAAGTGGGTGATGCTACCAAAAGGGAGAGGAAGTTGTTACAATCACAGAACCTGGGAGTCCTTCCCAGAGTATGGACATTGAGGACTCACCGACCTCATTTGCAATTGTCTAGACTTAGCAACCCCCTCAAATTCACATTGATGTAGACTTACTTATCCGGAGTTTATTTGAGGAGGGTATACCAAGGGCAATGTCATACCCACCTTTTGGAGCTGCAAATAAAATATGGGTGGAGGTATGATGTTTGTCACACCCCAACCTTGACGGCGAAACGTCGAGATGTAAGAGTTAAGATCGTTCACAGCCACATAACGCTCTTATTAAATCCAAATACGTTATTCATAAGTTTCAAAGGTAACATTACAAACAGTCTCAAATAAACAAATTAACAAGCATAATAAGAAATATAACAAGCTCATTCATTTATTTAACTAGGTCCATTCCTATATGTGAACAAGCTTCAAAAGTGGTGATCAAACTTGAGTATTTCCTGAAACATGTTAAAAGTAAAAGGTCAACACTAATGTTGGTGAGATTTCCATAGTTTTCAATACATAAGTATCTAAAAGATAGCAATTCATGTTGTTAATTAGAGAACAAAGTAACTAGGGATGTAAGACAGAATGCACAATCAAACCTTGACAAATTTTACAAGTCTCAAACGTTTACAAGTATATACGATTAGCTAAGTGTACTTGGATCAACCAAGCAGGCTTGTCAGGCCCATAGATCTATGACGTCGCCAGGCTAGCAATAGTTAATGATTGTACATATATTCGACATTACATTGTAGCTACAAGGTTCAACTAACCACAATATACAAGTGAAATGCCATAAGTTTACAAGAATCAAACGTTTTGCAAGTGTAATGGTTATAATGTAAAATGTTTCACCTAAAGTGTGAAAATATGAAAAAGGGTATAGAAATACTTACATGATCAATAAGTATATAATTTGAAGATTAATAAGAATAATAAACGTCGTTCCAACGTAAACCTTCACAAGGTACCTAAATATATAATATGTACAAGATTTAAGCTTAATAATTAGTTTAATGTTTTAACAAGGACTAGAGTTTCATTTGATATTGGGGGTTTTTAAAATAAATTTAATAATAGAATCAATTGTATTTTATTGCAATGAAAAGTATTATACCATTTAGATAATTAACGAAATTAAATATTTATAATAATGGTTAAAATTAAAAGTAACGAAATTAAATTATTTATACCATTTAATAACACGACTAAACTAAAAGTAACGTTTTGACCAATATTAATTTATTAATGTAAACTATCATTTTAAATCCATATTTTAAGAATTAACTAAAATAAATTTTGTTATATTGTTTTATTAAAAGATTATACAAGTATTTAATTAAAAAAACTGTAGAAATTAATTTTTTGTCTTTAAAAATAATTAAAGTTTACAAAAATATTTTTTATAATTATTAAGATTTTTCTGTAATTAAGTTGTTAAGAAAAGGCTTTTAAATAAATAAAAAATAATGTAGGTGCTCGGGTTCGAACCCGGGACCTCACAGTGGTCGGGGAGTGTGTTTTCCATTAGGCTGTGGCGCCTATGCCTGCCAGAAGATGGTTTTAAAATCTTTAAATTATTAATTACTAAAATCCCTAAATCATAAGAACCCTAGAAATATTTAGGACCAAATTGATCATCAAAACGATAACGATTACTGAAATAAACATGGGGCTTTGATTCCCCATGTAAATTCGAGTATATGTATGTCTTTAATTTACCCGATTTGAAACGAAACCGATGTGCACGTATGAAGAACACGTCGCAACTATGGTGAAAGTGGTTCAGATTGCAATCGTTGATATTATCCAAATTCCTTGCACAGGAAGCTTCCAAGGATCCAGGCGATCTAAATCTCCCTAGTAATTCCACCTAAGATCGATCGGATGTTGGTGAACACTATGGTTGCTGGTTGCGATGAAGGGGAGAATCGAATGGAAGGTTCAAGTGTTCTTAGATGAATTTTTGTTGATTAACAGTTTAGGAATAGATAGATGATCGATTAGGTTGAGTTAATTAGGTTGTTATTAAAGTTTAATGTTCGAACGGTTAGAAAATTGAAGTCGACGGTTACCGAGTTCGATCGGCACCCATTGTCGACTTAAACTCAAATTAAAGTGAACTTAAGGTTCGAAACGAAATCACGAATTCATTTGAAACGGTTTGGGGATCAAATCAGTTGTTTTCGTGGGTTTGGGCTCGTCGGAGTCGCGGCCGGAGTGGCCGGACTTCCTTGCCGGAAATAAGGGAGAGAGAGGGGAGTGGGGGTTTAAATTTGTTTAATTACAGCTTTGGTCCCTATAGTTTAGGGTTTGTTTATTGCTTCCAAAACTCATGTTTTAGTTTTCATTAAATTACAGTTTGGTCCCTGAGAATTTAAGGTGTTAGTATTTCATGTATAAACTAATTAATTACAAGTTATAACTTATATTAATTTCCTTTATTTCAAGAGTTAACACTTATTATGATTGTTGTATTATGTTATTATTATTATATTATTATTATTATTATTATATTATTATTATTTTATTATATATATTAATTATTATTTATTTATTGTTATTGTATTACTATTATTATTTTTTATTATTATTTTTTTATTATATTATTATATTATTATTATTATTTTATTATTATTATTATTATATTATATTATTATTATTATTATTTATCAAAGTTTTACAAACGAATCCTTGTGATTGCATTAATAACAACCACACTCTTACAAGAGATAATGACGATTAACAATCGTTAAAAAATATACGATAGGTTACAGTCTCCCAACTTTTAAGAATTTCGTCTTGAAATTTAATTTCAAAGGAAACTTATGACGAAAGATAAGTGTATTGGCGTTTGATTACAGGTGAGATGTTTCGTTTTACGAATTATGGAAATTTACAGAGTTCTTGACACGATGCATGCAGCTTTGTATTCTTCCAGTGCAATGCAAAAGTTATCATTGACAAACTAACTCTTTGAGATTTGACACAAGAAAGGTTAGAAAACGATGATGAGTTCCTGAGGTACATTAGACTTATAAGTCACTGTCTCACTACTCTCAACATCTAGAATGAAATTATGTGATAAGGTGACGTCTTGAAGCCATTGAAAAGTCCCATAATTGTATGAAAGTTTGACTGACGGAATTTAAGAATACCAAGTGCCACTATATATAATGACACAAGCTTAGCGCATATCTTGTGAATATGTATTGATCCTTCGGTCAAACCGTCAGATTAAGGATGATACGATATGCTGAGATTTTGAGCTGGGTTCCCAAAGACGATTAGAGACATTGCTAATAACAGAAGCTGAATCGGTCATCAGAATTAACGATCGATGTTTAACGACACACCACGATGACCGACTATTGAGGTAGGTACGAGTCAATTTCTCGACTCGTTATCTCACGTGAACTAATATGAAATGCGCGGAACCAACCAATCGGTCAATAATGCACCAAATGACATCAAGAAATACGAGGCAATTTGAACATATACCAAGCTATGTCCCCTTTTCTTTTATGCCAAGCCATAAATACTAATCGCGGAAATTCATGATCCTTTTTGCCCACATCGGAATAAATGTAATAACAAGTCTGTGAGTCGCAATCAAGATAGAGGTTTAGAGATTTTTCAGTTTAGGAGTTCAAAGATAACCAAAATAATAGGAATTGCATTCTTAACTGTGGGTAAAGAATGAAGCAAAGATATCGTTCATGATCGGATCAGAATTTAAGTAGTTCAGAATATCGATGATAAGGACGATCACAAATACCTTTCCAGGTATGGCTTGCACACACGTTCATCAACTTATGAACATAACCGTACATCGATATAACCAGAAAGGCATGACATAACTTTATAATGGCTTTATCTTGTACGAAGGATCGTTTTAGGAGTGTTATCATCGTGCAATTAGGTGTTGATGATAACCCGAAGGAGAATCGATACGCAAGAAATAAAAGGTTCCATAAAGCTAGATCAAATGACAATGAAACATAACAACATGAGAAGAGAAATCAATTTAAATTTAAATGTTCCAGGCTTGGAACTAGGGTTACCTTAAGGTGACAAAGACCTCTTTTGAGTTCAGGAATCATGCTTTAGCTTGACTGGCTGGAACACTATCATCGATAAATCATAACGGTGTTCACCCCTCAAGTTATTACATGTTTCTTGTCAACTGAAGTCTTAAGACCTTGAAGATTTAAGATCAAGAAATGGGATTAGTCACCAGATGTGGTTATCACTCCTAGCTTGGTGGTGTGTTTCCAAAGTATGTCTCTTAACTACCAAGCGAGAGCTTGATCCTAACCCATTGTTAAGATCCACAAGAATAAAGTGAGGTAACTTACCATTAAGGTAAGGATAATCACTCATATCTTAACGGTGAAGTTTATAGAAACACATATAGCAAAATGAAAAGCTTCATCAAAGTACGGAATTCACTCCTACTTTGATGAGGTCACTTCATTTGAGGAAAATACCATCCGTAAAATTTAAACAGGTGAAATTATCATCAAGGTATGGGTTTCACGCATATCTTGATGATTGAATTTTATGATAACAAGAAAACAATCGAGAACTGACATTTGTCACCCAAAGTACGGGATTCAATCCTATTTTGGTGATGTCATTTCATTCGTGAAATACGAGTTTCAAATAAAACTGATTGAAATCTGTCCTTAAAACAAGAAATCACCCTGATTCAGAGAACGAGATTTTCATAAAACACACAATAGAAAGTTGAAAAACATCATCGAATGCGAAATTCACTTCTATTTTAAGAAGGTACTTCCATTGTGAAATACGAATTCACAAGAACAGAAGAAGAAATGGTCATCAAGGTAAGGCTTCACTCCTGTCTTGATGATGCAATTTCATAAGAACAAAATAACGAATGGAAAATCATCACTACAGTAAGGGAGTCACCCCTGTTTTGATGAGATAGAATCATTAGGAGATACGAGTGTCCTTAGTCATAGGTTGACTTGCGGACTCTTGCATTGCCTACTATGCAAAACGGTTAGAAGATTTTACAAAGCTTACTTAGCAACGAAAGATTATCGGCTAGAAATCAGAAACTTCAGATCACATCGACGTAACAAGAATAGAAAAAATCATGCTTGCTAGGATTAAAGTTAAAGCTCGGGATACCAGAGTCAATCGTGATAGGTGCTCAAATTTTGAATGGTTTAAGTTAGGAAAACAAGATCAATGACGGAAATATTCAACACAACAATGAGATGTAAACGTTCGATTTGAAATAAATGGAAAAATGCGTTGACTTCTCAAAGTGTTACGTCAACCACAACTCAACGGAAGACACGCGTACATATAAGCGAACACCCATCTCATGAGTTCCAGGTCAGATAAACAAATCCAACGGTCGAATCAGATTATGTGTATACCTTGCCTAGACAAGGTATCCCGAGATGCAGGTATTCCACCTTTCGGCATTGCATGATTGCAGTTGTGCGACACACTTTAAGGACATTTGAAAACCCTAAGTAATAATTAAAGTTTTGAAAACCATTCGGTTTAGACGACCAATATCTTTGGATATATTAAGATCCATGTACACATTGGTCAAGATATAAAGATAGTTACACAAAGCGCACAATGTATGATGATGTTTAATGTAGGATTGAGGAGCATAACGAGTGAATATTAACGTGAACATCTATGAAATGGGAATGAGAAGATATTAGAGTTTTGGATGATAAACTAGTATAAGGAATTAAGGATTTTTTATATTTAAATACAAATAGGATGGTTCTATTTGGTAACGCATTACCATTTGGAAACGTTGACACGTCAAGGTGAGTTGACCCACTTGCCTTAGAACCTGTGTATGTTGACCATAGTATATCACTCATCCCAGAAATCCCCAGGTAAGCATAACTGGTCTCGCAATGAGATTTATACGATATGATTGCCTTAGCCGAAGGCCTTTTGCCAGGAAATCCAGAATACAGGTATCTATATGTCACACAAATTTCTTAGGTTCATGAAACCAAAACCTTGATGAGATTTTCATAGATTAGACATAGAGTCTAAAGAATTAACCCATGATAATAAGTGTAGATTCCACATGTCATCGAGGATAAGTTAAGAAGGTTCATTCGTCGGGGAGAATCAAAGAGTCAAAGTTAAGTTTAGGGGAGACAGGTAACAAAGTTTAAGCATACATAAACGCAATCCTATGCTAAGGCATCAAGTTGCACGTAAGAAAGCATAGCATTATGTAGCATGCAAACCATATATCTTTACAATAATTGAAATATGATTCTATAAGGTTCATGCATACGCTATAGTCTAGGTCACCATTTCTAATAACCTAGATCCCTATAGTTATGGGCTCTGATACCAATCTGTCACACCCCAACCTTGACGGCGGAAACGTCGAGATATGAGAGTTAAGATCGTTCACAGCCACATAACGCTATTATTAAATCCTAATATGTTATTCATAAGTTTCAAAGGTAACATTACAAACATAAGTCTCAAATAAAGAAATTAACAAGCATAATAAGAAATATAACCAGCTCATTCATTTATTTAACTAGGTCCATTCCTATGTGTAAACAAGCTTCAAAAGTGGCGATCAAACTTGAGTATTCCTGAAACATGTTAAAAATAAAAGGTCAACAATAATATTGGTGAGATTTCCATAGTTTTCAACATATAAGTATCTAAAATATGGCAATTCATGTTGTAAATTAGAGAACAAATTAACTAGGGATGTAAGACAGAATGCACAATCAAACCTTGACAAAGTTTTACAAGTCTCAAACATTTACAAGTATATACGATTAGCTAAGTGTACTTGGATCAACCAAGCAGGCTTGTCAGGCCCATAGATCTATGACGTCGCCAGGCTAGCAATAGTTAACGATTGTACATATATTCGACATTACATGGTAACTACAAGGTTCAACTAACCACAACATCTAAGTGAAATGCCATAAGTTTACAAGAATCAAATGTTTTGCAAGTGTAATGGTTATAATGTAACATATTTCACCCTAAAGTGTGAAAATATGAAAAAGGGGTATAGAAATACTCACATGATCAATAAGTATATAATTTGGAGATTAATAAGAATAATAAACGTCGTTCCAACGTAAACCTTCACAAGGAACCTAAATATATAGATATGTACAAGATTTAAGTTTAATAATTAGTTTAATATTTTAACGAGAACTAGGGTTTCATTTGATATTTGGGGGTTTTTAAATAAATTAATAATAGAATCAATTGTATTTTATTACAATGAAAAGTATTATACCATTTAGATAAATTAATGAAATTAAAGTATTTATAATAATGGTTAAAATTAAATATAGCGTGTAAATAATTTCTATAATTATTTAAAATAGCATGACTAAACTAAAAGTAACGTTTTGACCAATATTATTTTATTAATGTAAACTATCATTTTAAATCCACATTTTTAAGAATTAACTAAAAATAAATTTTGTTATATTGTTTTATTAAAAGATTATATAAGTATTTAATTAAAAAAACTACAGAAATTAATTTTTTTGTCTTAAAATAATTAAAGTTTACAAAAAATAATTTTTATAGTTATTAAGATTTTTCTGTAATTAATTTATTAAGAAAAAGGCTTTTAAAATAAATAAATAAATAAATAATGTAGGTGCCCGGGTTCGAACCCGGGACCTCACAGTTGTGGGGGAGTGTGTTTTCCATTAGGCTGTGGCGCCTATGCCTGCCAGAAGATAGTTTTAAATTCTCAAAACTATTATTACTAAAATCCCCAAATCATAAGAACCCTAGAACGATTTAGGACCAAATTGATCATCAAAACGATAACGATTACTGAGATAAACATGGGGCTTTGATTCCCCGTGTAAATTCGAGTATATGTATGTGTTTAATTTACCCAATTTGAAACGAAACCGATGTGCACGTATGAAGAACACGTCGCAACTGTGGTGAAAGTGGTTCAGATTGCAATCGTTGATATTATCCAAATTCCTTACACAGGAAGCTTCCAAGGGTCCAGGCGATCTAAATCACCCTAATAATTCCACCTAAGATCGATCGGATGTTGATGAACACTATGGTTGCAGGTTGCGATGAAGGGGAGAATGAATGGAAGGTTCAAGTGTTTCTCAGATGAATTTTTATTGATTAACAGTTTAGTAATAGATAGATGATCGATTAGGTTGAGTTAATTAGGTTGTTATTAAAGTTTAATGTTCGAACGGTTACCGAGTTGATCAGCACCCATTGTCGACTTTAAACTCAAATTAAAGTGAACTTAAGGTTCGAAACGTAATCACGAATTCATTTGAAACGGTTTGGGGATCAAAATCGGGTGTTTTCGTGGGTTTTGGGCTCGTCGGAGTCGCGGCCGGAGTGGCCGGACCTCCTTGCCGGAAATACGGGGAGAGAGAGGGGAGTGGGGGTTTAAATTTGTTTAATTACAGCTTTGGTCCCTATAGTTTAGGGTTTGTTTAATTGCTTCCAAAACTCATGTTTTAGTTTTCATTAAATTACAGTTTGGTCCCTGAGAATTTAAGGTGTTATTATTTCATGTATAAACTAATTAATTACAATTTATAACTTATATTAATTTCCTTTATTTCAAGAGTTAACACTTATTATGATTGTTGTTATTATTGTTATTATTATTATTATCATTATTATCTTTTTATTATTATTATTATTATTATTATTATTGTTATTATTATTATTATTGTTATTATTATTATTATTATTATTATTTTATTATTATTATTATTATTATTATTATTATTATTATTATTATTATTATTTATCAAGTTTTATAAACGAATCCTTGTGATTGCATTAATAACAACCACACCCTACAAGAGATAACGACGATTAACAATCGCTAAAAAACATTACGAGAGGTTACAATGTTGAAAGAAGAGCCCTCATACTGTATAGAGTTCAAGGAAAACAAGAGGTCTTTAACTTTGACCTTGAACTACCATGACAACCTTTCTTTAGTAAATATGTAAGTTTCCAACCCAAGTCAAAATAGACAAGCTGACATACAGGCTGAGAGAATTCAAGACAGGATCATGGAAGAACTCAGACATAGAAGAACACAATTGCAAGCAGGTAGTGTCATTGGTCAACTGGATGTTGAGGCGGACCCTAAGATTAGCTTCAAAGGGGAATCCTTGACTGAAGGCCAAGTGACTGAACCTGTACTTCAACAACATCATGTACCCTCAGTGAGGCACTGATTGGTGTAGGTGTTTCAAAACCTCTCTCTGGTTAGAGCTTGACTACTGAATCAGGCAATGAAGGCTAAGCTCTCTCCACCCTGAGTCATCAAGGCCTGTGAGTGACAAAAGGAAAAAGAAACTGACTCCTGAGGATATTGAGGAGGAGAAAAGAGAGAGGAAGAGGAAGCTAAGGGAGAAAGTTCAGCTGGTTCCTCAGGCTTTTAGAAGCTGCAATCAGGACAACCCCAGGCTAAACACTCAAAATGATTAGTTGAGGGCTGTCAGATTGAACTATCTGGGAACCAAGAACTACAACATTGATGAATTCATCTCTCTTCCCTTAGAAAGTTAAATGAACTGGCAGACTTAGAGCTGATCAAAGAGAGAAAGGAGGCAGGGGATGTAGAGTTGCTCCTTAAAGTCAAAGAAGAAAGAAGACAAAAGAGACTATACAAGGATGCTCGTCCTCTCTCCCCAGTTCATGAAAGTCCTGAAAGAGAGACTATGGTAGCTGAACCACCTCAGGTAGACAAAGAAGCTGATAAACAAAACATGATCAACTACCTGAGTGCCACAGGTCTCTACCAGGCATCTGCACTTCGTCCCCTCTCTTTTAAATACATTGAATTTGAGTATCTTAAGCAGCTTTAACTACAATTCATAAATGAACAACAAAAGCTGCTAAGAGAAAAACAAGGGAAGAAGCTGTAAAATCAAGGGCCATCATCCAAAAGAGCCAAAAGAAGTCTGCTAACATACAAAGGATGATGAGCTTCTTGATGCTATATGGATTCTCCGAAAGGAGGCTTGGCCCAATGTCTCTATCCACTATGGACGAGCACATTAGGGTGATCAAGCAGAAGATTAAGAAGGGAGAGCTTATCGACTTGCATTCTCCACCAAGCCAAGCTCCTCCTGAGGTTAAGGTTAAGTTTGACCATAGACAACATAACCTGGACCTTCAGCTGCTTTACAGCCAACTTCATCTTTTGAGCCACAGCAGGGTTCTACCCTCTCTTCTTCTGAACTTGTGCAAGAAAAGGACCCAACTGAGAAAGGCATAATCGAAAACATGGTAATCAAGACCAGCCCTCTTAGTTAAACACTCCAAGGAGGAAGAAAAGGATGGCTATAAAGAAAGTAATCAAGAAGAAACAGGCATCCACTTCCAAACCTCAGGATGAGTCAGAACATCTTGAGGACGTGCAACAAGAAGCTGATCAACTAACTCCTATAATAGTACAACCTCTTGCAGCTGGAAGACCCATCCTGTCTTGGACTTTTGCTGCTAATCCAGACAGATGGTATGTCATCAGAGATCAAGGTGGTCAAGATGTCTATTTTTAGCAAGTCATACTTGATCTACCTCTGCATGATCTCTATGACATGAGAAGATATTATGAAAGTATGAGTGATCCTGACCAACTGATGAAGAAAGGAATGGCCTTGATCCTAATGAGGATAATCAACTGAAGATCAATCTTCTCAGTTTTGGTAATCAACCTAAGGGGTGTTTGTAAGGATTATATAAAGGCTGATGCAACCAAAGCAACCAAACAGATTCCTGCATGCATGCACCAAGTACCAAGTGTAGGATTCTATGTGCCCAAGACACTTAGAATATTGATGTGGTTAGTACGTTATGATCCAAGTCGGGTTATACCCAATAACAATCTTAGCAAACACCAATTAATATTTAATTGATGATATGATCATGCAATTAAATATTTACACCAAATTTAGAAAATGGGTTTTCTAAATAAGTTGCATATGAGATGAAACAATTTATTAGGATATCTTGTTCAATAATATTATTTGAAGTGTTATTTAAATTGGTTGTATAACACTAAATAATAATGAGAGTATACTACTTATACAATTAATTGGTTAATTGTATAAACTAGTTAGAATACTAGACAATACATATGTGTGTGTTTATTATTTATAAAAGACTAGTTATATGTGTGTTAATGGTTGAGATTTATAAAAGAAAGTCTTCCTTTTATATACAAGAAACCATCCATGTGCATGTGATGTGCATGTGTTGTGCTTGCTTATAAAAAAGAAAGCACTCTTTTTTTTTAACCAAAACCGTCCCCTTAAGCATGTGGGGGACACATATGCATGTTGATTTCTTCAACCAAGATGATTCTCTTGGTTAGCAACAAACCCATACTCTCTTGTCTACACTCCACTCTCTTAAGGTGCACACTCCATCATTTTCAAAGAATGAAAAGAAACACAACTTCAGCCCTCTCTCTCTTCATCCTACGGTTTTTGAAGCTGGAAAAAGGAGTTTTTTTCAGCAAGGTTCAAGAGAGTTAGAAGAGATGTTTTGAGTTGATTTCATGTTGTTCTTGGTGTGAGGTTCTTGCACTCCATGATTATGAATCATGCATGCAACTAACAACAAAATTCTGCACTTCTCTCTCTAAAAAATGCTACGGTTCCAGCAGCTTCAGCAGGAGGTTTTTGAGTAGGGTTTTCGTGTTGTTTTGGTGTACTTTCTTCCTAACAAGAAGGTGTATTGCAAGGGCTTGGGGTATAGACACTTGAGGACCTCTACACTTGAGTTCTTGGCCGTTTCAAGCATCTCAAAACACTCATCTTTGGTCGACTTTTTGCTGGAGAAAGGTAGCAAATCACAGCTTCATATGGCTGTGATTTTATGTACATTTGTGTATTGTTCATAGCTTGTTTAATTCACATAAATGATCCCTTTTGATTTGGGTTTGTTTTCATCTTAAAACATAACTAAGAACATGAAATTTTCAGCCTTTAAAATCGGTTTTAAAAGCTACATATCCGCTGCGTTTTTCTGAAAGTTTAAAGGGTTAAACTATGTTCTTGTGTTCTATCAAATCCATCAATGGCATCAAGAGCCGGTTATGTGAATAGCTTGCTTGTTCTTGTCCTTTAAAATTCGTTTTAAAGGATGATTAAAAACTTAGTATAGGCTGATTTTGGGCTGCTATATTTTGTTTGAATGATTCCCCAAACTTTCAAGGTCATATCACACATGCTAGTGATTAGACCTTGAAAGATATATATTATGAAATGTTGATTGTTTGGACAATGTTTAAAACCCAAAATTTCAGTTTATTTTGGCTGAAATTTGGTGGTTTTAAGTGGGGTTTCATTATATATTTGGATGATATGATCATTGGATGTTAGTGTGCATAACCTAGCCATTGGCCTTGTGTTGTTTGGATGCTTACAATGTTTGGAATGGTTGTTTTAATTCATTCAATTGGGCTGTAATATTATGTTTATTATTTGGGTTGTAGTTATTTATTCATTTGGTTATGTAATAAATAGATTAGGTGCGTTTCTTTTATTAGAAAAATGTATTAGGATATAATTTTTGTAAAAGGAAGATGCACAAGATGAAGACCCAAATATGGACATCAAAGACACAAAAAAGGACTTGAAGCATATGGATGCAAGTTCAAGTGGGAGTCTATGAAGACTTCTATTTTGTGTTGTATTCAACCCTTAGAAAAGACCAAATGACCACACTTGTGATGGCAAACAAGTGTGGTCACAATAGTAGCTATGGTTATGCACATTATGGCTGTTTATATTATGCTTGTTTGGTTGTTTGTTGTATGATTGTAGTTTGATATTTGGATATGCATAACAAACTCATTAGCAAACTTAACAAGCTGAAAATTTATGGTTTCTAATCATTAAGTGGTTAATAAAAGGTTATTAAAAGGATTAATGATTTAATAAAAGAGGTTTTATTAAAAATAAACCATAGGATACCTTGCATTTGAAAGCATGCAAATACAAGGTATATAGAGTTTTCAAAACTAGAATTAATGAAAACCAAAAATCCCTTTTGAAACAAGTTTAACACCATCCTTTTACACGACACTCGAATCACTTGAGAACTATTTGTGGGAAAAGGTCACCTAACCACTTATAGGGAACTTGTGTGTTTGAGGTGAGTCTAACATACTTGTGGGATAAAGGTCACCTAACCGCTTGTATGTGAAAACTCACACGTGTGTGTAAGTAGGACGACTTGAATTGGAAACCATGTGCATAGGGTCACCGAAGCATGGCGTACAATGGTGTTGATGGGATTAAACATGCCAACCAAACATAAGATGTTTAACCGATCCCATAAAGGCTAGAAGTTACAAAAGGTTGCAATTGTCAAATATAGACTACCTTGTTAAATTAAATAATGGGATAAAGGTCACCTAACCATTATTTGAATGTAACGTTGGATTCTAGATTTTAATTATTAATTGTCTATGAGAATAAAAGGGTATTAATAATTAAAATAAAATTTTAAGAAATACTAATAAAGAACTTTGTAAATTTTGTAGAATGGCCGCAAAAAATAATGCTACCACCCCGACCGTCCATACCCTATCACCGAGAATCGTTACCAAAATGAGTAAAGGCCTATGTCCTTGACGATCCCATGTCTCACCAACCAACGCTATTGATGTTAAGGCCATTTGACGATTGGCTTAAGCACATTAAGGATTCTGTGCAAGTTTCCTACCTCATGTTGGGAATATGATTCCCGAACTCCAAAAGGGTTTGGAACATCATAGGGCATAAGACATGATAATCTAGTTGAAGGAAATGTTTCTTCAACAAACGTTAGTAAGATTGCTTCGAAACGGTACAAGCACTTTTTGCATGTCACATGGAAGAAACCCAATCGATATCATCTTATATATTCTCAAGATAAAAAGCCACATTGATAGCCTCAAGATGCTTAAATGTCCTGTCTCAAAGTAGTTGGCCAAGGATTTGATCCTTGATTGCCTAACTAAAGGTTTGAGACATTCATAATAAACTGTAATATGAACGGGTGGGACAAGAGCATCGGTGAAATTCACGCAATGCTCAAAAGCAACTGAGGCAGGGATGAGTAGAGAGGTTCTACCTATTCTCTCGATCAATGAGGGAGACTATAAGAAATGGCCAATCTCGATCCTAAGGCAATTAGTGCCAAAAGAAAGGAATACACAAAGCAAAGGTTAAAGCGAAACCTCAACAACCTAAGCTTATGAGCCTAAAAGTAAAGGAGAACAATCCATGCTTTGAGTATGGAGAGATAGGACAATAAAAGGGAATTGTTCCTCCTATCTCAAGGAGTTGAAAAATAAGAAGGATGCTAGGCAAACCTCGAATACAATTTTCATGATTCAAATTGTATTAAATGACATTTCTTCAAACACATGGGTATTGGATACCGGATGTGAGACTCATACTTGCAATTGTTGCAAAGGGGTTCAAAAGAAATGTGCACTTCAAAAGGGAAACTCTATTTTGAGACTTACAAATGGTTTGGAAGTTGTTCTCAAAACCTCTTGTATGCACCTAGTTTGACTAGGAACATAATTAAAGTTTCCTATTAAAAACAATATGGTCATGATTTAAAGTTTGTATATAATGGTATTAAGTTTTATGGATGATGTATTTCATTTTAAGGATATGCCTTTTAATGATATTCATGAATTAGTTCATGATAATGCATCCTATAAAAACTCATTATACCTATTAAGCACCAAGAAACTTAAAATCGGTTGAAGTTATTATTATCTTTGACATTGACATCTTGGTCACATAAACAAGAATTGGATTCAAACACTTCAAAAGAATGGTCTTTTGGAAACAAATGAAAATGTTTCATTTGATAAGTGTGAACCAAAAGACTTATTAGGAATGATACATTTGGATGTATATGGTCCTTTTAAGACAATGACAAAGATTGGTGAAAAGATACTTCATTACTGTTACCGACGATTACAGTCGCTATTATTATGTACACTTGATGACACATAAGAATGAAGCCTTTGAAATGTTCAAAATCTTCAATAATGAAGTAGAAAATCAACTCTACATAACAATCTAAGTTCTTCATTCTGATAAAGGAGAAACTAAACCCTATTTGGATATGGTTCAATTTATTAAGGCTATGAGCTTACCACCTTTATCATCTTGGATTTTCGCACCACTCTCCACGGCTCGTATTTTGAATATGGCCCAAACCAAGATAGTGGATTCGACACCCTTTTGAAATATGGCATGGAAAGAGATCCATCACTATCATATTTAAAGGTATGGGTAGTGAAGCTTATGTTAAGCTTAACACCCAAAAACAAATTTGAAAGTCGATCACTACGTGTATATTTGTTGGATATCCCAAAGACTGTATAGGATACTACTTCTTTGATCCAACAGAGCAAAAAGGAATTTATTGCTCGAAGGGCAGAGTTCTTGGAAGCCAAGTTCCTTATGGAAGGAATGACGCATAGAACAATGGAATTTGATGAAGATCAAGATCCACAAGCCCATACACGTTTGGTTGACACTAGCTGTCAACAAAAGGTTATTGATGATGATCAAGAGGTTGATCAATACACACAAAACATTCATAGATCTGATAGAGTTAGCATTTTCACCTGAAATATATGGATTTTTCATGGATGGATGCTATGAGGTTGACTCCGATGAGCCAACTACATACCATGATGATATGTCCAATTTGGATTGTGACAAATGGCTGGAAGCCATGAATGTAGAGATGCAATCCATGTATGACAACCAAGTTTAGGAATTGGTTGACCCTCCACTTAACTCCAAACTGGTTGGATGCAAGTGGGTTTTCGAGAAGAAAACAAATATGCATGGAAACTTGGATACTGACAAAGCTTGTGTGTATAAAAAGGCTAGTGGGAGTGTAATCACAATCTTGGTATTGTATGTTGATGACATAATACTATATGGAAAAGACATTCCAACCATGGAAGGTTTTAAAACCTGGCTTGGAAATTGTTTTTCCATGAAAGATCTCGGTGAAGCCGCCTATATTTTGGGAATAAAGATCTATAGGGATAGATCGAGGCGGTTGATAGGTCTAAACCAAAGTGAATATATTGATAAAATCTTGAAAAAGTTCAAGATGGAAAACTCTAAGAAAGGTATGGTACCTATTCAAAGAGGGACAATATTGAGTGCATCTCAATATCCAAGCTCAAAGGATGAGCAAGATTGTATAAAGGACATCCCATATGCGTGTGCTATAGGATCCATCATATATGCAATGATATGCACTAAGACTGGACGTGTCATGCGCGTTAAGCATGACAAGAAGATATCAGCAGAATCCAGGTAATAGCCATTGGATGGCTGTTAAAAGAATATTGAAATACCTTAGGAGGACTAAGGATATGTTTCTAATATACGGATCTGAGAAAGAGGAACTCGTTGTAAAGGGTTACACGGATGCGAGTTTCCAAACTGACTCGATCACAATCGGGTAAGTCTCCATTATGAATAGGGTAGCATTGTCCACTACAAAATAGGAATACATAGCCGCCTCATTAGCAGCTTTGGAAGCTGCATGAATAAAAGGTTTATCGTCGATCTAAGGATGGTCCCTACCATTCAAGACCCCTTAGAAATCTTTTGTGATAACGAGGGTGTGATTTCTCAAATCAAGGAACCCCGTGCACATCAAAAGATTAGGCACAATGAGCGGAGATTCAACTACATAAGGGATGAAGTTGAAAAGGGAAAGATATGTATTCGCAAAGTTCACTTTGATCAAAAATATTGCGGATCCACTCACGAAGCTCCTCAAAAGGGCAAAGCATGAAAGTCATACCTATGCCTTAGGACTTCATATTCTAGTGATTGGACTTGATCAAATTTGTATTTGAATATGTGGAACTCTTTATTATTTGAGTAAAATTATTTGGTTATAATGTTTCAATTAATGTTCCATTTAGCATGTTTAATCCATGAGTAAATTATTTACTCTAAATGTCCGTAGTCGTTCATACTTGTGGGAACAAGTGTGAGGGTAAGATTATTATGAACTTGGATTAGTTGATATTCATAAGGATGAATATAGAGCAATGGATTGCTACCAAGGTTCATAGATATTTGTGGAATACAAATATTGGACTAACCCGCATCTCAAATTTTACTACATGGAATCTTATCGATTGATCATAAGTAAATTTGAGTAAAGGCGAATATCATTTGGTATCCTCCGACCTAAGATACATATTGGGTTTTGATATTCACTAAGTATTATACCTTGGGCTAATTCTTTACTGTCCTGAAATAGTGGACAGTACATAAGGGTTTGTTCAGGTATGACACGAGGTGTTTGTGAGAAACGTATGTAGTCAAGATGGAATTTGTTCTCTTATTCGTCGAGAGTTAGATGTCTAAGGCCTGATTAAGTTAAATCAACAAGAAATGATCATTCTGTGTTCTTGGATTTAACATGACATCTGTAACAAAAGGATAGATTATTGATTCACCTAAATCATTTCAAGTAAGGTACTTGAATAGAATGATGTTATTGAATGGCCATAAGTCATGCGTATTAAGGGTAGTAAACCGTTGTTAGGCGTCATTTACTACTTGCATCAATTTTCTATGAATCTTGGGCAAGTGGGAGATTGTAGGATTCTATGTGCCCAAGACACTTAGAATATTGATGTGGTTAGTACGTTATGATCCAAGTCGGGTTATACCAATAACAAGTTTAGCAAACACCAATTAATATTTAATTGACGATATGATCATGCAATTAAATATTTACACCAAATTTAGAAAATGGGTTTTCTAAATAAGTTGCATATGAGATGGAACAATTTATTAGGATATCTTATTCAATAATATTATTTGAAGTGTTATTTAAATTGGTTGTATAACACTAAATAATAATGAGAGTATACTACTTATACGATTAATTGGTTAATTGTATAAACTAGTTAGAATACTAGACAATACATATGTGTGTGTTTATTATTTATAAAAGACTAGTTATATGTGTGTTAATTGTTGAGATTTATAAAGGAAAGTCTTCCTTTTATATACAAGAAACCATCCATGTGCATGTGATGTGCATGTGTTGTGCTTGCTTATAAAAAAGAAAGCTCTCTTTTTTTTAACCAAAACCGTCCCCTTAAGCATGTGGGGGACACACATGCATGTTGATTTCTTCAACCAAGATGATTCTCTTGGTTAACAACAAACCCATACTCTCTTGTCTACACTCCACTCTCTTAAGTTGCACACTCCATCATTTTCAAAGAATGAAAAGAAACACAACAACTTCAGCCCTCTCTCTCTTCATCCTACGGTTTTTGAAGCTGGAAAAAGGAGTTTTTTTTCAGCAAGGTTCAAGAGAGTTAGAAGAGATGTTTTGAGTTGATTTCATGTTGTTCTTGGTGTGAGGTTCTTGCACTCCATGATTATGAATCATGCATGCAACTAACAACAAAATTCTGCACTTCTCTCTCTCAAAAATGCTACGGTTTCAGCAGCTTCAGCAGGTGGTTTTTGAGCAGGGTTTTCGTGTTGTTTTGGTGTACTTTCTTCCTAACAAGAAGGTGTATTGCAAGGGCTTGGGGTATAGACACTTTAGGACCTCTACACTTGAGTTCTTGGCCGTTTCAAGCATCTCAAAACACTCATCTTTGGTCGACTTTTTGCTGGAGAAAGGTAGCAAATCACAGCTTCATATGGCTGTGATTTTATGTACATTTGTGTATTATTCATAGCTTGTTTAATTCACATAAATGATCCCTTTTGATTTGGGTTTGTTTTCATCTTAAAACATAACTAAGAACATGAAATTTTCAGCCTTTAAAATCGGTTTTAAAAGCTACATATCCGTTGCGTTTTTCTGAAAGTTTAAAGGGTTAAACTATGTTCTTGTGTTCTATCAAACCCATCACCAAGTAGAACTGCTACAGAAGTTTTATACTTTGCATAAGAATTATGCTAAGTATAAATCTTCCAGAATTATGCTATGTGCAAAACAAAGTTTTAGTAGTTAAGACTCATGGTAAGACTCCTTATGAACTGTGACACAAAAGAGACATTTCATTGGTTTCCTCAAATCATTTGGATGTCCTTGCATCATCTTGAATACAAAAGATCAAGTAGCCAAATTTGCATAGAAATCAGATTATGGAAACTTTATTGGATACTCTTCCCAAGCTAAGGCTTACGAAGTATACAATCTCAGAACTAGAATATTTGAAGAATTAGCTAATTTGACCTTCAATGAGCACACTCCCAGAGTGAAAGGTTCTGGTCCTGATTGGCTATTTGATCTTGATTTACTTACCAACTATTTTAACAAATCTTGTGAGAATGTTTCAGGATCTACAGGTAACTTATCAACAGGAGATCCTAACCCAAGATTTGAGCTGCAAAGACCAAGAAAGAATACTACTTCAGCTCTAGTGGTAACTAACCCTGCAAATGGAGTTCTTATCAGAACAACTATGACAAATCCAACAGATATATCTAAGGTTCCTATAAATTCTAGCTCAAAGGCATAAAACTCAAATAAGGAAGCTTCAAATGTAGGAGGAAATGGTTGTGGTAACAGTGATCAAGAATTTCTTGATGCTAATAACCACTCCATGGAAGACAACATCAATGATGTCACACACTCATTGAATCAAGCTTCTCTTGATAATTGTGTTGATGTGGTGGGTGACACCTTATTGCCAGATTTAAACTTCACAAATTTAGATCTGTCTAATCAACTTGCTGTGATCCCTCAACTCAGGAGCCATAGGTCACACCCCACCATAAACATCATTGGAGATGTTGACACACGGGGTAAGAGCAAGAGAACAAACCCATGACAAAAATGTTTGCCTATACAATTGTTTCTTGTCCTAGATAGAGCCAAAGAAAGTTGATAAGGCTTTGAAGTATGGAAGTTGGGTTGTAGCAATTAAGAGGAACTGCTTTAATTCAAAAGACAAAATGTTTGGAACCTATGTCCTCTTCCTCAAGGAAGACTACCATAGGAACTAAGTGGGTCTTTAGAAACAAGAAGGATGATAGAGGAATTCTTATTTAAGAACAAGGCCAGACTAGTTGTTCAAGGACACACATAAGAAGATGGATTAACTACACAGATGTTTTTACTTCTATGGCAAGACTTGAAGCTGTTAGGATAATTTTGGCTTTTGCTACATTCAATGATTTTAAGGTCTACCAACTTGATGTCAAGTTTGCTATCTTATTTGGGGTGATTAATGAAGATGTGTATGTTAAATAATCACCTGGCTTTGCAGACCCAGATCATCCTTATTATGTCTACAAGCTTGATAAAGCTCTCCATGGGTTGCACCAAGATCCAAGAAAGTGGTGTGAGACACAATCGCTGTATCTCTGTTAGCATGGCTACAAGAGGGGTACTATAGATGTGACTATCTTCATCAAAGGAACAGGGAATAACTTAATGTTGGTTCAAGTGTATATAGATGACATCATCTTTAGGTCAACTATTCCAAAGCTATGCAAGTACTTTAAGAAGCTGATGAAGAATAGATTTGAAATGAGTGCCATCGAAGAACTCAATTACTTTCTAGGAATTCAAGTGAAGCGAATTGATAATGGCATCTTTATAATTCAGTCAAAGTATGTAAAAGACATACTTACAAGATTCAACATGACTGAATGTAAGGTTGCAAAGACACCCATAGCCAGAAACCACTTTCTTGGACCTGATCTTGAGGGGGTGTGTGTTGATATCATGTACCTCCCAGCCAGCAGGCTTAATATCATGTTTGGGACAGGCATCTGTGTAGATGTCATACCTAGTTGCTGTCAAAAGGATTCTTAGATATCTCAAAGGTGCTTCTAAGCTAGGCCTTTAGTATCCAAATTCTAATGTCAATCTGTATGCTTATACAGATAGTGACTATTATGGTTGCAACATAACTGCAAAGTCTACATCTAGGGGTTATTAATTCCATGGTGGAAGGATAGTCTCATGGCATGCAAGAAACAATCCTATGTATCTACATAAAGTACTGAAGCTAAATACATTGTTGCTGCTAGCTGCTATGCTCAAGTGCTTTGGATTCAGAATTAGATGCTGGACTATGGATTTAACCTCAAAGAGAGTTAAATCCACATAGACAACAAAGTGTTATCTCTATTATAGAGAATCTTATGTAGCACTCAAGGACAAAACACAGACTTTTGATGAATAGAGATTTAAATATCTTGTATCGGCTATTGGGATAATTAATTTTGATTAGATTTTCTTAAACCTTAATTCAAGACTATTACTAAAACATGTGTGTGCTAAGCTGTCTAAATATCATCTAGATAAGCCCAATTTACTTTTGAAGACACTTTTTTAAATGATATTCCTTACAATTCTGGAAATTTTAAACATATTTGCTTTCGAAAGACATTAATATTCTCCTTAAAATATTAAATCTTTAAAACAGATAACTACTTATAAGAAATTTACGTTCGAAAGAAATTTTGATATATCTTCCGAAGAAAAAATATGCTTCTAAGTACTTATATGTGTTTGAAGGACAATTTTCTTCCGAAAGCAATTAAGTCTCGGAAGATTTATTCTCTCAAGAATAAAACTTCCAAGTTTTAATCAGTTTTAATCTCTTCTGAAACAAAATATGTTTCAGAAGAAAAATACTCCAAGTATTTTTCTTCCAAAGCAAATTTCATAAAGTTCCAGATTATCTTCTGAAGTTAAATTGGTTTCGGTAGTTTTTATAAAACTTCCGAAAGACAAAATACCTTTGGAAGGTTTTAGACATCCAAGAAAACTACATTTTTGGGCACCTTTTTCAGAGGTGGGACGACATTCAGATTTTAAAATTTATCCTTTTGTATTACTTTGTCTCAAATCCATTTTATTTATATACACCTAACGGTTCCTCCTCTTTCACTATCTTCTTAATCTACAAATTCTATAACTTAAATTCACCCACAAACTAAATTTGTTCTTATCTTTCTTCCACAACAAAGCTATCTCAAAATGGTCAACCTTGATCGTAGAAACCAACCCAATTTCTTCATGCACCTTCACAGGCAACATAATCAACTTGCTCTTAGAGCTGATAGGTATGAATACTTGGTGAGAACTACCAAAATTAGTTTTGATATCCTAAGCAGGTTTTGTTTTATTTAATGGAATATAAGGCTTATAGTCAAAATAAAAATTGCCTTACTTCAATTGTAGGTGGAATGGAGGAAGACGTTGGAAGAAAGCCAAAAGATTTTCTCTTACATCCAGGTGTAGGTCCAATAAATGCATGAATCAAGAGTGATCTGGATCATCTAACTCGGTATCAGATGAGTCATCGCCTTCATTTTAGAGTTTTCATCAGAATCACTCACTAACACAACCTGAGGTTCATCACGAAAGGATACATTCATAATTGGAATATCCATTGGAACTAGCACTTCTTGAGCTACGGCCGGTGGTAGTTCAATAGGTTGCTCTACCTTTATAGGCTCAAGCTCAAACTCATTAACCATACGATTTGGTTCTCTGAGAATGATTGGCTCAAGTTGAGGTTCTTGTTTAGCCTCATCTTCATCCATCTCTTCAAAAACTTCACTGGGATTTACATCAGGGATCACCGGTTTAGGTTATCCAATAATGTCACACCCATCTTGCTGCAAGTCGGTATCCCTTAATATATAGCAACACATTCCTATATATAGAAGCTCATACTTATAAACCCCTTCAAAATTTTTATTTTTTGTTCCTCCTGCGTGGGATAAACTTTATTTTTAGAGTGTTTTTGTTTCAAATACACAAATTAGAGCATTGATATTTTATTGATCTTATTCCATTCTAGACACAGTTTGGTTCATTGTGCTCATTTCATACAGTATAACACATACCCAATAAATAACAATTATTTTAGTAATAAATACAACTACTTATTTTTTTTCGAAGTAAGTGAAAAATATCATTTGTTCACCACATTTCTAACAATCTCCCATATTCCTCTCACATGAATAGAGATCTAACTATACACTCAACAGTTGAGTAATGCATGAGAAATAAGTGCTCTCTTTGAACTCTCCTTTGTAAAGTATACTTGGTCTCCTATCGATTAATACATATGATGTCCTTAAACAAACCCTTTTTTATATAGACGTTATTACACATCACACATACTATTCATCGTCTCTGGTTAACAATATGGTGATTTTATATGTGGGTGTCGCTTTTACAACATTAAGCCGGCCTTTTCTTCAAGTAAAAGGTAGTGTTGTCAATACTTCTCTATATTGATAATCCTATATTTGACCGAAATTTAAGCTCTAAAAGAAAACAATATATGATGATCTTACATGTGGCTGTTGCTTTAGTTGTATTATCCCAAAAATTCTTGGGTTGTAAGAAATCAGAGCATCAAATGATTATGATATCACTAGAAAAAATAGTGACTTTACTACTAGTTGTCGTTTGTTATTTTGATGAGGGTGGACAAGATGTTCTTTTACCTTCTTTATTATTATAATTATGTATAACTCGCTTTAGTAATATGACAATACATTATGCCAATTTTCAAAAATTGGGAGTAATTTGAAAAAATATATAAAAATGATACTAAAACTTATTTAAAATACACCATTAGTTATTTCACTTAATCGTATCGTATTATTGTTTACTGGTTCAGGGTTGAATACTATGTGAGTCTATGATTTAGAGTCATGCATCGAGTACTGTACGTTTGTTGAAAAAACTTGTGTGATATACACCGGATTGCAATTGTTATGCTTGGGTCTTAATATGAAATATAATTAACTATTTTTTTGATACACCTAAAAAATGTAGCGTCCACATGCTAATTACATTAGTGTATAGTTGAGTATATTTCAATGCAATAGAGCTCTTTGGTATATTGTTGAGACTTAACCTCTTTCATTATTGTTTGAATAACGCCCCTTGTGAATGGGCAAATGACCTTCTCGTTATTAATAATTTAGATTCGAATACGTTTTTGTCAACGCCTCTCACAAGGATTTTTAAGCAAAGATAGAGGATTAATAAATAATAGAATTAACTGTTACTCTATATTAATTGGAGATGAAATGAACACTTACAATAATGATAATAATAATAACTAAATAACAATAATATATTTATATCGAATTATATAATAATAACTAAATGATAATAATTAAATAATAAATGTTTAGTGAATTTTATTTGTTTATTAAATTCAAATATGATTGCTCAATGTTAACACGTCACTTTGACCTCTTAATTAAGTTTCTAAAGCATCGGACTTGCTTCACTACAAAAGAACTAATTTATTACATTCGTATTTTTAGATATGTGTCCCTAAGAGTCAGATCACATGTAAAATATTTCCGTGCATATTTTATATACGCTTTGAGTTTATCTGCATTTCAAAGTTCACCTACGTTTTGACGTAAGTTTTGTTTAGAAATAACTCACGTCAAATATAGAACTTTTTCATTCGGCTGTATAAATCTGCGTTAGTTTACATTTCAATGTAAATTTAGTTCAGAAACGGAGGACGATTGTAATCTTTCTGTTTTTTATTTATGTTTTGACTTGGTCTACGTTTCAACATAATTTTGTTTGAAAACAACGGTTCAAGTGTAATACGTTTTCGTGTAGGAGTATAAATTCAAGTTTACGGTTTAACGTGAATTTAATCCCTAAGCAAGTGGAGTCGATTGTTAGTATATATTTTATCACGACTCGTATAATGCCACAAGTGGAGTCGATTGTTAGTCGATTATCCGCATTTCGACGTTCACCTACGTTTTGACGTAAGTTTTGTTTAGAAATAACTCACGTCAAATATAGAACTTTTTCATTCGACAGTATAAATCTGAGTTAATTTACATTTCAATGTAAATTTAGTTCAGAAACAGGGGACGATTGTAATCTTTGTGTTTTTTATTTATGTTTTGACTTGGTCTACGTTTCAACATAATTTTATTTGAAAACGTACAACAGTTCAAGTGTAATACGTTTTCGTGTAGGAGTATAAATTCAAGTTTACGGTTTAACGTGAATTTAACCCCTAAGCAAGTGGAGTCGATTATTAGTATATATTTTATCACGACTCGTATAATGCCACAACAATACGCAACCGGTAAAAACTTAGTTATTATTAATATAAGAATAATTATAATTTATTTAAACTTGTAACTAATTTGAAATACACTTATCTTGTAAAGAAAAACAATGTACATCACGTTACACAAAGGACATATCTATGTGTCCCTGACTTTTTTCTATAATCCCTAATCTTTACGTTTAAAATAAGATTTTATCTTTAATGTTAACCGTTTATACCTATAACTTGAAAAATTTGAACCGTTAGCTTTTTTTTTATAAAAATAAGATACCTTATCACTAATATGTCTTCTTGAAACAATTATCCTATGATTATGTGCTACATGAAAGACATTTTTTCTAAAATGATATATATTTATTGCATAGTTAGTATTTACTATTTTTCCTCTTTGATGTAAAAATATATTTATAAATATATGATCATGGCCGTACCTAATGTATAGATATGTGGTCAACTGACCCATAGTTTTAACTGTGTTTTCCCCAACCGTAGAGAAATCTAAATGCAGGCCCCAAATATTGGACGCGTGATAAAACAAAGGAAATTTAGAAAAATGAGGGTGGAGTTCGATTTAGTTACCTTTCGTGGTTAATAATTACATGAACAATCTGATTTTTGTTTTTAGTTTTACCATTTGTAATGACAGGTTATTGTTATTTATTTGACCCTATCCAGCCTGTTAAGTTAGGATGTATCTAAGCTACAAAACGTTGTCTCTGGTGAAAAAATTCTAGGTTCACCACTGTATATGATTAACTAGTAGTTAGGACGTATCTGAGCTACAAAACATTGTCTTTGGTGAAACAACTCTAGATTCACCACTGTATATGATTAACTAGTATTAGTAATTCATGTAATACACAGGTTAAATTAAAAAATATATTGAATAGAATGAAAATTTATTAATTATAAAATAATATTTTAAGATAACATAAGATTAAAATTATATATGATTTGGACTATTAAGTAATAAAACTCAATATCAACTTTTTTAATTTTTTAAAAACTTTTTTGTTTTTTCATAAATAAACATTTTGTTTTCAAAATTTTAGTTATTAAAAACACCAATTATAAAATATTTCTTATTTTTTAATAAAAGATGCGATGAAAATTTTTGAGCGTTTTGTGTTGGTGAGCAGAAAGAAAGTGTATAAGTTGCAATGTGCATATACGATATGATCCAACATCATTATATAGCAATGATTAAATAACAGGTTATAAGGTTATTCTTGAAAGGCGAATTCAATTAAAGCAACCAAAGAGTTTCTAGTATACAAGTATAAAGTGCAGAGTAGAAGTTAATTCGGAAGTTTTACACTCTTTACGGAAAATATTCTAAGTGTAAACTCTTTCGAAGACAATAGACCAAATCTTTTGAAGCCAATAGACCAAATCTTTCGAAGACAAAGATAAAGTCTTCCGAATCTTCAAGGCTAAAGTCCTTCGAAGCCAAAAGACTGAAGACTGATTTCTTTCGAAGACGGAGAATACATGCTTTTGATGATCAACTTTTGTATAAAGCTGACCAACTTTCCACTGCCACTCTGAAGACTCACTAACTTATACAAGTTAGTGAAAAGGTCCATGCTTTAGTTAACTATAGATTATGATTTGGAATCTGTAAATTTCTACTTTGTACCTTTTAACCTTTTTTGTAATAAATTTGAATATGAGCTATGGCATGTCATAGTCAAAAGTCAAAAGGCAATCTGGCTTTTGACTGTACATTAATATTGTTGTCTGGATTAGTGTTTACAGTTGGCTTTCAAAGTATAGCCGGCTGTAAGATATAGTATAAAGTATCTAGGTTCTTATATTTCTTTTTGTGCTTTATAACACTTGTAATATAACTTGAGAGCAATATACAACATTCTTGAAAACCATACTTATCTTGTTTTTGTTCTTTGTTCTATCTCAATACTTACTTATGTTCTTAATGTCTCTCATATAAACCCGGTTCCCTATTTGATCTGTTAAGTATTATAACACTCTCCTCATTATGAGACTAGGATTGTATTGATCATCCCTTAACCGGTCCTATAATTGGTATCAGAGCTTTTTAGGTTGCCCCCAGGCCAAATAGTCAAGATGATGAGTTGAGGGTAGCTAGATTAAATACTTGGGGACCGGGAACTACAACATAGATGAACTCATATCTTTTCCCTTAGAGGAACTCAATGAACTGGCAGACACAGAGTTGTGAAAGGAGACAAAACAGGCAGAGGATGTAGAATTTCTCCTTAAAATCAATAAAGAGAGGAGACATAAAAGGCTCTACAAACATGCTTCTACACTCTTCCCAGTTCAACAAAGCCCTGAGAGAGAGGTTGTGGCAACTGAACAATCTCAGGTAGACAAGAAAGCAGATAGACAAAACATGATCAGCTACCTGACATGCCTCTATCAGGCATCAGCACTTCTTCCTTCATCATATGAGTACATAAAATTTGAGTATCTCAAGCAGTTTGAGCAACAAGTAATAAAAAAAACAAAAAGCTGCTTAGAGGAAGATGAGGGATGAAGCGGCAAAATCAAGAGCCATCATCCAAAAGAGCCAAAAGTGGTCTCCTGATAGGCAGAGGATGATGAGCTTCTTGAAGATGTATGGATTCTCTGGAATAAGTCTTGGTCCAATGTCTTTATCTATTATGGAAGATCACATTAGAGTGATCAAGGTAGAAGATTAAAAAGGGGTGCTTGTTGACTTGCGTTCTCCACCATGTCAAGCTCCTCATGAAGTTGAGGTGAAGGTTGAACTCGAAAAGATAACATAACCTGGACCTAGTGCTGGGTAACAGCCAACTTTATCTTTTGGTCCATATTAGGGTCCTGATCCCTCTCTTTCTAAACCTATGATGGAAAATGACCCAACTGAGAAAGACACATAAGCATAACCTGATGCTGAAGGCCAGTCTTCTCAGTTAAAGTCATCAAAGAGGAGGAAAATGATGGCCATGGAGAAGGACACTAAGAAGAAGAAAAAGAAAAAGACATCAACCTCCACACCTCAAGATGAGTCTGAGCATCCAGAGATGGCTCAAAAAGAGGCTGCTCCACCAAGTCCAACACAAGTAGAGCCTCTTGCAGCTAGAAGACCCATCCTATCCTGGACTTTTGCTGCAAATCCAGACAAATGGTATGTCATCAGAGTTCAAGTAGGTCAAGATGTCTATTTCTGGCAAGACATGCTTGATCTTCCTCTGGATGATTTATATGACATGAGAAGGTACTATGAGAGTCTGAGGGTTCCTGACCAATTGATAAAGAGGAATGGTCTTGATCCTAATAAGGACTGTAAATATCTGGAATCCCTTCTCAGTTTTGGTAGCTTCAGCATAGGGGGAGTTTGTAAGGTTATACTTGAAAGGCTGATGCAACCAAAGCAACCAAAAAACTTCCAGCATGCATGCATGAAGTGGAGAGTAGAAGTTACTTCAAAAGTTTTACATTCTTGATAGAAAATATTCTAAGTGTAAAATCTTCTAAAGCCAAAGTCTTCTGAAGCTAAAAGGCTGAAGACCGATTTCATTCGAATACAGAGAAAACATGCTATCTCTGATCAATTTTTGCATAAAGTTGACCAACTTTCCGCTGCCACTCTGAAGACTCGCCAACTTATACAAGTTAGTGAAAAGGTCCTTACTTTAGTCACAAGTCAAAAGGCAATCTATCTTTTGACTGTACATTGATCTTGTTGTCTAGATTAGTGTTTCCAGATAGCTTTCAAAGTATAGCCGGTTGTAGGATGTAGTATAAAGTATCTCAGGTTCTTGTATTTCTTTTTATGCTTTGTAACACTTGTAATAGAACATGAGAGCAATATATAACATTCTTGAAAACCATACTTATCTTGTTCTTTTCTTTGTTCTATCTTAGTACTTACTTGTGTTCTTAAAGTCTCTTATATAAACTCGACTCTCTATGTGATCTGTTCAGTGTTCTAACACACTCCTCATTGTGAGAATGATTGTATTGACCATCCCTTAACCGATCCTGCAATTGGTATCAGAGCTTTTCAGGCTCTTGATTGTAAGATCTCACCATCTTAAATCCTCTCAGTTTCACAAATCACTTAACATCTCAAATGGTAGCTTTCTTAAAGGCTGAAAAGGCATTGATCACTCCTAATGACTTTGATACTTGGTGCCAAAGAATGAAAGGCTTCATCAAGTCTTAACACAGCAGGATATAGGGATTTGTTGTCTCTAGAACTCATATACCATGCACCTCTTTAGCTGCTGCCGGAGGTGGCATGATACTAAAGAATGTGGCTGACTACTCTAATGAAGACTGGAAGAAATAGATGTAGGTCAGAAAGCCATGACCGCCCTCCAAATTGCTCTTCCAAACTCTATCTCTAGAGGCTCCAAGAAGTGCAAAACTGCTAAGCAACTATGGGATGCACTAAAGCTGATGTATGAGGGGTCTAATGAAGCAAAAGAGAACAAGAAAGACCTCTTGAAGCAGCAGTTTGAAAACTTCACCTACAAGAAAGGTGAAACCATGACTCAACAATAATTCAGGTGTATTGAGATTGTGGATACTCTAATTGATATTGGATTAACTTTTAAGAATAGGGACATTATGAGGAAGTTCATGTCCTCTCTTCCCAGACAACGGACACACTATTGTGTGGTCATTAAGAGGATTGAAAACCTCAAGACCCCTACTCTCACTGAGTTGTATCCTCAGTGGATACCAGATGGAGATGAACATGAAAAATCTATCAGGCCACTCCAACAATCAGCAGAGTTCTGCCTTCCATGTGGTTGAAAGAGATTGCATAGAACCATAACATCATCTCATCTACTACCCTAACACTTACAAAAGGGCCCTTTCATCACCTTCCCAAAGACACCAAGGGAGAGCTACATCCAAAGAAACCTATTACAAGAGACAAGCTCATCACACGCTTTTATGTCTGCTGATGAAAGTAGTGGTAACTTTTTCTTCACCCTTGAAAACTTAGACTACATCCATCCAGATGATCTAGTGTACATGGAGTAGTCTAATAGATAGCTCTTCTCACTCATAGAGCCAAGAAGTTCTACAAGAGACAGGAAGGAAGTTACCCAGTAATGTATCTAGTGAAAAGTTTAGGTTGAACAAAAGCAAAGTGAAGTGTTACAACTGTAAAAAAATGGGACACCTTTCTAGGGAATGCAAGGCACCAAGGACAAATAGTAGCCAAGCACAACCCAGGTCAAATAACACTAAGGGAGCTTCATACACTAAGAAACCCAAGCAGCAAGCTACAGTTGTTGTTGAAGAAGGAGGCTTTGATTAGAGTTGCTAGGTTGAAGATGCACCTCCAAACCACACACTAATGGCTGATCATGAAGAAGCCAAGGTATTGGAACATCTTTGTACCCCAGAATGCATTGCTAAAGTTAACAACTATAGGTCCTATAACTTAGATATGAGATCTGACCTTGAGTCCTTAAACATCTTAAAAGTTGATTTCAAAGGATCTAAAAATGATTACAAACTTATAATAAAATATTTAAAAAAAAAACCGTTTCAACTCTCAGGCATGACCATACCAACTACATGACTCGAATCATAAGATCTCATCACTAAGTTAACTGTATGCCAGGCTGAGCTTCTGATCAGCAAAGCCAGGGTAGAAAAATGTGTTCTTGAAGAAGAGACCTTCAAGAACATGATACACTCATCCTTGCATGCAAAAGTGTGTTATCAGAACAAGAAGGGACTGGAATCTATTGAGATATCTCATCCACACTCTCTACTATCTCGAATGTGTGAAACTTGTCAAGATGAGCTTCCCTTCATAGACCCCATTGAAGAAGAGGATAAAGTAGTGATGGATGGATCTGAGATGAGTGAAAAAGAAGATCATCCTAAAAAGGATCACTATTCTTCTGAGGAGAGGAAAGAACTAGAGATGACAAAGTCTAAGAGGAAGAACTTGATCAGAGCTGCCAAAAAAAGATCAAAGAAGGCTTAAGAGATCAAGGCCACTTTCAACTCCAAGCATAAACAAGTCTTTATCTCTATAGAATCTGAAGTGGTAGAGGCTGAGGACTCAACTATGAACTCTAGTACTAGGAGTTCTAGTTCATATTCAACTCATCCCTTTAAAGGAAAGAAGGTTGACCAGCTGTGTACCACTGCTACACGGCCTGAACCATCCAGCTCCAAGAGCAAGCCTCACCCTAGGAAGCTACCTATATCATCTGAGAAGATGAAAGATGGAGATGAAAAATTATCAAGCTTAGCTTTCTATTCATAAGAAGTCCCTCAAAAAGAAGCCAATATATTACATCATGTATGGTAGTACTTCTCATCATGCAATGTATTGCATCTACAATTCTAAAAGTACTATCCATATGACCAAGAAGAATACTTCTATGAAAGAAGAAGAAAGCTTCAGAAGGAAAATCTCTTCCTTTCGGAATCTCCAAAGTGGAAATGAAGACAAGTGAAAACTTTCATTTGGAAGAAAATTTGGTCTCGGAAGAAAGGAATGCTTCCGAATCACTAAAGCTTGCTGCAGTCAAAGCAAGATCTTCGAAGGCATAGTCTCCAAAACTTCTGAAGTTGTCAAAACTTCTGAAGTATTAAAGGTCTAGTCTAATCTTCCAAAGATATTATGGAAGATAAAGGAAGACCATATGATTGAAAGTTGTTCATCAACAACAGAAGATTATCCTCAAAGTCTTAGTATAGGATTAATCACTGTTGCATTATCTTTACTCCATTTTGACAAGCCCAAGACCAATAAGGATTAGGTTTCCAAATGTAAATAACCTTCTTTTTTTATGCAGGAACAACTAAAGACTAATAAGAATGTATGGATCATTGATAGTGGTTGTTCCAGGCACATGACAGGCAACGGGTCTTTGCTTCAAAACTTTGATAAAATTGATGGAGGAGCAAATGCTTTTGAAGGAGATGCAGGTGGTTACATTATTGGAAGGGGCAAGGTCATAAATGGTAAGCTCAGAATTAAAAAGATAAACTTTATTAAGGAGCTTGCGTATAGTTTACTGAGTGTATCCCAATTTTATGATTAGAGACATAACATGCTCTTCACTGAGCATGAGTGCATTGTTCACAAGCCCGAGGTGGTCGTTCCTCAAGAGCATATCCTACTTAGAGCCCTCAGAAAAGGGAACATGTACAAGATGGATTTGCAGGAAACATCTCCCTCAGGAGAGTTTCTTGCTTTCTATCTAAAGAAAATAGTGATGAGTCTTTCATGAGGCATAAAAGAATGTGCTATGTAAACTTTAAGAACATGAATAAATTAATTAAGAATGACTTGGTAACTGAAATGCCAAAAAAAGAGTTTACAAATGATGTGTTAGTGTACGTACGAAGTACTAACTGATTCAACGTGAAACCAGATCAAATAGTGCGGCATCCTATTTGATTGGCGATCCAATCAGGGAGAACGTCAATCCGATCAAAACTAACAATTAGAATACGTTAATAATTGATTAGAAGTGATCAGAAACATTCTATGAAGTTGGAAGGGACTCTCTGGACGAACAGAAACGGCTAGGGTTAAGAATTCTCGAAGTGTCACATTTTTCCACGAATTAAGTGGTATTTATAGGTTACAGTTTTCATTCGTACGACTGAGCCTTGCGTATGGCTCAGTCGTGCGACTGAGTTGTACAATTGATTCATTTGTACGACTGAGTCAGTCTTATGACTCAATCGTGCGTTTGGCTCAATCACCTGGTTCAGTCGTGTGACTGGCCCATTCACATGGTCCAATCGTCGACTGAATCATATGGAACTATGTCTAACAACTGTAAACCTATCTAATATGTTCACATAAGCATATAATAATCAATCATATGAATAGATATAACATTTAATAACCAATAAACAATCAACGAAGAGTTTTCATTACACATTTCAAACATTACATTAGTGTTACAAAACGAAAGTCAATTACATTTAAGCTCACTAGAACTAGAACTAGGGACATGTGTACCAACAAAATCCCCCTTGGGCCTAATTCTATCTATTCTTTTACCTCCTTTTTAAACTCTTCGTATCTCTTAACTCGTTCTTCTCTTGAAACCCCAGTATGAATATCAAGTGCAAAGCATAAACGTATAACATGTTGAAACTGAAGTGCTTGCACGATATCCTGCGTATCAAAAATAGTGGCCATTTGTATAATGTGTAAGCATTAGCTGCAGACAAGTTTGTGAGCCACATTGGGTCAAATACCCTTATTGTCTCTACCGTTCCATCCTGATCCAAAACTATGTCGGCTTCTCCAGTGTGCCAGTCATAATACCACCATTTGAAATGGGGTGTAAAATCTTGTGGCATCTCCCTCAACGGAATACGAGATATTGTGCGCGGAGGGTGCCATTTCAGACTACCTTTGGTCTTCCTGAGGTAGGGTTAACCTCTGTCTTATGAATGAACCTTTTGGTCTGTTGAGGTTTGAAGTTGACCCACCTCGTATGGTATTCCTTTTTCATTGCCTTCTCGAACCATCCTGATATCTTTCCGGGAACAACATAAAGGAGGTTCAAGTTGGCAAGACGATTAAGCTCAAATCCAGGGAGAGTTTTTAGATCGTGTGGGAATCTGAAATACTCTATGCCCTTCTCCCTCTTGACAGCATATACCTTGAGGTCCTCAAAATACGTCCAGCTTATGATCTTGCCAGACACCTTCTGATGCTTCTTTACCTTGTATTGCTTGGTGTAGGCGTTTGACTTTATAGGCTATCACTGTTTCTTCATTTCCTCTAGGCAGGCTACCCACTCAGCCTTTTTGGATGCTAGATCAGCATCCTCCGCCTGAGGAACTTCTTCTGTAGCTTCTTTTCCAGCTATCTTTTCTTCCAATTTGTCGAATGCACTGCTGCCAAATGTTTCTCCCAGATCTGGTAGTACTTCGCCTTCGGGGTTAGTATACTGGGGATAATGGTCAGCAGTCACATCCTCGATCTCCACCTCGTCGACATCTTGTAGTTCCTCATCACTGACTACGTCGACTTCGGGTGCATCCTTCACCAACTCATCTGGATTTAGATTGAATAGTTCGGCAATCTGTTCATCTGTCATATCATGGATTATCTCTCCCTCTTCAGGTGTGTACCTGACAGAGCGATGTACTATCCCTTGCAATCAAGAATCATTGTCAATTGAGTCTTGATTTGTCGAAGGGGTACCACATCATGCTCATCATCCTGTTTAGATAAACCTGTTAAAGAAATAAACAAACACAATAAGAGTTAGTATACATGATGCACATGACAAATGGCAGTTCAACTTTTCATTTATTTATTTAAATAAACATTGACACATGATTTCAAGAACAAAATTTTAATAACATAAAGACATCTAAGCTTTAATTTTGCCTTGAATCATAGCCGGGTCTTCTGCAGATAGGGAGGTAGGTGGGGCAGACAACGATGCTCCTTGGTCTTGTCTCTTCTTCGTTCTTTGCTCTTGACCATGAGCAGAGGCAGATACAACTGCATTTCCTTCATCATCCTCATCATCATCCTGCCTCCCTCTTGCTTTTCCATCACCATCCACATCATCATCATCACTGTCATCCTCTTCATCATCATCCTCATCATAATCTCCATCATCATCTCCTTCACTGAGCTTCAGAGGCTCATCCTTAGATCCTTTTAGTTAGAGCATGATCTTCTTGTTTGCAGCCTCTAACTCCTCCAGCTTCTTGGCAGACTCATCCTTATGCTCTTGGAGTTGCGCAATCTGTTGGGCCTGCTGAGAAATCTGCTGATCTTGAGAAGCATTGATCTCCCCCAGCTGACGTAACTGAGCAGTCTTTTCTTGTTGAGCATACTTGCGTTGATGTCCCCCGAGTACTTAGCCCTCATGAAGCAACCTCGAACAGTAAGGGGATGTAATCGAGTGGGGCAGTCAGCATCATCCCCGAGCTCTAACACTATCCTGATATCTTCCTCTGAAATCTCTATGGCCTCCCTAAATATGGAACTCCTGATACGATGGGGCTCAGAGGACCTGTCAACTACAGCGCTTTCCTAGAAAGCCTGCTGTACTAATCTGTAAGGTGTGCACTGTGTCGAGATAGCTCAGAATATCCTCGATCGGCGTAGAAAAGAGATAATGCCGGAAAACTCCATAGCATTGCGGGATGAGAGATCAAGATAAGCACATATGTTGTGCTTAGTGCTCATCGTCCACCGACTCTCCATCTGTGACACAAAGTAAATAAACATTAGTACTTGTCAAAGAATACCAGATTTGTTCCATGAACTTGAAAATTTTGTTCAGTCGTGCGACCGAGCTGAGCGACTGAGATCTAGTCGTGCGAATGTGCTGTGCGACTGAGATCTAGTCATGCGAATAAGCTGTGCGACTGAGTTCTAGTCGTGCGAATGATCTCATACGTATGACTGAGTCATGCGACTGGACTTAGTCGTATGTTCTCTCATGCATTTACCTCAGTCGTGCGATTGAGCTCATACGCATGGTTCAGTCGTGCGATTGAACCATTCGTCTATCTCAGTCGTGCGGTTGAGCCATTCGCATAGCTCAGTCGTGCGATTGAAGTTCATCAGCGTGTCCAATCGCATGTCCGACAGTTTGTTCATTCAAATTCAATTTTTGAGCAATACTTGATGTTAAACGTTGTGGATTGACTCATTAGGTTCGCAGATGACCGACTAACCCCTAATAACTTTAATTTGATCAAGATGCTTAGTTTTAGTGGTTTATTAGTCACATTTGGTTCGGTTAAAATTAGATCATTATTTCGATCTTTTAGACGTTGTAGTAACTGATTTTTCGTACTGACATTGTCGCGCAGTACCTGTATAATCGAAACAAAACATCAGAGAGCGTAAAACAATGGTCTATAAAGATCAAATGAATTTTCGGCAATATGGGTTTGTGTCGTGCGTCTGAGAGGATATTTGGGTGAATGAAACGACTGTGACCGACTCCCCCTCTATTTATACTAGGGCAACCTTCAGTCATGCGACTGAGCCTAGTTGCACGATTGATTCGTACGACTGAGCTTCAGTCGTGCGATTCGCCCATACGGTCACCTCCAATCATACGATTGAGGGTCATTCGTGCGACTGTCATAGTTGGTCACCTTCAATCGTGCGATTGGGTTCATTCGTATGGTCCAATCGTACGACTGGTCCATACTCATGGTCCAGTCGTGCGAATGGGTCATACTTATGAAAATTTGCCTTTTGACCCTTTGACACTTAGCCCCTTATAACAGTTGATAAAACCTTTTGAGCAGTTGATCATCTCAGACATGACCATTTTAAATTAAAGAACCTTTGATCACCTCAGACGTGATCCATTTACGCAACTGATCACCTCAGACGTGATCCATTTATCCACCTGATCACCTCAGACGTGATCCATTTATCCACCTGATTACCTCAGACGTGATCCTTTTACTTTTCCATAAATAAGTGATTCAAGATTAACTTGAAGTTCATTTTGTGAGATTTACAAAGATGAATAACATAGCACAGTCCGACACTGACACACTTTGGAAATAACTTGAAAACTAAACTAAGTAATAAATAAACATGATTTTGTGATTTTGTTAGGGTAGGGTAGAATAGCCTATTAGCAGTAACATCATTTCTAAGATAGATTCATATGGAATCAGACAGGCTTAAACGTAATTTCTTGGAACTTTTGGTAATATATTGAAGAGAAAACTACATATTTACAGATCACAGTTACTTTTCCATCTATGACTTCTAAGTGCCAACTGGAAATCATGCTTGATCTGATATGTAACACACATTGATTTTGAACATCAGGCAGTGCAGCCATGACAATAGTTAGTATACCTGTCCACTTAAATCCATACACAGATTTTTGACACACACTGGTGATTAACTAGGTGAATTAGATCAACAAGTATTTATGAGTCCCACAGGTATATGGTAATCAATCTTCCTCAGGAGATTTTTGAGCGGTCCAGGGAATAAGAAGATTTGGTTCTAAGAACTATCAAAGAGATGCTAAGCCTCAGGTCAGTGCCATCGCACAGCAGAGAGGCGCAAACAACAATGAATTCTTAGAACGGATAGATTATGCTAAGCCTTAGGTCAGTGCCATCGCACAACAGAGAGGCGCAAGATCTATCTTCTTCTTAGAGCAATATACTATAATATACATTTAAGCAGTGACTTTTGTCATCTTTTGCACAGTTTTTTTCAGGTCTTTGCACACATTTGTGGCATTCAATTGCTCCTCATTCCTTATTGGAAATTGATTGATTGTGCAAAGCAGGGATACCATGGGAAGCCACAACTTGTTGATAGATTCAGATTTAAGTGATTCACCAATGATGTCTACTAGTCTTTGTGTTGAACCTACCGACACATCGTATAATGGACTAACACCTCCCTAGATCAACTTTCTCTATGTAATTACAGTAACAGATAAGCGTACTATCATTTTTCCAATATGTTAGACTTAGGACAGTCAGCCTTACGATTTTCTGTGATTTAAATTAAACTTGCAAATAATAGAAAATCTTTTGGTGTTCCAAATAGTACAACGCCTGTGTACTATCACTTTCCATTGTTTTGAATCTCATTCTTAATTTTGTTATTTTTGCCTTTTTAGCTTGTCTGCCCTCCCCCCCCCATTTTTTTAAGTAAATAAATACTGAAACTAAGCTAATCTCCCCCAAAATTCTAAAACCGAAAATATTTTTGTGTTTTTTGGATTTTTAAGACAGGAAATTGAAATAAGATAAATAAAAGAAAATAAAAAGAAAAAGAAAAAGAAATTTAAACAAGTGCCGACTAAGCATTTGTCTGTTCTAGAATGATGTCACTTTTCTTTTTCACGCCGTTGGCCTCTAACAGATAGAAAAATCTGGGTTTATCAAACGGTTTAGTGTAGAGGTCGGCGTGTTGAAAATCCGTGTTTATTTTAACCACATCAATTAATTGTTTTTCATAGCAATCACGTATGAAATGATACTTTATGCCGATGTGTTTTGTTTTAGGGTGTTGAACAGGATTTTTAGTTACAGCTATGGCAGCAGAATTACCAACAAAAATAGGGGTATTAGAAAATTACAAACCGTAGTCCACATTTGCTATTGAATCCAAATGATCTGAGAGCAGCAACTTGCAGTAGCAACGTATTCAGCTTCACATGTTGACAAAGCAACAAATGTCCGCTTCTTGTATTGCCAAGTGACTAACCGCCTTCCAAAGAACTGATACCCTGCTAATGTTGACTTGAAGTTCATCTTGCAGCCACCATAGTCTGAATCACTATATGCTGTTAGCTCTAAGTCATCATCATGAGGATACCACAACCTCAGTGTTGGAGTACCCTTTAGATAACGAAAAATCCTTTTCACCCCAATCAGATGATTTACTTTTGATTTTGCTTGATATCTTGAGCACAGACATATGGCGTACATGATATCTGGACGCGAGGCAGTGAGATACATAAGAGATCCGATAATTCCACGATACATAGTGGCATCCACCAAATCCCCATTCTCATCAGGTGCCACATCATGATTTGTGGCAAGTGGGGTACCGGCAAGTGGGGTACCGGTAATAGTGACATTTTCCATATCAAAGCGACTTAGAATGTCTCCAACATACTTAGTCTGATGCAGAAAAATACCGGTAGGTGTCTGATCCACCTGTAAACCTAGGAAGAACTTCATCTCTCCTATAGCACTCATTTCAAATTCTGCCTTCATCACATATTCGAATTCATTACATAATTCTTCGTTTCGAGAACCGAAGATTATGTCATCCACATAAATCTGCACCATTAGTAAATCTCCATCTTTTTCTTTGATAAACAACGTGCAGTCAATCACACCCCGGCGAAAACCATGCTTTAACATGTGGGTGGAGAGCTTCTCATACCAGGCTCGAGGAGCTTGGTGTAGCCCGTACAGAGCCTTGTCCAGCTTGTAGACTCTGTCCTGATGGTAAGGATCCTCGAATCCTTCGGGTTGACTGACGTAGACTTCTTCACAGATTTCCCCATGAAGGAATGCACTCTTTACATAGTTGATAGACTTTGATCTTCATATAAGATGCATAGGCTAGGAAGATACGGATTGCTTCCATTCTAGCCACAGGTGCAAACACTTCATTGTAGTCGACTCCCTCGACTTGTCTGAAGCCTTGAACAACCAATCTTGCCTTGTTTCTAATAACGACACCCGGGTCGTCCTTCTTGCAGCGTAGCACCCATTTGGTGCCTATTACTTTAACTCCTTTGGGCCTGTCAACGAGTGTCTACACTCCAAGCTTCTTGAACTGTAGCAGCTCTTCCTGCATAGCGTTGACCCAGGCCTCATCCTTCAGGGCATTGCTTACGTGTTTGGACTCAACTTGAGATACAAAACATTTGAAGGCCCCGTCATTCACGTAGCCCTTTTCCATAATTTCAGCATAATTAGCAGATTAGAGCTGATTTCTCGTCTGCACACCGAAGTGAAGATCCCCAATGATACTCTCTGAAGGATGATTCACACTGATCCTAGTCACGGGTGTCGTAGGAACGACAACTTCAGTATCCAGATTTGAAATGACCGGTTCAGTATCCGAATTCCCTGAATCATTTTCAGCATCTGTTGAGCTTCTATTTTGATTAACGTTATGCTCATTGCTTGTCTCAACTGCTTCTTCATCGTCTGAAGAATCATCACTCTCGTCCTGAGCAGCTGCTGAAGATCCCGAAGCACCACTAGCCGGTGCCATATTGCTGATATCCAGATTCAGTGTATTTAGGACATCGTACATCATTTGAGCAGCAATCTCTTCATCTGAATCTATCTGAGGAAGGTTGAATGATTTGAAAAAGCCATCGTAGTTGAAGTGTTGGACCAAAAGAACCAATGAGCCAAGATCAGGAAAACCTCTAAGTCCCACATGACATCACAACAACTGCTGAAGGCTTCATCAGCAGTTTGACAAAGACTGAAGACTCAACAGCTGAAGATCAAAGAACTGAACAACAACAACTGAAGATCTAAAGTACTGAAGACCACAAGTACTGAAGTCTGAAGTACTGAAGAATACAAGTACTGAAGACTTTAAGTACTGATGACTCAAGTGCTGAAGATCAACAGCTGAAGAACTGAAGAACTGAAGATCAACAACTGATGCACAAAGTCTGAAGACAACGACTGAAGACATCAGCTGATGACAACTACTGAAGTCATCAGCTGATGAAACATCTGAAGATCAAAGTCTGAAGACCAAGTGCTGAAGCTTCAGAGTTTGTCACAACAGCTGAAGAAGTTGTCTTCAGTTGTTGTGATGGTTTTTCTTTTTAGTAGTTTGTATTTTTCCTTTTCAGTAGTTTGTACAACAGCTGAAGAGTTTGTTCTTCAGCTGTTATAGTTCAGTAGTTTGTAAATGACTGAAGAGTTTGTTCTTCAGTCGTTGTAACTTTTCAGTAGTTTCTTTTCAGTACTTATAATAAGTAGAACACTTAGCATTTTGTAAGAAGAAGTCAGCTGTTGTGACATCTTCAGTAGTTTAAGTGTTCTATCAGTAGTTTGTTAATAACGGTTGATGTCACTGTCAAGTGACATCAGCATTAGGTTATTCTTCCCTATATAAGGAAGATGACCTAATTGTAGCCGCTGCTAATTACAGCCGCAGTCGAAGCATGTATTGAATGAAATATTCTCTTTTGCAGAACTTCCATCTTTCTCTATAACTTACTGTTTTATTGTTAAATCTATTGTGTTCTTGCTTGTTTGTTCTAATTCTTGTACTAAATCCGCTACGAATACAACCTAATTGATCAAACTAGAGGCTTAGATCCTGTCAAATGGTATCAGAGCTGGTTAATCATTGATCGATTTAACAATTGATCATTTGAAAACGCTCTTTTGACATCTACGTTTGATCGAATTAGCAATTTGCAAGAATTAGTTATAGAGATTGATTTTCTGCTGCTTCTGACTGTTAAACTTGAGGTTCTCGTGGTTTTTGAGCTAGATTTGTTTTGTTTACCTTGAATTTGACTGAAATCTGAAATGACAACACTAACTAACGATCCTCACAATACTGGCTCCTCAACAAAGCCTCCGATGCTTGTGAGGAGTGAGTATAACATATGGCAACGTCGTATGCTCCACCACTTGTCTGTCAACAGTGCTGGTTGTTGGAAGTCAGTGGTGCATGGACCATACAAGCCTATGGTGAGCGTTCCTGAATCAAATGAGCAGGTTCCGGAGAAACCTGATCAATATTCGGACGAAGATCTTAAGCTGTTCGAGATTGATGCTAAAGCCCATGGAATTTTGGCTATGGCAATTCCAAATGAGATCTATTCAGGACTTTTGCATCATGAAACTGCTCATGATCTCTGGGTTGCTCTGAAGGAACAATTCGGAGGAACCAATGAGGTCTTAGCAAATACTAGGGAAATCCTCGCCCAACAATATGAGACATTCTCTCATAGGAAGGGTGAGACACTGACTCAATAGTATGAGCGATTCTCTTGTCTTATTTCTGAGTTGAAAATGGTTAAACAAGAGTATTGCAATAGTCAGATGAACAACCACTTTCTTAGATCCCTGCCTGAGAGATGGGACACTTATACCATTGTCCTACGCTCCAGTGCAAATCTGGACACTCTATCTCTCACCCAACTTCATAGGAAACTGCTTACATTTGAAAGAGAGATAGAACAGAAAAGAAAGTTGTCATCATCTGGCAAGCTCATTGATGACTTTGTCTCAGGCAATGCTGCCTTGATAGGTCAAGAGTCAGAATATGCTACATCTGAGAATGCCTATGATGAGCATATTGATTTCTCTAGCAATTCTGAACATGCTTTTGTTAGTGTTGATAGTAGTTCAGGAGGTAGTAGTGATAACTTGTGCTTTCTGATGGAGGACTTGAAGAACATTCCAGATGATGATCTGGAAGAGATGGATATTTTGAGTCAAATGGCTATGATAAATATCAGATCTCAAAATTTCTACAAGAGAACTGGGAGGAAATTTCCTGGTCTCTCTGGCAAAACCAAAGTTGGTTTTGACAAGAGCAAGTTGAGGTGTCACAAGTGCCAACGGCTTGGACACTTTGCTAGAGAGTGTAGATCATCTGGATCTAACTCCTCTGCACCCTTTGTGACTTTTCCAAGCAATAGCTCACAGCACAGAGGGCAACACTCCACCAGTTCCAGCCATCCATCACCAGCACAGGCATCACCTGCTTACTTTGTGCCTCAGGGTCATATGCCATACCCATACCCCTGCTACTATGTGCCTCAGTCCAGTCAAGCTCAAGCACCTTCTACTCAGCCACCACATGCTCTCCCTGAGCCTCAATCTTCCCAATCTCATCATCAACCCCAACCTCAACAACACAGCTTCTTCACCCCAGGAGTTATTGACTGGAGTAGTTTACCAGATGACTTATCTGGTCAAGAACAACTATTCCAAGGTGCTGGTCAACATGGTGGTGATCATCCTTTTGGGAACCTTGCTCTCATGGCCCTGGAGTCTGCTGATGGGCCATCCTCCAATGCTTCATCACAGGTATCCTCTGAGGCTAAAGCCAAGCTTTGTTCTGATTCATGCATAGCAGCATTTGCTTCTATTAGAGAAGCAAATGTAGCTTTAATCGATAAAAACCTTGAGCTAGAGCAAATCATTTCCAAAAAGAAAGCTGAATTTGAGGCTGCACTTAATGATAAAAATGATGAGATTTATAAGCTTAAATGCCAAATAAAAGATGATAAGGCTAGGGAAGATGTACTTCTAGAGAAGTACAGAGACCTCAAGGAAACTCTTGCAACCACCCAGGTAGAGTGTGATCGATGGGTGCAATCCTGCAAGGGTTTTGAAATGCTTCTTAGTAAGCAATCAGCTTCCAATGTGAAGTTTGGCATTGGTTATAATCACACTACCCCTCCCACAGATTTTACTTCAAGAGCAGAAGTGGAATATGATGGAGAGAGTAATAACCAATCCTTCTCATCATGTGACCTAATATCTTCTGATTCAGCATCCTTAGAGATAGAAGTCAGCATTAACTCCTGCCAAAACCAACCAGCTGATGCTACAACAGCTGATGGTTCAAATGCTGACTGTCACATGGTAAAGTTGATCAACTCAGGTGTTGTCTCTAGAAGTACTGAAAGTACTGGAGAGCAAGTGATAACACCTGAAGTTCAAACCTCAACTACTGCCAGCACTGAAGAGAAGAAAACTAACAGTAGAAAAGGTTTGAAGACAACTAAAGAAGAGGTCAGGAAAGCAGGTACTACAAGGAAGAAAACTGCTAGTACTAATAGCAAGTAGCTGAAGAACAAGTCTTCAGCAGTTTCATCTTCTTTAGTTGATGATCAACATAAGATGAAGAAGAAGCCATGTGAAGTATGTGGCTTGTTCAATCATCTTACTGATGATTGCTGGTACAAAAGGGGTTCCAAACTCAAACAAAAAGAGAAAATTAAAGAGCACATGAATACAATGAAAAATGAGTTTGAGACCAACTTTGTACTAGCAACATCAAAGCCTAAAACCCCTAAGCCAAAAGCAAATCCAAAAAGAAGGTAGGGTTGCTCAGGCAACAGCTGAGGTTGCTCAAAAGAAGATGGTGCAACACAGGAATCCATCATCAGCAAGTCCCAGTGTGTCTGAAGAGCTGAAAGCTTTATCACAAAGTCAGACACAACTTGTGATGATGGTTCAGCACCTAATGGGAAGAGTCAACCAATTAGATGCTCCTGTGTTGAAACCACAGAAAAGGAAATCCAAGCAAAGTGTTCCTCTTCTACACCATCTCCTTCACCTCAGGCTGTCACACATAACACACCTGTTAGTGTTGCACCTGTTGTTGAGAACAGACCCAAAACCAAAAAGGTTTGGGTCTGTAAAACTAACTAACTTGTTGTTATGATTGCAGGGTTCTTCAACATGCCAAAGAAGCATCTGGTATGTAGACAGTGGAGGATCCATGCATATGACAGGAAGCAGTTCTCTTCTTAATGACTACTCTCAAGGAAAGAAGGGATTTGTCTCCTTTGGCAATGATGCAAAGGGTTACATCATCGGAAAAGGCTTTGTTTCCAATGGGGAAATAAGGTTTGATGATGTTAACCATGTGGAGAATCTCAAGTACAATCTCTTGAGTGTCAGTCAAATGTGTGATAAAGGCCATATTGCCCTTTTCACAAGCCAGAACTATCGGATTCTGTCATCCAAAGTTCTAAATTTGATTGACAAGGTGTTGAATGAATATACTCTCCTGAAGGCCAACAGGACAGGAAGAGTATATGCCTTAGATCTTTCCAAAAAGATAGATCTAAAAGGCCATCCTTGCCTATTCTCCAAGGCCTCTCCTCAAGAGTCTACTCTATGGCATAGAAGGCTGGGTCATGTTAATCTCAAGAACATGAATCAGCTGATAAACCATGGTTTAGTAAGAGGATTGCCTTTGAAGGAGTTCAAGTGTGAAGACAACTGCACTGCTTGCTTAAAGGGAAAACAACATAGAGTTTCATTCCCTCTAATAGAAGAACCAAAGTCCACTGCCTGCTTACAACTCTTGCACATGGATCTTTTTGGTCCTGTCAGGGTGATGAGCATGGCAAAGAAGAAATACTGTCTGGTAATTGTGGATGATTACTCCAGGTTTGTATGGACTTTCTTCTTGCACTCCAAGGATGAAGCTGCCAAGACTATCATGAACTTTGTGTTATTTGTAGAAAGCAGTATTCCCTGCAGGTCAAGTGTGTGAGGAGTGACAATAAAACAGAGTTTAGAAACCACACACTTGATGACTTCTACCTATCTAAGGGAATTAAAAGGCAGTTCCAGTATTCCCAAAACTCCTGAACAGAATGGAGTGGTTGAGAGAAAGAACAGGACTCTCATTGAAGCTGCAAGGTCAATGCTGGCTGACTCAGGATTGCCACTGACCTTTTGGGCTGAAGCTATCAACACAGCTTGCTATGTGCAGAATAGAGAATTAGTGAATAAGAGGTTGATGAAGACTCCTTATGAAGTACTTCATCATTTGGCTCCTCTGATTTCCTTCTTTAGAGCCTTTGGGTGTCCTTGTTTCATTCTCAACACTAGCAATCCACTCCAGAAGTTTGCTAGTAAGGTGGATGCAGGGTATTTTGTTGGTTATTCATCAACTTGCAAGGCATACAGAGTTTTCAACTGTAGGACAAAGATGGTTGAAGAAACTCTGCATGTCAAGTTTAATGAATCTCTAAAGGACAAGATTCCACAAAACCCTGTGGAGTTGTTTGATCTGGAGATACTGCAATATCTTCCTTATCAACCTCCAGCTGTTGTGCCTATCAACAGTTCTCCACCTGGTGGTACTGATGATGATGTAGCCAGTACTCACCTCTTCTAGTTTAGTGACCACCTGCCTGAGTCCACTAAACCTGATGCTCCTGTAGCTTCAGCAGCCCCATCCACAACAAATGCTGATTAGATTTCTCAATGCTCTACTTCATTTGAGCTACCATCTCCTACATGGTTTCAAGAATCTTCATCACCATCTGTTGCTACTGAAAGTCCTACAAACACTTACACTGATATTATAGTCTATCAAGAGCTGAAGAATCACCCCACATCTCAAATCATTGGTGACATCAATGCTGGAGTTTCAACCAGGAATCAATTGTCCAACTTCTGCTTCTATGCTCTCTTCATCAGTCAGCAAGAGCCAAAGAACTATCATGTTGCCTTAAGAGACAATGGATGGGTGGAAGCAATGCAGCTTGAGCTTCTTCAGTTCAGAAAGCAGCAATGTGGGAGCTTGTTCCTTTACCCCAAGGTGTGTGCAATAGGCACCAAATGGGTATTTAGGAACAAAACAGATGAAAAGGGCCAAATAGTTAAGAACAAGGCCAGACTGGTTGTCCAGGGTTTGCACAAGAGGAAGGCATCGATTATGATGAGACCTTTGCCCCTGTAGCCAGACTGGAGGCAATTAGATTGTTCTTAGCTTATGCTGCCTTTCACAGTCTTAAGGTTTATCAAATGGATGTCAAAAGTGCCTTCTTATATGGTAAAATAAGAGAGGAAGTTTATGTGTGTCAACCACAGGCTTTGAGGACAATAAACATCCTGATTGGGTGTATAAGCTTGATAAGGCTCTTCATGGGCTGAAACAAGCTCCTAGAGCCTGGTATGAGATGCTATCAACTTTTCTTCTCCAAAATAAGTTCACTAAAGGCACCATTGATAAAACCTTGTTCATAAAGACTGTGGGATAGCATAAGCTCCTTGTTCAAATTTATGTAGATGACATCATTTTTGCATCCTCTGATCCACAGTTGTGTGATGAATTCACAAAGCTCATGAAGAAAAAGTTTGAAATGAGTGCTATGGGGGAATTACAGTTCTTTCTAGGTTTGCAAATCAAACAAAGGGCTGATGGAATCTTTATTCATCAGTCCAAATATACAAAAGAGTTGTTGAATAAGTTTGATTTACAAACATGTAAGCTCTGTTCTACTCCCATGAGCAGCATCACACAACTGGATGTAGATCAGAAAGGTAAAGCGGTTGATGAAACCCTTTACAGATGTATGATTGGGTCCTTGATGTACCTTACAGCTTCTAGACCAGACATCATGTTTGCAACATGTGCATGTGCTAGATTTCAGGCTGCACCTAAAGAATCCTATTTGATTGCAGTCAAAAGGATCTTTAGATATTGCAGGGTACCCAATCACTGGGTCTTTGGTATTCTACTGTGCATTCTTGCAAATTAGTTGCTTTCGCAGATAGTGACTATGCAGGATGCAAAGTCACTAGAAAATCCACTTCTGGTGGTTGCCAATTCCTAGGCAATTGTTTAGTTTCTTGGCAGAGTAAGAAACAAACATCAATTGCTACATCCACTGCTGAAGACGAGTACATTGCTGCTGCAAGTTGTACATCTCAGGTACTTTGGCTTCAGAACCAACTTTTGGATTATGGCATTACAGAGACTAAGACTCCATTATTAATGGATAGTGCTTCAGCTCTTTGCATTGTTAAAAATCCAGTCCAGCACTCTAGGACCAAACATATTGAGATCAGACATCATTTTATTAGGGATTGCTATGAAAAAGGTCTGATTGATCCAAAGTTTGTGCCTAGTGCTGATGAGTTTGCAGACATCTTTACTAAGCCTTTAGATAGTGCCACATTTCAAAATCTGGTACTAAGGCTTGGTATGCTGCAGCTAGAATAATTTGACTAATACTGATGTTCTTAGTTCACAAGTACTGATGAGCATTAGTATGCAAAGGTCAAATATAAGTACTGATGAGTAATTTAGTCTTCAGCATTTTCACAACTACTGAAGACTAACATGCTTCAAAGTATTGAAGTACACTATTTGTTGAAAACAACTGATGTAGTTACAACTACTGATGTGGTTATAACTACTGATGAACAATTTTCAAACAAATAAGTACTGAAGAACAAATTTTGTTCACAAATACTGATGTGTAATCTTACACAAGTACTGAAAGACAAAATTTGTTCACCAGTTCTAAAGAATAATTTATTTCATCAGCACTTATGAACATCTGATCACAAGAGCTGAGGAATAAAATATTCACAAGAGCTGAAGGGCCAATGAAACATCTGAAAGTCAGCTAAAGAGCTGATGAGTAAATGTGGAGGTCAGAATGAAACAACTGAATTGACGGAAATAGCTGATGAGTAACTTTACTCTTCAGCTGATACCTACATCTGTTGTTTCATACCCAAACAACTGAAGGACAAAACCATGTCTTCAGTAGTTTCACAACTACTAATGACTAACACCACGTCCGTTGTTTACAATAACTGAAGCAAAACCATGTCTTCAGTAGTTCATAACTACTGATGTTAGTAGTTTACAACTACTGAAGACTAACACCAAGTCTTCAGTTGTTACAACGTCTGAAGATGAAAACCATGTCTTCAGTAGTTTATAACTACTGATGACTAACAACAAGTCTTCAGCCGTTTACAACATCTGAAGGACAAAACCAAGGTCTCAGTAGTTTCAACTACTGAAGACTAATACCAAGTCCTCAGATGTTACAACCACTGAAGGTTCAAACCACGTCATCAGTAATTTCAACAACAGATGACTAACACTAAAACCTTCAGTAGTTTTCTTTCAGCCTTTGCCATACCCTATAAATACCCAACCTTCAGAGCTTTTCATTCTCACTTGACCTAAATTTAAAAAAACTCTGAAACCTCCCATACACCATTAATGGCGACCATGCAACTAAAGCCACGACACAACTGTGTCGCATACCTCACAAAATCGCCTTTCTGGACCAAATTTCATCACGCCATCGATCTTATGATCGATTCTCCTTTCCAAACGGCATTTCTCATAAATCCGACCATCTATGCCGATTCACTTAACCAGTTCTGGACGAACGTCACCATACAACCTGGAGAGAATGACGCCGAGGTCTCTCTCCAGTCATTTGTCAATACCCATAAGGTGGTCATCAATCCCGCAATCATCCGACAAACCCTAAAATTGGATGATGCCACCTTCCCCACCGAATACCCCAAAGGCACCACTGATCTTTCTTTTGCACATCATGATTATCAGGGTGACCTATCGGCCTCAACCCTGCTGAAGAAACATTTCCATGACGCTGAATGTCTCATTTTTCACATAGTAAATGTTTGCTTAGCCCCCAAGACTTCATCATGGGATCAAATGTCCACAAGGTGGCAGCAGGTATTATACTCTATCCTTGAGAAACAACCACTAAACTTTTCTAAAATGATTTTCTTGGAACTCAAGGACATGGCCTCAAAACCAGCTGCAAACCGTTGGATTTTATATCCACGGTTCATTATGGCCATGATAAAGAGCCAGCTTCATGCTGAGGGACTTGTTGGCACTGGGGTCCTTGCCATGGCTGTTTTAGCTGAGGTATACTCCAGGCACAACACCGACCAAACCCTTAAAAAGGCTGCCAAGCTGCGAAAACCCACGCAGCTGGAACCCACAGCCTCCACCTCATAATCCAAAGTCCCCACCAAACCCAAACCCAAAAGAAAACCCAAAAAGGCTACTCAGGGAGATGAGTCCCCTGAGGATGCCCCTGCAACACAAATCCAGGAAGTGACTGCTGGTCAGATTCTCCCAGCAGTCACCACGACTCCACCTACCACAACCGCACAGGTTTCCACTTTACAAGAGCCTGATGCAACCATTTCAGGGGCTGCCACACATCTGGAACCTTTCTCAATTGAGGAGGTTGCCATTGAAAAGCACATTCCTCCCCATGTGCAATCTGCTTCTAGCCCATCACCCACTAAAACCGCCCCACAAAGCCCTACCCTAATAATCGCCAAAGTGTTGACCCATCTAAACACTCCACCCTCTCCCCAGAAACCAATTATCACTGGGGTATCTCCAACCGAAGAGAGGGTGGACACAAGTGTTAGTGGGAGCCCACAACACCGAGAATCACATATCTCATCTCCCAGTGTGGCTAGGGAGATAGGATATTCTGGTGAGGCTGCCACTTCCCCTGCATCAATATCTGAGCAGGGAGAAGCTGGTACCATCAATAAGACCTCACCAGAGGCAACTGCCGATGATGGATCCAATCCGGAGGCTGGAAGTCCCCAGTACCAAGACAAAGGGGCACATGCAACTACTGAGCCACACTCAATGCATGTACATCCTGACACTGTCAGGAGGTCAGGTGATTCAGTGCAAACTGATGATGACCTTAGCTTCTTCTTCGATGTGGTTGCTCAAAACACCATCCTAGAGGATGAGGTCAGCAGACTCAAAGAGCTGCTTGCCAAAATGTCTCAGGATGTAAGTCCATCTGCCACAATTAACCCACAGATGGCACCTTCACCTGAAGGTCTCACAAATACTCAGCCACTCCCACAAACTCAGCCACCTGCCTCTGCTTCTGGCACTAGTTCTCAGGAACAGAACCCTCCTGAGCATTTAGTTGTTATCTTCCAAAAATCCCTGCCTCTCATCACACCAATAATCACAGACATTGTGATGAAAACCCTTGATGAGAGGCTTCCCTCACAAATACAACCCTTGGTGGAGGTTGTTGTGGCTAAAACACTTGCTGATAGTCAAACCCTAACCAATGCACCCAAAAAGGGGGAGACATCAGTGCAAGCCAAGAGGAAGAGGGTAGAGGAGGAGAAAGAAGTAGGGAGAGAAGAGGAAGACGAGAGGGAGAGGATTGAGGAGACTGTGAAGGTGAAGGGGAAGGAGAAGGTGAGGGAGGAGAGAGCTGAACAAATAGAAGTGGCTGAAATCCAAAAAGATTTCAGTATCACTTACAAAAAGAAGAAAGGAGAGAAGGAGGGAGAGAAAGTGGTGAGAGATACTGATCTAGCAGTCCTGGTCAAGGAGGCTGATGCTGAGCATAGCCGATCAATGGACTCTATCATTGATCAGCTGTTCAGGCAAGGCTTTGACAAGGACACTGCCATGCTAGATCAGGAAATCCAGAAGTTGGAAATAAAGGAGATTGAATATCGATGGACCAGTCATAGCCAAGAGGAGAGAAAGAGACTCGATCCTATGACTAGGTTTATTTCGAAGTATCTGGGGAGACCAATCCTAGATGTGAGAGCTTGGACTAGGGACAGAATCTTGTCTATAGCCACCAAGATCTGTTCGGCTGGTGAATTTACCAAGGGACTGGTCGCAGAAGCCCTATCAGAAGCTGGTGCTGGGAACAGGACTTTACTAGTCAAACAAACTAAACCTGCCCTCATCTCTAGATTGCTAGCAAAGCCTGCCCAAATTCCCACACCAACAACCCAAACACAACCCACAAAACCAACCCCTTCACCATCAAAACCTATTGCCGATGATCCACCCTTGCAGAAGAAGAGAAGGGTGTTGAGGCTGCAAGAAGAAGAAGAAGAGGAGGATGAGGAGAATAGACTGCCTCTTTCTGCAGTCATATTCTTGCCGCGAGACATACCTAAATCCGTCACTCCCACCTCACAGATGGAAGTTGTGAGGGTTAAGATAGAAGAAGAAGAGCAGCAGAAACGTCATGATGAAGAAATGCTGAAAAGCATTGACAAAACTTATGCTGCTTCTACTTCTATCATCAATATGAAGAAATAAGCTTTGAGACTCCACACTCTTAGCAAACCTTCCAATATCAAAAAGATTGTATGAAGACTTGGCCTGATCCTAGGGTGGCTTACCGGATTAAAAGGATAGATATACCAGTGAGATACAAAGGCCAAGTTAAGAGGATCGTAGATGAAGTGATCACAGTGGCCATTGTAATAACACCCTGGGAGATTGTAGAGGAGTTCAAGACAGCCTACGAGACTAACCAGCCACCCCAAAAGTTATTGGAGAATAGGGTGGTCAAGAAGGGGTTAGTCTACAAGAGGCTTGAGAACTTCAGACAAGATGAGCTCAACCTGCTACTTGAAGGCAAACATCCTGATGAATTCGCTTATAGGCAGATGACAACAGTTGAGCTCAAAAACGGTAGATAGGCCAAGTATGTCTCGGAGCTATATGGGCGGGAAGGGTTATTTGAAGGTGAGGCTGAGGATCTTTCCATAGAAGAACAAATGATATTCCTCAAAGCCTACACCAGAGAATCCTACCGTCTCATATATGGGAGGTAGGTCTCATGGATGGGACAACAGCCCTATGTCCAGTTCCCCAAGTCAGGGTTCCCATCCATACTAAGCCAATCAAATCTCAGAGACCTCTTCCTAGGCCATTGCTCAATTGGGTCAACTTCTGATCTGATCCAGAAGGAAATAGACCAACTTTTCTACTAACAATAAGTGGGACAATAAATTGCTTAGAGGTTTTGGCTGCATTGGTTCAGGGGAGTTTGTTGGACCAAAAAAACCAATGAGCCAAGATCAAGAAAACGTCTAAGTCCCACATGACATCACAACAACTGCTGAAGGCTTCATCAGCAGTTTGACAAAGACTAAAGACTCAACAGCTGAAGATCAAAGAACTAAAGAACAACAGCTGAAGATCTAAAGTACTGAAGACCACAAGTACTGAAGTCTGAAGTACTGAAGAATACAAGCACTGAAAACTTCAAGTACTGATGACTCAAGTGCTGAAGATCAACAGCTAAAGAACTGAAGAACTAAAGATCAACAACTGATGCACAAAGTCTGAAGACAAAGACTGAAGACATCAGCTGATGATAACTACTGAAGTCATCAGCTGATGAAACATCTGAAGATCAAAGTCTGAAGACCAAGTGCTGAAGCTTCAGAGTTTGTCACAACAGCTGAAGAAGTTGTCTTCAGTTGTTGTGATGGTTTTTCTCTTTCAGTAGTTTGTATTTTTCCTTTTCAGTAGTTTGTACAACAGCTGAAGAGTTTGTTCTTTAGCTGTTATAGTTCAGTAGTTTGTAAACGACTGAAGAGTTTGTTCTTCAGTCGTTGTACCTTTTCAGTAGTTTCTTTTCAGTACTTGTAATAAGTAGAACACTTAGCATTTTGTAAGAAGATGTCAGCTGTTGTGACATCTTCAGTAGTTTATGTGTTCTATCAGTAGTTTGTTAATAACGTTGATGTCACTGTCAAGTGACATCAGCATTAGGTTATTCTTCCCTATATAAGGAAGATGACCTAATTGTAGCCGCTGCTAATTACAGTCGCAGTCGAAGCATGTATTGAATGAAATATTCTCTTTTGCAGAACTTCCATCTTTCTCTATAACTTACTGTTTTATTGTTAAATCTATTGTGTTCTTGCTTGTTTGTTCTAATTCTTGTACTAAATCCGCTGCGAATACAACCTAATTGATCAAACTAAAGGCTTAGATCCTGTCATGAAGAATGACGACGGACCTCTTCCAGCAGGGGGATGGTGTAGTGTTGCACATCGACGTTGCACCACACTTCTACCTGACCTGTTGAGTTGTTATAAACTCGTTTGTCTGGTATGATGTATCCAAGAATGATCCTGTGATCTGCTTTCTCGTTGAACTTGCCCTCTGGAGTTTTCTTCAGTAATGTGCATGGAGCTCCGAATGGTTCTAGATACTCCAGGTTAGGTTTGCGCTTCTGAAGCAACTCATAGCAAGTCTTCCCATGCCGCTTGACTACTAACACACGATTAAGCATGTAGCATGCATTGGCAACAGCTTCATTCTAGAACTGTACTGGCAGTTTTGAATCTGCCAACATAGTCCTTGCAGTCTCGATCAAGCTCCTATTCTTGCGTTCAGCAACTCCATTCATCTGTGGCGTGTATACAGAGGTGAACTGATGAACAATTCTCTTTTCCTTGCAGAAAGCATCCATCCACTGATTCTTAAATTTAGTTCCATTGTCTGAATGAACCTTCCTGACGTTCAGATTATAGAGAGACTCCAGTGTGGTAACGAGCACCTTGAACGATTCAAATGTTTCTGACTTAGCTTTCAGAAACATCACCCAGGAGAAACGTGAGTAGTCATCTGTGACTACAAAGTAGTACCAGTCTCCAGCGATACTCTTTGTGCTGATAGGACCGAAAAGACCCGTATGCAATAGCTCCAGGGCCATCTCGATAGAGTTAACGTGCTTGGTCTTGTGAGACTTCCTGGTCTGCTTTCCTTTCTCGCACGAGACATAAAAATCTGGAAGTTTGAAGTTCTTTACATATCTCCCTCAGTAGTAGAAGCATTTAACATATCCAAGACGTACAACTTGTTGTACCTTGATGCTGACATTAATACCTGCTCCTCAGGAATCTCCATCTCCTTCTTCAGAATGTAACACTTCCTTTCCATTACCTACTTCTCCTTGTGCGGTAATGTATCCTCCTTTGTTTCCAGCAAAAGAAACACATCCCCCTTTAATTTATTTGACGTTGAAAAGGAGAGACTGATTTCCCGTCATGTGCCTGGATGCTCCGCTATCTACAATCCATGTGTTGGTAGAAGCACAACAGCGGACAACCTGCACACAATAGAAAATAATTAGTTAAGGAGGGGGACCCAAGCCTTTACTGGCTTGGGTTTCCCAGAGGCATCGCACATTACAAACTCGACCCACTATCCTTTTGGAGTTGGAGAAACCTCACTCTTCTTCTTATCGACACAATCAGACATATCAGATGTTTTAGCTTTCCACAGACCATCCTTGTGTAAGGCTTCTTTGTGGTAAACCGATGACTGATTTACAGTTTGAACTTTAGATTTAGTTTCAAAAGCGGGTTTCACCTCAGGCATCACAGACTTGCTAGTGACTTGTCTGTGTTGTCTATGGTGTTGGGGAGATGTATAAGACCTAGCAGGTGTTTTAGACCTAGCAGGTGTCTTAGATCTTTGTTTTGAAGAAATCGGTTTAACTTCCTGATCTAGTTCAACTTTAATTCTAGGTGTCTGATAGCGAGGATAGTGTGAAGAAATATGGCCTCTTTGTCCACAAGTATAGCATGATCTCCTCTCAACAGGACTAGGAGATCTCTTGTGGGGTGGGAAGTACACTTCAGGCATGGGTCTTTTGGTCTCAACTTTAGGTTTTTCACCTTCATTGACAAATTTGATTTGTTTAACATTATGATACTTTGTCTTTTAAAATGATTGAGATCTTCTTAACCGATTTAGACTGAGTAGGTTTTGAAGTCTTAGGTTGTGTGACAGCAGATTGTGAACCCGACCCAAGAGGTACATTAACATCATTTTCCACCCGGTCCTCAATGACGGTTTTATCCTTTGTGCCTGATGTTGAAGTCTTCTGATCGGCAACCGGAGGAGCAGGTTTAACTGCAGTGTTCGGATCACTGACTAGAGGAGTAGTCACCACATGGTCCTTGATGGGATTATTGTTAACCGGTCTCTGTTTGGTGTTCAGGAGGATCTCATGTGGTGGAGGCACAACTTTATAACCCAGCCCTTCCCCATTGTTTCGTTCTTTAACCAAGTTTTTCAAGATATGAAAGGAACTAGCTAAACTACGTAGTTTTTGCTTTAAGGATTCATTTTCAACTTGTAAAACAGCTCTGTCCTTTTTAGTTTCCTCAATTGTTTTTAAGTAAAACTTTATGTCATTTTCTTGGTTAAAAGCAACAACCTCAGTCTCGTTTAATTGTTTTCTCAGTAATTCAATTTTCTCTTTAAAACTGCTTTCATTTTGCTTTAATACTCTATTTGCATCAGTGCAAAGTTTTAAGTCATTTACTAAGTTATCATTATGTTCTAATAACCTAGCAAATTTTAGATCGATGCATTCCCTAAACTTATTACATTCAACACAAGCATGTTTATCAAAGAGATCATCTTTCGATTCTACCTGTACAGATGTAGAGGTGCCAGCCATGAAAGCAGCCTGGGATTCCTGGTGTGCTGCAGATTCTGCATTTAGTTCATCCTCCACTAGTTGATCAACAACAGCCATAGTCTCATTTACATCAGCAGTATCAAGCTCAACTGAGTTCTCCCCCTCACTCGCCGAGTCGTCATTCAGATCATCAACGAATGCAATGTTAGCTTCACCATCAGATAAGAAACGGAAGGACCAGTCTTATCCTTCATCACCCTATGCTACCATTGCTTTGGAGTCATGGCTGGTTGATGTTTCCTTTGGAGTCTTGTCCTTATCCTGCCTGTTAAATGATGAAAACGGGTTGCCATTTCTTGTCTTCTTAGGTTTGATACACTCTCTCTTGAAATGGCCTTTTTCACCATAGTTGAAATAGGTGACTTTTGACTTGTCAAATCCAAAAGTTGTATCCTTTGTAGCAACCAGGTTCTGTCCCGTCTTTTTAACAAACTTCTTAGCTCTACGCACAGCACTAGCGAGAGCCCACATGATATCCATCCGTTCCAGCTCAGTTTCATCCACTTGCTCATAATCTTCGTCGGCCAAGTGGCAGTTACCAATCTTTCTAGCTACTAACCCGTCATAAGAATGTACCACAGCAGCAAGTAGATCCATATGCTCCTTAGCCACTTCCACAGTTACGTTGCCCAGATGCTCTGTCATTAACTTCGTCAATTAAGCTTCTGCAGAACTGTGTTGAACCCCTGATGAAACATTTGACTCACCACCTGAAGATGCACTTTGAACGTTTGTTGATGTGTTAGACACGAAAGCAGTCTGCAAGGGTGCACTAGAAGACGCTGTAGTAGGAGTCACATTGTAGAGAGAAGGATTCAAGGGTGCACTAGAAGACGCTGTAGTAGGAGTCACATTGTAGAGAGAAGGATTCTGAATGTAGGTTACCTTCTTAGACTTGTACTTATGTCGTACCTCTTCCTCCCTCAATTTCTGTATAAAATCATTTATGTCCAATGTCTCCAGCACAACATTATGTCTTAAAGTGGAAACAAATGAATCCCACTTATCAGGTAACCCATCAGCCAAACTCGACACTTTATCTTCCATGGACGTTTTAACCTCATGAGTGTGCAGTTCACTCATCAAAGATAGAAGCGGTCGATCACATCATCCAAACTTTCATTCCCAATTGACGAGAAGTTATCAAATTCCTTCTTCAAAACTTTAGCCTTTAGAGACTTAAGTGTTGAATTTCCTTCATAACGTTTCTCAAGAGCCTTCCATAACTTTTTGCACTGCTTGTGTTCTGAGAACTGATGGAAAATATCTTTCGGAATGGACTGTGTCAACAATGCATAGGCCTTCTTCTTTGCATTGTATAAAACTTTTTGTGCGTCACTCAAACCACTTAGAGTCAGTGGAATACCATCAGCTCCAACTGGCATATTGTAGCCAGTCTCAATAGTGCTCCATAAGTTTGTGTCCACTCCATTCAGATTAATTTCAAACCGCTGCTTCTATTGAGGATATTCATCAAGAGACAGAAGCTTTGGTGGTTTGTTGTGATTCCCGATCTCAATCTCCAAGAGCAAGAGATTCTGAATTCTGGAGTCCTTCCCGGCTGAGAGAGCAAAGTTCTGTGTATCCATAATGAACTAGTCTGAAAACTTGACAAACCGACTGGGTATGCGACTGGGGATACGACTGGGGACTCAACCGTGCAATTGAGCTTAGTCGTACGAATGAGTAAACGACTAGGACAATCGTGCGAATGAACAAACGACTGGGCCAATCGTGCGTTGAACTGAGCGAATGAAGTTCAGTCGTGCGATTGGGTCAATCGTGCGACTGAGACTGCTGAATTCGAAACTTTTCAAAATTTTCACGCAATTTGACCTAAAAACACAATTTTGAAAACCCTAATCGACTGAAACTCGAAAAAGACTAACTTTTGAACACATGCACTCGTAAAAACTGAATTTTGATGCAAAAAGAACGGATCTTTTGATTTAAAACGTTGACTTTTTCAAAAACGCGATTGAATCCACGTAGATTCAAGAGCCAAAGCTCTGATACCACATGTTAGGACCGTATACGTACGGAGTACTAACTGATTCAACGTGAAACCATATCAAATAGTGCGGAATCCTATTTGATTGGCGATCCAATCAGGGAGAACGTTAATCCGATCAAAACTAACGATTAGAATTTGTTAAGAATTGATTACAAGTTATCAGAAACGTTCTATGAAGTTGGAAGGGACTCTCTGGATGAATAGGAACGACTAGGGTTAAGAAATCTCGAAGTGTGATGTTTTTCCACGAATGAAGTGGTATTTATAGGTTACAGTTTTCATTCGTACGACTGAGCCATACGTATGGCTCAGTCATGCGACTGAGTTATACGATTGATTCATTCGTATGACTGAGTCAGTCTTATGACTCAATCGTGCGTTTGGCTCAATCACCTGGTTCAGTCGTGCGACTGGCCCATTCGCATGGTCCAATCATGCGACTGAATCATGAGACTTAGTTAAACATATTCCTAAACCTTTAACAATATAGAACTATGTCTAACAACTGTAAACCTACATAACATGTTCACATAAGCGTATAATAACCAATCATATGAATAGATATAACATTCAATAACCAATAAACATTCAATGAAGAGTTTTCATTACATATTTCAAACATTACATCAGTGTTACAAAACAAAAGTCAATTACATTTAAGCTCACTAGAACTAGAACTAGGGACATGTGTACCAACATGATGATCACTAAATTACATGCCTGAAAGAAAAGCAACACAAGGTGTCTCACAAGCCAAAGGAAAAGAACTCCATCACTACTCCCCTACACTTATTACACACGGATTTATTTTTCCCCACTAGTGTAGTGACTTTAGGAAGGACCTCATATTGTTTGGTGATCATAGATGATTCCATAAGATACTCTTGGGTCTTCTTCCTTAGAACTAAGGATAAGACTCCTTATATCTTAAATAAATTCATTCTGAAAATTAAGAATCAATATGATCACAAGGTTAAGACCATAAGATGTGATCAAGGAACTAAATTCAAAAACTAAATCCTTGACAGATTTTATGATGAAAAGGGTATTACAAGACAATATAGTGCTCCCAGAACTCCTCAGCAAAATGGTATTGTTGAGAGGAAAACATGACACTTTATGAAGCTACAAGAACCATGTTATCTAACTCTAAATTTCCCATCACCTTCTGGGCAGAGGCAGTAAACACTACCTGCTATGTGCAAAATAGAGTTTTGGTAGTTAAGACTCATTGTAAGACTCCTTATAAGATATGGAACAAAAGGAGACCTTTTATTGGTTTTCTCAGATTATTTGGATGTCGTTGCACCATCTTGAATGCCAAAGTTCAAGTACCTAGGGCTAGCAAAACAGGTCTTATCATCTTTAACATGTTAGAGATGACGCGCGTAGCTCACGTATCAAACATGCAAAAGACTTGTTTAACTTCCTATATTGTATGTCTATGATTTTTTTAATGTTTTTATGAACCAAGAATGTGAAATAATAAAGTCTGGCATCTTGATCTTAATTATTTTTAAAAATGTAAAAAATTAAAAAATATTCTGTTTATTAAACAGGTTTAATCGTGCCATAAACAGGTCGGCAATTGCCAGCCCTACAAGTAGTCAAATTTGCTAAGAAATCAGATAATGGATACTTTATTGGATACTCCTCCCAAGCTAAGGCTTATAGAGTATACAATCTTAAAACTAGAGTAGTTCAAAAGTCAGCCAATGTGACTTTCAATGAGCACACTCCTAGTGTGAAAGGTTTTGGTCCTGATTGGCTGTTTGATCTTGATTTAGTTACCAACTGTTTTAACGAATCTTGTGAGAATATTTCAGGATCTACAGGTAACTTATCAACAGGAGATCCTAACCCAATATTTAAGTTGAGAAGATCAAGTAAGAACACTACTTCAGCTCCAATGGTAACTAACCATGCAGATGCAGTTCCTGTCAGCACAACCATGAAAAATTCAGCTGATACATCTGAGGTGCCTACTAATTCCAGCTTAGAGCCACAAAACTCAAATTAAGGAGCTTTAAATGGAGGAGGAAATGATAGTGGTGATAGTGATCAAGAATTTTGATACCGATAACCACTCCATGGAAGGCAACATCAATGATGTCACACACTCATTGAATCAAGCTTCTCTTGATAAGTTTACTGTTGTGGTGGGTGACACTTCTTTTCAAAATCTAAACTTCACAAATTTAGATCTATCCAATCAACTTGTTATGATTCCTCAATTCAGGATCCATAAGTCACACCCTACCACAAACATCATTTGGAGATGTTGACTCAGGGGTGAGAACAAGGGGATAAACCCATGACAAAAATGTTTGTCTATACTCGATAAAAATATTTGACTATACTCTTGTTTCTTATCCAAGATAGAGCTAAAAAAGTTGATGAGGCTTTAAAAGATGGAATTTGGATTAAAGCAGTGCAAGAGGAGTTGTTTCAATTCAAAATGCAAAAGATATGGAACCTATGTCCTCTTCCTCAAGGGAAGACCACAATAGGGACCAAATAGGTATTTTGGAACAAGAAAGATGATAGAGGACTTGTCATCAAGAACAAGGCTAGAATAGTTGTTCAAGGGTATACACAAGAAGAGGGGATATACTACATAGATATTTTTGCTCCTATGACAAGACTTGAAGCTCTTAGGATACTCCTTGCTTTTGTTGCATCCAAGGATTTCATGGTCTCCCAACTTAATATCAAGTGTGCTTTTCTATATGGAGTGATAAATGAGGATGTGTATGTCAAACAACCACCTGGCTTTACAGACCCAGATCATCCTGATTATGTTTACAATCTTGATAAAGCTCTTTATGGGCTGCACCAAGCTCCAAGAAAGTATTATGATACACTATGTCAGTATCTCTATCAGCATGGCTACAAGAGAGGTACTATAGATGGAACCCTCTTCATGAAAGGCATAGGGAATGACTTGATGCTGGTTCAAGTTTATGTAGATGACATTATCTTTGGGTCAACTAATCCAAAGCTCTACAAAGACTTTGAGAAGCTGGTGAAGAATAGATTTGAAATGAGTGCCATGGGGGAACTTAATAGGAATTCAAGTGAAGCAGGTTGACAATGGCATCTTCATAAGTCAGTCAAAGTATGTGCAAGTCATACTAACAGGATTCAACATAACTAAATGTAAGGTTCCAAAGACACCCATAGCTAGAAACCACACCCTTGGACCTGATCATGAGGGGGAGTGTGTAGATGAACATCTCTACATAGCTATGATTAGGTTTCATATGTACCTCACAGCTAGCAGGCCTGATATCATGTTTGTTATATGTATATGTGCAAGATATCAAGCCAATCCCAAGATGTCATACCTAGTTTTTGTCAAAAGAATTCTTAGATATCTCAAAGGTGCTCCTAAACTAGGCCTTCGCTATCCAAATAATTTTGACTTCCATCTGTATGCCTATACAGATAGTGACTATGATGGCTGTAACATGACTACAAAGTCTACATCTAGGGGATGTCAATTCCTTGGTGGAAGGATAGTCTCATGGCAATGCAAGAAACAATCTTATGTATTTGCATCAACTGCTGAAGCTGAATACATTGTTGCTACTAGCTGTTGTGCTCAAATGATTTGGGTTCAAAATCAGATGCTGGACTATGGATTCAACTGCAAGTAGACTCCAATCCATATAGTCAAAAATAGTACTATCTCTATCATAGAGAATCCTATGTAGCACTCAAGGACAAAACAAATCAGCATCAGGTATCATTTAATTAAAGATAATTTTTAAAAAGAATTGACAAAACTAGTCAAAGTTAACACAAATGAATAAATGCTGATGTTGGGTTATTATAAGGCTGGTGCAACCAAAACCACTTCACATAGTCAATTTTGGTGCTACATTCAAAGGCTTCCGAAGCTAAGTATGAGATCTTCCGAAGTCTGAATGACAGGATCTCAGCCTCTAGTTTGATCAATTAGGTTGTATTCACAGCGGATTTAGCATGAGGATTAGCAATTACAGCAAGAAGATAAAGGATTTTGCATGTAACAGTAAATATAGAGAGAGAAAACAATTCTGCCAAAAAGGTAATATTCTTTTTGCTCACACGTTTCGGCAAATAATACAATTAGGTCATCTTCCTTTTATAGAGGAAGAATGACGTAGGCTGATGTCACTGATAGTGACATCAAACCGTTATTAACAAACTACTGAACTAAACACTCAACTACTAAAGATGTCAAACAGCTGACATCTTCTTACAAAAGCCAAGTGTTCTACTTATTACAAGTACTGAAAAGGAAACTACTGAAAAGCTACAATGACTGAAGAACAAACTCTTCAATCGTTTACATCTACTGAACTATAACAGCTGAAGAACAAACTCTTCAGGTATTGTACAAACTACTGAAAAGGAAAAATACAAAACAACTGAAAAGTAAAACCATCACAATAACTAAAGAAGACTTCTTCAGCTATTGTGACAAAGTCTGAAGCTTCAGTATTTTGGTCTTCAGACTTTGATATTCAGATGATTCATCAGCTGATGACTTCAGTAGTTTTCATCAGCTGATGTCTTCAGTCATTGTCTTCAGACTTTGTGCATCAGTTGTTGATCATCAGCTCATAAGTCTTTCAGTTGTTGATCTTCAGCACTTGTCTTCAGTACTTGAAGTCTTCAGTACTTGGGATCTTTAGCTGTTGTTCTTCAGATCTTGATCTTCAGCTATTGAGTCTTCAGTCTTTGTCAAACTGCTGATGAAGCCTTCAGCAGTTGTTATGATGTCATGTGGGACTTAGAGGTTTTCCTGATCTTGGCTCATTAGTTCTTTTGGTCCAACAAACTCCCCCTGAACCAATGCAGCCAAAACCTCTAAGTTATTTATTGTCCCACTTATTATTGGCAGAAATGTTGGTCTATTTCCTTCTGGATCAGATCAGAAGTTGACCCTGATAAGCACTGGCCTGAGAAGAGGTCTCTGAATATTTGTTTGGCATAGTATGGATGGGAACCCTGACTTGGGGAACTGGACACAGGGCTGTTGTGCCATCCATGTGACTTACTTCCCACGTACGAGCCTGTAGGATTCTCTGGTGTAGGCTCTGAGGAATGTAATTTGTTCTTCTTTGGATAGGTCCTCTGCCGCACCTTCGAATAATCCTTCACGGCCGTACAGCTCTGAGACAAACTTGGCCTGTTTGCCATTCTTGAGCTCAACAGTTGTGATCTGCCTATAGGTGAATTTATCAGGATGTCTGCCTTCTAGTAGCAGGTTGAGCTCATCTTTTCTGAAGTTCTCAAGCCTCTTATAAACTAAGCCTTTCCTAACCACCCTATTCTCCAACATCGTTTCGGGTGATTGCTTAGACTTATAGGCTTTCTTGAACTCGTCTACAATTTCCCAGGGTGTTATTACAAGAGCCACTGTGATCACTTCATCTACGATCTTCTTCATATGGCTCTTGTATCTCATAGGAATGTCTTTCTTAATGATCTTGTGAGCCACCCTAGGATCAGGCCAAGTCCTCACTCTCTCTTTATCATATTGGAAAGTTTGTTTGAGAGTGAAGAGTCTCAGAGCTTCCTTCTTCATGTTCATTATAGAGGTAGAAGCAGCATAAGCTTGATCAATTGATTTTAGCATTTCAGCATCAAGAAGCTTCTGCTGCTCTTCCTCTTCTAACTTAACCCTCACAACATCCATTTGTGAGGTGGGAGTGATGGGTTTAAGATTGGCTTTAGGTAGGGATATGACTGCAGAAACTCCTCTTCTTCTTCCTCTTGCAGCCTCAACACCCTTCTCTTCTTCTGCAAGGGTGGATCATCGGATGTAGGTTTTGATGGTGAAGGGGTTGGTTTTGTGGGTTGTGTTTGGGTTGTTGGTGTGGGAATGTGGGCAGGCTTTGCTAGCAACCTAGAGATAAGTGCAGGTTTAGTTTGTTTGACTAGCAAAGTCCTGTTCCCAGCACCGGCTTCTGAAAGGGCTTCAGCGACCAGCCCCTTGGTAAAATCACCAGCTGAACAGATCTTGGTGGCTATAGCCAAGATTCTGTCCCTGGTCCAAGCCTTGACATCAAGGACTGGTCTCCCCAGATACTTCAAAATGAACCTACTCATAGCCTCGAGTCTCTTTCTTTCCTCTTGGCTATAAGCGGTCCATTGGTATTCTATCTCTTTTCTCTCCATATTCCTAATCTCCTAATCTAGCATGGCAGTGTCCTTGTCAAAGCCTTGCCTGAACAGCTGATCAATGACAGAGTCCATTGATCGGCTATGCTCAGCATCAGCCTCCTTGACAAGGGCTGCTAGATCAGTATCCACCTCTACCTTCTCTCCCTTCTCTCCCTCCTTTTCTCCTCTCTTCTTTGTGTAAGTGACATGAAAATCCTTTTGGATTTCAGCCACAGTAATCGGTTCAGCTCACTCCTCCCTCACCTTCTCCTTCTCCTTCACCCTCTCAGTCTCCTCAGTCCTCTCCCTCTCATTTTCCCCCTCTCTCCCTACTTCTTTCTCTTCTTCTACCCTCTTCCTCTTAGCTTGCACTGATGTCTCCCCCTTTTTGGGTGCATTGGTTGGGGTTTGACCATCAGCAAGTGTTTTGGCCACAGCAGCTTCCACCATGGGCTGTATTTGTGAAGGAAGCCTCTCATCAATGGTTTGCATCACAATGTCTGTGATTATAGGTGTGATGAGAGGTAGGGATTGTTTGAACATAGCAACTAATTGTTCAGGAGGGTTCTGTTCCTGAGAACTAGTGCCAGAAGCAGAGGCAGGTGGCTGAGTTTGTGGGAGTGGCTGAGTGTCTGTGAGACCTTCAGGTGAAGGTGCCATCTGTGGGTTAATAGTGGCAGATGGACTTGATTCTTGGGAGAATTTTGCAAGCAGCTCTTTGAGTCTGCTCACCTCCTCCTCAAGAATTGTGTTTTGAGCAACTACGTCATAGAAGAAGCTCAGGTCATCATCAGTTTGCACTGAATCACCTGACCTCCTGACAGTGTCAGGATGTACATGCACTAGGTGTGGCTCAGTAGTTGCATGTGCCCCTTTTTCTTGGTTCTGGGGACTTCCAGCCTCCGGATTGGATCCATCATCAGCAGTTGCCTCTGGTGAGGTCTTATTGCTGGTACTAGCTGCTTCCTGCTCATATGTTGATGCAGGGGAAGTGGCAGCCTCACCAGATTGCCTTATCTCCGTGGCCACACTTAGAGCTATGACATGTGATTCTCTGTGTTATGGGCTCCCATCAACACTTGGTTCCACCCTCTCTTCGGTTGGAGATACCCCAGTTGTGATTGGTTTCTGGGGAGAGGGTGGAGTGTTCAGATGGGTCAACACTTTGGCGATTATGAGTGTAGGGCTTTGTGGGGCGGTTTCAGTAGGAGATGGGCTTGAAGCAGTGTGCACATGGGGAGGAGTGTGCATTTCAATGGCAGTCTCCTCAAGTGAGAAAGACTCCAGATGTGTGGCAGCCCCTGAAGTGGTTGCATCAGGCTCCTGTTGAGAGGAAACCTGTGCGGTTGTGGTAGGTGGAGTCATGGTGACTGCTGGGAGAATCTGACCAGCAGTCACTTCCTGCATTTGTGTGGCAGGGGCATCCTCAGAGGACTCATCTCCCTGAGTAGCCTTTTTGGGTTTTCTTTTGGTTTTAGGTTTGGTGGGGACTTTGGATAGTGAGGAGGAGGCTGTGGGTTCCAGTTGCGTGGGTTTTCGCAGCTTGGCAGCTTGTTTTAGGGTTTGGTCGGTGTTGTGCCTGGAGTATACCTCAGCTAGGACAGCCATGGCAGGGACCCCAGTGCCAACAAGTCCCTCAGCATTAAGCTGGTTCTCGATGATGGCCATAATGAACCGAGGATACAAGATCCAACGGTTAGAAACAGGTTTTGTGGCCATATCCTTGATTTCCAAAAATATTATTTCAGTGAAGTTCAAAGGTTGTTTTTCAAGGATGGAATACAATACCTATTGCCACCTTGTCAACATCTGGTCCCATGAAGATGTTTTGGGGGCCAGACACACATTCACCATATGGAAGATGAGTCGTTGGGGATCTGGAAAATGTTTCTTCAACAAGGTTGAGGCAGAGAGGTCATCCTAATAGTCATTGGCAGTGAAACAGAGATCAAGGGCGCCTTTGGGGTAGTTGGTAGGGAAGGTGGCATCCTCCAGCTTTAGGGTTTGTCGAATAGTAGCTGGAGTGATAACCACCGGATGGTTGTTCACGGACGACCGGAGAGAGATCTCGCCATCGTTCTCTCCGGTTTGAACGGTTATGTTCGTCCAGAACTATGCTAATGAATCGGCGTATATGGTGGGGTTGAGTAAGAAGGCCGTTTGGTATGGTGAGTCGTTCATCAGATCGACGGCATTGTGGAATTTGGACCAGAATGGCGATTTAGTGAGATGTGCGACACAGTTGTGTCGAGGTTTGATTTGCATGGCCGCCATTAATGGTGTATTGGAAGTTTCAGAGGTTTTTGAAAGTTAGGTCAAGTGAGAATGAAAAGCTCTGAAGGTTGGGTATTTATAGGGTATGGCAAAGGTTGAAAGAAAAACTACTGAAGGTTTTAGTGTTAGTCATCAGTTGTTGAAACTACTGATGACGTGGTTTTAACCTTCAGTGGTTGTAACATCTGAGGACTTGGTGTTAGTCTTCAGTAGATGAAACTACTGAAACCTTGGTTTTGTCCTTCAGATGTTGTAAACGGCTGAAGACTTGTTGTTAGTCATCAGTAGTTATAAACTACTGAAGACATGGTTTTCATCTTCAGACGTTGTAACAACTGAAGACTTGGTGTTAGCCTTCAGTAGTTGTAAACTACTGACATCAGTAGTTGTAAACTACTGAAGACATGGTTTTGTCCAGTTGGTTGGGTATGAAACAGCAAATGTTGGTATCAGCTGAAGAGTAAAGTTACTCATCAGCTGTTTACGTCAATTTAGTTGTTTCATTCTGACCTCCATATTTACTCATCAGCTCTTTGGCCGACTTTCATATGTTTCATTGGCCCTTCAGCTCTTGTGAATATTTATGCCTTCAGCTCTTATGATCAGATGTTCACAAGTGCTGATGAGATATTCTTCAAAGCTGGTGAACAAATTGTCTTCAGTACTTATGTGAAAGATTACACATCAGTACTTGTGACCAAAATTTGTTCTTCAGTACTTATTTGTTTGAAAATTATACATCAGTAGTTGTAATCCACCTCACTACATTACTTGTTTTCAACAAATAATGTACATCAGTACTTTGAAGCATTTTAGTCTTCAGTAGTTGTGAAAATACTGAAGACTTAATTACTCATCAGTACTTATAATTGACCTTTGCATACTAATGCTCATCAGTACTTGTGAACTGAGAGCATCAGTATTGATCAAATTATTCTAGCTGCAGCATACCAAGCCTTAGTACCAAGTTTTGAAATGTGGCACTATCTAGAAGCTTAATAAATATATCTGCAAGCTCATCAGCACTAGGCACAAACTTTGGATCAATCAGACTTTTTTCATAGCAATCCCTAATAAAATGATGTATGATCTCTATATGTTTGGTCCTAGAGTGCTGGACTGGATTTTTAACAAACAAAGAGCTGAAGCACTATCCATTAATAATGGAGTCTTAGTCTCTATAATGCCATAATCCAAGAGTTGGTTCTGAAGCCATAGTATCTGAGAAGTACAACTTGCAGCAGCAATGTACTCAGCTTCAGCAGTGGATGTTGCAATTGATGTTTGTTTCTTACTCTGCCAAGAAACTAAACAATTGCCTAGGAATTGGCAACCACCAGAAGTGGATTTTCTGGTGACTTTGCATCCTGCATAGTCACTATCAGAGAAAGCAACTAATTTGCAAGAATGCCCAGTTGAATACCAAAGACCTAGTGATTGGGTACCTTGCAGATATCTAAAGATCCTTTTGACTGCAATCAAATGGGATTCTTTAAGTGCAGCCTGAAACCTAGCACAGACACATGTTGCAAACATGATGTCTGGTCTAGAAGCTGTTAGGTACATCAGGGACCCAATCATACATCTGTAAAGGGTTTCATCAACCGCTTTACCTTTCTGATCTACATCCAGTTGTGTGATGCTGCTCATGGGAGTAGAACAGGGCTTACAGGTTTATAAATCAAACTTATTCAACAATTCTTTGGTGTATTTGGAATGATGGATAAAGATTCCATCATCCCTTTGTTTGATTTGCAAACCTAGAAAGAACTGTAATTCGCCCATAGCACTCATTTCAAATTTTTTCTTCATGAGCATTGTAAAATCATCACACAACTTTGGAGCAGAGGATGCAAAGATGATGTCATCTACATAAATTTGAACAAGGAGCTTATGTTGTCCCACAGTCTTAATGAACAAGGTTTTATCAATGGTGCCTCTAGTGAACTTATTTTGGAGAAGAAAAGTTGATAGTGTCTCGTACCAGGCTCTAGGAGCTTGTTTCAGCCCATAAAGAGCCTTATCAAGCTTATATACCCAATCAGGATGTTTATTGTCCTCAAACCTGGTGGTTGACACACATAAACTTCCTCTTTTATTTTACCATATAAGAAGGAACTTTTGACATCTATTTGATAAACCTTAAGACTGTGAAAGGCAGCATAAGCTAAGAACAATCTAATTGCCTCCAGCCTGGCTACAGGGGCAAAGGTTTCATCATAATCGATGCCTTCCTCTTGTGCAAACCCCTGGACAACCAGCCTGGCCTTGTTCTTAACTATTTGGCCCTTTTCATCTGTTTTGTTTCTGAATACCCATTTAGTGCCTCTTGCACACTCCCCTTAGGGTAAAGGAACAAGCTCCCATACTTACTGTTTCTTGAACTGAAGAAGCTCAAGCTGCGTTGCTTCAACCCATCCATTGTCTCTGAGTGCAACATGGTAGTTCTTTGGCTCTTGCTGACTGATGAAGAGAGCATAGAAGCAGAAATTGGACAATTGACTCCTGGTTGAAACTCCAGCATTGATATCACCTATGATTTGAGATGTGAGGTGATTCTTCAGCTCTTGATATACTATAATGTCAGTGCAAGTGTTTGTAGGACTTTCAGCAGCAACAGATGGTGATGAAGATTCTTGAAACCATGTAGGAGATGGCAGCTCAAATGAAGTAGAGCATGCAGAAATCTCATCAGCATTTGTTGTGGATGGGGCTGCTGAAGCTACAGGAGCATCAGGTTTAGTGGACTCAGGCAGGTTGTCACTAAGCCTGAAAAGGTGAGTACTGGCTACATCATCATCAGTACCACCAGGTGGAGAACTGTTGACAGGCTCAACGGCTGGAGGTTGATAAGGAACATATTGCAGTATGTCCAGATCAAACAACTCCGCAGGGTTTTGTGGAATCTTGTCCTTTAGAGATTCATTGAACTTGACACGCAGAGTTTCTTCAACCATCTTTTTCCTACTGTTGAAAACTCTGTATGCCTTACAAGTTGATGAATAACCAACAAAATACCTGCATCCACTTTACTAGCAAACTTCTGGAGTGGATTGCTAGTGTTGAGAATGAAACAAGGACACCCAAAGGCTCTGAAGAAAGAAATCAGAGGGGCGAAATGATGAAGTACTTCATAAGGAGTCTTCATCAACCTCTTATTCACTAATGCTCTATTCTGCACATAGCAAGCTGTATTGACAGCTTCAGCCCAAAAGGTCAGTGGCAATCCTGAGTCAGCCAGCATTGACCATGCAGCTTCAATGAGAGTCCTGTTCTTTCTCTCAACCACTCCATTCTGTTCAGGAGTTTTGGGAATACTGAACTGCCTTTTAATTCCCTTAGATAGGTAGAAGTCATCAAGTGTGTGGTTTCTAAACTCTGTTCCATTGTCACTCCTCACACACTTGACCTGCAGGGAATACTGCTTCTCCACAAATAACACAAAGTTCATTATAGCCTTGGCTACTTCATCCTTGGAGTGCAAGAAGAAATTCCATACAAACCTGGAGTAATCATCCACAATTACCAGGCAGTATTTCTTCTTTGCCATGCTCATCACACTGACAGGACCAAAGAGATCCATGTGCAGGAGCTGTAAGCAGGCAGTGGACTTTGGTTCTTCTATTGAAGGAAATGAAACTTTGTGTTGTTTTCCCTTTAAGCACGCAGTGCAGTTGTCTTCACACTTGAACTCCTTCAAAGGCAATCCTCTTACTAAACCATGGCTTATCAGCTGATTCATGTTCTTGAAATTAACATGCCCCAGCCTTCTATGCCATAGAGTAGACTCTTGAGGAGAGGCCCTGGAGAATAGGCAAGGATGGCCTTTTAGATCAATTTTCTTGGAAAGATCTAAGGCATATACTCTTCCTGTCCTGTTGGCCTTCAGGAGAGTATATTCATCCAACACCTTGTCAATCAAACTCAGAACTTTAGATGACAGAATCCGACTGTTCTGGCTTGTGCAAAGGGCAACATGGCCTTTATCACACATTTGACTGACACTCAAGAGATTGTACTTGAGATTCTCCACATGGTTGACATCATCAAACCTTATTTCCCCATTGGAAACAAAGCCTTTTCCAATGATGTAACCCTTTGCATCATTGCCAAAGGATACAAATCCCTTCTTTCCTTGAGAGTAGTCATTAAGAAGGGATCTGCTTCCTGTCATGTGCATAGATCCTCCACTGTCTACATAACAGATGCTTCTTTGGCATGTTGAAGAACCCTACAATCATAACAACAAGTTAGTTAGTTTTGGAGACCTAAACCTTTTTGGTTTTGGGTCTGTTCTCAACAACAGGTGCAACACTAACTGGTGTGTTATGTGTGACAGCGTGAGGTAAAGGAGATGGTGTAGAAGAGGAACCCTTTGGCTTGGATTTCCTTTTCTGTGGTTTCAACACAGGAGCATCTAAATGGTTGACTCTTCCCATTAGATGTTGAACCATCATCACCAGTTGTGTCTGACTTTGTGATAAAGCTTTCAGCTCTTCAGACACATTGGGGCTTGTTGGTGATGGATTCCTGTGCTGAACCATCTTCTTTTGAGCAACTTCAGCTGTTGCCTGAGTAACCCCTACCTTCTTCTTAGATTTAGCTTTGGGCTTAGGGATTTCAGGCTTTGATGTTGCTAGTACAAACTTGGTCTCAAACTCATTTTTCATTGTATTCATATGCTCTTTAATTTTCTCTTTTTGTTTGAGTTTGGAACCCCTTTTGTACCAGCAGTCATCAGTAAGATGATTGAACAAGCCACATATCTCACATGGCTTCTTCTTATCTTATGTTAATCATCAACTGAAGAGGATGAAACTGCTGAAGACTTGTTCTTCAGCTGTTTGCTATCAGTAGTAGCAGTTTTCTTCCTTGTACCTGCTTTCCTGACATCCTCTTTAGTTGTCTTCAAACCTTTACTGTCAGTTTTCTTTTCATTGCTGGCAGTAGTTGAAGTTTGAACTTCAGGTGTTATCATTTGCTCTCCAGTACTTTCAGTACTTCCAAAGACAACACCTGAGTTGATCAACTTTTTGATCATGTGACAGTCAGCATTTGAACCATCAGCTGTTGTAGCATCAGCTGATTGGTTTTGGTAGGAGTTAATGCTGACTTCTATATCTAAGGATGCTGAATCAGAAGATAGTAGGTCACATGATGAGAAGGATTGGTTATTACTCTCTTCATCAGATTCCACTTCTGCTCTTGGAGTAAAATCTGTGGGAGGGGCAATGTGATTATAACCAATGCCAAACTTCACATTGGAAGCTGATTGCTTACTAGGAAGCGTTTCAAAACCCTTGCAAGATTGCACCCATCGATCACACTCTACCTGGGTGGTTGCAAGAGTTTCTTTAAGGTCTCTGTACTTCTCTAGAAGTACCTCTTCCCTAGCCTTATCCTCTTTGATTTGGCATTTAAGCTTATAAATCTCATTATTTTTATCATTAATCACAGCCTCAAATTCAGCTTTCTTTTTGGAAATAATATGCTCTAGCTCAAGGTTTTTATCGATTAAAGCTACATTTGCTTCTCTAATAGAAGCAAATGCTGCTATGCATGAATCAGAACAAAGCTTGGCTTTGGCCTCAGAAGATACCTGTGAGGAAGCATTGGATGATGACCCATCAGCAGACTCAAAGGCCATTAGAGCAAGATTCCCAAATGGATTATCACCACCATGTTGACCGGCACCTTGGAATAGTTGTTCTTGACCAGATAGATCATTTGGAAAACTACTCCATCAACAACTCCTGGGGTGAAGAAGCTGTGTTGTTGAGGTTGGGGTTGATGATGAGATTGGGAAGATTGAGGCTCAGGAAGAGCATGTGGTGGCTAAGCAGAAGGTGCTTGAGCTTGACTGGGCTGAGGCACATAGTAGCAGGGGTATGGGTATGGCATATGACCCTGAGGCATAAAGTAAGCAGGTGATGCCTGTGCTGGTGATGGATGTCCAGAACTGGAGGAATATTGCCCTTTGTGCTGTGAGCTATTGCTTGGAAAAGTCACAAAGGGTGCAGAGGAGTTAGATCCAGATGATCTACACTCTCTAGCAAAGTGTCCAAGCCTCTGGGACTTGCGACACCTCAACTTGCTCTTGTCAAAACCAACTTTGGTTTTGCCAGAGAGACCAGGAAATTTCCTGCCAGTTCTCTTATAGAACTTTTGAGATCTGACATTTATCATTCCATTTGACTCAAAATATCCATCTCTTCCAGATCGTCATCTGGAATGCCCTTCAAGTCCTCCATCAGAAAACACAGATTATCACTGCTACCTCCTGAACTACTATTAACCCCAACAAAAGCCTGTTCAGAGTTGGTAGAGAAATCAATATGCTCATCATAAGAACTTTCTGATGCAGCATATTCCGACTCCTGACCTATCAAGGCAGTATTGCCATTGACAAAGTCATCAGTAAGCTTCCCAGAGGTGGACAACTTCCTCTTTTGCTCTATCTCTCTCTCAAATGTGAGCAATTTCCCATGAAGTTGGGTGAGAGATAGAGTATCCAGATTTGCACTGGAGCGTAGGATAATGGTATAAGTGTCCCATCTCTCAGGCAGTGATCTGAGGAATCTGTTGTTCATCTGGCTATTAGAGTACTCTTGTTTGACCATCTTCAGCTCAGAGATCAAACATGAGAACCGCTCATACTACTGAGTCAGAGTCTCACCCTTCCTATGAGAGAATGTCTCATATTGTTGGGTGAGGATTTCCCTTGTGTTTGCTAAGACCTCATTGGTTCCTCCGAATTGTTCCTTCAGAGCAACCCAGAGATCATGAGCAGTTTCATGATGCAGAAGCCCTGAATAGATCTCATTTGGAATTGCCATAGCTAAAATTCCATGGGCTTTAGCATCAATCTCGAACAGCTTAAGATCTTCGTCCGAATATTGATCAGGTTTCTTCGGAACCTGTTCATTTGATTCAGGGACACTCACCATAGTCATGTGTGGTCCATGCACCACTCTCTTCCAACAACCAGAACTGTTGACAGACAAGTGATGAAGCATACGACGCTGCCATATGTTATACTCGTTCCTCACAAGCATCGGAGGCTTGGTAGAGGAACCGGTATTGTGAGGATCGTTCGTTGGTGTCGACATCTCAGTTTTCAGTCGAAAATCAAGTTTAACAAAACAAATGTAGCTCAAAACCATAGAGAACCTCAAGTTTAACGGCCCGAAACAGCAGAATCTCAATCTCAATAGCTAATTCTTGCAAATTGCTAATTCGATCAAACGTAGAGATCAAAAGAGCAGTTTCAATGATCAATGATGAAATCGATCAATGATTAACCTGCTCTGATACCATTTGACAGGATCTCAACCTCTAGTTTGATCAATTAGGTTGTATTCGTAGCGGATTTAGCACGAGGATTAGCAATTACAGCAAGAACATAAAGGATTTTACATGTAACAGTAAATATAGAGAGAGAAAACAATTCTGCCAAAAAGGTAATATTCCTTTTGCTCACACGTTTCGGCAAAGAATACAATTAGGTCATCTTCCTTTTATAGAGGAAGAATGACGTAGGCTGATGTCACTGATAGTGACATCAAACCGTTATTAACAAACTACTGAGCTAAACACTCAACTACTGAAGATGTCAAACAGCTGACATCTTCTTACAAAAGCCAAGTGTTCTACTTATTACAAGTACTGAAAAGGAAACTACTAAAAAGCTACAACGACTGAAGAACAAACTCTTCAGTTGTTTACATCTACTGAACTATAACAGCTGAAGAACAAACTCTTCAGCTGTTGTACAAACTACTGAAAAAGAATAATACAAAACAACTGAAAAGTAAAACCATCACAACAACTGAAGAAGACTTCTTTAGCTGTTGTGACAAAGTCTGAAGCTTCAGCATTTTGGTTTTCAGACTTTGATCTTCAGATGATTCATCAGCTGATGACTTCAGTAGTTGTCATCAGCTGATGTCTTCAGTCATTGTCTTCAGACTTTGTGCATCAGTTGTTGATCATCAGCTCTTAAGTCTTTCAGTTGTTGATCTTCAGCACTTGTCTTCAGTACTTGAAGTCTTCAGTACTTGGGATCTTCAGCTGTTGTTCTTCAGATCTTGATCTTCAACTGTTGAGTCTTCAGTCTTTGTCAAACTGCTGATGAAGCCTTCAACAGTTGTTGTGATGTCATGTGGGACTTAGAGGTTTTCCTGATCTTGGCTCATTGGTTCTTTTTGTCCAACACTGAAGTCAACAGCTGATGATAACAGCTGAAGTCAATAGCTAAAGACAACAGCTGAAGTCAACAGCTGAAGACTATCTTCTGAAGACAAAGTGTGAAGAACACTTGCGAAGACAAAGTCTGAAGAAAGAGCTGAAGACAAAGTCTACTTTCGAAGATAAGGAAGACTCCAAGCCTTGGAAGAAGCAGTCTTCCGAAGTATAAGTGGCTTCGGAAGAAGTTATACTTCCGAAGCAATTTAACCTTCAGAAGACATTGCTATGACCAGTAGACATAAGTATGGTCTCTGACAATCCGCTGCAGACCTCTGATACAGCATGGCTTCTTCCCAAAGAGCCATGTTGTTGACCATACTTTGTTCTACTGTTTACCTTTTTATGATAGTACATGTTACCAACCTTAGTTGGTGACAAAAGGTAAGTCAGGGACATGTCCTGACTACTAAATCTCAGATAATATATCCGAGATACCTTAACCTATAGTCTTGTAGTATAGGCTTTTTGGTTATAGGTTTTCAGCTGGGATCAAAGTATATCTGGTTGTAGGCAGTATTATATATAGTTCTCATTGTAGCTCAATAGAGAAAGATATTGTGCCTTGTAAGAGTCTTGTAATCCTTAGAGTTGAGAATCAATATATAAAAGTACCTTGAAAATTTACTTCTTGTGTTTATTATCACTGGATAGTTGTTATATTGTGATCAACTCTTCTTAGGACTCTTTCAGAGTGTTGTTCAAGGTGAGTTTGAGAGAAAGAAACCACTTGTTGAGTGACCGAAACCGATCCTGTAATTGGTATCAGAGCTTTGGCTCTTGATTGCATGATCTAACCATCCAAATCAACTCGTTTTTCACTCCTCCCTACAACCCATTCACTCAAATGGCCGCTCTCTCAAAAGCTGATATGGAAACTGGTACCATGACTAAGTCCCCACTGATCACCCCTGAAGATTTTGACACATGGTGCACTAGAATGGAAGGCTTCATCAAGTGTCAAGACTCAAGGATGTGGGACTCCATTGTTAATGGTCCTTTCATACCAAGCACTACTTCTACTACTGGTAATCACATTATTCCAAAAGATGTTGATGATTACTCAGAAGAAGATAGGAAAAGAATAGAGCTTGATCAAAGGGCTATGACGTCTCTTCAAACTTCTCTTCCAAACTCCATCTACAGAGGCTTCAAGAAGTGCAAGATAGCTAAAGATCTATGGGATGCACTGAAGCTCATGTATGAAGGATCCAAGGAAACTAAAGAGAACAAGAAGGATCTCTTAAAGCAGCAGTTTGAGAACTTCACTTTCAAGGCTGGAGAGACCTTGACTCAACAATAATTCAGATATGTTGATATAGTGGATACTCTGGTGGATATTGGAGTACCTCTTGAGAATAGAGACATAGTTAGGAAGTTCATGTCTTCCCTTCCTAAACTATGGACACACTACTGTGTTGTAATCAAGAGAACGTCGGACCTTAAAACTCTTTCTCTCACAGAGTTGTATGGCATCGTAAGTGCATTCCAGATGGAGATCAACATGCAGAACTCCTCTGGCAACTCCAATAATCAACTGAGTTCAACCCTTCATGTGGTTGAAAGGGAAATCACAGAACCTCAACAACAGTTGCCGTGCTACCCTGACAACTCACATAATGGACCCTACATTACTCTACCTGAGATTCCAAAGTCTCAAAAGGTTCAACACAACTCCTTTCAGGATTGTTGTGCCTTTGTCTCTGGAAGTGGACACTCTGGTGATTTTCAATATTGCTTTGATGATCTTGAGTGCTTCGGTCCAGATGATGTGGAGTATGTGGACATTGTCCAACAGATGGCTCTCTTAACTTACAGAGTGAAGAAGTTTTTCAAGAGAACTGGAAGGAAATTCCCTCAAAACCCTGTCAACAGCAACTTTGGGTTTGACAAGAGCAAAGCAAAGTGTTACAACTGCAACCAACTTGGTCACTTTGCTAGGGAATGCAAGGCTCCCAAGAACAACCCGGGAACCCCACAGGCCTCCACACATCCCTCAGCTTCAAAGCATGAAGAAAAATCAACTGAAACAGTTGCAATAGCTCAAGAAGTTGACTGGAGCTTCATGGTACACGATGTGACTCCCGCTCAAGCACTCATGGCCGGAACGGATGATGATCAGGTATATGAATATCTTTGTACTGCTGCATGTATTGCTAAAGTTAAACTCTATAAGGATTACAATATGGAAATCAGATCTGATGTTGAGTCTTTAAATATCTTAAAATCTGATTTTAAAAGAGCTGAATCTGACTATCAAAAGAAAATTGAGGAGTTAGAGAAAACTGTGTCTTTTTTAAAAGATGAAAAGACCAACTACAAGACTCAAATTAAAGATCTGATATCCAAACTGTTTGAAGTTCAAGCTTAGTTAGTCACTGCTGAGGCTCAGGCCAGGAAGCAAGCTATTGCTGAACAAAACTTCCAAGCTATTCTTGCATCATCCTCTCATTCCAAAATGTTTTATCAAAACAAAGAAGGGTTGGGAACCAATGAAATAGCTCCAGCACACTCTTATGAGTCTATCAGACTACCTAGATGTGGTACTGAAGAGCAAGAGGTTCCAACTGCTGATCCTTCTCTATTAGAACCAGAGGATGAGGCAAAAATAGTGGCCACCGGGGAGAAACAGGAAGATACACTCATCTCCACCTGTGAAGATCAAATCCTAACCACCAAAGCAAGAAGAAGCAGAGCTAAAGCTGCCAAGAAAGTTGCCGAGTCCAAACTAAAGATTGACCCAAAGCAAAAAGGCGTCTTCATCTCTGCTGGATTCCAAGTGGTAGGTACTTCTGATTCAGGAAAGGAGTGTAGTACCAGCATTCCTGTCCTACTAAAGGATCAGAAGTTGAAAGGAAAAGATGTTAATGAAGAAAAGAAATCCAAGAAACAGCAATCTTCAAATTCCCAAAAGACTAACATTGCATGCATAATGTGTGGTCTGCACAACCACATGACTAAAGATTGTTACTACAATCCAGCAAGCACACATTATGCAAATAATGTTAGAAAAGAATGAGTCAGGGAAGGTTTCTCATTTGGACCATTTCAAACGGTCCAAATGATGAAAAAGGGAAAGTTGGTCTCGGAAGCCAAGTTGCTTTTGGAAGAAAGCACTTCTTCCGAAGGGAAAATGGCTTCGGAAGCCAAAGCTTCAAAAGTTTGGAAGAACAAGAAAGCTCCCTTGAAACCATCCCAGAAGAAGACTATTTCGGAAGAAAAGGTGGTGAAGGCTTCTTCCGAAAAGAAAGAAGCTTCGGAAGAAAACCATGCTGCAAAAGCTTCAACAAGCTCATCCTCAAAGATCAACCAAGGGATGGATTGGAAGATCAAGGAAGATGCTGCAGCCCAAACCTCTTCTTCAACGACCTCTATTGAATCCCAATGCATATCTTTTGGTTCAATTATGTCATTATCCTTGGAAGAGCCCAAGACCAGCAAGGCTTGGGCTTCCAAACAAAACTAACCATCTCATCTTATGTGCAGGGACATCCATTTGACAAGAACAACAATGTCTGGATTGTAGATAGTGGATGCTCCAGGCACATGACAGTGAACAGATCTCTTCTTCAACAATTCTAGAACTATGATGGAGGGCCTGTCCAATTTAGAGGTGAGGCCGGAGGATATATTTCTGGCAGAGGAAGTATATCCAATGGCAGAATAAACATTGACAAAGTTCACTTTGTCAAACAGCTTGAACACAATCTGTTAAGTGTTTCTCAATTCTGTGATCAAAAGCATCAAATGCTTTTCACAGAACATAAGTGCATTATCCTCAGACCAAGGATGACAATTCCTCCGGAATTGGTGTTTCTTAGATCTCCCAGGAAAGGGGATATGTACAAGCTAGATATGAACAATGCTTCTCCTATGGGTGAAGTATCATGCTTTCTTTCCAAAGCTGATAGTGATGAGTCAACACTATGGCATAAACGCATGTGTCATGTGAATTTTAAAACAATGAATAAATTGGCTAAAAATAACTTGGTACATGGTCTGCCTAAAAAGGAAATTTTCAGCAAAGATAACTGTGTTGCATGTTTGAAAGGGAAACAACACAGATCATCTCATAAATCCAAGTGTGTCAACTCCATCACTACTCCATTACACTTATTGCACATGGATCTCTTTGGTCCCACAAGTATAATGAGCATTGGAAGGAAATCATACTGTCTTGTGATTGTTGATGATTTTACAAGATTTACATGGGTATTCTTTTTAAGAAGTAAAAATTAAACTGCTGAAACGATAAAATCTTTTATTCTTAAAATACAAAATCAAATTGATCACAAGGTTAAGATCGTTAGAAGTGATCAAGGGACTGAGTTTAAGAACTTTGTTCTTGACTCATTCTGTGACTCAAAAGGGATTGCCTGACAATATAGTGCTCCCAGAACTCCTCAACAAAACGGTGTTGCTGAGAGGAGGAACAAGACACTTATTGAGGCTGCTCAAACCATGTTAGCTGATTCAAAACTACCTCTAACATTCTGGGCAGAGGCAGTTAGCACTGCATGCTATGTGCAGAACAGGGTTCTTGTAGTTAAGCCCCATGGAAAAACCCCTTATGAGTTATGGAACAAGAGGCCACCGTTCATTGGCTTTCTAAGGCCCTTTGGCTGCAGGTGTACCATACTTAACACAAAAGACAACTTAGCAAAGTTTGCTGAGAAGTCAGATGATGCTATCTTTGTTGGATACTCTTCTAGCTCTAAAGCTTATAGAGTATACAACATTAAGAATCAACAATTTGAGGAGTCATCCAATATAGTTGTTAATGAGCACACTCCGTGTGTTAGGGGGAGTGGACCTGATTATATCTTTGATTTAGAATTGTTTCCAAACTATTCTAAACCATCTTATGAGAATATTTTAGCTGGAACAGGTGCTCAAGGTGATGCTGATGCTGATGCTGATCAACTATTGAGCTTCCCAGACCTCTTCCAAATTCTCCAAGAGCTGAAAGGCAAAAAGCTTCAACCATTCACAGATCTGATAGTGTAACAATCTCCAGGAATAGTGAAGCTTCAACAAGTGAATCACCTGATGAACCCTAAAGCTCTTCAGGTGATCCATCACAACACCAGGTTGAAGGAAGTAGCATTCTGAAGGAACAGGAAACTGTTAATACTACTTCTCATCCAACCATTGATGATGTTTCTCAATCATTCAATCAGTCCTCATTGAATGACTTTGAAACAACAGCCGGAAAGAGTGATCCAGTTCCTGACCAGAATATGTCCAACCTGGACTTATCTCTGCAACTGGAAGTGATTCCTTGTCTTAGGATTCACAACACTCATCCAACTGAGAACATCATAGGGAATGTCTCTGAGGGTGTGAGAATAAGAGGGCAAACTCATCATGGGAATGTCTGCTTGTACTCATGCTTCTTATCTCAGATGGAACCCAAGAAGTTGGGAGATGCCTTAAAGGATAGTAGTTGGGTTGAATCGATGCAGGAGGAGCAGCTTCAATTTAGAAGACAAGAGGTCTGGAATCTATGCCCACTACCATCTGGTCAAGTACCCATAGGCACTAAATGGGTTTTCAGAAACAAGAAAGATGATAAGGCTTGATTATCAAGAACAAGGAAAGATTAGTAGTTCAAGGATACACCCAAGAGGAAGGAATTGATTATACTGATGTCTTTGCACCTGTTGCAAGACTTGAGGCAGTTAGGATCTTCCTTGCTTATGCTGCATCCAAGAACTTCACAGTCTACCAACTTGATGTCAAGTGTGCTTTTCTATATGGGGATATAGATAGAGAAATTTATGTATGTCAACCTCCAGGATTTGAAGACCCACAGCACCCCAACTATATGTGCAAGTTGGATAAAGCTCTATATGGGCTGCACCAAGCACCTAGGCTGTGGTATGAGACTTTGTCTCAGTTTCTCCTGAAGAATGGCTACACAAGAGGTACCATTGACAAGACTCTCTTCATCAAGAAGACTGGAGAAGACATTTTGCTCGTTCAAGTCTATGTTGATGACATCATATTTGGTTCTTCAAATAACCAAATGTGTAAGGACTTTGAGAGCACTATGAAGCAGAAATTTGAGATGAGTTCCATGGGAAAAATGGACTTTTTCCTAGGAATTCAGGTGAAGAAATTGAAGGAAAGATTCTTCATCAATCAATCCAAGTATGTCAATGACATCTTAGAGAGATTTGAGATGAAGGACTGTAAGCCAGCCAAGACACCCATACCCAGAAACCATAATCTTTACCCTGACCTTGAGGGGGAGGATACTGATCAACATCAGTATAGAGCAATTATTGGTTCTCTGATATATCTCACTACTAGTAGACCTGATATCATGTTTGCCACTTGCATATGTGCAAGATATCAGGCTGCTCCAAAGGTGTCTCACCTAGCTGCTGGAAAGAGAATCCTCAGATACCTCAAAGGAGCAACTAGACTAGGTCTCTGGTATCTAAGAAATAGTGATTTCAATCTCTATGGATACTCTGACAGTGACTATGGTGGCTGCAACATTGACAAGAAATCCACATCAGGAGGATGTTAATTTGTTGGTGGAAGGATCATCTCATGGCAATGCAAGAAACAATCCTGTGCATCTACATCAACTGCTGAAGCTGAATACATCGCTGCTACTAGCTGCTGTGCTCAGTTGCTGTGGATTCAGAACCAGATGTTAGACTATGGATTTAGAGTACTCCTATCCATATAGACAACAACAGTGCTATCTCCATCACAGAAAATCCAGTGAAGCACTCCAAGACAAAGCACATTGATATCAGGTATCATTTCATTAGAGATATTCACGAGAAAAATCTGATAAAATTAATCAAAGTTGACTCAAATGAACAATATGCTGATTTGTTCATAAAAGCTTTTGATGAACAAAGATTTAAGTATCTCATATCAGCTATTGGGATGATAAACATTGATTAACTACCTCTTTTGGAAGCTTTTTAATGTGTAATATCTTGTGTCAATACAATTTAAGCCCTGTTACAAAAGATCTCTTTGAAATATTCCAAAGTGTAAATTTCTTCGGAAGAGGAATTAACTATCGGAAGATATTTCCAAATATCTTCCAAAGACAAATTCGTCCATGGAAATTTTCTTCTCGGAAGAGTTTTTAGTCTCGAAGAAGCGATTGATTTCACATCAGATCCACTTCCGAAGCTTATAAAACTTTTCATTCTGAAAGCAGCTCTTACCTTCGGAAGCAATGTTTTGCTTCGGAAGAAAGGATTGCCTTCGGAAGACAAATTACCTTCGAAACGTTTTATACTAGGAAAGAGAGTTCTTACTGTGTAACGGATATCTTTTTGGGCCCCACTCTGTAAAAGGTAAAGATTTTGTTGATAATGTCTAATTATTTAAAATTATCCCTTACCGCCACTGTCATTTCATAACCGCCAACTGCCGCCCTACCACCATTTCCTAAATTCTTACCATTTAAATAATCCAGACTGTTCAATTTATCTTCTTTTACCGATTTACTGCCCTAAACATTTCCTTCACTGTCAATCCTAAAATTCACCCAAATTCAGGCTCACTTTCTCTTACAATGGCGTTAAACCCTCAGCACAACCAGGTCGCATTACTTGATTCGTCAAGAGATGCAGACTTCACCCAAATCATCACCTTTCTTTCTGAATCAACCTACTTCACGGCGCTTACTGTTAACCCCACCGTTACTCCAACCACATGACTGAATTTTAGAGTAACGGTCAAGCTGAAATCCTGAATGGTGTTCGCGTCCTGAGAACCCGCATTTGTGGACAGGAGTTGGTTATTAGTGAACAACTCATCAGGGAGCATCTCGAGCTTCATGATGATGGAGCTCCTACTGAGTTTCCCAAAGAAGACTTGGATGGCACCTACATCCTCATGGATGGTGGAGATGTGAGCAGGTCAACCGTCTACAAGTTTAACTTCTCATATCATTGGAAGTTTCTTCTACACATTGTCCTGCACTGCCTATCCAACAAGTCTGGGGGATGGGATCAAATCCCATACGAACTAGGATGCCTAGTTCATGGGTTAGTGAGAGGCCTGCACTTCAACTACTCAAGGTTTGTGTTGACCAACTTAATTGGGAATCTTCAAAGGAACACATTCTTCATGTATCCCCGATACATTCAACACATCATCAACTGCGAGTTGGAACAGAGCAAGCTTTTCTATGCAGCTGCTCTAACTGTTCCTCAAGTACGGCCTACCATCTTCAAGACTTTGAAGAAGGTGTCCATCAACTTTACTGGAAGGTATACTCCTTTACCTCCACAGATGATTGAGCGCATAGCTCCTGGTGACATCATTGTTGACTCCACAGGTGATGAAACCACACCAGCAACCCTCACCACAAATGTCCGAATACCCTCTCCACCAATCAAATTCACATATCGAGACGCCCCAAACGAACCCTTGTTCAATCTATTCTGATTGAACAAGCTCCTCCAGTTCAATCCAAAAGGACTAGAGTGGAAACATGGGCTCCCACTCAGTCCGAGGTCACACCATCCTTCTCCTTTGACCTTAATTTGGGTTTTGAGCCTCCTCAATCTCAAACCCAAGAGCCCGAAACCCAAGCCTTTAGCCCACAGGGAGAGTCTTTACACTCCCCTGTGCAGCCAACAAGGGACAGCCCCATAAGAGGCTCAATGCCTGTAGACATTGATCTAGGTCCCGGGTCAGTAGGTTTAACCTCTCTATCCTTCACAGACCTTTTAATCCGAACTGATAAAGAGATAACATCTCTCCATGGCCATGAAGTTGATTCACAACACCCTCTTCAAAGATCAACAGAGCCAAGAGAGATCCCTTATCTCTAGCCCCCATCAGCAGCCAACTACTGAGGTGAGTCCCACTGATGTGGAGGGGACTCATGTAGGCTCAGCTGCCACTACTCAGAGTCTCTAACTGAGCTCTCAGGACAGTGGTAACATCAATCAGACTGAGTCTATGGCAACTTTGCCCATTGACATCTCTGAAAAAGATGAATTTGAGCAAAGTTGTCCAGGGTGCCAGGAAGCCACATCTGGTGGTGAGACTGAACATACAAGGTATGTTATCTCATCTCCCCGTGATTCTTCACATGAAGATGAGGGAAGTATGCAACTCACTCTTCAGTACCTGCTCTCTAAGGTCTCAAACCTTGAATCTCAGGTTAGGATCTTAGAGACCAGGACAGCCACTCAGCAACTTGAGATTGACAATCTCAAGGCTCAACTAGCTGAGAAACAGACGGAGAGGTCTGTTAGGCATGTACCTATTCAGGTCTCATTGACTTCTTCCTCTAGCTCATCTAGCTCTCAAGATGATGCTACCAAAAAGGGGGAGAAAGATCAGAGACAAACATCTGAGGAACCACTGATCCAGTTCTCTACTTCCTAACTCATTACCCTACCTGAGTCATCTCAATCAACTCTAAAGATTGACTCACAAATGCTTCATGATCTTTACAGACTTTCACAAAGTTTGTATTGAGATCCTCCATAAAACAACCCAGCCCTGACACCATGCTGATTACTTTGGGGCTGAAGAGCTTCAGAGGCTGACTGCACCTTCTACCACTGTGGAGGAAGTTGGTCAACCTAAGGTCTACATGGAACCTAAGATTAACTTCGTAGGGGAAATGGGGACTGATGGCCCAGCAACCGAAACAGTTGGGACAGAACTTGCATTAGCTTCTTCTTCCGAAGCTCAGGCTAAAACTTCCGAAGCTAAAGTTGAAACTTCGGAAGAACAAGATAAGTCTTCCGAAGCTGAGATGGAAGCTGCGAAAGGATTGTTCCAAATGTCCGAGGAACTGATCATCACAGATGTCATTGCTGAAATAGCATCTGAGGTGAGCAGGGAGGACATTTCCCAAACACCAGCTGATCCTCTCTCTCAATCCGAACCCTCTATCCAGTCAAGTTCTGCTAAAGACAAAGGCAAAAGGAAAATGACTGCGGAAGAGCTTCAGGAAGAGAAAAGGATTGAGAATCTAAAGAAGAAAGGTAGACTTCCTACTGAGAAGCTGCTAGCTGCTAGTTCAAAGGCAGCTGCAGCCAATCAAGAGGAAATCAACAACAAGAGAAGGACAACACTCATTGATCAGCTCATCAACTTAGGAGCAGCCAATGAGGAAATACTCCTGCTACCACTAGAGGAGTTGGTGACTTTGGAGAGGACAACCAGGCTAAGACAAGAAGAAGAAGCCAGGTTGGCCTTGGAGAGAGAAGAAGAAGAACAAAGGAAAGCTGCCTTGCAGCTGAGGGAAGCTAGGATTAAGTTCCTACTCTCAAGAGGCTTCAGTCTTCCTGAACTTTCTCCACATGATGATGATATGATCCTGCTGCTCCACAACAAAGAGCAGGATCAAATGGAAAAAGAAAGGAAGAAGGCTGCAAGGAAGAAGATGAAGGAGAAGAAGTGGAGGGAAGAGGTAGAGAGGGTCACTGCCACCAAGAAGCTCAGTGACAAAGCCTGGATGAAAGACTATCTCCGGGCTCATGGATTCTCTGGTAGGCTAGTGGGACCCATGTCCGAAAGGACACTCCAATGGATAGTCAGTGAAATAAAGGCTGACATCCGTATGGGAAAGAGGAAGGAGATATATAGAAGAGGACAGGGAATAATCTTCACCCCAACCACTCAACCACAACCTACACCAGAAGAACAAATCCCATTTCCCATCAAAACCGAGCCCTTAGATGAAACCTTCACCCCTGAACCTACAACTTTACCCATACCTACTTCATCACCACAACCACCTAAACTTCCCATCCTTAAACCCAAAACACAACCCAGAACCACTAAACCCAAACCTACCCAACTGATACCCAGACCATCCCCTCAGCCTTCTCAACATCTCTCTCTTGAAGAGTTTAAGGAAATCAAGACAAAACTCAACAACTGCACAACTCTGAGCAACATCTCCTGTGAGGAAGATCTCATCAACATCACCTATGTTGATGACTCTTCAAGTTCCCTCACACTAGATCAGTTTCTTGATTTGCCTAGAGGAACTTTGGGCCAGGCTGCAATACTTCTCGGTCTCAACTCTGATTCTCTAAATGCTGAAGAGAAGAGACTTAGGGTGACTCTACTGGATACAAAGAAGGAGGACAGGATTCCTAGTCAGTCTCCTGTTCCTAGGAAAAGTATAATCCAGTGGAGGTTCGATGAAACTTCTCACAACTTTGTTGTGGAAAGAGAGAATGGTGAAATCAACAAGCTCAATGCGACTTCTCTATTGCATCTCAGTAGATTTGACATTGCTGAGCTTGCAGAGAAGTCATTCTCCAACCCCTCCAACTCTGGGACTGCTGCTATCATCAGGAATCATCTCAGCAGTATTCACTTAGCTGAGCTGACTGCAAAGGCAAAGATCAATGAAGAGTTGAAGCTGAGAAGACAGGAAGAAAAGGAAAGACCTACCACCAAGGGCGCAGCCTTTCTACAGATGGTGTAGGGTCCGGAATTGGAACCAATAGTTAGATGGGAATATGACTATACTTCCCATCAACTAACTCTTTTCAGAGGGCTACAAGAAAGGGTACATATAATCCAAGGTAACAGACTGGATGTTCTGTCTACCAAGGATTTGTACGAACTTCTCAGCACCATATTAGGAAAGAACAAGGAAACAGATAGATATCTACTTTCCTTGGTGCTGAAAGTTTTGAGAAGAAGAAAGAAGTGAAGTTTTGGTAGCATCATCCTAGGCGGAGTTTGTTGGGTCATTATAAGGCTGGTGCAACCAAAACCACTTCACATAGTCAATTTTGGTGCTACATTCAAAGGCTTCCAAAGCTAAGTATGAGATCTTCCGAAGTCTGAAGTCAACAGCTGATGATAACAACTGAAGTCAACAACTAAAGACAACAACTAAAGTCAACAGCTGAAGACTATCTTCTGAAGACAAAGTCTGAAGAACACTTCCGAAGACAAAGTCTGAAGAAAGAGCTGAACATAAAGTCTACTTCCGAAGATAAAGAAGACTCCAAGCCTCGGAAGAAGCAGTCTTCCGAAGTATAAGTGGCTTCGGAAGAAGTTATACTTCCGAAGCAATTTAACCTTCGGAAGACATTGCTATGACCAGTAGACATAAGTATGGTCTTTAACAATCCGCTGCAGACCTCTGATAGAGCATGGCTTCTTCCCAAAGAGCCATGTTGTTAACCATACTTTATTCTACTGTTTACCTTTTTATGATAGTGCATGTTACCAACCTTAGTTGGTGACAAAAGGTATGTAAGGGACATGTCCTGACTACCAAATCTCAGATAATATATCCGAGATACCTTAACCTATAATCTTATAGTATAGGCTTTTTGGTTATAGGTTTCCAGCTGGGATCAAAGTATATCCGGCTGTAGGTAGTATTATATATAGTTCTCATTGTAACTCAATAGAGAAAGAGATTGTGCCTTGTAAGAGTCTTGTAATCCTTTGAGTTGAGAATCAATATATAAAAGCACCTTGAAAATTTACTTCTTGTGTTTATTATCACTGGATACTTGTTATATTGTGATCAACTCTTCTTAGGACTCTTTCAGAGTGTTGTTCAAGGTGAGTTTGAGAGAAAGAAACCACTTGTTGAGTGACCGAAACCGATCCTGCAGCTTATCTGTTTACAAAGGCTTTTGATGAATAGAGATTCAAATATCTTCTATCAGCTATTGGGATAATAACTTTGAGTAGATTTTCTCACTAACTTAACTTAAGACTATTTATAAAATAGATGTGTCTTGAGTTGTCTAAATCATCACCTACATAAGCCCAGATTACTTTGGATGAAGATTTTTCAAATGATATTCCCTAGAATTTTGAAAATTTTAGACATATTTTCTTTAACATTATCTTCGGAAGAATATTAAGTCTTCAAATCAGATAACTACTTACAAAACATTTATATTCGGAAGAAATTTTGATATATCTTCCGAATAAAAAATATGCTTCTAAGTTCTTATATGTTTTTTGAAGAACAATTTTCTTCCGAATGCCATTAAGCCTCAGAAAATTTATTCTCTTAAGAATAGAACTTCCAAGTTTTAATATCTTTTGACACCAAATATGTTTCAGAAGAGAAAATACTCTAAGTATTTTTCTTTCGAAGCAAATTTCCATAAAATTCAAGAATATCTTCCAAAGTTAAAATTGGCTTCGAAGACAATATACCTTCGGAAGATTTTTTACTTCAAAGAAAATTGTCTACCTTTTTGGGCACCTTTTTTAGAGGTGAAACTGACATCCGGATTTCAAAGTTTATCCTTTTACACAACTTTATCTCAAATCCATTTCATATATATATACACTCAATGGTTCCCCCTCTTTCATTATGTTCTTCATCTATAAAATTTTCTAACCTAAATTCACCCACTAACCATCTTTATTCTTATCTTCCTTCACCTCAAAGCTACCTCAAAATAGCCAATTTGGTCACAGAAACCAACCTAATTTTTTCATGAACTCTGGGAAAGAACCTGGTTTCTCAGAGGTTTGTCGCTTTTTAACTCTATCCAACCACTTCACATCCCTCACCATAGATCCTCCATTTTATGAGGATCAACTACTGGAGTTCTAGAGGACCTGCTAAGAGGTCACCATGGATGGGGAGAAGACATTATCTGCCATAGTGCAGGGGAGGACAATCTTCATCACTCCAGCCTCCATAAACACACTTCTTAGGCTGGATGATGTAAAAGCTGACTTGTCCTTCCCCAAGTCTGATGTCAACCACTCATTTGGATAGATGGGCTATGAACGTGATCATTCTGTAAGAACCTTCAGAAAGGGAAAGGTCTCCTCCCAGTGGAAGAACCTCCTCCATGTTGTCATCCTCAGTTTATCCAATAAGCGTGGAGGATGGGACCAAATTCCTGAAGATCTTTCTTATATTATCCATTGGATGGTACAGGGGGTCAAGCTCAGGTATTCTTAATTTGTATATAATAATTTACTTGCAAACTTGGGCTCTTTAGAATATTACATGTTCCCTAGATATGCCCAGCACATTCTTAACTATGAACTAGGCTCACAGTTAAGGGGAATAGGTAATGTTCTAACATTTAGACAGATGAAGCCTGGCATCTTCAAGACTATAAGAAAGCCTAATATAAGATTCTTAGGGGTAGAAACAGCCCTTGCCCAAAAAATGTTAGAGCTCATTGCTCAAGGTGACAACCTTACAGCACCAGCTAGTGATGAACCTATACCTTCTACTTCATAACAACCCACATAGCCCCAAATCACCATCACTAACACAAGAAAATCCAAACGAACCCCTACACAAGCTACTCAGCTTGTACAGGGCCCCGTATGCCTACCTATACTGGAGGAAATGGACAATGGAGCTTCCACTTCCTTTGAGGAGCAAACCATTCCATTCCATCAAGGATTAGTGTTGAAGTTCCTCATGCTCAGTCTGATGAGCTCACATCCTAACAGCCTAGGCTTTTACTCGAGTCTTAAACCTCTAATGAACAACCTTCAAGTGAAAGTTACCATCCCCAGCCTCTAGATCTTAACCAACCCATTCCCAACATAGAGTTCTATGATGATGAAGAAATGGGCTTCAGTGAGTACCATAAGCCCTCTTCTCCATCCTTGCTCAAGGAGAGATGAGTACTCCTACATCACCCATGTCTAGCCCACATCATCCACTCACTACTAAGGTAGATCTTCCTGAACATGTTCAGGAGATCCATATGAAAGAGGCTCTCACTTCAAGAAGCGACTACATCATTAGGACCTCAACCATGGCAACCCAGCCCATTGACACTTCACCTGAAGCTGTCATGGTGAAGGGGAAATCCAGCAGCCAAATACAAAGTGTTGGTGTTGAGGAAGAAGACTAGGTCCTATTCTTTCATCCCCCTCGTGATTCTTCTGATGAAGATGAGTGGAATATGAAACTAAAGGTGCAACAACTAACTAGGACCTACACCTATTTAGTTTCCAAGGTTAGTCACAACTAACTAAAACATGCACCTGTTTAGTTTCCAAGGTTACTCACCTGGAATCTTAGGTGACTACCTTGCAAAGGAGGGCTTATTATCAGCAACTTGAGATCTCTGATCTCAAAGAAAAACTAGCTGGGAGACCTCTCAAAAGAACTCAACCAGGTCCACAGGAACATTGTGGGTGATGGTACCAAAAAGGGGGAGAAAGTCCTAGCTATCACAGATCTGGGAGTTCTTTTCAGAGTATGAACATTAAGGATTCACCACCCTCACCTGCAATTGTCCATACTTAGTAACCTCCTTAAGTCTACATTGATATGGACTCACGCATACAAGATCTGTTTGATGAGGTTATACCAAGGGCTATGCCTACCCATCTGTAAGGATTCCTATCAGTCTGATGCAGCCAAAACACCCTTAAGTCTTTTTGCATGCCACATAGAAGAACATGAAGTAGAAATGCTTCGGAAGTTTTACACTTTAGAAATATTCTAAGTGTAAAATCTTCCGAAGCCAAGACCAATATCTTCCGAAGCCAGAAATGAAGTCTTCCGAAGCTTCAAAGACAAAGTCTTCCGAAGCCAAAGAACCAAGACAGATTCTTCCGAAGACTTTTATCACACATGCTTTAATCTGATGCACTTTTTCTATAAAGCTGAACCACTTTCCGCTGCCACTCTGGTTGGTCACCAACTTGCATGAGTTGGTGAAAAGGTCCATACTTTAGGAAAACTGTACATTGAGGTCTTGAGTCTGTGCTTTCTACTTTATGTACCTTTATCCTTTTTGTAATATATTAGGATGTGAGCTATGGCATGTCATAGTCACCAATCAAAAGGCAATCTACCTTTTGACTCTACATTTGATTTTGTAGTTATCTAATCTTATGTATCCAGCTGGCTTTCATAGTATGGCCGGCTGTAGGTTGTAGTATATAGTGTCTCAAGTCATTTAACTTAGAAGATATGCAAATGCTTATGCTTGAATACTTGTAACTTTGAACTTGAGAAGCAATATACAGCATCCTTGAAAACCAACTACTTGTGTTGTTATCTTATTATGTTTCTAAGTTTACTTGTGTTCTTTGCATCATCACAACCAGTTCCCTATTTGATCTGTTAAGTGTTCTTATACACTCTCCTCATTGTGTTATTGTGTTGTATGTGCTACCCTTCACCGGTCCTGCATTGGTATCAGAGCATTCGAGGCTCTTGATATAAGATCTCACCATCTTAAGATCCCTCACACATACAAAACACTTAACAACTCAAATGGCAGCTCTTTCTAAAGCTGATATGGAAACTGATACCATGACCAAGTCCCCACTGATCACTCCTGAAGACTTCGACACATGGTGCACAAGAATGGAAGGCTTTATCAAGTGCCAAGACTCAAGGATGTGGGACTCAGTTGTTAATGGTCCTTTCATATCAAGCACTACTTCTGCTACTGGTAATCGTATCATCCCAAAAGATGTGAATGATTACTCAGAAGAAGACAGGAAAAGACTAGAGCTTAATCAAAGGGCCATGACTTCTCTTCAAACTGCTCTTCCAAACTCCATCTACAGAGGCTTCAAGAAGTGCAAGACAGCTAAAGATTTGTGGGATGCACTAAAGCTCATGTATGAAGGATCCAAGGAAACTAAATAGAACAAGAAAGATCTCTTAAAGCAGCAGTTTGAAAACTTCACCTTCAAGGTTGGTGAGACACTGACTCAACAATACTTCAGGTATATTGAGATAGTGGACACTCTAGTGGATATTGGAGCAACTCTTAGAACAGGGACATAGTAAGGAAGTTCATGTCTTCTTTTCCTAAACTATGGACATATTATTATGTTGTGATCAAGAGAACTTCGGACCTTAAGACTCTTACTCTTACAGAGTTGTATGGTATCATGACTGCATTCCAGATGGAGATGAATATGCAAAACTCCTCTGGTAACTCCAATAACCAACTGAGTTCAGCTCTTCATGTGAATGAAAGGGAATGCATTGAACCACAACATCAGTTGTTATGCTACCCTGACAACTCACAAAAAGGGCCTTTCATCACTCTTCCAGAGACACCAAGAGAAAGCTACACTCAAGGAAGTCCCTTCTAAGAGACAAGTTCTTCTCATGCCTTTGTCTCAGCTGATGAAACATCTGGCAACCTTCTCTTCACTCTTAAAGACTTGGACTGTATCCATCCAGATGATCTGGAGTATATGGAGATAGTTCAGCAAATGGCTCTTCTCACTCACAGGGCCAAGAAGTTCTACAAGAGGACTGGGAGAAGATTTCCAAGCAATACATCCAGTAGAAAGTTTGGGCTGGACAAAAGCAAGGTAAAGTGCTACAACTGTAACCAGATGGGGCACTTTGCAAGAGATTGTAAGGCACCAAGAACAAATGGTGGCCAAACACAAACCAGACCAAACTACACTGAGAAAGCTCACCAGAATGAGAAGCCAAAGCAGCAAGCTACAGTTGCTGTTGAAGAAGGAGGCTTTGACTGGAGCTTTCAGATAGAAGATGCATCTCCAAACCAAGCTCTTATGGCAGACCATGATGAAACCAAGGTATTGAAAAATCTTTGCTCTTCTGAATGCATTGCTAAATTTAATAGATACAGGTCATATAACTTAGAGCTGAGATCTGACCTTGAGTCCTTAAACATCTTAAAAGCTGATTTTAAAATAGCTAAAAATGATTATAAACTCAAAATAGAAGATTTAGAGAAAACCATTTCAACTCTTAAACATGAACTAACAAATTACAGGACTCAGATCAAAGATCTCATAGCTAAGTTAACAGAATGCTAGGCTAAGCTTGTGATCAGCAAAGCTAAGGCAGAAAACTGTGTTCTTGAAGAAGAAACCTTTAAGAACATAATATCCTCATCCTTGCATGCAAAAGTGTATTATCAAAATGAGCAGGGACTGGGATCTAGTGAGATAGCTCCTCCACACACCATCTTGTCTATAAGATCTCCTAGGTGTGGAACTTGTGAAGATGAGCTTCCCCTCATAGATCCTTTGACTGAAGAGGATGAAGAGGATATGGTGAAGAATGACTCTGGTTTGAGTGAAGAAGAGCATTCTAAGAAGGGTCACCATCCCTCTGAGGAGAGCAAAGCTGTTGGCATGACCAAGTCAAGAAGAAAGAACTTGATCAGGAAAGCCAAAAGAAAATGAAAGAAGGCTCAAGGGATCAAGGCCACTTTTGACTCTAAGCAGAAACAAGTTTTTATCTCTGCAGGGTTTGAAGTGGTTAAGACTGATGACATGAACTCTAGTTCATATGCAACTCATCTCAGCAACAAGAAGAAGACTGATCAGTTGTGTGTTACTGCTACACAGCCTGGACCATCCAACTCCAAGAACAGTTCTCAACCCAAAAGAATTGTCTCAGCTCCTGTAAAGGTGAAGGTGGAGAAGGGATGTGACCAAAGTCAGTCCTCTTCTATGAAGATGACTCTTGGGAAGAAGAAACTGAAGTGTGTCATGTGTGAGAGTACTTCGCATTTGGCCAAGGATTGTCCATATGATCCTAAAGGTACTCTTCACATGATGAACAAAGAAACTTCCAAGAGTTCCAAGAAGAACTTAGCTTTGGAAGGAAAATCTATTTCCTTCAGAAGTTCCAAAATGAAGAAGAAGGTTGTGGAAAACTGCCTTCGGAAGAAAAATTGGTCTCGGAAGAAAGGAATGCTTCCGAAGAACTGAAACTTCCTGCAGTAAAGGCATGTTCTTCCGAAGGTCCAGTCATCAAAACTTCCGAAGTTTCAAGAACTTCTGAAGTATTGAAGGTCAAGTCCAAACGTCCAAAGGTGATGTGGAAGTCAAAGAAAGGCCAAATGACTAAAGGTTCTTCATCAACAACCGCACAAGATCCTCAAAGCACAACCATAGGATCTATTGCTATTGTATTGTTTTCAACTATTTTAAATGAATCCAAGACCAATGAGGTTGGGTTTCCAAATGTAACTAACTATCTCTTTGTGCAGGAACAACTAAAGACAAACAAAAATGTGTGGATCATTGACAGTGGTTGTTCCAGGCACATGACAGGCAATAGGTCATTACTCCAAAAGTTTGAAAGAATTGATGGAGGACCAGTTGCTTTTGGAGGAGATGCAGGTGGTTACATTACTGGAAAGGGCAAGGTCACAAATGGTAAGCTCAACATTGATAAGGTAAACTTTGTTGGAGCTTGGATACAATCTTTTGAGTGTATCTTAATTTTGTGATCAGAATCATAACATGCTATTTACTGAGCATGAGTGCATTGTTCTCAAACCCGGGGTGGTCATTCCTCATGAGCACATCCTACTCAGAGCTCCTAGGAAAGGGAACATGTACAAGATGGATTTGCAAGAAACATCTCCATCAAGAGAAGTTTTATGCTTTCTATCTAAAGCAAATAGTGATGAGTCTTTCCTTTGGCATAAAAGAATGTGCCATGTAAACTTTAATAACATGAATAAATTAATTAACAATAATTTGGTAACTAGAATAGCAAAAGGAGAGTTTACAAGTGATGATCATTGTGTCGCATGCCTGAAAGGGAAGCAACACAAGGTATCTCACAAGCCTAAGGAAAGAAACTCCATCACTAATCCCTTACACTTGTTACATATGGATCTCTTTGGCCCCACCAGTGTAATGAGTTTAGGAAGGACCTCTTATTGTTTAGTGATCACAGATGAGTTTACAAGATTCACTTGGGTCTTCTTTCTTAGAACTAAAGATGAGACCTCTGGGTTTCTAAAGAATTTCATCTTAAAGATTGAGAATCAATGTGATCACAAGGTCAAAACCATAAGATATGATCAATGAACTGAGTTCAAAAATCAAATACTTGATACATTTTATGATGAAAAGGGTATTACAAGACAATATAGTGCTCCCAGGACTCCTCAGCAAAATGGTGTTGCTAAGAGGAGAACAGGAGACTAATTGAAGCTGCAAGAACTATATTGTCTGACTCTAAACTGCCCATCACCTTCTGGGCAGAGGCAGTCAACACTGCCTGCTATGTGCAAAACAGAGTTTTAATAGTCAAGACACATGGTAAGACTTCTTATGAACTTTGGCACAAGAGGAAACTTTTTATTGGTTTTCTCAGGTCATTTGGGTGTCCTTGCACCATCTTGAATACCAGAGATCATATTGCCAAGTTTGCTGAGAAATCGGATGATAGACACTTCATTGGATACTCTTCTCAAGCTAAAGCTTATAGAGTATACAATCTCAGAACTAGAGTAGTTAAGGAGTCAGCCAATGTGACTTTCAATGAACACACTCCCAGGGTGAAAGGTTCTGGTCCGGATTGGCTGTTTGATCTTGACTTAGTTACCAACTGTTTTAACAAATTTTGTGAGAATGTTTCAGGATCCACAGATATATTGCCTACATGTGATTCTGATCCTAGATTTGAGGTAAGAAGACCTTCAAGCTACATATCTTCAGCTCCAGTGGTAACTAATCCCACAAATGAAGCTTCTACCAGCACATCAATGACAAATCCTGCTGATACATCTGAGTTGCCTTCATCTTCTAGTTTTGAGGCACAAAACTCAAATGTAGGAACTTTAAATGTTGGAAAACATGGTGGTGGTGACAGTGATAAGGAATTTCTTGATGCTGAGAACCATCCTATTGAAGAAAATCTCAATGATGTCACACACTCATTGGATCAAGTCAATCTTGATAAGTGTACTGCTGTAGAGGGTGAATCCTCCTTGCCAGATCAGAATTTCTCCAATTTAGATCTGTCTAAAAAACTTATTATGATCCCTCAACTAAGGATCCACAAGTCTCACCCTTCTACAAACATCATTGGAGATGTTGGTACAGGTGTAAGAACAAGAGGACAGTCTCATAATGCCAACATCTGTCTTCACTCTTGTTTCTTGTCCCAAATAGAGACAAAGAAGATTGATGAAACTCTAAAGGATGGAAGTTGGGTTGAAGCTATGCAAGAGGAGTTGCTTCAATTCAAGAGGCAAAAGGTTTGGAACCTATGTCCTCTTCCTCAAGGGAAGACTATCATAGGTACAAAGTGGGTTTTCAAGAATAAGAAGGATGATAGAGGACTTATCATCAAAAACAAGGCTAGACTAGTCTTTCAAGGGTATACTCAAGAAGAAGGGATTGACTACACAGATGTCTTGGCTCCTGTAGCAAGACTTGAAGCTGTTAGGATATTCCTAGCTTTTGTTGCATCCAAGAACTTCAATGTCTATCAACTTGATGTCAAGTGTGCTTATCTCTATGGAGTGATTGATGAAGAGGTGTATGTCAGACAAGCACCTGGTTTTGCAGATCCAGATCATCCTGATTATGTTGAAAGCTTAACAAAGCTCTCTATGAGTTACATCAGGCACCAAGAAAGTGGTATGAGACTCTATCTCTGTATCTCTATCAGCATGGCTACAAAAGGGGTACCATTGATGGAACTCACTTCATCAAAGGAACAAGGAATGACTTGATGTTAGTTCAAGTATATGTGGATGATATCATCTTTGGGTCAACTAATCCAAAGCTCTGCAAAGACTTTGAGAAGCTGATGAAGGATAGATTTGAAATGAGTGCCATGGGGGAACTCAGTTTCTTTCTAGGAATTCAAGTGAAGCAATTTGACACTGGTATCTTCATAAGTCAGTCAAAGTATGTGCAAGACATACTTAAAAGATTCAACATGACTGAATGTAAGGTTGCTAAGACACCCATAGCTAGAAGCCACTCTCTTGGACCTGATCTTGAGGGGAAGTGTTTTGATGAACATCTCTACAGGGCTATGATTGGGTCTCTTATGTATCTTACAGCTAGCAGGCCAGATATTATGTTTGCTACTTGCATATGTGCAAGATATCAGGCCAACCCCAAGATGTCACACCTAATCACTGTCAAAAGGATTTTAAGATACCTTAAGGGAGCTCCATCTCTTGGCCTTTGGTATCCAAAAAATTCTGACTTCAATCTGTATGCATATACAGATAGTGATTATGGTGGATGCAAAATGACTGCAAAGTCTACATCAAGGTGATGTCAATTTCTTGGTGGAAGGATAGTCTCTTTGCAGTGTAAGAAACAATCCTGTGTGTCTGCATCAACTGCTGAGGCTGAATATATTGCTGCTGAAAGCTGCTGTGCTCAAGTGCTTTGGATTCAAAATCAGATGCCAGACTATGGATTCAAATTCAAAGAGACTCCCATTCACATAGACAACAACAGTGCTATCTTAATCATAGAGAATCCTATCCAGCACGCAAGAACTAAGCACATTAACATCAGGTATCATTTGATTAGAGATAATTTTGAAAAGGGATTAATCAAACTAATCAAAGTTCACACAGATGAACAATATGCTGATCTGTTCATAAAGAGTTTTGATGAACAGAGATTTAAATATCTTATATCAGCTATTGGGATGATTAACTTTGAGTAGCTTTTCTTAAAACTTAATCATATTATTTCTAAAACTATGTAGGTTCTATGTTGTCCATTCCCTCACTTTAATAAGCCCTAGTTTCTCTTCGAAAAAAAACCTTTTAAGATATTCCTTAGATTTTTTAGAATTTTACTCTTTTTATCTTTCGGAAGATTTAAAGTTGCCTTCGGAAGCTTTTATTCATCTCAGAATGAAATTGGTATAAATTGCATCCGAAGCAAAATTCTTCAAAATTTTTGAAATATCTTCCGAAGCAAATTTGCCTTCGGAAGATTTTCAGTCAAAACTTCTGAAGTTAAATAACCTTTGGAAGATTTCTCGACTTCCAATAAAACTATCTTTTGGGCAAAAGAAAACTACTTTTCAGAGGTGGGACCGACACATGGATTTCAATGTTTATCCTCTTTCATTTACTTTGTCTCAAATACAATTCATACAAATACCTAACGGTTACCCCTCTTTCTTCTACCTGCTCCAAATTCACACCATACCTCAAACCTAATCTCTCTGAAATCGCATTTGTTCTTCACCTTTCTTGACCCTTAAGCTTTTCTAAATGGCCAACATTCAAAACAGAAACAACCCTGATTTCTCCATGCAACTCCATAGGCAACACAATCAGGTTGCTTTGTTGCACTCTGAGCACGATGATAGTTTCTCAGAGGTTTGACGTTTTCTGGCTCTATCCAACACTACACCTCCCACACCATTGATCCTACTCTTTATGAGGATCATCTGCTTGACTTTTAAAGGACATGTCAAGAGGTTATCATGGATGGGGAGAAGGCTCTGTCTGCCATAGTGCAAGGGAGGACAATCTTCATCACTCCAGCCATCATCAACACCCATCTTTAGCTGGATGATGAAGAAGGTGAACTGTCTTTCCCAAAGGAAGCTGTTAACTATTCCTTTGAGCAGATGGGCTATGAGGGAGATTTCACTGTAAAGACCTTCAGGAAAGGGAAGGCCTCATCCCAGTGGAAATACTTACTCCATGTAGTGATTCACAGCTTGTCTAACAAGCATGGTGGATGGGACTAGATTCCTGAGGATCTCTCCCTCATAGTTCATGGAATGGTGCAAAGGGTCAAGTTCAGGTACTCTCAATTTGTATATACAAATTTGCTTGCTAACTTAGACTCCTTAGAGTACTATATGTTTCCTAGATATATTCAACACATTCTCAACTGTGAACTTGTCTCACAGTTGAGGGAAACAAATAATATTCTTAAATTGAGACAGATGAAGCCAGGCATCTTTAAGATTATGAAGAAGCCAACTGTAGGTTTCTCAGGGGTAGAAACAGCCCTTGTCCCCAAAATGTTAGAGCTCATTGCTCAAGGTGACAACCTAGCAACACAAGCTAGTGTCGCACCCACACCTATCATCTCCTTACCCTCAAAACGATCCCATATAACCTACACTTACCAAAGAAAATCCAAACGAACCCCTGCTCAAGCTAGTGAGCCTGTGCAGGCCCCCATACACTCACCCATACAGGAAGAAGTGGATACTAGAGCTCCTACTTCTCCTGAGGAGCAAACCACTCCCATCTCTTCAAGAATCAGTGCTGATGTTCCTCATGATCAGCCTGATGAGCTCATAAGCCCAACTGCCTTAAGCCTTCACTCTGAGTCTCAACACTCAAGCGAACAACCTTCAGGGGATAGTTACCATCCCCAGCCTTTGGACTTAAATACCCAAATTCCTAACCTTGAATTCTACACTGATGAGGATTTAGGCTTCAGTGAGCACCATGAATCTCTCTAATCATCACATACTCAAAGAGAGAGGAGTGCTTCTGAATTACCTATGTCTACCCCACATCAGTCACCCATTGCTGAGGTGGGTCCTTCTGAACCTGTTCAGGGGATCCATATGGAAGAGGCTCTCACTTCGGCAAGTGATTACATCAATAAGACCTCAACCATGGCAACTCAACCCATTGACACTTCATTTGAGGCTGTCAATGAGCAGAGGAAATCCAGCAGTCCAGAATATCAAGCTGCTGATGAGAGTGAGGACTTAAGTCCAATTCTCTCATCCCCCCATGATTCTTCTGATGAATATGAGGGGAATCTGAGACTAAAGGTGCACAAACTGTTAAAAACATGCACCTATTTAGTCTCAAAGGTTAGTCATCTTGAATCTCAAGTGACTACCTTAAACAAGAGGGTCAATGATCACCAACTTGAGATATCTTATCTTATGGAAAAACTAGCAGGGAGACCTTTAAGAAGAGCTCAACCAGGAACACAAGAACCTATGGATGTGATTGACCTAACTCCTAACTCACCTATACAAGAGGGTGATGCTACAAAAAAGGGGGAGAAAGTCATTACAATCACAGAACCTGGGAGTTCTTCAAGGATTAGGGAAATTGAGGACTCACCATCCTCTCTTGTAATTGTACCTGCTCAACAACCTCCTGAAGTTCACATTGATGTGAACCTCCTAGACTACTTGCTTCGGAGTCTCTTTGAGGAGGGTATACCAAGGGCAATGCCATTTGATAGCAGAGCCATCATCTTTCATGAGCCATCTACTCAACCTCAATAAGCTAGTAGGTTGGCTCAAGTTACTCAAGAAGCTGAAGATGATAGACCAAGACAATCAGGTAATGTCATTGGTTAATTGGATGTTAAGGTACACCCTGAGATTAGCTTCAAAGGGAAAATCTTGACTGAAGGCCCAGTGATAGGGCCTGAGAGCCCTGTCTTATAATCAATTGATGAAGTGACAGAGATTGAAACACCTGTCACAACAACAACAACTACTTCAGCAACTCAACCCCTCAGTGAAACACCTGCTGGAGAAGGTATATCACAGTCTCTCTCTAGCCAGAGCTTGGATGCTACACCAAGCAATGAAGGCCAAAGCTCTCTCCACCTTGAGTCACAAAGGTCTTTAGGTGACAAAGGGAAAAGGGTTCTAACCCCTCAGGAGATTGAGGAGGAGGAAAGAGAGAGAAAGAGGAAGCCAAGGGGAGTAAATTCCACTGGGTCTTCAAACTTAATGCAAGCTGTAATCAGGGCTGCCCCCAGACCAAACACTCAAGATGATGAGTTGAGGGTAGTGAGGATTACTTACTTACAGACCAGGAACTATGACATAGATGAGATTATCTCTCTCCCCTTAGAGGAATTAAATGATCTGGCTGACATGGAAATGTCAAGAGAGAGGAAGGAAGCTGAAGATGCAAGAATTCTTCTTGAGAACAAAGAGAAGAAAATACAACAAAGTCTATACAAGCATGTTCCCACTCTCTCACCAGTTCAAGAAAGCCCTGTGCAAGAGGCTGTGGCTACTACACAAGAACCTCAGGTAGATAAAGAAACAGATAGACAAAGGATGATAAACTACCTGAGTGCCACAGGCTTCTACTAGGCAGAAGTACATCTTCCCATGTCCTATGAGTACATTGAGTTTGAGTATCTCAAACAACTTGAACTTTAAGTACTCAAAGAGAAAAAATCAATAAGAAAAAAGCTAAGGGAAGAAGCTGCAAAGTCAAGAGCTCTCATTCAGAAGAACTTGAAAAAGTCTGCTGGTAGACAAAGAATGATGAGTTTCTTGAAGCTGTACGGATTCTCTGGAAGGAGACTTGGCCCTATGGCTCTATCCACTATGGATGAGCATATCAGGGTAATCAAGCAGAAGATAAAGAGTGGAGAGCTTGTTGACTTACACACTCCTCCAAGTCAACCTCCACCTGAAGTAGAGGTTAAGTTTGAACAACATGAGACAACACAAACTGAACCTCCTGCTTCATCTTCTGATCCAAAGTAGGGTCAAAGGCCAGCCTCTTCATCTATTGACCCACAGCAAGGTCAAAGGCCAGCCTCATCATCTGACCTATAACAGGGTCAAACTCCCTCTCCTTCTAAACCTATGAGGGAGGAACACCCAACCGAGGAAGACAAAACTGATCAACAAGGTGCTGCAGGCCAGTCTTCTCAGTTAAAGACTGCAAAGAGGAAGAAGAGGATGGCTTCTAAACCAAAGCCAAAAAAGAAGAAAAAGTCAAAGTCAACATCCTCTGATCCTCAGGGTGAATCAGAACATCCTAAGGAAGTGCAAGAAGAGGAAGCCCAATCACCTACAATTCAAACGGCTCCTCTTGCATCAGGAAGACCCATCTTATCCTGGACTTATTCAACTAATCCAGAAAGATGGCATGTAGTCAGAGATCAAGGTGAAGAGAATGTCTACTCTTAGGAAGACCTCTTCAATTTGCCTCTGTAAGATCTTTTTGACATGAGAAGATATTTTCTAAGTCTGAGTGATCCTGACCCTCTAATGAAGAAAGGAATGGTCATGATCATGTTGAGGACTGTGAACAGCTGAAAATCTTCAAGTGTTTTGGTAGCATCAGCCTAGGGGGAGTTTGTAAGAATTCCTATGAGTCTGATGCAGCTAAAACACTCTTAAGTCTTTCTGCATGCTGCACAGAAGAACATGAAGTAGAAATGCTTCGGATGTTTTACACTTCAGAAATATTCTAAGTGTAAAATCTTCCGAAGCCAAGACCAATATCTTCCGAAGCCAGAAATGAAGTCTTCCGAAGCATCAAAGACAAAATCTTCCGAAGCCAAAGAACCAAGACAGATTCTTCCAAAGACTTTTATCACACATGCGTTTATCTGATGTACTTTTTCTATAAAGCTGAACCACTTTCTGCTGCCACTCTGGTTGGTCACCAACTTGCAAGAGTTGGTGAAAAGGTCCATGCTTTAGGAAAACTGTACATTGAGGTCTTGAGTCTGTGCTTTCTACTTTATGTACCTTTATCCTTTTTGTAATATATTAGGATGTGAGCTATGGCATGTCATAGTCACCAGTCAAAAGGCAATCTACCTTTTGACTCTACATTTGATTTTATAGTTGTCTAATCTTATGTATCCAGTTGGCTTTCATAGTATGGCCGGCTGTAGGTTGTAGTATATAGTGTCTCAAGTTATGTAACTTAGAAGATATGCAAATGCTTATGCTTGAATACTTGTAACTTTGAACTTGAGAAGCAATATACAGCATCCTTGAAAACTAACTACCTGTGTTGTTATCTTGTTCTGTTTCTAAGTTTACTTGTGTCCTTTGCATCATCATAACCAGTTCCCTATTTGATCTGTTAAGTGTTCTTATACACTCTCCTCATTATGTTGTTGTGTTGTAAGTGTTACCCTTCACCGGTCCTGCACCATCTCATCACTCTAAGAATCCAATTATGGGATGGACGTATGATACTGATAGAAGAGCCCTAGGATTCTCTAGATTTCAGGGGCAATAGGAAATCTTCAACTTCTCCAACCTGAGATTCTATGAGAGAACCTATCTGATTGACCTTCCACTTGCTAATCCAAGTCAAAACAGGCAAGCTGCAATGTTAGCAGATAGGATTCAAGAAAGGGTGCTAGAAGAGTTCAAGCTGAGGTCTAAATTATATAGACAGGCGCTAGCAGGTAAGACTATTGGTGAACTGGATGTTAAGGTGGACCCCAAGATTAGCTTCGAAGGGGAAACCTTGACTGAAGTCCCAGTAGTTGAGCCTGTGAACCTTGAGACAGTAACATTTTCAGCACCCTTTACCCACAGTGAAGCACCAGTTGGTGAAGGTGCTATACAACCTCTCTCTGGCCAGAGCTTGACTACTGAACCAAGCAATAAAGGCCAAATCTCTCTCCACCTCGAGTCACCAAGGCCTGTGAGTAACAAAGGGAAAAGGAAAATGATTCCTAAGGAAGAGAGAGAAGAAAAGAAGCTAAGTAGAGAGAGTTCAAGTGGGGTCCCCAGGCTTCATGGAAGCTGTAATCAGGGCTGCCCTAGGCTAAATACGCAAGATGATAAGTTGAGGGAAGCTAGATTAAATTACTTGGGGACCAGGAACCAAAACATAGATTAACTCATCTCTCTTCCCATAGAGGAACTCGATGAACTGGCAGACATAGATTTGTTAAAAGAGAGGAAGAAGGTAGAGGATGCAGAATTGCTCCTCAAAATCTAGGAAGAAAGAAGACAGAAAAGGCTCTACAAACATGGTCCTACCCTCTCCCTAGTTCAAGAAAGTGCCAAGACAAAGGCCGTGGCAACTGAACAACCTTAGGTAGACAAGAAAGCAGATAGACAGAACATGATCAGCTACCTAAGTGCCACAGGCCTCTATCAGGTATCTGCACTTCTTCTTGTATTATATGAGCACATAGAAGTTGAGTACCTCAAGCAGCTTATGCAATAAATAATAAAAGAACAAAAAGCTACTAAGAGGAAGAAGAGGGTAGAGCTACAAAGTCAAGAGCCATCATCCAAAAGAGTCAAAAGAAGTCTGCTGATAGATAGAGGATGATGAGCTTCTTGAAGTTGTATGGATTCTATGGAAGCAGGCTTGCTCTAATGTCTCTATCCACTATGTATGAGCATATTAAAGTGATCAAGTATAATATTAAAAGAGGAGCTTGTTGACTTGCATTCTCCATCAATTTAAGCTCCTCCTAAAGTTAAGGTCAAGGTTGAACCCCAAGAGACAATACAACCTAGAACTACTGCTGGACCATAGCCAACTTCATCTTCTGGTCCACAGTAGGGTCCTGATCCCTCTCCTTCTAAACCTCTGGGAGAAAAGGGCCCAACTGAGAAAGACACGCAAGAACAAGCTGGTGCTGAAGGCAAGTCTTCTCAGTTAAACTCTTCAAAGAAAAGGAAAAGGATGATCATGAAGAGGGAAACTAAGAAGAAGAAGAAGAAGAAGTCCAAGGCATCCTCCACCATACCTCAGGAATCTAAGCATCCTAAGGTGGCTCAAGAAGAGGCTGCTCCACTAATTCCAACACAAGTAAAGGCTCTTACAGCTGGAAGACCCATCTTGTCTAGGACTTTTGCTACAAATCCAGACAGATGGTATGCCATCAGAGTTCAAGGAGGTCAACATGGCTATTTCTACCAAGACATGCTTGGTCTTCCTCTGCATGATTGTATGACATGAGAAGGTACTATGAGAGTTTGAGGGATCCTAACCAATTGATGAAGAAATGAATGGTCTTGATCCTGATGAGGACTGTCAACATCTAAGATCCCTTTTTAGTAGCATCAGCCTAGGGGGAATTTGTGAAGTTTAACTTGAAAGGCTGATGCAACCAAAGAGCTTCCAGCATGCATGCATCAAGTGTAGAGTAGAAGTTACTTCAGAAATTTTACACTCTTCATTGAAAATATTCTAAGTGTAAAATCTTTTGAAGCCAAAGACCAAATTTTCCAAAGTCAAAGATGAAGTCTTTTGAAGCTTCAAGGACAAAGTCTTTCGAAGACAAAAGACTAAAGACTAATTTCTTCCAAAGACAGAGAAGCCATGCTTTCTCTGATCAAATTTTACATAAAGCTGACCAACTTTCCTCTGCCACTCTGAAGAGTCACCAACTTATACATGTTGGTGAAAAGGTCCTTGCTTTAGTGGACTGTAGATTATGGTTTGAAGTCTGTAACTTTCTACTTTGTACCTTTTATCCTTTTTGTAATAGATTAAGATGTGAGTTATGGCATGTCATAGTCACAAGTCAAAAGTCAATCTGCCTTTTAACTGTACATTGATCTTGTAGTCTAGATTAGTATTTCCAACCAGCTTTAAAAGTATAGCCGGCTGTAATATGTAGTATAAAGTATCTCAGGTTCTTGTATTTCATTTTATGCTTTGTAACACTTATAATAGAACTTGAGAGCAATATACAACATTCTTGAAAACCATACTTTTCTTGTTCTTGTTCTTTGTTCTGTCTCAATACTTACTTGTGTTCTTACAGTCTCTCATATAAACTTAGTTCCCTATTTGATCTGTTAAGTGTTCTAATACTATCCTCATTGTGAGACTAATTGTATTGACCATCCCTTAACCGGTACAGCACAAGTCTTCTAATATTCCCAGCCATATCTCAAAATCTTCGGGATTATCAGGGTAGATTTGGTCCACCACATGTAGAAGACTATAAAAGGTTCGGTAAAACAATTGAAGCTGAATAAAGATGATTTGCTCAAGATCTGTCATGCAAAATGGAGATGTCTTGCGAATCCAAGATGTCGCGCGAAAAGGGAATCCGTGCGACAAGCTTAGTCACGCGAGAATCTATGTGATTAGTATAAATAGATTTGTTTTTCGTTTTTGTTAGTAGTTTTAAGTTCTAAGTTTTTCTTTTCGCATTGTAATCACTTGGTGCAGTTTGCACTAGATTGTAATTATCAGATTATCATTTGAATCATTTTGATCTCTTATTATTTTTCTTCCAATCTCAATTACATTCCGCATTCTTGAGATTGAGATCTTGGTTTATTGTTCTTGGGAATTACTAAGTTTTACAATTGGTATCAGAGCATTTGGCTCTAGAACCAAGATTAGAAGAAGTTTTTTGATTGATTTGATACGTTCTTCATCTTGCTTATTCATTCGGTTACTTGAGAGTTCAATTTGGAGTTGTTGTGCTGCTGAAAATTCGAGGAATTTGATCAATTGGATTGAATTTGTAAAATTTGATTGAGCTTTAATCAAATTTGAACTTAAAATTAAAAGATAACTGATAAACTTGAACTAAAATGAATTAAATTGGAACTAATCATGAATCTGAGGTAAGAAATTGGAAAACTGGTTGTGTGTGAAAAATCGGTATTTTTAGCACGCAAAAACTTCACTTTGGCACAAGCAGTTATTTTACTTTTCACATGATTTCGCTTGGTTGACAAGTGGGAATCTCACACGAAACTGGTTCTCACGCGAAAGTGGTTGTTGCGTGATTTGAATTTTCGCACGAAAAGTTTGTTTTTTGGTTCACTTAACACATGTGTTCATCAACACCTAATTTGAAGCATCTTACTGCATCTCTTCATTTAGACACTAAAATTGACACTGGGAATAAGCCACCTAGACTTCTCAGTGAGGATGATTATGCTGATTGGGCTTATAGGTTCGAGAATCATGTTAACTATACTGAACCTAAGATGTGGAGGTCAATCAAGTATGGTCCTTATATCCCATTGTACTAGAATGATAAACGGGAGATGGTTAAGAAACCTGAACATTTGTAGGATGAGGATGATATGAAGAAATTGGAGCTAGATGACAAGGCATATGCTGCTATCACTATGGCCTTAACCACTGAAATCTTTCACAAGTTTAAAGAATTCAGAGGAGCGAAGGTTTTATGGGATGCTTTGGAAACTCAAATCATGGGAAACAAAGACATGAGGAAAAGCAAGAAAGATATACTGAATCAAGAGTTTAACATGTTTAATCATGTTGTGGGAGAATTGTTAGATGTTCAGATAGCCAGATTTGTGAAACTGGTTATGAAAATGAAAAGTGCTGGAATAACAATGGAACCAATCATGGTTAACAAAAAGCTACTGAATTCACTTCCTTACAGTTGGAATCACAACTGTACTCTGATCAAAAGAACAAAAGACTTGTATACACTTCCTCTAACTGATTTAATATCCACTATCAAGTCTTATGAAATGGATGATAAGCAGAGAGCTGCAAATCATTTGAGTTCTTTGGGTGCTGAAGCAACTGCTCTATATGCTAAAATGGCTAGTAATCCTAATTACTATGTCAGTTATACTCAGATGTGTCAGCAACAGCAAACAGGAAGTTCAGCATCTCCAGAAATTCAACCAGTTATGAACCCACAAGTTCAAATTCCAGCTATTCAACATTATTCCCCCATCATTCATCAACAAATCCCTCAAACTTCACCTCCACAGAGTATTCAACAAGCTTATGTTGCTACCACAAATCCTTCAAAACAACTGTTCAGATTGCTGAGGAACATCTTGCATTATTCACTACTTTCATGTCAAGTTATGAAGCATTCATGGCTGGAAGACTTACTGCTCCAAATATTTTGATTGATGATCTTCAACAATAAACCCTGATGATGTTGAAGAAAATGATATTAAATATCAAATGGCAATGGTGGTGTACAGGGCTAAGAATTTTGCTAGAAGAACTGGAAGGAAGATGTTTGGAGTAAATAACTCTAGCAAAATTGGCTTTGACAAGTCTAATCTAAGGTGTTACAACTGTGATAAAGCAGGACATTTTGCTAGAGAATGCACTGAACCTAAGTCCGGTCAAGCTGAAGGAACCAAAAGAATGGTCACTGTGGAGGTTGAAACTAAGAAGGATAAAGCAAGTTCATTTGGAGGTAACAAAGCATTAGTTTCACAAACTAATGCTGAGTATGATTGGTCAGATCAGATGGAAGCACTTGATTTAAAGTTATCTACAGCTTTGGTTGCTTAGATTGTTACTGAACCAGAGGAGGATGAGAATTTGTTTGCTGAATTTGTATCAGATGAGTTATTGGACGGTGTGTTTGTTGAGAAGGAAGCAGAGAAGGAAGAAGTTAAAGTTGATGAAAGTGCTGTGAAGGAAGAGAAGGTTGTTGATAAGAAGAAAGAAATGGAAGAGAACACTGTTGAGCCTCCAGTCAAATACAAGTTTGAAGATTCAAAGACTGTCGATGTTGCTCCAGTGGAAGAACAAGTTGATGCAATGAAAGCATTTATGGTGAAGAATATTGAAGTATCAGAAGGAGGAAGCTCAAAATCAAAGGTATATGATGATTTATGCACAAATATATGTATTAAGAAAGTTCAAAGGTACAGAGTTCATAATGAGAACTTGATAATGGAAGTTGAAAAACTTCAATATCAAGCTCAAAAACACAAGTCAAATGAAAAGATTTTTAAAGAAAAACTTGAAGGTCTAAATAAAACGGTGTACAACTTATAATTAAATCTTCATGATAAAGAATGTACAAATAATGATTTGACTAACAGAAATAATGAACTCGCCTTAGAATCAATCGACTCAACAGTGAACTAGCCTCGGCTAAATTGACCGTTGAAAAGTTTGAACTTTCATCAAACATGGTTGAAGGTATTATAAAATCTCAAATGACTCAGAAAATAAAGGAGGAAAATGTGGTGTTGGATTTTCAAACATCGCTCCACCTATCAATCATGATTATTCATGTTTGCCTTCGTCTGATATCATTTCTGATTGTTATATGAGTTATGGGATAGGTTTTTCACCTTTCTCAGACTTAAAACCTTCAGTCAAAATAAATTTGACTGTTGATCCTATCACAATAACAAAAACTAAACAATCAACTGAAAATTTTTGTGCAGATAATTTGAAGGTGGATGGTTTGGTTGAAGAGTGGGAAAGTGATAGTGATTGTGAGAATGAAAGAGAGAGTTTGCAAAATAAGAATGTAAACGATTTCAAATCTGATTGTAATCAAACTTCATTGAGGAATGAAAAGAATGTTGATTTAAATGAAACAAAACCAAATATCAACTGTAATTTGAATAAAAGTCAAAAGGCTAATCATAAAGTTAATCTTGAAAAAGATTTTAAAAATAGATTTGTTTCTAAAGGTTTAATTGAAGATGAAGATTATATTTTTAAAGAAACGAATTTTCGATTCTTTAAAAATAATCTTCATTAGAAGGCTAATCCTGTGAAACAAGATATGTGTAGCCCAGATGTGCTAAAGACTGGTACTTCTTCATCAATTCTGAAACTTCAAAAGCCTGGTCCCTCTCTAGCATCAATTCGAATAACAAAGCCTGGTCCTTCTCCAGCACAATCTAAGACTGGTCCAATTCCAGCATCATCCGTTAAAACAATCAAACAGATAAACCTCACATTACAAGTGTTCTTAAATCACCCATTTCCTCGAATCTGTCTAAGATGAACAAGCAATTATACAATGAAGTAAAGATTCGAGAGACTGTGCAGAAAGTTAAACCAAAATGTCAATCTGATTTTGGTTTTTATGACAATTTTCATAATTGTCATCCACAGTTTGTTTTCCATACACAACAACGGAAACGTTATCAGTGTGGAAACATATATCATCTTGCAAATAATTGTCCATATCGACAACAATCACTAAGCAAACAACGATTTCATAATTCTATTGCTCATAATAGAAAAGTGTTTTTCACTCGTGGAAAATTTTCAAAACCTTTGAAAACAAAAGCTGAGTATGCTAATGATGTCGAAAAGAACCAAAATTTGACAAATGATTTACAAAACAACATTAAATTGAGAAGTGTTAAAGAAAAGATTGATGTGCAAAGCAAATACAACAATCTCAAATCATTTTTCTAACTGCAACACATACTATGCTCAAGTCTTGTTTGACTTGGGTACCAAAGACTAAGTAATTCTTTTACTTATGCAGGAACGACCGCAAAAGATCATTGAAAGCTTATGGCATGTAGACAGTGGTTGTTCAAGACACATGACAGGAAACTTATTTTTCCTTCAAGATGTTCAGTCATACAATGGAGGAAGGTTAATTTTTGCCGGTGACAAAGGAGGTCGTATTACTAAACGTGGTACAGTTAAAAATGGTGTCCTAAGTTTCGAAAATGTCAATTTTGTTGAGGAATTAAAACATAACCTGCTAAGTGTGTCTCAAATTTGTGACAAACAATATTCTACACACTTTACTAATAAAGAATGTTTAATCATAAAATCAGGTTTTGTAATTACTGATAACTGGGTTTTGATGAGGACTCCGAGAGACAACGATACATATCTTCTTGATATGAATTGTTCTAATTCTTTGGTAACAGCTTCTTGTTTATTATCCAAAGCCTCGGAGAATGATTCAATGTTATGGCATCATTGGTTGGGACACGTAAATCTTAAAAACATGAATAAACTAGTACGTGGAAATCATGTCATTGGTTTACCTGAAAAGGAATTTCAATTAAATGAACATTGTCTGTCATTTTCAAAGGGTAAACAACATAAACTTCCTCATAAACCAATTGCACACAACTCAATCGAATCAATCTTACAACTCTTACACATTGATCTATTCGGTCCAGTGAGTGTTTTAAGTTTGGGTCGACGATCTTATTGTTTGGTTGTTACTGATGACTTTTCAAGATTTACTTGGGTGTTTTTCTTAGCATCTAAGGATGAGACTCCACATCTATTGATTAAATTCATTAATCTGGTGGAGAATCAGACAGATAAGAAGGTAAAATGCATCCGAAGTGACAATGGAACAAAATTTTGTAATCAGACGTTGAATGAGTTTTGTGAATCTAAAGGCATTGCAAGACAATTCAGTGCTGCAGGCACTCCACAACAAAATGGAGTTGCTGAACGAAGGAATAGAACACTCATTGAAGCTGCTCGAACTATGATATCTGCTGCCAAATTACCATTATTCTTTTGGGCTGAGGCGGTAAACACTACATGTTATGTTCAGAATCGTGTTCTAATAAATAAATGATTAAATATGACTCCTTATGAAATTTTTTATAAACACAAACCCAAAGTCAAATATTTTAAAGCCTTTGGTTGTTGTTGTACTTTGTTACACACAACTGAATCAACCTCAAAATTTTCTAAAAAGGCTGATGAATGTTACTTTGTGGGATATGCAGTTAATAAGGTTGCATATCGGGTTTATAATAAAAGAACAAGACAAATAATTGAGTCATTTAATATTGATTGGCACGAGCTTAACATAACTGATGCAGGATCAGCTCCATCATGGGTTTATGATTATGAATCATTTTTCATAAATTTTAAAATTTCTAAACCTTCGTCTGCAGATGCTAATTCTCTATCATTATCTTTGGAAAACAAAATCATTGAGGAAATTCCATCTATCATAACTGATAATTACGCAATTCCATCGTCATCCAAGAGTATTCCTACTGATTCTATGCATGTGTCTGAAAATTCTGGTTTACCAGACGATCTTTCAGATCAGATCCACAATCAGGAGCCAGAAGAATTACTGAATTTACCATTGTCTGCATCATCTTCTTCAGAGACTATTGATACTCCAATTGAAGTCATTCAAGTTCCATCTGAAGAATCTCCAAATGTGTCTACTGCTTCTGAAAATCACATTTCAGATGACACTTTTGAAGAAAATATTATTTATCAATCTAGAATCTCTGAAGAACTGAACGCAAATGTTGAACATCTCACTAACTTGAAAGATGAGATTATTGCAGATGATATTCCTCAACTAAGAATTCATAAAACTCATCCAACTGAAGCAATAACTGGTCCGTTACATGAAGGTGTAATAACCAGAAGTCGTTGCAGGGGCAGTTGACACATGTTTGTATGCTTGCTTTCTATCACAGATAGTGCCAAAGAATGTTGAAATGGCACTCAAGGAAAATAGTTGGATAGAAGCTATGCGAGATGAGTTGATGCAATTTAAGAAGCTGAATGTTTGGCATCTTGTAGAACTTCCAAAAGATAAGCTTCCGATTGGAACAAAATGGATATTTAGGAACAAAACGGATGAAAAGTGTGTTATAGTTCGAAACAAAGCACGTCTTGTGGTGCAGGGATTTTATCAAATTGAAGGATTGGATTATGAAGAAGTGTATGCTCCAATTGCACGACTTGAAGCAATACGCATTTTCTTAGCCTTTGCTTCTTACATGAATTTTAAGGTGTATCAGATGGATGTCAAAACTGCTTTCTTATACGGGGAAATGAAGGAAGAAACCTATGTTTGTCAACCTCCTGGATTTAAAGATCCAGATCATCCTGATTATGTCTACAAATTAGATAAGGCGTTATATGGTTTACATCAAGCACCTCGTGCTTGGTATGCAACTCTGACTGAACATTTGCTTGCAAATGGTTATTCACGAGGAGCAATTGATCAAACATTATTCATTCGTAAATCAGGCATGACATCATTCTGGTCCAAATCTATGTCGATGATATCATTTTTGGGTCTACTAATGAAAGTATGTGCAAAGAGTTTGAAGAAGTGATGAAAAGAAATTCGAGATGAGCTCTCTTGGTGAAATTTCATTTTTCTTGGGTATTCAAGTTAATCAGACTGAAACTGGTATTCTCATTCATCAAGAAAAATATGTTCAGACTATATTAGAGAAATACAAGTTTCAGGATTCCAAATTAGCTCCAACTCCTATGTCTTCTCGTCCTACTCTCACTCCAGATCCATTAGGAGAATCAGTTGATCAACATCTGTACAGATCAATGATTGGTTCGCTCATGTATCTTACTACAAGCAGGCCGGATATCATGTTCCCTGTTTGTCAGTGTGCCCGATATCAAAGTGATCCAAAAGAATCACGCATGAAAGCTGTCAAGCGGATTTTGAAGTATCTCAAGGGTCAACCAAAACTTGGTCTCTGGTATCCTCGAACTTCCGATTTCAATTTATTTGCTTATACTGACAGTGATTATGGTGGTTGTAATTTAGACAGGAAATCGACTACAGGAGGATGTCAATTTCTAGGCAACAGACTCATTTCCTGGCAGTGTAAAAAGCAGAACACTGTTTCCACATCCACTGCCGAAGCTGAATATGTGGCTGCATCGAGTTGTTGTTCCCAGCTTATCTGGATTCAACAACAACTTCTTGATTTCTTGAACAATCACAATGAGTCTAAGTACTTCTTGATTTCTTGATTTCTTCACAAAAAGATTTTTCATTTTTAATAAGGAATAAAATTGTAATTGTTTTCTTTTTCTTTAAAAGAACAATCACAATTTTAGGGGAGAAATTAGAAAACAAGTTTTGAAAAATATTTTTGGTTTTAGGGGGAGTCAAGATTGAATAAATTGTTAAAAAGAAATTTTCATGATTAAATGAGAAATGATATTACACAGTTTAAAACGAGTCTAAGTACTTTTAAAGGCTTACATATAAAAAGACTTGAATTATGTTTGATATGTCAATAGGCTTTGCTTTTAGAAATGAAAAGATCATAAATGAGTGAGTAAACTTGAAGTAAAGTAATATGAATTAGTGGGGAACATATCAAGATTCTGTGAAAATACCAAAAATGTTCTAAAACAGACTGAGAGTTATCTTCTTGTCATACTCAAGCCTGTTATTGTTTGATTCAGCGATTATTATATATAATATGTGTATATATATATATAAAAGAAAATACAAAAAGACATGCAAAAAGAATCAAAATATATAAAGAAAATAAATGAGCAAAAAGATGCCAAAAAGACCATATAGGAGATAAGATGCCAAAGAGCATAAATCAAAAGATATGTCTAAAGACATACATACTATATGGTATATATATTTTCTATTTTGAGAAAATTTTCTGATCACGGAAGGCAAAATCAAAAGATGGGGCATGTAAGTCCGGATGGCTTGTAAGTCCTAAACATCTTGAGAGGGCAGACGTAAGTCCGGATGGCTGTTTGTAAGTCCTTAAACTTGTTAATATTTCGTGTATGAGATATTTCTCAGGCTAGTTATGCTCAAATAGATATACTTTAGGAATAAACAAATGGTATCACTGACCAACAATACATGGTTTAAGTCAATTTGGGATGACTTGAAATCTCAACAGCGTCTTGAAGACTAATAAGTATTTTACAGGAATTCTGATTGTGGGATCCACTGAATTTATATAAAATCACCCAAAACATGATAAATATCACTCCTTATGGTTTCTAAGTAAAGACTGAAGTATAAGTTTAAAATGAACAAAATATATTGACAATCAACTTAACCAGTTTCTTTTAAATAAAGCTGGACAGAGTCTCGACTTGACAAAGAACTATATGATCTCATTATGAAATTTCTTACAAGATAACTTTGATAAATAAACAATTTAGATCTTGATTCTTTATATGTGTTCATTATTTTGTTATTTTGTTTTGTTATCATTTTGTTTTGTTTTTGTTTTATTCTGTTTTAAGAAAAATAAATCACAGATAATATTTTAAAAAATTGAAGATTCATTAAATTAATTGGTCACTTGGTAAATAAAACATTTTGTTTTGATTCATAATTGATAATAAAAGTTTTTGAAAGATGTGAAAATTTGAAAAGTTGAAAAAATTCTCTAAGTGTTAAAACATAGTCGCGCGAAAAGGTGAGTCGCGCGAATGGTCAGTCGCGCGAAAAGATTTGTCGCGTGACACTATTGACTTATAAATATCTTTGTTGAAAACGAAATCACTTTTCGCTCACTATTCACATCCGAAACCACTTTTCGCACAAATCCATTTTCTTGATTTCTGAAGAGTACTTCGTGTAATAAACACTCATTAGTTCACATTTCATCACACTTTGAGATTGAAAGGTAATTTTGATTCAAAAGATTACAAAAGAGTTCAAATCATAAAAGGAACTTAACCAGTTTAAACTAAAATCTAATCAAATGAACTTAAACGTTAAAATTGACATATGAAATGAACCCTGTGGACATAGGCGATGATTAGGGAATGATTTAATTTGTTCAAAATCAAATTTTGAAGATTAATTTGAACACAGTCCTGCGCGAATCGCGTATGAAATGAACAGATGCGAAAATGACTTTTCGCATAAATTTTGCTTTCGCATGGAGCTTTCGCGTGACTGTTGATTTCGCATGAAATTTAAATTTTTCACATGACAGTTTATTTTGATAAGTTTCCACACGAAATTTATTTTCGCATATCAATTGATTTTGCTTAATAAGTGTTTTCGCACGAATGATTTTAACACGTGAAAACAACTTTCGCGCGACTGAGACTTTTGATGCTGAAATTTTTTTAGTGTGAAAATTTTCTTGTGTGTGCTTAAGTTATGTCAATTTTACTTATCTTGTTTGTTTATGTAATTGCAGATAGCACAAATGATTTTCAACAAAAATCATAACTGTGTAGCATATTTGGATAAAGTACCAGAGGGGAAGGAGCTATTTACTTCTATGATTGAGGGGTTGAAGAATTCTCGGATTGTTTATGCTATTTCTACTGATCCTAACATTTACTCTGAGTTGATTGACTCATTTGGAATACTGCTACGTTAGAGAAGGATGGATCAGGACATCCAATCATTACTGCTACTGTTAAAGAAAAGAGAGTGATTGTTTCTCAGGCTATTCTCAACAGAGTATTACTATTTGATGATCTGGAGGATACACCAACTAGATTAGAAGACAATGTTGTGATAGATTGTCTGATAAGAATGGGTTATGAGTACAGATATCCAAGCTTGGAGAAGAAATGGTTACCACCGTACTGGAAATACTTATTCCATGTGGTAATTCATTGTCTAAGCAATCTCAAGGCAGGAATGGATAGTCTGAGTGCAATGTTTAGATCATTGCTGGTATCTCTTGTGGATGACATTCCGTTCAGCATTTCTGGAGCTATCTTTCAGGAAATGCAGAGGAATGCTACTGCAAATCCTGGAAAGAAGTTCATCATGTATCCACGTTTCATACAGTTGGTGATTAATGATGCCTATCCTGAGCTTGCTACACTCAGATCTCCCAAGTATGTTGTTCAGACCATTAAGAAGGAGATATTTACTCATCTGACTGGATCACGAGGGAATAAGTGCTCAGGAGAAAGCTTTGCAAAGATTGGTCGATTTGCTAAGATATATGATAGTGACAGAGATGTAGAAGGAGATGTTACTACTGATGATGTACAGACGGGTACTTCTACATCTGCTGCAAGAAAGGATATTGATGAAGAGATAGAAAGATTGTTTGAAGATGATTCTCAGCAGGGTGAAAGAATAGAAGGAGATGTTCACTCAGCATCTAGTTTTGAGACGATGAGTGACCAGATTGGAAACGTGCCGTATGTTCTTCAGCTAGATACTACTCCATCTACTCCTACTTCCTCCAGGAAACAATTGTTGATGAAAGAGACACAGATTATGTTCCTGAGGAATCACTAAGTACATCTATGAGGCTAAAAAGGATGGCTAAGAGGAAAGATTTTCCTACAAGGAAAGGAGGAAGAAGAGGTGTAATACCTAAGTGACCAAGAACACAAGTTGAGACCTCTGAGATTGAGCAGACTGCCACTATAGGAGTTCTTGGATCATCTGAAAAAGTTGTAGAAGAACAGGAGACACAAGCAGAGATTGATTATATTGTTCCTGAAACAGGTTCTGAGCCTATTGTTACCGAGACGTTTACTGCTCCAGAAACAGGTTTTTCCACTCCTCCTAGATAGGACAACTTGGAGTTTGATGTTGATACTTTCCTGAACACTCCACCTGAGTTCAGAGGAAGAGAAGAATCTTCAAGTGCTCCTCAATCTTCATCTATTACTTTGGAAGAAAGGGTGAAGAATCTTGAGAAAGAAAGTTATGAGAATGTCAAGATTATTTCTGAGTTGAGGAAGGAAAATGAGGAGAAAACTAAAATGATTACAATGATTCACTTGGACTCAAGCATAAAGGATTCAAGGATCATATCTCTTGAGATTCAAATGAAGAATGTCATTGATTATTCAGCTGGTTTGGAGAGACAGTTACAGGAGCTGAGAGAGTTTATCTCTCAAACATATTTCCATCAACCTCAGGTTGTACGTTCTACAACTGTGGTTGGTGAGACGAGCAGGTGTTCTCCAAGTCCATCTCCTGCAGCTGATTTACAAGAAGTGGAGAGAGTCACCGAAACTAACACTACAGAGGCACAACCAAATGTTAGTGTTACACCTACAGCTTTTGTTGAGCCTGAGCATATGATGCCTATTCCTGTTGCAAATGAAGAAGAAGATGATGATTTGGTTGATTACGGTGATTTGGATGATGACTTAGATGATGACTTAGATGATGATGATGATGAAGATAATGATGATGATGACAATGATGGTGGAGATGAGGGTGATAATCATGATGATAATGATGCGAATGATGATGATGATGATGGAGGAGATGTTGGTGGTTTATCTTCTAATCCAACTGGTGACACTAGCACTGACAATGTCTCAGGACCAAGTGCTAGTGATCCAGAAGGATATGAACCGTTGGACCCTGCCACTGAACACTTATACGAGAAAAAGTTATATTCATTTCAGCAATCTGCATCTACTGGAGCTACAGAAGAAGAATTTGGCTTATTTGATGATGTGGATGAGCCAAATGAGTATACAGATATCTTTAGAAACAACCTACAAGACTTATTTAAAGACATTAATCTGGAAGAAGGAGAGATCCCAATAGAGTGTGTAAGTGAACCAACTCCAACTGCTACAATACAAAAGGATGCTACAGGTCAAATTGCTTTATACACCAAAGGTGGACTACAGTTCCGAGCACCACCACCTCCTACAGAAACTCACTTTTTGTTCGTATCAAAACCAAAAGATAAATATGGTGAGATATCTCATGTGCTTAGCTGGGCATATGATGGAGAGAAAAAGATGTATGTGATCAAGAGAAGGAATGCAGAGATTGATTACCTAAAGAGCACTCAAGATTTTCATACATTACGAGCTACTGATTTATATACAATGGGTAAAGTTCCATTTTTCAATGAGAACAATCATGGAGAAGCTGAACTGATGAGGTCTAAAATTAGAAGAGAGATAAAAAATAATTTCAAAGATTTCAGAACCGCAAAATCAAAGGTGATTGATGACTCTTCCAGAATAGATGAAAACACCAAAGCTCCAATGAAGATAAGAGTTTATCAACATCCTAAGTACATAAAGAAAGTTCCAGTTTATGCTCCTGTTCCTCCAAATTCGTTAAAGCAATTTATTTCTTGGAGTTGTGAAAAGGATTCAGGTCAGGCTGTGATCAAGTGTGTTGATAGATCACACAGAATCATTAATCCAGCTGACTTAATGAAGTTTATCAAAGAAGACTTGAATAAGCTACTACATTGTCCTATATCAGCTAACGAGTCAGTTTATTTTCTATCTTGCCAGTACGTTTGGATGACAGATCGAATTCTGAGAAATAAGTGGTATGCATATTCCGGATCTTACAAGAAATCAAATGTGGATTTTGACTAAGATTGTTTCACCGAACCTAGGGGAGATTGTAGAAGACTATAAAAGGTTCGGTAAAACAATTGAAGCTGAATAAAGATGATTTGCTCAAGATCTGTCACGCGAAATGGAAATGTCTTACGAATCCAAGATGTCGCGCGAAAAGGGCATTCGCGTGACAAACTTAGTCACGCGAGAATCTATGTGATTAGTATAAATAGATTTGTTTTTCGTTTTTGTTAGTAGTTTTAAGTTCTGAGTTTTTCTTTTCGCATTGTAATCACTCGGTGCAGTTTGCACTAGATTGTAATCATCAGATTATCAATTGAATCATTTTGATCTCTTGTTATTCTTCTTCCAATCTCAATTACATTCCGCATTCTTGAGATTGAGATCTTGGTTTATTGTTCTTGGGAATTACTGAGTTTTACACCACATGTGTTATCGATTCTTTAATGTCTTCAACGAGTGATTAGCGTACACTTTGTCATTAACACGCCCCTATAACAAAAACATGTAGAACAAACAAATTATGATAATAATTCAGAATATAGTTTAGGATGTTGGACTTATCACACATTCTACTTTATCAAATGTAATCCAGAATGCTAATCGGGATTTTCACTAGGGCTGAAAGTTTTTGACACAAACATGTTAACATGATACGACACGACACGAAGTTTAAAGATTCCATGTTTGAGCTAAACAGCTTTCATGTCTTAAACAGATTAACCCGTAAAGACATGATAAATTCCGTGCCGAAATAGATTAAATGCCGTTTAACCTGTTTAAAAACTTGTTTATAGTTTTTACTTTTAAAAATAATTAATTATACATAATATTATAACCTAACCCTACTTCCCTTCCAGGCTTCCACTTCAACAATCCACATTCCAAAAATCGCTCCTCTCCACACCACACATCCCTTTTAAGATTATTTCATCCCCATCACAAACCTGACAGATGACGTCCAACGAGTCGGCGACAACGTTTCGGGTGACCGTCACTAGCCACTCACCCTCATCATAAAACATGACATTGGTCGGTCCCTTATAGTTGCTCGCTGCGCTTATCCCTTCAAGTTGCTCGGTTGCGGGTGTGTGAAACCACGACGCACATCCAACAAGCCTGCCATAGTCGACTAGTCATCGTTGGTCACAGCGGACCACCCCTATAGTCGACTGACCAACATACCATAGTTTGAATCTGGTAATGAACCCATATTGCTAAGTTTTGTTTGACTTGGTACTCACAATCATCATTTTTGTTTCATTAAACAGATTTTCTAAACATGTGATATTACATGTGCTTCTAAACAGGTTTCTGAACAGGTCATTTTATGTAACCTATTTCTTAACAAGTTCGTGTTCGCGTTTGAAAAAAATAACATGATAAGTTATCGTGTCGTGTTCATGTCTGCCATGTCAGATCATCATGTCTTATCGTGTGGTGTATTATCATGTCGTGTTTAACCTGTTATGACAGCCTTTATTTTCACCCATAACATAATATATTAGTTATCAATGTTATCAATCTTATCTATTAATATGAGTAATTAATGCATAGGATTGGTCCTCACTATTTTTAGTCTAACAAATATATGTATCAGATTTGTCGCCTATTTTTATGCTCTCAGTTGAAAAAATAATTAATAAAAGGGCGTACCTAGTGCTGCAAAGAGCTCCCGCGTTTTCGCAGGGTCCAGGGAGGGTCCGTCCCATTTAAGGGAAGATGTACGCGGTCTTTCCCCCACATTTTGTGGGGAGGCCGTTTCTACGGATCGAATCTGAGACCTTCGGTCCCTTAGGAACAGCTTTTACCGCTGCGCCAAGGCCCGCCTTCTGAAAAAATAATTAATAAACAATTAAATTAAACAAATACACGTTTATCCTCAGTATGCGTATTTTAATAGTTTAATTATGAATTGTTAATTATTATTATTGTAATCAATAATAACTATTATTCTAGGATTATGAACTCTCAAGCATAATTTGTTCTAATGTTTAAACGTATTGATTTATTTACGTTTTTTATTGTATGACGCTAAATGATCAACTTCACTAACAGTACCATCTTATATCTTATGTTGATGTTTGGGTATATCAAGTTAAACAAAATTCCTACTCACAAATCAAACTTGATAAAGGCCTTCGAACATGATCCCAATCCTTACAGAATCTTGATCATATATAATTTTACTCCATGGTTGATTTTATTATGAAATCAAATATTCATTAAGTCTCATGCTAACTTTTGACATTTGCTTCGACACTCCGCAAGAGATTTAAGAAAATATTTAAATTCTACATAATAAGAAGAAAGCTCATACCATAAGGCCAATGCTTAAAAGTAATAAGCTTGCTCTATCTCATGAAAAAACTCAACCTTCTTTGCAATTGTAAGATGAAATAGACATTGTGAATTAATAATTATTCATATTTGTTAGTAAAATAATATTTATAATGAGTTTGCATTCTTCTATGTGTGAGGATTACACACATAGAAGAATGCAAACTCATTATAAATATTATTTTACTAACAAATATGAATAATTATTAATTTACAAACGATGTGGCTGACGATAAAGCTAGTTAAGTCTGTAGCCAATAACTTAAAAATCAACCACATTTTATTATATAATACTTTCATGGATGACAACACGTTGTGGCTGACGATGAAGCTAGCTAAGTCTGTAGCCGATAATGCAGAGAGCATATTGCAGAGAGCATATTGCAGATAACGGTGACGGTGAGAGCGGGAGATGGTCGAAAATATATCTTTTAACGGCTTAGGATTTCACTTTTATATTAAGTGTAGAATTCTTTATTAGGTTGATTGATCAAGTATGCATAAATATAATTATATATTTGTATATAATGGGTCAAATCTACTAGAGCACTGCGTATAAACTATATATACATATTAATTCGATCCGAACCGAACCGAGCGGACCTTTGCTCGTGCTTGGCTCATTTACAAACCAATCCGAGCCGATCGGCTCGTTTACAACCGAGCAAAACTTCGAACGAGTATTTTTCGAGCAAATTCCGAATGAACGTCAAGCAAGCGTCGAGCGTCGAGCGGTTTGAACAGCCCTAATTACAACAAATCAAACTGTATTAAAAATAAAGCTAAAATGAATGAGATGTTGATACTCAAAGTTAATGGAATAAATGAAAATGGTTGGTTTTATCCCAATAGGTGGAGTGATAATACAAACCTTGAAGTGGTGGAGTATATAAGGGGTTTTTTTGTCCCACCTTGAAAGACTAATAAACCTTTGGAATTTAATTCTTAATGATCAACAAGTAGAAGATTAACCCAATGTTAATGACTAGACATTTGGAATGAATATCTTAATAATCACCATGTACAAGATTAACTTAGTGTTAATTACAAGACTTTTGGTATGACTTTCTTAAAACTATTACAGGCACATACATTATATAAAAGGATATGTGTCTTGTTGCAGTTCGGATAATTTTAATAATCCACAAAAACCACACTACTCAAACCAAAAGTAAAGACTCGTACTTCCATCTTCAAGATCATTACTTCTATTTTTCCATCTTTTTAAAACACTTTTTATCCAATATGACCTTGGATGCGAGAACATCTCCGGCAATACAAACGTACTGTTTTAGTTATTTTATCCTATGGGACAGGCGTGTTCGTCCGAGAAGAGACGCGTAATATGTTTTAAGTGGCATCTTTTGAATAAAATTCCTTAACCATCACTTAAGTTTTTGCTTCATTGATTGCGTAGACATAAGAAAATTGTGAAGAAACTATAGGATTTCAAGATTCAAGTGAACAAAAAAATCTTTTACTTCCTTTTGAAGGCTACGGTTTGAAGTGGATTCAATTAATATAAATTATGTTATTTGGTACCTTATATTTGTATGCAGTATTACACTTTTGTGTTTTCTATCAATAAAGTTATTAATATTTTATTAATTATTATTAAAAGTAAATCCATGTCCTACAAACTTAAAATATATTTTCTTGAGATTGCTATAACAATCTTAAAACCTTATAACTAAGAATTTTGGGTTCATGAAAAGAAAAATATAAATTATTTGAGCTTTTTTGGTTTAAAAATCTTTCAAATATATATTTTTGAGAAAAATGTTGTTTTGTATTTGATTGCAGACGCATATCCTTTTCCATTCGCGTCTTTTGTCTAAACTGGAATCTGCGGTGAAAGATCAAAAGATTTTCAGGTATCATCCTTTCTTCACTCGCCCGTTATAGACAAGATTGGGTACAGGTCGAATGCCTTGTCTTCATTTTTGGCTTTAAGTAAACGATCGTTGATCGTTTATTTTCTAACATATTTGCTAGAATTGGTTTAGGCTATAAACAATTTTACTAAATTGTTTAAAGTAAATGATTAGATTTCTAATGTGTGTGTTATAATTCGATTTGTTATATAGCAAATGTTTTATGTAACCGTTTTACATCTAACAAACATGTTAGTGTTTACTATTATTAACAAATAATAAGTGTTTCTCTAAAAGAATGTTATGTGTAAGCATGTTATTCAAATTTGAGAGGAACAAAAAGTGATTTATGAAAAAATCTGAGATGATGTTAATGCCAACATGACTGTTTGCATTCTTCAAACCATGAAGTGTTTATAAAATGTTTTATATAAACACTTAGTGTCTAACATGTGTGTTAGAACTAGTATTATGAAAGTTAAACTTTCTAAATGCTTTGATTTTAGAAATCAATATATACATAGTTTATCTTAAACTATATATATAATTGTTTGAGTGCTACTAATTGTGAGTGGATGATTATTTAAACAATCTGATATTTGGACAGCTTAGTGACTCTTCAAATCATGAGTATTAACTTATGGTTATAAGCAATGTCAAACAAACTTAATCAAAGTGCAAGACAGATAGGGGGAAAAGTCATTTAAGAAACAACCCTTATGGTATATGAAAATGGTGATTGAGATAATCTCCTAATTTGTGTAGAAAGGGAGTACCTTCTCTTGCCCCATTAGGAAGTTGGATGATTATGCATTGTACCCTAAAGTATGGCATTTTAATATGAGGGCTACAAGCACTACCCTGTCGGAAACTTCCATGACTTTTTCTAATACCTTTTTAATGTGGGGGTGACTTGCACTTGATGTACTTGAATCTTTGACGATAAGGATTCATGTAATCCGAATATGATAGTGCAAACACATGACCAAATAAAGTACGTGAAGGTTGTAAGAAGTTCATCTAACTAGGTTAGATTTAGTGTCTAGTGACAAAAGACACAGTGAAGTAGTGTTTAGTTGAAATGCAATTGTATCTTTCAATGATATAATTGATACGTACAGGTTTGAGGAAATTGTCTTGAAAGTTAACCATGTGCAAAAGATAAGAACACACCATAATAATTAATCTTTATTGTAAGTTATCTATGGTGACTTGATGAAGTCAAAGATAAAACTTTGGTTTAAAAAACATGTGGGTTGATAAGTGATTAAGTTGTGGAATAAGACCAAACCCTATTGATAAAGGTATGTGAAGGAAACCTAAAATTGTTGATTGAAAATCCTAAGATTTAGGTTTAATAGTATAACCTACTCACATATCTAAAGGTGGTCACTATGAAGGCATAGTTGACATGTAAGCTAATATATATGGTAATATATGTATCCCTTAAACTATGATGGGAGTTTAAATACTTCCTAGTCCATTCCTTAACCGTTAATGACTGTGTTAGGATAAATATGATATTTGGTTAATGACTTGTGTAAATCAAGAAAACCGTAATATTTTAAAAGATTTGAGATAAATCACCTATGTGAAAGACAAGTGGGGTAGCTTTGAATGGAATTGTAGGGCGTGTAATTTCTAGAGCTTTACAAAACAAAGCTAGTGTTTTATTACTATTATTGGACATGATAATGAGGGGATGGCCCAGCTAGGGGAAATGTTGTGTAAAAATACATTGCCGTCTCTGTTTACAACCATTAGTTTAAGGACATCAAGCTTACTATTGGTACAAAGTCTAAGTGTATTTTACAAGAGAAGGTTTAAGGTGAATAACTATATCTCTCATGCAAGATTCAACTGTCTAGGTTTCACTGGGATTTGGTGTTTTGATTGTAACACTCTGAAATTTATTAAAAAAGAAGGGAAAAGGAAAATAAATAAAAAAGAAAAGATAATGGGCACAAGTGGAGGGGGATAAAGTATGCAAAGTAAAAAAAACATATTATTTAATGTTTTTAAAGGTATGGCCTGTAGGATTCTGTGTGCCCAAGACACTTAGAATATTGATGTGGTTAGTACGTTATGATCCAAGTCGGGTTATACCCAATAACAAGCTTAGCAAACACCAATTAATATTTAATTGATGATATGATCATGCAATTAAATATTTACACCAATTTAGAAAATGGGTTTTTTAAATAAGTTGCATATGAGATGGAACAATTTATGAGGATATTTTGTTCAATAATATTATTTGAAGTATTATACAAATTAGTTGTATAACATCAAATAATAATGAGAGTATACTACTTATACAATTAAATGGTTAATTGTATAAACTAGTTAGAATACTAGACAATGCATATATGTGTGTTTATTGTTTATAAAAGAAATCTTTCTTTTATAAACATTTAAAGACTAGTTTTGAAGTTTATAAAAAAAGAAAAGAAAGCTCTTCTTTTTTTTTAAACAAAACCGTCCACTTGAAGAAAGATGGGACACACATGCATGCATTCACTAGATTCTTCTCTTGAGTGAAGAGAATAATTGCATGACAATGTTTAGTGGGTATCTTGCATGTTAGGCCATTGTTTGGCCGTCCCCTTCTCCCCACAATGATGTCTTCCACTTACTAGAAAGCAACAAAACTTTGACTACTAGTAAAGCTCTCAATATTCATCTCATATGACACATGCAAACAAAAAGAATCACTCTCTCACACTCTCTAAAACTCACGGGTTTTTTCTGCAGCAACAAAAGAGATTTTGAGCTGGGTTTTGAGGCTGAATAAGAAGGTCTTTTCAGCAAGAAACAAGAGAGATTTGATGGTTCTCATTTGCATGAAACACAACACTTGTAAAACTAAACAAAAGGGTTCTCTCTCTCTCTAAAACCTACGGGTTTTCTGTAGCAGAAAAGAGGGTTTTTGAGCATTTTTTTCAAGTAGTTCTTGGTGTAGTTTCTTCCTAACAAGAAGGTGTGTTTGCAAGGAGCTTGGGGTATACTAGCTTGAGGACCTCTACACTTGAGTTCTTGGCCATTTCAAACATCCAAAAGCTTTCATCTTGGTCGACTTTTCTGCTGGAGAAAGGTAGCAAATCACAGCTTCATATAGCTGTGATTTTATGTACATTTGTGTATGTTCATAGCTTGTCCATTCACATATTTAAGATCCTATTGTTTTGGGTTTTGTTTTCCATCTTAAAACTACATTTAGAACACAAAATTTTCAGATTATAAACTTGTTATAATCCTTAACATCCGCTGCGTTTTCTGAAAGTTTAAAAGGTTAAACTATGTTTTAGTGTTCTAACAAACCCAACAATGGTATCAGAGCCGGTTATGTGGATGACTTGCTTGTTTTATCTTTTGAAATTGGTTTTAAAAGATGTTATTAGACATGTTATAGGCTGTTTTTGGGCTGGAATATTATGTCTTGTTGAAACCCCAACTTTCAAGGTTACATTACACATGCTTGTGATTAAACCTTGAAAGATATGTATGTTGATATGTTGATTGTTTGGACAATATTTAAAACCAAAAATTTCAGTTTATGTTGGATGAAATTTAAAGGTTTTAAGTGGGGTTTCATTGTATATTTTGATGATTTGATCATTGGATGTTTTAGTGCATAACCTAGCCATTGACCTTGTGATTGTTTGGATATTTATGATGGTTGTATTCGTTCATTCGATTGGGTTGTATTATTTGTTATTTGTGCTTCATTTCAAATGTAATTTATTTATTATTGGGTTGTAATAAATAGATTAGGTGTATTTTCATTTTACTAGATATCTTGTATTAGGACTTTATATCTTGTAATATGAAGACATACACATTGGAAGCACAAAGGAAGGTCACAAGAGAAACATGGAGCATTTTGGATGCGGTTTCAAGTGGGAGGCTTTTGGAAGCTTTCCATATGATTGTTTGTGACCCTTAGGAAAGACCTATGGACCACACTTGTGATGGCAAACAAGTGTGGACCACCTTAGATGCTATGGTTATGCACATATGCACATATGCACATATGCACATATGCACATTGTGGTTGTTTATATTATGCTTGTATGATTGTTGTTTGATATTTGGATATGCATAACAAACTCATTAGCAAACTTAACAAGCTGAAAATTTATGGTTTCTAATCATTAAGTGGTTAATAAGAGGTTATTAAAAGGATTAATGATTTAATAAAAGAGGTTTTATTAAAAATAAACCATAAGATACCTTGCATCTATGGTTCTTAATCATTAAGTGATTAATAAGAGGTTATTAAAAGGATTGATGATTTAATAAAAGAGGTTTTATTAAAAATGAACCATAGGATACCTTCTATTTGAAAGCATGCAAATACAAGGTAAATAGAGTTTTCAAACTAGAATCAATGAAAACTAAAAATCCCTTTTCAAACAAGTTTAACACCGTCCTTTTGCACAACACTTAAGTCATTTGGAAACTTTTAATGGGATAAAGGTCACCTAACCATTTTGAGGGAACTTATGACTTAAGGTGGGAATACCACATTGGTGGGATAAAGGTCACCTAACCACTTGTGTTGGTAAACTCACATGTGTGTGCAAGTAGGGCAACTTGATTTACAAACCATGTTGAATGGATCACCTAAAATATGGTTTCCAAATGGTGTTGATGGGATTAACATGCCGACTTTGCATATGATGTTTAAAGTCGATCCCATACCGCTAGAAGTTGCAAAAGGTTGCAATTGTCAAATGTTGACTACCTTGTTAATTTGAATAATGGGATAAAGGTCACCTAACCATTATTTGAATGTAACGTTGGATTCTAGATTTTAATTATTAATTGTCTATGAGACGTAAAGGGTATTAATAATCAAAATGAAATTTTCAGAAATACTAAAAGAACTTTGTAAAATTTGTAAAATGGCCGCAAACAATAATGCTACCACCCCGACCATCCATACCCTATCACTGAGAACTATTTTAGAGAGGGATCGTCTGAACCATAATAACCTTATGGACTAGTCTCAAAACTTAAGAATTGTTCTCAAGCAAGAGCAAAGGCAAATGTCCTTGACGATCCTATTCCTAACCAACCCGACCCAACGATGTTAAGGCCATTCCCGATCCCAAGGCAAATGTTGCCAAAGGAGAGGGGCACATCAAAGGAAAAGGGGAAGGGAAGATCAAAGCGGAACCTCTAAAACCTAAGCTTATGAAGCCTAAGGTAACCGAAAACGATCCATGCTTTGAGTATGGTGAGATAGGTCGTTTGAAAGGGATTCATCCAACCTATCTCAATGAGTTGAGAAATAAGAGGGATGCTGGGCAAACCTCAAGCACAACTTTCATAATCTATATTGACTTAAATGTTATTTCCTCAAAGCACATGGGTAATTGGATACCACATGTGCAACTCACTATTGCAATCTGTTGCAAGGGATCAAAAGGAATAAGCACTTTAAGAAAGGAGACTATGTTTTGAAACTTTCAAAAGTTTTGGAAGTTGTTCTTCAAAACATGTTATATGCTCCTAGTTTGACTAGGAACATGATTTAAGTTTCCTTTTGAAATGATATGGTTATGACTTAAAGTTTGTAAATGATGGTATTTATGTTGCTATGGATGATGTATATTATTTCAAGGCTATGCCTTCTAATAATATTTATGAATTGGTTCATAATGATTCGTCCTATAATAACACATTATACCTATCATGCACCAAGAGACTTAAAATGGTTTAAGTAACTCTTATTCTTGTCATTGTCATCTTAGTTACATAAACAAGAATCGGATTTAAACACTTTAAAAGAATGGTCTTTTAAAAGCAAATGAAAATTGTTCATTTGATAAGTGTGAATCTTGTTTACAAGGTAAGATGACCAACACGCCCTTTAGTGGTATTAATGAAAGGGAAAAAGACTTATCAGGAGTCATACATTTGGATGTATGTGGTCCTTTTAAGACAATAACAAGGTATGATGAAACTTACTTCATTACCTTTACCGACGATTATAGTCGCTATGGTTATGTGTACTTGATGGCACATAAACATGAAGAATTTGAAATGTTCAAGAACTTCAAGAATGAAGCAGAAAATCAACTCGATAGAACTACCAAAGTTCTCCGTTTAGATAGAGAAGGTGAATACCTAAGTGAGACTTTTGGGGATCATCTAGGAAGTTGTAAGATTGTCTCACAACTTACTCCTCACAGAACACCATAACATAATGATGTGTCTGAAAGGAGATCGAACCCTATTGGATATGGTTCGACCTATGATGGCTATAAGCTCACTACGTCTATAATTTTGGGGTTTCGCACTACTCTCCGAGGCTCATATTTTGAATATGGCCCAAACCAAGAAAGTGGATTCGACGCCTTTCGAAATATGGAATGGAATAGTTCCATCGCTATCATATTTAAAAGTATGGGTTATGAAGCTTATGTTAAGCTTAACACCCAAACCATTTGAAAGTCGATCCACTAAGTGTATATTTGTTGGATATCCCAAAGACTGTATATGATACTACTTCTTTGATCCAAACAGAGCAAAAGGAATTTATTGCTCGAAGGGCAGAGTTCTTGGAAGCCAAGTTCCTTATGGAAGGAATGACGCATAGAACAATGGAGTTTGATGAAGATCAAGATCCACAAGCCGATACACGTTTGGTTGACACTAGCTGTCAACAAGAGGTTGTTGATAATGATCAAGAGGTTAATCAATACACACAAAACGTTCACAGATCTGGTAGAGTTAGCATTCCACCTGAAATATATGGATTTTTCATGGATGGATGCTATGAGATTGACTCCGATGAGCCAACTACATACCATGATGCTATGTCCAATTTGGATTGTGACAAATGGCTGGAAGCCATGAACGTAGAGATGCAATCCATGTATGACAACCAAGTTTAGGAATTGGTTGACCCTCCACTTAACTCCAAACCGGTTGGATGCAAGTGGGTTTCGAGAAGAAAACAAATATGCATGGAAACTTGGATACTGACAAGGCTTGTGTGTATAAAAAGGCTAGTGGGAGTGTAATCACATTCCTAGTATTGTATGTTGATGACATAATACTATATGGAAAACACATTCCAACCATGGAAGGTGTTAAAACCTGGCTTGGAAATTGTTTTTCCATAAAAGATCTCGGTGAAGCCGCCTATATTTTGGGAATAAAAGATCTATAGGGATAGATCGAGGCGGTTGATAGGTCTAAACCAAAGTGCATATATTGATAAAATCTTGAAAAGGTTCAAGATAGAAAACTCTAAGAAAGGTATGGTACCTATTCAAAGAGGGACAATATTGAGTGCATCTCAATGTCCAAGCTCAAAGGATGAGCAAGATTTTATGAAGGACATCCCATATGCGTCTGCTATATGATCCATCATATATGCGATGATATGCACTAAGACCGGGCGTGTCATGCGCGTTAAGCATGACAAGAAGATATTAGCAGAATCCAGCTAATAGCCATTGGATGGCTGTTAGGAGTATTTTGAAAATACCTTACAAACACTAAGGATATGTTCTTAATATATGGATCTGAGAAAGAGGAACTCGTTGTAAAGGGTTACACGGATGCGAGTTTCCAAACTGACTCGATCACAAGTGGGTATGACTCCATTATGAATAGGGTAGCATTGTCCACTACAAAATAGGAATACATAGCCGCCTCATTAGCAGCTTTGGAAGCTGCATGAATAAAAGGTTTATCACCGATCTAAGGGTGGTCTCTACCATTCAAGACCCCTTAGAAATCTTTTATGATAACGAGGGTATGATTGCTCAAATCAAGGAACCCTGCGCACATCAAAAGATTAGGCACAATGAGCGGAGATTCAACTACATAAGGGATGAAGTTGAAAAAGGGAAAGATATGTATTCGCAAAGTTCACTTTGATCAAAATATTGCGGATCCACTCAAGAAGCTCCTCGAAAGGGCAAGGCATGAAAGTCATACCTATGCCTTAGGACTTCGATATTCTAGTGATTGGACTTGATCAAATTTTGTATTTGAATATGTGGAACTCTTTATTATTTGAGTGAAATTATTTGATTATAATGTTTCAATTAATGTTTCAATTTAGCATGTTTAATCCATGAGTAAATTATTTACTCTAAATGTCCGTAGTCGATCACACTTGTGGGAACAAGTGTGAGGGTAAGACTATTATGAACTTGGATTGGTTGATATTCATAAGGATGAATATAGAGCAATGAGTTGCTACCAAGGTTTATAGATATTTGTGGGATACAAATATTGGACTAACCCGCATCTCAAATTTTACTACATGGAACCTTATTGATTGATCATAAGTAAATTTGAGTAAAGGCGAATATCATTTGGTATCCTCCGACCTGAGATACATATTGGGTTTTGATATTCACCAAGTATTATACCTTGAGCTAATTCTTCACTGTCCTGAAATAGTGGACAGTATATAAGGGTATGTTCAGGTGTAACACGAGGTGTTTGTGAGAAACGTATGTACTCAAGATGGAATTTGTTCCTCTTATTTGTTGAGAGTTAGATGTCTAAGGCCTGATTAAGTTAAATCAACAAGGAATGATCATTCTGTGTCCTTGGATTTAACATGACATCTGTAACAAAAGGATAGATGATTGATTCACCTAAATCATTTCAAGTAAGGTACTTGAATGGGATGATGTTATTGAATGGCCATAAGTCATGCGTATTAAGGGTAGTAAACCGTTGTTAGGCGTTATTTACTGCTTGCATCAATCTTCTATGAATCTTGGGCAAGTGGGAGATTGTAGGATTCTGTGTGCCCAAGACACTTAGAATATTGATGTGGTTAGTACGTTATGATCCAAGTCGGGTTATACCCAATAACATGCTTAGCAAACACCAATTAATATTTAATTGATGATATGATCATGCAATTAAATATTTACACCAATTTAGAAAATGGGTTTTCTAAATAAGTTGCATATGAGATGGAACAATTTATGAGGATATTTTGTTCAATAATATTATTTGAAGTATTATACAAATTAGTTGTATAACATCAAATAATAATGAGAGTATACTACTTATACAATTAAATGGTTAATTGTATAAACTAGTTAGAATACTAGACAATGCATATATGTGTGTTTATTGTTTATAAAAGAAATCTTTCTTTTATAAACATTTAAAGACTAGTTTTTGAAGTTTATAAAAAAAGAAAAGAAAGCTCTTCTTTTTTTTTAAACAAAACCGTCCACTTGAAGAAAGATGGGACACACATGCATGCATTCACTAGATTCTTCTCTTGAGTGAAGAGAATAATTGCATGACAATATTTAGTGGGTATCTTGCATGTTAGGCCATTGTTTGGCCGTCCCCTTCTCCCCACAATGATGTCTTCCACTTACTAGAAAGCAACAAAACTTTGACTACTAGTAAAGCTCTCAATATTCATCTCATATGACACATGCAAACAAAAAGAATCACTCTCTCACACTCTCTAAAACTCACGGGTTTTTTCTGCAGCAACAAAAGAGATTTTGAGCTGGGTTTGAGGCTGAATAAGAAGGTCTTTTCAGCAAGAAACAAGAGAGATTTGATGATTCTCATTTGCATGAAACACAACACTTGTAAAACTAAACAAAAGGGTTTTCTCTCTCTCTAAAACCTACGGGTTTTCTGTAGCAGAAAAGAGGGTTTTTGAGCAGTTTTTTCAAGTAGTTCTTGGTGTAGTTTCTTCCTAACAAGAAGGTGTGTTTGCAAGGAGCTTGGGGTATACTAGCTTGAGGACCTCTACACTTGAGTTCTTGGCCATTTCAAACATCCAAAAGCTTTCATCTTGGTCGACTTTTCTGCTGGAGAAAGGTAGCAAATCACAGCTTCATATAGCTGTGATTTTATGTACATTTGTGTATGTTCATAGCTTGTCCATTCACATATTTAAGATCCTATTGTTTTGGGTTTGTTTTCCATCTTAAAACTACATTTAGAACACAAAATTTTCAGATTATAAACTTGTTATAATCCTTAACATCCGCTGCGTTTTCTGAAAGTTTAAAAGGTTAAACTACGTTTTAGTGTTCTAACAAACCCAACATGGCCACCCACTTCTTCTTCCACACCTTTACCATCGACTGAAAAGGAAGAAAGAAGGGAAAAGCTCTCGGTTTTAGAGAGAGAAAGAGGAATAAGAAGCTGCAAAGGGGAGTCTCTGATCTGAAGTGAATTGCTCAAAGACTGTTCAGGGTGAGTTCTTATACCCCTCTTTTACTGATTTTCAACTTCTTGGGGCTATTATGCATACCGAACAAAATGTTTTAAAGAGTTAACCGTATGTTTCTACAATTTGTTTGAATGATGTTCTGTGAATATAAGTTTTGATGTTGTTTTGGTGGTTAGAACTGTTGTTAGTATGTTTAAGGGCCTTAGTATGTTAGTCGTGTTTGGGTAAGGTTAGAAATGTTTCGGGTGTTATTGGGGCATAGAAAATATTTCAGAAAGTCCCCATGCGCCTAAGTGTAGGCCATGTGCCCAAACAGTGGCCCACGCGCCCCGCATTTTGGCCATGCGCCCTGTATTTTGGCCATGCACCCCCGTATTTTGGCCATGCGCTTAAGTGTTGAGTCATGCGCCCAAACAGTTGTTCATGCACCCAGCATGTTGGCCATACGCCTAAGTTTTGAGTCATGCGCCCAAATAGTTGTCCATGCGCCCAGATTGCCCATGCGCCTAAGTCTAGGTCATGCGCCCAAACGGTAGCCCATGCGCCCAGGAAATGTGCCCATGCACCAAAGTGTTGGCCATGCACCCAAATAGTACCCCTACGCCCAGAGTTGTCCATGCGCCTAAGTGTTGATACGCCTAAACAGGCCTCAAGCGCCTGCATAGTGCTAATGCACCCAGACTATTTTACTTAGAAAATTTTATGCTTATGCGCCTGAAATGTTTAATTGTGTTTCATCTTGGACTTAGGGTTTTCTGAGAGTTTTAAGAGGTAGATGGTTGAGATAGGTTCTTTGGTGATTTGATGGCTTATGCTTGATGTATGCATGATTATGAGATGAGGTTTATGATTTGTGTGTGTGTGCGATGAGTTATCTTTCTTCGTTTAACGGTTTTCAAAACGTATGTATTATGTTATATTATATGTTATGTATTATGTCAAGACATTAGGTGGTATGATGTATGAATGGATGAACGTAAAGTATTATGTATTGAAGTGAAAGATAACAAAAATGAAAAGTGGAACATAATGAACGAAGGAAAGACTTGCAAGAAAACGAAAGGAGGTTCACGACCACATTATCATTAGCTCAACTGTATGCGGTTTAGCTAACCCGGAGGATGCATACGGGGAGTCTATCATTGAGATAGACTCGAAGGAGTCTAATATTGACTCGAAGGGAGTTCAATCATTGAGATTGACTCGAAGGAAGTAAAATCATTGAGATTGACTCGAAGGGATTCTTATATTGACTCGAGAGGGAGTTCAATCATTGAGATTGACTCGAAGGGAGTTCAATCCTTGAGATTGACTCGAAGGGGATTCCATGTCATGTAACCTAGTACTGTCTTCGGTAGGAGACAGGGGTATTGCAAGTGACAGGATCCATATGATAATGTACGATAATAACGAACAAAAGAAGGAATGAAGGAATGATTGAATGAACAAACGATGATGAAGATAATAATAATTATTATCAATGTGTGCGTATGATGTACGACCACGCACGAATGTGAAGTTTTGGTTTTCAAAGGAAGTAAAGTACTTTTATTATAAAACTAGAACTCACTCAGCGTCGCTAGCTTTTTATATGCATGATAGTTGGCAAGTATTTTATTGATGTTGAGGAGTTACAGGCATGGATGCATAAGCTACTAGGAGCGTTTTGAGGATGGCATCCGCATATTGACATGTTATTGTAATTTGAAATATAAATGAATGATGTAATGTATTGAAATGACATGTTTTTAATTATTAATGAAAGTTTTTAAATTCCGCTGCAAAAGTAATGTATGTTTTTAAAATATTTTACGCGATGATGGTCCAATTGTAAGTGTTCCGGGAACGGGGCCTTACAAGTTGACATCAGAGCCAAAGTTTAATAGAATTTGGTTAATATTTTTAGAACCTAATCTTAAACTGAGAATAGGATGGAAAGAAAGGGATGCCAGTCCTAGTAGCTACGTGCCTGCAGGTAAAGCGTTTATGTAAATGTTTTATGTAAGTTCATGATAACCGGTATTATGTGCCATGTTATGTGGCTTGTGTGCTTTTATGTAGATTTAGATACTGATGTAGTTAGGATAGGAAATGCTTAAAGAATGAATAGTAAAGTAAGTTGCTAATCACAACTAGCCACTGTAATTAGGGACTTACTATACTTGACATAGTCCGAGCTATTACCTTGATTGACCATGTTGGTGTTCAAATCTTGTAGTGTTTGTAGATGGCTGGTGGTAGGTCTTCGAAGGCTTCCCAAGGAGGAGTGCATGGTGGACGTGGTGCTGGAACATGTGCCACAAGGAGAGGGGTTAGGGCTGCTGGAACGACCCCTATAGATCCCAAGGTTTATCAGCATGAGGGCGTCGATGAGAGCGCCAATCTAAGGGCATCAGTGAAGGAGGCGGTGGTTGAGGAGGTTCATCTGGTCATGCAGACGATTCTACTGTCTGTAGTGACCGAAGTTATTTGTGCTGTGAGGGAAGACGAGGAAAAGGAGAAGGAGGAGAAAAGGAGAACCACCAGGAAAGGGGGTGAAACTGGAGGTTTTGGGATATTGAGCAACCAGACGCTAATATGGTTGTCTCCAGTGATGATGAGAAGGAGGCAGTGCAGGAAACTATGAGGGGATGCAGCTATGGGGCATTCTAAAGATGCAAGCCCCCGACGTTTGATGGAAAGGAGACTGTTGCGGCTGCTTACCGTTAGGTGAGAGAGATGGAGGCGGTACTTGATATCAGCGAGTGTCGAGAGGATCAAAAGGTGAAGTTTGCTACCCACTCGTTTGTGGACTCGGCCTTGCGCTGGTGGGACAACATTTCCATGTTGAGTGTACCAGGAAAGTCAGGAGGATGAGGTGGAAGGAGTTGAAGAGGCTGGTAGTTGGGGAGTTTTGCCCTCATAGGGAGCTGGAGAAAGTTGAGAGAGAGTTCCTGCTGCTAGAGGCGGGAACGATGACACACCAGCAGTACACGATGAGGTTAAATGAGATGGCAAGGCTGGTGCCAAATCAGGTGATGCCTGTGTCATAAAAGATTAAGAGGTACATTCAAGGATTGCTGGCAGATATCCGCAGACATCTGTTTGTTGCCCGACCAAACACGTTTAGGTCGGTGGTCGATTTGGTGGGGAGGTTGTATGACGAGCGAGAGGCGGTGGCGATAATGGATGTAGAGGGGAAGCAGGGCTATGTTAGGAATGGGAGTGGAAGACAGGATGATGATGGTGGATTTGAGGCTGATGGTAAGAAGGTGAGGATAGATGATCGAAGGATGATAACCATGGAACTGAGGGCATGCAAGAAATATAGGAAGGAGCATGCGAGGGAGTGTAAGCGGGGATCGAATCTCTACTTTCAGTATGGGAAGGAGGGACACATGGCAAGGGATTGTCGCGCGATGAGATGTTACAGATATGGTAAAAGTGGACATAGGAGCAGAGACTGCAGGAAGCCAAGGGCTGAGAGCTCCATTGCAAGGCAAGGGGTTCAAAATAAGGAGAATAGAGGATAAAGGTTAGAGCATTTGCCCTGATCGAGAGGAAGCTAAAGCGGACTTCGACTTGACGTCAGGTACGTTTCTGGTAATTTAAATTTGTGCATCTGTGCTTTGATTGGGTGCTAGTAGTAGTTTCATTCCTGCTTCCTTCTGTGATAAGTTGGACGTTAGGAGTAGGAAGATCAATGAGCCCTTCGATGTAGGAATTGCTATTGGTAATTCCACTAGGTTACCGAATGCCCTAGAGGATTGCGTGATAGAATTGAGAGAGAGCTTGTTCTTGCTAGACTATTCAGGATAGACTTGGGTGGATAGGCTTATAGCTTAAGATGAATTGGCTAACAGTCTATGGGGCAAACACCGAGTGTTGCAAAAAGGTGGTTTGATCAACCGTGCCCGATAAAATATTCGGTGCCGACCTACGGCAATGGATTATGATGAAGGCCTCACCTAGGAAAATGTATCATTCGATTTAGAAAACGAGTAAAGCTAATGCTAAGGCATAGAAGGTCGTTCCAAGTCGTTTCTCAGGTAGGAGAAGTGACACATCGACTGAAGCTACCTAATAAGTTAAGTGGAATTCATCTAACGTTCGATGTATCTCGTCAAAGAAAGTACTCAATCGATGAGAATATGATCGTGCCACTAGAGGATACAGAGATGGATGAAAGAATCAACTACGTGAAGCAACCGATGGCCATTTCTGATAGAAGGAAGAGAAGGGCCAAGGAGAATGGTGGTTTCACTTGTGCGAGTGCAATGGAGCCCAAAGGGATCTAGGCCTACGTATGAGATCAAGGAACAGATGAGACAGCAATACCGTAACTGTTCAAGAAGTGACAAGTTTCGGGGACGAAACCTATATAAGAGGGTGGACTTGTAACACCCAAAATTTATTAAAAAGAAGAGAAAAGGAAAATAAATAGAAAGAAAAGATAATGGGAGCAAGTGGAGGGGGATAAAGTGTGCAAAGTACAAAACCCTTTATTTTATGTTTTTAAAGGTATGGCCGCCCACTTCTTCTTCCACACCTTTACCATCGGCTGAAAAGAAAGAAAGAAGGGAAAAGCTCTCGGTTTTAGAGAGAGAAAGAGGAAGAAGGAGCTGCAAAGACGAGTCTTCGATCTGAAGTGAATTGCTTAAAGGTTGTTCAAGGTGAGTTCTTGTACCCCTCTTATACTAATTTTCAACTTCTAAGGCTATTATGCATACCGAACAACACGTTTTAAAGAGTTAACCGTATGTTTCTGTAATTTGTTCGAATGATGTTCTGTGAATGTAAGTTTTTATGTTGTTTTGGTGGTTAGAACTGTTGTTAGTATGTTTTAAAAGAGTTAATATGTTTTAAAAGTGTTAGTATGTTAGATCTATGTTTAGGGTAAGGTTAGAAATGTTTCAGGTGTTATTGGTAGCATAGAAAATATTTCAGAAAGTCCCCATGTGCCTAAGTGTAGAACATGCGCCCAAACAGTGACCCATGCACCCAGCATGTTGGCCATGCACCTAACTGTTAAGTCATGCACCCAAACAATTATTCATACGCCCAGCATGTTGGCCATGCGCCTAAGTGTTGAGTCATGCGCCCAAAAAGTTGTCCATGCACCCAGATTGCCCATGCACCTAAGTGTAGGTCATGCGCCCAGGAAATATGCCCATGCGCCTAAGTGTTGATACGCCTAAAAAGGCCTCATGCGCCTGCATAGTGGAAATGCGCCTAAGCAGGGCTCATGTGCCTGCATAGTGCTAATGCGCCCAGACTATTTTACATAGAAAATTTTATGTTCATGCGCCTAAAATGTTTAATTGTGCTTCATCTTGGACTTAGGGTTTTCTGAGGGTTTTAAGAGGCCGATGGTTGAGATAGGTTCTTTGGTGATGTGATGGCTTATGCTTGATGTATGCATGATTATGAGATGAGTTTTATTATATGTGTGTGTGTGTGATGAGTAATCTTTATTCGTTTAACGGTTTTCAAAACGTATGTATTATGTTATATTATACGTTATATATTATGTGAAGACTTTACGTGGTATGATGTATGAATGAATGAACGTAAAGTATTATGTAATGAAGTGGAAGATAACGATAATGAAAAGTGGAACGTAATGAATGAATGAAAGACTTGCAAGCAAACGAAGGGAGGTGCATGACCATATTGTCGTTAGCTCAACTGTGCGCGGTTTAGCTAACCCGAAGGATGCACACGGGGAGTCTATCCTTGAGATAGACTCGAAGGGAGTCTAATATTGACTTGAAGGGAGTTTAATCATTGAGATTGACTTGAAGGGAGTGTAATCATTGAGATTGACTTGAAGGGAGTCTAATATTGACTCGAAGGGAGTTCAATCATTGAGATTGAGTCAAAGGGAGTTCAATCCTTGAGATTGACTCGAAGGGGATTCCTTGTCACGTACCCTGGTACTGTCTTCGGTAGGACACTGGAGTATTGCATGTGACAGTGTCCATATGATAATGTGCTATAATAACGAACGAAAGAAGGAATGAAGGAATGAATGAATGAACGAACGATGATGAAGATAATAATTAGTATTATCAATGTGTACGTATGATGTATGACCACGAACGAATGTAAAGTTTTGGTTTTCAAAGGAAGTAAAGTACTTTTATATATAAAACTAGAACTTACTCCGCGTCACTGACTTTTTGTATGCAGGATAGTTGGCAGGTATTTTGTTGATGCTGATGAGTTGCGGGCATGGATGCATAAGCTACTGGGAGCGTTTTGAGGATGGCATCCGTATTTTGACATGTTATTGTAATTTGAAATATAAATGAATGATGTAATGTATTGAAATGACATGCTTTTAATTATTAATGAAAGTTTTAAATTTCGCTGCAAAAGTAATGTATGTTTTTAAAATGTTTAATGCGATGACGGTCCAACTGTAAGCGTTCTAGGAACGGGGCCTTACATTGATCGACCATCGTTCTTGTAGGGGATTGTTGGAATTTTTAGTAAAAAACATGGTTTTCACTTGGTTTGGACATTAATAATTATTTATATTTGTTAGGATAGTAATTATTCATTAGCAAGTATGTATTCTTCTATGTGTCAAGATTACAACGAATCAAAATATGTCCAAAACAAAGCTAAGATAATAAGATCTCGATGCGCATTGTTGATGGAATAAGTGGAAATGGTTGGTGTACCATCTTGTCCCCTCCTATGATGCATAAAAGAAAGGCATCTCTTATTGTTTAAACAAGAGTTTTTGAGCAAGAAATATAGAGAAGAGGGGTAGAAATTTCAACCAACACAAAAGGAAGAATAGAGTTCTTTTCTTGAATGAAAGACCCCATAAGTAACTCATCAAACTAATAGTTAATAGTGTAGTTTGTTTTGGTTTTTTATGTTATTTGATCTCTACTTGCATATTACTAAATCACTACTAATATGTATTGTATCTTGTGTGTTTTTATGTGTGTGTTGTGTGATGTGTGTGTCTTTACAATATGTGTGTGTTGTGTGATGTATGTGTCTCTAATATATAGTGTGTGTTTGGCAGAAACACCACAATGTGCACACTACACATTTCCTTAATGCGTATGATTAGTATGTTTCTTTAGTCATTTCTTAGATATCGTCATCTTCAGTCATCAACTTCTTCAATATGTGTATATTTTGTGTGATGTGTGTGTTTTGTATGTGGATTATTAATGAAAAAAGCCAAATAAGTAGAATAGAACCAATGATGCCAAAACAATCATTAGTTGAGATTCAGAAAATCAAAATCTGATATTGATGTAGTGGTTTCCAATCATTATGTTGGTGGTCAACATAAGTTGATACCGAAACCTAAACTGAGTTGCAATGATATTTTTACTATTTGTTTACAAGGTTGCTGACCTGTTGATCATACCCTCCCAGGAATAACGAATCTCGTTTAGGAATCGTGAGAACCGAGTATCTCACTTGTGAAGAACCGAGCCAATAGTGTACAATAGCTTTCGATTCTAGCTTTGACATTAACGTTCCTGGTTCGGGTTTGGTCTCGTCTAGTTCGATTTGGTCTGGTTTTGACAGTCTAAAACCGACTACAAATCCTAACTATAATATATGTTTTCACTAGTTAAAAAACCCACGTACATTATTAGTTATTATTAATATTTAAAATTATAAATATTTTTTAGATAAAATATGTTTAAATTACGTACAATTAGCTATTTTAGGTGATAAAACAAGAACAATATATTTTCAAACTTTCATCTTTAAAAACTATTTTTTAAACAATCAATTTTTTTTATAAAAATAATTTTAATATTTTTTAAAATCTTATTTTTAAAAGTTCTTTGTATTAAAAAAACTGCATATTTTGGGCTTTTAAAAGATTTTGTTTATTAATAAAAAGAAACATATTTATAATTTATTAAAAAATCAGTTTTATAATTTAGAATGTATATAAAAAACATTTAATAACATTTAATGTATCACTAAATAGTTAGACATTTAACGTTTTTAAATCCTAAATGAATCTATGTGGACAATATAAAACGTAACATGTGTCTTTTAGATATTTTAATTTATTCATATTGAATATTTTTTCATTTCTTTTCTTAGCAAAATTATTGTTGTTTCAAAGGAGAGAAGGATAGTATTTTAATATTATTTATCCTAAAAATATGAAAGTTTAAATCATTCGTAGTTATAAAATTATCTTGTCAAGTATTATAATTATCATTTATCAATATATAGTAAAACCTTTATAAATTAATAATATTGAGACCGGGATATTTTATTAATTTAGTGAGATATTATTATATTGATTAATTAATAAATTATTAATTTAAAGAGTTGGCTTATATTCGTGAGGAACTCTCAAATTAATGCATCGACATTCAAAATTTTCACGTCCGTTAACTTTAACTATTTGAATAAAATAGAAATAAGGAATTTCAAAATTCTCATGTACATTTACAAATTAATGAACTTGTCACTCGGAAAGAAGCATTGCAAGTGACAATAACTTTTCACAACTTTTTGTTGCAATACGAGAATACAGTGCCTCAACTATTAATTGTAACGGGTAGATTAAAAATGAACTCAATAAAGATTTGAAGTTCACAAAAAAACAAGTGACTATAGATTTATTTTCACTAAACAATAGTAGAATTTTTAAATATTTTAGTAATTATTAATTTATAGTTTCACTAGTACCAATATATTTACATTGGGGTTTTAAAAAAATTATTATTTTATTAATTTATTGATTGGAGTCCATTTTTGTACTGATCCCAAGTTGGGACCAGACAAGTTATTAATTTTATTGAGCTTATTAATTTATCAAGTATTAAATTATAAAGGTTTTAATGTATATATTTTATGAGGTGCCATAGAATATTATAATTATATTGTATTTTTGTTTATGTGACCTGACATTACCTGACCCGAACAAAAATTCTAACATCAAATTTGGATAGACATTGCTACTCAAGAATTGAAAAATCAACTATAGAGAAAAAAATTTCTGGGTCTACCCTGGTTGCAACAATGATGCTTATTTAGAAGGTTAGATGTTAAACTTCTAAAAAAAGCAATCTATTTGCATATTGTTAACTAGATTATAAAACTAGTGTAATACACGAGTTAAATAAAAAAGAAATAGTAATTAATAATGATAATTTAGAAATTATAAATGAATTGAACAAACTAATCGATGATAAAACAAGATTTTAACTTTAAAATTTTGTAAGTATATAAAATATATTGTTTAAAATTTAAAATTTAAAATTTAAATAATATATTTTATATACTTACAAAGAAAATATTTAATGATGAATAATATAACATAATAAAAAAAATATTTGATTTAAATTGAAAAAAAAGAACCTAGGATTTATGCATGATGACCCGGTAATATAAGCGTGTACCTATTAATGCATAATAGCATAAACATTTGACAAAATGACCTGAAATCTAATATAAAAAAACCTATGAGTCATCCATAATGATTAAGGGGCTGTTTGATTGCGCTGACTGAGTAAGATCTGACTGGGTCAGAAGCTGACCCGGTAAGAAGTTCTGACTGAGTCTGCATCTGACTGAAACTTGGCTGTTTGATTATTTATCTGACTGACTCTGCTGAATGAAAAAAATAACCTCTATATACACTTCTGTTAAATTTCTCTGTTAAATTTCTCTGTTATTATTATTATTATTATTATTATTATTATTATTATTATTATTATTATTATTATTATTATTATTATTATTATTATTATTATTATTATACCCCACTATCAAACTCCTTGATTTGGCTCAAAATTAAACCCCCAATTTCTTCCTTCCAGACTCTTCTTTCTTTTCACACACACATTTTGTATCTATTTTACGTCGTCGATCGGAGTTTTCCGTCGCCATTCGCCGGAGTTTTTGCCGCAGGAAGCTGATCCTGTTCGTATCTTATTTGGAGGATCTTCTGTTTGACGTTATTCATCGAGAATTTTAGGTAATTTGGTATTTTTGTTTGTGTTCTGTTTGTAGTGATCAGTTGTATAGGTTGATTCGTTTAGCTTGTTCGTGAATATCGTGATCAGGGGTTGGGGAGGTGCCGATCGATCGAGAGCGTAGGGGGAGGGGGAGGTGCCGATCGATCGCGCAGGGGGAGGGGGAGGTGCCGATCGATCGCGCAGGGGTGAAGGGGGAGGGTCAGCCCGGTCAGCTTCTTTGTTTTCAAGGTCCGGGTCAGACACCCTGACTCGGTCAGATGGCTCGATTCATCGTTTCAAACGGGCTGACCGGGCTGACCGAGTCAGCCGGGTCAGGGTCAGCCCGGTCAGAAGCATATCAAACACACCCTAAGTAGTTCAAGAATACCACAATGAACATTGTGGTATTCAATTTTCTAAGTAGATGATAAAAAAATTACCTAAAAAAAGATGATAAAAGAGTAAAATTTTATTTTCTTTCCTGACGTTTCGTTGAATTTGTCGTTTCAATTCAAAAACTTTTTTTGGCCATTTCAATCACTATAGTTTACTAAATGTTATCAAAACATAACAAAAAAAAGGTCCCTAACGTGTATGGTCATAAAATTTTTTCTGTTAAACTTTTAAAAATAACTAAAATGCTCTTTTTAGTTAAAAAGAGAAAGAAAGGGAAGGAGAGAGAGTGACAGAGGGATGAACGGAGAGAGAGAGGGAGAGAGAGGGAGAGAGGTGGTAGGGGGAATGAAGATGATGGTGTGTGTGATGGTGATAGTGGATCGAAAGTGGTGATTCTTGTGTGGTGGTGGTGGTGCTCATGTGGTGGTGATGGTGGATCGCAAGTGGTGGTGTTTGTGTGGTGGTGGTGGATCAGAAGGTGGTGGTGCTTGTGTGGTGGTGGTGGTGGTGGTGTTGGATCAGAATTGGTGGTGGTGATGGTGGTTTCGAGGAGTGAGAAAGCAACCATGATGGCAGGTGCCAACGGAAGGACGTGCAAACTTGTGGTGGTGATAGACTGGTGACAATGGTGGCAGGTGTTGATGGTAGAAGGTGGTGATGGCGGTAGAAGGTGGTGGTGATGGTGGTGGTGGTGGTGGTGGTGGTGATGGTGGTGGTGGATGATTAGTAGGGTTATTAGATATGGTGAAGGTAGAAGATGAAGTGGTGGGAGGGTCTCACCATATAATTAACTTTATTTTTAATAGTTAAGGGCACTTTGGTCATTTCACATGCACTTGACAGATTTTTAACGGCCATCCAAGTTGGGGACGTTTTGTAATACGTTTTATTAAACGTTTGGACCGACCTTGTAATTTTTCAAACCTAGTGATCAAAAATGAAATCAGGTATAAGAACAGGAACCTTTCATGTAATTACCACTTGTCTTAATTATCTTATCTCTAACAACTTATGGAGTTTTGTTTTTCCAAAATGGTGTAGGTGAGAAATTTATTTACCAAGATGATGTAGTTAGAAAATGATTTATCAAACTAGTATAATTTTAAAACTTTATTAATTATCTCTCTTATTTTCATTGAGTACTTTACTAGAGGTTTTTTCTATGTTTTAAATTCTCTTAGGATGATATTTTAATTTTTATATTGAATGTTTATCAATTATTTTATTTTCGGTTTATTTTAAAATCATTAAAAAATTATTTTTTTTAAGTGTTTAATCATTTATATAAGCAATATCGGTAGTGTAGTAACTACTTTTTCAATTTTTTAGTAAAGTTTGTTTTGAGTAAGTTTGCGGCTACTCGATTATAAATATCAAACATATATAAAAAAGAGTGTGTCACACATTTATATCCGGAAACTAAAAAATAAAAAGCTGCTGTTGCATAAAGTAAGCATTAAAAATCAGAAAGTATATTTTAAAAATATTAAAAACTAGCCTAACGACCCGTGTGTTACACGGGTTGGACAAATTTAAATTAATGAAAATAATAAAAAGTTATTTGTGCACGATAATAAGACAACAATGTAAAAAGAACATCACGATTAATAAATATATGCTTACAATAAATTTATGTAAAAAACTTTAATACATTGGACAAAATATAAAAGTTTTACAAATCTCTAAAAACCTCCTTATACACAACATTTGATGTTTTATTTGTAGTCTCACCATTCTCGTCTAATATAACCATCTTTAATCCATCTCGTCTAGTAACTCGTGACAATGCGACGTAAAGCTGTCCGTGTGTGAAAACTGGTTGTTTTAAAAACAAACCAACTCTTGATAAAGATTGACCCTGGCTCTTATTTATTGTCATTGCAAAACACACAGTTAGAGGGAATTGTCTTCTTTAAAACTTAATGGGTAGCCTCTTGTCAGTTGGTACCAATGAAATTCTAGGTATAAAAGTACGTTCTCCAATGTTACTCCCAGATATAACCTTTGCTTCTATAACACGTTTTCCTAATGATACGACTTGTAAACGTGTTCCATTACATAAACCACTTTTTTGGTCAATATTTTTGAGAAGCATTACTGGAACACCGACCTTTAACACTAACCTGTGATTGGGCAAACCGCCAAGTTTTATTCCATTGAGTATATCTGGAGAATATAAACTTTCATCTAAATTAGAACTCAACATTTCTGTTTGACATATAGAATCAGAACTAAGATATTCTATTTCTTCACCCGGGAAAATTGAAAGTAATTTTTCATTTATCTCGTGCACCACCTCGTTCTTTGGAGTTAAAATGGCTCTTTGATGAAAGTAATTCGGTTCTTTATAATTTTCTAAAATAGAAGGATATAAAAAATCAATCAACTCTGAAACAGGATCAACTGAATCTTTTATGAGAAGATCATCCGGTATATCAATAACTGCTTCACCGTCATTCTTACCACCCACGGTACCTTCACCTATGCTCAAGAGCCATTGTGCAAACATTCTGGTTTGCTGTATATCAGATGAATCATTAGTGGATGTCAACCTTAGGTTCTTTGTCAATCTGAGCACCTTGCAATTTTCCAAATGTAAGAAGAACTCAAAGAAGCATCAACAATTTGTTGTCTACTACCACTTAGGACAACAGGTAGAATCTGTCTAAAATCACCACCAAAAACAATTACCTTCCCGCCAAATGGTAAACGGGATGCCGATCCTGATTGAGAAGTAAATATGTCTTTTAAGGATCTATCAAGAGCTTCAAATGCGTGTTTATGTACCATTGGTGCTTCATCCCAAATAATCAGTGAAGTTTGTTTAAGTAGGTGTGCAAGATCGCTATCTGGTTTAATGTGACAAAAAGAATCCTCAACTATATTTAAAGGAATATGAAATCTAGAATGTGCCGTCCTACCACCTGATAGCAAAAGAGATGCAATTCCGCTTGAAGCAACGTTCAGTACAATCTTTCCTTCTGATCTAACAGATGCTGATAAAGTTTTCCACAGATATGTTTTTCCTGTTCCACCGTAACCATAAACAAAAAACACTCCACCTTTATTCATTAAAACTGCAGTCATGATTTTCTCATAAATATGTCCTTGTTCCTCAGTCAATGAAGTGTAGAGGTTATGAAATTCATGTTGCAATACGTCTTTGTTATATGCTAGTTCTTCATTAAGTAACAAATTGTTTGCAGAAGATATAAGATTATCATCGGGATAAGGCATGGTCGAGAACCTTCGTAGACTTGAATTATTACGAAGCAAAAACTTTTCAATCTCATACAATGTAAGGTTTTTAATTTGTTCGTCTGAAAGCACCAAATCTGAAAATATACATATAAAGCATAAAGTTGTATGAGAAAATAGTTAGTAACTTCACCTAATCCATGTAATTTAAAAAAAGTTAAGTAATTATACCTGGATGTTTTAAGATAATACGTTGGTTGTAAAGTATTCCATCATATAAGTAACTCCAAGTTTTTTCCCACACAAAATCTGGCCGAGAAAGGCTATCAGACATTAACATCGTAGCAAATAAACTTCGTAAAAAATAACCGGTCCCTGAAATGCTAGCTTCCTCAATTGCTTCAATGTACTCATTATCATCATCCAAAAGGCCTCTTGAAAAACATGCATCTCTAAACGTAGGACACACAGAACCATTAAAGGTTCTAATATCCTCAAAAGAAGTTGGTCCTTTCACCTTATTCAACAATATTCTCAAATAATACGCTTCACCAAGAGATGGAGATACCGAATGTATTCTACCAATTGAAAAACCAATCTTTCTGGGTATCCAAGTACGTTTGTCGGCTTTCCATACAAACTTTGTAGGAAATTCAACATAATTTAGTTTACGTGCCTGAGGGTAAATTTTATTGCATTTCATCCATTCGGTAAACATCGAAGTAGACATAGATTGTTTATCTAGAACGTTGTCTATATGATCATCTGCTTCGTATAAAACTTGTTGTTGACCTGGTAGATGAAAGGGAAACCTAATAACTGAAGGAGTCCTGTAATGAACATCATATCCATATATACGCCAAGATACTTCACAAGCAGATATGTACCTACAGTTGTAATATTCTTTAATCTCGTCAACCGAATCAACTGTACCGTTTTGTTCATTAGCTGGAACAAAACAAACAGTGGCTTTATCATTACCTTTGTTTATATACTTAAACAAATACTTGATTGAACCAGCTTGATTACACCATTCCACGTTGATATGCGCTTGATATCTTTTGAGAAGCTCTTTATTGTACGGAACCACGTTTCGATTATCCAACTGCACCCCTGATTTTTCAACGAATAATCCAGAATTTCGTCTCTTATACATTGGAAAACCATCAGAGTCAATAGATGTTTCCTGACGAAACTTTTTTGGAAAGTTTTTTGAGCATCTTCCATCAATCATGCACGGACACTTCATATTGTGAACACCACAAGGACCATGAATCATGAACTCACTTACAAGAGAATATAGTTCTGGATCTTTATTCTTGTCTGGTATTTCAGCAGATATAAACAGATCAATATGTTCAACAGTAGGTAATTTGTGATCGGCATGCATAAATAGACATACATGAGCATGAGACAAGCCATGTTTTTGAAACTATACAATGTATACCACTAAAATATTTTAAAACAAAAAAATAAGGATTATATGTTGTACAAATATACTTAGAAAATACAAAAAGTATAATATTTCCAAAAATTATATAATATAAATACATATGTATATATAAAGATTGATATAAAATAGTGTTTGTCATACCTGCCTCAACTTTGCCGAGAATTGACTTATTTTTTAGGTCTTTAATCATCGAATCAAGTTTAATCTTAAAAACTCTACACAAGATATCAGGACGATCTTCCGCTTTAAGTGTCGTGTCTTTCAAAAATCGTTTAACCTCCGGCCATTTGGGGTTGCATGTAATTGTTATAAAAAAATCAGGATATCCATACCACCGACATAGCGACATGGCATCAAGAATTTTGTAACATGTAACGTGCACCACCAGTAAAAGAGGAAGGTAATATAACACGTTGACCAACAGTTGATACATCAACGGTGCCCTGCTTTTTAGCCGCATGTAATTTCTCATAAGACTCGCTCCTTAACGTCTTCTGTTGACTGCGTATAAAAAGTAGTCTTTCACTTTCAATCATAGTATACGCATCAACCAAAAATTGTTGAAAAAGCCTTCTACCGTTAAGAATTAAAGACAAACCACCAATTCTCTCTTGGATTCGGTAACTAAAAAATTGCCTCATAGAAATAGTGGATCTTTTGGAAGTGTTAGACTCTGATGAAATTGTATGCGGTATGCCTATCCTGTAACCATCCTCGCCATAAGGAAAAAGCAACGGATACTGAAGTGCTAGGTATGAAGGATGGAGCTCACTAATACGCTGTAAGTTTCCAGCTCTAGTCTTTACAATAATGTCCCTGGTTTCAAATGAATTATCAAGGTCACCAACTATTAAAGCAGCAACTTCTGAGGCAGTTGGCAAGTTAGAAGTTCTTCCATCTTCATTCCTTTTTGCAATTAGACGCAACCGTAGATTTGCGTCAGGATTTTTTTGAAAACAGTCTCTAACCATTCTATAACATTTAACCAGTTGATTATTTGAATCTAACATGTCCTTTAATTGTTCTATGATCTGACGATCCATTATGTCTGATGATGTTGATTCATTGTTGGATTGCCTAATCAAAGCATTTAAAATGTTAGTTCAAAAAGTAAGTATAAGTAACAAATGTATACAATTTCTCTATTTAAAACAAAAGAGGTTGCAGTACATACCCAATTGCGCCTTGTCTGTTTGCAACTTCATTATCAGTGTCGTATATATATAACTGAGAGAATTTAGGAGTCGATCCGTCTGAAGGTAGAAGGCTTCCAATAGTGTGGTAATTTTCACCGCTTAGTCGGAAAACAAATGGAGCATTACCTCTATTAATGGACGTGTCAACCTTTCCACCCATTGAAGTGAAAGAAAACATTGAATTGTAACGACGTATATTTTTTAAAAAATGTCTTCCTTTAGAATCAACGCCACTGTAAAGAGATTTATAATTAGTAGGAGGATCTTTTAAAATGGGAAGCTTAACTTTTCCGTAATAACAACAAAGTGAGTAGCTTCCTCTGGCATTGCTTAATACACTTTTTAAGGCTTCATCCTTCCAAAGTTTTGCATGACATTTTTTACATGTGTGGTTTTGATCTCCATGATCCACATAATCAGTTAAGGATTAAAATAATTTTATAAGAATAAAATGTTCTAAATATTGATTAAATATTATATAAAGATTATGAATGGTAAAATTTGAAAATGTGATTTTACCTTTTGATCGACCAATGTAATCATCATATACTGTATTATGTACATTGTTTAGATCCTCTTCTGGAAATCGTAGAATTGGAACATCATTTAAGTTGATGTTTGTCCTAGTATTCTTGCGATTTCAATAATCTGTATTGTTTGATCTATTTTGCGGAGTGAAACAAATTCCTGAAGTGGTCGATGAATAAGGTCGATTACCAAAATCGTAGATAGGTATACCTTTAATGATTCAAATGATGATAAAGCAAATGTTATTAAAAATATAAATAGGATAATAGAATGTATGATATTTAAAATTCATTAATTTTGCAATAATAAGTTTAAATAAATTACAGAAAAATTTATATAATGTATTACCCTGGATAGCCGGAGATATATTGTTGGATTTTAATGTTGTTGAGGCGGAAAGATTTGTTGTTGTGGATATGAGGTTAGCTCTTTTTTTTAGTAAGTGATCTTTTCTCAATTGGCGTCTCAATTTGGAATTTCCAGAACCTATAAATTAAAAGAAAAATATAGTCATTCAAGTGTTTTATAATCGATAAACTTATCGCTATAATTCAAGGGTAGAATATACTAACCATTTGTTACAGTTGACAATGGACTTGTAAAATCTGTCAGAAGAGTAGGAGAATAAGGTGTTGCGCCAACGTATGATAAGGGTGTTTTATTTGGATTAACATTTTCTTTATTGACGCCATCAATCTTCTCGAGCGTACAGGTACTTTTTCGTAGCTTCTTTAAAGTGTCATTGCCTAAATACATCGTGTAAATTATTAAAGTATGCAAAATGTAAAATATTTTTGTACTTATGAAGGAAATTAAAAAAAAACTATGTTACCTTGTTCATTAATGTTTAATCTCCTGCTTTGAATAATTTCTTTCCGGTTGCGTCGGTTTTCTGCTCATGACATAATAATATTTAAGTAAACAATATATATTTAAATAAATATAATTAATAATATATATATAGTTTACCCTTTGTAATATCAAAAAGGGGCGTTCTGTTTGGCACTGTTGAATAAGATGTGTTCCAACGTTGTTGTTGAGTTGAGTGACATGGAGTAGACATGATATTTTCACATGATTGAGATTGTAAAGTTGAACATACGTTTAAGTTGTAGGTAATACTTGAAGTGCCTAAAAACATAAAAATATAGTTTATGTATAATAACCAAAAATAATGGTATTAAGTGATCAAGTATCGATTATATTTTAAGAATATATAGAAAAAAATTAAAAATTAATGTAAATTCAATAAAAAGTAATTGGTTTAATGATGTGTATATAACCTTCATTATATGAGATTTGATGGAACAAATTGCTTTTCCTCCCATCCAAATAAAGTTTCCTTTTATATCTCATAAACTTTGCAATAGATTGTGTGAGTTTTGAATCTGAAACATTAAAAGCACAAGTAAAAAATAAATACTAACGGAAAGGCAGACTACCAAACATTATATGATTACATTCATTATGAATTTTTCTTGAAAAAATACATCTTAATAATCAAGCAAAACATTATATAGATACTACATTAAAAAGATTGTTAATAATAAATGCATAACAAAAATAACCACTCAATTTAATAATTCAAACGTAGAATAATGTTTTGATAGAATAAAGAAAACTTAAATAGTTTAAACAACCATAGCCAAAAACTATAAAACCAACTGTCTAATAGTAATAAAATAAAAAGACGACAAGAAATATAATTAGATTCAAATGTCATTTTTCAATTTTGGGAATTAGAAGTGTTGTCTTGCCATCACAACGCAGTTTGGTACTTGATAAATCTCTGGAATCATCATCGTTGTATGTTTCAACCAACTTTCGCTTCAAATCTATGTTGGATGAATGGCCTTTACAGTTCTCATCAATTTGAAATTTTGAGTTTCCATCATCACGAGTAGGCAAAGGGGTGACATTATCATCAGTTATTTCAATAACATCCTAAAAAAATTAATAAAAAAATAGTCAGTCTTTAAAAAAATTATAAACCATATATATGGTAAAGTTATATGAATTTTCAAATTTATAGGAAATTTTAAATTGTAATATAGTGACCATAATTAAAATATAAATGCTAAATATGAAATTGAACTCATGAAATGTATACAATTCACGTATAATAAACAACCATAATTAAATAATATTTATATTTAACATGATAAACAATACCAAAAGTGTTCAGTTATAATAATAATTAAATAAAAATATTAACAGATTAAAATAGATGTTACGATATTTAAATAAATGTAGAGGACAACTTACCCTTAAAATAGAGGTTTCCTGTGACATCATCTCATTGCATGTGTTCGTTACTGAGTCTGATTTTTCCACCTATGTAGTATTATGCAAGATTAAACATTTAAGTTTCTAATAGTACGGTTTAACTGTGTGTAATCATTATTAATAATAAAATTGTATATAAATATTACCTCCAACATATTGGCTTTCTTTTGAAGCTCAATAATCACATTCGGGTCTTCAGTTAATTTATTGATACCAAAAAAATAATGATTACGTTCCACGTTAAATTTTGTGATATCAATCTTAAAAGCAAACTTTTGCTCCAATAAAACGGAAAACTCTTCGGGATATAATTCTTCACTATCACCCTGTTAAAAAATATAATTAATCAAAAGAAATTAGTAATCTTCATATATTAAAAATTATTTTATACAATAAAAATATTTAATTCTTACATTCAAAAATTTCTCTATCAAAAATGTTGAACTCTTTTTTAGAAGTTTACATGCCTCACGATCAAACAAAGTCAATGAAACATTACCGGTGCAATCTTGAACCATTAATGGTATTCTAAGCCTGGATAGAAAATATAAGTGATGGTTAAATAATGTATTTATAACATGTATTATATTGAAGTATATTACGTATGAGTATATACCTTTTTGTAACTTCAATCAACTTTCCTTTGCAGTTATTAGTCTCGCAAACATAGACAGCTTCTTTATCACCTTCATTATGAACTGTTGTCTCATCTTCATCAGTTATTTTGCAAACCTTCCTGTTACATGTTTTACATGCTTCATAAAACCAAGGGATGTCAATGGGTATCAGCTTTACCGTGCCTACAATTACAACTTGTTTAACCTATAAGAAACAAATAATAATATTACTTTAGAAATTTTGAAGAACATACGGGAAATATTTAAATTGAAAGTAAAAAATATTAGTACCTCATTTAAACTAATTTCTGCAATATTGTTAAACTTGGTTTTCTCAACAAACTCATCATACAGAGATAAGAATAGTCCTGAAAGCATGGAGGTTTCAGTTGATGATGACGAAGCGGATGAGTTCTGAAGCAAGCTGTAAAATTTTATAAACAATATTATTTAAGTAATCTAATATACATAAATATGTAAAAAAAGAATAGATAATAAGAACATCTTTAATAATTAATACAAACCTGTTTCTAAAAGATATGATTTCATCGATATTGGAATCGATAAACAGCTTAGACACACTGAAGGAATTGTTCACATATCCAAAACGACCAAAATACTTTAGAGTACCAAACTGAAGAATGACTACAGTTACTGAACTGCCTTCTTTATTTTGAAAATGATGTAGGATATCAGAGGCGTATGAGTCCCATAGTGAAAGATAAATCTTCCTCATCCTGTTATAAACAAATTTAACATTAATAAAATAACACAATGTAATTAAATCACCTAATTTTTAGAAGTCGTATTTTTTTGTTAATGAAAAATGCAAACTGTAGATCTTGAATTGTGATGTTAATTTTTTTGCTCTCCTTCCCCTTCTTGGTTGTATAACTTTTAAGTTCTCCAACCTCAGCAACAAAACCGATGACATCTACATTTAATTGTATAAAAATTAGTTACGGAAAAAAAACAAAACATATTAATTATATTGTTTATTAAAATATATGATACAGTGTTAAACATTTTTACCTAGTGGTTGTTCGTCCGGTAAGGTCTTTTCGACAATATGCTCAAATGATGTAAATGAGAAACCGTGTTCCGAGCCAGAAAAGTCATTGCAGATTTTTACTTCAGTGTCAGGCTGGATTCCAATTTTATTTCTATTCTCAACATAACGGTACTTGGTTTCATTTAGAGCAATGCCAGGTTTTCGAATTAAATAACAACCTGAATTAATTTGATAAATTATTAAAAAACATAAAGAAGTAAACTTAACATTTCAGTAAGCATAAAATGCAAAAAAAATGAAAGAAAAGTAAACATAACGGCCATATATAGTGAATGTAGTAAATGAGCTTCTTAATAAAAAATAATATAAAAGGAAAATTGAGGCTGAAGAAACGGGAAAGGCATGAAATATTGAAATGTTCGGAGAATCAAAAACTTAATTGAATAAGAGAAATGTAAATCAGTTTCAGTACTTGATGAAATACATGAGTTTGTGGATCTGAAAAGGATATGAACTATTTTGTAGTTAAGGCATGCACATGTAAGTGTATATATAATGCATGAAGCTTTACATTCATAGCTCCAGATATGATACTTGGTTTGACATAGATAAAAACATTAAAATTCTATAATTATCGGATATGCATATAGTTCTATAATCACACCGTAGTATTTATGTTAATACTGTTTTTTGATCTGTTGAAGCAGGAATAAAATCTTGAAGAAGAAGATGAACCGGTAATAGATTAAGTTTATAGATTAGTATGACTATTAAGCTTTATGCTCATGCTATGTTTCTATGAGCTGTTTTTAACATAACTAAAAGAAATATATAATTAAATTTATTTCAGGGATCAAGATAGTTTGTACCCCGAATAAAAGATTTAAATTACATAAAAGGGCCGGAATATATATTGGGAATATACCAAGGTAAATAGTTCTATATATATGTAAATTAATCCTAGATATTATTTGAAGTTTTAGTTTCCAATTTAGGACAATGCAACTAAAGGTTTTTGACCCGTTTAACCTGCTTGTTTTAGCTATTTATGATATAACGCGTTTGATCTTAATATACAACAAAAACATAAAATCTATCAAATATCAGCTCAAACCACATTCTCAGGTAACTTTTTTTTGTTTGCAGCTCGTTTTTCCCCAGACGATAAGTTCTCAAGGCAAAGAGTTTTGTTGAAGAAGCGTTTTGGCTTGCTGCCAACCCAAAAACCAGCTCCCAAATACTGAAATGCTTATGCTTTTTGCTTATTTATGTGTGTTTTGGTTTGGGTGGTTATGCCAAATGATTAGTTGTGTACCCAGTATTGTGAACCCAGCATAAAAGAGAATATGTCCTGTTATAGATCTTTTTCTTCATTTTCGAACAGTCATTTGTTTTTATTGTGATTAGAGCCAATCACCACAAGACCTAAAGACGACTACGTGCCTAGTTCTGGTTGTTTTCTGGTGAATGTGGCACGTACCCGTCTTCTGGTGTATTTGTCTATATAGGGAGGATTTGTAGGTGCTGGTGGAACAACTATTTTAGTTAAAGGTGTCATCGAAAAGCCTATTTTTAATCGTCTTGGGGATCAAAATCAATAAGATACGGTCTTTAGATCAATTAGGTGTTGATCGAAAAAAGTAAGTGCAATATTAATTTACATTCAAAATATAACTACATCTTATAAAGTATTTAATGACCTTTTTTTTATAATTGGATAAAAAACATTCAGAAAATGTAAAAAAAAGGTCTAACCTGATTCTGTCAAAAGTTTTTCAAACTTAGGGAACCACTTCTTCAATAAATTACCTTGCATTGTTGTACCCTTAAACGAAAGAAGAAAAAGTCAAACGATCTATAAATATACACAAACCGTGTAAATGTAGATTTTTTAAAATTTCATATGAACAAAGAATAAAAATGATAAGTTGATCTAACCTGCTCATCCACAATTATAAACTCAATAGAGTACCAATCTCATGGGTTGTTATACTTTGGCCTTTTCCAAAGACGAATGATTCGAACCTTGATAGTGTAATCACGACGTGCTATATCCAAATCCTTCAAGAAAGTAACATCGGTTGGCGATACTGACCTGCTTATTAAGAATAATGTCAATGTATAATGCATGATAAGTGTGAAATAATAAAAAAACATATTGAATATTAACTGTCACACCCCCCGCTGATAGCGGAAACACGGGGAATGCGAGCTAGACGGGATCGTCATAACACATGGTATGCAATAGAGTAGCAATAATAATATGATGACAAGCGTGTCATGACGACACCCGAACACAATTGGAGACTTGTGTCGTGTATTGTCAAAGATCACGACAGCATAGCCATAAGCACAACATAATGTTCACATAAGCATTAAGGATAACTTGTAATGTAAATTCCCACAACTCGGGAACAAGTGTTCAAAAGAATGTTAATTGTTTAGTGGACTGCAACAATGTACAAAATGTATGTTCAGTCTCAAAAATGCATCCTAGGGTCTCCACTAAAAGGCAGCACTCCTAGAACTTCAATTACCTTGATCACCTGAAAAGAAATGCTCAAAAACGGTCAACATAATTGTTGGTGAGCTTCGCAGGTTTTAAGTAATAAAAGATGTTAAGATGAAAACAGTAAGTAAGTTTAGTAAAAGTTACCGCGACTACACTTATGTATAGGCGGTTTTACTAGTTAGATAGCTACAGCCAAGCCTATTCATCGGTTCCACTCGGGAATTGATGGCTGTAAAGATAACATTTCCAAAGCGTAAATAGTTTATAAATGACGTAGCAAGATCCACACAGCGCATACGTATAGTTTATAACTAAACCAATCCTTAGGTCCCATTACCTGGATTAATGGTTATATAAAAAGGGTTTTCCATAGCATAGTAAGTTTAACTTGACGTAGCAAGATCCACACAGCGCATACGTGTCAAGTTAAACATGACGTAGCAAGATCCACCCAGCGCATACGTATAGGTTACAACCAAACCAATCTTTAGGTCCCAATTACAGGGATTAATGGTTGTAATGGATGATCGGCTTAGAAGAACCACACAGAAGAACCACACAGAAGAACCACACAGGCGAGAGCATCCAAGGTCAATGGCATCCACAAGTAGCATAAATCAACACGTAACATCAAGTAGTAGTGCATGGTAGTGTAAAACCCCAAAGTAACATACATAGGGTAACATAGCACATAGTTCAAGTTCATATAGCAGCAAACAGTCAGGATCATCATGTAACCCGATTTGAGCACATTCTTAGTATACCGGGGATGCTTATGTATAGGGTCCTCCGCAGCATTCCCACCACATCCGCGATATACATAGAATGATACCTAAACCAGTTACATGACATCCATTTATCCTTAGTATCAATCAACAAGTTTAGCAAGGTAAGTTACTCATATAAGTAGCAGCCAACTTCCACTAAGGAAGGTGCCTGAAATTTAGTAAATAAGTGAGCATTCTTTTCCCCCAAGTAGAAAAATATTCGAAAAGGTTTTATAAGCGTAAAAAGGGGCCACGAAACTCACAGAACAGATGGTAAGCACAATCGACGTAAGATTTCCTGGGATAAGATGCTAGGAACCGTCAAACACCTATTGACAATTACTGACAAGCATAAGTAAGGAGTATAGAACGTAATATGATAGCCGATTAGGTTCCGGCGTTTCGGTTCGGTCGTGAGTAGTACACACAAGCAGACACACACACCTCAGACCTTACGTAGGAACGAGTATTTAAAGCTAGTCGTCATTGCTATGACATTATTTCTGATGTCGCCTCACCAGCACAAGACACCCAAAAAGGAAAATCGCACATACACGCATTGTCAATCACACACAGGACCTGACGCACGACTGACACTCCATTCACACGAGTGGACTTTCAGTCATACGAATTAGCTACTTTCGTACAATTGAACCTCCCTTCGTGTGACTAAGCCTTCAGTCGTACCATGCAATACCAGTCGCACGACCTAACAGCCAGTCACGCGACTTAACGTCCCTTCGCGCGAATCAGTTTCATTCGCGCGATTGGACCTTCTTTCGCGCGACAGACATCCGATCGTGCGACTCACACGATCGCACACATTTCACATTCGCATAGCCCAGTCACGCGACAAACCCTGTCGTGTGACAATTTCCAGTCGCGTGACAACACCAATCGCGTCCACCGACAGCCGCGTGACACAACCGCGCGACTTACCCAATCGCACACTCAAGTAGCGCACTCACTCATTCGCCTGACACACACTCGTTTGCACCCACCGACAGTCGCATGATACAACCGCGCGACAACCCCAGTCGCACAGTTCGGTCGCGCGACTTACCCAATCGCGCAGACAGGATTCGCGACTGCATGCAGGTGCGGGTCGGCCTTCGGCTGCTCGAACACGAGCGTTTCCCAACCAGAACCTCCAGAACTCATATTCTAACCTATCTAGACAAGAAGCACACTCAGAAACAAGACATGCAAGTCCACACGACCTCATGTGATCGGATGAACCCGAGCACCCGAAAGCCCTAAAACGCAGCAGTAAAATCGGGTTAAAAAACGAGGTAGTGAGGTTATCTACCTGCTAGGAACGAGTATTCACGAAGATACTCGAGATTTGAAGACGAGAATGCGAGAAACGGGTCGGTTTTTGTGTAAGTTTCTAGAGAGAGAGAGTAGAAGATGAAGATGAAGTGGAAAGGAGGTGAAAAAGAGAGAAAAATGGCTGGGAAGGGGTATTTATACCCAGCCTAGTTTCTCAAATTTTCAAGTTTAGTCCCCGCACTTTGCCCCCGGGTTCCTAAATTTTGTTTCGGTTGAAAACGTTATAAATTAGTCTTGCTTTATTGATGATAAAATTGTTAGTAATGTTATTTATAAGTTAATAATAATTTTATTCGTGATAATTATTTTATTATAAAAATAACGTGTTTTAGTGTTAACGGGGCAACCTTGGAGAAACATCTTAAGATAACGACAAGTCAAACAACGATAGCACGCATATAAGGACAACTAAGGAAAACAAATATGGTATCCACGTAGATGGTTTATAAAAATTGAGGAATGACTGACAACGAAGGTTAATCGGTCACGTTAAATGACGGACCTTTGGTGACGGATGTCACAGTATCCCCTAGTTGAGGGAATTTCGTCCCGAAATTCAACTGGTGCTAGGTCTAAGAGCGTCATCCTCGAATAGGTGTGGATATTTGAGTCTCATCTGATCTTCACGTTCCCATGTAAACTCTGGCCCTCGTTTGGAATTCCATCTTATGCGAACGATAGGTATCTTACTGCGCCTCAATTTTTTGACCTTTCGGTCCATGACCTCAATAGGTTCCTCCCCAAAATGGAGGTTTTGATCAATCTTGATATCCTCAATAGGCACGTGAAGTGATTCGTCAGCTAAACACTTCTTGAGGTTCGATACATGGAAAGTATCATGTACACTGTTAAGCTCTTGTGGCAACCGTAATCGGTACGCCACCGGACCGATTCTTTCTATGATCTCGAATGGTCCAACATATCTTGGGGCCAACTTCCCTTTCTTTCCAAACCGTACAACCCCTTTCCACGGAGAGACCTTAAGCAACACTCGATCCCCAACGTTAAACTCTAGCGGCTTCCGACGGTTGTCGGCATAGCTCTTTTGGCGATCTCTAGCGGCTTTAAGTCGGTCTTTGATTAGGAAGATCTTATCGGTGGTTTCTTGAATGATCTCGGGACCTGTTAGCTGGCTTTCACCAACCTCGGCCCAACATACAGGCGATCTACATTTCCGTCCATACAATGCTTCAAATGGAGCGCATCCAATGCTTGTGTGGTAGCTGTTGTTGTAAGAGAACTCAATCAACGGTAAATGAGTGTCCCAGCTACCACCAAAATCAATTACGCAAGCTCTAAGCATGTCTTCCAATGTTTGTATAGTTCGTTCACTTTGGCCATCTGTTTGTGGGTGATAGGCAGTACTCATGTCTAATCTAGTGCCCATCGCTTTCTGTAACGTCTGCCAAAATCGTGAAGTGAATCGATTGTCTCGGTCGGATATGATTGACACCGGCACCCCGTGCCGTGTCATGACCTCTTTGATGTACACCCTTGCCAGCTTATCCATCTTGTAGTCTTCTCGGATAGGCAAGAAGTGAGCGGATTTCGTCATTCGATCCACCACGACCCATATCATGTCGTGTCCGCTTGGTGTTCTCGGGACTTTGGTGATGAAATCCATAGTGATGTTCTCCCATTTCCACTCGGGAATTTCAGGTTGTTGCAATAATCCCGATGGTTTCTGGTGTTCAGCCTTGACCTTTGAACAAGTCAAGCATTTGCTCACATATATAGCAATATCTTTCTTCATGCCTGGCCACCAGTACAACTCCTTCAGATCGTGGTACATCTTGTCTGCACCAGGATGAACAGAGTATCGAGTCTTGTGTGCTTTATCCAAGACTAATGTACGTACACCTCCACATCTGGGGACCCATATACGATCCACAAAGTAATGTACGCCGTCATCCTTGCGAGTCATTTATTTATCCAATCCTCGAAATTCTTCCCCCGCAAGGTTCTCGTCTTTCAAAGCCTCGTTTTGTGCAATTTGAGTCTGAGCCTTTAGATTAGTTTGAATAGTCAAACCTAGCGCTCGAGCACGTAATGGTTTCACGCGTTCTTTGCGGCTTAATGCATCAGCCACCACGTTAGCTTTCCCCGGATGATACCGGATTTCACAATCGTAGTCGCTAAGCAGTTCTACCCAGCGTCGCTGTCGCATGTTAAGTTCTTTCTGGTTCATGATGTGTTGAAGGCTCTTATGGTCTGTGTAGATGATGCATTTGGTTCCATATAGATAATGCCTCCATATCTTGAGTGCAAACACTACGGCTCCCAACTCTAAATCGTGAGTTGTGTAGTTCTTTTCATGCAACTTGAGTTGTCGCGAAGCGTAAGCAATTACCTTATCTTTCTGCATTAGTACACAGCCCAAACCTTGATGTGAAGCATTACAGTACACCACAAAATCATCAGTTCCGTCTGGGAGGGTCAATATCGGTGCGTTGCACAACTTCTCCTTCAATGTTTGGAACGCCTGTTCTTGTGCTTTCCCCCAATCGAACTTCTTGTCTTTCTGAGTCAACAAAGTTAACGGTTGGGCAATCTTGGAGAAATTGGCAATGAAACGACGATAGTATCCGGCCAATCCCAAGAATTGTCGTATTTCTGAGGGTGATTGGGGAGTATCCCACTTCTTCACAGCTTCAATCTTACCGGGGTCCACATGAATTCCATTTTCGTTAACTACATGACCCAAGAACTTCACTTCTCGAAGCCAGAATTCACACTTCGAGAATTTGGCGAAAAGTTTCTCTTCCTTCAACAGTTCTAGAATTGCTTGGAGGTGTTTTTCGTGATCCTCCTTCGAACGGGAGTAGATGAGTATGTCGTCTATGAATACAATCACGAACTTATCAAGACAGCTGGTGCATTGGTCAACCCAAACGGCATGACCAAGAACTCATAGTGCCCGTAACGAGTTCTGAATGCTATTTTTGGAATATTGTCCTCGAATACTCTCAGTTGATGATAACCGGATCGAAGGATCGAAATACGATTGCAACTGATCGAACAGGTCGTCGATTCTAGGAAGAGGATACCGATTCTTCACGGTCAATTTGTTCAATTCCCTGTAATCGATCCACATACGGAATGACCCATCCTTCTTCTTAACAAATAACACCGGTGCTCCCCACGGTGAATGACTCGGTCGAATGAAACCCTTCTCCAGCAGTTCCTGTAGTTGGCTGGACAACTCTTGCATCTCGGAGGGTGCTAACCGATAAGGTGTCTTTGCTATCGGTGTAGCTCCAGGGATCAGTTCTATACGGAATTCCACCTGTCGCGGAGGAGGTAATCCAGACAATTCATCGGGAACACCTCCGGATAATCCCGTACTATCGGAATGTCTGCCAATTTTGTCTCTTCTTCTTTCTTTTCTACTATGTGAGCCAGAAAAGTGTAACACTGCTTCCGTAGACTTCGACGTGCTTTCATGCAGGTTATAAGCTTCAAGTTATTTCCCGATCGCTCTCCTTGTATTCTGAGTATCTTCCCGTCTGACATGGGAATCCGCACTACTTTATCTCGGCAAACAATCTCGGCTCCATGCTTCGACAACCAATCCATCCCTACTATTACGTCAAAGCTCCCCAACTCAAAAGGTATCAAATCTATGTTGAAGACCTGGTCTTCCAACATTAGGGTGCAATTCTTAATAATCTCGTCTGCTTGTTCAACCCTACCATTAGCCATTTCTACGGAGTAACTAGTTTCTAGTCTACTAGCACTTAAATCAAGCATATGCACGAACTCAGAAGATATAAAACTATTGTCTGCTCCTGTATCAAATAGTATGGATGCAAAATGCTGATTGAGCAGATACGTACCCGTAACAACGTTCGGGTCCTGACGGGCATCATTAGCTCCAATGACGAAGGCGCGTCCCCGTGCCGCATTAACTTGGTTTCCTTGGCCTTGAGCACCCGCTATGGCCAGTATCTGCTGTTGGTTGTTTCCCTGCTGACCCGGTGCCCAATTCAGTCGGGGGCACATGTTTCTGAAGTGGTCGAGGGCTCCACACTCGTAGAAAGCCCTGGCATTCCCGGCGAGGTTAACCACGTTGATGGGTGCCACCAGGTTTGGCGCTATCCTGCAATCTCTTGCTTGATGCCCCGGGCGTCTGCAGTTCAAACACACCCGGCATGGCGTTGCTGGAGGATGATGAAGATTACACCTATCACATTTCGGGTGCGGTCCAGCATATTCCCTCTTCCCTTGAGTCACGGCCACAAAGTTTCTGGTCGTTTTGGCCCTCTTATCAAACTTCCAGTACCAGACCGGCTTGTTTCCCCAGTCTCTTTCCTTTTCTCCGCTCCCCTACCCAACACTCCTGTTCTTATCATCTCATCAGTGAGAGCGCCAGCTTTCAGAATCACGCTCTGAATTGTAGGAGGAGCAGCTGCAGTTACCATCGCTCGGATTTGAGGCGTGAGTCCCCAAATGTACCTTTCAATCCTCTTGGATTCCGGAGTGACTAAGTGTGGAACTAGTCTAGCCAGCTCGTGGAATCGGTCAGTATAAGCTGCGTGCCCTGCCCCCACCATAGCATGATTCCAGAACTCATGCTCAAGCTTCTGCATCTCGTTGAGAGGGCAGTATTCCTTGGTATTCAAGGCTTTAAATTCATCCCAGGTCATCTGCATCGCAGATTCCCTTCCCCTAGCTTGAACCTGGGTGTTCCACCAGGTTAGTGCTCTGCCCTGCAGTGAGCATGTAACATACTTGATCCGCTGGCTGTCGAGGCATTCACTGATTTCGATCATAGCCTCCATTTTCTCAAGCCATCTAATCAGGGCTATAGCCCCACCTTTACCATCAAAATCCCGGGGCTTACAGGCCACAAACTCTTTGTAAGAACAGCCCCGTTTGGCATTAGCAACTCCAGTTTCGTTACCGGCTGTACCACCATTTCCGGTCTCTTGGTTGCTTTCATTCCCAGTCGGGTTCCCTTTATCCTCATTCTCATTATCACCGTCCCTGTGAGGGTGGTTCTGCTGTTACAGGGCGTCGCTCACCTGAGCTACGATAGTCGGAATCAGGGCAGTCAATTGTTGAGCAATTAAGGCTGCCATTTCAGCACTTCTGGTCCCTTCGTTATTGCCAGAAGGGCCTTCATTTGCTATTGGAGGTCTACCCCTGCCTCTGCCTCTGCCCCTCGGGGCTTCACCTCCGCTACTATTGCTGCGAGTAGATCTTCGAGGCGGCATGTTCTATTCATACAAGAGGCAACAAATAAGCTTTAGTCACCTTAAGATACACAAGTACTTCACTTGTCAAGTTCCAACGTCTCATGTTCCGGTCAGTCAAGATCACCATGCAGCCCATTTTAAGCATATTCTCGGTATATCGATGGTGTTTATATATAGGGTTCCCCACAGCGTTCCCACCACACCCACGATGTACCGAGAATGATGCCTAATCCGGTTACATGACATCCGACCTTCCTTCACATCATATCCATAATAATCCATCAAGTCAACTGAGAGACAAACATGTAATCACGTATAGTCTAGCGGAGGTTGTCTATATCGCGTCCTTGGGAGGACTCAGACATGTCCTCCTCGGGTCGGTCCCTCAGTGTATGAGGTCAGGCGCGATGTATGATCTGTGAAGATCTCTTCGGGTCTCAATACCTGAATTTTTGGCTATGATAACTTGGCGCACAGAGGGAACGGAAGATCCTATAGGAAGCATCTCATAGGGGTTGAGCACAAGGGCTCAAGCACGAAGTAAAAGATCACATAACAGAAGGATAACCAAACATGTAAGGAGGAACACATACACAAGATATATAAATGCACACAAGCTTAAGCATGCAAATCTACATGAAGGTTCCTAGGTTATAGTCTAGGTCAAGTGTAATTGCCTAATTCTCTATAACCAATGGCTCTGATACCAGTCTGTCACACCCCCCGCTGATAGCGGAAACACGGGGAATGCGAGCTAGACGGGATCGTAATAACACATGGTATGCAATAGAGTAGCAATAATAATATGATGACAAACGTGTCATGACGACACCCGAACACAATTGGAGACTTGTGTCGTGTATTGTCAAAGATCACGGCAGCATAGCCATAAGCACAACATAATGTTCACATAAGCATTAAGGATAACTTGTAATGTAAATTCCCACAACTCGGGAACAAGTGTTCAAAAGAATGTTAATTGTTTAGTGGACTGCAACAATGTACAAAATGTATGTTCAGTCTCAAAAATGCATCCTAGGGTCTCCACTAAAAGGCAGCACTCCTAGAACTTCAATTACCTTGATCACCTGAAAAGAAATGCTTAAAAACGGTCAACATAATTGTTGGTGAGCTTCGCAGGTTTTAAGTAATAAAAGATGTTAAGATGAAAACAGTAAGTAAGTTTAGTAAAAGTTACCGCGACTACACTTATGTATAGGCGGTTTTACTAGTTAGATAGCTACAGCCAAGCCTATTCATCGGTTCCACTCGGGAATTAATGGCTGTAAAGATAACATTTCCAAAGCGTAAATAGTTTATAAATAACGTAGCAAGATCCACACAGCGCATACGTATAGTTTATAACCAAACCAATCCTTAGGTCCCATTACCGGGATTAATGGTTATATAAAAAGGGTTTTCCATATCATAGTAAGTTTAACTTGACGTAGCAAGATCCACACAGCGCATACGTGTCAAGTTAAACATGACGTAGCAAGATCCACCCAGCGCATACGTATAGGTTACAACCAAACCAATCTTTAGGTCCCAATTACAGGGATTAATGGTTGTAATGGATGATCGGCTTAGAAGAACCACACAGAAGAACCACACAGAAAAACCACACAGGCGAGAGCATCCAAGGTCAATGGCATCCACAAGTAGCATAAATCAACACGTAACATCAAGTAGTAGTGCATGGTAGTGTAAAACCCCAAAGTAACATACATAGGGTAACATAGCACATAGTTCAAGTTCATATAGCAGCAAACAGTCAGGATCATCATGTAACCCGATTTGAGCACATTCTTAGTATACCGGGGATGCTTATGTATAGGGTCCTCCGCAGCATTCCCACCACATCCGCGATATACATAGAATGATACCTAAACCAGTTATATGACATCCATTTATCCTTAGTATCAATCAACAAGTTTAGCAAGGTAAGTTACTCATATAAGTAGCAGCCAACTTCCACTAAGGAAGGTGCCTGAAATTTAGTAAATAAGTGAGCATTCTTTTCCCCCAAGTAGAAAAATATTCGAAAAGGTTTTATAAGCGTAAAAAGGGGCCACGAAACTCACAGAACAGATGGTAAGCACAATCGACGTAAGATTTCCTGGGATAAGATGCTAGGAACCGTCAAACACCTATTGACAATTACTGACAAGCATAAGTAAGGAGTATAGAACGTAATATGATAGCCGATTAGGTTCCGGCGTTTCGGTTCGGTCGTGAGTAGTACACACAAGCAGACACACACACCTCAGACCTTACGTAGGAACGAGTATTTAAAGCTAGTCGTCATTGCTATGACATTATTTCTGATGTCGCCTCACCAGCACAAGACACCCAAAAAGGAAAATCGCACATACACGCATTGTCAATCACACACAGGACCTGACGCACGACTGACACTCCATTCACACGAGTGGACTTTCAGTCATACGAATTAGCTACTTTCGTACAATTGAACCTCCCTTCGTGTGACTAAGCCTTCAGTCGTACCATGCAATACCAGTCGCACGACCTAACAGCCAGTCACGCGACTTAACGTCCCTTCGCGCGAATCAGCTTTATTTGCGCGATTGGACCTTCTTTCGCGCGACAGACATCCGATCGTGCGACTCACACGATCGCACACATTTCACATTCACATAGCCCAGTCACGCGACAAACCCTGTCGTGTGACAATTTCCAGTCGCGTGACAACACCAATCGCGTCCACCGACAGCCGCGTGACACAACCGCGCGACTTACCCAATCGCACACTCAAGTAGCGCACTCACTCATTCGCCTGACACACACTCGTTCGCACCCACTGACAGTCGCATGATACAACCGCGCGACAACCCCAGTCGCACAGTTCGGTCGCGCGACTTACCCAATCCCGCAGACCGGATTCGCGACTGCATGCAGGTGCGGGTTGGCCTTCGGCTGCCCGAACACGAGCATTTCCCAACCAGAACCTCCAGAACTCATATTCTAACCTATCTAGACAAGAAGCACACTCAGAAACAAGACATGCAAGTCCACACGACCTCATGTGCTCAGATAAACCCGAGCACCCGAAAGCCCTAAAACGCAGCAGTAAAATCGGGTTAAAAAACGAGGTAGTGAGGTTATCTACCTGCTAGGAACGAGTATTCACGATGATACTCGAGATTTGAAGACGAGAATGAGAGCAACGGGTCGGTTTTTGTGTAAGTTTCTAGAGAGAGAGAGTAGAAGATGAAGATGAAGTGGAAAGGAGGTGAAAAAGAGAGAAAAATGGCTGGGAAGGGGTATTTATACCCAGCCTAGTTTCTCAAATTTTCAAGTTTAGTCCCCGCACTTTGCCCCCGGGTTCCCAAATTTTGTTTCGGTTGAAAACGTTATAATTTAGTCTTGCTTTATTGATGATAAAATTGTTAGTAATGTTATTTATAAGTTAAAAATAATTTTATTCGTGATAATTATTTTATTATAAAAATGACGTGTTTTAGTGTTAACGGGGCAACCTTGGAGAAACATCTTAAGATAACGACAAGTCAAACAACGATAGCGCGCATATAAGGACAACTAAGGAAAACAAATATGGTATCCACGTAGATGGTTTATAAAAATTGAGGAATGACTGACAACGAAGGTTAATCGGTCACGTTAAATGACGGACCTTTGGTGACGGATGTCACATTAACATTACCTGGAAGTTTGAACGTTGTTTGATGCCATCATAGTACTATTACAGCAGATTAATCGAAGTGTCCTATTGAGAAATGGTTAACAATGATATGGAAGTTGATGATGTAGTATTAGCTTATATAATCGGAAAATGTTTACTAATTTAGGGAAGTAATATACACGAATCCTCTACTAAGAATATCAAATTATTCAAATAAATTTAGTTTATATATGTCATATGATTTGAAATTTAAATATTAGTTAAGAAATTATAAACTAATTTAAGATTGATTTGCAGGTATCTTCATATTTTAAGAATGATTTGCAGATATTTTAAGAATGATTTGCAAGAATATCGTTTGTTCTATTATAGTAATTATTACTTTAGCTAATATATATTATTTTAAGCATGATTTGAATGAATATATATGCATAAAAAATTATTCTAATGTTTTGTAAATATTTTCCTGTTATACTTTTAGTTATATATGGTTATATAATTATGATTGAAATCAATTATATTTTGTAAATTATGGATAATATGTACACTTCTAAAAATAAAACATACATCAATATGGAAAGATATTTACACATTTTTTGGATTGTTAATATTAATGTTAAAGGAATATAATATTCATAATAAGTGGTCATTAATTAAGTAAAAAATATAGAGTGAAAAATATAGAGTGAAAAAATATAGAGTGAATAATCTTAAGAAGATAAGCGTTTGTATTTTTTATATGTTTAGGAATTGTTAAATTTGAAGACGAATTTCAAAAAAGGAAAATACTTAAAGAATCTAATTATATATTATTTCAATTATTGTTAATTAACCTGTATAAAGTTTATAATGTTTTTTTGTTGGCAATTGAGACTATTCCTGCGAATTGAATGTCTATAATAATATCATTTTAAAGTTTTTAAATCTGTAGGCTCCATTACACCACATGGCACAAAACAGAACTGAAAAGGTTTTTGAAATATTAACAATCTTCATATATCCATTGAGGTTTTGTAAATTTATTTTATGTAAATGTAAATATATATCCATTGAGGTTTTGTAAATATATTTTATGTTTCCAACTTCTTTATTACCAACTAACTTACAAACTCATATCCTTCCATGATATAAAGTCAGGTTTGACTTGCACATCTAGCTTGTTCCTTCACCACCCCCTGTAATTTTTATGTAAACATCACATAATTTTTTAGGTAAACATCACAGAACTCAAAAGGTTTTCAAAAGGTTTAAACCGATCATTTTATTTTAAGTCTTTGTCTATGTACTTTAGGTAACTGAAGAACTCATAAAAGTCGTGGACAAGCTGAAGTTGACAAAATATCATCTACAGACCAAAGTATTCATTGAAGCACTTCTATTTCTAAGGATTATTTATCACTTTGAAATGATAATATTATGCTATGGTTAATGATAGATATGATCGGTTTCATTTAAGGTCATATAAAGCAGTAAAAGAAGGTTAATGAATCTAATTATAGACACGATCAAATGGCCCATCAAAGATACAACTAAAAACATGTCTCTATGTGTTTGTACTATGTGATGGCAGCATATACTTGTAAACATTAATAAAACCAATGTCATGCATGTGTAATTGTTAATAGTAATAACATATACTTGGTAGCCATTATCATATTATATAATATTTCACCAAAAATTGATCGTGTTATGTTTTTGTAGCTAAGAAGTCCAAAATTCCATACGACATTTGCATAGTGTCCTTTAACCTAATTGCTTTTAGTAACAACCAACTTAACTTTCTTCGGATCAAACTTGAAAAGACACATATCTCCAATTTGAAATTGATTACCTTTAAAAAAGTACACCCATCCTTGTAATCCAAAACGTTTCTTGCCATAATCATGTTTAACACGAACTTTGCACTTCCATTCAGCTCCTTCAGAATTAGCAATGGTCATCATCATGCCCTTTCTAAGTTTATTTTTTCTACTAAATTCCTCTAGAAAGCGCTATAATTAAAACAAAATATAAATTAGTTCAAATTAATATATTAAATAAAAAAGCAGGTAGGGTTCTCTTAGTTAGACATCATATGAGCATGTAGTCTGAAGTCATTAATATATAGAATTACCAAGTCTTGTTGCTAGAATAATATGCAGGATGCATGCAATGTTCCTGTTTCTAACTTTATGGACAATGGCTATGTGTTAGAGTACATTTTGCATAGAATAGTCAAAGATGGCACAAATGGCAAAACTGTTGAGTGTAATTCATATAAGCAAAATCATAATGAATGGCACAATAAAGTGTTATGATCAATATATACCTTATATTAACGTCTATCAATTAGTATCTCAATCAGTTGAGTGTAATTCGTATAAGCAAAATCATAATGAATGGGAATCAAATGTCAAACTTGTAATTGTGCATTATTTTGAACACAAGGCACCACATGCCCAAAATATTTAGAAATCATTTAATGAGTCTAATTATAGATTTATTGAAATGGCCTAACAAATATACAACTAAAAACATGTCTCTATGTGTTTGTACTATGTGATGGCAGCAAATTAATATATTAAATAAAGAAGCAGGTAGGGTTCTCTTAGTTAGACATCATATGAGCATGTAGTCTGAAGTAATTAATATAAAGAATTACCAAACGTGTTGAAACAGGTTTACTAAAAGAGTGCATTTGTAGTTGCTGGGGAACATCAAGATTAATGTCTTCATTAAGATTCGCGACTTGAGCATGCACCTGAGTAGCATTTGTAATCTCCGTTTCCCCAGCAATAGAGGTATGCTCCGAATATGTCACCTAATGAGTATGCATAAATAGTTATTAAAAGTTTTCAAAATAAATAAACCTCTAAATTTCTTGTTAATATGTAACAAAAACCTGTGTTTCAGTATGAAAGGTATTTTCATTTTGTAAGTTCATATATTGATGAAGATTATCGATCCGACTCTGCAACTGAGTATTACTTTGATTGTGATCTTCAATCGGGAATTTAGAAACAATAAAATTGAAATATGATTCCGAATTAGCATCCACATTAGGATCCTGAAAGATGAAATAATATTGTCATGTTGTAATAAATAGAATAAGAATCTATAAATTATTTTTATCAATAAAAACATACAGGGATTGGAAAGTTACTATGAAGATATATATTTTGACTCTGCATAGGAATAGAGGTGTGTTCCGGACACGTGACCTAATGTGAAAGATAGAAGTAAATGTTAATTAATAAAAAAATAAATAGACTTATACATACCATAAAAGAATTAAAAAAACACCTTCGGTTCAACATGAGAGGTATTTTCAAACTCAAAGGGAGAGAATAATTCTAGACCGTTTGCACCAAAAACACGTAGATGGAAAGTACGATTGCCAATGTACTTAAAAAACAACATATTACCAAATGGTAAACGTACATCAGTGTATAGTTTATCCCATCCATCTACATTAAAGAAGCCATTATCTACACCCCTCAACATACATATCCAGGTATGATTTGGAAATATTCGTATGCTTATTGGTAAGATATTAACATCTTTACCAAACAGGCGATTAACATACTGCATCGGTAATAGCTGCAAGAAACGTAAATTAGTTATTCATGTATTTATATGTAAAATCTGTAAAGACGGTTATTAAATAAAGACATTTAATAAACATACCAAGGGAGTGTATTCCATATTAGGTATAACGTATGGAAAAGAATTGTAGATGTATGTAGATTCTTGAGGTCTCCAAAAAGACATCTTCAAAGTAAAATCTTCTTGTATATCAAATATGAAAATAGTGTTTTCTTTAAATTATCTTTCCTTGCAGATTGTATCCCATCCTTCACAAATATAATATATTTTCCCAAGTCTTCGGATGTTTACTTTCCATTTGACATGATCATCCGTTGTTATAATAGTTTGCCCATAAGGAAAGCATTGCTCGAATCGAAGTTCCTCGTAGAAATTAGGTAGATACTGATAAAATAATAATTATGTTATAATAAAACAAATACAATATATCAGATACAAATCGAATTGGACATGACAGTAAACAACCACATACAAAGAATAATACATACTAAAGACAACATGAAACAAAATAACAGTAGGTTTGATACATACCAGTAGCTTAGAGCCTTTGTAAACTGGTTCAATCTTCACAAAGAAACCATGAGAGTTCCTGAAACATAATGTTCAGGTCAGTAATCAAAACCAAGTAATGCAGAAACATAATGTTTATTGTATTTGTTTGCATTACCTAGATTCCTAGATCATCAACATCTAAATTGAGATCATAAAAACAATCAGATTCTTGTTGGAAATAGTAGATCAAACAAATACAATAAACATCAATTTATTAAGAACAAAACCAGAATTGAAGAAAATCATACATCTCTGTTTATACTAATAGTAAACATATAATAATCGTAACCCAAATCTAACTCGATTAAATAAACAAATAAATCTAACAAACTCGATGAATTATGCCCTAATACTAACTCAACAAAACAATTAATAAACTAATTTATCTTATTTGTTCAATCAAGATTAAACTTTCAGTTCTCACACGCATTTCAGTTAAGGGCTTATATGAAGACTCACATCAAATGATTGCAAACACGGCTTATATGAAAAATCGATCCAAAATCGAATAAAACAGAAACATGTTTTCTAAAATCCAATGAAATTCGATACAAAAGCATATCAAAAACATAAGAAATCAGTAATAAATGCTTACCTGACAACCATGACTAACTTGTAGTTGGATTGATGAAATCGTAGGTAGAGATGAAATCGGATGTAGATACTTAAATCAATCTGCAAGAATCATCTAAATTAGTGTATCATCCATATCTATCAATAAACATCAAGAATCAAGCAACACACATCAAGATGAGATCGTAGGATGCATATCAATTATTATGAATCAACATCAAGAACCGAGCAATAAACATCAATAGTAACTGATGAACATGAACCTGAATTAGAGATGACCGGAATAGGAGTGTACCTGATGCAAATCGATGAATACGAATCATCAAAAACATCACACAATAAACCTGCATAGTATGTCGAACAAAAACATCACACAAATTTAGGGTTAAAAAAGGAATTTGGGGCTTTTTGATGAAACCCGAGAGAAAGAAAAGACACACTTCAGAACACGCGAGGAAGAAACGTCAAAATCATAAATGCTTACCTTAGAACCATGATTAACTTGTAATCGGATTGATGAGATCTTAGGTAGAGATGAAATCGGTTGTAGAATCGATGTAGGAATGATGCGCAGAGAAGTTTGGATGGAGTGAATAGCGGCTGTTGATGGAGGAGTATGAAATTAGGGTTAGAATTATGTTTTTGGGGCCTATTTGACTAAACCCGGATTGCCATGTATGCATAAATAGTTATTAAAAGTTGTCAAAATAAATAAACATCTAAATTTCTTGTTAATATATAACAAAAACCTGTGTTTCAGCATGAAAGGTATTTTCATTTTGTAAGTTCATATATTGATGAAGATTATCGATCCGACTCTGCAACTGAGTATTACTTTGATTGTGATCTTCAATCGGGAATTTAGAAACAATAAAATTAAAATATGATTCCGAATTAGCATCACATTAGGATCCTGAAAGATGAAATAATATTGTCATGTTGTTATAAATAGAATAAGAATCTATAAATTATTTTATCAATAAAAACATACATGGATTGGAAAGTTACAATGAAGATATATATTTTGACTCTGCATAGGAATAGAGGTGTGTTCCGGACACGTGACCTAATGTGAAAGATAGAAAGTAAATGTTAATTAATAAAAAAATAAATAGACTTATACATACCATAAAAGAATTAAAAAAACACCTTCGGTTCAACATGAGTGGTATTTTCAAACTCAAAGGGAGAGAATAATTCTAGACCGTTTGCACCAAAAACACATAGATGGAAAGTACGATTGCCAATGTATTTAAAAAACAACATATTACCAAATGGTAAATGTAGATCAGTGTATAGTTTATCCCATCCGTCTACATTAAAGAAGCCATTATCTACACCCCTCAACATACATATCCAGGTATGATTTGGAAATATTCGTATGCTTATTGGTAAGATATTAACATCTTTACCAAACAGGCGATTAACATACTGCATCGGTAATAGCTGCAAGAAACGTAAATTAGTTATTCATGTATTTATATGTAAAATCTGTAAAGAAGGTTATTAAATAAAGACATTTAATAAACATACCAAGGGAGTGTATTCCATATTAGGTATAACGTATGGAAAAGAATCGTAGATGTATGTAGATTCTTGAGGTCGCCAAAAAGACATCTTCAAAGTAAAATCTTCTTGTATATCAAATATGAAAATAGTGTTATCTTTAAATTGTCTTTCCTTGCAGATTGTATCGCATCCTTCACAAATATAATATATTTTCCCAAGTCTTCGGATGTTTACTTTCCATTTGACATGATCATCCGTTGTTATAATAGTTTGCCCATAAGGAAAGCATTGCTCGAATCGAAGTTCCTCGTAGAAATTAGGTAGATACTGATAAAATTATAATTATGTTATAATAAAACAAATACAATATATCAGATACAAATCAAATTGGATATGACAGTAAACAACCACATACAAAGAATAATACATACTAAAGACAACATGAAACAAAATAACAGTAGGTTTGATACATACCAGTAGGTTAGAGCCTTTGTAAACCGGTTCAATCTTCACAAAGAAACCATGAGAGTTCCTGAAACATAATGTTCAGGTCAGTAATCAAAACCAAGTAATGCAGAAACATAATGTTTATTGTATTTGTTTGCATTACCTAGATTCCTAGATCATCAACATCTAAATTGAGATCATAAAAACAATCAGATTCTTGTTGGAAATAGTAGATCAAACAAATACAATAAACATCAATTTATTAAGAACAAAACCAGAATTGAAGAAAACCATACATCTCTATTTATACTAATAGTAAACATATAATAATCGTAACCCAAATCTAACTCGATTAAATAAACAAATAAATCTAACAAACTCGATGAATTATGCCCTAATACAAACTCAACAAAACAATAATAAACTAATTTATCTTATTTGTTCAATCAAGATTAAACTTTCAGTTCTCACACGCATTTCAGTTAAGGGCTTATATGAAGACTCACATCAAATGATTGCAAACACGGCTTATATGAAAAATCGATCCAAAATCGAATAAAACAGAAACATGTTTTCTAAAATCCAATGAAATTCGATACAAAAGCATATCAAAAACATAAGAAATCAGAAATAAATGCTTACCCGACAACCATGACTAACTTGTAGTTGGATTGATGAAATCGTAGGTAGAGATGAAATCGGATGTAGATACTTAAATCAATCTGCAAGAATCATCTAAATTAGTGTATCATCCATATCTATCAATAAACATCAAGAATCAAGCAATACACATCAAGATGAGATCGTAGGATGCATATCAATTATTATGAATCAACATCAAGAACCGAGCAATAAACATCAATAGTAACTGATGAACATGAACCTGAATTAGAGATGACCGGAATGGGAGTGTACCTGATGCAAATCGATGAATACGAATCATCAAAAACATCGCACAATAAACCTGCATAGTATGTCGAACAAAAACATCACACAAATTTAGGGTTAAAAAAAGGAATTTGGGGCTTTTTGATGAAACCCGAGAGAAAGAAAAGACACACTTCAGAACACGCGAGGAAGAAACGTCAAAATCATAAATGCTTACCTTAGAACCATGATTAACTTGTAATCGGATTGATGAGATCTTAGGTAGATATGAAATCGGTTGTAGAATCGATGTAGGAATGATGCACAGAGAAGTTTGGATCGAGTGAATAGCGGCTGTTGATGGAGGAGTATGAAATTAGGGTTAGAATTATGTTTTTGGGGCCTATTTGACTAAACCCGGATTGCTTATGGGTCGGTACTTTATAACCCGCGTGAACTTTAGTTTGATATCACAATATGGAGGTGCCACGTGTACATCATGTAGAGGAAAAATTGCCATGTGGCAATGTAGTTGCTGAAAATTTGCCATGTGGCTGAAATAGGTTTCTTTTATTATATATGAAGATGTATCCTCAGAAGAATTAAAAACATAAAATAAAATATTTAGTAATGTAGCTATAAATATAAGAGATATCATCAATGAAGTTTTAAGAGTACATTATTTTGATAAATAGTTTTCTAACTATAACCTTTTGGTAAATGATTTTCCTCCCTACATCATTTTGGTATATAATGATGAAAATTATAAATTCTTAAACTGAAATAAATAGAAAATAAAATAAATTCCGAATATTCTAACGGAGGGATCTTGTGAAATAACGTCCACCTAATCTCTCGAGATGGTGGGGTATGAATGACAGATTCAATTGGATATTCCGAGCAATGAGCTAGTTAGAGACTGACACGTGTCGGTTAATAATATGGACATCTGAGGCTCGTTACAAACTTTCACGCTCACCGTAATTTCCGTACCTACCAATCGCATCTTTATCAAAAAAAGCATTCGACTCTAGTAACACCCTTTGTGATGGCCAATAAGTCTTAGATCAACTGTTTTGGAAGAATACATCCTATGACTTTTTAAAGTGGAGGTCATGGGTTGGAGTCTCACTAGGTGTAATATACTTCAAGTGGGCCAAGGGTTTTACCACAGTGGGCCTTTGGGTGGTGGGTTTCCCTTGGAATGGTGGGCGAGCCGGGTCACCAGCGCTGTCTGTGTTCGCGGGCGTGGGTGGCATTTCGCCATTGGGTTTACCGGATTACCGGGCTTAAAAATTATTCGTTATCCGTTCAAAAAAAAAAAACACCCTTTGTGGTGACCGGTGATACTCGGTTTAAATGGTTGATGTTATATATTTTTAAGTTTTATTAAAATAACAGAATAAATTTTAATTTAAAGTTTTATCTATATATACTATATATAAAGCATATAAAATGATATTTTTAACATTATTTACAGATTAGCTCTTACAATTAATTACATAATAACCTTACACTTACTGTAACTTACATAAAATTTCACATTATCTACCCCTAAATCAGAAAAACTTAATTTGTTTTAATATTTCAGTTATATCTTTTAATCTATCGTGTTTAAAATTTTTTTGAGACTAAAATTGTAACCTGTGTATTTTTTAAACGCTTTGGTGTCAATTTTTTGCTGAACCGATCTGTATTTTATGAAGTACAATAAGTTAATGCGTAAATGTACAAGTCCTTATACAAAACTCATTTATTTGATTTTTAAATTTTAACTTAGAAAAAATATAAGACTTATAAAATTGCGATAAGAAAAACAAAAATTAAAAACATGTGTCGGATGTAAAATTTCATCCCGCCATATTGCGCGGGCACCCTTCTAGTAACATAAAAAAACTAACAGAGATTTTAGGTTAAATCAAAGATTTTTCTCACATAAACTAAGTTTTATATTAATGGCGGTCTCAGGTTTAAACCTAGTGGGATAGATTGATATACGAGTTTTTCTTTGGATCGTACCATCTTAATGTCCCAAAGTTTCGTTTTAAAAAATGTAGATGATTGGGTAGACCAGTAATCGTTAGTGATCTAATTAGTTATTAAAATATTAAAATTAAAAAAAGTATGATGGAAATTTATTTATATATAAAGCATTCCACTTTCTTTTGGTAAAGATTGTTATTATTGGTTAAGATAAAGGTTAAAGTTATTGAGAAACAATAAATGACTTGTACAAAAGTCTTTTTTTAAATAATTTACAATTCTTTTAACATAATTTCTTTGCATTAAAAAAATTAGTAGAAATATAGGAAAGAATGAAAAGTCTTGAAAACATATTCCATTGGGAATTCAAGATGTGAACCGTGCTCTATGGGTTGAAAATTGTACTTGTTTATTTAGGTTTGCTAATTTTTCTAGAGAAAAGGAATTATAGTTTTCTAATACCTTTATCTTTATTTAACCGAAATACTTATTTTTCTCTAGAACTAATGCATCATGTACATGTAATATTTAACCACTTTAATAAGACACAAGTTATAACTAAAGATATGTCCTCATAAGGACTAAATGACTAATACTTTAATCTCTCGTTTTCTGCCACATCTATTTCCATCACCACCTTAATTCACATTAATAGCAACTAACATCTCCCTTCTGATTTCATAACCAGGAATAAGCATGGTAGAATCACCAACTCTAGGGTTGAATGATTCAAAAGTAGACTTTAATACCAATTTTAAGCATTGTTGTGCTTCTGTATTTATGAAATCAAATCAAATCTACACAATTAGGTGTAGGAGGTGGGTGATGGTGGTGAAAAGAAGAGAATTATATCAAAAGTCATACTTGGTTTAAAACTAATTGATCACCAAAACTACATTCCTTGAATTGGTTCTTGTGGTCTTAATACTATCTACATATTAGTATCGAGTAGAACGCAATAAATACCCATCAGTAATTAATATTTGTTGAAGGTAATAACCTTTATTAAGAACAACAGAAGAGGATCAATCCCCTAAAGAAGTAATCTCTGACTGAAGATCATGTCGAGACAACCACTGAAGATTGGATCCCAAAAAGGCAATCCCTTGGTGAAAATCAAAAAGGTTTTTCACTGATGTGTGTGATCAGTTGAATGACTAACTTTTATAGTAAATAAGTCACCAAAGCCAACAATTAGAGATTATACTTATGTTATATATCTTAATAAGTTTGTTATTATCAGTTTTAATTTGACTATGAATGATGTATCAAAGAGAGAGGGTAAGTGATCACATTTCTAGAGGAAGCATTATGACTTCGTATTCTATACCAATGTATAATGTTCTTCATTAGTTAATAAATCATACTAACAGTTCCAGTATATTCCTTCCTTGTTTGTTATGGTTTGCTAGATAAATGCTTAAACGAACAAATCATTCTTGATCATACTATTCAAACAACATAGTTATACCAAACATAACAAAAATATAAGTAGAACCTGACACTACAAGAATTCCGTTAATTAGTGGCGACAGAAGCTTTAGCGGCGACAGGCATTAGCGGCGACACCTTTAGCGGTCGCCGCTAATAATCTGCGATCTATACGTCCTATTTCAACTAATATCTGGACGTTGATCAAATGTAAATGTGACGGTTCAGATTGAATCGTACAAAATGGCAATAGCGGCGACGCCTTTAGCGGCGCCGCGTCGCTGCTATTGCTAATTCCCCTAACATCCGATGTTGCTCATTCTGCACGGTACTTGTTAGTAATTTCCCTCCACTTTCCACCTCCAGCGCCGACCACCGTTCTGCCTCACCAGCGTCGGCGTCTCCCCAACGCCGACCACCGTTCCCCTTGCCGGCCTCTCCCCGCATGGCCCCCACTGCGAACACTGCACCGGCTGTACCCACCACTACCGACCACTACACCTGCTGTTGCCTGCTGTACCGAGCTACTCACCACATCGGCCGCCCGTGGTGCGGATATCCGAGCACTACTTGATCGTCGCTGCTGTTGCTACTTCACCATCATCGCTAGATCCGTCTTTGAAGGTAACTTTTTGTTTTCTTTTCAAAGATTTGGTTCATGTATGATGTAGTGTGTGAAATTAACTATTATTTGTCTCAATTTGCTTGATTTTCTGTGAAATTAAGGATAGTGATTTGATTTGAGTTGTATTTGTGTATTTTGTAGGTTTGAATGAAATAAATTTGGGTATTTCGCTATGTAGTTGGTTAAAAATTAGTTGAGTTGGTTGTGTAACAATTTAGTTAAGCACATATGTGTATTTTGTAGGTTCTGAGCAAGTTGTTATGGTTTAGAACTAAGTTATTGATATTAAAAATATTTATACATATATGTAGTTTAACGAAATTTATGTTGATTTGGTTGTGTAACAATTTAGTTAAGCATGTCTATTAACTTGACATACGTACGCTTGCAATCTTCACAAATCAACATTACTTTCGTTATCACTTTTAGATGTATGTTTATTTAAATGTATGTTTCAAAAGGTTAATCATTTTAGTTGAATGATGTTCAAACATTACCTATTTTTTTCAACTTACTCAAATAATGAAACGTAATACGAATGAGCTAAAAAATACCCATCTGAAATTGATTTAGTAATTAATTTCAGTTTGTTCCGAATTTGGGACTACTTTTGGAATATTTTATCTCATTTAGGATGTGAATGTGTATTGCATGATTGTTTGTTTAAGAAAGATTCAGATTGCATTTTCCTTTTGCTCCTCGGGTATATATTTCTATATATATACACTTGGGAGCTAAGGGAAAATGCTGCCGAATTGTTCTTAAACAAACAATCATATAATACACATTCGTATATGAGATAAGATATTCAAAAAGTGGGTTTAGAAGCCTACCCTTGTAAATTCTCTACATTATGTTTCAGTTGTATCATGGTTGTCGATAAACGTTGGCTTAACAATCCAAACCGATAAAAAGTGGGTTTAGCAGCCTACCCTTGAAGATCTTATGGAAGTGAGTACCAACCTTAACAAAGAAAACCCTGGTATAGAGAGTAAAGGTGTCTGTAATGATTTTGAAAACTTGTTACATGAAGTATAGTCAGAATTATATTCCGGTTGTACTAAGTTTTATTCCATTGACTTTTTAGCAAATGGACTAATAGTTCATTTGATGAGCTTTTTAAGTTGTTGCAATCTTAACATCCAGAAGGCAACAAGATTCCCCCCTTCGTATTATGTTATAAAAAAAACACTAAAGAAGATTGGTTTAGGGTATGAGTCGATACACGTGTGCAAAAATGATTGTGCTCTCTTCTGGAATGACCACAAGCTGTTACAGAAATGTCCCGTTTGTAAGGAGAGTTGATGGGTTGATACAAACACGAAGGGTAAGAAAGTAGCTCACAAGGTGTTACGATACTTTCCTTTGACTCCCCGGTACGATGTTTGTACTGTTCAAGGCACACGGCCAAGGGGTGTTAGATTTGAAATAATATCACAAGTATCAACACTGATCAAGAATGTGACAAAGAAGATCAACTCATATTTGCTTCGCAGGCCAAACAAGTGTTTTACATCCAAGAACCTTCTCGATGAAACCAAAACAATAGCAACCGATCGATCGTCGAGCACGTTAATCATCAAAAAATATGAGATCTACCGTTGAACGAGAATGTACAAATAGTTGACGAGAATGTTCAAAATATTGACTATGACTTACCCGACAATCTTGACGTTGTCCACAACAACTCTTATTCTGGTATAAGATTGTTCATCGACTTTAGGCAATACTTGCCAAGCAGTTCTGCTTCCCAGGGTAAGTTCGCTGAAGTGTTCGAGGATGAGACCGATGAAGTGTGTAAAGAGGACAAATCTGATTATTACATTGAGGGGTTGAGAGTGATAGTGAAGTATCTGAGGGAGACATATCTGAGGAATCTGACTAAAAGTAGAGTTGACATGTTGTAATTTGTATTTGTATTTGTATTTATATTTTAAAATAGGTTGGAAAACTGTATTCACATTATATTTTTGTCTTCCATATCTTATAACATTTAAGTATGATTTCCCTTGCGTATTTGTTACTGTACATGATGGCCAATGTGATGGGCCATGGAGGAGATGGTTCTGGACAGGACCCCCCCACCTGGCGGCTTTGGATCTGGGCATGGACACCAAGAGGAGGGTTGTAAGTCTTAGTATAAACTATTTGTAAATCCTATGAGAGATAATTATTTATTGTGACTGATAATTTTTGATTGATTAGCGCCACCTCGTAGGAAAACTCGGGGGATTGCAAAAAACTACCGCCTAGAATTCGAGGTCTTGAAAGAAGGGGGCGTTAAACTTTGCAATTTGACAGGCAAGCGACCTTTACCCCGGCTGGACACAAGAAAGATTTGTTTAGCCGGGAAGTGGGGTTATACATGTGGCGGAACATCACCTTTGATAAAGGTAGTTGTTGACAGGTTTCAGAAGCTCAGCAGAATGCATTGTAAGAGCACCTCGCGGTAAATGATTTATTTAAGTTTATCTTATGTCGAAATCTTTGTTTTTTACTTGACTAACTTCTTTTGTTTATTCTTTTTAGAAATCATTCGATCTGGAGCAGATTGATCGGGACGTTGATCGATCTAAAGTTAAAGTTGGGAATTTTTTCAGTATACATGAAGCGATACAGAGATCGCAAAGCAGATGCAAAAAGACGTTTTAGAGAATTTGGAGGGGATGTTGAGAGAGCTCTAGCTAACGTTCCTAAGGGATGACTCCAGCTAATTAGGAGAGTGCCATTAGACATTTCATGTCATAGAAGCATAAAAAACAGTCACTCGTTAACCAAGCAAATCGCCAACTCCAAAAATACCCAAACCAATGGGGGACATCATCATATAGCAGCACAACTTATAAAAAAGTAACATTTTGGTTTATATTATATTATATATATATATATATATATATATATATATATATATATATATATATATATATATATATATATACACAACACACATACACACACACACAAACACACACACACACACACACACACACACACACACATATATATATATATATATATATATATATATATATATATATATATATATATATTATTATATATATCTTATACGTAGTAGTTGTAATAAAAAATAATATTTAGTGTTAAACAGGCTCAAAGTCCACTATAGACGTTCATTGATGCTCATATACTTGAAGATGGGACGATTGACAGCGCAGCTACCAAAATTGTCACACCCCAACCTTGACGTCGGAAACGTTGAGGTGTGAGGGTTAAGATTGTTCACAACCACATAACGCTATGTTAAAATGTAAAATGCCATTAATCAATTGTTTCAACATCACATACATCAAGTCTCATGAATAGTAGAACAAACAAAAATAGAAATCCAATTTTTTTTCTTATTAAGTCTAGGTCCATGTCCTAGGTTTGAGCATTTCTTCAATCATCATTAAGCTTGCACATTTCTTGAAACATGCTGAAAATAAAGTCAACTTACGAGTTGGTGAGTTCTCATGGTTTTATATACAATAAGTATACAAAAATGTGGCAATTCTAGTCAATGGTCACAAGATAGTAAGTATATAGAACATGCATAGTTATAATCAAACCTCGACTGAATAATATGAATAAGCATGATTAGCTAAGTGTATTTGGTTCTCTAGTGCACAAGCATACGGCTCCTAGGAGCCGGCAATCCCTCGGCTTTAGCACCAAATAGGCTTGTCAGGCCCAAAGATCTAAGACTTCGCCAGGCTAGCAATAGTTAAAGAAAAGAAAAAAATCAGAAAAAGAAAGGGGGAGGGGGCTGCCCGGGGTCGAACCCGGGACCTCCCATCTAACATGGAGCACAGGAACCAGTGGACCAGGGCCGTGGCCTTGGTTCACTTTGGTTTTTTTTAAGTTTAAACCATGTCTCCCCGGTTTCCCCAATCCGATGAACCCTAGGTTCACCGATCTGAAATTGACCCTCAATTCGATATTAAGCACTCGAATCATCATAAGGCTTTTCTTCATCGACCAGAAACGAGTGGGTAACAGGTTTTGATTACCTGTTCGAATGAGATTAAAGGGGGTTTCGAGTTCGGTTTTGTTTCGGGTGTTCTTGGGTTGGGGCTTTTTGATCGAGAGGATTTTTGGTGAAATTGATGTTTCGGAGAGTTTAGGAACTTCGAAATGATTCAGAAGCCCCCAATTTGTAGACTTGATTTCATGGTTTCGGACATAACAAATTCAATTTGAAATCGCGTTCGAATTTACCAAAATTGTGAGATTCGAGCTGTTAATTTGCAATGTTGATTGATAAATTGATTGATTAAGCCGCGTATTAAGTTTTGGAAGTGATTAATTGGATTGAATTTGTGGATTTGGACGAGATTGGATTCGGATTTCGCCCGGTAAATCCTCGGCTCGATTTAGGAAGGTCAACGCGCGGGAACTCGAATTGGGTTAGGGTCCGAGTTCGAAACAGGGGGTCGAGAGGGTTGGGGCGGTTAATTTGGGTCAAATCGATTTAAAATCATAGTTTGAAATCTCGCCGGAGCTCGGCCGAAGCTCCGGCCGAATACCATCGGAAAAGCGGGAGTGGAAAAAGGGGGGTGGGGGTTTAGTTTAATTAAATTACAATTTGGTCCCTGAGGTTTAGGCTGTTGGTATTTCAGGCACAAACTTTAATATTTAAAGTTTCATATTAGCATACTAACCCCTATACTTTGAGTTTATAATTTAGCTTATAAATTTTACAATTTATTATTATTATTATTATTATTATTATTATTATTTATTATTATTATATTATTATTATTAGTATTTAACATTTTTAAGCTTGACTAAATAATTAAAGGCATTAACACGCAAATCACCCATGAGTTTCATAAATGACCACAATGGTCCTTATAAGATTAAACGCCTTTAATTTTTAATTAACGTAAAAATACAGGATGTTACAGTCTCCCCAACTTAAAGAATTTCGTCCCGAAATTAAAATCAAAAGGGGTTACAAGAATAAGGAAGGGTACGTCTTCTTCATATGATCTTCACGCTCCCAGGTGAATTCTGCTCCTCGTTTGTTCTCCCATCGAACCTTTACGATTGGGGTCGTAGAGGTCCTAGTCTTCTTCATAATGCGATCCATGATTTCGACGGGTTTCTCAACGAAGTGTAGTGACTCGTCGATCTGAATGTCTTCCAATGGCACATACAAGTTATCGTCGGCCAGACACTTCCTCAGATTCGAGACGTGGAAGACAGGGTGAATTCCACTAAGGTCGGAAGGTAATTCCAGTTTGTAAGCCACTTTCCCAATCCTTTTCAGAATCTTGAAAGGTCCTACAAATCTTGGAGCCAGTTTACCCTTCCTTCCAAAGCGAACAACACCCTTCCACGGTGAAACCTTAAGAAGAACCATCTCCCCAACTTGGAATTCCAATGGCTTGCGACGTTTATCAGCGTAGCTCTTCTGTCGACTCCTTGCGACTTCCAGGTTCTTGCGGATGATAGCGACTTTATCGGTCGTCTCTTGTATGAGCTCGGGACCGATGATAAGATTCTCGCCAATGTCGGTCCAGCAGATTGGTGAACGACATTTACGACCGTAAAGTGCTTCAAACGGTGCCATTTGGATGCTTGAGTGGTAACTGTTGTTGTAGGAGAATTCTGCGAGCGGCAGGTGTGTATCCCAGTCGCCCCCAAAATCAAGGACACAGAGACGTAACAGGTCTTCCAGGGTGTGGATTGTCCGCTCGGTTTGGCCATCGGTTTGGGGATGGTAAGCCGTGCTTAAATCCAATTGCGTACCCAGAAGTTCTTGCATAGTAGACCAGAAGTGAGAAGTGAATCGAGCGTCTCGGTCGGATATAACATGAAGAGGCACACCATGACGGCTTACGATCTCGTCGATGTAAATCCGGGCTAACCTTGATGTCTTATACGTGTCGCGTATGGGTATGAAATGTGCCGACTTGGTCAATCGGTCGACGATTACCCATATGCTATCGTGCCCGCGAGATGTCCGAGGCAGCTTGGTTATGAAGTCCATGGATATATGTTCCCATTTCCACATGGGAATTTCGGGTTGTTCGAGTAAACCACTTGGACGTTGGTGTTCCGCTTTAACTTTCGTGCATCTAAGGCATTTAGCAACGTAGGTTGCTATGTCTCGTTTCATTCCGGGCCACCAATATTGACTCCGTAAGTCCATGTAATCTTATCGGAGCCAGGGTGGATAGAATAACGAGTCCGATGTGCTTCATTCATGATAGAAGCCCAAAGGTTATTGCGTTTAGGAATCCAGATTCGGTTTGCAAAATACATTAACCCATTGGCTCTTTTTTCCAATTAGGCTAAGAGATTTGGCTCGAGCTCTTCCTTCATACTCCCTTCGGTTTGCACCGCTTGCTGGGCTTCTCGAATACTTGACTCGATGTGGCAATCGATCTTCAAATTTTGTAGTAGTACTGTTGCATTTGACATCGAGTCGGATTTCAGTGTCAAACTCTACCAATGCGTCGAACCATTGACGTCGGTCGCTAGTCTCTTGAACGGAGACCATCCTTTTATGCGTCTTTCGACTCAATGCATCGGCTACGACATTTTCCTTGCCGGGATGGTATCGGATATCGCAATCGTAGTCGCTAATTAGTTCCACCCAGCGACGTTGCCTCATATTGAGGTCCTTCTGATTGAAAACGTGTTGGAGGCTCTTGTGGTCCGTGTAGACTATGCATTGCGTGCCGTATAGATAGTGTCTCCAGATTTTCAAAGCAAAGACCACTGCTCCGAGCTCGAGATCGTGCGTCGTATAATTTACCTCGTGAACCTTCAATTGTCTCGAGGCATACGCTATGACCTTTCCCCGTTGCATGAGAATACAACCAAGGCCTTGTTTCGACGCGTCGCAGTATACCGTGAAGTCGTCATTTCCATCCGGTAGCGTCAGAATAGGAGCATTGCACAACTTGTGCTTCAATGTCTCAAATGCCTTTTCATGCTCGGCTTTCCATTCGAAAGGCTTGTTCTTCTGAGTCAAGGACGTGAGTGGCTTTGCGATTTTCGAGAAGTTAGCAATAAATCGCCGATAATACCCGGCTAGACCAAGAAACGATCGAACTTCCGTCGGAGTTATGGGAGCACTCCAATTCTTCACGGCTTCAACCTTCGCAGGGTCGACGTGAATTCCTTGACTATTCACAACATGCCCTAAGAATTGTACTTCTTCAAGCCAAAACTCACATTTCGAGAACTTCGCGTACAGTTGTTCCTTCTTCAATAGATCAAGGATTTGACGGAGATGAAGTTCATGATCGGAGCGAGACTTGGAGTAAATAAGAATGTCGTCAATGAAACGATGACAAACTTGTCTAGGGTATGGCTTGCACACCTGATTCATAAGATCCATGAAGACCGCAGGAGCATTGGTTAAGCCGAAAGGCATAACCATAAACTCGTAATGCCCATACCGAGTGCGAAATGTAGTCTTTGGGATATTGTCGTCGTGGACTCGCAGTTGGTGATAACCCGAACGCAAGTCGATTTTTGAAAAGATTACAGCTCCTTGAAGTTGATCGAAGAGATCGTCGATACGAGGAAGAGGATACCGGTTCTTGATGGTCAACTTGTTGAGCTCCCGGATGTCGATACACATGCGGAATGACCCATCTTTCTTCTTCACAAATAAGACATGTGCACCACAAGGAGAAGAACTAGGGCGGATAAACCCCTTCTCGGATAATTCCTGGAGTTGGCTAGAGAGTTCTTGCATTTCCGATGGTGCGAGTCGGTATGGTGATTTAGCCGCGGGGCCTGCTCCCAGAATCAAGTCCATTTTGAATTCAACTTCTCGTACAGGAGGCAACCCACTAAGGTCGTCGGGAAAGACCTCAGGGAATTCTCGTACAACTGGAACATCTTTGAGTTCCTTCCCTTTGGCTTTGGTGTTGACTACATAGGCCAAGAATGCCGGATAACTCTTACTTAGGCATTTCCGAGCCTTAGTGCATGACATAAGCTTGAGCTCTTTGGAAGACCGTTCACCGAACAACCTTCATCATGTCACCGGAGGGTAAGGGCATGCGAATACACTTCTCGAAGCAGATGATCTCGGTGTGGTTCTTGGATAACCAATTCATGCCAATAATAACGTCGAAGCTTCCAAGCTTCATTGGAATGAGGTGGATAAGAAACTTATGGTTATCGAGACACAATAGACAATCGCAGATAACCACGTCGACGGTGATGGGTTCTCCATCAGCAACTTCGACGGTGAGAGGTCTCTCTAGATTTGAGCGAGGTTTAGAAAGTGTCGGCTCGAATTCTAAGGAAACGAAAATTCTATCGGCGCCGAATCAAATAACACGTATGCATAGGTGTCATTAATAAGAAACATACCTGTATAGGTTTTAAAGGCACTTAAGGACATAAGCAAGGAATTTTAAGAGAGATACTATGGAGATAGGGTTGAAATTTTTGCGTACCATTCACCACCTCATTGTTCGTTTGAGCTTGGTTCGCGTTGATATTGAAGGCACGTCCACGAGCTTGTGGAACATTGCCCACAAGACGAGGGCATTGGGGCCGGTAGTGACCCGTTTCTCCACAATTATAGCAAGCTCGGTTTGGTTCCGTTACCGCGTTTCCATTGCTCGGCGGCAGGTTGCCACAAGATGCCCGTACTTGCCGCATAGTATGCAGATGCGACACGCAAGATTTTCCGGATGATGGTACCTACACGTGTTGCACATAGGTAGAGGGCCTGCATAAGCCCTTGCCACGGGCACTTGTGCGGCCGCCGCAGTCCCGGGAACACACTGTCTTTGGGGTGGCTTAGATGCGGCCACGGCGTAGTTCCGTGCCGGTACAAACTTCCTCCTCTTGTTATCAAACTTAACCTCCTTGACCTCCTCGGGGGTCGTCTTCTTAGTTTTCTTGGCACCCTTTGCAGACATAGTGCCCGCTCGGATGGGGTTCTCCGTCAACTGTACAGTGATGGTGATGGCTTCTTCCAGAGTTGCGGGTCGGCCACCCACAACGGCATCCTGAATCTGAAGCGGCACACCCTTAATGAATTTTTCCACATTACGGGAAACAGTATCCACCATGTGTGGCAGCAGTATACTCAGCTCGTGATGACGGGTAGAATACGCCAGGTGGTTCCCGCCATCCTGTTTCAGGTTACAGAATTCCTCCTCTAGTTTCTGGATTTCACTTCTCGGGCAAAACTTGGCGATTATGTTTTGAATTCCTCCTAAGTTAAGGCCAAGATTGCGTCGGGGCCTCGGTTTCTCTTTTCGCTGTTCCACCCGTTAAGGCCCTTTGCTGCAGCATACTGGTGGCATACCTCACTTTGGAGTGCTTCGGGGCACTCACTGTTGACGAAGGTGTTCTCCATCCCCTCAAACCATTTAATAGACCGGTGGCACCTTCTTTGCCACTATAACTGGGAGGCTTGTAGGAACTAAAATGCTTGAAGGTGCAAGACTGGTTGTTACGGCCTTGGTTTGCCCTATTTTCCCCTTGACCGTTGCTATTGTTTGTGACGTTTGCGATCATAGTGCTGCTGAGTTCAGCCACCATAGTCGGGATGACCGCAGCCATTTGCCGGGCAATCATGGCGGCAAGCTTGCGGCGGATCTTCCTCGGTTTCCGTGGTAACGAGACATGCTGGGAAAACTACAAATTGGGTTAGGATCGGTTAAAAGGATAATAAGGATGGGCAGTTAAGGTAAGAATCATGAATTATACAGAATGATTCCATTTGGTGACGCATCACCATTTAAAAACGTTGACACGTCAAGATGAATTGACCCATTAGCCTCAGAAACTTATGTATGTTGGTCATAGTTTATCACTTATCCCGGAAATCCCCAGGTAAGCATGACTGGTCCCGTAGGATTTATGCGAAATGCTTACCTTAGCCCGAGGGCCTTTTGCCAGAAAATCTAATACAGGTGTCTATGTACCACACTAGTTCTTTGGTTCATGAAATCAAAAATCTTGATGGGATAATTACAAGATTAGACATAAAGTCCAAGGAAATTTCTATCAATATGTTCTACTCAGTGACAAGGATGGATTTAAGAAGTAGCAATTGTCAGGGAGAATTAATGTTTAAGATAAGTCTAGGGGAGACGGGTAACAATATGTAATCTTGAAGAAAAAGCACCTATGCTAAGGCATCACATTGCACATAAGGAGGCATAGCGTTAGGCAGCATGCAAACAATATGTATGTATCATAAGAATACCATTCTATAAGGATCATGCATAAACTATAGTCTAGGTCACCATTTCTAATAACCTAAATCCCTATAGTTATGGGCTCTGATATCAATCTGTCACACCCCAACCTTGACGGTGGAAACGTCGAGGTGTGAGGGTTAAGATTGTTCACAGCCACATAACGCTATGTTAAAATGTAAATGCCATTAATCAATTGTTTCAACATCACATACATCAAGTCTCATGAATAGTAGAACAAACAAAAATAGAAATCCAATTTTTTTCTTATTAAGTCTAGGTCCATGTCCTAGGTTTGAGCATTTCTTCAATCATCATTAAGCTTGCACATTTCCTGAAACATGTTGAAAATAAAGTCAACTAACGAGTTGGTGAGTTCTCATGGTTTATACACAATAAGTATACAAAAATGTGGCAATTCTAGTCAACGGTCACAAGATAGTAAGTATATAGAACGTGCATAGTTATAATCAAACCTCGACTGAATAATATGAATAAGCATGATTAGCTAAGTGTATTTGGTTCTCTAGTGCACAAGCATACGGCTCCTAGGAGCCGGCAATCCCTCGGCTTTAGCACCAAATAGGCTTGTCAGGCCCAAAGATCTAAGACTTCGCCAGGCTAGCAATAGTTAATGATTGCACACGTATATCACATCTCATATAATACTTAACATATTCAAACAACCATGACTATGTAAAGAATTGCACGTGGTAATAAGTATCAACGCGTGTATGTGTAAGTTTGTATAAGCAACATGTTTCACCCCGAAAGATGTGAAATAAACGTAAAGCGGGGCATAAGAATTCACCTGATTAAAGTTAGGAGACTTGTAGTTGAAATATGAATAATCACGAATAAAGAAACCAACACTAACGTCACAAGGCACCTAAATAAAAATAAAGTAACGCGTTATAATAGGTGAGATTAATTATGTTTAGGGTTGTAGGTCTAACAGGATTTAATAATTATTCGTATTTATTACATGTTAATAATACAATCGGTTAATGGAACGAATAGATTTTTATACTTTGAACTAATTAATTATTTGCGCGTACAAGAAAGAATAATATAAATAAGAAAACTTGATTTAATAGTACGTTAAACCGATTTATAAAGATTGTATAATAATTACAATAAGTGAGTTTAACTATTAAAAAAATGAAACTATATATATATATATATAGGTATAAGTAACTAAACAATTTAATTGTTTGAATATATATAAATATATATACTAAACAATTATATATTGTATATAATAATCATAATAAGTGATTTAGCTATTAAAAGAACTATATATAAATATATATATATAGGTATAAGTAACTAAACAATTTAATTGTTTGAATATATATATAAATGTATATACAAGTATTATTTTTATGTACTTCTTTTGTACTTTTAGAAATACAATAATGTATTTATAAATACAAAAGTATTTTATAAAAATTAATTTTGCCACAAATTAGTTAAACAAAGTTTTAAAAAAATCTACATTTTATAAAAAATTTTAGAAATTTTCAGAATTTAAAAAGATTAAATAAATAACAAGAAATGAATAAAGAAAAGAAAAAAATCAGAAAAAGAAAAGGGGGAGGGGGCTGCCCGGGTCGAACCCGGGACCTCCCATCTAACATGGAGCGCAGGAACCAGTGAACCAGGGCCGTGGCCTTGGTTCACTTTGGTTTGTTTTAAGTTTAAACCATGTCTCCCCGGTTTCCCCCAATCCGATGAACCCTAGGTTCACCCGATCTGAAATTGACCCTCGATTCGATATTAAGCACTCGAATCATCATAGGGCTTTTGTTCATCGACCAGAAACGAGTGGGTAACAGGTTTTGATTACCTGTTCGGATGAGATTAAAGAGGGTTTCGAGTTTGGTTTGTTTCGGGTGTTCTTGGGTTGGGGCTTTTTGATCGAGAGGATTTTTGGTGAAATTGATGTTTCGGAGAGTTTAGGAACTTCGAAATGATTCAGAAGCCCCCAATTTGTAGACTTGATTTCATGGTTTCGGGCATAACAAATTCAATTTGAAACCGCGTTCGAATTTACCAAAATTGTGAGATTCGAGTGTTAATTTGCAATGTTGATTGATAAATTGATTGATTAAGCCGCGTATTAAGTTTTGGAAGTGATTAATTGGATTGCATTTGTGAATTTTGACGAGATTGGATTCGGATTTCGCCCGGTAAATCCTCGGCTCGATTTAGGAAGGTCAACGCGCGGGAACTCGAATTGGGTAGGGTCCGAGTTCGAAACAGGGGGTCGAGAGGGTTGGGGCGGTTAATTTGGGTCAAATCGATTTAAAATCGTAGTTTGAAATCTCGCTGGAGATGCCACCGGAAAAGCGGGAGTGGAAAAGGGGGGTGGGGGTTTAGTTTAATTAAATTACAATTTGGTCCTGAGGTTTAGGCTGTTGTATTTCAGGCACAAACTTAATATTTAAAGTTTCAATATTAGCATACTAACCCCCTACACTTTGAGTTTTATAATTTAGCTTATAAATTTACAATTATTATTATTATTATTATTATTATTATTATTATTATTATTATTATTGTTATATATTATTATTATTATTATGATTATTATTATTATTATTATTATATTATTATTATTATTATTATTATTATTAGTTATTTAACATTTTTAGCTTGACTAAATAATTAAAGGCATTAACACGCAAATCACCCTGAGTTTCATAAATGACCACAATGGTCCTTATAAGATTAAACGCCTTTAATTTTTAATTAACGTAAAAATACAGGATGTTACAAAAATAATTGTTAGTAACTATATTTAATTTAATTTTTTGATACTTGCATGTATAAATGTGTAAATATATATATACACACACACAAATATACATACATACACACTAATTCGCCTTTTGTAAACTATAGCGCCGATTAGAGGATGATTTGGCTGCCTAAACTCCAGGAGATGATCAAGTGAATACGTTTGAAAACATCCTCGGTACTAGGCGCGGATGGACTTGATGGATTGGGTTCAAACCTTCTTCAAAAGCCCCGGTTACCCATGATAAGTCTCAACCACAGCCAACAGTCTCAGTCACACGGTAACAATAACATTTATTTATAATGACCTTAATTTATATATATGTTATTAGTTTGGTAAATGTTATTAGTTAGACCGTTTATTATCCGAAACTTGTATGCTTGTATATGTATGTGATCACAAAATAGATAAAATAGACGGGTGATCACAAAATGGACAAAATATATTTGGAATGTTAAATGAGACAAAATAGAAGTTCATAAATGTTATTAGAATTGAAATGTTAAACGAGACAAAATAGACGCGCGTATTGGGGAATGAGTCAATATGTTATTAATTTGTATGTTATTAGTTTAAACATGACTCGTAATCACAAAATGGACGAGATGAGAAATGGGTCAAAATGTGTTTATAATTTGGACTTAAATATATTTCATTGTAGGAACAAATTGATGCCTTGTTCCAAGTCCCATATTTTAGAGATCGGCTCCAATATTTTGGGCAAAATAAAACAAGTTAGTGATGAGGACGGTGAAGACGATGAAGATGATGAAGATAATGAAGCTTAATTGATTAATGTATGTTGACTTAATTTAGAATGTTTATGTATGAATTGTATTGTAATGTATGAATGGATGTTGACTTAGTATGGTTTGAAGGTTAGGATGTACCTAGACGGAATCTAAAACGTTAGCGGCGACACCTTTTCGTTTGGTTTGCGGGCATTACCGGCGACCGATTAGCGGCGACATAGCGGCGACATATCGGCGACATAACGGCGACCCATTTAAGACATGTCGCCGCTAGAGATAATAGCGGCAACATAGGGGGTATTTAACGGCGACTTTTGTCGCCCCTAAAGACCCGTCTTCTTGTGCTCCATGGAGTGGTATTAGAGTCTGTTTAAATATATTTTAATCTAATAATCAAATTCTTAATATTACTTTAACTTGTTGTAATCGATAATCAGAAAACAAGTATTTTTCAAGTCCGTTCCACTACTTACTTTCAAATTAGTTCTTTAAATGGACCTTTATAATTTAGGTTCTTTAACTAAACCACCAGTTTTGTGAGAGAATAATTTTAGTTCTGAAAAGAAGGATGAAACAATTTTTGGGCTTGTACCTTGATATTATATGTGTGAGATCAATAACTTACCGTATATTTATGCCTTTAACCATGAATGCTAAAAATAGGCACCGAATTCCAAAAAAGCCTTCTAATTTTTCTTAGAATTGATCTTACGAAAATCTGTCTAGCAATGGGACTCCCAAATTAAATTTATATGGGACCATTGCATTGGGAACCTACAAAGGATTACTGGGATTTTGTTTGTGAACAATTTCAAGGTACTAAAATTGTAGTTGGAAACAAATGGGTAATGCTTTTATAGCAATATGACACCTTTTGCTACATAAAAAATGAGACATGACCCAATAATATGAAGGATTTCCTACTCACATTTTAGAATTGAAGATGTGTCGTCATGAAATTAAGAATAAACACACGTTGAGCAAGGTCTTGAGGCCGGCCACTCCATTCTTAATTGGATACAAATTTCTATAAACTTCAAACGATGAAACTCACCTAGTTACATGGAAGACTATTGGCCTATGAAAGACAACTCACGAAGGGTCAAACCAGCATCTCAACTATCCTTCTCAAACTCCAAACCTTTATCTTAGTTTTTTGTATTCAGACCATCAAATAATCTTCATAGGTCTTCAAGCCAACAACCACAACACCCAACACATATGACACAGACATAAGTTGCTCCTACTTTAGCCATAAATGAGCAAGGATTCTTCTCTCATAAGTATGTGGATTAAAGCAGTTTATTAGAAGAAGAAGAAGAAGGTGGTATTGCATTAATGTCAACTGATGCAGCTGATATATCTCCCTGGGTATATTAGACATTACATACCAAATCTCACATTGAGTCGTTTGTTGAAATCAACAATATAATCAAGTTTTGTAGGAACAAGCTATGAAAAAATGACTCTTCACTAACTTCAACTAAGGGAGTTTAAATAGATAATTCTTGTTATCTTTAAAGAAAATTAAGGCTTAAGCATGAGAAAACTAATTATAAAACTCAAATTAAAGCTTTGTTTATGCAAATAAAAGATAGTCAAACTGAGTTTCCAAGACAAAAGCTCTTATTATAAATTGATAGAATAATCTCATGCCTACTAGAGGCTTCGCAAGCCTCAAGTAAGGAATACCATCAAATTTGGAATTAGATTTAATAACTTTACACCACCTACCAGCTCACTCATGACATCTTGAAAAATCCATTCTCTATTTATTTGCATGTGTATTGAGTGAGCATGAAAATTTGCCTTGAAATTCAGTGTCTTACCTACTCGCACAAATGATAATCTCCTTGTGCCAATTGCAGCAATGCTTCATTGCGAGTCTTTTACAACGTATTTCTTTGTTCATGTTTCAACTTCAGCTAGCAAATAAATTATCAAGGGGCTTTTAGGTTGTGTCTCTTTAAGAAACAAAGAAACCATTGATAGAAGTTATTTAAACTTATTATGTTTGTTACCTACTGAAACAATGACTCATTGAAACAATCTATTGGACCTTAAAAGGATCATGCATATCATTTCAAGTAGTGATATATAATATTCAGGTTGAAAAACATACAAGTGTGGAACTTTATGGATGAAGTGAAGAAATGCGGATGAAGAAATAGGCTAAGTATTGTTCAACGGCATTAGTCTTTGCGGGTGAACAAAGACAAATACGGATGACATTTGTCTACCCACAAAGAACTAATACGTGTGAACTTAAACTAATACTTATGACTAACATAATAAATGCGGACAAGACTTGTACACCCGCAAAAACAAATGCAGATGTACAAGTTAAAAATACAAGTGAAGAACTTACTTTTTGCAAATACCGTTATCATGTACTTTGTCCTTAGCATTCTAGATTATATGTCAGGGTATTTAAGTCATTATACAAGTCATGGTGTATAAACTTTAAATAGAAAAAGTTTTTACTTTTTTATAACTCTTGTACCCTTACACAAACTCTGAGAACACCCTCATTATACATAAACTCACATTGTATCATTGAATGTTTATTATCAATATACAATACACATTATGAGTTATGATTATTTTTGTATTTCTGCTACAATTATCACTGAAATCATTTGACATATTCTATCCTATATATCCATATGAATCCTTAAGTAGGAAAGTAAGCTTGTAAATTTAATGATTAAGGATGATGTACCAAAAACTACAGATCATCTTTTTATCAAAGAACTAGTTGTTGATGTATCCGTTAAAGAATGCTATTATAAATTATAATAACTCAAAGATCTACCAAAAGAAATTATCTAATGGTAGCTCTTTAGTGGGAAAGAACAACATAAATTATAATAACTCAAAGATCTACCACAAAGAAATTATCTAATGGTAGCTCTTTAGTGGGAAAAAAAAAACAATGGTTCCTCCAAGTTCTTGATTAAAGGTTACTAAAATCTTTCTTCATCCTGTTGCATGATGTCAAAAGGAATTGAAAGGATTGGTTCTACAAATAATCACACATTGGTTAAACCAAGATACCAGGTTATCTAAGAAGACCATATAATATAATACTAAGACTAAGGTTAAGCCCTTAGTGGATTACTTTAGATACAAATCCTCCACAACCATACCATTTAAAGGATAAGTTATGGTTCATTAATGGATTCCATTACTCCGCTATCACAAAGTTAACGTAACCACTTCTACACTTAAAGAGTTATACCAAGAATCTAGGTTAGTCGCCATTTCATTCCCTCTTTTTTTTTAACATAAATTCTCATCCTCTTTTGAATTTTAGAATCCAGCTCTCTCCAAAAGGTAAACACCTATAATAAGTCTCTATATTCATCGGGAGTTATCGTTATATCCATCTTCAATCCCTATATCGTCATTATACTAAAATTTAATCACCATGGACCTAAAATTAAAGCCATACCATAACTTATTACCAATGCAAAAGCGGCTTGTTTCGCTAGGCATCAACATATATTTCACTCAAATGCACTGATGAGCGTTTCAACGTGTCAAACTATATATTTAGTGACTTTGTGACAAATTAAAAGCAACAAAAGTTAATTTTTTCTATAAATATAATCTAGGTTCTATCACATATATTGCAAAAAGTACTTAGTGATAAGAGAGTGGCTCAAGGACAACAAAAGTATATAAAGGCTTGAAAGAAAAAGATTTTATTTCAATGACCTCTATTTCAAAAACCATCTTAATTTATGAGAACAAGCCTCGAAATGAGGCAGTCATTGTCTAAGAATAGGGATGTGGAACTAGAGTAAGTAAACCAAGGTTATGAAGAGGCAGTCATTGTCTAAGAAGCTACATCGAACTATGTATTTCTTTCAAAGGCAACCACTAATGCAAGATCTTATTTTCACCTTCAGAATAATGGCTCGAGCATATAGACCTTGGCAAAGGCAACAGTTTATGATACTTCAAATCTCGTTAAAGCTATAAATATCTAGTACCAAGAAAAATAGGCTCTTGAACTTGCTTTAATGAGGTCCACTTAAAGTGTGGAACCCAAGAAATCCATTAACTTGGATGAAGGTTTAATATTAGTACTAGAATTGACAAAATAATTTCATACCCTTGAGTATGAGGTATATGGTTTCAAAGTAATCCTTAATAACATGACTAAGAAGAAAGCCTAACACTATCTTGATGACACCCAATTACTAGCATGTATCTAAATACAACAACAAGTCACATTAATATATCACCAGACTCTTTTTTAACACCACCCTCACCCATTCACATTGATGCCCTTACCCTTGTAAAATCCATCACGACGCAGGTGTTACACTTACACTGATTCTCACATCTCACATTAACCCAAGCTTGACAACATAAAAATCTCAAAATAGATCATGAGTTCGCTGCTAAGATGTTAAGAGTTGCATCTAATTTTTAAATATAATAAACTGATAGGTGTCACCAAAGACCTTAGAGCCCATCTAGGGCTGCAAAGGAACCGAACGAATATGAACAAGGCCTTGTTCGTGTTTGTTCACTAAGAAATAAACTTGTTTATGAACTTTTCATGAACCGAACGAACACGGACACGGTGACTGTCACTATGACTATCACTGTGACTGTTACTGTGACTGTCACTGTCACTGTCACTGTCACTATCACTATCACTGTCACTCTCACTGTCACTGTGACTGTCACTGTCACTGTCACTGTGACTGTGACTGTGACTGTCACTGTGACTGTGACTGTCACTGTCACTGTGACTGTGGCTGTGACTGTCACTGTACTATCACTGTCACTATCACTGTCACGATCATGGTCACTGTCACCGTCACAGTCACCGTCACCGTCACCGTCACCGTCACCGTCACCGTCACCGTCACCGTCACCGTCACCGTCACCGTCACCGTCACCGTCACCGTCACGCCACCGCCGCTGTCACCGCCACTATCTGTCGCCACCACTGTCACTGTCACTGTCACTGTCACTGTCACTGTCACTGTCACTGTCACTGTCACTGTCACTGTCACTGTCACTGTGTCACTGTCACTGTCACTGTCACTGCTATTGCCATTCCCATTGCCGTTGCCGTTGCCGTTGCCGTTGCCGATGCCGTTGCCGTTGCCGTTGCCGTTGCCGTTGCCGTTGCCGCTGCCGTTGCCGTTGCGCTGCCGCTGCCGCTGCCGCTGCCGTTGCCGTTGCCATTGCCGTTGCCGTTTGCTGTTGCTCTTCCGGTTGCGGTGGCCGTTGCCGTTGCCGTTGCCGTTGCCGTTGCCGTTGCTGTTGCCGTTGTCGTTGCTGTTGCCGTTGTCATTGCTCTTGCCTTGCTCTTGCTCTTGCCCTTGCTCCTGCTCTTGCTCTTGCTCTTGCTCTTGCTCTTGCTCTTGCTCTTGCTCTTTCTCTTCCTCTTGCTCTTGCTCTTCCTCTTGCTCTTGCTCTTCCTCTTGCTCTCCCTCTTCCTCTTGCTCTCCCTCCCTCTCGCCTCCCTCTCCCTCTCGACCTCCTCTCCCTCTCGACCTCCCTCTCGACCTTCTCTCCCTCTCGACCTCGCTCTCCCTCTCGACCTCGCTCTCCCTCTCGACCTCGCTCTCCCTCTCGACCTCGCTCTCCCTCTCGACCTCGCTCTCCCTCTCGACCTCGCTCTCCCTCTCGACCTCGCTCTCCCTCTCCCTCTCGCTCTACCTCTCGCTCTCCGTCTCCCTCTCGCTCTCCCTCTCCCTCTCGCTCTCCCTCTCGCTCTCCCTCTCGCTCTCCCTCTCGCTCTCGCTCTCGCTCTCGCTCTCGCTCTCGCTCTCGCTCTCGCTCTCGCTCTCGCTCTCGCTCTCGCTCTCGCTCTCGCTCTCGCTCTCGCACTCGCACTCGCACTCGCTCTCGCTCCTGTCCTCGCTCCTGTCCCGCTCCTGTCCCGCTCCTGTCCCCGCTCCTGTTCCTGGTCCTGTTCCTGGTCCTGTTCCTGGTCCTGTTCCTGGTCCTGTTCCTGGTCCTGTTCCTGGTCCTGTTCCTGGTCCTTCCTGGTCCTGTTCCTGGTCCTGTTCCTGGTCCTGTTCCTGGTCCTGTTCCTGGTCCTGTTCCTGGTCCTGTTCCTGGTCCTGGTCCTGGTCCTGGTCCTGGTCCTGTTCCTGGTCCTGTTCCTGGTCCTGTTCCTGGTCCTGTTCCTGGTCCTGTCCTGGTCCTGGTCCTGGTCCTGGTCCTGGTCCTGGTCCTGTCCTGGTCCTGGTCTGGTCCTGGTCCTGGTCCTGGTCTGGTCTGGTCCTGTTCCTCTGTTCTGTTCTTGTTCTTGTTCTTGTTCTTGTTCTTGTTCTTGTTCTTGTTCTTGTTCTTGTTCTTGTTCTAGTTCTTGTTCTTGTTCTTGTTCTTGTTCTTGTTCTTCTCTTGTTCTTGTCCTTGTCCTTACTCTTGTCCTTGCTCTTGTCCTTGTCCTTGTCCTTGTCTTTGTCCTTGTCCTTGTCCTTGTCCTTGTCCTTGTCCTTGTCCTTGTACTTGTACTTGTCCTTGTCCTTGTCCTTGTTCTTGTCTTTGTTCTTGTCTTTGTTCTTGTCCTTGTCCTTGTCCTTGTTCCTTTTTCTTGTTCTTGTTCTTGTTCCTGTGTCCTGTTCTTGTTCTTGTTCTTGTTCTTGTTCTTGTTCTTATTCTTATTGTTGTTGTTGTTATCATTATCATCATCATTATCATCATCATATATCATCATTATCATCATCATTATCTTCATCATTATCATCATCATTATATTATTATTATTATTATTATTATTATATTATTATTATATTATTATTATTATTATTATTATTATTATTATTATTATTATTATTAGGGTTTTCATAATTCGTCTTAAGGAGGATGGTATCCAACAACATTTGCTAGACCAAATAACAACTTAAAAGAAGAAAGAGGATGAGGCTATGCAAACTATTTATGCTAAGAAAAAAAAGATGGGGGATACAGCTGTTGGTCCAACTGACCGATTGAAGATGCTTTTGATGAAGATTTAACTCTGAAATCTACAAGATATCATTAATTCTAATAACTTATGGACCAAGTGATGATGAAGTATGAACATAAATCAAACATGAAACCCATTTGAAAGAGAATTATACAAGAATAAGAAAAACAATGCTCAAATATGTGAAATATAAGCTCGTAGCAATTACACAAACAAGAAAAAACTCAAATCTCATAAAGTTCCAAGAGTTACAAAATGAAGAACAAAGAAAACACACACATATATATATATATATATATATATATATATAATATATATATATATATATATATATATATATATATATATATAGGGGGGATCCAATGAAAACCTAGTTATAAATGAAAACCTTGCAAACTAAATCTTAACCATTGATTATGTAGATCAATGGTCATTAATTACTAGTGGCAAGATTGTAATTCTTGTGAAGGTTTTAAGACAAGTTTAATATAAAAGGGCATTTTAGGAAAAACAAAAAATAAATCTATTTAACTTTCCATAATTTTCGTTTCTCTTTCCTCTCTCTTAATTACTCTTTACTTTCCTAATTTTTATTTCTCTCTTCTCTCCTAATACAACGATGGTACATATGTGTACCAAATAATGTGAACGGTTGAGTGATGTATGATGAACATTTTTTTACAGTAATAGAAGTTTATTAAGAGTCTAAAGACTTAATTAAGTTGAAAAATTTGGATAATACAACGACGGTACATATGTGTACATAGGATAATTGTTCAAAAATATTAAAATGTTTTAAAACTTCAATGATACATACCAGTTAATATGCTAAAGAAGCTTTGGTACATATTTGTAACAATTAATATGCTAAAGAAGCTTTGGTACATATATGTAACAGCTAATATGCTAAAGAAGCTTTGGTACATATATGTAACATTTAATAAGTCTTTGTTTGTGTAATGGTGCGATTAGGATTTTGGTTATATGCTAAAAAAGCTTTGGTACATATATGTAACAGTTAATAAACATACGTAAATCATTCATCAAACAACTAATACTAAGGTACATATACGTAATAGTTAAACAAATCATTCATCAACAACTAATACTAAGGTACATATATGTACTTTAGGTTGAACAACAGCAATCTTAACACAAATCATTCAATTCCTTCTCTCTAGCTTTCTCTTCTTCCTTCTTTTTCTGTCAATCAAAAAGAACCCATAATCAATTCATGATTTCTATTGCCTAAGTTGTTTATTGGACCTAGTTTGACCATATGAAACTCAACTGCAGCAACAAATTTGTTAGAACTACATTCAGCTAAAAGAAATCAGAGCATATACACACTGAAACAACCTGTGTAAACCCAACCCTTTCTTAACAAACGAAATGAATTCAACGTAAGAAGGAGATTAATGAGTGTAGAAATTGAAACCCTAATTGGGAAGAATCAGAGTGATGTGTGAAGGATGAAGATAAATTAATCGTGGAGAAATCGCATAAATCCTAAGTAATTACCTGCAAAGTTTGAAGAAATCGACAGCAAAAACCTCTCGATCTCTCGCCTCTCGATCTGTAGCCAGCGACCACCAGCCACCACCACACAAACCGTCGACCACCAGCCACCACCACACCACCGTCGACCACTAGCCACCACCACACAACCGTCGACCACTAGCCACCACCACACCTCCGTCGTCTCCTCCTCTTCCTCGCACTCTGTTTTGAACTCAAGAGGAAAATATATGATGATTTGATATAACAAACTGAAATTGAGAGTGAGAAAAGGAAGGGATTTAGTCAAATATATAAATACCATAAATATGTTAATTGCAAGATTACAAAAATACCCTTTTTTAATAAAATAAAATATATATATTAAAAATCTATGATTGGTTGAAAGTGGTTTTCATGGTTTTCAATTATAAATGTGGTTTTCATTTGATCCCTCCTCTATATATATATATATGTATATATATATATGTATATATATGTATATATATATGTATATATAGGACCTAATTTCGCATACAGTTACGCATACTACAAAACTGTATGCATCATGGTATAAGAAACTACCTGGCAAAACTGTAGTTTCGAATGCACTTTCTCATGCAACATAATACCAAATACGACAAAATTAAACTAGATCCTATTACATTAATATCTAGGCTATCATAAACTTTAAGTAAACATAAACTAACAGTAAGGTGAATACCACCCTATTCTTGATCATCAATACTCCTCCTAGGGGGTATTCATCTGCTGGGTCTTCGGGATCAGCTCCAGCCTTTGCCTTCCCTATCAATTGGGCCAAATCTCTAACATTCGACTCCAGATCCTCGTTTTCCTGTACACTCTTTTCGAGCTGCTTGATTTCTGATCTCACGCCCCTAACTTCGTTTGCTACCCGCTCAAACAATCTTGCCACTGTCTTTGTCTCTTCTCTAGCTCTGAATTTAATTCGGTTCTCACACCATACCTTTAGATTTTCATCACTGAATAAGAATACCTCCATCAGATCAAACAACCTTATCTCATCTCCATTCTTTACCCTCACTACTGCTTCTCCAGTCAGATTGTCATAAAACCATTTCTCGAATTCTGTAGTCTTAAAGGCTGCTGGTCAGGTATCCTCACTCTGTCAATGGTCTTCACAGGCTTTAGTTTCAATACAATCTTATTTTTCCCGGTCAGCTAATCAAATCCTTCCTTGACCTTACCCTTTCTGGCTTCATGTATCCAAAAGCTTCAAAGTTATCCTTAATGCTCTGATGGATCTCATTCTCCAACATAGTAGCACGTTCGCTCAAGCCCGAGTCAAGGAGGGGAATCTCATCTAATATCCTCAAATCCCACTTAGGAAGGGTCTTGAACGCCTTCCTTTTATGCATATATGAGATCCCACCTCCACGCCTTTGGAGCATAAACATTTCCAGCTTGGCGTTGTATTTCCAGCTCACAATCTTCTTGTCCGTCTCCTTCGTTCCTAGTTCTTGAATGTTTTGGAACAGAGGTGTTGGTTTTTCTGGTTCTTTCTCTTTATAGAACCAGTCCTCTCTGCCCATCTCAACTACATCTCCTTCAATTGAACTCTTTTGAGCCACATAAGTCACTGGCATCTCATCAACTATATAAACTCTGGCTCAGAATCATAGTCCACCAACTATTCCTCCACTTCTTTCTCCTCATTAACTAAATTTAACTCAGCATGCCCTTTCTTCCTCCTTGACCCTTATCCCTTATCACCTCATTTCCTATAAGATAAGTATCTAAAATAAAGCCCATATCAATGAATCCAGCCTCAACACTTGCTCAGCATTTTCTTCACCACCTACTCCTTTACCACTAACTCATGCAACACCTCCACCAGCTTCAACACCACCATCGGCTTTATTAACATCTACACCTCTTCAACCGACACCAGAAGTTCCAACTCCATTACCCCAGCTCCCAATCCTCCTACCCCGCTAACACCTGCTACTGATGTCTTATGAATAAAAGATAACTTGGATGTATCAGTCATTTCCCTAATTTGTTCAGCACTAAGTACATCAGCAGCATTAGCAGATCTCCTCAGATCATGTAAGGCCCCCTTCCCGGGCACCTCACAGTTGGACAATCATCGCATCATTTCATATATATTACATAATTTATAAGATAAGAAGCGGAAATAAATTATCAAAAACCATTCATTTCATTGATAAATACTGTTGTTAAGCATTACAATATTGTTAAATTACAAAAGCCTCATTCAATTACATTACAAAACAATAATATTATTATGCGTGAATGGATGCAGTCTTCTCCTGCCGAGTAGCCTCCACGTGTGCCATCCTCGGCAACATTACCTGCCAACTACAAAATGCATAAAAGTCAGCGTTGCTAAGTGTATTCTAGTTTTGTAAGTATCAAAATACTTTATACGGTTCATACAAGAAAATACTTTCTTTGCTTTCGTACGTAAGTATTCATCGTTCATGTAACAAGGCACAACTTTATCCTTTATTCCTTATCTCACTTATTTGATCGTTTCGTACTTTATCATTATATTTTGTTAACGTTCGTTTCGTACTCTATAACCATCTTTCGTTAACGTTCGTTTCATACTTTATAACTATCTTTCGTTAACGTTCGTTCGTACTTTATAACTATCTTTGGTTAACGTTTGTTTCGTACTTTATAACTTCGTTCGTTTCGTACTTTATCATTTCGCTCATTTCATACTCATTCTAGTCCTATCAAGCTTTTCTCCCCAGCGTAGCCTGTCACACCCCGGGCCCAGAGAGGCGGGACGTCACGATTAGTAAACAACAACCAAAATGCAGCGGAAACTAAATGGTTTATTAAAAAGTGTCACATGATGTTTACATTAAAATATTGGCTTTGCTTCCAATTCAAAAGGGTGCTTCAACCTACAATCTATAGGTGTCGTGATCAATCTCTCGGGAAATATTTCTTGAAGCTTCAGCAACTAAGGCTTCTAGGCTCAACCTTTGTCTTAATCTCTACCCTCGTATCTTGCTTCGGATTTGGGTAACTTTTATAGCTCAACTATTCTCCCTAGCTGTACCTGAAGACATGCTCAAAAATAAAATTGTGTCAACATAAAGTTGGTGAGTTCAAGTGGTTAAAGTTTTAGAAAACAAAAGGGACTCTTAGAGTCCACAAGATAAAGTTTTTGTATCTATTATAGCGGTTGTGGGGTCACAATCAACCCTGCACTTGGTCCCCGGTTGGCCTCTTCTAAACTTGTGTGTAACCGGATATTCCCGTAGGAAAGAACCAAGCCTCAGAACAGTGAACCATTCCTGCTAGGATGGTTCACCATAGTATCTTATTCAAAACCTGTTACATGCCACAAACGACCCTCAGGATCTCAGTGGGGTACCTCCCTGTAGCGGGAGCCACTGTGCGGGGGGATTCCCCAAATAGATCTATTCACGTAAAAACAAGCGGTTCACAAAAGAATTAATGATCATGACAAAAGTATCAGCAGGTATCCAAAAAGTCCCACATACGAGCATCAAATAAAGCACAATATGAAAGTTTCAGTTTAAAAGAGCATGCATCATCCCCAAAACCAAAGTAAAAAAAAGGGGAACATGAGAACTCACCTGGTGTCCTTATATAATTTCAGAGCTCGATAAAGAAAAGCGGTGATCATCAACAAAGCAATCCTAACTAGAACATATACGATTCACGTTTAGAATTAGCATGATGTTATTACATGCGTGAAGTTGAGCTCTTTAGTTTACTTAATGTTGGTGATTAGTGTCCTTAGCTTCTTGTGTATTTGTTAATTGTCATGAATTAACTCGTGTACATTAGATTAATTAATGCATTTAATCAAGAGTTGTGTCTTAGTATGAAGAATGTCGAAAAATCAACTTATATCATGAACTCCAAATCTTTATAAATAACTTGCATTAACAATGTAGGTAATATATAATGTTTCAAACGATGTTTATCATGCTTGCGTTTATATCGTATTTGTTAACTTGATTGACGATAATTTGTATAAATCATGTGTTACCATTAATATTTATGTCAATAACAATGAGATGACCGTCAATCAATATCAACACGATGATGGGTCATTATAGCATTTTAGGTCTTTTACCTTAAATAAAACGTATGGATGTCGGTTAACCTAAATGCTCACTGTATAAATATTTAAATGCACAATCGTATTTGTAAGAATTAACTCTCAAGTCCAAACCATCCATTTAAAATCAGATAATTATAACAAGTGACGTTCATTTTCGTTTATAATTCACATATTTTATAATTTAATCCTTTAATTAATTAGAGCTCAAATAACACGTATGCAAATTGTAATTCAATTTCAAAGCGTTGCGCGTGCGATATTACCTTCCACTCGGTTATGTATTCTAACCCACTCGTTTACGACGGGATTTAATCGCGTTCTCGTTCCGTTGACTGCCCGTTGACCATGTTTGACCAGCTTTGACTAAGGTTTAACCATCACCACAACCGTTAACACCACCAACATCACCATAACTGCAGCCACAATCAACAACAACCATCACCCACATCTATAACTCAACAGCCACAACTAGTACAACAACCAGCAACATTCACAACTATCACAACAACCAACACAACAACCACATCTAGCACAACAGCCACAACTATAACTCAACATCTATAACTCAACAGCCACAACTAGCACAACAACCAGCAACATTCACACCTACGATTACAGCCACAACTATCACCACAACCAACAACATTCACTACTAATCACCATCAATCCCCACCAACAACATCACAACCACAAGATTGTCACAAACCATCTCACCATTGTCGCCTCTGCCACTAACCTACAGCAACCAAAACCGACTTTGAGCTCGGCTGCCACCACCGAAACCACGACCGACAATCACCACAACCACAACCGACAATCACCACAACCACAACCAACAGCCCTTGGTAAACATCGCAGCAGCCTAACACCCTTGTCACAGCCACCTCGGGCAGCCTTTGGGTGCCCTAAATCATCCACAACCATCAACACCTACTGCCACATCCGTCCTCTGCCCTCAACTACAGCCAACAACAACCATCGCCACCATCATGGACCATCACCACCGCAGCATCACCTGCAGCCACCCAAACAGCACCATCACCATCGTACAACTTAACTAGCACCACCATAACCTAAAGCTATACCTCGAATAACAACAACACCCATCGCCACAATCACAGCCAACAGCAACGACGGTCAACAATGATAATCAACCTAAAAAAAATACCAACATCAGATTCATCACTGTTGTTTTACTACTATCACCAAAACTCCAACCACATGCAGCCCAAAATCATAACAATCTGCGGTTTGTAGTCCAAGAAAACAAAGGAGGAATGAAGCAGATCGGTTCTAGGGGACCTTACTGAGAGAAAAGGGTAGTGGGGGCGGCCTAGGCCACCTTCGGCTGCCATCACCTGTGGTGTGGGAACACCACGACAATACCACCACCATCGTGACCGCACACCACCATCATCGGCCGACCTTCGTAACCGCGACCACCACAACCGCTGCCGACATCATCACCATCACCCATCGCCTAACCATCACCACACAGCCCCGCCTGTGGTCGATTTCCATAACCACGACCACCACAGCCATGGTCGCGCGGCTGCTAATGTCGCACCACCACAACCGTCCCCCAAAACCCACCTGCAACCGCTATTGTTGGCTTTGATTCCCGCTGGTGTGCCGCGTTCTAGGAGAAATTGAGGTCGTCTTTGTGTTCAGGGTGTCAAGTGAACAAGGAGGAGCGCGCCACTCGCCGGCACGCCGGAGTCGGCCGCCGGTGCCGGAAAAGGGGGGGGGGGGAGAAGGTCGCGACCTGCTCTCTCTCTTCCTCTCTTCTCTGATTTTTATTTTTGTTTTCTAACCCTAAAGTGAAGATCATGTTGTTTATATACTAGGGTTAATGAAACGGGTTCGGTTCGCACACGTTCGGCTAAGGTTTTCACGTAACGCTTGAATTCATTTCTCGTTAGTTTCAATTTATATAAAATGTCATAAGTGTTCAAGATTATTGATTTTATCGCATTTAGAACATGCCGAATAATTAAACGAGTTTGTAAATTAACGCGTATCAACACGTTAAACGGTTTCATACGTTTTTCTCGAACGAGCGTTGTAATTGTCATTTTGCTATCAAAATATAGGTAATTAAGTATTTAAATGATATTTTGAGCGTTAACTTCCTATGTTAGTCACGTTAAAGCCTTATCTGACGAATTCTCGGGTTTGACCTGATCGTAACCCGGTTCGCGTCACGGTTGCGTTTCGGAACGCATTTATTCCGGACAACGTATCACTCACCAAATCTACTATGTTATGATAATAAACAATGGTTACACGAATATTTACGGAGCTACGAGGCTCGGTCGACGTATCGGATGACATTTAAATGCTGGTGAAAACCGGTATTCGCGTTTCAGTTATGAAATTCTGTTGTTTATGCATGTTTGATGAAAAATCTTTTACAGAGCCTTGTTTATGGTATTAGTTGAGATTAACAATGATTTAGATTGGATGACAAGCCCTTATAAGAATTTCTGATGAAATTCAGACGTAGTACGCGGTAAATTGCCGGATTTTTACCCGTATGGGTTCTGAATCTGTTTTTAGTTTGGATCTTTCCATAGTTATTTCAAATTACCTAATAATTCATTGTTTCATGGTTTCTTGTTTAATTAGTTCCTAAACGTGTATTTGGGCCTTAAATGGGCCTTTTTATAAGTTCGGGCCCTTATTGGATTTATTGGGCCCAAAAAGGCTAGTTTCATTTTCTGAGTTTTCTTTGATAAGCCAACTCAATTCAGACTTTTATTGAGTTTTATAACATTTATAGGTTTTTAATTGGGTCATATTTCAGAGGTGTTACATTCTCCCCTCCTTTTAGAAATTTCGCCCTCGAAATTTTAGTATCGTTAATATTTGTTTCCAAGTGTGATACACTCATGGTATGAATCTTGAGGATTTAGAGTTATTTAGTTGAGCATTCCAGGACAAATGTTGATGATTAGGTGTCAAATAATCAGGTTTGATTTGTGTTGGAGTAACTATCCAAAGTTAGAATCATGCTTGACAGGATCAGTGAGTCAAACTATGAGAAGGTTTTTGGCTTTACGATCAGATCATTTAACAATCGTACATAATTAACAAGGAGAGACTCTCCACTGTGGTTCAATGCACCGACCTACAAAATAGATCTAGCAAGGAGACGATTCCCTAAATCCCGACGGTGTTACCGTCCTCACTGAGAATCTTAAGAACGATTGAAAAGAAGAGGATATTAGCATGAATGCCATTAATTAGACATGATAGTCGTGATACAATAGATTAAAGGTTTCAAATCAAGAAGGATTTGGGTTTTCCCAACGAGTACAGATGAATATCTAGGCATCGCACGGTCATTTCTATGAAGCTAAGGCAAAGAAGTTTTCATGATTTCTAAAAATAGAGAGATTAGGTCATGCACAAAGGTCTTCAGCTTTCAAAGCCTACTTTTTAGTTCTCAACTTCCTTCCGAAAAATTTCTTCGATCTCTTCCTTCTATGATTTCATCTTAAGGGGTTAAGTCCTTTCTTCCACTATGTGCTTCTTCTAGTATGCATCCTTTTCCGGAACGGTTCTGTATGTCAGAACCTCAATCTTCGAGTAGATACGTTCATCTTATCTGACGCATGTCAAGAGTTTCCCCGAAATGGGATGTGCTATATATACATATTCACGTGAACTGACGCTGGTAGAATCATAAGTTCAAGAAATGATACGGTGTAGGTAATAGAAGGAAAGCCTAACTGTAGGCTATCTGCATTCGTCGACGAGGGTAAGCAGATACAAATGCGGTCAATACTTGTTCTCTCGCATTGGGTAATACGGATGTCTTAGGACAATGCGGATGATGGCCTCCTATTCGCACTTGCCAACGCGGTTGACATTACCGATTTGTCGATCAGCCTATTGTGCTTGGTCTAGTGTTCTGATGTGTAGTTGGTAGTGTCACACTGATATTGTATCCAGATGCATCCTTATATTTTGCCGGAGTTCCAGTTCATGCTTAATGTAGCTCTCCATACATTTTCTTAGCTTCATCGGGCGGCTAGAAAATTGTCTTGTACTGTTGCATCAACACGCATCTGAAACTTTCTTATTCGCGCCCAAACGAATTCCGCATTTTCTCAAGGATAACGATGCCAGTCGTATAGCTACACGAATGAAATTTCTATTAATCCTTCTACAACTTTCACCTAACCTTAAGCATTGACGCATCTCAATGTGGTTTTTACTTTTTCCCGTAATTTTATAGCTTCAACTATAGCGATTTGTCTCGAATTTCGTGCCTAGTAGTAATGGCAAAATGACAGACATGTCTAATTGTGTCTTACAGATCCTACCCATGAGACTTCTGATTACATGAGATATGTAGGTCCTCCTACACGGGCTTGACCAAAAGTTTCGTACTTGCCATATCTGGTTTCAACTGTTATTTGTGTAATGTCGTTTTCCTTATAAACACGACTGATAACAGTTAAGATGTAGGTAGCATCTTGAAATTGATTAAGTAGGTTATCATCTCTAGGAAGACGATATCACTTATCCTTGGTGACTTTATTTAACTCTTAATAGTCCATCCATAACTGGAGCATTCTATTTTCTTTCCGCAAAGAGCATTAAGTTTCCTCAAGACGACATACTAGGTCTTATGAACTATTTATCTAACAGCTATCGAATCTGCTTTCCTTCCACCAGCTCCTTAATATAAGCTTCAAGTCCAGTACCTCCATTTATATATTTTACTTCTTTCTCCGACTCAATTTCCTTAAGAGCAACCTCAACTGTTGTCTTAAGTTACCGAATTGCTGCAAACGTTCCCACTAATTTTCTTCATAATGCTTCCCAATTAAGGTCAACCTTCTAGATGACCTCTTCCTCGGTCCATATTCTTCGAGGCAACTGTGCCCTATAGAGGGTCTATTCGTGAAGCAAGTAACTCTGTTTAGATTCTAATTTCTTATAAGCATATCGATTGTTCCACGAGATATGAGAGTGAGACTTTTAGCTCGAATTTCCAACGGTACGGAGCGCTCTAGGGTAAGGTATTAGAGAATCTCTTTAGGAGTGATTTAAAATTTAGAGAGGAATAACACCAATGCTTATGATCGGGGATGATTGTGCAGACTTTCTTCGTCTACAATCTGCTGCATGTCTATCACTTCATTGTAGTTGGATCTTAAGTGATTTAACACATGAGATTTCTTGTAGCTGATCTTCTATGCTTCTTAGTACATCTTTTGGAGCAATACCATCCTTTAAGTTCAACCATGAGTCTTCCCCATGAATTCTTCATTATTATCGACCGCATCGATTCGAACAAGTTTAGGACTTTATCAAGCTGCTCGCTAGTACATGAAGGTTGACTACCACTCTAATAACTTATCGTATAGTCCGAGATCGTATTCTACTTCAGATCTTCGCGCTCGAATCATGAACTTATCACTCAGGTAGTAGAGGTCTCCAAGTAGAGATATCTTACAAGGTTTTAAAGTTTTCCGCATCGGCTGTCACACATTTCCAAAGATGAGGGTTATGCTAGAGGGCTTAAGGTAAGTAGCACTACTCGTTAAGAGAATAAATCGAGAACAGAGGGTGAGTGAAAAAATCAGGGATCCACTGAAGTTGTATATTCATATTTTTGTTTTGAAATCTCGAAGGTTAGTTTTTCTCGGTAATTTTCCCTGGCACTTGAATTTGATCTCCGAAGAATCTGGATTTTAGAACGAGGATTCATTTCCTACGAAATCTGGTGCTCAGAAATTTACCAACAACAAGGTCGGTTAAAAGCATGGTTAAGATAACTCAACTTAAGTTTCGAGTGAAGATTGTCATTAGGTGACGAACGGTTGAAGATGATGAAAGATTTCACGAGCGTAGTATTGAGAAAGGTGATTATCAATCACAATCGGAGCTGATATTAAGAATATTCCTTTGAGTTAGGTGGTTCCATTACAATGAATAGGTAGAGAGAAGTCATATTCCTCAAAGGCTTTGAGAAAATGCTCAGAGGAATTCTAGAATCCGAAAGATCCTATGAAGTGTGAACTACTAAGAAAGAAAGAAGTGACAAGTCTTCTATGTCATTAACCACAAGAGGCGTTTCTCTGAAATTTATTACTCTAGTATGTTCTCCGTTGCACAAGTCTTGTTAGAGAGTCTTCCACTATGTTAAGGAAGTTTGACGAATTCAATGTTGGGTAGGAAGGAAATTTCAGGCATCGCTAAAAATAGTATGGCTAAAGTATACGCACAACGAGGTGGAGTGCCATACTCAGCACGAGACCAGTTAAGTTTGAGAATATCATTTAATGATCTTCAGAGTTTGATGGTCTTATCATCAAAATTCCAATAGGAGAGTAGAATAAAAGAAAAGAGGAGAAGAGAAAGGAATAGTTACTGCAACATCATCCTTGGTAGCTCTTCAAGTGTCAAATGGTTTTCGCCCAGCATGAAAGTTTTTAAACCTGAAATTATTGAATATATCCCAAATATTTGTGTTTATTCTTGTATTTATTGGTTCTTTAAGTGTTTTATATTGATATTAGTTTACATGACAGGGCCCACCAAAATTCAAGTGTACTTGTAAATTCACCATTACGTGTGCACCCGTAATCGTCAATTTACCTTACACTATCATTCTAGTCATTCCCATCATAAGTTCTGATTTTGTGTAATTAGGTCTTTGAGTTACAATTCCCATTTGGTGATCATCTGCAATTAAGCACACTTAGATCCTAATTATGCTAACAATCTTGCCAACCCAACAGTTGTGTCAAAGTACAGTTTAAACAAATCAAGCAAATAATGAGCATTCAGGTACATACTATTCTAGGGAGCAGAGCAAACAATAAGGCATCGTGGTTAATATCTTATCACTAAATTCCAACATGTATCATCTTACAAATGAGGCATAATAGCAAGTATCATCATTTCAAACAAGTATCAGTATAACAGTTGTCTCAGGTAACGACACAAGTCGTATCAAGTGTATAGCTAATAGCAGTTGTTTCATATAGTGACAAAAGTCAACTGTGCAATCAGATAAGTATCTCTCTAGGATTTAAGTCCTAATTTATATGCACACCTTTGGTTTCTAACATTCTTAGTACTTGACCTTCAGTAGTCCTAAGAGTCAACTCCAAAAGATTCCATACTTTCATGGTTTACTCGGGTGCACTTATCATAGGTAATACCCTAATGTATCAAGGTTTCTTATAGGGTAGAGAATTCTTAATGGGATATATGAAATGCTTAAGGTATCCAGGCTAAAGAAGGGTGTTCTTAAGGAAACCTATTTTTACTGCAAACTTTGGATCACTGGGTCATGAAAACAACCTACTAGGCTGGTCCTATTTATGGTTACACCTTAGGTATTGCAAAGCAAACTCGTATTTCTAGACCATTGGTTCAGCAAAGCTCAGAAGAGTCTTCTTACTAAGGTGGTCCTATGAGGTTCATATGGTTGTAGTTTAGGTCTCGCGAAGCAGACCTACTTCGCTACAACCTTTGGCTCTGATACCAATCTGTCACACCCCGGCCCCAGAGAGGCGGGACGTCACGATTAGTAAACAACAACCAAAATGCAGCGGAAACTAAAGGGTTTATTAAAAAGTGTCACATGATGTTTACATTAAAATATTGGCTTTGCTTCCAATTCAAAAAGGTGCTTCAACCTACAATCTATAGGTGTCGTGATCAATCTCTCGGGAAATATTTCTTGAAGCTTCAACAACTAAGGCTTCTAGGCTCAACCTTTGTCTTTAATCTCTACCCTCGTATCTTGCTTTGGATTTAGGTAACTTCTATAGCTCAACTATTCTCCCTAGCTGTACCTGAAGACATGCTCAAAAAGAAAATTGTGTCAACATAAAGTTGGTGAGTTCAAGTGGTTAAAGTTTCAGAAAACAAAAGGGACTCTTAGAGTCCACAAGATAAAGTTTTTGTATCTATTATAGCGGTTGTGGGGTCACAATCAACCCTGCACTTGGTCCCCGGTTGGCCTCTTCTAAACTTGTGTTTAACCGGATATTCACGTAGGAAAGAACCAAGCCTCAGAACAGTGAACCATTCCTGCTAGGATGGTTCACCATAGTATCTTATTCAAAACATGTTACATGCCACAAACGACCCCTCAGGATCTCAGTGGGGTACCTCCCTGTAGCGGGAGCCACTGTGCGTGGGGGATTCCCCAAATAGATCTATTCACGTAAAAACAAGCGGTTCATAAAAGAATTAATGATCATGACAAAAGTATCAGCAGGTATCCAAAAAGTCCCACATACGAGCATCAAATAAAGCACAATATGAAAGTTTCAGTTTAAAAGAGCATGCATCATCCCCAAAACCAAAGTAAAAAAAAGGGGGAACACGAGAACTCACCTGGTGTCCTTATATAATTTCAGAGCTCGATAAAGAAAAGCGGTGATCATCAACAAAGCAATCCTAACTAGAACATATACGATTCACGTTTAGAATTAGCATGATGTTATTACATGCATGCAGTTGAGCTCTTTAGTTAACTTAATGTTGGTGATTAGTATCCTTAGCTTCTTGTGTATTTGTTAATTGTCATGAATTAACTCGTGTACATTAGATTAATTAATGCATTTAATCAAGAGTTGTGTCTTAGTATGAAGAATGTTGAAAAATCAACTTATATCATGAATTCCAAATCTTTATAAATAACTTGCATTAACAATGTAGGTAATATATAATGTTTCAAACGATGTTTATCATGCTTGCGTTTATATCGTATTTGTTAACTTGATTGACGATAATTTGTATAAATCGTGTGCTACCATTAATATTTATGTCAATAACAATGAGATGACCGTCAATCAATATCAACACGATGATGGGTCATTATAGCATTTTAGGTCTTTTACCTTAAATAAAACGTATGGATGTCGGTTAACCTAAATGTTCATTGTATAAATATTTAAATGCACAATCGTATTTGTAAGAATTAACTCTCAAGTCCAAACCATCCATTTAAAATCAGATAATTATAACAAGTGACGTTCATTTTCGTTTATAATTCACGTATTTTATAATTTAATCCTTTAATTAATTAGAGCTCAAATAACACGTATGCAAATTGTAATTCAATTTCAAAGCGTTGCGCGTGCGATATTACCTTCCACTCGGTTATGTATTCTAACCCACTCGTTTACGACGGGATTTAATCTCATCTCGTTCCGTTGACTGCCCGTTGACCATGTTTGACCAGCTTTGACTAAGGTTTAACCATCACCATAACCGTTAACACCACCAACATCACCATAACCGCAGCCACAATCAACAACAACCATCACCCACATCTATAACTCAACAGCCACAACTAGCACAACAACCAGCAACATTCACAACTATCACAACAACCAGCACAATAACCACATCTTGCACAACAGCCACAACTATAACTCAACATCTATAACTCAACAGCCACAACACAACAACCAGCAACATTCACACCTACGATTACAGCCACAACTATCACCACAACCAGCAACATTCACTACTAATAACCATCAATCCCCACCTACAACATCACAACCACAAGATTGTCACAAACCATCTCACCATGGTCGCCTCTGCCACTAACCTACAGCAACCAAAACTGACTTTGAGGTCGGCTGCCACCACCGAAACCACGACTGACAATCACCACAACCATAACCAACAGCCCTTGGTAAACATCACAGCAGCCTAACACCCTTGTCACAGCCACCTCGGGCAGCCTTTGGGTGCCCTAAATCATCCACAACCATCAACACCTACTGCCACATCCGTCCTCTGCCCTCAACTACAGCTAACAACAACCATCGCCACCATCACGGACCATCACCACTGCAGCATCACCTGCAGCCACCCAAACAGCACCATCACCATCGTACAACTTAACTAGCACCACCATAACCTAAAGCTATACCTCGAATAACAACAACACCCACAATCACAACCAACAGCAACGACAGTCAACAATGATAATCAACCTAAAAAAAATACCAACATCAGATTCATCACTGTTGTTTTACTACTATCACCAAACTCCAACCACATGCAGCCCAAAATCATAACAATCTGCGGTTTGTAGTCCAAGAAAACAAAGGTGGAATGAAGCAGATCGGTTCTAGAAAACGTTACCGAGAGAAAAGGGTAGTGGGGGCGGCCTAGGCCACCTTCGGCTGCCATCGCCTGTGGTGTGGGAACACCACGACAATACCACCACCATCGCGACCGCACACCACCATCATCGTCCGACCTTCGTAACCGCGACCACCACAACCGCTTCCGACATCATCACCATCACCCGTCGCCTTACCATCACCACACAGCCCCTCCTGTGGTCGATTTCCATAACCACGACCACCACAGCCATGGTCGCGCGGTTGCTAATGTCGCACCACCACAACCGTCCCCCAAAACCCACCTGCAACCGCCATTGTTGGCTTCGATTCCCGCTGGTGTGCCGCTTCTAGGAGAAATTGAGGTCGCCTTTGTGTTCAGGGTGTCGAGGTGAACAAGGAGGAGCGCGCCACTCGCCGGCACTCGCCGGAGTCGGCCGCCGGTGGCCGGAAAACCGGCCGGATTCGAGAAAGGGGGGGAGAAGGTCGCGACCTGCTCTCTCTCTTCCTCTCTTCTCTGATTTTTATTTTTGTTTTCTAACCCTAAAGTGAAGATCATGTTGTTTATATACTAGGGTTAATGAAACGGGTTCGGTTCGCACACGTTCGGCTAAGGTTTTCACGTAACGCTTGAATTTGTTTCTCGTTAGTTTCAATTTATATAAAATGTCATAAGTGTTCGAGATTATTCATTTTATCGCATTTAGAACATGCCGAATAATTAAACGAGTTTGTAAATTAACGCGTATCAACACGTTAAACGGTTTCATACGTTTTTCTCGAACGAGCGTTGTTATTGTCATCTTGCTATCAAAATATAGGTAATTAAGTATTTAAATGATATTTTGAGCGTTAACTTCCTATGTTAGTCACGTTAAAGCCTTATTGACGAATTCTCGGGTTTGACCTGATCGTAACCCGGTTCACGTCACGGTTGCGTTTCGAAACGCATTTATTCCGGACAACGTATCACTCACCAAATCTACTATGTTATGATAATAAAAATGGTTACATGAATATTTACGGAGCTACGAGGCTCGGTCGACGTATCGGATGACATTTAAATGCTGGTGAAAACCGGTATTCGCGTTTCAGTTACGAAATTCTGTTGTTTATGCATGTTTGATGAAAAATCTTTTACAGAGCCTTATTTATGGTATTAGTTGAGATTAAAAATGATTTAGATTGGATGACAAGCCCTTATAAGAATTCCTGATGGAATTCAGACGTAGTACGCGGTAAATTGCCGGATTTTACCCGGTATGGGTTCTGAATCTGTTTTTAGTTTGGATCTTTCCATAGTTATTTCAAATTACCTAATAATTCATTGTTTCATGGTTTCTTGTTTAATTAGTTCCTAAACGTGTATTTGGTCCTTAAATGGGCCTTTTTATAAGTTCGGGCCCTTATTGGGTTTATTGGGCCCAAAAAGGCTAGTTTATTTTCTGAGTTTTCTTTGATAAGCCCAACTCAATTCAGACTTTTATTGAGTTTTATAAAATTTATAGGTTTTCAATTGGGTCATATTTCAGAGGTGTTACATAGCCCGAAGCTACCATTCTGGGCACAAAGCCTCATCACTATTTGGCATAAAGCCTGTGGCCCGAAGCCACCATTCCAGGCACAAAGCCTCCTCACTATATGGCACAAAGCCTGTGGCCTGGAGCCATCATTCCGGGCACAAATCCTCCTCACTATATGGCACAAAGCCCGTGGCCCGAAGTCCCCATTCCGGGCACAAAGCCTCATCAATAATTGGCATAAAGCCCGGGGTCAAATGACAAGGATCCTGTTTCGTACTATGGATTCATTCACCAAGACTGGTCCCCTGTGTATGTAACCTCATGGGTTAGCCAAAATCGCACGCTATAAACCACACAGTTGAGCTGACAACTCTCACAGAGTTGTGATCCTCCTTTTAATCTATTTGCAAGCCTTTTCTTTCTTTCATTACGTTTCACTTTTCATCTTTGTTATCTTTCACTTTGTTATGTTATACTTTACATTCATTCATTCATTCATCATACTATGTAATGTCATAACATAAGACTTAACGTATATTGTAATATAATAAATAGGTTTTGTAAATCATTAAAAGGTAACACTTCATACACATATGCATATCATACATTCATTATAACATCATGCATATTCTATTCATAGACCCTTGCATATTCATACTTAATGTAGGCCAAACAGCTCATAGGTCAAACTAGGGTCAAACCCTAAAATTTAGTTTTTCCTCGAAATTCCATAAAAATTTTCTAAGTGTTGGGCGCATGGGAACTATGCAGGCGCATGTCCTTACACTTAATTGATTTTCCACTACTTTTGGGCGCATGAACTGTCCAGATGCATGACCACTATTTAGGCGCATGACCCTGCACTTAGGCGTTTCAGCTAAAACTTAGGCGCATGATGCACTGTTTAGGTGCATCAGCCTACACTTAACTTAGGCGCATGATGCACTGTTTTGGGAACTATAGGCGCAGATCCTTGCTTAGGCGCATTAACACTATGCAAGAGCATGTCCTTACACTTAACTGATTTTCCACTAATTTTGGGAGCATGAACTGTCCAGGTGCATGAGCACTATTTGGGCGCATGAGCACTATTTGGGCGCATGAGCACTATTTGGGTGCATGACCCTGCACTTAGGTATTTCAGCCAAAACTTAGGCGCATGATGTACTTCATCAGCCTACACTTAACTTTCTAAGTTAAATTTTTAGGTGCATTGGCCCTGTTTGGGCGCATCACCTTACTTAAAACTTTTTCTAAGGCAACAGTCTAGGCGCATGGGCCCTGTTTGGGAACATGAACACCAACATATATTTTTCTAACATATTTTAAGTCCCAATCTCATCTTAAACATATTCTAAGCTTCATACTACCATTCTGAGCCTTAACTTAGTATGCACAACCACAAAACACTAACATACATGCATTAAAACATACGGTTATACTTACAACTTTTTATAAAAACTATTTACGTGCATTTTCAACCCGAAAACTTTTAAAACATAAAACAGGGGGTCTAGAAACTCACCTAAGCTGCTTACAAGCTTAACTCCTTCGACTTGAACTTTTCAGAAGTTTCTAACACCGAAACATGTCCAAAAACGCATACCCGAGCACATATAAAAACATAAGAACATGTAGATACCGGTTTCATGGTCAAAAATCCATAAAAACCGAACCAATTATACTAAATTTACTTACCTTAACTGAATTCGGCTGCTCTCTCTCTAGAACCGAAGATCTCCTTCTTTCTCTCTCTAAATGTCGAGCAGTTGAGAAATGTAGAAGATGCGGGCGGCCATGCCCACTTTAAACAAAAGAATAATAATATTTTGTCCCTTTTGCACTTTTATCCCCTCCACTTTTATTCATTTTACTTTCTCTCAAGATACTTTTCTTTTTCCTTTCTCTTATTTCTTTTTCTTTTTAACTGACAAAATTTCCGGGCGTTACAAGTCCACCCCCTTAAAGAGGTTTTGTCCCGAAACCCGTCACTCTCGAATAGCTGTGGGTAATGCTATCTCATCTCCTCTTCATTCTTCCACGTAGACTTCGAACCCTTTCAGTGTTTCCATTGCACACGCACCAATGGAACCACTTTATTCCTCAACCTCCTTTGCTTTCAATCAATGATTGCCACTAGTTGCTCTATGTAATTGAGCCGTTCATCCACTTCGATGTCATCCAGTGGTACAATCATATCTTCATCAGCTAAGCACTTTCTCAAATGAGATACATGGAATGTCGAATGAATTCCACTTAGCTCATCAGGCAATTCTAACCGATAGGCCACCTCTCCTACTCGTGCGATGATTTGGAAAGGCCCTATGTACCTCGAGCTTAGCTTGCCCCTCTTTCAAAACCGAATGATCCCTTTCCAAGGTGAGACCTTCAACGTAACTCTGACGCCCACCTTGAATTCGATCGGTCTACGCCTTTTGTCGGCGTACAACTTTTGCCTATCTTTTGCCGCTTTCATGAAGGCCTTGATCTTCTCTAGCTTTTTAGTTGTAGCCTTGATCACCTCCAGGCTTCCCAACTCTTTCTACCCGATGTCACCCCAACACACGGGCGTCCTACACCTCCTATCGTATAGCATCTTATATGGGGGCGTACCAATACTGGCATAATAACTGTTGTTGTACGAGAATTCTGCTAATAGTAAGTGATCATCACAACTTCCTCCAAAATCGGTCATGCATGCTCGAAGCATATCCTTGAGCGTCTGAATCATCCTCTCCGACTGACCATCTGTCTGAGGATGATAAGCCATGCTAATGTGTAGCCTCGTCCCCATCGCATCATGGAATCTCTTCCAGAACTTCGATGTAAATCGGGTGTCACGATCTGACAGGATCGACACAGGCACACCATGAAGAGGTACAATCTCTTTAATGAACAGATCCGCCAATCTTTCAGAAGAATACGTCTCGCGGATCGGTACGAAGTGAGCACTCTTGGTCAGACGATCTACAATCAGCCATATGGTATCGCACCCCCTCGTCGTACGAGGTAGCTTAGTAATAAAGTCCATGGTCATGTGCTCCCACTTCCACTCGGGTATATCCAATGGTTGGCTCTTCCCGTATGGTTTCCGATGTCCTGCCTTTACTTGTAAACAAGTAAGGCAGTTTCTCACGTACTCTACTATATTGCGCTTCATACACGGCCACCAATAATCTTTCTTCATATCCTGGTACATCTTCATGGCACCGGGATGAATCGAGTATCGAGTCTTATGAGCTTCATCCATAATCCTCCCCCCGTAGGTCTCCGTAACGAGGGATCCATATCCGTCCATTTAGGGTCTTAACACCAAGAGTGTTTTCATCCAATTCTGTGACTAGACTTCTCATTCTTTCAGAGTTAAGGCGATCTTCTTTAACCGCCTCATCTTGAAATTCTTTCGCTTGGGTCATCACATCAGCGGTCATAACCAACTGATAAGCCTTCACCAGAATCGGCTCAGGTCTCTCCTTTCGGCTAAGGGCATCGGCCACAACGTTGGCCTTACCCGGATGATAATGGATCTCACAATCATAATCCTTGATAAGCTCTAAGCATCTCCTCTATCTATGTTGAGATCATTTTGCCCAAAGAAGTACTTCAAGCTCTTGTGGTCGGTGAAAATGGTGCACTTCGTCTCGTATAAGTAGTGCCTCTAAATGTTCAATGCAAAGACCACAGCTGCTAACTCCAAATAATGTGTAAGGTAGTTGACTTCGTGGGTTTTCAACTGCCAGGATGCGTAGGCTATTACCCTTCCACGTTGCATCTATACGCAACCTAATCCCGAATAAGAAGCATCCGAATATACCACTAAGTCTTCACTCCCTTCGGGAAAGGTTAAAATAGGAGCTTCAGTTAATCTCATCTTTAACTCCTCAAAAGCATCCTCCTGTTTCTGACCCCACACAAACTTCACATCTTTGCAGGTTAATTTGGTCAAAGGTGAGGCTATCTTGGAAAAGTCTTAGATGAATCTCCTGTAATAACCCGCCAGACCCAGGAAACTACGGATCTCAGATGGTGTCTTTGGAGACTTCCATTGCATCACCGCCTCAACCTTCGCCGGGTCTACCATGATTCCCTCAGAATTCACCACGTCACCCAAAAACTATACCTCACGCAACCAAAATGCACACTTAGAAAATTTAGCGTACAACTTCTCTTTTCTAAGGGTCTCCAACACCTTGCGTACGTGGCCAACATGTTCTTCCTCACTTCTCGAATAAATCAGGATATCATCAATAAACACAATCACTGATTTATCTAACATGGACCGACACATTCGGTTCATCAAATACATAAAGGTAGCTGGCACGTTAGGCAAACCGAAAGATATAACGAGAAACTCGTAGTATCCATAACGTGTGCGAAAAGCTGTCTTAGGAATGTCCGTTCCTTCACCTTCAACTGATGGTAACCAGATCGAAGATCTATCCTCGAGAACTAACTGGCACCTTGGAGCTGGTCAAACAGGTCATCGATCCTTGGTAGCAGATACCGATTCTTCACCATCAACTTATTCAGCTCCCAGTAGTCGATGCACATCCGCATACTACCGTCCTTCTTCTTCACAAACAATACAGCCCCAAGGAGAGATGCTCGGTTGAATAAACCCTTTATCCATCTGTTCCTGCAGTTGAGCCATTAGCTCTTTCATCTCGGTAGGAGCTAATTGATATGGTGCCCTGGCAACGGGTTGAGCACCGGGTATCAGATCAATCTAAAACTCAATCTCACGATCCGGTGGCACACCTGGCAAGTCTTCTAAAAACACGTCCAGAAAGTCACATACCACCAGCACATCGGACAATTGTGGTAATGACGCATCCACATCTTTCACGTAGGCCAGGTAAGCACTGCATCCTCGTCTCGTGTACTTCCCTACCACCGCCATCGATATCACCTTCGGTACCGTAGAAACGCGATCGCCATAAATCGTCACTGAACTTCCATCAAGCGCAACTAATCGAATCTTCTTCTTACGGCACACGATATTTGTCTCATAGGCTGCTAACTAATCCATCTCTAGTACTACATCGAATCCGCCTAGGGGCATCACATGTAAATTGGAAGAAAACCTATGACCTTCTAGTTCTATGACATAGTTGTCTATCATATCAATAATTCTAGTGGACTTACCAATAGCAGTTTCTACGTCAAATGGTTTATCAATGCTTCTACTACTAACAGGCAACTTAGCATATAAAGTAGCAGAAACAAAACTCCTAGTAGCACCAGAATCAAGTAATACAGAGGCACAAATGTGATTTACTAGAAACATACGTGACACGACATCAGGATCCTCTCTGGCTTCCTCTCGTGTCATTGTGAAAGCTCTAGCAGTTGCCCTCTGCCCTCCTTCCTCTGGCTTCTTCTTCATCCCAGAACTTTCGGCCCGCGGCTTCTTACAGTCCGTGCTCACATGGCCCTCCTCGCCACAGTTATAACACCGTATGGCTCCGCACATCTTTGCCACATGACCGGGCTTCCCACACTTGAAGCACACACTTAATCCCCATTTACACTCACCGGAGTGCTCTCTCCCATATTTACCACATTTCTTTATCCCCGAATTAGATGACACCACCCTACGGTCATCCACTTTCCTCCTTTTGTTGTTTGGAGTGAAACCACCACATCCAAACCTTTTCCTATCCCAGATTTTGTCACTATCACCCGTCTTCTTCGCCTTGGCTACTTCCACGTCCCTCTCATCATACAACCTACCCGCCAGGTCTACCACCGATCGAATGGTACCTGGCCGGGCAGCGATCAAATGCCTGTGGATGTCAGCTGGTAATCCCTGAATGTACTTCTTGATCTTCCTCGACACCAGCGTCACTTGATCCGGCACCAACCTTGCCATCTCATTAAATTTGGTGGTGTATTGCTGGTGTGTCATGGTGCCTGCCTCCAGCTGCTGGAACTCCTTCTCTATCTTGTCAAGTTCCCAGTGAGGACAAAATTCCTGGATCACCAGCTTCTTCAGTTCTGGCCACCTCATCTTTCCAATGGCCCTGCTTCCCTCGGCCTGGATAATATTGTCCTACCAGCATAAGGTTGAATCCACAAATGAGTGGGTAGCAAACTTAACCTTCGGATCTTCTCGACACTTACTGACATCAAGCACCGTTTCCATCTCCCTCACCCATCGGTGAGCAGTAGCAGCATTGCTGTTCCCATCAAATGTTGGGGGCTTGCATCTTTGACATGCCCTATAGTTACAACCACGTGCAGTTTCCTACACTGATTCTTCCTCCTCATCCTCACTTGATATAATCATCTCGGTCTCCGATCATTCCCTCTCTTCCCTTCCTTGGTCATTCTCCTCTCTTTCATCTCATCCTCCCTTACCGCCTTAATAAATTCAGTCACCACAGACGGCAGAATCGTCTGCATGACTTGGTGCACCTCCTCTTCTACTGACTCTTTTACCGAGTCCCTTAGGTTCGCACTCTTATCACCACCTTCCTGGTGATGCATCTCGGGCTCTTCGCGACCCTTTTAGTAGTCTTAGCCTTGTTCCTAGTAATGCGCAGTTCAGCACCACGTCTTTCCTATACTCCACCCCTAGAGGCCTTAGATGATCTACCTCCAGCCATTCTCTAATCACTATAAGATTCAAACACTAAAACGATCATTCAAGGAATAGCTTAGTTTATGTTAAGTATAGTTAGTCCCTAATTACATTGGCCAGTTGTGATTAGCCACTTTACTCTTCACACCCAAGCATTTCCTCTCCTGACTACATCAGTATCTAAATCTACTATAAGCACGTAATCAAATAGCACACGAACATAATCCAATTAACTTTGAAAAAGAAATACCTGATGACACGTAGCTACTCGGGCTGGAATCCCATTCTTTTAGTCCCATTCTCAGTTTAAGATTAGTCTTTTTAAAAATATTTACCCAATTCGCTTAATCTTTAGCTATACAGGCGCATTAACACTATGCAGGCGCATGTCCTTACACTTAATTGATTTTCCACTACTTTTGGGCGCATGAACTGTCCAGACGCATGACCACTATTTGGGCGCATGACCCTACACTTACGCGTTTCAGCTAAAACTTAGGCGCATGATGCACTGTTTAGGTGCATCAGCCTACACTTAACTTTCTAAGTTAAATTTTCATGCGCATGGGCCCTGTTCGGGCACATCACCTTACTTAAAACTTTTTCTAAGGCAACAATCTAGGCGCATGGGCCCTGTTTGAGCGCTGAACACCAACATATATTTTGTAAATTTTCAGTCCCAATCTCATCTTAAACATATTCTAAGCTTTATACTACAATTCTAAGCCTTAACTTAGTATGCACAACCACAAAACACTAAAATACATGCATTAAAACATACGGTTATACATACAACTTTTTATAAAAACTGTTTAGATGCATTTTTATCCCCGGAAACTTTTAAAACATGTAAAACATGGGGTCTAGAAACTCACCTATGCTACTTCCAAGCTTAACTCCTTCGACTTGAACTTTTCAAAAGTTTCTAACACCGAAACATGTCCAAAAACGCATACCCAAGCTCATATAAACACATAAGAACATGTAGAAACCGGTTTCATGGTAAAAAAAATCCATAAAAACCAAACCAATTATACTAAATTTACTTACCTTAACTAAATTTGGCTGATCTCTCTCTCTAGAACCGAAGATCTCCTACTTTCTCTCTCTAAAATGTCAAGCAGTTGAGAAATGCAGAAGATGTGGGCGACCATGCCCACTTTAAACTGAATAATAATAATATTTTGTCCTTTTTGCACTTTTAGCCCCTCTACTTTTATTCATTTTACTTTCTCTCAAGATACTTTTATTTTTCCTTTCTCTTATTTCTTTTTCTTTCTTTTTCTTTTTAACTGACAAAATTTCCGGGCGTGACAGATCACTTACTTCCTCCAACAACCTTCTGATCAGATCCTGTTGGCTCGGTATAACCTTCTTCATCTCATCTATCTCTATATCTCTTAGTTTCTCCCTCTCCTCTGAGTTAATAAGCTTGGTTTTAATCATGCTTAGCTTATTTGATAAGGATGTATTAACAATTCTAATCACATCCTCATCAAACTCTGATCTTATATCTTTCCTTGGCCTCTCAGCTTCTCCTACAGGCCTAGTCTCAAGAATGACTGGCTGCTTGCTCTTCCTCCTCTTCTCCCGTATCGAGGAATTAGCTCTAATATGAGAGGATGATTCCTCCACACCCTTCTTTTTCCTCTTATTTCTCAATTCCTCTTCAATCTCATCTAGTTGTTCTTCGAATGTCAAATTAATCTCATTCGTATATTTCTTTCTCTTTCTTCCTCCATATTTCCTCCAGTTTCTACTGCTCTCCTCCCCTTCAAAGGTATTAGAGTCTTGATATAGTTCGACCTCTCTTCTATGTACTTGCTCTCCAGCAGATATGTGATCTTCCTGATAAATCATGCTTGGAGGTAGCACAGTCTGCAAAGATCATTGGGTTCACTGGAGTCAATCTCAGTTCTTCCCCAAGCTTAGGTAAGTTTAACTTTAAGTAATCTGGAATGATATGAATAAATCTAGGATAGAGCAGCCACTTATCCTTCTTCAGAGCCATGATGTTCTCTAGCATATAATCATGAATGATCTGAGCTTTGTTTGCCTTTTCGCCTCTATAAAACATGATCATAAATGTGGACCATCTCAGATTTAGCCCATCTGATTCTGCTTTCCTATGATCCAAACAACTAATAAACACATAAGCTATGAACCTCCACTCCTTAGATAGAAATGGCTTCTTGATCTCCTTACTTTTCTCAAAGTCGGTTCCCTCACAACTAATATTCTTAAACGCTCTAATGACCTCTAAATTAGTCATCTCAATGCTCTCCCTGATATCATCCTCTAGATGCAGGGCCTTAGCCACTGTCTCGACCAATATCTCAGCCAGTCAATGCTCTGATAATCCTCTGCTTGGCGTTATATTAATCCGTTCTCCATAACTCTCGGATCTGTTTCTCATCTATAGTAGGAGAGTGAGAAATAGTATAGAAGATGGGAGATCTCTTCAGCCAGTCAATGGCTTCTCTATATCCAGCAGACTTTGGATCGCGATCGTTTAGATACGCCACCATGTTTGATCTTGGATCAAACTTTAAACTCCCCATAATAACTGCAGGTGAAACCGAGAGTTTGTTAGATCACAATAGATTACAAAACATTTTAAATTTTATAATTTTAATTATTATTATGTATTTACTATTTTATATATATATATATAATTAGTTTTGCAAATAGTTTCACATCTAGAAATTATAGTTTCGCATGAAGAAATATAGAGTCGCAAGAACTGACAAAACTGAAGAAAGTACATGAGAGAAACTATAGTTTCGCAACCAACACACAATAGATTCGCATGGGGATGAGAAACTATAGTTCCGTAAAGAGAAACTGCTCATTGGAAACTATAGTTTCGCATGGACTCCGAAACTATAGATTCATAAGATCCAGTCGAAATGGTTCATTGCACATAGGCAGCATGACTAGACAGTTTCGCACAGGTCACATAACTTTCGTTCAGTGTCACACTATAACACCTTAGTTTCTCGCAATGAATGTGCGAAACCAAAAAGTCACCGAATCGATTTATGTCTTAAACCCAAACAAAATACGATCCACGGTTCAAAACATGATCAGGAATGAGGTTCCAGCTTGATTTGCAAGAAACACACTATGGAATACAGATTTGAAATCAGAACTATAAATGGGTTCGAATTCAAAATAAAAATTAAGAATTTCACAAATGACGAAACAACTGATGAAACTAGTATTTATACACCATAGTTTTGCATGTGCTGAAACTATAGTTTCGTATGGCGAAACAATATTTTGCATGGCAATACAATAGTTTCGCGCGACCAACTAAACTACGTTTTTGCTTGCAGAACCTGGTCAGCGAAAGAGTAGTTTCGTAATACGAACCCATCGTTTCGCAATGTTAAACTGTAGTTTCGCACTGCGAAACCGTAGTTTCGCATTGCCAAACCGTAGTTTCGCATGAACAAAAATTTTATATTATCATATTTTATATGTGAAAAGAAGCCTTCTCAACCCACAAGACTTGACAAGAAACAAAAGAAGAATTTGAAAATAAAGCACAGAGGCAAGGATATCAGACACGCTTTTGCAAGAAGTTGTCTAGAGAATCAAGGATTGGCGGGATTGCCAATATGCTTGTCCATTTAAACTCATGCCGTATTCTTTTCAACGAAGACTTATAACATATTTTATCATGTTTTGGGTTCTCTAAAAATGCTTAAGAAACTTGGATCCCACAGACATTCGACAAAGAAACTCATCTCGTCGTCATGGTTTATTGAGCTTAATCATTGATTCTACTTGAAATTTTATGGGATGGACATACGACCGATCATCTGACATCCATAGATGTACAACATAATGAATTAGGGGTGGATAATCAGAGCTCCAGGTCAAAGGAGATAATTATTTAAGCCAAAGGCTGGGGAAGTGTATAAGTGGGATCATCAGTCTCAGCACCCTCAGCCCCAGCCTGGCGGTCCCCAACTGCCTCTTTGCCCCTTTCGATAGCCACTACTTGGCTACCTACTGTCCTCGTTAGAGGCTCCTCATCCGACTCTTCCTCCTCCTCATCAACCAGGAAGTCCTGGTGGATGGCAGCCTGCTCTGATCCACCAGGAGCAGAAGTACTACTGTGTGGAGGTGGTGGAGATATGGTAGATGTGTCAGTGGCCCGTGATTGACTGGGGCCTGCATCTCCACCACCTTGACCATTATCATGGTCATCATCGTCGTCGTCATCGTCATCAGTAGTAATCATAATAGGCTTGATGTCGGAATCACTATTATCATGACGCCACTTCTTACGAGTTGGCGCCACGTATCCCTCATTAGCTAGATGGCCGAAGAGTCTCCTTACCGGGGGCTTCACCTGCTTCCCCCGGTACACCTTCATCCTTCCTAAGGTGGTATCATCCATCACCTCTACGATCACTGCATCATCATTCTCCTTAGGCAAGATAGGAAGCTTCTCATCTATAATCATCTGCAAGAATCTTGGATACATGCAGAAGCCTTTCTTGCCTTTGGCCTCGATGTTCTCTGTCAAGTAGGAGAAGAACATGCGGGAGAAACTGAACGGATGGTTCAGCACCAGCGCAACATATGCGTTCTGGATTTGGTTCGACAACTCGTCGAACCCTCCACGCCTGGAGGCTATGCATTTAAGGATCACATGTACCAAGTACTTAAATTAGGGGAACATGTTACTCTTGTTCAGCATGCCGGAATTGATATCGTCGGCGTACTTAATCCTTAAAAAGCATCTCCAAACTATTAGGGGATGCAACTTGGTTGGGTGGGCACCGTCCTCACCCAGATCCAAGACTCGTCTCAGATCGTCCTCCCTGATCTCAATATCTTGGCCGAAGATAGAACTCCGGATACAGTAGGGTTCAGCAGAACGAACTACGGTGGCATTCTCCAAAATGCCTGCTGAATCGATCTATAAGGTGTGCATGTAGTGGAGATGGCCCTGTAGATCCTCGATCTATGTAGGAAAGAAATGATCCCGGCGAACTCAGACGCGTTTTGGGATGTAGCATCAAGATGAGCACAGATGTTGTGCTTGGTGCTCATAGTCCATCTCTCAGCCATGTTGCTGCAACACAAGAACCATAAACGTTAGATAAGTTCATAAAAGATAGCATTTGAATTAAACTGATTTTGACCAACTGGTTCAATCATGCGATTGAACCATACTACTGAGTTCAGTCGTACGATTGAGCCTGTGACTGAACTTAGTCATATGTTATACCATGCAGTTGAGTCAGTCGTGCGACGAGTCACCGATTGATTCAATCATGCGATTGAATCATACGCATGGCTCAGTCGTGCGACTGAATCATACGTCTGGCTCTATCGTGCGACTAAAGTTCATCAGCCTGTCCATTTGTATCTTGCACTGTTCGAACCAATAAATTTGAATCTTCGTCAAAACATTAAATTAGACTTCATGTTTAGATTCATTAGGTTCGCAGGGACTCGAAATAGCACTTAATGTCTTTAAAATCAACTTTAGTGTCCATTTAAGTGGCCTATTTTAGGTTTTTAGTCCCGGTTATTAGTTTTATCAATTTTGATCGATTAAGTTCGATTAAACTGTTTATTTGTCTCGATTTCATCCACAAAGTACCTGAAGATGAACACTATATGGTCAGAAATTGAATTGGAGAGAAGTCACAAATATTGGAAATTTGGGCAGAATGTCTGGGTATTGGGCGGTTTTTGAGTATTTTGAAGTGCGTAGGGTTTACGACCGACTGAGTCTCCTTTTATACTATTTTGGATTTCAGTCATGCGACTGGACCCATGTGCATGCCTCAATCGTACGACTGGGGTTCAGTCATGCGACTGACTCAGACTCCTTCATCCAGTCGTACGATTGGTTCATTCTTATGATCCAATCGCATGGTTTGCCCTATACTCAAGGTCCGTTCGTATGATTTGCTCATACTCATGGTCCATTCGTGTGATTTGCTCATACTTATGATTCAATCGTGCGATTTGCTCATACTTATGATTCAATCGTGGATTGACTCATACTTATGATTCAATCGTGCGATTGACTCATACTTATGATTCAATCGTGCGATTGACTCATACTTATGATCTTGACTTCGTCCATTTCCACACACTCAAATTCAACTTTTGATATATAAACGTTATGACCAATGATCATCTCCGACATGATCTTTTAACAGAAATCCTTTGATCACCTCAGATGTGATCCTTTCAAATTAAAACCGATTGATCACCTCAGACGTGATCCTTTTAATTGAAATCGTTTGGTTACCTCAGACGTGACCCTTTTAATTTTCAAAACTTGATCATCTCAGATATGATCTTTCAATAGAAATCCTTTGATCACCTCAGACGTGATCCTTTTAAATTTATGATTCACAGAGTTGATCTAGTTACATAGTCCGACATTAATAACTAATTGATACGTAAAACAGAAAACAACTTGAATTGAAATAAACTAGAACATATTTTTGTGGTTTTGATTGAGGTGGGTTGAAAACATTTTAATTTTCCTTAAAAGATTTCTCCCCCTGAACAGAACAGCATCAAGCATTTACATCTTATCTGGAAGGACTCTTATGGAATCATACAGGCATAAACATAATAATTTGGGACCCTTTATGTTTGTTTAACTTATTCTTACTTGTCTGAAAGTCAAAAGCCCTTACAGGAAATCATACTAGAACTGTAAGAAGCACATAATGATTTTGACTGTCGAGGATTGCTGCCATGATGATTGTCAGTATATTTGTCATCTTAAATCCATACACAGATTTTTGACTCACATTGCTGATTAGTTAGGTTTGTTATTTCAACAAGCATTTGTGGATCCCACGCTTATATGGTAATCAACATTCCTCAAGAGATTTTTGAGCGGTCTACAGGTTTGGACAAGAAGAAACTATTCTAAGAGCTTTCAAAGAGATGCCAAGCCTCAGGTCAGTGCCATCGCATAGCAGAGAGGCGTAAACAATAATGGATTCTAGAATATTTAGGTTATGCTTATCCTCAGGTCAGTGCGATCGCACAGTAGAGAGACACACAACCTATCTTCTTGTTTGAGCACTTTTCTTTTACACATTACGCACCAACAACATTAGTCATTAGCTTGATTGCGTTTAACATTTTTTTCATGTGCTTTGCTCATTTTTAAGGTCATCCGCACACATTTATGACGTTTATTTTGCTCGTCACCCCTTATTTGAAATGTGTTGATTGTGTTAACCAGGGATAAGGTGGAAACCCACAACTAGTTGAACTATTTAGTTTTAAGTTGTTTCACCAATGAAGTCTACTCGTCTATTGTGTTGAATCTACCGACACATCATATAATGGACTAGCAACCTATAGGTCTACTTTCTCGATCTTAGTAACAGCCTAGTTTACTATCATTTTTCCTTTATTTGGCTTATCCTTCTTAGACTTGTAGTTTTAATGTAACATTTTAAACATTTAAGTCCTTTTGATGTTCCAAAAAATTAGTTCCCTGTGTATTATCATATTTCATAGTTTTGAATCAATCTCACAGATTTGATGTCCTTGCTTTTCAGCTTTTCTGCCCGCCCTCGGTTTTTTTTTTGAGCAATCTAAATACTAACTACTGATACTAAACCTATTCACCCCCTAAAATTCTAAAACCGAAAATCTTTTGTGTTTTTGAATTTTTAAATATAGGAAAATAAAATAAAGAAAAATTAAAAAAACATAAAACATAAAGACGGACTAAGAACTAGATTCTTCTGCATTCACATCACTTTTCTTTTGGACGCCATTGACCTCTAAGATATAAAAACCGAGGTTTATCAAATGCTTTTGTGTAGAGGTCGGTGCGTTGAAAATCTGTATTAATTTTAACAACATGGATTAATTGCTTTTCAAATAGTCACGTATAAAGTGATATTTAATACCAATGTGTTTAGTCTTTGGTTGTTGAACCGGATTTTTAGTGACAGCAATTGCAGCAGAATTATCAACATAAATAGGGGTGTTAGAAAAATTGCAAACCGTAGTCTCGCATTTGCTGTTGAATCCAGATGATTTGAGAACAACAACTTGCAGCGGCAACGTATTCGGCTTCACATGTCGATAGAGTAACGACGTCTGCTTCTTACACTGCTAGGTGACTAAGCGTCTTCCAAAGAAATGGCATCCCGCTGATGTTGACTTCTAATTCATCTTGCACCCACCATAATCCGAGTCACTATACACTATAAGCTCAAAGTCATCATCATGAGTATACCACAACCTAAGTGTTGGAGTACCCTTCAGATAACGAAAAATCCTCTTTACCCCAATTAGATGATTTACTTAAGGTTTTGCCTGATATCTGGAACAGAGACACGTGACATACATAATATCAGGATGAGAAGTTGTGAGGTACATGAGAGATCCGATCATTCCTCGATACATGGTGGCATCGACTAGATCACCATTTTCATCGGGTGCCACATCGTGGTTCGTGGCAAGTGGAGTCCCAGCAACCATTGCATTCTCCATGTCAAACCGACTAAGGATATCTTCTACATATTTGGTCTGATGCAGGAAGATACCATTTGGTGTCTGATCTACTTGTAAACTGAGAAAGAACTTCATCTCTCCCATGGCGCTCTTTTCAAACTCAGCTTTCATCACAGACTCAAATTGTTTACACAATGCTTCATTCTTGGAATCGAAGATTATGTCATCCACGTATATCTGCACGAGTAGTAAATCACCGTCCTTTTCTTTGATAAACAACGTGCAGTCAATGACCCCTCTGCGAAAACCATGTTTCAGCAGATGAGTAGAGAGTTTCTCATACCAGGCTCGAGGGGCTTGATGAAGCCCGTACAAAGCCTTATCCAGTTTATAAACTCTATCCCGATGATAAGGATCCTCAAATCCTTTGGGTTGTCTGACGTACACTGTTTCACAGATTTCACCATGAAGGAATGCACTTTTCACATCCAGTTGATAGACTTTAATCTGCATGTAGGATGCATAGGCTAAGAAGATATTAATAGCTTCCATCCTTGCCACAGGTGCAAACACTTCATTGTAGTCAATACCTTCGACTTGCCTAAACCCTTGAACGACAAGTCGAGCCTTGTTCCTGATTATGACCCCTTGGTCATCTTTCTTACACCGAAGAACCCATTTTGTGCCAATCACCTTTGCACCTTTTGGTTTGTCCACAAGTGTCCAGACTCTTAACTTTTTGAACTGAAGGAGTTCCTCTTGCATAGCACTTACCCATGCCTCATCTTTTAAAGCCTCGCTGACATGCTTAGGCTCAACTTGAGACACAAAGCATCGATAACCACCATCGTGTGAGTATCTCTTTTCCATGACTGCAGCATAATTAGCTGAGTATAGCTGATTTCTTGTTTGAACTCCCGATAGAATATCCCCAATGATGTGTCCAGGGGATGATGTACATTGACTCGAGTTCCTGGAGTGGTGGGTACTGCGACTTCAGTATCCAGATTCTGAACTGTTGGAGTATGCAGTTTAGAAGTTTCAGCTGCATCATGATTAAAGGCTAGAGTGCTTTCAATAGTGGGAACCTGTTCCTCCTGTTCCATATTTGTGGTTTCATCATCAGAGGAAGAATCACTTACCTCAAGCTCTCCTCCTGAAGGGCTGGAAGTATCATCTAATGGAACTGATGATGTCGAGTCTAGTGTGGGAGCATTCAGAACATCGTACATCATTCGTGCAGCTAAGTCATCATCAGAATAGAAAGGAGGTAGATTGAAGGGTTTGAAAAATCCATCATAGTCAAAGAAAAAGGAAGGTCGTTTTCCCGCAGGGGGGGTGGTGTATCTTTGAACATCAACATTGCACCACACTTCTACCTGACCAGTTGAGTTATTGTAAACTCGTTTGTCTGGTATACTGTATCCAAGGAAGATACCTTCTTCTGCCTTCTCGCAGAACTTTCCAGTCTGATTCTTCTTTAGCAGCATGCAAGGTGCACCAAATGGTTCCAGATACTCTAAATTAGGTTTATGTTGTTGGAGCAACTCATAACATGTTTTTCTATGGCGTTTGACTACCAAGACCCGATTTAGAGTGTAACATGCATTAGCTACTGTCTCATTCAAGAATTGAACTGGCAGTTTGGAGTCAGCTAGCATAGTCCTTGCTGTCTCTATCAAGCTCCGATTCTTCCTTTCAGCAACACCATTCATTTGTGGAGTGTAGGCAGAGGTAAACTGATGAACAATTCCTTTCTCTCGACAGAAGGCCTCCATCCACTGATTCTTGAACATTGTCCCGTTGTCTGATTGAATTCTTCTTACTTTCAGCTTATAGAGAGACTCCAATGTGGTAACAAGATGTTTGAATGATTCAAATGTATCTGATTTAGCTTTCAGAAACATCACCCAAGAGAATCTTGAGTAATCATCTGTCACCACAAAGCAGTACCAATCTCCGGCTATGCTTTTTGTGATGACTGGGCCAAACAGATCCATGTGTAAAAGCTCGAGTGGAATGTCAATAGAATTAACTTTCTTTGCTTTGTGAGACTTCTTGGTCTGTTTCCCTTTCTTGCAAGCGACACAAAAATCTGGGAGCTTTAAATTCTTGACTGTAACTCCATCTACCAGATCGTTCTGAACTAGATGATTCATCTTCCTAGGATTGATGTGTCCTATTCTCCTGTGCCAGGAGACTGAATCTCTTTCTGTTGCTTTTGACAAGAAGCACTGAGCAGTAGACTCAGTTGTAGAGGCTTTTGATAGGTCCAAGACATACAGGTCGTTGTATCTTGAAGCCGACATTAGAACTTGCTCCTCCGGGATGACATACTCCTTCTTCAGTATGTAGCACCTCTTGTTGTCAAACACAACCTTGAACCCCTTATCACAGATTTGAGAGACAAATAGCAAGTTGTTCTGTAGTTGTTGAACATAGTTGACCTTGTCAAACTTCGCTTTATCGTTTCCCACTTCGCCTTGCACGGTGATGTAACCTCCTTTATTCCCAGTGAATGATATGTGTCCCCCTTTAATTTGATTGACGTTGAGAAGGAGGGACGAATTCCCGGTCATGTGCCTGGACGCCCCACTATCAATAATCCAGGTATTAGTGATAGCACTGTAGCGGACATCCTGCACATGCAATAAAAATGATTAGTTCAGGTTTGGGACCCAAGCCTTAACTGGCTTGGGTGTCCTAAAGGTATAACATATCATGAACTCAATCCACTGACCTTTAGAGGATGAGGGCACATCTTTCTTTTCCTTATCTTCACTAGCAGACACATTACTTGATTTTTCCTTGCATAAACCAGTTCTGTGTAAGGCATGTTTATGGTAAACAGACGACTGGCTTATGGTTTGAACTTTAGGTTCACTAATAATCCTAGATTTAACCTTAGGTGGCACAGCTTCGCTTATAGCTTGTTGTGTTGACTTTGGTGTTTGGAGGAGTATTAGATCTGATTTTAGAAAATCTTGGTTTTTCAACATCAAAAAGTTCAATTTTCCTTTTAACTGTCTGATAATAAGGACAATTTGGAGAGATGTGTCCTCGTTTTCCACAACTGTAACAGAATCTCCCTGTAGGATTCTATATGCCCAAGACACATAGAATATCGATGTGGTTAGTACGTTATGATCCAAGTCGGGTTATACCCAATAACAAGCTTAGCAAACACCAATTAATATTTAATTGATGATATGATCATGCAATTAAATATATACACCAATTTAGAAAATGGGTTTTCTAAATAAGTTGCATATGAGAAAGAACAACTTATTAGTATATTTTGTTCAATGATATTATTTGAAGTGTTATTTAAATTAGTTATATAACACCAAATAATAATGAGAGTATACTACTTATACAATTAGATGGTTAATTGCATAAACTAGTTACAAGACTAGACAATATATGTGTGTGTGTTAATATCAAATTTTATAAGAGAAATTGTTTTTTTCCCCATGTGGCCGTCCCCTTGATATTTCCTATTATTCCTTTGAGTGGGAGACACACATGCATGCTTGTCATGTCTTCCACTAACTCATTCTCTTAATAAACCAACACACATGCATAGTTCCACTACTAGTCAAAGACTCTCTATTCTTCTCAATATACAATACATGCAACACACCCAAAAGAAACTCTCCCACTCTCTCTCTAAACCCACGGCTTTCAGCAGCAGGTTAGGAGGTTTTTGTGCTGAGTTTTGAGCTGCATTTGGTGTAATTTCTACCTAGCAAGAAGAGGTGTTTACAAAGAGCTTGGGGTATACTAGCTTGAGGACTTCTATCCTTGAAGTTTTGGCTGAATTTTGGACATCATCTCAACCTTTCTTTGGTCGGTTTTGGAGCTGTTGAAAGGTAGTAATCACAGCTCTATGTAGCTGTGATTTTATGTACATTTACATGTGTTCATAGCTTGCATATTCACATAAATGATCCTTTGTTCTTTGGGTTTGTTTTATACATTAATACGGTCATCTAATGAACATATTTTTCAGCTTATAAACAAAGTTATAATGCTATACTTTCGCTGCGTTTTCAGAAAGTTTAAGAGGTTAAACTATGATTTTATGTTCTAACAAACCCTACAATGGCATCTAGAGCCGGTTATGTGGATAGCATGCTTGAAAGTATCCTTTGAAAATTTGTTTTATATGATATTATACTACTTTTAAGGTCTGAAATATTGTTGTATGTTGAATCTCCAAGCTTTCAAAGTCATATCACACATGCTTGTGATTAAACCTTGAAAGATATATATGATGATATGTACATTGTTTGGACAATGTTTAAAACCCGAAATTTCAGTTTATGTTGGCTGAAATTTCGTGGTTTTAGTGGGGTTTCTTTAATATATTTGGATGATATGATCATTGGTTATTAGTGTGCATAACCTAGCCTTTGGCCTTATGTTATTTGGATGATTGGAATGGTTGTTTTAATTCATTCAATTGGGTTGTAATATTTATGTTTATTATTTGGGTTGTAATTATTTATTCATTTGGTTATGTAATAAATAGATTAGGTGCATTTCTTTTATTAGAAAAATGTATTAGAATATAATTTTGTAAAAGGAAGATGCATAAGATCAAGACCCAAAGATGGACATCAAAGACATGGACCTTGAAGTATTTGGATATGGATTCAAGTGGGAGTCCATGGACACATATAATGTGTCATTACAAACCCTTAAGAAAGACCTTATGACAAAACTTGTGATGGAAAATAAGTGTTGTCAACTTAGTGGCTATGGTTATGCACTCATGTTTATATGCTTATGCTTGTTGGAATGTTTGTTGTTTGATTGTTTGGTTGATATTTGGACATATATTACAAACTCATTAACAAACTTAACAAGCTGAAATTGATGGTTCTTAATCATTAAAAGTTAATAAAAGGTTATTAAAAGGATTAATGATTTTATAATAAAATGGGTTTTATTAAAAGAACCATAGGGTATCTTGTATTTGAAAGCATGCAAGTACAAGTACATAGAGTTTTCTAAACTAGAATTATGAAACCTCTAAATATTCAAATCCCTTTTAAAATAAGTCAAACACCATCCCCTTATACAACACTCGAATCATTTGAGAACTTGATATGGGATAAAGGTCACCTAACCACATTAGAGGGAACTTATGAGTTTGAGGTGGGTTTGCCATATTTATGGGATAAAGGTCACCTACCACTAATATTAGCAAATCCACACGTGTGTCTAAGTAGGACGACTTAATTTGGAAATCATGCATTAGGATCACCGAAGCATGACGTACAAAGGGTGTTGATGGGATAAACATGCCAAACAAAACATAAGATGTTTAACTAATCCCATACACTAGAAATTGTAATAGGTTACAATTGTCAAATGTTGACTACCTTGTTAATTTAAATAAAGGGATAAAGGTCACCTAATCGATATTTAAATGTAACGTTGGATTCTAGATTTTAATTATTAATTGTCTATGAGACATAAAGGGTATTAATGATTAAAATGTAATTTTTCAGAAATACTAATAAGAACTTTGTAAATTTTGTAGAATGGCCGCAAACAACAACAACACAAACCCGACCGTCCATAACCTATCACTAAGAACAATCCTTGAAAAGGAACGTCTAAACCATGGGAACTTCATGGATTGGTACCGAAACTTGAGAATCGTTCTCAAGCAAGAAAGGAAGTCCCATGTGTTAGACGATCCCATTCCCGATCAACCCGATGAAAATAACGTTGAGGCCTTTGCCGAGTGGGTCAAGTACATCGAGGACTTTGTGCAAGTCGCATGTCTCATGCTAGCAAGTATGATTCCCGATTTGCAAAAGGACTTTGAGAACCACAATGCCTATGACATGATCACCCAGTTGAAGGAAATGTTCCAACAACAATCAAGGGTGGAGCGCTTCGAAATGGTTCGAGCACTCCATGCATGTCGAATGGACGAGACCTAATCGGTGTCATCTTACGTTCTTAAGATGAAGAGCCACATTGATCGCCTCGAAAGGCTTAACTGTCGTGTGTCCAATGAGTTGGCAACGGATTTGATTTTCAACTCTCTATCCAAGAAGTTTGATAGCTTTGTTATGAACTATAACATGAATGGATGGGACAAGAGCATTGTTGAACTTCACTCAATGCTCAAAACAGCCAAGGCGGGCATGGGTAAAAAGGTTCTACCGGTCCTTACTATCAATGAAGGAGGTAGTAGGAAAAGGCACCTCCCCGACCCTAGGGCAAGTGTCGCAAGAGGGAAGGGGCACGTCAAAGGGAAGGGTAAGGGAAAAGCAAAAATGGAACCGCCCAAACTGAAAGAAAAGAAGCAAAAGGTTGCTCATGATGACCCATGTTTTGAGTGTGGTGAGGTAGGCCATTGGAAACGCAATTGTCCGGTCTATCTCAAAGCGTTGAGATCAAAGAGGGATGCGGGGCAAACCTCAGGTACAATCTTTATGATACATGTTGAGCTAAATGTTATTTCTTCTAACACATGGGTATTAGATACCGGATGTGGAACTCATATTTGCAATTTGTTGCAGGGGTTCAAAATAAGTGAGCATTATGCAAAAGAGGAAATTAGTCTCTTCATGGGGAATGGTGCAAAGGTTCACGTGGAAGCCCAAGGAGACTACATTTTGAAGCTTCCAAGTGGTTTGGAAGTTATTTTAAAGAATGTTTTGTATGCTCCTAGTTTGACTAGGAACATTATTTCTGTTTCCCGTTTAAGACAATGTGATTATGATTTCAAGTTTGTTGACAATGATATTCATGTTTCTTTAAATCATATGTTTTATTTTAAGGCTATCCCTTGTAATGGTATTTATGAATTGGTTCATGAAAACACAACATATGATAGCTCAATGTACCAAGCACCACTAAAAGGCTCAAATTAGATTTGAGTAACTCCTATCTTTGGCATTGTCTCCTTGGTCACATAAACAAGAATCGTATGCAAAAACTCCAAAAGAATGGTCTTTTGAAAACTAATGAAAATGATTCATTTGATGTAGGCGAGTCTTGTTTACAAGGTAAAATGACAAAGACCCCTTTTAGTGGGACTAGTAAAAGGGCAAAGGATTTATTAGGAATCATACATTCGGATGTATGTGGACCTTTTAAACCAATAACTAGGAATGGTGAAAGATACTTCATTACCTTTACCGATGACTATAGTCGTTATGGGTATGTGTACTTGTTAAGACACAAACATGAATCTTTTGAAATGTTCAAAATCTTCAATAATGAAGTAGAAAATCAACTCAACAAAACGGTCAAGATTCTTCATACAGATAGAGGAGGTGAATACCTAAGTAGTGAATTTCAAGAGTATCTTAGAAATTGTGGGATTGTCTCACAACTTACTCCACCTGGAACACCATAATATAATGGTGTGTCTGAGAGGAGGAATCAGACTCTATTGGATATGGTTCGATCTATGATGGCTAGAAGTACACTACCTCTATCATTTTGGGGTTTCGCGTTGCTCTCCGCGGCCCGTATTTTAAATATGGCCCCAACCAAGAAAGTGGAAAGGACACCTTTCGAAGTATGGCATGGAAGGGTTCCATCATTATCATATTTAAAAGTTTGGGGGTGTGACGCTTATCCTAAGCAATACACTCAAAACAAACTGGAAGCCCGATCCACAAAGTGTATCTTCATTGGATATCCTAGAGATTGTATTGGATACTATTTCTATGATCCGACAGAACAGAAAGTGTTTATTGCTTGAAAGGCAGAGTTCTTGGAAACTAAGTTTCTTTCGGAAGAAACTAGTGGAATAGCAGTGGAACTTGAAGAGGTTCAAGATTCACAAGACGATACACAATTGCTTGATACTAGCAATCAACATGAGGATGTTGAGAATGATCATGTGGATGATCAAGATACACAAAACGTTCACAAATCTGGTAGAATTAGTGTTCCTCCTGAGAGATATGGATTTTTCATGGATGGATGCTATGTGGTAGTTTCGGATGAACCAACCACATACCATGAGGCAATGTCAAAACCTGATTTTGACAAATGGCAAGAAGCCATGAACGTTGAGATGCAATCCATGTATGATAATCAAGTTTGGGAATTGGTTACACACCTCTTAAGTCCAAGATAGTTGGAAGTAAGTGGGTTTTCAAGAAGAAAACCGATATGCATGGAAACTTGGATACCTATAAAGCTAGACTTGTAGCAAAAGGTTTCACTCAAACTCAAGGGGTTGATTATGATGAAACCTTTTTGCCTGTGGCAATGCTAAAGTCTATCAGGATATTGTTTGCCATAGCAGCATATTATGACTATGAGATTTGGCAAATGGATGTCAAACCGCTTTTCTTAATGGATATCTTGAGGAAGATGTCCATATGAAACAGCCTGAAGGTCTTGTCGATCCAAAACATCCTAACAAGGTATGCAAGTTAAAGAAATCAATCTATGGGTTGAAACAAGCGTCAAGAAGTTAGAATCACCGTTTTGATGATGAAGTAAAGAAATTTGGCTTCATCAAAAACGCTGATGAAGCTTGTGTATATAAGAAAGCTAGTGGGAGCATTATTACTTTCCTTGTTATATGTCGATGACATTCTACTAATTGGAAATGACATTCCAACCTTGGAAGGTGTAAAAACCTGGCTTGGAAGCTGTTTTTCCATTAAGGATCTTGGTGAGGCCACCTATATTTTAGGAATAAAGATCTATAGGGATAGATCAAGGCGGTTAATAGGTTTAAACCAAAGTACATATATTGAAAAGATCTTGAAAAGGTTCAAGATGGAGAATTCTAAGAAAGGTTTGGTACCTATTCAAAAGGGGACTATATTGAGCTCATCTCAATGCCCTAGTTCAAAGGTTGAACAAGAAAGAATGAATGGAGTCCCATATGCATCTGCTATAGGATCCATCATGTATGCAATGATATGTACTAGGCCAGACGTGTCATGTGCTCTAAGCATGACAAGTAGATATCAATAGAATCCTGGTAATAGTCATTGGATGGTTGTTAAGAGTATTTTGAAATACCTTAGAAACACTGAGGATATGTTCTTAATATATGGATCTGGTGAGGAGGAGCTCGTTGTAAAGGGTTACACGGATGCGAGTTTCCAAACTGATCGAGATGATTCTCGATCACAGTTGGGATATGTATTCATTATGAATGGAGGAGCAGTCTCTTGGAAGAGCTCAAAGCAAGATGTAGTGGCACTATCTACAACAGAATCAGAATACATCACCGCTTCATTGGCAGCTCAAGAAGCTGCGTGGCTTAGGAAGTTCATTGCTGATCTAGGGGTTGTTGCTACCATTCAAGACCCCCTAGAGATCTTTTGTGACAACGAAGGTGCGATTGCTCAAATCAAGGAACCTCGTGCTCATCAAAAGACTCAGCACATTGAACGGAGATTCAACTACATAAGGGATGAAGTTGAAAAGGGGAAGATATGTATTCGCAAAGTTCATACCGATCAAAACATTGCGGATCCATTCACGAAGCTCCTAGATAGGCCAAAGCATGAAAGTCATACTTGTGCCTTAGGACTTCGATATTCTAGTGATTGGACTTGATCAAATTTTGTATTTTGATATGTGGAACTCTTTATTATTTGAGTAAAATTATTTGGTTATAATGTTTCAATTAATGTTCCAATTTAGCATGTTTAATCCATGAGTAAATTGTTTACTCTAAATGTCCGTAGTCGTTCATACTTGTGGGAACAAGTGTGAGGATAAGACTATTATGAACTTGGATTGGTTGATATTCATAAGGATGAATATAGAGCAATGGGTTGCTACCAAGGTTCATAGATATTTGTGGGATACAAATATTGGACTAACCCGCATCTCAAATTTTACTACATGGAATCTGATCGATTGATCATAAGTAAATTTGAGTAAAGGCGAATATCATTTGGTATCCTCCGACCTGAGATATATATTGGGTTTTGATATTCACCAAGTATTATACCTTGAGCTAATTCTTCACTGTCCTGAAATAGTGGACGGTACATAAGGGTATGTTCAGGTATAACACGAGGTGTTTGTGAGAAATGTATGTAGTCAAGATGGAATTTGTTCCTCTATTTCGTTGAGAGTTAGATGTCTAAGGCCTGATTAAGTTAAATCAACAAGGAATGATCATTCTGTATCCTTGGATTTAACATGACATCTGTAACAAAAGGATAGATGATTGATTCACCTAAATCATTTCAAGTAGGGTACTTGAATGGGATGATGTTATTAAATGGCTATAAGTCATGCGTATTAAGGGTAGTAAACCGTTGTTAGGCGGTATTTACTGCTTGCATCAATCTTCTATGAATCTTGGGCAAGTGGGAGATTGTAGGATTCTATATGCCCAAGACACATAGAATATCGATGTGGTTAGTACGTTATGATCCAAGTCGGGTTATACCCAATAACATGCTTAGCAAACACCAATTAATATTTAATTGATGATATGATCATGCAATTAAATATATACACCAATTTAGAAAATGGGTTTTCTAAATAAGTTGCATATGAGAAAGAACCACTTATTAGTATATTTTGTTCAATGATATTATTTGAAGTGTTATTTAAATTAGTTATATAACACCAAATAATAATAAGAGTATACTACTTATACAATTAGATGGTTAATTGCATAAACTAGTTACAAGACTAGACAATATATGTGTGTGTGTTAATATCAAATTTTATAAGAGAAATTGTTTTTTCCCCATGTGGCCGTCCCCTTGATATTGCCTATTATTCCTTTGAGTGGGAGACACACATGCACGCTTGTCATGTCTTCCACTAACTCATTCTCTTGATAAACCAACACACATGCATAGTTCCACTACTAATCAAAGACTCTCTATTCTTCTCAATATACAATACATGCAACACACCCAAAAGAAACTCTCCTACTCTCTCTCTAAACCCACGGCTTTCAGCAGCAGGTTAGGAGGTTTGTGCTGAGGTTTGAGCTGCATTTGGTGTAATTTCTACCTAGCAAGAAGAGGTGTTTGCAAAGAGCTTGGGGTATACTAGCTTGAGGACTTCTATCCTTGAAGTCTTGGCTGAATTTTGGACATCATTTCAACCTTTCTTTGGTCGGTTTTGGAGCTGTTGAAAGGTAGTAATCACAGCTCTATGTAGCTGTGATTTTATGTACATTTACATGTGTTCATAGCTTGCATATTCACATAAATGATCCTTTGTTCTTTGGGTTTGTTTTATACATTAATATGGTCATCTAATGAACATATTTTTCAGCTTATAAACAAAGTTATAATGCTATACTTCCGCTGCGTTTTCAGAAAGTTTAAGAGGTTAAACTATGATTTTATGTTCTAACAAACCCTACACTCCCTTTGACAGTATGAGGAAAACATTGATGTGGGGTTGAGTTTGGTCGGGGGCTGGGTAGTTTCTTTTCCCTTTTAGATATTTCTCATTCTTTAACAAAATTAATTGTTTTCACATTTGGAACATCTTTTGCTTTCAATTTATTTAGATTTTGATGACTTACTGGTTTAGAATTTGTTGACTTAGATTGTTTAGGTTCTGAAATAGACGTTTTTGCAAGTCAAGTCTTCGACAGGCATCTTATCTTTTGAACCCAAAGTAGTATTTTTATGTTCAGTGACAGACTTCACAGGTTTACCCATAGAATCTGGATCACTGACCAGAGGTGTAAACACCACATGATCCTTTACCGGGTTATTATTAATTAGTCTACATTTAGTGTTCAAAAGGATAGCATGTGGTGGCGGTACTACTTTATAACCCAGACCTTCCCCGCTATTTCGTTCTTTCACTAAGTTTTGAACTGTGTGTGAACAACTTGCCAAACTGTGTAGTTTTTGTTTTAAAGATTCAACCTCTACTTGCAAAACTGCTTTCTCCTTTTTAGTTTCTTCTAAAGAATTTAAATAGAACTTAATATCATTAGATTGATTTACAACAACAACCTCAGTTTCCCTTAACTGTTTCCCTAACAGTTCTATCTTTTCTTTGAAGCTGCACTCATTTTGTTTTAATACACGATTTGCCTCAGTGCAAGTTGTAAATTATTTACTAGATTATCATTGTGTTCTAATAACCTAGCAAACTTTAAATCAATGCTTTCTCTAAATTTATTACATTCAGAACAAGCATGTTTATCAAATAATTCATCTTTAGAACATACTTGTGTAGAACTAGACGAATCAGCCATCAGTGCAGTGTCAAATTCTTCAGTGACTTGAGATTTGAGTTTGCAGCACTTAACTCTTCTTCAACCAAATGATCAACGACATCCCTAGCTTCTTTGATATCTGAACTAGCATGATCAACTATGATGTCTCCCTCACTTGCAGATCCATCATCCAAGGTATCAACAAATGCAACATTGGATTCACCCTCAGTTATGAATCGGAAGGGCCAGTCTTGTCCTTCATCACCTTGAACAAACAAAGCTTTAGAATCTTTACTTGACGATGCTCCAACCTTCTCCTTGTCTTGACGATTGAATGTGGGAAAAGTATTTCCATTCCCAGTCTTCTTTGGCTTTACACACTAACGTTTGAAGTGCCTTTTCTCTCCACAATTAAAGCACGTGACTTTGGTTTAGTCAAATCCAAATGTTGTGTCTTTAGTTGCAACCAAGTTCTTCCCCGTCTTCTTGACAAACTTCTTGGCTCTTCTAACAGCACTAGCTAAGGACCACATAATGTCCATGCGTTCCAGCTCAGTTTCATCAACTTGCTCGTAGTCTTCGTCAGCAAGATGACAGTTCCCAATCTTACCAGCAACTAACCCATCATAAGATTGAGCAACAGCAGCTAGAAGGTCCATATGTTCTTTAGCAACTTCCACTGTGACATTTCTGAGATTCTCGGTCTTTAACTTGGTAGTATTTGCCTCAGGAACTATGTATTGGGTGCCAGTTGACCCTAACATTTCGGTTCCTGATAAGCCGCTTTGGAAAGGAGCAGAAGAGTTAGACACAAATGCCATTTGAAGCGGTGCGCCTAAAGTAGTAGGAGTTGGAACTGAGTTATACAGTACAGGATTCTGAGCATAGGATCCTTTCTTTGACTTGTATTTCTGACGCAGCTCTTCCTCCCTTAACTTCAGAATGAAATCATTTATGTCTAAAGTGGCAAGAATGTCGTTTTGTCTCAAATTAGACACAAATGGATCCCATTTGTCTGACAGACCATCAGCAAAGCTAGAGACTTTATCTTCCATGGATGTGGTCATGCCATGAGTGTGCAAGTCACCCATCAGATGATAGAATCTATCAATGATATCATGCAAGCTCTCTTTTCCAATTGGTGAGAAATTGTCGAATTCCTTTTTAAGAGCTTTATCCTTCAGTGCTTTCAGAGTTGCATTGCCTTCGTATCTCTTTTCCAAGGCCTCCCATAATTTCTTTGACTGCTTGTTCTCAGAAAACTGATGAAATATGTCCTTAGGTATAGACTGAGTCAACAAGGCATATGCTTTCTTTTCAGCATTATGCATAGTCTTCTGGGATTTATTCATTCCTCCTAAGTCAGCTTTACCCCATTAGCACTGACTGGTACCACATAACCAGTCTCAATAGACGTCCACGGATTGGGGACAGGTAGATTTCAAACCGTTGTTTTCACTGTGGGTATTCATCCAACGTTAATAGCTTTGGCGGTTTGTTGTGGTTCCCGGTCTCACTTTCCAGAAGTAGAAGATTCTGGACACGTGAGTCCTTTCCAGCAGTGAATGCAGAGAACTGATCTTCCATTGCTTTGAACTTGATAATCTAAGAACAGGACAGATTGACTTATGCGATTGGACAGGACGACTAGTTCAACTGTGCGATTGAAGGATGCAGATGGCTTCAATCATGCGATTGGATTCAGTCGTGCGAATGAACAGGATGAATGAGGTCAACCGTATGGAATAACTCAACCGTGCGAATGAACTGTGCGAATGAGTCCAGTCGTGCGATTGAACTATGCGAATGGGATTCAGTCGTGCAATTGAGCTAATCGTGCAACTGAAGCTGTTGCTGCGGGAAAAAATCGAATTTTTGAACACATGAATCAAAATTACGAATTTTTGCGAACCCTAATCTGCCGTATGGGAAAAAGTCAAAACATTTAACACAGAGACTCGTCAAAACAAGTTTTGAAGTGAAAAAGTTAATCTTTTGAATGAAAACGTTAGTTTTGACATCAAAACCAATCGAATCCATGCAAAATCACGACCCTAGGCTCTGATACCACTTGTTAGGACCGTGTACGTATGGAGTACTAACGGATTCTGCGTGAAACCAGATCAAATTGCATGGAATTCTATTTGATTGGCGATTCAATCAGTGAGAACTAATAACCTGATCGATCTAACAATGTAATAAACGTTAAGAACAGATTGGAATCGATCAGGAACGAACTATGAATTTGGATTTGCGACTTGGGACGCACTGGATAGCTAGGGTACGAAAGTATACGAAGTATTATGAAGTGTTATGTTTTTTCACAAATTATGTGTATTTATAGGTTATCAGTGTTCCTTCGTACGACTGAACCATTAGCATGGTTCAGTCGTGCGACTGAATCATGCGGTTGACTCATACGCACGACTAAAAGTTCAGTCGTGCGACTGAACCAATCTTAAGTCTCAATCATATGACTGATCCAGTCACCTGGTTCAGTCGTGCAACTGGTCCATAACCATGGTTCATTCATGCGTATGGGCCATAAGTATGGTCCATTAGCATGAATGTCCACATGACTAAGTTAAACACATTTCTATTTTCTTATTGACTTAGAACTATGTAAAACAACATCAAACCTATATATTAAGTTCATATATGTGAATCACATTCAATGTAAAGATATCGTAACCTAATCAATCACACATAAACATCATAATGCATTTCATATATCATTCAATCATTACATTATATTGTATTACATAAGTGTAAGACATGAAAGACTTTTACATTTGAGAACGTAAACTAGGTGCATCAAGATGTATCAACATGTTTCACTTGAAGTAGATATCCGAATAGGATTGAAAGAGGGAATGGAAACAGAAATGAATTTTTCAAAATAGTTTTTTTGAAGAATTTTTATCGTCTTTACTGAGAAAAGCAACTTTTGCATTAGCACTCGAAACATCAACTTCATTTGATTCAATCATTATGGAATGAGAACAAACGGAATGTAAACTATCCAAACTACAATCTATGCCACTAGAACTGTTGTCTATAAAAGACTTTTTGGAATCTAAAACACTAGAACTACTACTACCAAGACCTCTACTTCCTCCATAATCATAATCTTCCCAAACCTCTTTATGATTCAACCCTTCTAAACCTGCAAAGAAACTGTTAGTATTCTTTTTAATCAAAATTTTTGTAGGATGAGGTGTAGCCATTGGAGAATAGCAAAAGGTGCTAGGCAGTGGGTAAACATAAGTGGTTTTACCACAACACAACCCTGTCTTAATTGTAGCTCCCCTTTATTTGCTATAGAGTTCCTTGAGCTTCATTACATAAATTGTCCATTTATCAAGTTTTGTTTTAAGCTTAGTGGTCTCAAATTCAGCTAAAGTTACCCTTTCAGTCAAAGTATTAATTTTCACGTTTCTCTCAAAAAGGGTTCTTTTTGAATGATCATTTTCTTTTAAAGCTTCGTTTAAGTTTACCAAAAACTTTGCTTTATTCTTTTTAAGTTCCTCATTTGCCCTTTTTAGTTTCCCTTCATGTTCTTTTAATATACTGCTTACTTTATAAATCCCAAACAAACAAATTTTGTAAGCAGATGAGCAGATGTCTTGAACTACCTCATATGGAATCTCCATTACTTTCTTCTCTGCAGCTAGGGCCTTGTCACAATTGCAGACCCTTGATTCCACTTTAGCTCTTCTTCCCTAGCAACTTTTCTATCTTCATGTTCTTCTTTCTTTTCACAAAGATCCACCATACTCTCCTCTTTTTCTCCACAAGCATTCTTCAAAATTTCTTTCTCTTCATATTCCTTCTTTCTTCCTTCTTTATTCTTTACTACCTCTGCAATCTTAGCTACAGGGCATGATTGATTTCTTATTCAATCTCTGTTAACTCAGCACTCCAGTCAAAGTTAGTTAGCAGAGCTGTTTCCTTCTTCTTCTTCTTGTTCTCTTCCTTATCATCAATCGGAATAATCCGATTAACTCTCGTTCTAGGTTCAGTGATGATGGGAGATGGACATTCTCTTTTAATGTGGTCAAGCTGTTTGCAGTTGAAACACCTTAGCTTTAATTTGTCAAATCCAACCTTTGTATTTTGGTTTCCAAAATTCTTTCTTCATGTTCTCTCTATGAATCTTCTTGCCCTTAAGGTGATCATAGACATCTGCCATTGAAGATCAACTTCCTCCAGATCATCAGAATCCACCTAATATATATCTTCTATAGTCATTCCTCTTCCCTTTAGTTCACCAGCCACCAATGCTTCATAACTATGTACGAAAAGACGAAATAGAGCCATACTATCTGATGGAACCTTTGTCAAATCCAACCTTTGCATTCTGGTTTCCAAAATTTTTTATTTATGTTCTCTCTATGAATCTTCTTGCCATTGAAGATTAGCTTCCTCCAGATCATCAGGATCTACCTGATACATATTTCTATAGTCATTCCTCTTCCTTTTAGTTCACCAGCCACCAATGCTTCATAACTATGTAAGAAAAGACCAAATAGAGCCATACTATCTGATGGAACCTCTGGAAGATTTGACAATTTTGATGTAGATCCACTGCCTGTAGTCTTGTCAGAAGTACCAGTCATACCACCGTAAGACGACACATGCTTTGATGATTCTAAACTAGATGAAATAAGAGCAACATTCTATGAATAAACTTGAGATGGAAGCATTGCTTGATTGTATTCTCTTTGTTTCAGGTCTAACTTGAAGGACTTTAACTTCTTGATTATGTCCATGAGTTTGTAATCCAGAAATCCCCTTTCTTGCCTCAAAATTCTCAATTGCAAACTCTGTTATGGTGGTAGAGAATCTAGCAGCTTCATGACTTGTTCATTGTTTGACAGCTTCTCATCATACTTCTTCAGTATGCTTGTAACATACAAAAAGTAATTAGTAAATTCAGGGAGACTCTCATTTTTATGTCCAACAAAAGAGTTGAATTCGTTTTCAGCTTGACCAATTCCTCATTACCATCATAGAATTCACATAATTCATCATACAAAGCTTTGCACTTTTGTACTCACCAAATTTGTTATAGATTTCTGCTGATAGGCATAAGGTCAGAGTACCAAATGTCTTTTGAACTCGATCAATAATCTTGATGTCTCTCTCAGAGTATTTTGTCAGATCTACAATCTGAATGGTCACATTGTCTTCTATTAAAACAGGCAAGTGAGGTCCTTTCATAATTGACTCCCATTAAGTCTGATCAGTGCATAGGAAAAAGAACTTTTAAACATCTTTTCCAATCACTAAAGTTCTCACCTTGATTAGCTTAGGAGGTCTGTTTGGTGCCACACTCTCAAGAATAGCAAGAGTAAGACTTGTCGTCATTGAAATTTGACAGGTCAAAAAACTAGTAGTTTTGCACAACAGCGTGTAGTTTCGCATGAAAAACAGTAGTTTTGCACAGAAAACAGTAGTATCGTAGGTGGTAGTTTCGCACGCAAAACTTAGTTTTGCAACTAGTTTCTGTAGTAGTTCCGACAGCAGTTTCGGCCGAAACTATTGAACTTTCGTTCAAAGAAAATGGAAGATAGTTTTGCAAGGAAACTGATCAGAATGAACAACTTTCGTTCTAGATTCGCTAAGGAATCAAAACCAATCAAGATCTGTAGTTTCGCACGAAGAACTGCAGTTTCCCATGATGAATCTGAAAACCCCCTTTTTGTGAAAGATGCCAAAAAATCACCAAAACTCACTCAAATCACAACCAAATTGAGATCTGATGATTTCAAAGATTTTCCAATTTTACACCACACTTTCCTCGATTAACTTCAATGGATAACACGTGTAAAACAACACCGAAATGATTGAAAAGATGAATATGTCAAAACTATCTAAAAACACAAACAATCAGAGCACAAAGGCTCTGATACCATATTGTTGGTCCAACTGATCGATTGACGTGCTTTTGATGAAGGTTTAACACTAAAATCCTCAAAATATCACTAATTCTAATAACTTGCAGACCAAGTGATGATAAAGTATGAACATAAATCAAACATGAAACCTATTTAAAAAAGAATTAGTGGAGAATAAGAATTACAATGCTCAAATATGTGAAATGTAAGCTCCTATCAATTACATAAACAAGAAATGAACTCAAATTGTAATAATCAATTAAGTTCCAAGAGTTACACAATGAAGCACAAAGAAACATATATATACAGGACCTAGTTTCGCATACCGTTTCGCATACTATGAAACTGTATGCACTATGGTATAAGAAACTATCGGGCGAAACTACAGTTTCGCATGCCACAGTATACAAAATATGACAAAATTAAACTAGATCCTATGTAACACCCGAAAATTTATCAAAATACAAGAAAGAAAAATAATAAGAAAGGAAAAGGAAAAGTATCTAGATACAAAAAGAAAATGGAATAAAGAGTAGGGGCTAAAGTGTAAAAAGTACAAAGGTTAAAATATTTTATTATATTATGAGTATGGCCGCCCATAACAAGCTTTTACATCCTCTTTTCGGCTGAAAGAAGAAAGAAAGAAGAACAGAAGTCTTTCCCTCCATTTTCCAAGAAGAAAAAGCTGAAAGTTTCGAAGGTAGGCGTTTTTGTGTAATTAGTTCGGTTTTCTTAATGGTTTCACTCCTGGAAACCGGATATTGAGACTTCTATGTGTTTTGGTGTTTGTGGTGACTTGTTTTAGGTGTTAAAATTCTTTAAAAGCTTGAATTCGACGAAGTTGTTTCAAGGCTACAAAAGGTGAGTTCTAGACCCCGTCTTTTGCATGTTTTATAAATTATTTGGGGCTGAAAATGTATACAAATGATTTTTACAAAAGTTGTATGTATGCCCGTAAGTATGTATGTTTGTGTGTTGATGTTGTATGGTTGTTCATGCTTGCTTGATGTTTAGAATGGTAGTGAGAAGCTTAGACTAGGTTAAGGCAATCTTTGGAACTAAAAATCACTTAGTAACATATATGTAAGTGGTCATGCGCCAAAACAGGGCCTATGCGCCTAAGAAATTTGCCTTAGAAAACTTTTAAGTGTCATCATGCGCCCAAATAGGGCTCATGCGCCTGGGAAATTAACTTAGATAGTTTAAGTGTGGCTGATGCGCCTAAATAGTACCCATGCGTCCGAAGTGGCTCATGCGCCTAAGTATGGAAACGCCTAAGTATGGAAACGCCTAAGTAACCCATGCGCCCGCATAGTTGAAAAACGCCTAAACAGGCCTCATCGCCTACATAGTTCCCATGCGCCTAAACACTTAGAAATTTTCTGAAATTTTGGAGAAAAACAGAATGATTAGGGTTTGACCCTAGTTTGACTTTAGGGTTATAATTGTTTATATTATGCATGATTATGAGCTGTTCTTCTGTTCCATACTAATTATTATTGTGTGACTTTACAGGGTGTGTTTATGATCATAAACATAAAGTATTATCATTAATAAAAGTGAAAATTAATGATGAAGAAAAATGGAACACAAATGAAAGAATGAAAGTCTTGCAAGCAAATGAAAGGAGGTGCACAACCATGTTGTTGTTAGCTCAACTGTGTGCGGTTTAGCTAACCCAAAGGATGCATACAGGTTCAATCATTGAGATTGACGGGACCCTTGTAGCATACCCTAGGTGACTGGGTTAGCTTCGAGCATAATATGCGTGGTCTATTTATAGACCATAGGCCCAACATCAGCTTCGTGCCTAATGTTTGGGGTATTGCACATTGGTCCGTATGAAAGTGAAAGATAATGAAAAGAGTACGAAACGAACAAATGCGCACGATAATGAATAAAGCTATACCTTGTTGTATGTACGACGAATGCTCACATACGAAAGTAAAGAAAGTATTTTATTGTAAAAGAGTATTTTAAATATAAGCTATACAAGGTATTTTAACTCTTTTAAAACTAGAACTCACTCAGCAACCTTGACTTTTATACATTTTTAGTTGGCAGGTAACTGTTGCTGAGGATGGCACGGGGGTGAAGCTACACGGCGGGACAAGGCTGACATTCATTCATATTTTGATGTTATTGTTGTTTTGTAATGCAATTAAACAACTCTTTTGTAACTGATGAACAACATTTTATTGCTTAAAAACAATAATTATAAATGAAAAGAATGACTTTTGCTAATTCTATTCCGCTGCTTAATTTATGAATTATGTAAAACTGTAAGCATCCCGGGAACGGGGCCTTACAAGTTGGTATCAGAGCTAAAGTTTAAGTGAATTGGGTAAAAATTTTCAAAAACCTACTCTTAAAATGGGATTAAAGGGAATGGATGTCAGCCCGAGTAGCTACGTGTCATCAGGCATTTCTTTTCTTAAAGTTAACCAGTATTATGTGTGTGTGCTATTTGACTTATGTGTTCTTAGTAGATTTAGAAACTGATGTAGTCAGGATAAGAAATGCTTGGGGTGTGAAGAGTAAAGTAAGTGGCTTACACAACTGGCCACTATAATTAGGGACTTACTATACTCAACGTAAACTAAGCTATTACCTTGAATGACCGTGTTAGTGTTTGAATCTTATAGTGATCCGAGAATGGCTGGAGGTAGATCTTTTAAGGCTTCTAGGGGTGGAGCATATGGTGGACGTGGTGTCGAACTGCGAGTTACCAAGAATTGGGCTAAGACTACTGAGAGAACCTGTGAAGAGCCCGAAATGCATCATCAGGAGGGTGGTGATCAGAGTGCGAATTTAAGGGCCTCGGTGAAAGAGGCAGCGGTAGAGAAAGTTCATCAAGTCATGCAAACGATTCAGCCATCTACAGTGACTGAAGTGATTAAAGTTGTGAGGGAGGACGAAAAGAAAGAATGGAAGGAAAAGAGAAAGCCCACTGAGAGAGGAGAAAGGGAACAATCGGAGGTTGAGAGGTTGTCTCTAGTGAAGAGGAGGAGGAAGAAGCGGTGTAGGAAACTGCACGAGGTTGTAATTATGGGGCATTTCAGAGATGCAAGCCCCCAACATTTGACGGGAATGGCAATGCTGCTGCTGCTCACCGATGGGTGAGGGAGATGGAGGCGGTGCTTCATATCAGCGAGTGCCGAGAAGATCAGAAGGTGAAGTTTGCCACCCACTCGTTGGTGGACTCGGCCTTTTGTTGGTGGGACAATATTATCCAGACCAAGGGTAGCAGGGCCATTAGAAAGATAAGGTGGCTAGAACTGAAAAAGTTGGTTATTGAAGAGTTCTGTCATCACAAAGAGTTGGACAAGATTGAGAGGGAGTTCCTGCAGCAGGAAACGGGAACTATGATGCGCCAACAGTATACCACCAAATTTAACGAGATGGCAAGGCTGGTGCCTGATCAGGTGACTCCGATATCAAGGAAGATTAAGTGATATGTCCAGGGGTTGCCGACTGATATACGTAGGCATTTGATCGCTTCCCAACCGGGTACCTTTCGATCGGCTGTAGACCTGGCAGGTAGGCTGTATAATGAGTGAAAAGAGACTATGGTGGATGCAAAGAAGACAAGTGGTGGTGACAAGAACTGGAACGGGAAGCAGTTTGGACGAGGTGGTTTCACTCCAAACAACAAGCGGATGAAGATGGATGATCATAGGGTGCCATCAGGTTCGGGGCTGAGGAAGTATAATAGATGTGGGAAGGAGCATACTGGGGAGTGAAGGTTGAGATTAAATGTACGTTTCAAATGTGGGAAGCCTGGTTACATTGCAAGGGATTTCAAGGCGTTGAGGTGTTATAACTATGGTGAGGAGGCCCAAATGAGCAAGGACTACAAGAGGCCAAGGGCCGAGAGCGCTGGGGAGAAGAAGAAGGCTGAAGAAGGAGGGCAGAAGGCAAGTGCTATAGCATTCACGATGACCCGGGGGAGGCCAGAGTGGACCCCGACATCATGTCAGGTATGTTTCTAGTAAACCAAACTTGTTCCTCTGTATTATTTGATTCCGGTGCTAGTAGGAGTTTCATCTCTACTACATTCTGTGCTAAAATAGTAGGAGCATTGATAAGCCAACCGATGTAGAAACCGCTATTGGTAAGTCCACTAGGATTACTGATATGGTAGACAACTATGCCATAGAACTAGAAGGTCATAGGTTTTCTGCTAAATTACACGTGATGCCCCTAGGCGGATTCGACGTAGTACTAGGGATGGATTGGTTAGCAGCCTATGAGGCAAACATCATGTGTTGCGAGAAGATGATTCGATTAGTTGCGCCTGAGGGAAGTTCGGTGACAGTCTACGGTGATCGCGTCACTACTGTTCCGAAGGTAATTTCGATGGCGGTGGCAGGAAAGTACATAAGACATGGATGCAGTGTAAAAGATGTGGATGCGTCAGTACTACAATTGTCTGATGTGCCGGTTGTGTGTGACTTTCCGGACGTGTGTGCAGAAGACTTGCCAGGTGTGCCACCGAACCGTGAGATTGAGTTCCAGATTGATCTAATACCGGTGCTCAACCCGTTTCCAAAGCACCGTATCGATTAGCTCCGACCGAGATGAAGGAACTCATGGTTCAACTGCAGGAGTTGATGGGTAAAGGGTTCATTCGACCGAGTATCTCTCCATGGGGTGATCCGGTCTTATTTGTGAAAAGACGGTAGTATCGGATGTGCATCGACTACCGAGAGCTGAACAAATTGACAGTAAGGAATCGGTATCCGTTACTGAGGATTGACGACTTGTTCGATCAGCTGCAAGTTGCCAGTTGGTTCTCAAGGATAGATCTTCGATCTGGTTATCATTAGCTGAAGGTAAAGGAGTGAGATATTCCAAAGACAGCTTTTCACACGCGTTATGGACACTACGAGTTCCTCGTTAGTCTTTCGGTTTGACTAACGCGCCAGCTGTCTTTATGGATTTGATGAACCGAGTGTGTCAGCCAATGTTAGATAAATCAATGATTGTGTTTATTGATGATATCCTGATTTATTCGAGAAGTGAGGAAGAACATGTCGGCCACATACGCTAGGTGTTGGAGACACTTAGAAGAGAGAAGTTATATGCTAAATTCTCTAAGCGTGCTTTTTGGTTGTGCGAGGTACAATTTTTGGGTCATGTTGTTAATGCTGAAGGAATCATGGAGGACCCGGCAAAGGTTGAGGCGGTGATGCAATGGAAATGTCCAAAGACGTCATCCGAGATTCATAGTTTCTTGGGTTTGGCGGGCTACTACAGAAGATTTATACAAGACATTTCCAAGATAGCCTTGTCTTTGACCAAATTGACCCACAAAGATGTGATGTTTGAGTGGGGTCGGAAACAGGAGGATGCTTTCGAGGAGTTAAAGACGATATTGACTCAAGCTATTGTCTTGACATTACCCGAAGGAAGTGAAGACTTAGTGGTATATTCGGATGCTTCGTATTCGAGGCTAGGTTGTGTGTTAATGCAAGGTGGAAAGGTAATAGCCTATGCATCCTGACCGCTGAAAACCCACGAAGTCAACTACCCTACTCATGACTTAGAGCTTGGAACGGTGGTTTTCGCATTGAAGATTTGGAGGCACTACTTATACGGGATAAAGTGTACCATCTTTACGGACCACAAGAGCTTAAATTATTTCTTTGAGCAAAAGGATCTCAACATGAGGCAAAGGATATGGTTAGAGCTCATCAAAGATTATGACTGTGAGATCCATTATCATCCTGGTAAGGCCAATGTTGTGGCCGATGCCCTTAACCGAAAGGAGAGACTCGAGCCGATTTGGGTGAAGGCTTATCAGTTGGTTATGACCGCCGACTTGATGACCTAAGTGAAAGACTTTCAAGAAGAAACGTTGAAAGAAGATCGCTTTAATGTAGAGAGAATGAAAGGTCTAATTGCAGAATTGGGTGAAAACACTTTCGTGTTAGAACCCGAAATGGAAGGATGTGGATTCCCCAATACAGAGATCTAAGAGGACGAATAATGGATGAGGCTCATAAGACTCGATACTCCATTCATCCAGGCACCACCAAGATGTATCAAGACATGAAGAAAGATTATTGGTGGCCGGGTACGAAGCGCGATGTAGTGGAGTATGTGAGTAAATGCATTACTTGTTCGCAAGTGAAGGCAGAACACCAAAAGCCATACGGGAAAATCCAACCATTGGATATACCCGAGTGGAAGTGGGAGCACATCACCATGAACTTTATAACGAAGCTACCTCATACGGCTAGGGGGTACGATACCATTTGGGTGATAGTTGATCGTCTGACCAAGAGTGCTCACTTTCTACTGATCCATGAGACGTACTCATTCGAGAGACTGGCGGATCTGTTCATCAAGGATATTGTAGCTCTTCATAGTGTGCCGGTGTCTATCATGTCGGATCGTGACACCCGATTCACATCGAAGTTTTGGAACAAATTTCATGATGCGATGGGGACGAGGCTACATATTAGCATGGCTTATCATCCTCAGACAGACGGTCAATCTGAGAGGATGATCCAGACACTCGAGGATATGCTTTGAGCATGCGTGATCGATTTTGGAGGAAGTTGGGACGATCACTTACCGCTAGCAGAATTCTCGTACAACAATAGCTACCATGCCAGCATTGGCATGCCATCATACGAGATGCTATACGGTAGAAGGTGTAGGACGCCCGTATGTTAAGGAGACATTGAGCAGAAGGTGGTAGGAGGTGTCGAGGTGATCGAGGCTATGATGGAGAAGTAAGAAAGGATTAAAGCCTTTATGAAGGAAGCCAAGGATAGACAGAAGTCATATGCTGATAAAAGGCGTAGACCAATCGAGTTCAACATAGGTGATAGAGTCATGTTGAAGGTCTCGCCTTGGAAGGGGATTATCAGGTTCAGAAAGTGAGGTAAACTGAGCCCAAGGTATATAGGACATTTTGAATCATCGCACGTGTAGGAGAGGTGGCCTATCGATTAGAACTGCCTGATGAGTTACGTGGAATTTATCCAACGTTCCATGTATCTCATTTGAGAAAGTGTTTAGCTAACGAAAATATGATTGTACCACTTGAGGATATTGAGGTGGTTTAACAGCTCAATTATATAGAGCAACCAGTGGCAATCATTGATCGAAAAGAGAAGAATCTGCGGAATAAAGTGATTCCACTTGTGCGTGTGCAGTAGAAACACCGAAAAGGTTCTGAGTCTACGTGGAAGACTAAAGAAGAGATGAGACAACATTACCCTCAATTATTCGAAGAATGACAGGTTTTAGGGATGAAACCTCTTTAAGGGGGGTAGACTTGTAACACCTGGAAATTTTGTCAAAATACAAGAAAGAAAAATAATAAGAAAGGAAAAGGAAAAGTATCTAGATAGAAAAAGGAAATGGAGTAAAGAGGAGGGGCTAAAGTGTAAAAAGTACAAAAGTTAAAATATTTTATTATATTATAGGTGTGGCCGAAAGAAAGAAGAATAGAAGCCTTTCCCTCTGTTTTTCAAGAAGAAAAAGCTGAAAGTTTCGAAGGTAGGTGTTTTTGGGTAATTAGTTCGATTTTCTTAATGGTTTCACTCTTAGAAACCGGATGTTCAGAGTTCTATATGTTTTGGTGTTTTGGTGATTTGTTTTAAGTGTTAGAACTCTTTAAAAGCTTGAATTCAAAGATGTTGTTTCAAGGCTACAAAAGGTGAGTTCTAGACCCCGTCTTTTATATGTTTTATAAATTATTTAGGGCTGAAAATGTATATAAATGATTTTTACAAAAGTTGTATGTATGACCATAAGTATTTATGTTTGTATGTTGATGTTGTATGGTTGTTCATGCTTGCTTGATGTTTAGAATGGTAGTGAGAAGCTTAGAATAGTTTAAGGTAATGTTTGGGACTAAAAAATCACTTAGTAACATATATGTAAGTGGTCATGCGCCCAAACTGGGCCAATGCGCCTAAGAAATTTGCCTTAGAAAACTTTTAAGTGTGGTCATACGCCCAAATAGGGCTCATGCGCCTGGGAAATTAACCTAGAAAGTTTAAGTGTGGCTGATGCTCCCAAATAGTGCCCATGCGCCCGAAGTGGCTCATGCACCTAAGTGTTGAAACACCTAAGTAACCCATGCGCCCGCATAGTTGAAAAAGGCCTAAACAGGCCACATGCGCCTATATAGTTCCCATGCGCCCAAACACTTAGAAATTTTCTGGAATTTGGAGAAAAACAGAATGATTAAGGTTTGACCCTAGTTTGACTTTAAGGTTATAATTGTTTATATTATGCATGATTATGAGCTGTTCTGATGTTCCATACTAATTATTATTGTGTGACTTTACGGGGTGTGTTTATGATCATAAACGTAAAGTATTATCATTAATAAAAGTGAAAGATTAATGATGAAGAAAAGTGGAACACAAATGAAAGAATGAAAGTCTTGCAAGCAAAAGAATGGAGGTGCACGACCATGTTGTCGTTAGCTCAACTGTGTGTGGTTTAGCTAACCCGAAGGATGCACATAGGGTCAATCGTTGAGATTGGTGGAACCCTTGTAGCATACCCTAGGTGACTGGGTCAGCTTCATTCACAATGTTCGTGGTTTATTTATAGACCACAGGCCCAGCATCAGATTCGTGCATAATATTCGGGGTATTGCACATTAGTCCGTATGAAAGTGAAAGATAATGAAAAGAGTACGAAACGAACGAATGCCCACGATAATGAATGAAGCTATACATTGTTGTATGTACGATGAATGCTCACATACGAAAGTAAAGAAAGTATTTTATTGTAAAAGAGTATTTTAAATATAAGCTATACAAGGTATTTTAATGTTTTTAAAACTAGAACTCACTCAGCAATGCTGACTTTTATACATTTTTAGTTTGCATGTAACTATTGCTGAAGATGGCACGGGGGAGAAGCTACTTGCGGGACAAGGCTGACATCTATTCATATTTTGATGTTATTGTTGTTTTGTAATGCAATTAAACAAATCTTTTGTAACTGATGAACAACATTGTATTGCTTAACAATAGTAATTATAAATGAAAAGAATGACTTTTGCTAACTCTATTCCACTGCTTAATTTATGAATTATGTAATGTTTTATGTAATAATGCGATGATTGTCCAAATGTAAGCGTCCCGGGAACGGGGCCTTACATCCTATTACATTAATATCTAAGCTATCATAAACTATAACTAAACAAAAACTAACACCAAGGTGAATACCACCCTATTCTTGATCATCAACAGCCAAGCAACTAGATGAGTTAGCTGCCAAGATGAAGAAATCTAAAACCATTGTTGCTCAGCTCATATAAGAGGTTGTCATTACTTCTAATAACAAAATTGATTTGTAAACCATGAACTGAACCCACTAATCCCATACCTTCCTCTACCAACCTGAACCACCACCCAAATCCTATGCAAAACCTAAACCACTACCCAAAGCTTCTACCAAGCCTAAACTAAACCAAAAACCAAAATTGTTTCCGCTAATAAAGCCAAACCCTTATCCACTAGTACCAACTCACCAGTGGTTATTGAATTACTATAAGAATAGATGGCCTATGCAACGCTTAATCCTATTCTGAAGTCATCCTTTAAAGTTCTAGATAATACTCCAATTGTAAGATTTCTTTAGAGCAACTAAAGAAAGTTAATCTTCCAAACGACTCAGATGATGCTCCTTAGTCTGATAAAACTATGGCATTTTCAAACAATAACCTACCATATTTCTTTAGAAACAATCTTCTTTAGCACTTAAGTGATGATAGACTTTGTAGGGACATTCATTAGTTGAAATAATCTCAGCTAGGCAGAGAGCTCTATGCAAAATTCAAACACGATGAAGTTGCTCCTCACATATCACTGCAAAGTATCTTTGATATAGCGTCCTTCTTACTTTAAAGGACAACCATAACTTATCTTTCATTTCCTCCATCTTTTCCAATAACATCAGAAGTTTCTTTATTGATCAAGCAATACCAAACAGAGTATGCTATCATGAAGAAGGCTGAGCAAATTCTTAGCACTTTTTCTCAGGAGAGAAGAAGTGGTTTAAAGCTATTGGGATAGACGTGATCAATTTTACTAGATAATGTGTAGGCCAAGCTCTATCCACTGAATCAACAAGAAGATCATAGAGTGGAGTTATGAAACAACACAAAATCCTCATATTAGTAAGAGATGATGGTTCCAAAGAAACCATCAAACTTTGGTTATAACTTATTACTTTTCCAGAACACGATCTAGTAGATTTACACAACTAACCTACAAAGATAAGAAGATGACTACCAAGCTAGTGTGTATGAAAGTTCACTAAAGGCTTATACTTAAGTGTATATAACTCAACACGAATAAAGGGATCATGATAATTATTAAGTGAGTTTTAGCATCATCAGTTCTAGGGGAGATTTTTGGAACTCATACCTAGTTTAGAATTGATTGATTACCAAAGCCACCATACCTGACTTGATGTTTTCTTTATTAATACTATTTATTGATTAAAACATACTAGATGTTTTCTTTATTAATACTATTTATTGATTAAAACATACTAGAAAGTAATAATTACCTACCACTAACTATAATCACTAGAAGGCAATAACCTCAAATAAAAAACACAAGAAGATGATCAATCCTTAAAAAGATAATCTCTAACCAAAACCTTGTCAAGAGAACAATTGACTCTTAATTTTGTGATGAAGATCCAACATCTTTCACTGATGTATGATGATCAATGTAAAGACTAAATTATCTTGCACATGATGTCCAACAAATATAACAAAACTCTACATTTGAATTTTTTATAAACGTATAGGAGAAAGCTACTATGATAAATCATCTCGTTAGCAAAATTTTGAGATCACGCCTCCGATTAGCATACTTTTTCTATCATCAAAATTGAAGAGAGTTTGCTACCCAATTACCCAAAAACATCCAAATTTACTCAGAAAGACCTAAAACATCTTCATATAACCTATAAATCCTTAAAAAGTCATTAATTTAGTAATAATAGTGGAAATAACCACGGGTTACGTTGGTATGGCTGTTACACGAATTTTTTGGAGTTCGACTCAGTGTCGGCTCGGTGCATTATGACATAAATTAAAAAAAATCAAAATCTAATATTGAAAAAAATGAATGAAAGAAAACAATCATGTACATTAGAATAGTCTTTAAAGACAACTATATTATCCCAATCATCCTAGTGAAAGCATGGGTGGTATTTGTAGTTGAAAATCACTCACCTTGAGTTTAGGGGGAGGGGGTTTGTTTTATGAATATAGGTTAGAGTTTTATGATTATCGGAGATAGCTTTTGGTGATCAGTTGTATAGACCGGAGAAAAAATAATGGAGAAATTGTCATCACAAATTACCATCTTATTGTTATTGAGCTGTTAACAACTGACAAGGAAAAGGGAAAGAGGGATGAGTGCTCAATTGCGATGAATGAATCATATTAAAAGTGAATGACGGTTTTGTTTAGCCACGTGTATATGCTTTAGCATTTACATTATAAGCATCATATGTTATACTTTATTATAAGGACATAAATGAAATAAAATGGTTAATTTTTTGAAATTTAAGCATGACTTTTCATATGGTGTAACACCCAAATTTCTAGTCAAAATGAAAGAAATAAAAGTATCTGGAAGGAAAAAAAAAAGGAGACAAAGTGGAAGGAGGTATGTGTAAAATAATACAAAAGTACAAATTTTACTTTAAAGGGGCATGGCCGCCCATGCCATGCCCACATTCTGCTCTTTTGTCGACCGAAAAAGGAGAAAAAGAGGAAATTGAAGTTCTCTCTCGGTTTCAAGAAGAAGAAGAAGTGGTTTTCGATCTAGGTAAGTAGTCCTTTGTATAATTGACTCGGTTTTGTTTGGTTTTCAACTTAGAACCGATTTATAAGTGTTATACATGTTTTGGTGTATATTTGGCTTGTTTTAGGTGTTTGAATTCGTGTACAAGCAAGTTGGGATGAGTTTTACTTGTTCGATACATCAGGTGAGTTCTAGACCCCGTCTTTTTCATGTTTTAAAAATGTTTTGGGGCTGAAAATGTATTAAAATGTTTTATAATTATTATGCATGTGTACCCGTATGTTTTGTGCTATCCTGGTGATGTTTTAGGGTTGAAATGTGATGTTTATGCTTAGAAAGGTTGTAATAATCTTAGAATAAGAAGATATGATGATTGGGACTGAAAATATGTTAGGAATATGTCAAACAGGTTGATCATGCGCCTAAATAAGGCCATGCGCCTAAAAATTGCCTTAGAAAAGTTCTAAGTAGTGGGTCATGCTCCCAAATAGGGTTCATGCACCCAAACAGTACCCCTGCGCCCAGATTATGCCTTAGAAATTCTAATTGTAAGTTCATGCGCCTGAATAGTAGTTCAAGCGCCTGAGCGTTGGCTGAAACGCCTAAGTATAGGGTCATGCTCCCAAATAGTATCCATGCGCCCAAGAGGCTCATGCGCCTAAGGGTTGAAATGGTTAAGTATGGGCTCATGCGCCCGCATAGTTGAAAAGCGCCTAAGCAGGACTCATGCGCCTGCATAGTGCTCACGCGCCCACATAGTTGAAAAGCGCCTCAGCAGGGCTCATGCGCCTGCATAGTGCTTATGCGCCCAATACATTGAAAATTTTTTGAAATATTTGAGAAAGAACAGAATGATTAGGGTTTGACCCTAGTTTGACTTTAGGGTTCTAATTGTTATTATTATGCATAGTTATAAGTTGTGCTGATGTTCCATAATAATTATTATTGTATGAGTTTACGTGATGTGTTTATGAACGTATACGTAAAGTATTATCATTAATAAAACTAAAAGATTAATGATAAAGAAAAGTGGAACATAAATGAAAGAATGCAAGTCTTGCAAGCCAATGTATAGGAGGGGCACGACCATGTTGTCGTTAGCTCAACTGTATGCAGTTTAGCTAACCCGAAGGATGCATACAGGGTCAGTCATTGAGACTGACAGAGACCCTTGTAGCATACCGTAGGTGACTGGGTCAGCTTAGTGCACAATGTTCGTGGTCTATTTACAGACCACAGGCCCAGCATCAGCTTGTGCACAATGTTCAGGGTATTGCACATTGGTCCGTAAGAAAGTGAAAGATAATGATAAAAGTACGAAATGAACGAATGCATACAGCAATGAAAGAAAGAAAGTATTACCTTGATGTATATATGATGCGTGCTCACGTACGAAAGAAAAGAAAGTACTTTATTGAAAATAGTATTTTCATATATATATTATATAAGGTATATTAACACTTTCAAAATTAGAACTCACTCAGCAACGCTGACTTTATACATTTTCAGTTGGCAGGAAAATATTGCTGAGGATGGCACGAGGGTGAAGCTACTCGACAGGACAAGACTGACACCCATTCATGTTTTAATGATATTGTTGTTTTGTAATGTATTAAACAAAATTTTTTGTAACTAACGAACAACGATGTATTGCTTAACCCAGTATTTATTAATAATAATGAATGGTTTTCATTAACTGTTTCCGCTGCTTATTTTATAAATTATGTAATATATATGGAATAATGCGATGACCGTCCACCTGTAAGCCTCCCAGGAACGGGGGGTGTTACAAGTTGGTATCAGAGCTAAAGTTTAAGTGAATTGGGAATATTTCAAAAACCTAAACTTAATTAAATGAAAATGGGACAAGTAGAGGGATGTCAGCCCGAGTAGCTACGTGCCATCAGGTATTCTCTTCTTAAAGGATTAATCAGTATTATATGCGTGTGTGCTATTTGACTTGTGTGTTATTAGTAGATTTAGATACTGATGTAGTCAGAATAGGAAATGCTCGGGGTGTGAAGAGTAAAGTAAGTGGCTAATCACAACTGGCCACTGTCATTAGGGACTTACTATACTTAACATGAACTGAGCTATTACCTTGAATGATTGTGTTAGTGTTTGAATCTTATAGCGTTTAGAGGATGGCCGGATGGAAATCTTCAAAGGCTTCTAGGGGCAAAGGTCGTGGTGGACGTGGTGCTGGGCCACGTGTTACCAGGAGTGGTGCTCAGGCTACAGGGACAGCTCACGAGAACCCTGAGGTTCATGGCCGGAGTGAGGAGAATGAGAATGCTAGTTGAATGCCTTAGCTAGGGAGGCGATTGCTGATGAGGTGCACCAGTCATGCAGACAGTCTTACCGTCTCTGGTGACTAAAGTTATCAGGGCAGTAAGGAGTGAAGAGAGAAAGGAGAAGGAGGGTAAGAAAGGATCAATGGGGAGAGAGAGAAAAGGGGAGGAGGAACATCCTGGGTCTAATATAGTGTTATCCAGTGATGTGGGAGATGTTCTGTGGGGGTGACGGCTAAGGGGTGTAGTTATGGGGCATTCCAACGGTGTAAGCCCCCGACCTTCGATGGCAACGGTAATGCTGCTGTGCACGCCGCTAGGTGAGTGAGATAAAAGCAGTGCTGGAGATTAGTGAGTATTACGAAGACCAGAGGTGAAGTTCGCTACTCACTCTTTTGTCAACTCAGCGCTGTGTTTGTACGATAACATTGTCCAAGCTGAGGGTGCCAGAGCCATCAGGATGATGCGATGGAGAGAGTTGAAGAAATTGGTGATCGAGGAATTATGTCCTCACCGGGAACTCAACAAGATCGAGAGGGAGTTCCTGCAACTTGAGGCGGGAACCATGACCCACCAGCAATACACCACCAAATTTAACGAAATGGCGAGGTTGGTGCCAGAGCAGGTGACGCCGGTGTTGAGGAAGATCAAGAGGTACGTCTAGGGGTTGTCGACTGACATTCACAGGCACTTGATCGCTACTCAGCCTAGTACCTTTCGATCGGTTATAGACCTGGCAGGTAGGTTGTATGATGAGCGGGAGGAGACGGTGTGGAGGTGAAGAAGAGAAGTGGTGGTGATAAGAACTGGAATGGGAAGAGGTTGGATGTGGTGGTTTTGCTCCAAACTACAAAAAGATGAAGGTGGATGATCGGAAGGTGTCGTCAAGCTCGGGGCTGAGGAAGTGCGGTAAATGTGGAAGGGAGCATACTGGTGAGTGTAGGTTGGGATTGAATGTATGCTTCAAGTGTGGCAAGCCTGGCCATATGCTAGAGACTGTATGGTGCCGAGGTGTTATAGCTATGGTGAGGAGGGCCACGTGACTAAAGACTGCACGAAGCCAAGGGCAGAAAGCTCTGGAGCGAAGAAGAAGGCTAAAGAAGGAGGATAGAGGGCGAGTGCTAGAGCCTTTATGATGACCGGGAGGAGGCCAGAGTGGACCCGATGTCGTGTAAGGTATGTTTCTAGCAAACCAACTTATGCCTCTGTACTATTGATTCTGGTGCTACTAGGAGTTTTATTCTACTACTTTCTGTAATTAGTTATCTGCTAGTAGTAGGGTATTAGTGAGTCATTCGATGTAGAAACTGCTATCGGTAAGTCCACTAGAATTGCTGATATGATAGAGGACTGTGCCGTAGAACTAGAAGGCCATAGGTTTCCTGCCAATTTACATGTGATGCTCCTAGGTGGAATCGATGTAGTACTAGGTTTCCTGCCAATTTACATTACCTACAATTATTCGAAGAATGACGGGTTTCGGGGACAAAACCTCTTTAGGGGGGTAGACTTGTAACACCCAAAATTTCTAGTCAAAACGAAAAGAAATTAAAGTATCTGGAAGAAATAAAAAGGAAACAACATGGAAGGGGGTATTGTGTAAAATAATACAAAAGTCAAATTTTATTTTTAAAGGGGCATGGCCGCCCATGCCATGCCCACATTCTGCTCTTTTGTCGACTGAAAAAGAAGAAAAAGAAGAACTTGAAGTTCTCTTTCGGTTTCAAGAAGAAGAAGAAGTGGTTTTCGATCTAGGTAAGTAGTTCTTTGTATAATGACTCGGTTTTGTTGGGTTTTCAACCTTAGAAACCGATTTATAAGTGTTATACATGTTTTGGTGTTTATTTGGCTTGTTTTAGGTGTTTGAATTCATGAACAAGCAAGTTGGGAGAAGTTTTACTTGTTTGATACATCAGGTGAGTCTAGACCCCGTCTTTTTCATGTTTTAAAAATGTTTTGGGGCTGAAAATGTATTAAAATGTTTTATAATTATTATGCATGTGTAGCGGTATGTTTTGTGCTATCATGATGATTTTACGTTTGAAATGTGATGTTTATGCTTAGAAAGTTGTAATAACCTTAGAATAAGAAGATATGATGATTGGGACTGAAAATATGTTAGGAATATGTCAAACAGGTTGGTCATGCGCCTAAATAAGGCCCATGCGCCTAAAAATTGCCTCAGAAAAGTTCTAAGTAGGGTCATGCGCCCAAATAGGGTTCATGCACCCAAACAGTACCCTATGCGCCCAGATTATGCCTTAGAAATTCTAAGTGTAAGTTCATGCGCTGAATAGTAGTTCAAGCGCCTGAGCCTTGGCTGAAACGTCTAAGTATAGCGTCATGCGCCCAAATAGTACCCATGCGCCCAAGAGGCTCATGCGCCTAAGGGTTGAAATGGTTAAGTATGGGCTCATACGCCCGCATAGTTGAAAAGCGCCTAAGCAGGGCTCATGCGCTGCATAGTGCTCATGCGCCCAACACCTAGAAAATTTTTCGAAAATTTGAGGAAGAACAGAATAATTAGGGTTTGACCCTAGTTTGACTTTAGGGTTCTAATGTTATTATTATGCATAATTATAAGTTGTTCTGATGTTTCATAATAGTTATTATTGTGTGACTTTACGTGGTGTGTTATAAACGTATACGTAAAGTATTATCATTAATAAAAGTGTAAGATTAATGATAAAGAAAAGTGGTACATAAATAAAAGAATGTAAGTTTTGCAAGGAAATGTATAGGAGGTGCACGACTATGTTGTCGTTAGCTCAACTGTATGCAGCTTAGCTAACCTGAAGGATGCATACAGGGCCAGTCATTGAGACTGACAGGGACCTTGTAGCATACCCTAGGTGACTGGGTCAGCTTAGTGCACAATGTTCGTGGTCTATTTATAGACCACAGGCCCAGCATCAGCTTCGTGCATAATGTTCGGGGTATTGCACATTGGTCCGTAAGAAAGTGAAAGATAATGATAAAAGTATGAAATGAACGAATGCGTACAGTAATGAAAAAAGTATTAGCTTGATGTATATATGATACGAGCTCACATACGAAAGAAAAGAAAGTATTTATTGAAAATAGTATTTTCATATATATATTATATAAGGTATTTTAACGCTTTCAAAACTAGAACTCGCTCAGCAACGCTAACTTTTATACATTTTCAGTTGGCAGGTAAATATTGCTGAGGATGGCACGAGGGTGACGCTACTCGATAGGACAAGACTGACATCCATTCATGTTTTGATGATATTGTTGTTTTGTTAAACAAATTTTTGTAATAAAGACAACGATGTACTGCTTAACAACAATATTTATTAATAATAAGGAATGGTTTTTGTTAACTTGTTTCCGCTGCTTATTTTATAAATTATGTAATATATATGGAATAATACGATGATCGTCCAACTGTAAGCGTCCCGGGAACGGAGCCTTATATATGGGCGTCTTAATCCATATGTAAAATATCATTCTATCCTCCTTTCATTTTTATTTAAAAAGATATAGATAAATATTAAAATTATTAAACTCACAATATGCTCTTAGAAAAATATTAGTATTATAGTAGCTATAAATATGAAGATATATATATATATATATATATATATATATATAATACTTAATTTAAATAGTTTTTAGTTATAAAAATAATTAGTAAATATAAATTTAAATTTCAATTTATAATAGCATAAATAAAATAAAATTTAATAAAGTGAATTAAATATATCATATTATTAAAAATATATTAATATTTATTAAATACATGAAAAGACAATGACAAAAGTGTCAATGTACATAAAATTTAATGGATAAATATATCATATTGCCCTTAAAGTGTCTTAAATTTTAATAAATTTCCTATTCTACCACTTTTAAATATGTTGCACTCATTTGTACATGTTCCTTCAAAATTTGTATGTTTAGAAAAATTACATTTCTATTCAAGAAGATGTATTATACATAGTATAGATTTAATTTATAAATATAGAATCCATGTTTAGTGATTTAATTTAGAGTAAATTAACATTTGCATACCTGAGGTTTAGTGATTTTGACCATTTGCATCCCTACAGTTTAAAAATCCTCATATACCCCCTAACGTTTCTTTTTGTTCCCATTTGAATCCAAAACACTAACACCGTTAACTTATTCTGTTAAATTTTTGTAAAAAGACTAAATTGCCCTTTCTCCTACACCGTTTCATTTACCCTAATTCATCATCAGTCATCTCAAATCTCAATCAATCTTAAGTTTTATCAGTGCTTTCGATCTTGCACACAAAGTGTTCGACGAATTGCCTGATAGTTTTCAAATGGGGGAAACGAAATCGACATCAGAGAACAGATTGAAGCCATTGACCAAGTGTTCTGATGAGAATCAGGTGCCGTTGAAGTGTAGAAACAACAATCAGCAGTCGAATTTGAAGCCCAGATCGATTTGGGGCTCGAATATTGTTAAAGGTTTTTCGGGTGATAAGAAAACAAGATCACACAAGTGGTGAAGAATCTCAACAGCAACCTGTACAACAGTGTCCAACACGAGTTCAAGAAACCCTTTGTTCTAATCGAGCGAAACGGTCTCTTATCGGAGATTTATCGTGTTCTGTCACTGCTACACAGGTTCATCCGCAAGGGGTTCATCATCACTGTGAACAGAACCAGAGGCTGTATAAGTCATCGTCTTCTTCGGGTTCTCGTGATCTGTTTACTGAGCTTGATCAGCTCAGAAGCTTGCTTCAAGAATCTAAAGATAGAGAAGCTAAGTTGCAAGCTGAGTTGTGTGATTTCAAGAAGAAAATCTTCAGGCTTTGGATCTTGAACGGATAGTTGACTCAAAGACTAGTGAAATCGAATCTGTTAAAAGCAAGATGATTTGCTCGAATCGGAGAACACTAGTCTTTCTGAGCAGTTGAATTGTCAGCAGGTGCAAGAAAATATAAAAAAAGGGGTGTTAATAATAGTGTTGAGGTAGATGTTCTTAAGTTGAGGAGGTTGAATGCTGAGCTTCATCTTCAAAAGAGAAATCTTTGTTGCAGAATATCTTCAAATGGAGTCTGAACTAGCTGCCATTGCCAAAGATAAAGAGAGAAAGAGCAATTTAGTCTTTTTACAAAAAGTTAACAGAATAAGTTAACGGTGTTAGTGTTTTGGATTCAAATGGGAACAAAATGAAACGTTAGGGGGGTATATGAGGATTTTTAAACTGTAGGGATGCAAATAGTCAAAAGCACCAAACCTCAGGTATGCAAATGGTAATTTACTCTTTAATTTTTTGTATCACATTTGGTTTAGCATTTATTAGGCATTATTTACACATTATTACTTTCTAATTTTAAATTTGGATTAGTTATTGACAAATGACCACATTCTCTTTCTCATATTCTTTGCTAACCTGCTTTGAAATTCAAATCGTCTAATTGTCAATATGAAAAAGGAGGTGTGTGTTAAATAAAAAGAGCGAATATGTTATTTTATAAATTTCATTCAATGATCTTAAAAGAAGTTCTAATAGGAGAGGTTGTTCCCTTCTTCTAGTTTTCCCCGAATAACATATCAACTCACATAATCTTTGTTTCATTTTTTCCAGCATTTTTCCCCGGTTTACAAGGTGAAGCCCCAACCTCCCATTTTTGTTCATTTTTTTTGGTTTGCATGCGTTATGATAGGGTGTAAGAGCACCGGAGCTGGGTTTTCCCCATGACTTCCTAGTACCATTGTGGTGGACCTAAGGTAGGTTTTCTACATTCTACTTTTCAAATATTAAAAATGTGGTGAAATGCTTGTATCTCGTAAAAATCATTCAATTAAACAAGCTGAATTTTGCATGACCTTATTAAAGGAAAAATTTTGCTTAAATGCTATAAATTTGATTTACAGCTGTCAAAAAGTTTGCCAAGGCATGTTTTTTATTTTACTTGTCAAATATTAAATATGGTGAAATTTTTGTAAGTCGTTAAAGAATCTATAGATCAATTAGAACTTTTATATGACCTTTTTAAGGGTAATAAAACATGTCTTAATTTCTACAAGCAAAACTTATTATTTGAGAATAACTTACCGCGTTACTATTTACGAAATGAAAAAAAATTAAAAGAACATGTCAAATAATTATTTAGAAATATATAAATAGAACTTGATTCGTTCAAAATATAAATTTAAGCTTCTTTTATTGAACCTATTAGTCGAAGGTTCATTTAAATCAGCCCTTATTCAGTATTATTTTCCGTCATTCCCAAATAAATATAACGCTTACTCTTGAAAAAATGACAAATTGGATTTTATTAATCCAAATTATCATTTATTAGTTGATACTAATTCATACTATTAGTTTAGCAAATAATAAGGGAGATACACAATGAAATGGAATGAAAATCAAGTGCAAATGAATTGTAAAACAATAAAAATTATGCAGGTAGAATTATCACTGTTAAGAAATTTGAAAGTTGAGAGTATTATGAGCTAGTTTGATAGTATGAATTATTACTGGCCAATAAGTTATATTTGAATTATTAAAATCTAATTTGAATAAAGAAATATATAATATAATTTTAATAAAGAAATCTATTATAATAAAAGAGTAACTTGGTATGACACGTGTCAACACCACAATTCTTTTCACCAAAATTTCCCGCCTCTCTCTCCTATTAAATAAATCTTAATTACTAATAATATTATTTAATATTTTTTAGATTAAAATATTTTTTTATAAATTAAGAAAAATATTGTTATTAATGTTATTTCAAAATAAATAAATTTTTATAAGTAATATTTTTTCTAAAATATCAAACTTTGTTAAAAATATGATATATTATAAAATTGCTATTTTAAAAAGTAAATTATTTAAAAACCAAAAATAATTTAATTTAGGAGTTATGATAAATATTTTAAAATGATATTTTATACGGTTTATTTTAGAACAAAATATTATTTAAAAAAATTAAAAACAAAGTTATAAAATGTTGATATCATGGTTTATTACTTATAGTACTTACTTATACGTAATTTCAGTCATATCATATTTTAAAATATCATTTTATTTCCATAAGTTTTATTATATTAATATTTTATTTATTCAACCGTTTAATACACGGGTTTTAAACTAGTATAATACTAAAAGAGTAACTTGGGGACACTTGTCACATTCCTAAGCCCCCTAAGTTATTTTTCCCGCCTCTTTCTTTTCTATCTTAAATAATTACTTAAATTAAGATTAAATCATATTAATTTTTTTAAGATTAAAAATGTTTCTTAATAAATTAAGAAAAGTTATCTTTTTATTAATGTTATTTTTGAAAACAAATTTTTATAAAATAAGGTTTTTCTAAAACATCAAACATTTTAAAAAATATGAAATATCTTAAAATTGATGTTTAAATAGTAAACTTCTTTATAAACTAAAAATGATTAAAATTAGAAGTTATAATAAGAAACTTTTAAAAATGATATTTTAATACGGTTTGTTTGGAAAAATGATTAATTTTATTGGAAATCAAAATTAAAATTATTACTTATAATTATTACTCATATGTAATTTTCATCATATTTTATTTTAAAATATCATTTTAAACTTCATAAACTTTCATCATAATTACTATTTTATTTTTTAACTCGCGTAATACATAGGTTTACTAAAGTGGTATTATTTAAATAACAATCAACAATTAATTAATTTTATTTTTTCAAACCGTATAATAAATTAGTTTTATTTATGTTTTTGTGTTATTTTAATAGTTAACTCTTCACCTCCCGTGTAATACACGGGCAACTAAAGCTAGTATATAATATAACTAGCTTTAATAACCGTGTATTACACGGATTGAATAAATAAAATATTAGAATAATAAATTTATTAATTATAAAATATATTATAAGATATGATATGACTGAAACTACATATGATAAATGACTATTACTAATAAAACAGTGATATCAACCTTTTAAAATTTAGTTTTTAAATTTTTTTCAAAAAAATAATAAACATTTTATTCTAAAACAAACCGTATAAAAAATGTTAATTTTAAAAATTTTCTTATTATATCTGCCAAAATAATTATTTTTGGTTTTGAAAAATTGAATTTTTAAAAATACCACTTTTAAATATTTCATATTTTTAAAAGTTTATGCTTTAGAAAATTTTATTATTTTATATTAAAATTATTTATTTAGAAATAACATTAATAAGTAAATCTCTTTTTTAATTTATTAATGTAAAATAATATAAATAATATTATTAGTAATTAAGGTAATTATTTAAGATGAGAGAGAGGCGGGAACATTTTGATGAGGATGGTTGTGGTGCTGCCACGTGGCACGTCAAGTTACTCTTTATTATAGTACTAGCTATAGTAACCGTGTGTTACACGAGTTGAATAAAATAAAAATTAATATAACAAAATTTATTAATTATAAATAATATTTTAAGATATAATATCACTGAAATTATGTATTAGAAATTATTGTAAGTTATAAAATAGTGATATCAACTTTTTAAAACTTTATTTTTAAAAAAATAAATAAACGTTTGTTCTAAAATAAACCGTATAAAATGTCATTTTTAAAAATTTTCTTATTATAACTTTAAATTTAATTATTTTGGTTTTAAAAAAAATAACTTTTTAAAAATACCAATTTTAAATATTTCGTATTTTTAAAAAAAGTCTTATGCTTTAAATAAATTTATTATTTTATAAAAAGATTGTTTATTTAGAAATAACATTAATAAATAGATCTCTTTAATAATTTATTAAATCTAAAAAGTGTTAAATAGTATTATTAGTAATTAAGGTAATTATTTAATAGGAGAGAGAGGCGGGAAAATTTTGTTTAGAATGATTGTGGTGTTGACAGTGTCATTTCAGATACCTTTTTATTAGAATAAAAAGATAGAGATTCTTATTGGAATTACTTCAGAATCAGATGTTATTTTATTTTAGAAGATATTAACTGACTTTCCATTTCATTCAAACAAAGTTATATATTTCCTAAATTCTAATAACACTTTGTTATAATTATACTCCATTTAATGTTTTCCAAAAATAGTTTTATAAACCACAACGCCACTTACTTTATTCCTCATCTTTTGAACAATTGCTGCCAAACATGTACCTTGTTTTAGTAAAATTGATTTATTCAAAGTCTTTGGTGGAGATTCTAAACATTATTAAATGCCATTTTTTAAAAAAATTAACATTTTACAGATCATTTCACTATAAATTGCACACCCTTCTCACTCATTTCGTCTCTTCCCTTTGCTCTCTCCACCATAACTCTGTGGAAATAATATCATTTTTTTCACAATGGCTCTGCTCAACGATCTCATCAATCTCAACCTCACAGACACCACTACCAAAATTATCGCTGAATACATCTGGTTAGTTTACTTATTATAGGTTGTCATAAGTTTTCTTGACTTTTTGTTCTATAAAGTTTGACTTTTTATCTAAGTTTTAGATCAAGATTCTTGAATCCTTGTTTTCCGCCATGAATGATTCTGTTTTGTTTGGATTCTATGCTGGTTTACTGTTTTGGTTAACATTTATTTAGATAAATAGATGTTGTTGCTCATAGTAACCAGATCTTCACTGTTTGTTTATGTTTGAGTCAGTCAAAGATGATCTTCAAAGTCGTCGTTGATCATGGTAAAAAGTCAACAATTGGCATGATGTTATCAACCTTTTTATTAACTTTTTACCATAAGCAAGCTTTAGGAGATCATATTGACCTGGGGCTTTGAGTGTTCATGGTTGATCTAGTAATCATCTTGAAACTGGAAAAGTTGACTTTTGGTCAACGATCACATAGTATGTAAATAGGGATCTCTTTAGTGATAATCTTGGATATATGTTTGATTTACGCCAATTGATCTCATACCTGTTGTTCGTGAGTGGAGTTATATTTGATTAAGGTCACTTTGAAGTTTGATCTTCCAATTTGTTGCAATGTCAGTTCCAAAAGTAATCAGTTTGAATAATTAAATGTTATTAATACTGGTACCATTTAATATATTAATAATATGTTGATTTCTCTTCCTTAATATCCATATAGGATTGGTGGATCGGGTATGGACCTCCGAAGCAAAGCAAGAGTAAGTAGTTTGAATATGTTTAATCAATAAATACACACACATCACACTACGGATGTGCACGGTGTGGTTTGGTGCGGTTAATACACTTTTCAAAATCGAAACCGCGAGTTCGATTAATACCATTTTTTAACCGCAACCGAAACCGAAACTTCGGTTAACCACCGGTTATGGTTAATTTGTGGTTAATTTCGGTTAATTAACCAATATATTCAACAAGTGCTTTTTAAACCAAAATATTACTAACTAGCTTTAGTGAACCCGTGTATTACACGAGTTAAATAAATAATATTAAATAGAATAAATTTTATTAATCATAAAATAATATATGATTTAAATTATATATGAGTAAAGAATATAAGTAATAAAACAATAATATCAACTTAAAATTTTTGTTTTAATTTTTTTTATTTTTCCAAAAAATAAATTAAACATTTCGCTTAAAACATGTTAATAAATATAAAATTTAAAAATATTTGTGTTTTAAAAAAAAGTATGATGTTTTAGAAATTTGTTTTAATAAAAATTATTTCTCTAGATATAAACATCAAAAAGTATCTATTTCTAAATTTTTCTAAAAATAATTTTTAATCAAAAAAGAATTCAAAATATAATTAGTAATTAATGGAGTTATTTAATAAGAGAGAGAAGCGGGAAATTTTTGTTAAAAATGAATGTGGTGTTGCCATGTGGCATCTCTAGTTATGTGGTGTTGCCATGTGGCACCCATAGTTACCCTTTTATTAGAATAGACAGATAAATTGTTGTTAGGATAGGTTTAGACCAATTTTATACGGGTGTGTACGATATGGTTGTTTTTAAGGTTTTTCTAAAATCGAAACCGAAGTCGGATGTGCGTACAACAATGTGTGCATGCTTTTGCATTGTTTATGGTTGTTATGATGTTTCTTCAATACAAAACGTAATCAATTATGTAAATATATTTTTATAAATGTAAATTAAAAAGGATGAATATATGAAATTTTAGTAAAATCATGAGAGGATTGTAAATTTATTATATATTAATGACATTCGGTTCGGTGCGGTTAATGCGGTTAATTTTCTTGTCAAAACCGAAACCGAACCAATGTGCGGTTAATCGGTTATGCCTTGACCGAACCGTCGGTTACTTGTTCGGTTCGGTTAATTTGGTTTGGTTAATGCGGTTAATTCAGTTATGATTAGGTTAAATTGGTTATTTGCTCACCCCTACATCACACGTATGTTGAAGTAAGCACAGTAAATACCGTAAATGTTTCTTTGCTTAAATTACAAAAATACCACCGCATAAAATAGTACTCGTAGTTCTAAAACATATATGTGATTCTGAAATGAACATTGCTAATATATGTGCGTATTGTCACGGAGTGATTTCTTCAACTCTCGTGCGGCACTTAGATTTGATCTAAGTTCAGCCTTTGTGACCCAAACAATATAAGTAACAATGTGGAAGCGTTTGCAAGCGAGTAATACAAACCAACTTTGTATTACTTACAAGGATGATACAAGAGTGTTTTACAAGTATTACACAAGACTTGTAGGTGTTTTTGGGTGATTACAAATGATCCTAACATCACCTATTTATACTTGTCCATGGATCTAGATCTTCATGATCTAGATATTTCTAACAACTAAATATCTTAGATATTTACAAGGTAATATCTAGATATTTCTATGGCAAATATCTATGATATTTCTATGGAGTATTCAAGGCTTTCTAGAGCCTTCTTGACAGCTCTAGGGCTTGATACTTCTAGGCCTTTCTTGGCCATTTTAGGGCTGCTCCCGAGTGCTCAAACGTTGCTACATTGTTCCGGAGTCGTGTGGGATGTTCTGGAGACTTCCGGGCAGTCTAAGCGCAATTTATGTGTCCGGAAACTTCCGGAATCCGAGTAACGCGAGTTGAATTTAGGCGGGTCGCGACATTCTCCCCCACCTAAACCCACGACGTCCTCGTCGTGTTTACTGCATGACCCTCGGCTTGTTCTCATGAGTCGCAAGACGGATAGCGTTTTGCCTTGATAGCTAGACTCCATTGTGGCGGTGTGTACTTGATCGCCTTTGACGATGTACAAAGTGTTTAGAAATGTTGCCGGAACGGCTTTTGCTTTTCGGAAAAAGTCCATCCCGAGCACGATCTTGTAGTCGCCTAATGGTGCAATCGAGAAGTCCAGCTTGCCTTGCCATGTACCAATCTTAGTCTTGACTTCCCAAGACATTCCCTCGATCGCTTTTGTGTTACCATTGGCGTCTTTTAGAAATCCTTCTCGTGTGGAGATTCTTAAGCCGAGTCTCTTAGCCTCTTCTCGCGTTATGAATTGTGACTTGCTCCAGTATCGACTAGTGCCTTTGCAAGTCGTCCATTTATTTCCAAGTTCACAAACCGAAGTCCTTTCACCTCCGTGTTCGTGATGTTGCCTTTGTGTTCCGTTGGGTAGGACTTAACCATTTTTAACGGCTTCCCCTCATGTGCCGTTAAAGCATTCAATACTTGTAGTTGCATTGCCCGGAGACGAACCTCCTTGTCTTCGTGGGGTGCATCAGCAGTCCTGGCCACCATGGTTTGCAGACTTGTTTCTTCGGGCAGTCCCGAGCATTATGCGGTCCATCGCATATAAAACAGAACTTTGGAGGACGTTTTTCATTGTTGTATCATTTGGTGGTTTCCTTGTTTCCACCTTCCGATCGTGATTGGGCTTTACTCCCCCACCTTTCTCGTCGTCACTTTCCTCATTCATGGGCCTATATGGTCGTTTTTCCTTATGATCGATCAAGCTTTCAGCTATCGCAATGGCTGAAGCAAGATCTTGAACATTTCTTCGTTCTAATTCTAGCTTGGCCCATGATTGTAATCCATCGAGGAAGTAGAAAAGGGAGTCTTTATCCGATAAATCCGGTATCTCAAGAACAAGCGTTGTAAACTCTTTAACATAGTCCTTGATTGTCCCGGTTGTTTGAGCTTACGAAGTCGACTTCTTGCTTCGTGCTCAGCATTTACCGGATAAAATTGTCTTTTGAGTTCTTGGATGAACTCAGCCCAAGTTTTAATTGTGCACGTACCTCGTTCGATGTTCATGCTTCGACGTCTCCACCATAGTGTAGCTGTATCCTTGAGATACATAGTGGCTGTCTTGATTTTGGTAACTCCTCCTAGGTACTGCTCCATTTCCCAGATAAAGTCATCGACCGCCCGAGCTTCTCGTTTGCCCAAAAACGGTGATGGTTTGGGAATTTCAACTCTCGGTGTAAAGTTCATGACGTTACCTCCAGTCGTGACCATTGTCTTGTTGCAATCAACTACCTTTGCTTCCAAGCCGAGTAAACTTCGATGCATGTCGCTTGACAGCTCGTCCATGTCCTTTTGTAGCTTGGTAGTAACATCTTTGATTGCATCTTGATCATCAGCTTTACTTCATCTCGAAGTAGCTCCATAGCAGCCTTGAGTCCTTCCCGGAGCTCACTGAAATCTTCCTCCAAAGCATCCAATCATTGGAAACACAAGTCTACTTGAGTTCCTATCTCAACAAGACCTGTCTCCATGTCACCGACTCGTTTTCCCAAGGTACGATCCTTGGAAGTACCTCGATCCTTCTTTGATCCCTTTTGGGATTCATCTTGTCCTCGTTTATCTTCCATGGTTACGAGTTTGGTTGTTTCGGTTGCCATTCCCGAATGAACCGACCTGGCTCTGATACCACTTGTCACGGAGTGATTTCTTCAACTCTCGTGCGGCACTTAGATTTGATCTAAGTTCAGCCTTTGTGACCCAAACAATATAAGTAACAATGCGGAAGCGTTTGCAAGCGAGTAATACAAACCAACTTTGTATTGTTTACAAGGATGATACAAGAGTGTTTTACAAGTATTACACAAGACTTGTATGTGTTTTTGGGTGATTACAAATGATCCTAACATCACCTATTTATACTTGTCCATGGATCTAGATCTTTCATGATCTAGATATTTCTAACAACTAAATATCTTAGATATTTACAAGGTAATATCTAGATATTTCTATGGCAAATATCTATGATATTTCTATGGAGTATTCAAGGCTTTTCTAGAGCCTTCTTGGCAGCTCTAGGGCTTGATACTTCTAGGCCTTTCTTGGCCATTTTAGGGCTGCTCCCGAGTGTTCAAACGTTGCTATATTGTTCCGGAGTCGTGTGGGATGTTCGGAGACTTCCGGGCAGCTCTAAGCGCAATTTATGTGTCCGGAAACTTCCGGAATCCGAGTAACGCGAGTTGAATTTAGGCGGGTCGTGACAGTATGCTAGGCTAAAAACTTTTATATTACACGATTTGAATGTAAGAAAATTAAATTAGGTAGTTAGTAATGAAAATGAGTGGGGTGTTGTAACACCTTAAATTTTTAAAAGCCTAATAATCAAGATGATAACAACATTAATAATCTATACCTAATAAATATTTTAATTATATTAGAGTTAAATTTATTAATTAACTAATATTAAATTTTAATCAAGCTAGTGTAACTGATGTTGAAATTAATGGTATAAATATTTTAATTGATAATATAGAAGAAAGAAATACAAAGTGTATTTTACTACAAATTATAAAAATACACAATAAGTAAAAAAAAGTCACAAAAAAATTATATCTCACAATCTAAATTGAATTTAAAAAAATTAATTTTGAGTTTTTGTTCCCTAGCCATTCTCACTAAGAAAAAAATAAACGAAAAATAAAAAGAATAAAAAAAATTAACGTTTTTCATTGTGTCATTTTTGAAAGACACAATTACGTCATTGTGTCATTTATGAAAGTCACAATGATGTAATTGTGTCATTATGAAATAAACAATGACGTAATTGTGTCATTATGAAATAAACAATGACGTCATTGTGTCATAAAAAGACACGATAACGTCATTGTTTCAAAAAAGATAATGAAAATTTATTTATTTATTTTTCTGAAATAGGACAACGACAGAAACATAGACTCCTAAGTACTTTTTTTAAATTCGATTTAAAGTGTGAGATATAATTTTTTTTGTGACCTTTTTAATCTCAAAGTGTATACTCATATTTTGTAGCAAAATACACTTTCAATTAAATAATATATTTTGTACCTTTTTCATTACCTTTTCTCTCTCCTTCACTCACAACCACTTTCAAAAATATTAAAAAATTTATAAGGATTGTAGTGATTCTTCAAATATACCAATCCACAATAACATTTTCTCTCTTCTTCACTCACAACCACTCAAAATCATTCCATATAATATACCAAACACACTCACATGATTATAGGGCACAGGTTGTGAATGCTCTTATAGAATGAACGCACCTAGTATAAAAAACATTAATATAAAATGACGGAGAAAAAGAGATTAAGATCATTAAGATCATAAATCTGTAACAAATGATATGACAATTTATTTATTTATTAAGTATAGAGAAGTATAGATGGTGATTTGATATATTATTATTGTGATAACTTTCTTTTGTAGACTCTTCCAAAACCAGAGAGTGATCCGAAGAAGCTGCCAAAATGGAACTACGATGGTTCAAGCACTGGTCAGGCCCAGGAGACGACAGTGAAGTTATCTCTAGTGCGTAGTTGATTTATAAATACAATCTATATATAATACTAAAAGAGTAACTTAGGGGGACACTTGGCACATTTTAGACCCCTTAAGTTTATTTTTCCCGCCTCTTTCTCCTCTTAAATAATTACCTAATTAAAAAATTATTAAATAATCTAATTCTTTTATAGATTAAATTTTTTAATAAATTAAAAAAGATGTCTTTTTATTAATGTTATTTTAGAAAACAATTTTTATACAATTAATTTTTTTCTAAAACATCTAACTTTTTTTAAAATATAAAATATTTTAAAATTGGTATATTTAAAAAGTAAAATTTTTTATAAACAAAAAATAATTAAAACTAGGAGTTATAATAAAATTTTAAAAAATAACATTTTTAATACGGTTCGCTTTTAAAAAAAATATTTAACTTTTTTTGGAAAGAAAGTTTAAAAACAAAAGTTTAAAAATTGATATCGTATTTTATTACTTATAGTACTCATATGTAATTTTAATAATATTTATTTTAGATTATCATTTTATACTTTATAAAATTTTATTATATTTAATATTTTATTTTTTAACCAGTATAATACACGGGTTATTAATTTTATATTAAATAATAACAACTAATCAGAGATATTATGAACATTTATAACCCGATCCAACCCAATTCAATACTATATCTCTATATTTAATTACAGGATCAAAATAATTCAAAAATAATTTAATTATTGCACATAACTTTTCAGTGTATTATTCAAATCTTAATTTCTTCACACTAATATCCTCACACTCATTTAATATCTAGCTCACGATTTGACCCGTCAAAAGTATTCCTTTTAAGTATAAAAGAAGATAGTTTTCTGTGACTGTATATTTCGCTATGACAATAAACAAAAGTTAAGGTCAATCTCTGTCAAGTGTCGGTTTATACTTGAAAGATCTTATTTTTACGCATGATCAGATTTATAGCATTTTGTCAAAAGTTAAGAGTAAAGATGGATTGAAGCTTTTAGCTTTAAACAATAAGTCTAAACTTACTAATGTTACTACAAATATAGTTTACAAGGATGTTTTTACTCATTTGTGACCTTATAATCAAAAGTTGTTATATCTTATTTGATATATAACACATTTGATTTTATTTTATTTTCATATTATTTAATAATTAACTCTTCATAAGTCCGTGTAATACACGGGTAATAAAGCTAGTAAATAATATATCCTTTAAATTAAAATTATTATTTATTTTTACTTTCATGATTTATGATGTTGATGAATTAAACAGTCCTCAAGCTATTTTCAAGGATCCATTCAGAGGTGGAAACAATATCTTGGTACATCTTTAACCCTTTCTTTTCAAGATTTGTTGCTTTAAACCTAACAAAAAGATTTTAACTTTAAAGGTCTTTGATCTTCATTCTGCAACATACTTAATTAAACTCGGACTCGAGTCCGTTTATTAATGAGTTTTAATTTAGAATCTTGCTCGTTTAAGCTCGACTAAAAGTGTGCTTTTAATCAGAGGATCTCGAATAGTTAAGCGTGCTTCTGGTCATTGGTGATCATATCATTTACACGCATATTTTGTAAAATTCTTACATAATATAGGTCATCTGTGATGCATACACTCCTGCCGGTGAGCCAATTCCAACCAACAAGAGGCACGCCGCTGCCAAAATCTTCAGCCACCCTGAAGTCGAGAAGGAAGTTCCATGGTACTTTTCTCATTTTGGCTTCACAAACCCGATCAGCATCTACATTCAACATTTATAGTTTTTAACAATATGTATCAGGTATGGAATTGAACAAGAGTACACCTTGCTGCAGAAGGGCATTAACTGGCCCATGGGCTGGCCTCAAGGCGGTTTCCCTGGACCTCAAGTAATCAAACAACCTTGAAAACGCATAAAGTTTACGCCTTTTTTTGTTTTACTAGAAGTTAGAAGAATAATGTGATTGTTTGATGTAATTAGGGGCCCTATTATTGTGGTATTGGTGCTGATAAAGTTTTTGGGCGCGACATTGTTGATGCACACTACAAAGCTTGTCTTTATGCCGGTATTAACATTAGTGGCATTAATGCTGAAGTCATGCCTGCACAGGTAAATTACTATATTTAAACAGAGGTGGCAAAATGAACGGATTGATATAAGTGAAGCCGCAAAGGGGTCATCTTGGGTTGACCCAATAGGAGGTCAACTTTTGACAGATTTGACCCATTTGATCCTTGTTATCTTATCGGTTTGACTTTTTACATATGAAATATAACCCAAATCAACCGATTCATCAGTAATGGGTCGAACAACAAACTGAGAAAAACTAACATTCTTTCTCGATATGCAGTGGGAGTTTCAAGTAGGACCAGCAGTGGCATTTCTGCTGGTGACGAATTATGGGCTGCTCGCTACATTCTTGAGGTAACTTGAAATTTCCTTTAGATTTGTTGTTGTTCATCACGCCTTCAATGTTTAATATATATTTTTTTGTCCTTCAACAGAGGATCACTGAGATCGCTGGAGTCGTGGTCTCATTCGACCCGAAGCCTATTCCAGTGAGTTTTCATAACCATTTTATTGAATTTCTGTTTGTTACAACTAATCACATGCTCATTCATAATGCCTGATTTTGTTCAGGGTGATTGGAATGGTTCGGGAGCTCACACAAACTACAGGTATTTGTATTTCAAATTTATGTCATAAACTATTAAAAAATGTCACATTTTCAATATCTTAATGTACATAACAATTTCAGCACAAAATCAATGAGGGAAGAGGGAGGATATGAGGTCATCAAAAAAGCAATTGAAAAGTTGGGACTGAGGCACAAAGAGCACATCTCGGCTTATGGCGAAGGCAATGAACGTCGGCTCACGGGCCACCACGAGACCGCCAACATCAACACATTTAAATGGGTAACTAACTCTGTAACTTATAATACATCAAACTGTTGCCACATTGTGTAACACAACATATATACATTATTATTGTGCTCTAATATCTAAACTTTTATATGGCAGGGTGTCGCGAACCGCGGTGCATCAGTTCGTGTGGGAGAGAGACAGAGAAAGAAGGAAAGGGTTACTTTGAGGACCGTAGGCCCGCCTCCAACATGGACCCGTATGTTGTTACCTCGATGATTGCCGAGACAACGATCCTGATGTAAAAAGTGGTGCTTGATTACTGAAGTGTGGGGGGAGATTTGGATCAGAATTTCGAAGCAATGCTTGTGTTTATTTTGTGTTTTAGTTTTGGCAGTAAATGATGCTTGGTACTTGGTGATATGTCCCAAATGTTTGTTGGTAATAACTTTAGTTGATTTGATTGTCAAATAACAACGTAAATGGGTGATTTTAATCTTCTGTTATTTGCTGTTGTTTTTGCTTATTTATCTAGTGTCGGTGTAAACGAGCCGAGCTAGAGGCTCATACTAAGTTTGAGTTTGCTTCGTGGCTAACATGACAAGCTTGGCTTGAATAAGCTCAACTCGTTAATAACCATTTATGATTATAATTTCTTTTAACATATAGTTTTATCTTTCATATTATATTTAAATGTTTTAACCAGTTGTGATGATTTTATTATATATATATTATCGCATTTACATATCAATAGGTTGGTGTCAACCTCGACACATGAAAATCTTGATCAAATTCATTATTAAACGAGTTCTACTTTTTTTAAGTTTTCGATGAGTGAATACATAGTTTTCACGATTTGCATAACGTGTGTACACCTTAGATTCTTAAAGGATATATTTCTTCATAGAATCAATGGGGTGGCATAATATTAGGATTTTAGATATTAGAGTACATAGTGACAGTAACCCAATATCTATGATTATATACATATATATTATCGGTGCATATAAACTATGAAAGGAACAATGATGGAATAAGATATCGATGAATCCAAATCAAAACGTAGGTGACAGAGGATTGAAACCAGCCTTTTACAATGCTATATTTAGTGCGTTATTAGCAACGAAAACCATTGGAGATGTCACCACATCAATAAGTTGATTTCAGCCTGAACTAACCAAAAAGGAAAAAGAAATAAAATGACTAAGCCACTTCTAGCGACAAAAGGGAAGTATTGTTTCTAAAATAAAATTAAACTTTCATAAGACCGGTTGTTGATGTATCTGAATCTGACACAATATTGTTGTCAGGCGAGTCAACATTTAGAGCATCACCAATAGAGATGATTTAATAGCATGAGTGAGATAGCATCTGTCTTTAATTTCTTTCTCTTCCACACTCAAACTCAAAAACTACACACTCTCTCCTCTTTTTTCAGTTCCCTATCATATACATGTTTTTTCAAGTCCATACACTTGAAATTTTAACCATATTCTTTCATCCGCCTCATCAACTCTTTCTTACACCTCACACTCTCTCACCTATAAAAACTTTTAATAACACACCATTGAAGATGGTCTAAGTACTCCTAAACTCTTCTCAAGTCTAGATTAAAGCTAGACAATATAATAAACACGTCAGAAACTAACCGGAGATAATATCCATTCTCAAGTAAGTAATTGTATTAAAAGGCGTATGAAATCAAGTTCCAAAATTAATAATGCAAACACATAATAATATTTTATCATATTATAAAAAATAACTCAAAACCATAATAAATGGTTTTCATATATAAGCTCGATGTTTGGCTATGTATATATATGAGAAAACTTGATTTGGTTAGCAAGCAACCCAAGCAACCATATCACATTACTCTCCCATTGTGACACCTGGGCCACCCTTTTACAACCGACCTGCGTAAGGGGTTCGAGCATACAAAAATCACCCAAAAGTTACTCCTTAATTGTAGACTCGAAGTTAGAAAAGTCTTCAACTCCAAATAGCTTTCTTGATTAACATGATCCTTGCCAATGCTTTTGTAAGAATATTGGATTATAAATCTCCACTAACATTTTCAATCTTGACCGCCTTTTCTCCACAAATTATGGGACAATAGTGGTACAAGGTGTTCATTTGTTTACTTCTACCACATAAAACCATACTTCTCATGACTGCTGTAGTAGAACTATTATCGACCAATAAATCCACCATTTTCTCCTTAGATCCAGTTCCTCTCTAAGCAATCCACGAAGCCAAAGTGCTTGACATGTGACGAAGATCGTCACCATGAACTTCATTACACAAGATGAGAGTGCCGTGATGTTTTGTTTTTATGAACATCAAGTGATCGGGCCATTCCATTATAGACAACATAACCCTTAGTGCTTCGCCTATCATCCTTGTAAATCTTTTTATGTAATTGACTAGTCTTGATTTGACTTGTTTGTTTATTTGACTTTTATAATTTTGCTATTTATTTATATAAAAAATTTTGTTTAAGAATTGTGATTGTGATGTTTGAAACCAACTATGAGATTGCCTGAAAACATGACCTTATAATTACACCAACATAAACCCATACTAGGAGGTTAGCAGAGCAACCATAGTTGGGCAACAACCACGTTGCTAGCCACATTGACTATATACAGCAGTGAGAAGATGGAAAAGGACAACCACAACACTGGTCGGGAACCCATCTGAAAACCGTCACCGCCAGCACCTCTAAAACATCATCCTCTCCCTCTAAACAAAATAACATGCAAAGACACAAAATAAAAACATGCAAGGTTAAGGAATCGAGGATACATGGACAGTTGTATTAAAGTATAAATTGTATTGTCTTTTTATATTTGTACCTTTCTTGTAATTGTCTATTGTTAGGTCTCTTGTATGTAAATTCAATTCTTATTTATAGACTCCTCTACTAATTGGCAGAGCATTCATGATTTAATTATTCACATGGTATCATTAGAGCCAATTAGTGGTTGATCTCCCCTTCCTTTCCTCTTACCTCCTCTCTTTTCCTCTTCTTCTTCCATTCCTTCTTATCTCTCCATCTTCATCGATCTTTCCCCATTCCCACTATGGCTTTTTCATCAACTGATTCTCAACTCCCTCTAAACACCCTCCTTCATATGCTTACTATCAAACTCTCTTCCACAAATTACCTTCTTTGGAAAACTCAAATGGTTCCCATACTCTCATTCCAAAATCTTCTTCCCATGTAGATGCCTCCTCCACTCCTCCTGCAAAAATAATTGTCCAGGCTGACAAGTCGATCGACAACCCCGCGTTTTCTGCTTGGCTTGTCGCTGATCAAAAAACCATTATCATTCTTCATGCCTCCCTTCTGAAGAGGTGGTTACGGTTGTTGTTGGTTTATCATCGGCTCGCGATATCTGGGTTGCGCTTGAGGCTGCCTACTGCAACTCCTCGGTCGAGCGTGTTCAGAATCTTCGCGACCAACTTAACCTACTTCACAAAGGCGACAACTTGGTGGCTGAGTTTGGTCACACGTTCAAGCATCTCTGCGATCAGCTTGGTGCAATTGGACACCATGTTGATGCCTCCGATAAGTTACATTGGTTCTTATATGGCCTTGGCCCCACATTTGAATCCTTCTCCACGTCCATTCGCTCGTCCCGTCCTTCACCATCGTTCTCCGATCTTGTCGCCAAAGCCAAAAGTCACGAATTGTTTGTGAAATCTATTACTCGATCCACTCACAATCCAGTTGCGTTTTCTGTCCAAACCACTCGCTAATCATCTTATGTTCGTGGACGGGGTGGTCGTAACTACCGTGGATCTGCTCCTGTCTGGGGGCGCAACCGTGGCCGAAGGCTGCCTCATTATCAACTGTGTAGGACTGATGGACACTATGCTAATACATGTCCCAAACTAGCCTCTTTTGTAACCAGTCTACCGATGAACAATTGGCTAGTGTGTTCTATGCCCAATGCCATGTTACCTCTAATGGCCCTGATTGGTATGTTGACACTGTAGCGTCGGATCACATGACTGCATCTTCTTCATCTATATCAAATTCTACTCCATCTACAGGTAACCAAAATGTGACGTTTGGGAATGGCCAATCCCTTCCCATTACTTCTACAGGTCACGTCTCGTTATTTAATTCCCTTCAATTACGTGATGTTTTAGTTGTTCCTAACATCACCAAGAATTTATTATCTATTAGTAAACTTACAAAAGATAATCATGTTGATGTTTTCTTTTCTCCTCCTTCGTTTTTTTATCCAGGATCGACACACCAATCAAGTTCTAGCCCGGGGAAGTCTTGAAGATGGTCTTTATGTTTTGCACACCAATTATAAAGCCTTGGTTGCTACCACATCTTGTCCTAAGGCGTCTTTTTAAGTGTGGCACTACCGCCTTGGACATTCTTCTTTTGCTACTATTAAACTTTTACAGACTCTTGGTTGTTTGTCTTTAACTTCTATATTGCCTAAACCAACTGTTTGCTCTCCATGTCAATTGTCTAAATCGCAACGTCTACCATTTAATGATAATAATAAATGTGCCTTACACCCATTGGATCTTGTGCATTGTGATTTATGGGGACCCACTCCCATTTCATCTATTGATAATTTCAAGTACTATGTTGTGTTTGTTGATGATTACTCACGATTTTGTTGGCTATTTACGGGCCAAATCTGATTTTTATGGTGTCTTGAAAATTTTTGTCACTTTTGTTCAAACTCAATTTTCAAGAAAAATTAAAGTGTTTCAATCTGACGGTGGGGCTGAATTTGTTAACAATCGTGTTCGTACATTATTTGAAGAAAATGGGACGCTACACCGCTTGTCTTGTCCTATACACCCGAACAAAACGGTCGTGCGGAGCGCAAACATCGACACCTTGTTGAAATGGGTTTAACCATGCTATTTCATGCCCAACTTCCACCCTCTTATTGGGTGGATGCATTCTCATCCGCCGTCTTTATTATCAACCGGTTACCCACCGCAAAGTTAGAAGGCAAGTCTCCATTTCAACTTTTGTATTCCCAACCACCCGATTACAACTCTTTTCGCGCGTTTGGTTGTCGTGTTTTCCCAATGTTACGCGACTATTCCCCTCACAAACTTGCCCCCGGAGTTTACCGTGCATCTTTCTCGGTTATAGTACCAAGTATAAGGGTTATCATTGCCTTGATCCCCTTTCGTCTCGTATTTATGTCACTCGACATGCTCGATTTGACGAATCGACATTTCCTTTGAAGGCCATCACCATGATAAACCATCACCACTCTTCAAGTCACCACTTTTCTTGATAAAGCAATAGCCACATCAGTTGAAAAGTCCACTTCCAAACTTCCATCCTCTCCTGTTTCAGCCTCTCCATGCGATCTCTGCATGGACTCCCCATACTCAAATTCCTCAATCCATTATTCAATACCCGATTCCCATTCCACACCTGCTACCTCAGCCACCGAACCTACCTCCACATTAAACATAACCCCACCACCTGCTTCATCTAATGACCCTTACCCACCCACTGTTGCTTCATGCGACTCCTCCCCTACTATTGATTCTGCCATCCCGAGTGCTCCTGAACCATCGCTTGACGCCCCTTCTTCTACTCGCCCAACCGAGCCAATCCCTGCCCCCTCTCATCCCATGATAACTCGTGCAAAGGCCGGTATTTTTAAACCTTGTTATTTTGCTGATGTTTCCTAGGTCACAACTCACCCTCCCCATCGGGCTCTGTTTGCTTCCACCGATCCAAAAACCTACACCACTGCTGCCAAAGATCCCAAATGGGTAGAAGCCATGCATAGAGAACTCGATGCCCTTTACCAAAACAACACCTGGACCCATGTTCCTAAACCCACAAACTATATTATTGTAGGTTCTAAATGGCTTTTTCGGACCAAATTTCGGTCCGATGGAACCGTTGATCGCTACAAAGCACGTCTCGTCACGCAAGGTTATAGTCAAGTTCCCGTTCCTGACTATTATTATACGTTCAGTCCAGTTATCAAAGCTACCACTATTCATGTTGTCCTATCTCTGCTTGTCACTAACAATCGGCAACTACATCAATTAGATGTCAATAATGTGTTTTTACATGGCCGCTTTACTGAGACTGTATACATAAGGCAACCCCCAGGATTCGAGGACTCAAACTTTCCAAACCATGTTTGCAAGCTCAATAAAGCTTTTTATAGTCTCAAGCAAGCTCCTCGTGCTTGGTTTCTCGCCTAAGCACTTTTCTCCTCTCGCATGGATTTTCATGCAGTCGTGCTGACCCGTCTCTTTTTGTTTTCAAGCGTGACTCGTGTATAATGTATATGCTTGTTTACGTTGATGATCTCATCTTAACGGGAAATAACCCTCATATTCTCTCATCGTTTATTACTCGTCTTAACAAAGAATTTGCCATTAAGGACTTTGGGGAGCTCAACTACTTCCTTGGACTTGAAATCACATATACCACTAATGGTTTGTTTTTGAATCAGTCTAGGTACACAAAGGATATTTTGGAGAGAGCGAACATGTCACATGCCAAACCTGCATCCACACCTTTAGCTACAAATGTCTCGTTTATCACTACAGGTGAACCATTCTCCGATCCTACGCTCTATCGTTCCATCATCGGTGCTCTTCAGTATTTAACGATCACCCGTCCAGACATCTCTTACGCAGTGAATCAAGTGAGTCAATTCCTCAAAGATCCAACAAAAGCTTATTATCAAGTCGTTAAGAGGATTCTTCGCTATATCAAAGGCACATCACACTATGGTGTTACTTTTTCCAAACCATCTGGATCAGCCATCATTGGTTACTCGGATGCGGATTGGACTCGTTCTTTACAAACACGAAGGTCGACATATGGGTACTTAATCTTCTTTGGGGGTAATCTCATTTCTTAGAGCGCAAAGAAACAACCCACCATTTCCCGATCGAGTTATGAATCAGAATATCGAGCCATGGCCAACACCGCAGCTGAAATCGTTTGGGTGACTCATCTTCTTCATGAGCTTCATGCGCTACCTCCTGATCGCCCCACCATCTTGTGTGACAATCAAAGCGCATTATTCTCACTCAAAATCCAGTTTCACATAAACGGGCCAAACATATTTATCTTGATTACCACTTTATTCGAGAGCTTGTTACTTCAGGGAAACTTCATACTAAATTTATACCGACCAAGATTCAAGTGGTGGATATCTTTACTAAGAGTCTCCCTCATCATCAGTTTGAATGCTTCCGCCAAATGCTTCATCTAGGGCTGCCACCTTCTCGCTTGAGGGGGGATATTAAAGTATAGAGTAAATTACCATTTGCATCCCTGACGTTTTCTCATTTTAACCGTTTGCGTCCCTGCAGTTTCAAAATTGCCATCCGCCCCCTAACGTTTCGTGTTATCTTCATTTGAGTCTATACGTTTCATTTTTATCTCCATTTTAGTCCAGATGACTTAACACTGTTAGTTTTCCAGTTAAATTATTATTAAAAAGACGGAATTGCCCTTACAATTAAATAATAACATAAAAAACCTTGTGGGTCCTATCCATCTTTTTTTTTTTGAAAATGGGTCCTATCCATCTAACATATTCTTCTTCAAATCACCACCACCCCAACCAACCCCATCGCCAGCCGCATCAACACCATCACCACAGCAGTCGGTTTCAACGTAACACTGAAATCGCCACCGCAGATCACCACCATCCACCAGGGAGCCACCGCCACTCCGCCTGAAGTAAACCACCACCATCGTAACGCTGCCAGATCTGACCAGAGAGATCGAAGGGATGGCTTCTCCGGAAGTTGATTCCCGCCTCATCAACACCGTCTTACTCCCAGCCCTAGAGAAGATCATTAAATCTGTACTTGAACGCATTACTTCCGAAAAACCTCCACCGTTATCCCCTACTTCTCCTTCACCGACATTGTCTTCTTCTTTTTCATATCACCCCATCACCACCACCGATTCCTTCACCTCATTCCCACCCAAACCCCCCATCAAACCACATTATTATTGTAATCCACACCGGGGACAGGTTCTTCGGCGAGTGCTCCGGGATGTTTTCTTGTGCTACTGTTTCGCCGGAGATAGGCGGCGGCTACGGCAGCGCCGTCGCCGGAGAACCCCCTTCATGACAAAACTTTCATGTTCTTCAATTCAATCAAATTCCCAAACAACCAAAAAAATCGATGAAAACGAAGAATGAAAGGGGGCAGAATCTCCCAATTAGGGTTCATATCACACCTCGAACAAACCCAAACGCATTAATCACAACCCTAAAAAACACATATAATCAACTACCAAAATCATCGTCAATTCATCTTCCACAAACAACAACCATCAACCAAAATGAACAGATTATCGTTCTAATCAACAGATCGTTTGCAATCTTCATCGATCACGAAACCCTAGATCTCATCATCGTTGTTTCGGAGAATTGATCGGCGATGCGCGGTGACGGAGCACCACCACCACCGCCGGTGACCGTCGGATCTCGATTGGCCACCGGAGTTAAATACAGAGGCGTGAGAAAACGTCCATGGGGGAAATTCGTTGCAGAAATCAGAGATCCGTTGAAGAAAGCTAGGGTTTGGCTCGGCACCTTCGCGTCACCGGAGGATGCTGCTCGTGCTTACGACGCGCCGTCGCCGTTGATGTTGCTACCGGTAGTCATATTGGGTGTGTTGTAGGTGGTGGTGGGTGCTCAAATAAGAAGAATATTATATGGGTGGTCCCATAAAGTTTTTTTTTTATTTTTATTCTTAAGGGTAATTTCGTCATTCCACAAAGACTTAACTGAAAAATCTAACGGAGTTAGTCATTTGGATTCAAACGGGGACAAAAATGAAACATTAGGGCACAAATCGAGACTTTGAAACTGCAGGGACGCAAACGGTTAAAATGAGAAAACGTCAGGAACGCAAATGGTAATTTACTCTAAAGTATAAATTGAATTGCCTTTTTATATTTGTACCTTTTTTGTAATTTGTCTATTGTTAGGTCTTTTGTATGTAAATTCAATTCTTATTTATAGACTCCTCTACTAATTGGTAGAGCATTCATGATTCATTTATTCACAAGTTGCACCAAACACATAAATGCTTATACCTACTACTACTAATTTAATTCTAATATTAACATAGTATAATGCCATTGAACAATAACATGCAAAAATCATAATTTAATAAATTAATCATCTGAACAACAATCTTTGTTGCCTAAAATGTCCAAATCTAAGGAAAAATCATGTGAGAAAATGTGCATAAAATGTTGCATATCATGTAATCATATCATATGCTCTTGGAATGATCCTCCAGATATAACACTGTTACATTATGTTCCCAAGTTTAATTAACAAGAGAAAAGAAATGAAACACTTTTTTTTCTTTCTTTTCATTTCTCTTGTTTTTCTTCTTACCTTTCTTTTATCTTCTCTCCTTTCTTTTATCTTCTCTCAATTTCCTTATAATTTGAATGGATTGATTTTAGGCTTCATTTTCCTTCCATTTTGTAAGGTTTAATTAGAAACGCTGATGCAACCAAAGTAACCTAAGAGCTTACAGCATGCATGCACTGATGTACGTGGTAGAAGTTAGTTCGAAAGTTTTATACTCTTCATGGAAAATATTTTAATTGTAAAATTTTCTGAAGCCAAATACCAAATCTTCCAAAGCCAAAGATGAAGTCTTTCGAAGCTTTAAATACAAAGTCTTTCAAAGCCAATGAAGTGAAGATTGATTTCTTCTGAAGCCAGAGAAGACATGCTTTCTCTGCTCAACTTTTGCATAAAGCTGACCAACTTTCCGCTGCAAGTCTGAAGACTCACCAACTTATGTTAGTTGGTGAAAAGGTCCATGCTTTTACAACTATAGATTAAGGTTTAGATTCTGTAACTTTCTACTTTGTACCTTTTATCCTTTTTGTAATATATTAGGATTTAAGCTATGACATATCATGGTCTCTAGCCAAAAGACAATCAACCTTTTGACTCTACATTGATCTTGTTGTCTAGATCAATATTTCCAGCTGACTTTTAAAGTTTAGCCGGCTATAGGATGTAGTATAAAGCATCTTTGGTTTTTATATCTCTTTTTATGCTTTGTAACATTTGTAATAGAACTAGAGTGCAATAGACAACATTCTTGAAAACCATACTTATCTTGTTCTTGTTCTTTTATTCTGTCTTATTACTCGTGTTCTTAGTATCTTATATATATAAACCCCGTTCTATATTTGATCTGCTAAGTGTTCTAAATAATATTCTTGTTATGAGACTGATTATATAAACCACCCTTAACTGGTTCTACAATTGGTATTAGAGCATTTCAGGCTTTTGATTGTAAGATCTCACCATCTTAAATCCTCTCAGTTTCACAAATCACTTAACATCTCAATTTGCAGCTTCTAAGTCTAATATGGAGACCGGTACCATGGTAATGTCCCTACTGATCACTCCTGAGGATTTTGACACTTGGTGTCTAAGAATGGAAGGCTTCATTAAGTCTTAAGACAACAAAATATGGGAGTCTGTGACCTCAGGACCTTACATTCCATGCATCTCTTCAGCTGTTGCTGGAGGTTGCATTATTCCAAAGAAAGTTGCTGACTACTCTAAGAATGGAAGAGAATAGATATAGATCAGAAAGCCATGAACGCCCTCCAAACTATTCTTCCAAATGCCATCTACAAAGGCTTCAAGAAGTGCAAAACTGCCAAGCAACTATGGGATGCACTAAAGCTGACGTATAAGGGGTCTAGTGAAGCTAAAGAGAACAAGAAAGACCTCTTGAAGTAGCAGTTTGAGATATCACCTTCAAAATAGGTGAAACCATGACTCAACAATACTTCAAGTATATGGAGATTGTTGATACTCTAATGGATTATAGTAAAACTACAAAATAGGGATATTGTAAGGAGTTCATGTCCTCTCTTCTAAGACAATGGACGCACTATCGTGTGGTCATCAAGAGGACTGAAAACCTCAAGACCCTTACTCTCAATAAGTTGTATGGCATACTCAGCGGATATCAGATGGAGATGAACATGCAAAACCCATCTGGTAACTCCAATAATCAATAGAGTTTTGCCCTTCATGTGGTTAAAAGGGATTATAGAGAATTACAACATCATCTCATCTCTTACCCTGACAACTCATAAAAGGGCCCTTTCATCATCTTCCAGAGACACAAAGGGAGAGCTACATCTAAGAAAGCTCATTCCAAGAGACAAGCTCATCAAAAGCCTTTGGGTCTGTTGATGAAAGCATAGGTAACTTTCTCTTCACTCTTGAAGATTTGGACTGTATCCATCCAGATGACTTAGAGTACATGGAAATAGTTTAATAGATGGATATTCTCAATCATAGAGCCAAGAAATTCTATAAGAGAACAGGGAGAAAGTTTCCTTGCAATGTATCCAGTGAAAACTTTAGGCTAGACAAAAGCAAAGTGAAATGCTACAACTGTAACCAGATGGGACAATTTGCTATGGAGTGCAAGGTACAAAGGACTAATGGTGGCCAAGCACGACCCATGCCAAACTACACTGAGGGAGCTCCATACACTTAGAAGGCCAAGATACAAGTTACAGTTGTTGTTAAAGAAAGAGGTTTTGATTGGAGTTTCCAGGTTGAAGATGTATCTTCAAACCAAGCACTAAAGGTAGATCATGAAGAAGCCAAGGTATTGAAGCAGCATTGTACCCAAGAATGCATTGCAATAGTAAACAAATATAAGTCCTATAACTTAGAAATGAGATCTAAACTTGAGTCCTTAAACATCTTAAAAGCTTATTTCAAAAAAGCTGAAATGATTATAAACTCAAAATTGAATATTTAAAGAAAACCATTTTAACTCTTAAGCATGAACATACCAACCACATGACTCAATTAAAGATCTCATCACTAAGTTAACAGAGTTCCAGGCTAAGCTTGTGATCAGTAAAGCCAAGGCAGAAAAATGTATTCTTGAAGAAGAGACCTTCAAGAACATAGTATCCTCATCCCTACAGGCAAAAGTATGTTATCAGAAAAGCAATGAGTGGGATCTACTGAGATAGCTCCTCCACACACTATTATCCGTAAGATCTCCTAGGTGTGAAACTTACCAAAATGAGCTTCCTTTCATAGACCCCATTGAAGAAGAAGATGAAAAGAAGATAATGAAGGATAGATTGGAGATGAGTGGAGAAGATCATCCTAACAAGGGTCACTATTCTCCTGAGGAGAGGACTAAATCAAAGGTGACAAAGTCTAACAAGAAGAAATTGATCAGAGCAGCCAAAAGAAGATCTAAGAAGGCTCAAGGGATCATAACCACCTTCATCTTCTAGCAGAAACAAGTCTTTATCTCTGCAGGGTTTGAAGTGGTGAAGACTGAGTACTCAACTTTTAACTATAGTACCAAGAGTTCAAGTTCTTGTCCAACTCATCCCTGTGAAGGAATGAAGGCTGATCAGCTATGTACCACTACTACATAACCTGAACCATCCACCTCCAAGAGTAAGCCTCACCCTAGGAAGCTTGCTGCAACATCTGAGAAGATGAAGATAGAAATGGAAAGTGATCAAGCTCAGCCTTCTATTCATAAGAAGTTTCTCAAAAGAAAGCTAGTTGATTGTATTATGTGTGGCTGTACTTCTCGTCTTGCCAAGGATTGTATCTACAATCCTAAAAGTATTATCCACATAACCAAAAAGAAGACCTCTGAGAAGAACAAGAAGAAGAAAGCTTTGGAAGGAAAATAGATTCCTTTCAGAAGCTTAAAAATAGAAATGAAGAAAAGTGAAAAGTTGCCTTTGGAAGATAAGTTGGTCTCGGAAGAAAGGAATGCCTCCAAAGCCTTGAAGCTTGCTGTAGTGAAAGCAAGATTTTTCAAAGGGTCGGTCTCTAAAACATCCAAAGTTGTCAAAACTTCTAAAGTATTGTAGGTCAACTCTAATCTTCCAAAGATAGTATGGGTATAAAGGAAGAGCATGTGACTGTAAGTTCTTCATAAAAACAGCAAATGATCTCTAAAGTCTTAACATATGTTCAGTTACTGTTGCCTTGTCTTTAGTACATTTTAAAAAGCCCAAGAGCAATGAGGCTTGGGTTTCCAAATGTAACTTTCTTCTTATATGCAGGAACAACTAAAGACCAAAAGGAATGTATGGATCATTGATAATAGTTGTTTCAAGCACATGACAGGCAATGGCTCTTTGCTTTAAAACTTTGAGAAATTAGTGGAGGGCCAATTTCTTTTGGAGGAGATGTGGAGGTTACATTACTGGAAGGGGCAGGGTCACAAATAGTAAGCTTAACATTAAAAAGGTAAACTTTGTTAAGTAGCTTGGGTACAATTTACTGAGTGTATCCAAAATTTGTGATCATAGACACAACATGCTCTTCACTAAGCATGAGACACTATCTTAGTATCTCTGTCAGCATGGCTACGAAATGGGTACTATAGATTGTTAAGACCGTGTACGGATGGAGTACTAACTGATTCTTCTTATACTAGATCAAATAGTGCGGAATCCTATTTGATTGGCGATCCAATAAGGGAAAACGTTAACAAGATCAAACCTAACGATTAGAAAACGTTAAGAACGAACTAGGAATGATCTGAAACGTTTTGTGAAATTGGAAGGGACGAACAGGGCGCTCTGGGTTGACTAGGGTTGCAAATATTCGAAGTGTCTCTTTTTCCACGAATTAAGTGGTATTTATAGGTTACAGCACTCATTCGTACGACTGAGCCAAGCGACTGGCTCAGTCGTGCGACTGAGTCATATGATTGGTTCATTCGGACGAATGAGTCAGTCTTATGACTCAATCGTACGATTGACTCAATCACCTGGTTCAGTCGTGCGATTGGCCCATTCGCATGGTCCAGTTGTGCGACTGAATTAGTATACTTAGTTAAACATATTCTTGAACCTTCAATGGTTCAGAACTATGTCTAACAGCTGTAAACCTATATAACATTGTCATGCATGCGTGTAACAATAAATAATATAATAGATATAACATTAAACACCCAACAAACATATATAGAAGAGTTTTTCATTATATTGATTAAACATTACATATGTGTTACAAGAAGAAGTTCTATTACATTTAAGCTCACTAGACTAGAACTGGGAACATGTGTACCAACAAACTCCCCCTTGGACCTAGTTCTATCTAGACTTTGACTTCTTTCTTGAACTCTTCAAATCTCTTAACCCTTTCTTCTCGTGAAACTCCAGCATGAATATCAAGTGCGAAGTATAAACGTATGACGTGTTGAAACTGGAGTGCTTGCACAATATCCTGAGCGTCAAAAAATAGTGGCCACTTGTACAAGATGTAGACATCTAAAGAAGACAAGTTGGTTAGCCACATAGGGTCGTATACCCTAATCGTCTCTATCATCCCTTTTTATCCAAAACTATGACGGCCTCACCAGTGCGCCAGTCATAATACCACCATTTAAAATGGGGTGCAAAATCTTGTGGTATTTCCCTCAGTGGAATACGTGACATTGTGCGCGGAGGGTCCCATCTCAAAATCACTTTGGCCTTCCGGAGGTGGGGTCAACCTCGGTCTTATGAATCAACCTTTTGGGCTGTTAAGATTTAAAATTGACCCACCTCGTAAGATACTCCTTCTTCAGAGCCTTCTCGAACCATCCAGATATCTTCCCGCGGACAGCATATTGGAGGCTCAAGTTCGCTAAATGATTTAGCTCAAAACCAGGGAGAGTTTTCTGATCGTGTGGGAATCTAAAATACTCTATTCCCTTCTCTCTCTTCACGGCATATACTTCGAGATCCTCAAAGTATGCCCAGCTGATGATCTTGCCTGACACCTTCTGATGTTTCTTGACCTTGTAGAGCTTGGTGTAGGCGTTTGTTTTTGTAGGCGCTCTTTACTTTTTCATTTCCTCCTGGCAGGCTGCCCACTCAGCCTTTTTAGATGCAAGATTAGCAGCATCTGCCTGAGGATCCTCTGCCGTAGCCTCTTTAGCAGCAGTCATTGTCTCAACCTTATTGAATGTACTGCTGTCAAATGCATCTCCCAGATCTGGCAGCACTTCGCCTTCGGTGTTAGTGTACTGGGGATAATGATCAGCAGTCACATCCTCTATCTCCACCTCGTCGACATCCTGTAGTTCTTCATTACTGACTACGTCGACCTCAGGCGCATCCTTTACCAGCTCATCAGGGTTTAGACTGAATAGTTCAGCAATCTGCTCATCAGTTAGATCATGTATGATCTCACCCTCTTCAGGTGTGTAACTAACAGAGCAATGTACTATTCCTTGCAAATCGAGAATCATTGTCAATTGAGTCTCGATTTGTCGAAGGGGTACCATATCATGCTCGTCAGCCTGCTTGGATGAACCTGTATAACAATTTACCAAACACAGTGCAGGTTAGTATACATTAAGCACATAACCAATATCAATTTAACTTTTCATTCATTTACTTTAAGCACATATTAAATACATGATTACAAGGACAAAAGTTTAATGATAAATAAACATCTAATCCTGAACTTTGCCTTGAACATCGTTGGATCTTCGGGAGACGGGGAGGTAGGTGGGGCAGCAGATGATGCTCCCTGGTCTTGTCTTTTCTTGGTTCATTGCTCATGACCAGAAGCAGAGGTAGATGTATCTGCATCCCCTTCATCATCATCATCTTCCTTTTCTTGATCCTTGCTATCACCCCCTCACCATCATCAACACTATTCTCTTCTTCATCATCTTCCTCATCATCTTCCTCATCATCATCATCTTCATCATCACCATCATCACCGTCTCCCTCTCTTATCTTAACAGGATCAGCTTGAGACCCCTTCAGATTGAGCATAATCTTCTTATTTGCAGACTCCAACTCCTCTATCTTTTGAGTCGACGGGACATTCCGTTCCTGGAGTTGGGCAATCTGAGTTGCTTGAGAAGCATTTTGCTCCTCAAGCTGAAGCAGCCTTGATGTCTTTTCTTCATCAGCAGCTAGCAGCTTTAGCACCATCCTGTTGAGTGTTGCTAGCTGTTCCTCCACTCTAATGGGAGGGAGGGGTGAACCTGTAGTAGCGGATGACGGGCCAGCTCGGTGGCTAGTGGTGGTGGCTGTGGTGGTGGTGAATATTGGAGGTGGAATGTGAGTGAGTGGTGGAGTGGGATGTACTGTAGTAGTAGGTTGGGTGGAGGTGACAGGTGGTGGAATGGGTGTAGTGGTGGTTGTGGTAGCTTGGGTGGTTTGAGTGGTTTGGGTGGTTTGGGTAGTGGTGGTGGAAGTGGTGGAAGTAAGCAGAGTAAGCCTTCGGCGTTTAGGCTTCTTCCCGTGGGGACGAGCCATAGTCTTTTTCCTCTTTCCTTTAGATGCAGAGGCTCCCCCTTGGCTACTGATCGGATCAGGGGCATATGAGGGATCTGATGCCGCTGCAGCATCCCCGGACTCCACTGTGCATCCACCTACTGCCCTCAAGCCTCTTTCTGTGGCAATAACTTTGCTGCCAACAGTCCTCGTTAGAGGCTCTTCATCACTTTCTTCCTCCTCATCGATCTGAAATCCCAAATGGAAGCCAGCTCTCTCAGTTCCTCCTTGGGTGGATGATGGAGATGTCACCTCGGTGGTCGTAGGCCTAGAATGTGTTAGGCCAGTATCTCCATCACCACTATCATTGTTATCTGAGTTATCATTAGGAATAGCGATAGGCTCAGAATCAGAATCACTCTCATCGTGGTGCCACTTCCTCTTCGAAGGCGCCACATAGTCTTCCCTGGCCAGAGGCCCAAACAATCTCCTTACCGGGGGTTTCACCTGCTTCCCCCGGTAGACTTTCATCCTTCCTAGAGTCATATCATCCATAATCTCTAATACAACTGCATCGTCTTGGGCTTTTGGCAGCTGTGGAAGTTTCTGGTCAATCATCATTTGAAGAAATCGAGGGTACATACAGAATCCCTCTTTTCCTTTGGCTTCAATATTTTCCACCATATACGTGAAAATCATCCTCGAGAAACCAAAAGGGTGGTTCAGCACCAGAGCAACGTATGCGTTTTGCATCTGGTCTGAGAGCTCGTCAAAGCCACCCTTTCTGGATGCTATGCATCGTAGAAGTATGTGCACCAAATATTTAAACTGGGGGCACAAGTTGCTCTTGTTGAGCATGCTCATGTTGATATCCCTAGAATATTTGGCCCTCAGGAAGCAGCCACGGACGGTCAGGGGATGTAGTCGTATTGGGCTGTCTGCATCATCCCCAAACTCAAGGACCGTCCGTATGTCCTCCTCAGAAATCTGAATGGGCTCCCCAAAGATAGAGCTCCGGATGGAATAGGGATCAGTCGACCTATCCACCACTGCGTTCTCCCAGAACGCCTTCTGAACTCGAGAGATAGGGAGTGCATGGAGCTGAGATAGCTCGATATATCCTCGATCGTCGTAGAAAGCTGATGATCCCTGTGAAATCTCCCGCATTGCTTGAAGTCAGATCGAGATAAGCACAGATGTTGTGCTTAGAGCTCATTGGCCATCTGCTCGCCATCTGTGACACACAACAGGTAAACGTTAGAACATGTGGAAGATAGCTAGTTTCAGTCAATGATCTTTAACCATTTGACTTAATCGTGCGACTGAACAAACGACTGAGTTTCAGTCGTACGATTGAACTGTGCGACTGAGATTTAGTTAAACGATTGAGTTCATGCGTATGACTGAGTCATGTGATTGGACTCAGTCGCATGTCTTCTCAATCGTGTATCTCAATCGTGCGTCTGAACTCATTCGCAAGGTTCAGTCGTACGATTGAGTCATTCGTCCATCTCAGTCGTACGATTGAGACAATCGGATAGCTCAGTCGTACGATTGAAGTTCATCAGCATGTCCAGTCGTTCATTCGACTGTTTGTCCATTCAAATTCTTGTTTTGAGCAAAACTAAGTGTTAAACATCAAACTTATGCTCATTACACTCAGAACCAACCGACTAAGCATCTTTTACCATTAATTTGATCTGTAAGCTCAGTTTAAATGGTTTATTGATCGGTTTAAGGTTCGGTACTGTTAGGTCATAATTTTTACCCATTTGGATGATTTGACACGGTTTGTTCGATGATGTCTCTTGTGCAGTACCTGTATGATCGAAAGTAAACGTCAGAGCACACGAATATATGGTAAAAGTGAGTCAAACAAAATTTTGGCAGCAATTCTCTAGGTCGTGCGAATTGGAGGCGATTTGGAAGATTAAGCGACTGAGGCCGATTCTACCTGTATATATACTAGGGCAAATCCAGTCGGGTGACTGAGCCAAGTCGCATAGGTCAGTCGTACGATTGAGTCTAGTCGCATGAGTGAGTTATGCGACTGAGTCTCAGTCGTACGATTCACCCAAATGTTCAGTTCTAATCGTACGATTGAGGTTCAGTCTAACGACTGTGACAGTCGGTCACCTTCAATCGTGTGCTTGGACTCATTCGCATTGTCCATTCGTACGATTTGACTCATTCGTGTGCTCCAATCGTACGACTGGACCATACTTATGATTCAGTCGTGCGACTGGGCCATACTTGTTATCTTTTGACCATTTACCATTTCAACCCTTAGTTCCATTTAACAGTAGATAAAACATTATGAGCAATTTGATCATCTTAGATATGATCATTTTAATAAAACAGTTTGATCACCTCAGATGTGATCCATTTATCCACCTGATCATCTCAGACATGACCCATTTATCCACCCGATCACCTCAGATGTGATCCATTTATCCACCCGATCACCTCAGACGTGATCCATTTATCCACCCGATCACCTCAGATGTGATCCATTTATCCAACTGATCACCTCAGACATGATCCTTTTAACAATTCAAAAACAAGTTATAATAGATTAAACGTTTAGTTCAATTTGTGACATTTCTGCAATGAATAGTATAGCATAGTCCGACACTGACACCCATAACAACTAAAGTAAAGTACTAAACTAAGTATAAAAATGAAAATATTTTTGTGATTTTTGTTAGGTCAGGTTAGTGTAGCCTATTAACATTGACATCATATCAAGGACAGACTCATATGGAATTAGACAGGCATAAACACCATTACTTGGATTCTTTTATCTGTATTTAACTTTAAACCCTTGCATGAATTACATATCACAGTTATTCACTTATCTAAGATTTGTAAAATCTAACTGGGAATCATGCTTGACATGATAAGTAACACCCATTGATTTTGAGCATCAGGCAATGCATCCACGACGATTGTCAGTATACTTGTCCATTTAAATCCATACACAGACTTTTGACACGCATCAGTGATTAATTAGATGAATTAGGTCAACAAGTATTTGTGTGTTCCACAGGTATATGGTAATCAATCTTCCTTAGGAGATTTTTCAGCAGTCTGGGGACTTAGAAGATCTAGTTCTAAGAATTTTCAAAGAGATGCTAAGCCTCAGGTCAGTGCCATCGCACGGCAGAGAGGTGTAAACAGCAATGAATTCTTAGAACGGATAGGTTATGCTAAACCTCAGGTCAGTGCCATCGCACAGCAGAGAGGCGCAATACCTATCTTCTTCTTAGAGCATTATATTAGAATGTACATTGTTTTAGTGACATTTGTCATCTTTTGCTCTGTTTTTCAGGTCTTTGCTCACATTTGTGGCATTTGCTTGCTCCTCATCCCTTATTGGAAATTGATTGATTGTGCAGACTAGGGATACCATGACAACCCACAACTTGTTGAATTATTTAAGTTTAAGCCAAATCACTGATGAGGTCTACTTATCTATTGTGTTGAATCTACCGACACATCGTACAATGCACTGACACCACCCTAGATCTACTTTCTCCGGGTAGTTACAGTACCAACCAAACGTACTATCATATTCCCAATATGTTAGACCTAGACTTCTCTGATTTGTAATTTTCTGTGATTTATTTAACCTTGCAAAACATAAAATCCTTTTGGTGTTCCAAGTAACGCGACACCTGTGTACTATCACTTTCCATTTTATTGGGTCACATTTCCTGTCTTTCTGTCTTTGTCTTTTAGCTTAACTGTCCTTCCCCCCCCTTTTTTTAAGTAAATAATTACTGAACATAACTAATCTCCCCCTAAAATACTAAAACAGAAAATCTTTTTGTGTTTTTGGATTTTAATCGACAAGGAAATTAAAGGAAATAAAACTAGAAATTAAACATGTGTCGGACTACGCTTCTGTTTCTTCTGAGATAACGTCACTTTCCCTTTTAACACCGTTGACCTCCAACAGATATAAAAACCGGGTTTATCAAAAGCTTTTGTCTAGAGGTCAGCGCGTTGAAAATCGGTATTAATTTTTATCACATCGATTAACTTCTTTTCAAAACAGTCACGTATAAAGTGATATTTGATGCCGATGTGATTGGTCTTAGGATGTTGGACCGGATTTTTAGTTACTGCAATTGCAGCAGAATTATCAACGAATATAGGAGTAGAAGAGAAATGCAAACCGTAGTCCCGCATTTGCTGTTGTATCCATATGATTTGAGAACAGCAGCTGGTGGCGGCAACATATTCGGCTTCACAGGTAGATAGAGCAGCTGATGTCTGCTTCTTACACTGCTAAGTCACCAATCTCCTCCCGAAAAATTAACATCCTGCTGACGTAGACTTGTAATTCATTTTGCAGCCTCCATAATCCGAATCACTATACGCCGTTAGCTCAAAGTCATCATCATGAGGATACCACAACCCTAGTGTTGGAGTACCCTTCAGATAACATAAAATCCCCTTAACCCCTATCAAGTGATTCACTTTTGGCTTCGCTTGATATCTGGAACATAAACATGTTGCATACATGATATCTGGACGCGAGGCAGTGAGGTACATAAGAGATCCGATCATCCCACGATACATAGTGGCATCCACCAAATCCCCATTCTCATCAGGAGCCACATCATGATTTGTGGCAAGAGGGGTACCGGCAACAGTAACATTTTCCATATCAAACCGACTCAGAATGTCTCCGACATACTTAGTTTGATGCAAGAAAATACCGGTTGAGGTTTGATCCACCTGTAATCCTAGGAAGAACTTCATTTCTCCCATGGCACTCATCTCAAACTCTGCCTTCATCACAGATTCGAATTCTTTGCACAACTCTTCGTTTCTGGAACCGAAGATGATGTCATCCACATAGATCTTCACCATAAGCAAATCACCATCGTTTTCTTTAATGAACAACGTACAGTCAATCACACCCCTGCGAAGTCCGTGTTTCAACAGATGGGTGGAGAGCTTTTCATACCAAGCTCGAGGAGCCTGATGTAGCCCGTACAGAGCCTTGTCTAACTTGTAGACTCTGTCCTGCTGATAGGGATCCTTGAATCCCTCGGGTTGACTGACGTATACCTCCTCACGGATTTTCCCATGAAGGAATGCACTCTTCACATCCAACTGATAAACTTTGATCTTAATATACGATGCATAGGTAAGAAATATCCGAATTGCTTCCATTCGTGCCACCGGTGCAAACACTTCATTGTAGTCGACTCCCTCGACTTGTCTGAATCCCTAAACAACCAACCGTGCCTTGTTTCTGATAACATCACCTTGGTCATCCTTCTTGCATTTTAGTACCCATTTGGTACCAATCACTTTTACTCATTTTGGCCTGTCAACGAGTGTCCATACTCCAAGTTTCTTGAACTGAAGAAGCTCTTCTTGCATCGCATTGACCCAGGCTTCATCTTTGAGGGCGTCACTGACGTACTTAGGCTCGACTTGTGAAACAAAACATGAGAAACCCTGTCATTGACATATCCCTTTTCCATGATTGCAGCATAATCAGCCGAGTACAGCTGATTTCGTGTCTGCACACCGGATTGAATATCCCCAATGATAGACGAGGGGAGATGATTCACACTGATCCTAGTCACTGGTGTTGTTGGAATAACAACTTCAGAATCCAAGTTTGTGACTACTGGTTCAGTATCCGGATTTCCCGATGCTGGTTCGGCAGCTGACGAGCTAACATCTTGATTTACATTTTGCTCACTGTCTGGTTCAGCTGCTTCTTCATCATCTGATGAATCATCACTCTCATCCTGAGCATGAGCTGAGGAACCTGAAGCACCATCTGCAGGTGTTGTGTTGCTTGAATCCAGATTTGGTGTATTTAGATCATCGTACATCATCTGAGTAGCAATCACATCATCCGAATCAAGCTGAGGAAGATTAAAGGATTTGAAAAAGCCATCGTAATCGAAGAATGACGATGGACCTTTTCCAGCAGGGGGTGGTGTATCTTTTCACATCTACGTTGCACCACACTTCAACCTGACCTGTCGAGTTATTGTAAACTCGTTTGTCTGGTATGCTGTATCCTAGAAAAATCCCTTGATCAGCTTTTTCATTAAACTTGCCTTCCTGAGACTTCTTCAACAAGGTACATGGAGCTCCAAATGGTTCCAGATACTCCAAATTAGGTTTTCGCTTCTGAAGTAACTCATAGCAAGTCTTGCCATGCCTTTTGACTACTGATACAGGTTAAGTGTGTAGCAAGCATTTACAACTGCTTCATTCCAGAACTATACTGGAAAATTAGAATCTGCCAACATTGTCCTTGCAATCTCGATCAAGCTTCAATTCTTTCTTCTGCAACTCTATTCATCTGTGGTGTGTATGCTGAGGTGAACTGATGAACAATTCCCTTCTCCTTGCAGAAAGCATCCATCCACTGATTCTTGAACTTTGTGCCATTGTCTGAACGAATCTTCCTAACCTTTAGGTTGTAGAGTGACTCCAGCATCGTGACTAGCACCTTGAATGATTCAAATGTTTCTGACTTAGCTTTCAGAAACATCACCCAAGTAAAGCGTGAGTAGTCATCTGTGACTACAAAGCAGTACCAGTCTCCTGCTATACTTTTCGTGCTTACAGAACCGAATAGATCCATGTGCAGTAGCTCCAGGGGCATCTCTATAGAATTGACATGCTTGGTCTTGTGAGATTTCCTGGTCTGCTTTCCCTTCTTGCATGAGACACAAAAATCAGGAAGTTTGAAGTTCTTGACAGTAACTCCTTCAACTAAGTTGTTATGAATCAGATGATTCATCTTCCTGTGATTAATGTGTCCCATTCTTCTGTGCCACGAGATGATTCCTTCTTTGTTGTTTTGGATAAGAAACACTGAACTGTAGACTCAGAGGTAGAAGCATTAGACATATCCAATACATATAAATCATTGTACCTGGATGCTGACATTAAGACCTGCTCCTCTGGAGTCTCCATCTCTTTCTTCAGTATGTAATACTTGTGATTGTCAAACATCACTTTGAAGCCCTTGTCACATATCTGAGACACTGAAAGCAGATTGTTTTCTAATTGTTGTACAAAATTTACTTTGTTGAATCTTACCTTTGCATTACTTACTTCTCCTTGAGCGGTAATGTATCCTCCTTTGTTACCAGCAAAGGAAACGTGTCCCCCTTTAATTTGTTTGACATTAAAAGGAGAGACTTATTTCCTGTCATATGCCTGGAAGCTCCGCTATCTACAATTCATGTATTGGTAGTAGCACTGTAGCGGAAAACCTGCACATAATTTAAAACAATTAGTTAAGGAGGGGGACCCAAGCCTTAACTAGCTAGGGTTTCCCAAGGCATCACACATTATGAACTCTACCCACCGTCCTTTGTCAGTTGGTGGGACCTCAACCTTCAGTTTGTCACTGCTATCAGACACATCAGACATTTTAGCTTTCTACATACCATCTTTATGAAAAGATTGTTTGTGATATACAGTGGATTGATTAACAGTTTGAACCTTTGTTTTAGTTTCCAAAACTGGTTTCACCTCAGGCATCACAGACTTGCCAATGACTTGTCTGTGTTGAATGTGGTGTTGAGGAGATGTGTAAGACCTAGCAGGTGTGTTAGACCTAACAGGGGTCTTAGATCTCTGTTTTAGGAACTGAGTAACTTCTTTGTCCAGTTCAACTTTAACCTTAGGTGTCTGATAGCGGGGACAACTAGAAGATATGTGACCCCGTTTACCGCAAGCATAACAGGATCTCCTTTTAAAGGGACTAGAAGATCTCTTGTGGGGTGGGGAGTAGACCTTAGGTATGTGCTCTTTGGTCTCAGTCTTTTGATGTTCACCTTCCTTGACAAACTTAACTTGTTTAACATTATGATTTATTTGCCTTTGAAGATGAGTGTTATCTTTCTTAACTGGTTTATTTTGAGTGGGTTTGGAGATCTTGGATTGTGTGTTAGTAGACTTAGAACCCAACCCAAAAGATCTTGAACATTCTCTTCCACCCTTTGTTCATTTCCAGTTGTGCCTGAAGTTGAGGGTTTCTGATCAACACCCGAAGACATAGTCTTAACTACTGTGTCCGGGTCAGCGACTAGAGGAGTTGTCACTACATAATCTTTAATTGGATTATTATTGATCGGACGTTGTTTGGTGTTCAAAAGAGTCTCATGTGGTGGGGGCACAACTTTATAACCCAAACCCTCCCCGTTGTTACGTTCCTTCACCAAGTTTTTCAAAATATGCGAGGAGCTCGCAAGACTATGAAGTTTTTGTTTTAAAGACTCATTTTCAACTAGTAAAACTACTTTATCCTTTTTAGTTTCTTCAATGGTCTTTAAATAGAATTTAATATCATTCTCTTGGTTGAAGGCAACAACTTCAGTCTCTTTTAATTGTTTCTTTAATGCCTCAACCTTTTCTTGTAACTGCTTTCATTCTGTTTTAAAACTTTGTTAGCCTCTGTGCACAATTTAAGTCATTTACTAAGTTATCATTATGATCTAATAACCTAGCAAATTTTAAGTCAATGTTTTCCCTAAATTTTTCACATTCAACACACGCATGTTTAGCAAACAGATCATCTTTTGATTCTACCTGTGCAGATGTGGATGTTCCGGCCATGAAAGCATTTTGAGACTGTGGTTGTGCTTCAGATTCAGCATTCAGCTCATTCTCAACGATTTGGTTAACAGCAGCTAAAGTCTCTTCCATTTCAGCAGTATCAATCTTAGCTGAGCTCTCCCCCTCACTTGCTGAGTCTTCATTCAAATCTTCAACTGATGCTATGTTGGCTTCACTGTCAGATAAGAATCGAAAAGACCAATCCTGTCCTTCATCAACTTGAGCAACCATAGCTTTGGAGTCACTGCCTGTTGGAACTGTCTTTTTCTCCTTATCTTGTTTGTTGAAAGATGAGAATGGATTCCCGTTTCCAGTCTTCTTTGGTTTTACACATTCCCTCTTGAAATGACGTTTTTCTCCATAGTTGAAGCAAGTGACTTTGGACTTGTCAAACCAAATGTAGTATCTTTGGTAGCCACTAGATTCCGTCCTGTCTTTTTCACAAACTTCTTAGCTCGTCGCACAGCACTTGCTAGAGCCCACATTATGTCCATACGTTCCAACTCGTTCTCATCTACCTGCTCGTAGTCTTCATCAGCCAGGTGGCAGTTTCCAATCTTCCCGGCCACTAAACCATCATAGGAATGAACTACCGCAGCAAGTAGATCCATGTGTTCCTTTGCAACCTCTACAGTTACTTTTCCTAAATTTTCAGTCATTAACTTCGTTGATTGGTTAACTATAGGACTTTGTAGAACCCCAGATGCACCATGTGACTCACTAGCAGATGATGAGCCTTGATCAGCTGATGTTGATGCATTTGACACAAAAGCAGTTTGCAGAGGAGCACTGGAGGCTTTGGAAGTAGAAGTAGAAGTAGGAGTAACATTGTAGAGTGATGGATCTTGAGTGTAAGCTCCTTTCTTCGTTCTATACTTGTGTCGAACCTCTTCCTCTCTCAGTTTCAGAATGAAGTCATTAATATCCAAAGTCTCCAAAACTGAGTTTTAGCGTAAAGTGGAAATAAAGGAATCCCACTTCTCTGGTAGACCCTCAGCCAAGCTTGTAACTTTATCTTCTTTAGACGTCTTAACCCCATGAGTGTGAAGTTCACTAATCAAATGGTAGAAGCGATCAATGATCTCGTCCAAGCTTTCATCCCAATAGACGAGAAATTGTAAAACTCTTTCTTCAACGCTTTAGCCTTCAGTGACTTAAGTGTTGAATTGCTATCGTATCTCTTCTCAAGAGCGTCCCATAACTTTTTGCTCTGTTTGTGCTCTGAGTATTGATGAAAGATGTCTTTTGGAATCGACTGTGTCAACATTGCATAAGCCTTCTTTTTAGTATTATAGGAAACCTTTTGTGCATCACTTAGTCCACTTAAAGTCAACGGTATCCCATCTGCACCAACGGCATGTTATATCCAGTCTCAATCGAGTTCCACAAATTGGTATCCACACCATTTAGATGAATTTCAAATCTTTGTTTCCACTGAGAAAATTCATCAATAGACAGTAGTTTAGGTGGTTTATTGTGGTTTCCAATTTCATTTTCCAGTAACAGAAGGTTCTGGATCCTAGAGTCCTTTCCGGCTGAGAAGGCAAAATTTTCGGAGTCCATTTTGTCTTAGTTTAAACTTGAAAGTGAACTGTTTGGGTGACTGGAGTGTGCGACTGAGAGGCGACTGACACAAACAGTGTGCGATTGAAATCAATCGGACGACTGGACAGGCGATTGTGACACTTGAGCGACTGAACAGACCGACTGACTCAACCAGGCGATTGAACAAGCGACTGAGTTCAATCGTACGATTGAACTGGGCGACTGGACTTCAGTCATACGATTGAGATAATCGTGCGACTGAGACTGCTGAAATCGAGGTTTTTCACAAACTTTGACCTAAAACGCAAGTTTTTACACCCTTGACGGCTGAAATTCAAAAAGATTGAATTTTCAGAACTTGCACACGTAAAAACTTGATTTTTGAGCAGAAAGAACGGATCTTTTCGCTAAAAACGTAAACTTTTTCACGAAAAAACGATTGAATCCACGAAGAATCAAGAGCCAAAGCTCTGATACCACTTGTTAGGACCATGTACGGACGGAGTACTAACTGATTCTTCGTTATACCGGATCAAATAGTGCGGAATCCTATTTGATTGGCGATCCAATCAGGGAAAACGTTAACAAGATCAAACTAACGATTTGAAAATGTTAAGAATGAACTAGGAATGATCTGAAACATTTTGTGAAGTTGGAAGGGACGAACAGGCGCTCTGGGTCGACTAGGGTTGCAAATATTCGAAGTGTCTCTTTTTCCACGAATTAAGTGGTATTTATAGGTTACAACACTCATTCGTACGACTGAGCCAAGCGACTGGCTTAGTCGTGCGACTGAGTCATACGACTGGTTCATTCGGACGAATGAGTCAGTCTTATGACTCAATCGTACGATTGAGTCAATCACCTGGTTCAGTCGTGCGATTGGCCCATTAGCATGGTCCAGTCGTGCGACTGAATCAGTATACTTAGTTAAACATATTCTTGAACCTTCAATGGTTCAGAACTATGTCTAACAGCTGTAAACCTATATAACATTGTCATGCATGCGTGTAACAATAAATAATATAATAGATATAACATTAAACACCCAACAAACATATATAAAGTTTTTCATTATATTGATTAAACATTACATATGTGTTACAAGAAGAAGTTCTATTACATTTAAGCTCACTAGACTAGAACTGGGAACATGTGTACCAACATAGATGGAACTCACTTCATCAAAGGATCATGGAATGCCTTAATGCTGGTTCAAGTGTATATACATGACTTAATGTTGGTTCAAGTGTATGTAGATGATATTATCTTTGGGTCAACTAATCCAAAGCTCTGCAAAGACTTTGAAAGCTGATAAGAGTAGATTTGAAATGATTGCCATGGGGAACTCAATTTTTTTTCTAGGAATTCAAGTGAAGCAAGCTGATAATTGTATCTTCATAAGCCAGCCAAATATGTATAAGACATACTTACAAGATTCAACATGACTGAGTGTAAGGTTGCAAAGACACCCATAGCTAGAAACCCCTCCTTTGGACCTGATCTTGAGGGGGAGTGTGCAGATGAACACCTTTATAGGGCTATGATTGGGTCTCTTATGTATCTCATAGCTAACAGACCTGATATCATATTTGCTATATGCATTTGTGTAAGATATCAAGCCAACCCTAAGATGTCACACTTGGTTGTTGTGTAACACCCGTAAATTTTTAGTAAAGAATTTAAAAGAATAAAATAGAAAGAGAAAGGAAAGAAAAACAAAAGTTACTTTTGTTTAAGGGCCAAAGTGTCAAATGGGCAAACTTTCTATTAATTCTTTGTACAAAAGGTGGTATGGCCACCCATGTTGCCTGCATTTCACTTCATTCGAACTTTTAGAGAGAGAAAGTAGCAGGAGCAGAAAACCATCGGAATTTTGAAGAAGGATCTGAGAAATTCGAAGTTTTTGGTAAGAAGTCCCGAATTCATGATGTTAGGACGATTCTAGAACCATACATGAGCATATAAATGTGACTAGTGTGTTCGGGTTGCTCTGTGTGTGTGTTTTAGGTGTATAAACGACTGAGAAGTTCAAGGAAAGGGCATCCAAAACCCGAAGACAAATTAAGGTGAGTTCTAGACCCCGTTTTACTGTTTTTAATGTTTTGGGGCTGGAAATGCATGTAAATATGTTTTTACAAAATTGTGGGTTGATACCCTATGAAATAATTGTATGTATGTTTATGTTTATGTTAGATTTATGCCTAGAATTATGTGCATATATTAGAACTAGGCATTATGATGTTTTGGACTTGAAATATGAATTAGACATATGAGTAGGATGCTAATGTGTCTGAAAATGGGACTTAGAATAAATAAGCAAAAGTTGGTAAGTCCACTAGTGGTCATACGACCAACAGTGTGGTCGTATGACCAGAATATTTTTCTAAGTGTTGAGCCCATTAGGACTCATACGACCAACAGTGGTCGTATGAATATGTGATATTTTCTAAGTATGAGGCCCATAGGACTCATACGACCAACAGTGGTCATATGATCATGTGGAAATTTTCTAAAGTATAGACTCATACGACCAACAGTGGTCGTATGATCCAAATATGTTCCTAAGTCCAGGGGTGGTACGACCATCAGTGGTCATACGACCAACAGTGTGGTCGTATGACCAGTTGATAAATCTAAGTGTTAAATGAAAGTCCAGCAGTACTCATACGGCTAATAGTGCTCATACGCCCAGAGGCTTATACGCCCAATAGTGCTAAAACGCCTAAACACTTAGAAATTTTCAGGAATTTCCAGTAAGTCCGAAGTTCGAGGTTTGACCAGGGTTGACTAGGGTTAATAAATGATGATGTCTCATGCATATAATGATGAGTATGATTAACCCTAATTGTTACCAATATTATTATTAGTATATTATTATTAACAATATTATTAAATATTGTTAAGTATGGTATGATATGATGATGCTACGTATGATGATGAATGTAAGATGAATATGTATGATGTGTGTACGTTCCTTGTGATTGTGTAGGCTTATCTTTCTGAAACTTTACGAATAACGAGAAATGAATTAATGAAGTATTATGTATCGTAAAGTGAAAGATAATGAAAGAGGAACATGATGATGAATGCATGTATTAACGAATGAACGAAAAGAAGAATGATGATGAATACATGCATTAATGAACGAACGAATTATGTCTTGCAAGCATTGAATAACGCGATTGGTCCTTCTATGTGATTGACCATGGTCATGGTACCTCTACCGCTTACCTCTAGTACCGTGGCATACGTTTTGTTGTTCATATGTTGACTTCGGCCCGTAGCTAATAACGTTCGGGTGTAGCCTATGGTATTGGTACAATTCACCTTTCAATGCGTGCAAGTAAGTATGAACGGAAAAAGGAACATGATGACGAATGCATATATTAACGAATGAACGAAATGAAGAATGATGATGAATACATGCATTAATGAACGAACGAATTATGTCTTGCAAGCATTGAATAACGCGATTGGTCCTTCTATGTGATTGACCGTGGTCATGGTACCTCTACCGCTTACCTCTAGTACCGTGGCATACGTTTTGTTGTTCATATGTTGACTTCGGCCCGGTAGCTAATAACGTTCGGGGTGTAGCCTATGGTATTGGTACAATTCACCTTTCTATGCGTGCAAGTAAGTATGAACGGGATTCTTGCCATTCGACCACAGTAATCATAGCCGAGTGCTATGAAGTGGGTAAAGCCTGACAGAATCCATACGAGAAGTTAAAGACAATGATGAATAACGAATGATGAAGATAATAATAATTATTATCTATGTGTACGTATGATGTATGAACGCATGAACGAAAGGATACTTTTAAATAAGTAAAGTATGTTTTATTACAAAACTAGAACTCGCTCAGCAACGCTGACTTTTATGTATTTTCCAGTTGGCAGGTAGTGTTGCTGAGGATGGCACGAGGCGGCTACTCAGCTCTTTTGGGATGGCATTCTTTTGTTAATGTTTTTGTATTGTAATGCAAACAAACGATATTTTGTAACGGGTGTTGTATTACTCTGCAAAAGCATTTATAATAAATTTAAAGTTTCTGCTGCATGGTTTTATTAAACTGTATTAATGTATGTTTTACGGGTAATGACGACCAACTGTGAGGTGCCCGGGAACGGGGCCTTACAAGTTGGTATCAGAGCCAAAGTTTAAGTGAAATGGGTAAAATTTTTAGAATAAAGCTAAGACTTAAACTGAGAATGGGACAGGGAGAATGAGAATGCCATCTGAGTAGCTGCGTGCCATCAGGTATTTTCTTGAAAGTTAACCAGTGTTACGTGCGCATGTTATGTGTTTATGTGTACTGTTAGACTTAGATACTAATGTAGTCAGGACAGGTAATGCTCGGGGTGTGAAGAGTAGAGTAAGTGCTAATCACAACTGGCCACTGTAATTAGGGACTTACTATACTTGACATAAACTGAGCTATTTCCTTGAATGACCGTGTTGGTGTTTAAATCTTTCAGTGTGAAAGAGGACTGTACCATAGAATTAGAAGGTCATAGGTTTGCTGCTAGATTACATGTGATGCCCCTAGGTGGACTTGATGTAGTACTAGGGATGGATTGGTTGGCAACCTATGAAGCGAATATCGTATGTCGAAAGAAGATGATTAGATTGACGGCATTTGACGGGAGTCTGGTGACAATATACGGTGATCGGGTAACGGTGATTCCGAAGGTGATTTCGATGGCGGTGGCGGGGAAGTACATGAGGCGTGGATGCAACGCCTATCTATGTTATGTGAAGGATGTGGAAACGCCAGCACCACACTATCCGACGTTCCGGTTGTGTGCGAGTTTCCAGATGTGTTCCCGGAGGACTTATCGGTATTGCCACCTGACCGTGAAATTGAATTTCAAATTGACTTAATACCCGGTGCCCAACCTGTCGCTAAGGCACCGTATCGATTAGCTCCTACGGAGATGAAGGAGTTGATGGAGCAACTACAGGAGTTGCTTGACAAGGGCTTTATTAGACCGAGTATCTCTCCTTGGGTGCTCCGGTCTTATTTGTGAAAAAGAAGGACGTAGCATGAGAATGTGTATCGACTACCGTGAATTGAACAAGTTGACCATAAAGAATCGGTATCTGTTACCGAGGATCGATGACTTGTTCGATCAGCTCTAGGGTGCCAGTTGGTTCTCGAGGATAGATCTTCGATCTGGCTACCATCAATTGAAGGTAAAGAAGCAGGACATTCCTAAAACAGCTTTCCGTACGCGTTATGGAAACTATGAGTTTCTCGTTATGTCATTTGGTCTAACTAACGCGCCAGCTGCTTTTATGGACTTGATGAACCGAGTGTGTCGGCCAATGTTAGATAAATCAGTGATTGTGTTCATCGATGATATCCTGATTTATTCGAGGAGCGAAGAAGAGCATACCGGTCACATTCGGGAAGTATTGGAGACGTTGAGAAGGGAGAAATTGTACGCCAAGTTCTCCAAGTGCGCCTTTTGGTTACGCTAGGTGCAATTTCTGGGTCACGTAGTGAATGCAGAAGGAATAATGGTGGACCCAGCAAAGGTTGAGGCGGTGATGCAATGGAAATCACCAAGGACGCCATCCGAGATTCGTAGCTTCTTGGGATTGGCAGGCTATTATAGAAGATTCATTCAAGACTTTTCAAAGATCGCCTCACCTTTGACAAAATTGACTCGTAAGGACGTAAAATTCGTGTGGGGTCGAGAGCAGGAGATGGCTTTTGAGGAGTTGAAGGCAAGACTAACACAAGCTCCTGTCTTGACTTTGCCTGAAGGAAGTGAAGACTTAGTGGTCTATTCGGATGCATCCTATTCTGGCTAGGTTGCGTATTGATGCAACGCGGAAAGGTCATAGCCTACGCATCTCGACAGCTGAAGACCCACGAAGTCAACTATCCCACGCACGATCTAGAATTAGCCGCGGTGGTTTTTGCATTGAAGATATGGCGGCACTATCTATACGGGACGAAGTGCACTATCTTCACAGACCACAAAAGCTTGAAGTACTTCTTCGAGCAGAAGGATCTAAACATGAGGCAGAGGCGGTGGTTGGAGCTGATAAAAGATTATGATTGTGAGATCCATTACCACCCGGGCAAAGCCAATGTGGTGGCTGATGCCCTTAGCCGAAAAGAAAGGCCTGAGCCGATCCGGGTGAAGGCTTATCAATTGATCATGACCTCCGACGTGATGACGCAGGTTAAGGAGTTTCAAGATGAGGCTTTGAAAGAAGATCGTCTTAACTCCGAAAGGATGAGAGGTCTAGTGACGGAGTTGGGTGAGAACACTCTAGGTGTTAAGACCCGATTTGGGCGAATGTGGATTCCTCGATACGGGGATCTACGTAGTAGAATTATGGATGAGGCCCATAAGACACGATACTCCATTCACCCCGGTGCTACCAAAATGTACCACGATATGAAGAAAGACTATTGGTGGCCGGGCATGAAACGCGACGTAGTGGAGTACGTAAGTAAGTGCTTAACTTGCTTACAAGTGAAGGCGGAACACCAGAAGCCCTACGGGAAGATCCAACCGTTGGATATACCCGAGTGGAAGTGGGAACACATCACCATGGATTTCAACACGAAGTTACCACGTACCCCTAAAGGGTATGATGCCATATGGGTGATTGTGGACCGCTTGACAAAGAGTGCCCACTTCCTACCGATCCGCGAAACGTACTCATCGGAGAGATTGGCGGATCTGTTCATCAAGGAGATTGTAGCTCGTCATGGTGTGCCGGTGTCTATTGTGTCCGATCGTGACACCCGTTTACCTCCAAGTTTTGGAAGAGATTTCATGATGCGATGGGGACGAGACTACACATTAGTACAGCATATCACCCTCAGACAGACGGTCAGTCTGAGAGGACAATCCAAACACTCGAAGACATGCTTCGGGCGTGCGTGATTGACTTTGGAGGAAGTTGGGACAATCACCTGCCGTTAGCGAATTCTCGTACAATAATAGTTATCACGCCAGCATTGGCATGCCACCTTACGAGATGCTATACGGGAGGAGGTGTAGGACGCCCGTATGTTGGGGAGACATAGGGCAGAAAGAACTGGGAGGTGTTGAGGTGATTGAAGCAACGACTGAGAAATTAGAAAAGATCAAAGCCTTCATGAAGGCGGCGAAAGATAGGCAAAAGTCGTATGCTGACAAGAGGCGGAGACCGATAGAGTTCAAGGTTGGTGACCGAGTTATGTTGAAGGTCTCACCTTGGAAAGGAATCATTAGATTCAGGAAAAGAGGTAAGCTAAGCCCGAGGTACATAGGACCTTTCCGAATTATCGCACGAGTAGGAGAGGTGGCCTATCGACTTGAATTGCCAGATGAGTTAAGTGGAATTCATCCCACATTCCATGTATCTCATCTGAGGAAGTGCTTAGCTGATGATGACATGGTTGTACCACTGGAGGATATTGAGGTGGATGAGAGGCTCAACTACGTGGAGCAACCAGTGGCAATCATTGATCGTAAAGAAAAGAGGTTGAGGAATAAAGTGGTTCCTCTTGTGCGTGTACAGTGGAAGCACAGGAAGGGATCCGAGTCTACGTGGGAGACTGAAGAAGAGATGAGACAACACTACCCACATCTGTTTGAGGAATAACAGGTTTCGGGGACGAAACCTATATAAGGGGGTGGACTTGTAACACCCGTAAATTTTTAGTAAAGAATTTAAAAGAATAAAATAGAAAGAGAAAGGAAAGAAAAACAAAAGTTACTTTTGTTTAAGGGCCAAAAGTGTCAAATGGGCAAACTTTCTATTAATTCTTTGTACAAAAGGTGGTATGGCCACCCATGTTGCCTGCATTTCACTTCATTCGAACTTTTTAGAGAGAGAAAGTAGCAGGAGCAGAAAACCATCGGAATTTTGAAGAAGGATCTGAGAAATTCGAAGTTTTTGGTAAGAAGTCCCGAATTCATGATGTTAGGACGATTCTAGAACCATACATGAGCATATAAATGTGACTAGTGTGTTCGGGTTGCTCTGTGTGTGTGTTTTAGGTGTATAAACGACTGAGAAGTTCAAGGAAAGGGCATCCAAAACCCGAAGACAAATTAAGGTGAGTTCTAGACCCCGTTTTACTGTTTTTAAATGTTTTGGGGCTGGAAATGCATGTAAATATGTTTTTACAAAATTGTGGGTTGATACCCGTATGAAATAATTGTATGTATGTTTATGTTTATGTTAGATTTATGCCTAGAATTATGTGCATATATTTAGAACTAGGCATTATGATGTTTTGGACTTGAAATATGAATTAGACATATGAGTAGGATGCTAATGTGTCTGAAAATGGGACTTAGAATAAATAAGCAAAAGTTGGTAAGTCCACTAGTGGTCATACGACCAACAGTGTGGTCGTATGACCAGAATATTTTCTAAGTGTTGAGCCTATTAGGACTCATACGACCAACAGTGGTCGTATGAATATGTGATATTTTCTAAGTATGAGGCCCATAGGACTCATACGACCAACAGTGGTCGTATGATCATGTGGAAATTTTCTAAAGTATAGACTCATACGACCAACAGTGGTCGTATGATCCAAATATGTTCCTAAGTCCAGGGGTGGTACGACCATCAGTGGTCATACGACCAACAGTGTGGTCGTATGACCAGTTGATAAATCTAAGTGTTAAATGAAAAGTCCAGCAGTACTCATACGGCTAATAGTGCTCATACGCCCAGAGGGCTTATACGCCCAATAGTGCTAAAACGCCTAAACACTTAGAAATTTTCAGGAATTTCCAGTAAGTCCGAAGTTCGAGGTTTGACCAGGGTTGACTAGGGTTAATAATGATGATGTCTCATGCATATAATGATGAGTATGATTAACCCTAATTGTTACCAATATTATTATTAGTATATTATTATTAACAATATTATTAAAATATTGTTAAGTATGGTATGATATGATGATGCTACGTATGATGATGAATGTAAGATGAATATGTATGATGTGTGTACGTTCCTTGTGATTGTGTAGGCTTATCTTTCTGAAACTTTACGAATAACGAGAAATGAATTAATGAAGTATTATGTATCGTAAAGTGAAAGATAATGAAAGAGGAACATGATGATGAATGCATGTATTAACGAATGAACGAAAAGAAGAATGATGATGAATACATGCATTAATGAACGAACGAATTATGTCTTGCAAGCATTGAATAACGCGATTGGTCCTTCTATGTGATTGACCATGGTCATGGTACCTCTACCGCTTACCTCTAGTACCGTGGCATACGTTTTGTTGTTCATATGTTGACTTCGGCCCGGTAGCTAATAACGTTCGGGGTGTAGCCTATGGTATTGGTACAATTCACCTTTCAATGCGTGCAAGTAAGTATGAACGGAAAAAGGAACATGATGACGAATGCATATATTAACGAATGAACGAAATGAAGAATGATGATGAATACATGCATTAATGAACGAACGAATTATGTCTTGCAAGCATTGAATAACGCGATTGGTCCTTCTATGTGATTGACCATGGTCATGGTACCTCTACCGCTTACCTCTAGTACCGTGGCATACGTTTTGTTGTTCATATGTTGACTTCGGCCCGGTAGCTAATAACGTTCGGGGTGTAGCCTATGGTATTGGTACAATTCATCTTTCTATGCGTGCAAGTAAGTATGAACGGGATTCTTGCCATTCGACCACAGTAATCATAGCCGAGTGCTATGAAGTGGGTAAAGCCTGACAGAATCCATACGAGAAGTTAAAGACAATGATGAATAACGAATGATGAAGATAATAATAATTATTATCTATGTGTACGTATGATGTATGAACGCATGAACGAAAGGATACTTTTAAATAAGTAAAAGTATGTTTTATTACAAAACTAGAACTCGCTCAGCAACGCTGACTTTTATGTATTTTCCAGTTGGCAGGTAGTGTTGCTGAGGATGGCACGAGGCGGCTACTCAGCTCTTTTGGGATGGCATTCTTTGTTAATGTTTTTGTATTGTAATGCAAACAAACGATATTTTGTAACGGGTGTTGTATTACTCTGCAAAAGCATTTATAATAAATTTAAAGTTTCCGCTGCATGGTTTTTATTAAACTGTATTAAATGTATGTTTTACGGGTAATGACGACCAACTGTGAGGTGCCCGGGAACGGGGCCTTACATGTTGTCAAGATGATTCTTAGATATCTTAAAGGTGCCCCTAAGCTAGGCCTTTGGTATCCAAGAATTATGACTTCAAACTGTATGCTTATACAGATAGTAACTATGGTGACTGGAGCATGGCTGCAAAGTCTACATTTGGGGGTGTCAATTCCTTGGTGGAAGGATAGTCTCATAGCAATGTAAGAAACAATCATATGTATCAGCATCAACTGCTAAAGCTGAATACATTACTGCTGCTAGCTGCTCTACTTAAGTGCTTTGGATTCAGAATCAGATGATGGACTACGGATTTAACTTTAAGGAGACTTCAATCCATATAGACAACAGTGCTATCTCTCTTACAGATAATCCTATGCAGCACTCAAGGACAAAACACATCAACGTCAGGTATCATCTGATTAGAGATAATTTAAAAAGGGATTGATAAAACTAGTCAAAGTTAACACAAATGTACAATATGCTGATCCGTTCACAAAGGCTTTTGATGAACAGAGATTTAAATATCTTGTATCAGCTATTGGGATGATTAACTTTGAGTAGATTTTCTTAAAACTTTATTCAAGACTATTTCTAAAGCATATATGTCCTAAGTTGTCTAAACTATCACATATTTAAGCCCAGTTTACTTGGAAGCCACCTTTTTCAAAAGATATTCCTTAGAATTTTGAAAATCTTAAACATATTTTCTTTCAGAAGACATTAATATTATCTTCAGAAGAATATTAATTCTTTAAATAATATAACTACTTATAAGAAATTTACATTTAGAAGAAATTTTGATATATCTTTTCGAAGCAAAAATATGCTTCTAAGTACTTATATGAATTTGAAAAACAATTTTCTTCCAAAGCAATTAAGTCTCGGAAGATTTAATCTCTTAAGAATAAAACGCCCTTGTTATAATCTCTCCGGAAACCAAATATATCTCAAAAGAGAAAATACTTAAGTATTTTTGCTTCCAAGGCAAATTTTCATAAAGCTAAGGAATATATTTCGAAGACAAAATACCTTTGGAAGATTTCTGACTTTTAAGAAAACTACCTTTTGTGCACTTTTTCAAAGGTGTGACCAACATTTTAATTTCAAAGTTTATCCTTTTGCATTAACTTAGGCTCAAATCCATTTCATATGTATACAACCAACGGTTCCCCTTCTTTCACTAACTTCTTCATTTGCAAATTCTCTAACCTAAATTCACCCAGTAACTAACCTTGTTCTTATCTTCCTTCATAACAAAGCTACCTCAAATGGCCAAACCTAACCTCAGAAACCAACCCGATTTCTATATGCACCTTCACAGGAAACATGATTAAGTTGCTCTGTTGGACTCTGAGAAAGATCTAGGTTTCTTAGAGGTTTGCCGCTTTCTTACTCTATCCAACTACTTCATCTCCCTTACCATAGATCCTACACTCTATGAGGATCAACTATTGGACTTTTGGAGAACCTGCCTAGAGGTCATCATGGACGAGGAGAAGGCACTGTCTGCCCACAGTGCAGGGAAGGACAATCTTCATCACTCCAGCCTCAATAAACACTCATCTTCAGCATGATGATGTAGGAGGTGAATTGTCCTTCCCCAAATCTATTATGAACTAGTCCTTTAGATAGATTGGCTATAAAGATGACTTCTCAGTCGGAACCTTCAGGAAAGGAAACGTCTCCTCTTAATGTAAATACCTACTCCATGTGGTCATTCATAGTTTATCTATTAAGCATGGAGGATGGGACCAGATTCCTGAAGACCTTTCCTTCATAGTCCATGGGATGGTTCAAGGGGTCAAGTTCAGGTATTAACAATTTGTATATACTAATTTACTTGCAAACTTGGACTCCTTAGAATATTGCATGTTCCCTAGATATGTCTAGCACATTCTCAACTGTGAACTGGGCTCATAGTTGAGGGGAACAAATAATGTTCTAAAATTAGGACAGATGAATCCTGGCATCTTTAAGACAATGAGAAAGCCTAATGTGGGCTTCTCAGGGGTTGAAACAACCCATGTCTCAAAAATGTTAAAGAACATTGCTCAAGGTGACAATCTAGCAGCACCAGCTAGTGTTGAACCCACACCTTCTACTTCATAACAACCCACACAGCCACAAATAACGATCACCTACCAAAGAAAATCCAATGAATGCTTACACAAGCTACTCAGCTTATGCAGGCCCCCATATGACCACCTATGTATGAGGAAGTGGACACTTCACTAGAGCTCCCACTTCCCCTGAGGAGCAAACCACTCCTATCTCATAAATGATCTATCATGAGGTTCCTTATGCTCAGACTGATAAGCTTACAACCCTAATAGCTTTAAGCCTTCACTTAGAGTCTCAAAACTCTTATGAACAACCTTTAGGGGACAGTTACTATCCCCAACCTCTTGATCTAAACCAACTAATTCCTAACATAGAATTCTATAATGATGAAGATATGGGATTCAGTGAGTACCATGAGTCTCTCCTATCCCATATCTAGCCCACATCATCCACCTACTACTGAGGTGGATCTCCTTGAACCTTGATGCGTGTGAAAAGTATATATATTTTGATAAAGGTTTTTTGCACAGATTTAGTTTTAACTGGTTATTACTAATACTAAACTACACACGAAAAAGGCAAGTGTACCTATCGTAAGGTAATATAGTGATGGTAAAAGCCGAGTATCAATCCATGGACACACCTAGCCTACTCAACAATCTTAGTGATTGACTACCAAACTTGATTTTTGTTTGAGAAAATGATGAGTTGCATTGATGTAATTAAGATTTTTAGGGTTTTAGAAATAATAATGAAAATAAAGTAAAACAAGATTGAAACTTTTAGATTTAAAACTAGGGAATAAAGGCTATCATCCTAATAAATTACACTTATGTAACTGTGAAATGGTGATGTGATTAAAGACATTGATTAAAGTATCATGTTAATGTGTATAAATGTGAGATGGTGAGATTTCTCATCTATCCGCTCTGTAGTGACTAGGACTACATCAGTTTAAGATTTACTGCTTAGGTCAAAGCCCTAGTAATGTAGGTAAATCTTTTGTGATATTTCGATATATGATTTTCTGAAAACATAACAATGTTAAAAAGAGTGTTGATCAAATTCCTTTCTAACATACAATTAATTTTAAAAAACCATAACAATTACTATAGATTTCTCAGAGTAATAAAAGGAAACCCGTAAATGATCAGCAAGTTAAGGTGATATGATTTCTAATAACCATTTCTAGTTCATTAGACATGGATTTAATATGAAAACCGGTTTTGGAAATAAAAATTGATCATATGTTTTTCAACCGTGTATGATATACACAATTACAAATCATAAGTTTATAACTTCCTGTTCAATGTAGATGCTACCCATCAAAAGTTTTCCCAAGACCACCATAATATTAACACAATATAAATCACACCATTAGTTCATTAAAAATTACATAAGTTTCATCCAATTAGGATGATGATGAGAGTTTAGCTCATAACGAGCTTGAACATAACAATAAATGACATAGAAGATAGATATGGATTTATTTGTGAAATGGAACAATCAAGCCAGTGATCCAAAATGGATGATGTTTAGACAATCCCGAGATTCTTCCAAGTGTTGTATGCACCTCCCGAGCCTTAAATGATCTTCAAGTCTTGATCCTCGAGAGAATTTTGCAGAGTAACTCTCCCACCAAAAGCTTTCCATAATGGTGAATTTAGGCTCTATTTATAGGCTTTCTAAAGTGTTTAAGCACGGCCCTATGCCTAAAAGGCACGACCCCGTGCTAGTATAATGCTTATGAAACTTGGTCGTTCGTACGTGCAGGAGATGTCAGGCACTACCCCATGACAAATGGGGCACGACCCCGTGTTTGAGGTGGGGAATGACCCCATGCTTCATGAGGCATGGCCCCGTGCTTACCTTTAGGGGACAGTACTTTTGTCCTGTCAGATGTCCGAACATGGGGGTGTGCCAAATTTAGCACGAGGGTGTGTTTCAGGCAAGACATGGGGGCGTACTTAATGAGGCATGGCCCCATGCTTGGATTCCAAAGCTCGAATTTCTTCAATTTTTATTAAATATGCTTCTTTTGTCCATCTTACCCTTTTTAATACCTGAAAACAAAATTTCATGATTTTAAGTACATAATCATCATTTTAAGGAAGATATTAAGGAATAACTGACGTCTTTTTGATAAGATTTTTATGTATAATTTAGAGCATATCAACCTGTTTATGAGATCCATATGGAAAAGGCTCTCACTTCAGTAAGTGATTAGATCATTCAGACTTCAAACATGACAACCCAACCCATTGACACTTGAACTGAACCTATCAGAGTGAAGGGGAAATCCAGTTGCCAAGAACAACATGCTGGTGATGAGGAAGAAGACTTAGGTCCAATTCTCTCATCCCCTAGTGATTCTTCTGATGATGATGATGAGGGGAATATGAGACTAAAGGTGCACAAACTGACCAAAACATGCACCTATTTAATCTTCAAAGTTAGTCACTTGAAATCTCAAGTGACTACCTTGCAAAGAAGGGTCCATGATCAGCAACTTGAGATTTCAAATATCAAGGAAAAAATAGATGGGAGACTTTAAAGAAGGACTCCACCAGGAACACAAGAACCTGAGGATGTGACAGACTTAACCCCCAACTTACCTGTGCAAGAGGGTGATGCTATCAAAAAGGGAGAGAAAGTCCAAGCAATCACAGAACCTGGGAGCTCTTTATAGAGTATGGATATTAAGGATTCACCAACCTCACTTGCAATAGTCCATACTCAGCAACCTCCTCAAGTCCATATTGATTTGGACTCACTCATACAAAGTTTCTTTGAGAAGGGTATCCCAAGGGCTATGCCTACCCCACCCAATGATGCTAAGAATGAAATACTAGGGTAGAGGTATGATGCTGATGGGAGAGCCCTGATACTACACAGATTTCAGCGGTAGCAAGAGGTCTTTAACTTTTAGACCCTGAACTATTATAAAAGTCTTCCTCTAGTCCATATGTCACTTGCCAACCCAAGTCAAAATAGGCATGCTGACAGACTGGCTGAGAGGATTCATGATAGGATTGTTGAAGAGTTCAGATATAGAAGAAGACAAAGGGTAACAGGAAATGTCATTGATCAACTAGATGTTGAGGTGGACCCTAAGATTAGCTTCGAAGGGGAAACCTTGATTAAAGGCCCAGTGATAGAAATTGCGAATCTTATCACAGGAACTACTTTAACATCTTCTACCCTCGGTGAGGCACCAGTTGGTGAAGGTACTTCACAGCCTCTCTCTGGCCAGAGTTTGATTGCTGAATCACACAATGAAGGTCAAAGATCTCTCAAACCTGAGTCACCAAGGCCTATAATGACAAAGGAAAAGAAAACAAACTCCTAAGGAGATTGAGGAGGAGGTGATAAAGAGGAAGAGAAAGCTAGGGGGAGAGAGTTCAAGTGGGTCACCAGACTTCATGGAAGCTGCAATAAAGGCTACCCCCATGCCAAATACTCAAGCTGATGAGTTGAGGGCAGCCAGGTTAAACAATTTGGGACTAGGAACTACAATATAGATGAACTCATCTCTCTTCCCTTAGAGGAACTTAATGAGCTGGCAGACATAGAGTTGTTAAAGGAGAGGAAGGAGGCAAATGATGTAGAATTGCTCCTCAAGGTTACAAAAGAAAGAAGACAGAAGAGGCTTTACAAACATGCTCCTACCCTCTCCCTAGTTCAAGAAAGCCCTGAGACAGAGGCTACGGAAACTAAACAACCTTAGTTAGACAAGGAAGTTAATACATAAAATTTGATCAACTACATGAGTGCCAAAGGTCTCTATCAGGCATCTGCACTTATTCCCCTATCATATGAGTATATTGAATTCGAGTATCTTAAGCAGCCGGAACAAAAAGTGACTGTTATTAAGCAACAAAAGGTTGTTAAGAGAAAGAAGAAAGAAGAAGCTTACAAAGTCAAGAGCCATCATCCAAAAGAGCCAAAATAAGTTACTGATAGGCAAAGGATGATGAGCTTCTTAAAGCTGTATGGATTCTCCCAAAGAAGGCTTGCTCTAATATCTCTATCCATTATGGATGAGCATATTAGGGTGATCAAGTAGAAGATTAATAAGGGAGAGCTTGTTGACTTGCATTCTCCATCAAGTCAAGCTCCTCCTTATATTAAGGTCAAGGTGAACCTCTTGAGACAACATAACCTGGATCTAGAGCTACATCTTAGCCAACTTCATCTTCTAATCCACAGTAAGGTCCTGGTCTCTTTCCTTCAAAACCTATAAGGGAAGAAGATCCAATTGAGAAACACAACAGAACAACCTAGTGCTGAAGAGCAGTCTTCTAAGTTAAAGACTTCAAAGAGGAGGAAAAGGATGGCCATGAAGATTGTTTCAAATAAGAATTCAAAGGCTTCTACCTCCACACCTCAGGATGAGTCAGAGCATCCTGAGGAAGTGCAAAAAGAGGTTGTTCAACCAACTCCAACTCAATCATAGCCTCTTGTAGCTAGAAGACCCATCCCGTCCTGGACCTTTACTGTAAATCCATACAGGTGGCATGTCATCAGAGATCAAGGAGGTCAAGATGTGCTTCATCTACTTCTCCATGATCTCTATGCCATGAGGAGGTATTATAAGAGTCTGAGGGATCCTGACCAATTGACAAAGAAGGAAATGGTCTTGATCTTAATAATGAATTCCAATATCTGAATAACCTTTTCTACTTTGGTAGCATCAGCCTAGAGGGAGTTTGTAAGGTTATATTAGAAAGGATGATGCAACCAAAGCAACCAAAGACCTTACAACATGCATGCACCGATGTACAAGGTAGAAGTTACTTTGGAAGTTTTACATCTTTCGAAGCCAAAGATGAAGTCTTCCGAAGCTTCAAAGATAAAGTCTTCCGAAGCTTCAAAGATAAAGTCTTCCGAAGCCAATGAGGTGAAGACTGATTTCATCCAAAGACAAAGAAGACATGTTTTCTCTGATCAACTTTGTATAAAGCTGACCCACTTTCCGTTACAACTCTAAAGATTCATCAATTTGTATTAGTTGGTGAAAACGTCCATGCTTTTAAAACTGTAGATTAAGGTTTAGAGTCTGTAACTTTTTATTTTGTACCTTTTATCCTTTTTATAATATATTAGGATCATAGTCACTAGTCAAAAGGCAATCCGCCTTTTGACTCTACATTGATCTTGTTGTCTATATCAGTGTTTCCAGCTGGCTTTTAAAGTATAGCATACTGTAGGATGTAGTATAAAGCATCTCTGGTTCTTGTATTTCTTTTTATGCTTTGTAACACTTGTAATAGAACTAGAGAGAAATATACAACATTCTTGAAAATCATACTTATCTTGTTCTTATTCTTTTGTTCTGTCTCATTACTTGTGTTCTTGGTATCTTATATATAAACCGGTTCCCTATTTGATCTGTTAAGTATTCTGAATACTCTCCTTGTTATGAGACTGATTGTATTAAGTACACTTAACCAGTCCTGCACATTTCTCTTCTCTTCACTTCTTAAGTGAACTACAAAACATAATATTTTTACTTTCCTTCCATTTTCTTCATTTAAAAAAACTCAGGAACACCACTTATTTTTTTCTTTCCTTCCAGTACATTCTTTTCTCTCCTTAAATGAATTCGGGAATATAGCTTTAGTAGGAGCCTTAGCACATCAGTGAAAAAAGTCAACCATGCCATAGGATAAGTTCATGTACTCATGCTTAATAAATAATAAAAAGAATTGGCCCCTGCTAGAAAGAACCTGGTGGAGCATAGTTAAGACCGCCCCCCCCCCCCCTTTTTTTCGTCGTTAGTGTTAAATTTTAGTCCGGTAGTGTAAATTTTTGGCTCGGTAGTGTAAATTTTCATATAAAACTCGAGTTCGTCCCCCCTAATAAAAATTAATTTCGCCCCCACCCCCCTCCCTTCGAAAGTGGTCAAGCTCCGCCACTGGTTATGAGTGAACAGTCAGTGGACGTATCTATGTAGTGAGTCCTTTGCATTGTTTCCTCCCTTAGGGCCCTACTATTACCACATATACCTTGTGTGCCCTAGCACAAACCTATTCGAAGAATGCTCCACTCACTAAATCAAACAAAAAATCATGAATATTTTTGGTGAGAATTTCGTCATCGATCTCATCCTCTGTTTATAACCTAGATTAACCCCAAAGTATGACATAGGACACTCCTTCCATTCTCCCCTATCATGATCGATGACATCATGTTAGCACATATCATGCATCAGAGTGCAAAGAAGTAGGTAGCATAGAACTCAATTACATGCTCGATATAGATATGATAATTACTAATCAAGATCCTTAGTTTTTATCATAGTCGAGTGTAACGAGCGAAATTGAATGAAACTAAATGATTAGGTGTGGATGAAATGTACCTTGATTGATGAAATAAAAGAAATAAAAGAAACATTAGAGTTTTATAGGGATGATGATACTTAAGGTTACAACATCATGATTGAGGGAGGTTGATGTTTTGAAAAAGTTTGACCTGGACAATTGTCTCATACCCTTCCCAAAAACTGAAAAAGCTTTGGCATGGCCGTGTAACGGGGAAGTATGTCTCGTGGATTTTACTTTGACAACATATATAGAACTTTTACAAAATACTTTAAAATTCACTCGAGTACTGATTTCTTTTTTTAAAAAAACTTGAGAATTTGTTATACTAATTATAAACTCGTTAATTTGAACCAAGATACGAATAATACTATTGATCGATAACTAAAACAAAACAAAAGTTCATTTACTAGAAAAAATTACAAACACTTAGGTTTCCTCCACGAAACACCATGTTTATTAACTAGCCTTTGGCTAGACTCGGACTTGCTTTTAATTCTCCTCGGGATGAAGAGTGATGGTCTCTATCTTGTTTATCTTTAGGACCATGTATGCATTGCTTAAGGCAATGACCTTTCACTTTGAAGGTTTGAAAATCAGATTGCACAAACTCCACTGTTACATGGATTTGCGCTAGCTAGCCTAGAAACAAACGCAGCCTCGAGTTAGCCATTCCGATTGAAGTGAAAAGCTTAATGACACATAACACGACAATGTCTTTTGGAGCTGGGGATTGCATAAATGTGTTCTCCGGTCATTAATCACGCCATTAGCTAGTATGGCTTGTGTCTCGGCCTGCTTTGATATGTAGTCGTCTACATCAAGGGCATACTTGTAGTGAGATGAAGGAAATGTCCCTTGAAATAAATACACCAAAAATCAAAGACTTCACAAACCTGGATACTATTCTGGGGCATTTCTTCATTGGAAGTGATGTTAATCACAATCATATCTCATGCTTGGAGTGGGTCATTAGCATTTTTAAAAATTGTAGGCCGATAGAATTTCGAGACAAAAACGGTATCAGTTCATTACTATACGGATGTAATCTCTGTTGAGTGGGGTGTACGTACGTGGTGTAACACAGAAGTGGTGCAAATGATGTTGAACCTTCTTTTCATTCTTTTTTGTCTGCTAATATAAAATTATTAAGATACATTCATTAGTTTTATAAAATGTGTTTTTTATGAAATTAAAAAGAATATGTACAGTATTTGAATATGTGGCTCATTAAGGTATTATAAATAGCTTTATAACTATATAGTACCTTCTTTCAAGCAACGCTATAATATTGTTATATTATCCATAATCACGTTAATACATATATTTATATTTAAATTGTTAATAACAAGAAAATGAAAACTTAAATGAAACTGGGTGTTGTTTAATTTTTTTTTTTTGTCAAATTAGGTGGTTGTATAAGAGCTGTATATGAAAAATGTATTTAGAAATATTTGCTACCTAAATAAATGTTTTATTGTCTTTTGTTATATATAAAACTAGGTTAGAACCCATGTATTACATGGGTGAAATAAATTTAACTTCTTAAAATCATTATTTTTTATGAAAGTCTTGTATATTATATATTATTAACCATTAGTAAAATAAGAAATAAAAAAAGAATATGAAAAAAAATTATAAAAGACAAGTAATGAAGATTAAGCATTATAAAATTATATTTTAAAAAATGATATAATTAAAATCTTATAGTTTAGTAAATTTTAATAAACTCTTAGCATAAGAAGATTTATATTTTAGATATATAATTGTTTAGTTTATTTACTTAAAACCATTATCATCTAATATTTTAAAGAAACTTATCAGTAACTAAGATAATTACTTACTAATAGTTAAATACTTAAAACAGAATTAAACAAATGATTTTAAAATTAATATTGAAAACTTTTAGGTTGCTTGATTGTGTAAAGAAATAATAAAATTATTAATCTAAAATGAAAGAGAAAAATACAAGAAAGGAATTGAGAAATTCATATAAGGAAAGGATAATGAAAATTTAATAAGTGTTTAAAATCATTTAAATTAAAATGTGTATATGAGTTTGGGCGGGAAAACCGACCTGAGAATGTATAGAATCACGACAAGTGTCCTTAAAAACCTTGGTTTATTAGAATAGATAGACTATACACTGTTATTAATATCTTTATTTTGGAGTTATTTATAACTCTTAAAACTAACATATGACCCAATCACGTATATTTTATTTTTTCTTAATTGTTCATCATATTAAATTTGCATTCATGTTATTGCTTAATATATATGAATATGTGGCCCTTCAATTTTAGTTTAAGATTTTATTTCAAACAATTTCATAAGGGTTTCAAATATTTAAAACTGCTTGTTTTATCTTTTGATGTTTGTCTTGACCTATTGTTCGTCTTTTATTAGCTGCCTTTGTAGAATGGAACCAATGCGTTAATTTCTGTATTTTTAACTTTCACAAAAAATTTTAAAAATATATATAATCTGTATACCCGCAATAACTATACGGATAAAAGTGTTTTTTTTTTGGTCAAATTGAGTGATAAAAATACAAGTAGGATTTAACGACTATAAAAATCAAATAAAAAGTCACCAAATTAAAAATCATAAATCACAATGTGTAATATACATATTCTTGATAAAAAAAAGAAATCAAATTATTATGAAGATAAAACACAATATAGTTTTTGAATAAATTTATTTGTATATGACATTGAGAGGTGGGAATAAGTTTCCCTACAAACAAAAACTAATATATAAATGTGACCTCCATGACTGGTATTTTGTATGATTGGATCCTTATATATATCTTTTTATGTTACAAATCAAGATAAACACCACAACATTGTCATTCAAAGTGTTATCTTCCTCGATCTCTCTTCTCAATTTCCACCCTTCAATCAAATGAATCAAACCATTATAACAAATAAAGAGCCGAAAGTAAGTAATGACGAATTAGCACTTGAAAAAGTAGCAGCATGGACTTGCTACCAACGTGGATCAGGGTTAAAGCAAGTAACAATATTCAAGAGTGATCATATTGTAACCGAGCCTTCCAGGTACAAGCTTGAAACAATGGAAAATGAAAAGGAAAATACAAGGGCATCAACACATAATTTTCCTAAGTCCATGTTGGGTACCAATAATCATGTTGTTAGTTCACTTCTTGATGTGTATGAAATCGAAAGGATTTCAAAGGATCTTGATCACTACATAGAGTCTAGTTGTGATAAGTATTGTCATCGCAAATCTGTTGATAGTGTTTGCATTACAAGAGGTCGGAGAACTGTGCAATCATGGTTGGAAAGAGATTCTAGTGGGACAAAAGGGAACAAAACAAGCAAAGAAACAAAGTGGTTTGGGTTTAGGTTAATTTCAAAGATTTGTAGATCAACTGAAGGTGGTGTGGTTGAAAATGTACATTTCCGACATTGAAGGTGATTAAGATTTGATAACCATACATTATGAAGACAAGGGGATATTAATCATTTGAATCATCTTAGAGCATGTGTGATGAAGGATATAAGATTCAAAATGATGTGGTTTTACACTTACAAATAGAAATTTATTGTTCTGTTTTACTATTTTTCATATTCCAATGGTTGTAAACATGTAATTATCTCTAGTGTGTATTAATTAACTAATTATGATCATATATAAATATTTATGCGTGATTTGGCAACTTTTGTAATGTATGTCTTAAATTATGGAAGATACCATTTATTTCTATAACGACGGTTTTGTACTTTTCTCAAATAATTGAAGATGTTATTTATTTTTAAAGCATGTTTATATTTAACGTCGAGTTTCAAATACTTAAAATTCATAAGTCATAACAATATGCATCTACATCGATCCAATCACATGGAACTTTAATAAAGGGGTAAAATTTATTAGAGAATGTAATTCCTGAAGGGACTAAAAGAATAAAAATTCATTCACTCATTGTGCAGTGATTTTTTTTTCTTTTTTGTATGTATTGAGCTAGAGTTTTAACATGAATTGTTGGTGGCTTGGTGGCCTATGTCATGAATGGAATGGTTTTCATTATTCTGTTATGTGTATGAGCTTGATTGTAGACTTGCATATGCCCAATATAACTTGTTTTCATCACGCCTTGAAGAGTTTTTTTATTATTATTATAGGAGATATATTTAAAAGATTCAGTGCTTTAAAATGTTTTAAATTCCAGAGAGTATTATTTATAATGAGATATAATATAGAGTAAATCATATATTGAAAGCTTTTATTTACTAGCAGAATCACAAGTTACCCAAATAAGAAAACACACGGTTTGTGTAATCTCTTACCTTATTTATTGAAAATTTCTTTTAAAATAAAAAAAAAACATTATTCAATAAATAGATCGACTCCTTACTAAAATATCAATTAAAAATAATAATAAATTACCTAAACAATTAATCAACATTAGTTCATTAATCACCCTTTGAATGTTGATTTCAACACCTGGATTTCATATTAATAAGAACCATCATTTTGAATCAAATTCGTCCTTCCTTCACTTTCCTACTTTGGACGCTCCACCACATGATGTCCGAGTTCATTGCATTTGGAAATCTACCACTTTGACTGTTGTATTAAACTTTAGAACCTCCTTGATCAATCTGCACCTGATGCAACCGACCACCAACATGACGAGTCATTTTTCTGTATTAGTTGTGTACTAAATGATCTACTTCAGCCCTTGTAGATATCTTTTCTCCTGCACCAAATATGTTGGCTTGTTGCCTATCTAAAAAGATCATCCCCAAAATGAATTCCAAGATAAGAAATCCTTGAACCCCAAGTTTTAGTTCTGAACTTTTCTGTAACCTATTAATCGATCAACTGAGTACCTTCTTGTTATCGCCTACAACCTTGGAGCTTTGCTACCAGTTGTTGGCAATCATGAATTTTTCAAACTTACTTACAACCACCAAGCGAATATGACAAACACAAACAATAAATTACATTGTGACTTGTGAGGCCCTGTTTTCGGGATACCTGACAGGTGGTCCGTCACAACATAAAATAGTTCACATTACGACATTTCATCAAAATTACAACGTAAATAACTATTTGTCTTTATAAATGAACACATAATTGCCATTCAAATAAAAATTTGTCCTTAAAATCATATTTTAATATTTTAATAAGATAAGCTTTGTGTTTCATTTATGAACTAATAACAATCATTCATACATAATACATTACTTCCATAACTTTGTTATTATGTTCTTTTCATTAATTCCGTTCATTATCTTTCCACTTTTAGTTATCGAGCCGGGGGTCTCTTTGGAAGCGGTCTCTCAACCTATCTGGATAGAGGAAAGACTTGCCACCACCTACCCCTCCCAGACCCTGCTCTTGAGTGGGATATACTTGTTTGTTTGTTTGTTTGTTTATCTTTCCACTTTTCTAAATCAATGTCACCTTCCATCCAACTATCACAAGTCCAAGGGTGTGATGAGTAATAGATTCTATTCCATCCTTACGGTAGATAATAAATGTCACCCCCTAGCAAGCGAAAAAACATTCATTGCTAACTAGGCCTGCTGATAGTTGACCCATATATGCAAGACTCATTCTAGTTAGCTAACACAAGTATAAGGTCCATACCATTCCATTTCACCCGTAATGGAAAAAGGTCTTTCTAGTTAGCCAGCACAAATGTGAGGTCCATTCTTTTCTATTACTTGCAAGACTTTTACACATTCCTTTTTATTACATTCTACTGTTATTACTCTGTATTTTACTTCCACTTTATATATGGTCACATACTTCTTTTTTCATTCATACACTGTGTCATTCAATTTTTCTATTCATATTATGTAACAAGCTTGTAATTACATTTCAACACGCATGTCATTCATATCATATAATTTACATCATGCATATCCTACTAATCATGATTACATAGCATTTAGGCATGAATTATGAGCTATCTTTTGGAAAAGCATGCAAGAGAAAATCATTTAGTGAAATCAAAACTGTTGGCCACACATCAACTGTTCGTCCACTAATAGTCAAATTTAAGCTCAGGCTCAAGTTTTTGAAAATATTCTAAGTCCCATTAGCTATAGATGAGGAAGTTAGATACAGGTAAGGTAACTTTGGCTTGGGTGAGGTAATCAAATACGAATTAACAATCTCCTTGAAATATGTCTAACTATCCTTAGATATGGGTGACCATTTCAGGTACGGGTGTACTTTCTCAAATTTGAATGACTTAGGCTCCTATAATGTTAGTATGGGCATATTCAAGTCAACAACTTGTAACGTTCTGTTTCTAGGCAACCTCACAGTTGAATTTAAACATCAGAAACATAATTCTCAAATTAAAAGTTTATAAAGCCTAAGCAGTAGAAATTTAAATCATTTTCTCTAAGCTAAACTATTACATCAAAATTGAAAACTTCAGCTAAACATAACAAATACGCTAAGATGTTGGTCTTTATCCTAATGTCGAGTAGCCTTGGGATCCATACCAAGCTCAAATCTTTATTCATCAATGCATACTTATCAAGCTAATATACATACAAAATTAAGTAAACGTTGTTGAGTGAGATCTATTTTCACTTTACCAAATAACTTTATCAAAGCTTTATTTTATATAAAACTATTACTTTATCTATATCTTTGATCTTTCTGGACAAGCAAGTCGTTAATTCTTGCACTAATCTTTCTAGCTCATTGAATTTCATAGCATACTCCTTGTGGGTGATGTTACATGCTTCAAGGTGCAAGAACTATTTCTTAATCTTATCTAACTACCAATACAAAACTATATTCCTCCAAAACCAGTTTCTTTAACTCAGACAACTAGATCTTACAAATTACTCTCACATATAATATTATCTTACCAACATAATGTTGAAGTAGCAAAGGAGTGGGAGGCAATTTCACTTTCTAGCCTCCTAACATTCAATTCACTAATGTGGGCAGTAACTATATTATTAATTCCATCAAACACAAGGGGCTTATACTTTTGTAATCCCCATAAAGTGGCCCTAGTTGGCTCTATCTCATCATCGTCCTCACTGTGACTATAGACCACCACTTCTGGCTCTGATATGTTGTTCCTTTATCCTTTTAACCTCTTTCTTAGTCTCTCTCTTACCTTTCTTCTCAGTATTTTTCCCTTTGTGTCCATTCTCAATCTTTTCTCCATACTTAACTACTTTGATCACCTCTATCAGTACTGATGGTAGGATATTTTGCATTATTTAATAGATCACATCAGCAATGGTTATATACTACTTTTAGCTTGGCTCCTGCATCACCATTATGTTGATTTTGGACCTCGAACTCTTTTTGAGTTATTTCAGTAGCCATAACCTTATTTTATTGTTACACGTGGCCTTGTAAGTTGTAACACGCCCACCACAAGCACTACCATGGGTAGCTTTTATAGATTTCCTTCCATCCATGATCATATTGACCTATAAAATTTAAGACACCAATACCTATCATTCAAGATAACAACTTAGATCATAACAAGTATAGTAAGTTCCTAGTTATAATGGCCAGGTATGGTTAACTACTTACCTTACTTTCACGTTCTAAGCATTCCATATCTTAGTTCACATTAGTACACAAATCTACATATATAACCACATAGCATGTATATACTTTACATGTTTGTATCTAAAGCTTTTCCTGCTTGTATGTGGCTACCTTGGTTGGAATCTTATTTTCATTTGGTTTCATTTCAGTTTAAGTTTAGGTTTTGAAAGCATGTTTTCCCACCTCTCTTAAACTTTAGCTCTAATACCATCTTGTAAGGCACCTAACCCAGGAGCCTTTACAGTTAGTCAATCATAGCATAAAACATCACATACTTAATCGTTTATTCAAATCCAGCAGAAAAAATTAAATTATTCATAACTATCAATAATTGAATAAAGGTATGAATTTATCTTAAACAAAAGAACATCAAATTGGCATTAAAAACTATTAATCGTATAAACAAAGATACTGGTCTTCAGTGCCAAATACTTGTAATCTATTCCATCCTTATAATCTCAACAATTACTTGTTATCTAAGGACTGGGTTAGAATGAATAAGATTAAATATATTGATTGATTTCAATGATTAATTGCTATGGAGTTACAACATTGAATGATTAAAAGAAGTAGAAACTTGTTGTGTGTATAGTAGGTGCACAAGGTCCACGGTTACAAAAACAGCAAAAAGTTTATGTATTTATAGGTATTATATAGTTACCTGTATATTTACATAATTGTATAAACATTTGTTGTTTTCTTTACAATTTTATTAACATATCCGTATTAACTAATGTGGGTGTGTAAAACAAAACCACATTTCTTTTGTTTGATCATAAGTAATTGTTTTGTGTCTCCCGCTTTAGTCTATGTGGGTAGATAAATGCTTATTTGCATTATCTAAGTCACCCGTATAAAACTAATATGGTTGACTAAAAACTGACTTTTCTTTATCCGTATTTCTTCTTCCTTACTAGAATTTCTCTTTAACACTTTACAAAACTTCCAACCAGAACAACATTCTAGTCACCACTTGAATTAGCATGCATGATCCTTTCAAGGTGCAAGAATACTTTCCCTAAGGATTATGCAACCTAAGTACTTTAAGGGTTTGTAGGTGATGGAAGTTGAGAGGATTCTAGTGTATCTTCTATAGCAACTTGTGGTTGTTGGGAAGATGATGCTCGAACTTTTATGGAGGTTGATACATATTATATTATTGTTGTTGTACAAGTTGTTGGGAAGATGATGCTCGAACTTTTATGGAGGTTGATACATATTATATTATTGTTGTTGTTGGTTGTAGTGAAGATGCAGTTGCTAGTTCTTTTTCAGAAAAGTAATGGTACTTAGAATTAGTAGAATCCATAATAGAGTTGATTATAGTGACAAACTATGACAATCAATATTTTTCAGGTTAACATCGTTTCCGTTATCTAACCTTTCTCTGCTATGTTGGACCAAAAGAACCAATGAGCCAAGATCAGGAAAACCTCTAAGTCCCACATGCCACTGCTACAACTGCTGAAGACTCCCATCAGTTACAATGTTCTCTTGCTTGAATGTCAGACTCGAGAACATCTGAAGACTCTCATCAGCTATTGTGTTCTCTTGCTTGAATGTCAAACTCGAGAGCATCTTAGCTCCAGCCTTCTGCTGTTATGACAAAGTCTGAAGAACAAAGTATGAAGATCAAAGAACTGAAGAATATCAGCTGAAGACTCCAAAGTACTGAACACCAAGTACTGAAGTCTGAAGTACTGAACTTACAAGTACTGAAGACTTCAAGTACTGAAGACAAGTACTGAAGAATCAAAAGCTGAAGAACTAAAGAACTGAAGACCTTCTACTGAAGCACAAAGTCTGAAGACAAAGACTGAAAACTGATGATATCTACTGAAGTCATCAGTTGTTATATCATCTGAAGCCAAGTCTGAAGACCAAGTACTGAAGACTCAGAGTTTGTCACAACAACTGAAGAAGTCCTCTTCAGTTGTTGTGGTGGTTTTTTCTTTTTCAGTAGTTTATTTTTGTTTCAGTAGTTGTACAACAACTGAAGAGCATGTTCTTCAGTTGTTATAGTATCAGTAGTTAAAACGACTGAAGAGTTTGTTCTTCAGTCATTGTAGGATTTCAGTAGTTTACTTTTGTCAGCACTTAGGAACTTTTGTAAGAAGATGTCAGTTGTTGACATCTTCAGTAGTTTTATGTTTTGACAGCTGTAATTTGAATATTCAGTGATGTCAGAAAAGGACATCACCACCATGCTTTTGCCGCCTATATAAGGATGGCAAGCCATACAGTTTTAATTGCCGAAACGTGCGACCAATAGAACATTTATTGCTTCGTAGAACTCTTCTCTCTCTATGTTTATGCTTTAATTGCAATATCTTTTATGTTCTTGCTTTAATTGCTAATTAATGTGCTAAATCCGCTGCAAACATAATCTAATTGATCAACACGAGATGCTGAGATCCTGTCAAATGGTATCAGAGCAGGTTAATCATTGATCGATCTTACCATTGATCATTTGAAACTGCTCTTTTGATCTCTCAGTTTGATCGAATTAGCAATTTGCAAGAGTTAGTCATAGAGAGTGAGTTTCTGCTGTTTCCGGCCAAAATCTTGAGGTCTTTTGGTGGTTTTGAGTTACGATTGTCGTGTTTAAACTTGTTTTTGACCAAACCCTGAGATGACAACACCAACCAATGATCCTCACAATACTGGTTCCGCAACCAAGCCTCCGATGCTGGTTAGGAACGAGTATAACATATGGCAAAGACGTATGCTACACCACTTGGCTGTCAACAGTGCTGGTTGTTGGAAGTCAGTGGTGCATGGGCCATACAAGCCTATGGTGAGCGTCCCGGAATCTAATGAACAGTTGCGAAGAAACCTGAACAGTATTCGGACGAAGATCTAAAGCTGTTTGAAATTGATGCTAGAGCCCATGGAATTTTAGCCATGGCCATTCCAAACGAGATATATTCAGGCTCTTGCATCATGAGTCTGCTCATGACCTATGGGTTGCTCTAAAGGAACAATTTGGAGGAACTGATTCGGTCTTAGCAAACAATAGGGAAATCCTTGCCCAACAATATGAGACATTCTCATATAGAAAGGGTGAGACTCTGACCCAGCAATATGAGCGGTTCTCTTGTTTGATCTCTGAACTAAAGATGGTCAAACAAGAGTACTCCAAAAGCCAGATGAACAACAGGTTCCTCAGGTCATTGCCTGAGAGGTGGGACACATATACCATTGTCCTATGCTCCAGTGCTGATCTGGAAACTCTATCTCTCACACAACTTCATGGGAAGTTGCTTACTTTTGAAAGAGAGATAGAGCAAAGGAGGAAGCTGTCCTCTTCTGGCAAGCTTGCTGATGACTTTGTCCAAGGTAATGCTGCCTTGATAAGTCATGAGTCAGAATATGCTTCATCAGAAAGTTCTTATGATGAGCATATTGATTTCTCTACCAACTCAGAACAAGCTTTTGTTGGTGTTAGTAGTTCAGGAGGTGGTGGTGACAATTTGTGTTTTCTGATGGAGGATTTGAAGGGCATTCCAGATGATGATCTGGAAGAGATGGATATTTTGAACCAAATGGCAATGATAAATATCCGCTCTCAGAAGTTCTACAAAAGAACTGGTAGGAAATTCCCAGGACTCTCTGGCAAAACCAAAGTTGGTTTTGACAAGAGCAAGTTGAGGTGTCACAAGTGCCAAAGGCTTGGACACTTTGCAAGAGAGTGTAGATCATCTGGATCTAACTCATCTGCACCCTTTGTGACTTTTCCCAGCAATAGCTCACAGCACAAAGGGCAACCTTCCTACAGTTCTCCCCATCCATCTCAAGCACAAGCACCACCTGCTTATTTTGTGCCACAGGGTCATATGCCTTATCCTTACCCCTGTTACTACATGCCTCAGCCTGGTCAACTCAAGCACCCCCGGCTCAACCACCTCATGCTCTTCCAGAGCCTCATTCTTCCCAATCTCATCACCACACACAACCTCAACAACAAAGCTTTTTCACCCCAACTGCTGTTGACTGGAGTAGTCTACCAGAAGAGCTATCTGGTCAGGAACCACTACTCCAAGGTGCTGGTCAACATGGTGGTGATCAACCTTTTGGAAATCTTGCTCTGATGGCCCTTGATTCTGCTGAAGGGTCATCATCCAATGCCTCATCTCAGGTATCCACTGAGGCAAAAGCCAAGCTTTGTTCAGAGTCATGCATAGCAGCATTTGCTTCTATTAGAGAAGCAAATGTAGCTTTAATAGATAAAAATCTTGAGCTTGAGCACACTATTTCCAAAAGAAAAGCTGATTTTGAGGTTGTTCTAAAAGATAAAAATGATGAGATTTACAAGCTCAACTGCCAAATCAAAGATAGTAAAGCTAGGGAAGATGTACTTCTAGAGAAGTACAAGGACCTCAAGGAAACTCTTGCAACCACCCAAGTTGAGTGTGATCGATGGGTGCAATCTTGCAAGGGTTTTGAAATGCTTCTTAGCAAGCAAACAGCTTCCAATGTGAAGTTTGGCATTGGTTATAATCACACTGCTCCTCCCACAGACTTCATTTCAAGAGCAGAAGTTGAATCTGATGGGGAGAGCAATAACCAATCCTTCTCATCATGTGACTTACTATCCTCTAAATCAGCATCATCAGAGATAGATTGTCACATGACCAAAAGGCTGATCAACTCAGGTGTTGTCACTAGTAGTACTGAAGGTACTAGAGAGCAAGTGATAACATCTGAAGTTCAAACCTCAAATACTGTTAGCACTAAAGAGAAGAAAACTAACAGTAGGAAAGGTTTGAAGACAGCTAGAGAGGATACCAGGAAAGCAGTCACTAGGAAGAAAACTGCTAGTACTGATGACAAACAGCTGAAGAACAAGTCTTCAGCAGTTAAATCCTCTTAGCTGATGATCAGCATAAGATGAAGAAAAAGCCATGTGAGATATGTGGCTTGTTCAATCATCTTACTGATGATTGCTGGTACAAAAGGGGTTCTAAACTCAAACAGAAGGAGCAAATTACTGAGAGCATCAATAAAATGAAGAATGAGTTTGAAACCAAGTTTGTACTGGCAACATCCAAGCCTGAAATCCCTAGGCCCAAAGTTAAATCCAGAAGGTAGGGATTACTCAGGCAACAGCTGAGGTTGCTCAGAAAAAGATGGTACAACATAGGAACTCATCATCAGCAAACTCCAATGTGTCTGAAGAGCTGAAAGCCCTATCACAGAATCAGACACAATTGGTGATGATGGTTCAGCAGCTAGTGGGAAGAGTCAACCACTTAGATGCTCCTGTGTTGAAACCACAGAAAAGGAAGTCCAAGCCAAAGGGTTCCTCTTCTGTACCATCTTCTTCACCTCAAGCTGTCACTCACAACACACCTGTTAGTGCTACACCTGTAGCTGAGAACAGACCCAAAGCCAAGCAGTTTGGGTCTCCAAGACTAACTAACACATGGTTGTGTTTGCAGGGTTCTTCAACATGCCATAGAAGCATCTGGTATGTAGACAGTGGAGGATCCATGCATATGACTGGAAGCAGCTCCCTTCTTAATGACTACTCTCAAGGAAAGAAGGGATTTGTTTCTTTTGGCAATGATGCAAAGGGTTACATCGTCGGAAAAGGCTTTGTTTCCAACGGGGAAATAAGGTTTGATGATGTTAACCATGTGGAGAATCTCAAGTACAACCTCTTGAGTGTCAGTCAAATGTGTGACAAAGGCCATGTTGCCCTTTTCACAAGCCAGAACTGTAGGATTCTGTCATCCAAAGTTCTGAATTTGATTGACAAGGCATTGGATGAACACACTCTCCTTGAAGGCCAACAGGACAGGAAGAGTGTATGCCTTAGATCTTTCCAAAAAGATGGATCTAAAAGGCCATCCTTGCCTATTCTCCAAGGCATCTCCTCAAGAGTCTACACTATGGCATAGAAGGCTGGGTCATGTAATTTCAAGAACATGAATCAGCTTATAAGCCATGGTTTAGTAAGAGGATTGCCTCTGAAGGAGTTCAAGTGTGAAGATGACTGCACTGCTTGCTTGAAAGGAAAACAACACAAAGTTTCATTCCCTTCAATAGAAGAACCAAAGTCCACTGCCTGCTTACAACTCCTGCACATGGATCTCTTTGGTCCTGTGAGAGTGATGAGCATGGCAAAGAGAAATACTGCCTGGTAATTGTGGATGATTACTCCAGGTTTGTATGGACTTTCTTCTTGCACTCCAAGGATGAAGCAGCAAAGACAATAATGAACTTTGTGTTACAAGTAGAAAAGCAGTATTCCCTACAGGTCAAGTGTGTGAGGAGTGACAATGGAACAGAATTTAGAAACCACACACTTGATGACTTCTACCTGTCCAAGGGAATTAGAAGGCAGTTTAGCATTCCTAGAACTCCTGAGCAGAATGGAGTGGTGGAGAGAAAGAACAGGACCCTCATTGAAGCAGCAAGGTCAATGTTGGCTGACTCAGGGCTGCCACTGACCTTTTGGGCTGAAGCTGTCAATACAGCTTGCTATGTACAGAATAGAGCCTTAGTAAATAAGAGGTTGATGAAGACTCCCTATGAAGTTCTTCATCATTTGGCCCCTCTTATTTCATTCTTTAGAGCCTTTGGGTGTCCTTGTTTCATTCTCAACACTAGCAACCCACTCCATAAGTTTGCTAGTAAGGTGGATGCAGGGTACTTTGTTGGTTATTCATCAACTTGCAAAGCATACAGAGTCTTCAACTGTAGAACCAAGGGGTTGAAGAAACTTTGCATGTTAAGTTCAATGAATCTCCAAAGGACAAGATTCCACAAAACCCTGTGGAGCTGTTTGATCTGGACATACTGCAATATGTTCCTTATCAACCTCCATCTGTTGAGCCTGTCAACAGATCTCCACCTGGTGGTACTGAAGATGATGAAGTCAGTACTCACCTTTAGGTTTAGTGACAACCTGCCTAAGTTCACTGAACCTGATGCTCCTGTAGCCTCAGCAGCTCCATCCACTACAAATGCTGATGAGATTTCTGCTTGCTCTACTTCATTTGAGCTGCCATCCTCTACATGGTTTCAGGAATCTCCATCACCATCTGTTGCTGCTGATGGGTCTACAAACACTTGCACAGATATCATAGTCTATCAAGAGCTCAAGAATCACCCCACTTCACAAATCATTGGTGATATTCATGCTGGAGTTTCAACCAGGAATCAATTGTCCAACTTCTGCTTCTATGCTCTCTTCATCAGTCAGCAAGAACCAAAGAACTATCATATTGCTTTAAGAGACAATGGATGGTGGAAGCTATGCAGCTTGAGCTACTTCAATTCAAGAAACAGACAATGGATGGGTGGAAGCTATGCAGTGAGCTACTTCAATTCAAGAAACAGCAAGTGTGGGAGCTTGTTCCATTACCCAAAGGTAAGTGTGCTATAGGCACCAAGTGGGTATTCAGGAACAAAACAGATGAGAAGGGCCAAATTGTCAAGAACAAGGCCAGACTGGTTGTTCAAGGGTTTGCACAGGAGGAAGGCATCGATTATGATAGACCTTTGCACCTGTGGCCAGACTAGAAGCAATTAGACTGTTCTTAGCTTATGCTGCCTTTCACAGTCTTAAGGTTTATCAAATGGATGTCAAAAGTGCCTTCCTATATGGAAAAATCAAAGAAGAGGTTTATGTGTGTCAACCACCAGGCTTTGAGGACAATAAACATCCTGATTGGGTGTACAAGCTTGATAAGGCTTTTATGGGCTGAAGCAAGCACCTAGAGCCTGGTATGAGACACTTCAACCTTTCTTCTTGAGAATCATTCACTAGGGCACCATTGACAAAACCTTATTCATCAAGACTGTGGGACAACATAAGCTCCTTGTTCAGATTTATGTTGATGATATCATCTTTGCATCCTCTGATCCAAAGTTGTGTGATGAATTTACAAAGCTTATGAAGCTAAGATTTGAAATGAGTGCTATGGGAGAATTACAGTCTTTCTAGGTTTGCAAATCAACAAAGGATGATGGAATCTTCATCCATCAGTCCAAATATACCAAAGACTTGTTGAATAAGTTTGATTTACAAACCTGTAAGCCCTGTTCTACTCCCATGAGCAGCATCACACAACTAGATGTTGATCAGAAAGGTAAAGCGGTTGATGAAACCCTTTACAGATGTATGATTGGGTCCTTGATGTACCTTACAGCTTCTAGACCAGACATCATGTTTTCAACATGTGCTTGTGCTAGATTTCAGGCTGCACCTAAAGAATCCCATTTGATTGCAGTCAAAAGGATCTTTAGATATCTGCAAGGTACCCAATCACTAGGACTTTGGTATTCAGCTGGGCATTCATGCAAATTAGTTGCTTTCTCTGATAGTGACTATGCAGGATGCAAAGTCACCAGAAAATCCACTTCTGGTGGTTGCCAATTCCTAGGCAATTGTTTAGTTTCTTGGCAGAGTAAGAAACAAACATCAATTGCTACATCCACTGCTGAAGCTGAGTATATTGCTGCTGCAAGTTGTACCTCTCAAATACTCTGGCTTCAGAACCAACTTCTGGATTATGGCATTACTGAGACTAAGACTCCATTATTAATGGATAGTGCTTCAGCTCTTTGTATTGTTAAGAATCCAGTCCAGCACTCTAGGACCAAACATATTGAGATCAGACATCATTTTATCAGGGATTGCTATGAGAAAGGTCTGATTGATCCTAAGTTTGTACCTAGTGCTGATGAGCTTGCAGACATTTTTACTAAGCCTTTAGATAGTGCCACATTCCAAAATTTGGTACTAAGGCTTGGTATGCTGCAGCTTGAATGATTTGACCTATGCTGGTACTCTTAGTTCACAACTACTGAAGAGCAAAGGTCAAATATAAGTACTGATGAGTAATTTAGTCTTCAGCTCTTTCACAACTACTGAAGACTAAACTGACTCAAAGTACTGATACATTATTTATTGTAAAACAACTGATGTAGTGAAGTGGATTACAACTACTGATGTATGATTTTCAATAAATAAGTACTGAAGAACAAATTTTGCTCACAAGTACTGATGTGTAATCTTACACAAATACTGAAGACAAAATTGTTCACCAGCTCTGAAGAATTTCATCAGCACTTGTGATCTGATCACAAGAGCTGAAGGCATATTCCCAAGAGCTGAAGGGTCAATGAAACATCTGAAGTCAGCCAAAGAGCTGATGAGTAAATGTCGAGGCTAGTATGAAACAACTGATTTGACGGAAACAGCTGATGAGTAATTTCACATCAGCTGATAACAACAGCTGCTGTTTCATACGCAAACAACTGAAGGACAAAATCATGTCTTCAGTAGTTCATAACTACTGATATCAGTAGTTCACAACTACTGAAGGCTAACACAAAGTCCTCAGTTGTTTACAACTGAAGCAATACCATGTCTTCAGTAGTTCACAACTACTGATCTCAGTAGTTCACAACTACTGAAGGCTAACACCAAGTCTTCAGTTGTTACAACGTCTGAAGAATACTAGGTCATCAGTAGTTCATAACTACTGAAGACTGACAGTAACTCTTCAGACGTTCACATCTGAAGGACAAACCAAGGTCTCAGTAGTTTCAACTACTGAAGGCTAACACCAAGTCCTCAGATGTTACAACCACTGAAGGTTAAAACCACGTCATCAGCTGTTACAACAACTGATAACTAACACCAAAACCTTCAGTAGTTTTCTTTCAACCTTTGCCCTACCCTATAAATACCCCACCTTCAGAGCATTTACTCCTCACTTGACCTAATCCTTACAAACCTCTGAAATTCCCATACACCATTAATGGCGAACATGCACTGAAACCTCGACACAACTGTGTCGCCCACCTTACAAAATCGCCATTATGGCCCAAATTTCACCAAGCCGTTGATCTTATGCATGACTCACCATACAAAACGGCTTTCTCTTGAACCCCACTCTATACACCGACTCCTTGACGGAGTTTTGGACAAATGTCACCGTCCAAACCGGAGAGCAGAATGCCGAGGTCTCCCTCCGGTCCTCCGTCAACGGCAAACCCGTGGTTATCACTCCAGCCACCATACGACAAACCCTAGAGCTGGAGGATGCCACTCACCCAACTTCCTACCCCAAAGGTACCCTGGATCTTTCATTCACATCCCATGACTATCAGGGTAACCTCTCCGCCTCCACCTTGTTGAAGAAACATTTCCTGACCCTCAACGCTTGATCTTCCACATGGTGAATGTATGTCTGGCTCCCAAGACCTCTTCGTGGGACCAGATGTCCACAAGGTGGCAGCAGGTATTGTATTCTATCCTTGAGAAACAACCTTTAAATTTTACTGATCTTTTATTTTTGGAACTCAAGGACATGGCCACAAAACCTTTTTCTAACCGTTGGAACTTATATCCACGGTTCATAATGGCCATGATCGAATACCAGCTTCAGGCTGAGGGACTAGTTGGCACTGGGGTCCCTGCCATGGCTGTTCAAGCTGAGGTATACTCCAGGCACAACACTGACCCCACACTCAAACAGGCTGGCCGGCTGCGAAAACCCACGCAGCGGAACCCACAGCCTCCACCTCCAAATCCAAAGTCCCCACCAAGCCAAAAGCCAAAAAGAAGCCCCAAAGGCTACTCAGGGAGATGAGTCCCCTGAGGATGCCCCTGCCACACAAAGGCAGGATGTGCCTGCTGGTTCGATTCTCCCAGCAGGTACACGACTCCACCCACCACAACCGCACAGGCTTCCTCTCAACAGGAGCCTGATGCAACCAATTTTGGGGCAACCACATTACTGGGGTCTTCCTCACTTGAGGAGGCTGCCATTGAAGAGCACAGTCCTCCCCATGTGCATACTGCTTCTAGCCCACATACTGAGGAGACCGCCCCACTAAGCCCAACATTGGTTATAGCCAAAGTGCTGACTGATCTGAGCACTCCACCCTCTCCCAGAAACCTATTACCACTGGGGAGACTCCAACCGAAGAGGGGGTGGGCACAAGTGCTGATCGGAGCCCACAGCACAGAGAATCAGTTCACTCTCCCAGTGTGGCTAGGGAGATAGAACAATCTGGTGAGGCTGCCACTTCCCCTGCATCAACATCTGAGCAGGGTGAAGATGGTAACATCACTAAGACCTCACCAGAGGCAATGGCCGATGATGGATCCAATCCTGAGGCCAGAAGTCCCCAGTACCATGAACAAGGGGCACATGTCATTACTGAGCCACACTCAGGACATGTTCATCCTGACAATGTTAGGAGGTCAGGTGATTCAGCTCATGCTGATGATGACCTGAGCTTCTTCTACGATGTAGTAGCTCAAAACACTATCCTTGAGGATGAGATAAGCAGACTCAAAGAGCTGCTTGCTCAAATGACTCAGGATAGAAGTCCATCTGCCACCACTACCCCACAGATGGCACCTTCACCCGAAGGTCTCACAAACACTGAGCCACTCCCACAAACTCAGCCACCAGCCCCTGCTTCTGGCACTAGCTCTCAGGGACAGAACCCCCCTGAGCAGCTGGATGCTATCCTCCAGAAATCCCTGCCTCTCATCATACCAATCCTTAAAGATATAGTTATTCAAACCCTGGATGAGAGGCTTCCCACATATATACAACCCATGGTGGAGGTTGCCATATCTAAGGCTCTTGCTGATAGTCAAACCCCAACCAATGCAACCAAAAAGGGGGAGACATCAGTGCAAGACAAGAGGAAGAAGGGAGAAGAGGAGAAAGAGGCAGAGAAAGAGGTGGTGGTAGAGAGGGAGTTGGCTGAGGAGAGTAGTAGGGTGAGGGAGAAGGGGAAGAGGAAAGTGAGGGAGGTAGAGCATATAGAAGTGGCTGAAATCCAAAGGATTTCAGTATCACTGATAAGAATAAGGGAGAGGGAAAGAAGGTGGCTGATCCTGATCTAGCAGCCCTTTCAAGGAGGCTGATGCTGACATAACCGTTCAATGAACAAAGTCATTGAACAGCTGTTCAGGCAAGGCTTTGACAAGGACACTGCCTTGCTAGATCAAGAGATCAGGAATATGGAGAGAAGAGAGATTGAGTACCGATGGACTACTCATAGCCAAGAGGAAAGACAAAAACTTGAGGCTATGAGTAGGTTCACTTCGAAGTACCTGGGCAGACCAGTCCTTGATGTTAAGGCATGGACCAGGGACAAACTCTTGGCAAAACCACAAGATTTGTTCGGCTGGTGATTTTACAAAGGGACTGGTCGCAGAGGCCTTATCTGAAGCCGGTGCTGGGAACAGGACACTGCTAGTCAAGCTAACTAAACCAGCCCTTATCTCTAGGCTGCTAGCAGTGCTGCCAACACTCCCACACCAACAACCCAACCACACCCACAAAACCAACTCCTTACCACCAAAACCCGCAGCCAGTGATCCACCCTTGAAGAAGAAGAGAAGGGTGCTGAGGCTGCAAGATGAAGAAGAGGATGATGAGGAGGATAGCCTGCCACTCTCAGCAGTTATACCTCTACCCAAAGCCAAACCACAAACCATCAATCCCACCTCACAGCAGGACACTGTGAAGGTTAAGTTAGAAGAGGAGGAGCAGCAAAAGAAACATGATGAGGAAATGCTGAAAAGCATTGACAAATGTTATACTGCTACCACCTCTATAATAAACATGCAGAGAGAAGCTCTGAGATTATTCACCCTTAAACAAACCTTTCAATATGAAAAGGATAAGGTGAGAACTTGGCCTGACCCAAGGGTGGCTCACAGGATAGTCAAGAAGGACATGCCTGTGAGGTACAAAAGCCAACTAAAGAGAATCGTAGATGAAGAGATCTCTGTGGCTCTTGTAATACCACCTGGGAAATAGTAGAGGAATTCAAGAAAGCTTATAGAGCCGGCCAATCACCCTTTTCAATGCTAGATAATAGGGTGGTTAGGAAGGGTCGGTCTATAAGAAGCTTGAGAATTTCCAAAGGAATGAGCTCAATCTTGTGTTGGAGGGGTAAACATCCTGATGAGTTTGCATATAGGCAAATCACAACACTTGAGCTCAAAATGGAAGACAGGTCAAGTTCATCTCAGAGCTGTACGGTCGGGAGGGATTGTTTGATGGTGAGCCTGAAGACCTATCCAAAGAAGAGCAGATGATCTTTCTTCAGGCCTACACCCGAGAATCCTACGGCTTGTACATGGGAGGTAGATCTCATGGATGGGACAACAGCTCTGTGTCCAATTCCCCAAGACAGAGCTCCCATCCATACTTAGCCAAACAAACACTTGAGACTACCTCTCTGGCCAGTGCTTATCTGGGTCAACTTCTAATCTGATCTAGAAGGAAATAGACCAATCTTTATGCCACCAATAAGTGGGACATCCAATAATTAGAGGTTTTGGCTGCATTGGTTCAGGGGGAGTTTGTTGGACCAAAAGAACCAATGAGCCAAGATCAGGAAAACCTCTAAGTCCCACATGCCACTGCTACAACTGCTGAAGACTCCCATCAGTTACAATGTTCTCTTGCTTGAATGTCAGACTCAAGAACATCTGAAGACTCTCATCAGCTATTGTGTTCTCTTGCTTGAATGTCAAACTCGAGAGCATCTTAGCTCCAGCCTTCTGCTGTTATGACAAAGTCTGAAGAACAAAGTATGAAGATCAAAGAACTGAAGAATATCAGCTGAAGACTCCAAAGTACTGAACACCAAGTACTGAAGTCTGAAGTACTGAACTTACAAGTACTGAAGACTTCAAGTACTGAAGACAAGTACTGAAGAATCAAAAGCTGAAGAACTAAAGAACTGAAGACCTTCTACTGAAGCACAAAGTCTGAAGACAAAGACTGAAAACTGATGATATCTACTGAAGTCATCAGTTGTTATATCATCTGAAGCCAAGTCTGAAGACCAAGTACTGAAGACTCAGAGTTTGTCACAACAACTGAAGAAGTCCTCTTCAGTTGTTGTGGTGGTTTTTTCTTTTTCAGTAGTTTATTTTATTTCAGTAGTTGTACAACAACTGAAGAGCATGTTCTTCAGTTGTTATAGTATCAGTAGTTATAAACGACTGAAGAGTTTGTTCTTCAGTCGTTGTAGGATTTCAGTAGTTTACTTTTGTCAGCACTTAGGAACTTTTGTAAGAAGATGTCAGTTGTTGACATCTTCAGTAGTTTTATGTTTTGACAGCTGTAATTTGAATATTCAGTGATGTCAGAAAAGGACATCACCACCATGCTTTTGCCGCTTATATAAGGATGGCAAGCCATACAGTTTTAATTGCCGAAACGTGCGACCAATAGAACATTTATTGCTTCGCAGAACTCTTCTCTCTCTATGTTTATGCTTTAATTGCAATATCTTTTATGTTCTTGCTTTAATTGCTAATTAATGTGCTAAATCCGCTGCAAACATAATCTAATTGATCAACACGAGAGGCTGAGATCCTGTCATGCTATTTTATAATTAATCAACATTATTTATCATGATTATCAACATTATTTATCATTATTAATAATACATAATCCTAATTAACCCTAACCTAAGTAAAAACTAATTAAAATCCCTAAATGAAATTCAGTTAAACCTGATGGACCAAATTATCAATTATAGGAATTTAAAAAAAATTAATAAAAATCCAACCCCACCCACGTTCCCTCACTCTCGTAACCCTAAAACCACTGAAACTTCATTGTTTCCTCCCTGCTACCGTTGATCATCTCTATTCCACAAGGTTCCCATTCGTGATAAAAGATCTCCATCGGCATCTTTTGGCAATCCTCGTTCAGTAAGCATTTTATTTCATTGTTTATTCGTTTCTATTTGTTATGGTTTCGGTTCTGTCTCGGTAAATTGTTCATGACAATGGGCTCGTCTTGTCGTATGTATGTGTATGTTTGTGTGTTCTACGTGTATGTGTTTACATTCTGCTATATGAGTGTGTGTGCTTGGTACGTATGTGTGCGGTATGCTCTTCTATGCATGCGTATGTGTTCTTGATGGTGTGCATATGATGTTCATGTGGTGCATGATGGCAGGGTTGTTTGGCTTTAGATGTCTTTGTTTTAGGTGTGTATTAGAGATAGTGCATTCATGTGTTGCTATTGTTATGCGTTTGTGTCTTTCTCAGAAGGTTTCATGGCTGAGTTTCTTGTTTTCATGCTTATGTTTAGATATGGGGGGTTCAATTGGGATGTTGACCGAATAAAGGTAGACGTGTGCATGTATGTATGTTGTTTGATGTGTACGTCCAGTGTAGTATGTATGTGTGTATGCGATAATGTTTGGGTTTGGTGTATGTGGTGCGACTATGAGTGTAGTTGTGTGTGTGAGATACGTTTGATTATTGCGTGTTGTTATATAAATCTATTTGGGTGTACGTACATGTTTCACAGGTTGCTTCCATGGAGTGTTCTAAAATGTATGCATAATCATATATAAGTGTGTGTGTATGTATGTATGTATGCATGTATGTATGTATGTATGTATGTATGTATGTATGTATGTATGTATGTATGTATGTATGTATGTATGTATGTATGTATGTATGTATGTATGTATGTATGTATGTATGTATGTATGTATGTATGTATGTATGTATGTATGTATGTATATGTTTGTATGTATGTATGTATGTATGTATGTATGTATGTATGTATGTATGTATGTATGTATGTATGTAGTATGTATGTATGTATGTATGTATGTATGTATGTATGTATGTATGTATGTATGTATATGTATATGTATATGTATATGTATGAGTGCTTGGGGTTTGCTATTATTGTTGTGTATTGCTATATTGCATGTCTACGTGTGTGTGGTCAACCATATATGTATGAGGGTTGCTATATTATTAGGTTCATAAAGTGTGTGATCTTGGGGAGCGTGTGTGTGTTTGTAACCGTACGTGATTGTATGTGCTTATGTGATATGTTGGTCATGGGTATGGCATGGGTTTGTACGTCATGCATAATTCCATGAGTGCGGATTGTATATAATGTATATGATCCATTGCATATTTTATGTTAGGGTTTGAATGCGTAGGTGTATAAATTAGCTTAAGGGGGTTATAGTTGACTGCCGTACATTAATATAATTGGTCACATGCCATTTATAAGTATGGGTTTTATTATAAATAAGTCGTGTAGTTAAAGTGTACTTTTATACGTGATAACCGGGTCCCTTTCATTGGATGTGAGTTGTGCTTGTTTGTATTGCTTGTGAATGGGGAAAATAATTGTTAGTCTGCGTCGTAACCTAATCTTAATCACGAACCATACCATTCTATTCTCATAATTAATTACTAATATTTAATCTTAATTAAATATTAAATGAAATCCAGGTTAATTATTGAAACCCGATCATTTATGCTTGTTTTACGTGCCACTGTGCAATCAAGGTTAGTTCTCAGCCTCACTTTACTTGTACTCTTTTGGTGGAGAGAAACACGTGTTTTAAACATATTTTCATTTGATCAGTATTACTGTAAAGTCACTTGATTACTAGTGTTATACCATTTAAGTCCTTTTTCTAGAACCATTAATTTATGTTTTAACGAGGTAATTCTGAGTAGATATACTGGGTTTGACAAACCCCACCCGGGCTAGTCACGTTAGTCACGCTATTGCACGGTAATTGCCTACTTTCATATGTTGTAGCCTGGTAACCAAAGCTGAGGCTTTCATTTACATTGATAGCTTCGGTTGCGAACTTCATACACTTAGTAACATTTTCAGTAGACTAGCTATCTACTGATATTACTTTGTTTATTGTATCTACTATCTAAATATACTGTTTATCAAAACATGTGAACTCACCAACCCTGTGTTGACACTTTAACATGTTTCTTTCAAGTTCTTAAGGTGCGCATGCTTAGAATCATCTCACTATTGCATTCATGATTTTTAGCTCGAATGAATAACTTAAATTTTCTACAAATTACACTTTAACTGGTTTGCGCATGTTTTGCATTTTGGATTACAAATTATTACGCTTCTGCAATTATTCTCATGTTTATATTAATACCCTGTTTTTAGGAATTTCAAATGTCAACAAACAAGTATGTTTTGTAATTGATGTGTCATTTGATGTAACTAGTGGATAAGATCCTGGTATGTCACGCGCCTAATGGGGGTTTGTTGAAATTAAGGGTGTGATGTTAAAATATCTAGCCACTTTCGTTCTGATTGGATCCAGTACATGAATAGTCATTTCTTTCATTCTCTAAATAGTATCTATAGGAACCTATCGCAATGACTAAGGCTCGTACATAGCAATGATAGATAACCATCCCATGAATCGCCATGTCACTATTGTCATACCCCAACCTTGACGACGGAAACGTCGAGATGTGAGAGTTAAGATCGTTCATAGCCACACAACGCTATTATTAAATCCAAATATATTATTCATAAGTTTCAAAGGTAACATTACAAACACAAGTCTCAAATAAAGAAATTAACAAGCATAATAAGAAATATAACAAGCTCATTCATTTATTTAACTAGGTCCATTCCTATGTGTGAACAAGCTTCAAAAGTGACGATCAAACTTGAGTATTTCCTGAAACATGTTAAAAATAATAGGTCAACAATAATGTTGGTGAGATTTCTATAGTTTTCAATACATAAGTATATAAAAGATAGCAATTCATATAGTAAATTAAAGAACAAAGTAACTAGGGATGTAAGACAGAATGCACAATCAAACCTTGACAAAGTTTTACAAGTCTCAAACGTTTACAAGTATATACGATTAGCTAGGTGTACTTGGATCAACAAAGCAGGCTTGTCAGGCCCATAGATCTATGACGTCGCCAGGCTAGCAATAGTTAATGATTGTATATATATTCGACATTACATGGTAGCTACAAGGTTCAACTAACCACAACACACAAGTAAATTGCCATAAGTTTACAAGAATCAAACATTTACAAGTGCAATGATTATAACGTAACATGTTTCACCCCAAAGCGTGAAAATATGAAAAAGGGTATAGAAATACTCACTTGATGTATGTATGTAAGATTATAATAAGAATTAAACGATATTCCAACGTATTCCTTTACAAGTCACCTAAACATATTTATTACAAGACTAAGACTAATAATAAGATTAATGTTCTAACGAGAACTAGGGTTTCAATAGAATTGTAGGGTTTTTGACAAGTAAATAAATTTATATAATGAAATCATTTATATTTGATTTAATGAAAATAATTATACCATTTCAATGTTTAATATGGAAAAGAAATTAGGTAATAATTGATAAGGTTTAAATATAAACTGTAAATAAATTTTCATAATCTTTTGAAATAAACATGATTTAACCATGATTAAAATAACGTATTACTAACAATAATTTATTAATCTAAACTATTAGTTAAAATACATCTGATAAGAATACCTCAAAATAACATATGTGAATAATTTGTGAAATTATATATAATTTCTACAATTATCATGATTAATCCATAATTAATGAAAATATGGTGTCCACTAATAAATTAATGATTTAATTATTATTTAGAGTCCATTTTTATAAAAAACAACTATTTATAACATTTGTAAAAAATATTTTATAGAAATGTTAAGGTGTTTAAATCATCTTTTTTTTGTTAAAATGTATTACAAGAATAAATTTACAGAAAATATTTAGATGATTTTAAAAATATTTGAAGTTTGTAAAAATCATTTTTATGTTTATTAAAATTTTTCTATAATTTAATTTAGGCTTAAAAGGCTTTAAAAAAATTGCATGAGGGTGCCCGGGTTCGAACCCGGGACCTCATGATGGGGATACAAGTACTTAACCAGTGAACCAGGGCCGTGGCCGTGGTATCACATGGTTTTTAAACCTTTTAAACACAACTAGAAACATTCCCTATTTCGCATGAACCCTAATTTTGATTTTTGATCAAATTGAACCCTATTCGTTAATGTTAAGGAAAACAAACTCGGGGCTTTTAATCCCCAAGTAAAACCAAGCAAATCAATGTGTTCAATTACCCAGTTTAAGATCAATTGGATGAGAAACGGTGAAGAACAAGTCGCGACAAAGGAAGGATTGGTTCGGGGGGCGAATGATGATCGTAATCGAATTCCTTGTACAGGAAGCTTCCAATGCCTTCTATGAACAAAAGCCCTCTATTAATTTCGTGTAATGGAACTCAAAAGATAGGAATCGACTAAGTTGCAGGTCCGATAACTTCCCGGTTGATTAATCGATGATTGTGTATTGTTTCAGTGAAATTGAGAGTGTGTACAGTTTAGATAAGTCTTTATGATGATTAACCCTCTTTGAATACACATGATTTCATCCGTTTCATGTCAACTAGTTGTCAAAGTATTGAATGGGTTTCGGTTTCAATTCGAAGCTTTGAAATCGCAATTAAGTTCGGGTTAATTACCCTTATCGTGTTGGAAACGAGTTCACGAAACGTTTGGGACTAATTTGAAGTTGAATCGTGCATTAATTGGGCGGGTTTGGACTCGCCGGAGTCGCGGCCGGAGTGGCCGGACTCCCTTGCCGGAAATGCGGGGGAAGAAAAAGGGAGGGGGTTTGGGTTTTCCAATTTTACAGCTTTAGCCCCTGTAGTTTTAGAATTGTTTATTTAATTCCAAACTTCAATTTTAGTTTAAGTTAAATTACAGTTTGGTCCCCGGGGTTTCATAGTTTTATTATTTTATGCTCAACTTATTAGTTACAAGTTTTAAAATAACAAAACTTATATTATTTTTATTTGTTTCAAAGAATAACACTTATTAGGATATTTGTTATTATTTTATTATTATTATTATTATTATTATTATTATATTATTATTATTATTGTTAATATTAATTATCCAACATTTAATTTCATCAAGATTTTACGAGTCCTCGTAATTGCATTAATTACAAACCAATCCTTACAAGAGATAACGACATTTAATGAACGTTTAAGAAAGTACGAAAGGTCACCGTCTCCCCAACTTTAAGAAATTTCTTCCCGAAATTAAAGACAAGATTGGACGAAAAGGTAGGGATATTTCTCCTTCATGTGGTCCTCGCGTCCCAAGTGAACTCAGCTCCACGTTTATTCTCGCAACGAACTTTGACGATCGATATGGTAGATGTACGGGTCTTTCTCAACATTCGATCCATAATCACGATAGGTTTCTCAATCAAATGTAAAGACTCGTCAATTTGGATTTCCTCCAAAGGATGTGAACGTTATCATTGACAAGATAAATTCTTGAGATTCGACGCATGAAATGCTGGATAACAATGCTGAGTCCTTAAGGCAGTTTAAGCATATAAGTCACTTTCTCAATACACTTAAGCATTTATAATGAGTTTACAAAATAAGATGCCATCCAGACGCTAATGGAAGACCGGTAATGGTATGAGAGTTTGATCAACGGAAATTGAAAATCCCAAGAGTTACTAAATAAAATGACTCAAGCTCAATGCATATCTTATGAATATGTATTGTTCCTTCGGTCAAACCGTCAGACTAAGAATGATACGATAAGCTGAGATTTTGATTTGGGTTCCCAAAGATGGTTAGAGACATTGTTAATAACAGAAGGTGGAACGATCAGCAGAATTAACGATCGATATTTAACGACACACCACGTTGACCGACTATTTGAGGTAAGTACGAGCCAAGTTCTCGACTCGTTATCTCACATGAGTTATGAAATGCGCGAAACTAGTCAATCGATCAATAATGCACCAAATGTCATTATGACATCAAGAAATACGAGGCAATTTGAACATACACCAAGCTATGTCCACTTTTCCTTATGCCAAACCACGAATACCAATTGTGGAAATTTATGACCCGTTTTGTTCACATCGGAATGAATGTAATAACAAGTCTTGTGAGTCGCAATCAAGATTGAGGTTTAGAGATTTTCAAGATTAGGAGTTCAAAGATTATCCAAAATAATAGGAATTGCATTTCTTAATTATGGGTAACGAATGAAACAAAAGATGTCGTTCAAGATCGAATTAGGATTTAAATAATTCAGAATATCGACGATAAAGGCAATCACAAATAGCTTTCCAAGTACGGCTTGCACACGCGGTTCATCACCCATGAACATAACCGTACATTACTATAACCAGAAAGGCATGACATAAATTTATAATGGCTTTATCTTGTACGAAGGATCGTTTTAGGAGTGTTACCATCATACAATTAGTTTGATGATAACCCAAAGGAAAATCGATACGCAAGAAATAAAAGATTCCATAAAGCTAGATCAAAATGACAAATTGAAACATAAAAGCGTGAGAGAAGAAATCGATTTAAAATTCAAATGTTCTAGGCTTGAAACTAGGGTTACTCTAAAGTGACAACGACCTCCTTTTGAGTTCAAGATTCATGCTTAAGCTTGACTAGCTGGAACATCATCGTCGATAAATCAGATGACGGTGTTCACTCTTCAAGTTATTACATGTTTCTTGTCAATAGAAGTCTTAAAGACCTTGGTATATTTGAGATCAATGAATGGGAATAGTCACCAAGATGTGGGTATCACTCCTAGCTCGGTGGTGTATTTCCCAAGGTATGACTCTTAACTACCAAGCGAGAGCTTGATCCTAACTCTTTGTTAAGGATCCACGGGAATAGAATGAGGTAACTTACCATTAAGGTAAGGATAATCACTCCTATCTTAACGGTGAAGTTCCATAGAAACAAAATATAGTAAAATGAAAAGCTTCATCAAAGTACGGAGTTCACTCCTACTTTGATGAGTTTATTTCATTTGAGGAGAATACCATCCATAAAATTTTTAAACGGGTGAAATTATCATCAAGGTATGGATTTCACGCCTATCTTGATGATTGAATTTCATAATAACAGAAAAACAATCGAGAATTGACCTTTGTCATCAAAGTACGGGATTCAATCTTATTTTGGTGAGGTCATTTCATTTGTGAAATACGAGTTCTAAAGGGAAATGATTGAAATCTGTCCTCAAAACAAGAAAATCACCCCGATTCAGAGAACGAAATTTCATAAAACACATAATAGAAAAACTGAAAACCATTATCGAGATACGAAATTTTACTCCTATTTCAAGGAGGTAACTCCACTGGCAAAATACGAATTCGTAAGAACAAGAAGGAGAAATGGTCATCAAGGTAAGAGGTTCACTTCTGTCTTGATGATGAATTTCATAAGAATAATAATAGCGAATGGAAAGTCATCACCAAAGTAAGGGAGTCACCCCTGCTTTGATGAGATAGAATCATTTAGGAGATATGAGTGTCCTTAGTCATAAGTTGACTTGCAGACTCTTGCATTGCCTACGATGCAATACAGTTAAAAGATTTTACAAAACTCGACTTAAAAACGAAGAGAATATCGGCTAGAAATTCAGAAACTTCAAATTACATCAATGTAACATTAACAGGAGGAGAAAATCATGTTTGCTAGAATTAAGGTTAAAGTTCAGGATAACATAGTTAATTGTAATAGGTGCTCAAATCTTGAATGGTTTAAATCAGTAAAACAAGATCAATGACAAAAACGATGCGATACAACAACGAGATATAAACGTTCGGTTCATAATAAAAGGGAAATGCGTTGACTTCTTAAATTGTTACGTCAACCAAAACTTTACGGAAGACACGCGTACCTATAAGCGAACACCCATCTCATGAGTTCTAGGTCAGATAAGCGGATCCAACGGTTGAATCAAATTATATGTACACCTTGCCTAGACAAGGTATCCCGAGATGCAGGTATTCCATCTTTCGGCATTGCATGATTTACGTTATGGGACACACTTTAAGGATATTTGAGAACCCAAAGTAACAATTTTTAGTTTTGAAAACCATTCAGTTTAGACGATCAATATCTTTAGATATATTAAGATCCATGTACACGTTGGTCAAGATATAAGGATAGTTACATGAGGTGCACAACGTATAACGATGTTTAAACGTAGGAATTGAGGATATAATGAGTTCAATATTAGCAGGAACATTCTGTAAGATAGGAATGAGAAGATATTAGAATTTTGATGATAAACCAGTACAATGAATCAAGGATTTTTGATATTTTAAATATAAACTTGGATGGTTCCATTTGGTAACGCATTACCATTTGAAAACATTGACAAGTCAAGGTAAATTGACCCGTTTGCCTTAGAAGCTTGTGTATGTTGACCATAGTTTATCACTCATCCCAGAAATCCCAGGTAAGCATAACTGGTCTCGCAATGAGATTTATACGATATGCTTGCCTTAGCCCGAAGGCCTTTTTGCCAGGAAATCCAAAATACAGGTGTCTATGTGTCACACAATTTCTTAGGTTCTTGAAATCAAAACCTTGATGAGATTTTCATAGATTAGACATAAAGTCTAAGAAATTAAACCCACGATAATAAGTGTAGATTCCAAATGTCGTCGAGAATAAGTTTAGGAAGTTTCAGTTATCGGGGAGAATCAAGAGTCAAAGATAAGTCTAGGGGAGACAGGTAACAAAGTTTTAGCATACATAAGGCAATCTTATGCTAAGGCATCAAGTTGCACATAAGAAGGCATAGCATTATGTAGCATGCAAACCATGTATTTTACAAGAATACAAATATGTTTCTATAAGGTTCATGCATAAACTATAGTCTAGGTCACCATTTCTAATAACCTAAATCCCTATAGTTATGGGCTCTGATACCAATCTGTCATACCCCAACCTTGACGGCGGAAACGTCGAGATGTGAGAGTTAAGATCGTTCACAACCACATAACGCTATTATTAAATCCAAATATATTATTCACAAATTTCAAAGGTAACATTACAAACATAAGTCTCAAATAAAGAAATTAACAAGCATAATAAGAAATATAACAAGCTCATTCATTTATTTAACTAGGTCTATTCCTATGTGTGAACAAGCTTCAAAAGTAGCGATCAAACTTGAGTATTTCCTGAAACATGTTAAAAATAAAAGGTCAACAATAATGTTGGTGAGATTTCCATAGTTTTCAATACATAAGTATATAAAAGATGGCAATTCATGTTGTAAATTAGAGAACAAAGTAACTAGGGATGTATGACAGAATGCACAATCAAACCTTGACAAATTTTTACAAGTCTCAAACGTTTATAAGTATATACGATTAGCTAAGTGTACTTGGATCAACCAAGCAGGCTTGTCAAGCCCATAGATCTATGACGTCGCCAGGCTAGCAATAGTTAATGATTGTACATATATTCTACATTACATGGTAGCTACAAGGTTCAACTAACCACAATACACAAGTAAATTACCATAAGTTTACAAGAATCAAACGTTTACATGTGCAATGATTATAACGTAACATGTTTCACCCCAAAGTTTGAAAATATGAAAACGGGGTATAGAAATACTCACTTGATGTATGTATGTAAGATTATAATAAGAATTAAACGATATTCCAACGTATTCCTTTACAAGACACCTAAACATATATATTACAAGACTAAGATTAATAATAAGATTAACGTTCTAACGAGACCTAGGGTTTCAATAGAATTGTAGCGTTTTTGACAAGTAAATAATTATATAATGAAATCATTTATATTTTGATTTAATAAAAATAATTATACCATTTCAATGTTTAATATAGAAAAGAAATTAGGTATAATAATTGATAAGGTTTAAATATAAACTGTAATAAATTTTTATAAGCTTTTGAAATAAATATGATTTAACCATAATTAAAATAACGTATTGACTAACAATAATTTATTAATCTAAACTATTAGTAAAAGTACATTTGATAAGAAATAACTCAAAATTAACATATGTGAATAATTTGTAAAATTATATATAATTTCTACAATTATCATGATTAATCCATAATTAATGATAATATGGTGTCCACTAATAAATGAATGAAATAAATTATTATTTAGTGTCCATTTTTATAAAAAAACAACCATTTATAACATTTGTAAATAATATTTTATAGAAATTGTTAAGGTGTTTAAATCATCTTTTTTTGTTAAAATGTTTTACAAGAATAAATTTACAGAAAATATTTAGATGATTTTAAAAATATTTGAAGTTTGTAAAAATCATTTTTATGTTTATTAAAATTTTTCTATAATTTAATTTAGGCTTAAAAGGCTTTAAAAAATTGCATGAGGGTGCCCAGGTTCGAACCCGGGACCTCGTGATGGGGATGCAAGTGCTTAACCAGTGAACCAGGGTCGTGGTCGTGGTATCACATGGTTTTTAAACCTTTTAAACACAACTAGAAACATTCCCCATTTCGCATGAACCCTAATTTTGATTTTTGATCAAATTGAACCCTAATTCGTTAATGTTAAGGAAATAAATTGGGGCTGTTAATCCCCAAGTAAACCGAGGAAATCAATGTGTTCAATTACCCGGTTTAAGATCGATTGGATGAGAAACGGTGAAGAAAAAGTCGCGACAGAGGAAGGATTGGTTCGGGGTGCGAATGATGATCGTAATTGAATTCCTTGTACAGGAAGCTTCCATGCCTTATATGAACAAAAGCCTTCTATCAAATCTTCCAAAGTAACTTTCCTTGTACTTCACATGTGCATGCTGAGAGAACTTTGGTTGCATCATCCTCTAAGTATAATTCTTACAAACTCCCCTTAGGTTGATGCTACCAAAACTAAAGGATAACTTTGAGTCTTGATCTTTATCTACTGACAGTACTCATCAGAATCAAGACTATTCCCTTCATTATCAGTTGGTTAGGATTCTTCAGACTCTCAAAGTATCTTCTCATATCATAGAGATCATGCCAGGAAGGTCAAGCATGTTTTGTCAGAAGTACACATCCTGACCCGTTGATCTCTAGTGACATACCATCTATTTGGGTTAGTAGCAAATGCCCAAGACATGATAGGTCTCTCAGCAGCCAGAGGCTCTACATGAATTGGAGTTGATTGAGCAGCCTTTTCTTAATCACTCTCAGGATGTTCTGACCCATCCTAATTTGAAGAGGTAGAGTCCTTGGACTTCTTCTTGTCCCTCTTTATGGCCATCCTCTTCCTCTTTCTGTATTTTTAACTCAGGAGTTAGTCTTGAGTACTAAATTTTCCTTCTTTGTCCTTCTCAGTTGGGCCTTTTTCCTTCACAGATTCAGAATGAGAAGGATCAGGGCCATGTTTTGGGTAAGAAGATAAAGATTGCTGAGATGTAGCACTAGGTCCTGGTTGAGTTGTCTCCTGTGGTTTAATCTTGACCTCGGCTTCAGGTATAGCCTGACTTCATAGAGAATGCAGGTCAACCGGCTCATCCTTGTCACACCCTCAAAATCCACTTGCGAGGTTTTTACCGCGAGGCGTGTAAACAAACCATGATCTCAGTCATTAGTTACTTAGAACGACTCTATACGAAACATTCAAGCAAAATCAGAGTTTAAAACTTTAAAGTATGCGAAGCGTTCAGTAAATAGGCTAAACCCAAAATAATGTAATGCAATGTAAAATGCGCAAACACGCGCCAACCATTGTTCACAACAAAATACGTAATTGTTTCAATTGTAAAACCAAATTTATTCCAATAATGCTAACCCACAAATGCTGACTCGTGAGTGCTCCTAGGCATTTCGTTAACCTTGACTTAAGAATAGCATACTAAAGAGTCAACATAATGTTAGTGAGATCAAGAGTTTGCGTTAAACATAACATTATTAGTTGTAAAACATAAGTAATATGCTGAAACAGATAGCTAGTCTAGTTTCACAAGTAGTAAGTATCGTCATTTCGCGATTGAAGCTGACATGTGTTTTGTTTGTTTGCCTCCCGTCACAACATACCAGGTTGTGAAGATGTTTGTGTTTATGACAATATTGCACCAGGTTGCCTCCAGTCACCCGGGTGGGGCTTGTCAGACCCAGTAGTACTACTAAAGATTTCCCTGCTAGATACCTTTATTAATGATCCGAAAGTGTGAGGACTTTCATGGTAATGCTACACTACCCTATACTAGCACAACTTATCTATAAAAGCATTTGTAAAAGAAAATAGTATGTTATTTCACCCAAAAGGAAGTAAGTAAATAGTGGGGCATGAACTTACCTGGTACGCAAATGAAAGATAATAAAAGCTAACGTGAGTGGAAAGACAACCTTCAGAGGTTACCTAGAACATGCATGTACATAAATATGTGTACATAGAATCTTTAACAACCCTAAGTGCTCTATAAACACTTTGACGCAAGGTTTTGTAAAACAAGACACATTAGACCCAGTTGACCCGTTGACCCGTTGGTGACATGTCAAAATTAAGTTCTTGTTTGATCAAGTATAGAAATTAATCATTCAACACACCATTCCAGATTACTATGCAAGTTCTTCTCATAAGCCATATTGTAACATGTAAGACTTGTCATGCTTTTCATGCTAATCCAGGTTATCATACAACGTACGTACCCAATTCATCATATAACACATATTCTAATTTAGATTCCTTTACAATGCACATTGGGTTTAGTCACCCACAGCGTGCCATGTAAAGCCACTCACGACTACATACCCTAATTCTGCCAATCCTACAAAGTACGGGCCTCAGGTTTGCCGCGTGTATGATACCCATCATCAAGATTTCACATAACTCACACAAGCAAGACATTAGCATTATAATAATCAATTATGGCAATTCATCATAGCACATAACATGTCCATTTGCACATTCTTCAAGAAAGCCCAATCATCATAATCCAACACATTAGACATCATCAAATACATTCTAACATGATCCTAATATCATAAACATGTCTAACTCACAATATCCAATGATCTTCAAAATTATACTTTTCCTTTTAGGAAAGTAATATCCCAAAATCTATTCTTCCATCAATTTCAACACAAATTTATCAATAACATACCCTATCTAGTTCATAGCAATCATAAGTATCCATCAAACACTTACAATTCATCCAAACACAAATCTTCATGAATAAAAGTTTCCACTTTTAGCAATGTATGAACTAGACTACATAAATCATGGATTTCTTGCATCATCTACATAGATTAACACTTATACAACATTACTAACATCATTACATTATCAATCCATCATCAATTCATCAAGTTCATGCATAAAAGTTACTATTAATAGTAAGGTATGAACTAGGAAATCAAAATCATGAAATTCTTGCACAATCAACATAGATGATCATTTTTATAACATAACTAACATCATATCATCATCAAATCATCATCAATTTCATGTTTTCATCACAATTTTCAAATTAGGGTCCTATCAAAATCAAAAATTATGAAAAACTTGATAATAAAACCTACCTTTAACGTGTAGAAATCAAGAATTGAACTTGCTAACACCTTGGAACCACTTGGAACTAATCAAAATCGAATTGTTCTTGTTGTTCAAGCTTGAAATCGCAAAAGGTGAGGGGAGGAGGGGGTTCGGCCGCAATGGGGGTGGTTTGGGGGAATTACGGTTTATAAAGTTTGGTAATATTAAGTTTATGTGTATTTACAAAATAAACCCCTCTTGTTTACATTTTATAAAAACTAATCTTTCTAATACTTTTTAAAAGGTTTCAACTACTAAACACAAGTATTATTAATCATCAATAATAATTAAATGTTTCAACTAATAACAAAACATGTGAACAATATTTACACGTAATCACATTATCAATAAAATTTACAAATAATATTTAAAATTCATAAATCGCATAGCCACAAACTAATAATCAACATTATTAGTTAAGTTATTATCTAACACCCATTATTCATTATTAATAAGACACCAATGTTAAACGACAACTAGTGTGTGCTCAAGACATGTGTATGCAAGACCTAACGGAACTAACAGAGTTTGGTAATAGAAAATTACCGTATGTCACAAACCTTCTTTTTTCATCTACTTGATTGCTCTAATATGCTCATCCATAAAGGATAGAGACATTGGACCAAGTCTTCTTCTGGAGAACCCATACAGCTTCAAGAAGCTTACCATGTTTAGTCTATCAGCAGACTTCTTCTGATTGGCTTGGATGATGGATCTTGACTTAGCTTCCTCTTCCTTCATTTTCCTCTTAGCAGCCCTTTGTTCTTTTATTACTTCTTGCTCAAGCTGAATGAGGTATCCAAATTCTATATACTCATATGACAAGGGAGGTACGTCTACTACCTTATAAGCCTGTGTCACTCATGTAGGTTATCATGTTTTGTTTGTCATGTTCCTTACGTACCTAAGTTTCTTGTCCAGCATCCATAGCCTCTGCTTAAGAGCTTTCTTGAATCGGAGAGAGGGTGGAAGCTTTGTAAAGTCTGTTTCTTCTTCTTTCTTCCATAATTTTAAAGGGCAACTATGTAGCCTCAGCTTCATTTATCTCTTTAAACACTTTAATGCCAGCCAATTCATTAAGTTCTTCTAAGGGAAGAGATTATTACATCTATGTTATAGTTTATTACATCTATGTTATAGTTCCTAGACCCCAAGTAGTTTAACCTGACTGTCCATAACACATCCTCTTGAGTGTTTTACCTTGGGCAGCCCAATGTAGCTTGTATAAGACTACGGGTCTCACTTGAACTCTCTCTTCTTGCCTTCCTTTTCCTCTCTATTTTCTCCTCCTAATCTACTCATAGGTCATAATCCTTTCCCTTTTTCAGTCACTAGACTGTGTGACTCAAGGTGGAAAGAGCTTTGGCTTTTAGAACTTGGTATAGTACTTAAGCTCTGGCTAGAGAGAGGCTATGAGAAACCTTCATCAGCTGGTTCCTTACTGCGGGTACTTGGTGCTGAAGCAGTTCCTGTATCAAGGTTCACAAGTTCAACTACTAGGCCTTCAAATAAGGTTTCCCCTTCGAAGCTAATCTTAGGGTCTACCTTAATATCTAATTGACCAATACTTCTGCCTACTAGCCTCTGTCTGTATAATTTGGATCTCTTATTGAACTCTTCAAGCACCCTTTTTTGAATCCTCTCGACTAACATGTCAGCTTGTCTGGTTTGACTTGGATTGGCAAGTAGCAGGGCAACCAAAGAAAAGTTCTCATAGTATCTCAGCGTCTGAAAATTAAAGACTTCTTGTTGTCCCTGAGATCTAGAGAGTACCAGGGCTCTTTTATCAGTATCATACCTCCATCCTACTATTAGATTATCAGTAGTGTAGGATAGAATGGACATAGTGTTGGGTCTGATAAGGCTGGTGCAACCAAAACAAACACTTAAACTTGATTTTGGTACAATAAGTGAAGGACTTCCGAAGACAAAGCTGCATTTCCAAAGACAAGTCCACCACCTTCCGAAGCCAAGAGTAGAAGAACTTCCAAAGAGAAACTTAGTATTCCGAGACTAAGTACTCTTCCGAAGTATAAGGAAGACAAAGACTGGAAGCAGCTGATTCGAAGGAGTTGTTCCTTCTAAAGCCAAAGCACCTTCGGAAGACTTTATGTCTTTGGAAGTTTACTTAACTTCAGAAGTAACAACTGTGAAAGGTGGATAAAGTAAGGTGACTATCAGTCAACTGCTACACTGACAGACTGCATGGAACTTCTCCATGCGGGTATGTTTGACCTTACTTTATCCACTACTCATCCATCATATATAGTACAATTACCAACCTTAGTTGGTGACAAAGGTAAGTCATGGGCTTGTCATGACTACCTAATACTAGGATAATACTTTATCTTAGTTTACATACTTCTAGTATCTGTAGTATTTTGTCTAATTGTATTTTTCAGCTGGTTTTCCAAATATAATCGGCTATAGATAGTAGTATATAGCTCTCATTGTAAACTCATTAGAGTATGTTTGTAAGAGTCTTGTAATCTTTGAGTTGAGAATTAATATATACAAGTATCTTGAAAAACTTATTCTTGTGTCTTGCTTACTTAATATATTACTATAAACTCTTAGAAGTTTCTGCTTCATCGTTTGAGTGAAACCAAGTGAGTTTAAGAGAGTACCATTGGGTAAAGTGACTTGTAACGATCCTGGAATTTGTATCAGAGCTTTCAGGCTCTTGATTGTGAGATCTTACCATCCCAAATCATCTTGACTTTTCACTCATACACTCACCTCACTCAAAATGGCCACGAACCAGAAATCACCAAAATTTGAAATGGGAACGATGACTAAAGCCCCTATCATCACTCCTGAAAATTTCACATCCTGGGGGATGTAGATTGAAGGCTTCATTAAGTATCAAGACAGCCAAATATGGAGATCTATCATTAATAGTCCTTAAAATCCAAAGGTGGCATCACCTGATGGAAAAGGTGCCATGATAGAAACGGATGTTGAAGATTACTCAGATGAAGATCATAAGAAGATGGACATCGATAGCAAAGCCATGACTATACTACTTACAGCCATACCAAAGTCCATCATGGTAGGTTTTGAGCACTACAAGACAGCCAAAGAACTCTTTGATGCTTTGACTCAGATGTACTCTGGTTCTAATGACTTCAAGAAAGACTCCATGAAGCAGTAGCTTGAAAACTTTACCTATATTATTGAGAGACTCGTAGCCAACAATATTTAGGTACATGAATCTTATCTCATCACTTTAGTCAATTGGAGTCTCTCTTGAGAAAAGAGACCTAACGAGAAGTTCATGAGTGCACTTCCTCAAGAGTGGACTTCTACTATGTCTCTATCAAGAGAGCAGAGAATTTGAACACTCTTACAATTACTGAACTATTCGGTATTTTTGATGGATATCGTGTAGAGATGGAGGCTCAGAAATACCATCAGATGAATAGAATTTCTGGTTCTTCCACTAGCAATGCTTTATTGTTGCTGAAGGATCAAGAAACCCCTAGTCCTAATAGTATCTGACTTACTCTCAGCAGCAACCAAGTTCTTCTGGTCCATATATCACTTTTCCTAAAACCCAAAGTCTCAACAGGCTCAATCATGTCCCTTCCCAAACAATTGTGCCTTTGTTTCAGAAAATGAACATTCTAGTGATTTTCAGTTCTGCTTTGAAGATCTAGAATGCTTTAGTCCTGATGATGTTGAATACATTAACATAGTCAACAAATGGCTCTGTTGACTTATAGAGAAAAGAAGTTCTTTAAAAGAACTAGAAGATAGTTCCCTCAAAACACAACCAACAGCAAATTTGGGTTTGACAAAAGCAAGGGCAAGTATTGCAACTGTAATCAAATTGGTCAGTTTTCCAGGGAATACAGAGCTCCAAAATCCACCCAGGAGCCACTTAAGCCTCCACATCTTCTACCACACATAAAACTATATCAACTAAACAACAAACTGCTGCTGTTGCTCAAGAAGTGACTGGAGCTTCATGGGCAAGAAGTGAATCCTGCTCAAGCACTCATGGTAGGAACTGATGATAGCAAGGTATATGAACATCTTTGCACTCCAGCTTGTATTGCTAAAGTCAAACTATATCAGGACTATAACATGGAAATCAAATCTGATATTTAGTCCTTAAACATTTTAAAATCTGACTTTAAAAGGGTTGAATCTGACTATAAAATAAAAATTAAAGATTTAGAAAGAACTGTGTCCTTTTTAAAGCATGAACAAACCAATTCAGGACTCAAGCCCAGCTAGTCATAGTTGAGGCTAAAGCAAAGAAGTATGCTATTGAAGAGCATAACTTCCAAATCATTGTTGCATCATCCTCCCACTTAAAATTATGTTATCAAAATAAAGTAGGGTTGGGAGCCAATGAAATTGCTCCACCATACTCTTATGAGTCTATAAGACAACCAAGATGTGGCACTGAAGAGCAAGAGGTTCCATCTGCTGACCCCCTATCTTATGAGAGAAGAATGATGCAAGTATGGAGACCAATACAGGAAACAAAGCCAAGGCAGCCAGGAAACAAAGCCAAGGCAGCCAGGAAAACTGTCAAGAAAGTAGCTGAATCCAAGATGAAGATAGACCCAAAGCAAAAGGGTGTGTTTATCTCAGCAGGATTCTAGGTGGTGGGAAAATCTGATCCAGGAAAGGAATGCAGTACCAGCACTCCTGTCCAGCTGAAGGATCAGAAACTAAAGGGAAGACTGTTGAGAAGTGCAAGAAACAATAGCCTGCACACCCTTGAAAAACAACATTGCATTCATAATGTGTGGTCTGCACAACCACATGGCTAAAGATTATTATTACAATCCTGCAAGCACATATTATGCAAATAATGTTAAGAAAGAAGAAGTCAAGGAATGTTTTATATTTGGACCTTATCAGATGGTTCAAATGATAAGAAAAAGAAAACTTACTTGCGAAGCCAAATTACTCTCAGAAGAAAATCATTCTTCTGAAGAAAAAATAGCTCGGAAGTAAAGACAGAAAATTTCAAAGAACAAGAAAATTCCTTTGAAACCTTTTGAAGTAAAGATGCTTAGGAAGAACAGGTTTTGAAAACTTCTTCTGAAAAGAAAGAAGCTTCGAAAGAAAGCTCTGCTGCTCAAGCTTCATCAAGCTTCATCAAGCTCATCTTTGCTGATCAATCAAAGGATGGAATGGAAGATAAAAGAAGATGTTGCAGCCACAACCTCTTCTTCCAAAACCACAATTGAACCGCCATGTCCACATTTTGGTTCAACTCCATTATCCATATTGGAAGAGCCCAAGATTAACAAGGCTTGGGCCTCTAATAGCAACTAACTTTTTCATCTTATATGCAGGGACATCCACTTGACAAAAATGGAAATATCTAGATTGTGGATAGTGGATGCTCAAGGCATATGACAGGGAACATATCTCTTCTTCATAATTTCAACATTTTGATGGAGGACATGTTTAGTTTGGAGGTGAAACTAGAGGATACATTTCTGGAAGGGAAGTGTATCCAACAGTAAGTTGAAAATAACAAGGTAAACTTTGTCAAACAGCTTGAACACAACCTGTTAAGTGTTTCTTAATTCTGTAACCAAAAGCACCACATGTTTTTCACAGAACATGAGTGCATTATCCTGAAACCTGGAATGACAATTCCTCAAGAATTGGTGCTTCTTAGATCTCCCAGGAAGGGAATATACAAGCTTGATATGAATAATACTTCCACTGGGTGAAGTAACATGCTTTCTTTTCAAAACAAATGGTGATGAGTCAACTCTATGGCATAAGAGAACGTGCCATGTAATTTTAAGACCATGAACAAGCTTGTTAAAAATAACTTGGTACATAGAGTGCCTAAAAAGAATTTACTTGCAAGGATAATTGTGTTGCTTGCCTAAAAGGGAAACAACACAAGGTTCCTTATAAATCCAAAGAAATTCTTCATTACACTTGTTACACATGGATCTCTTTGGTCCTACAAGTATAATGAGCATTGCAAGGAAATCATACTGCCTTGTGATTGTTGATGATTTTACTAGATATACATGGTTTTCTTTTAAGAACTAAGGATAAACTGCTGAAACATTAAAATCTTTTATTCCTAAAATTAAGAACCAGATAGAACATAAGGTAAAAATATAAGAACTGACCAAGGGACTAGAAGTCAGAATCAACATAGTTCTTGAGGCTGCTAGGACTATTCTATGCCTCTAACATTCTGGGCAGAGGCAGTTAGCACTACATGCTATGTACAGAACAGAGTTATTAAGTTAAGCCATGGAAAAACCCTTATGAACTATGAAACAAGACACCACCATTCAGTCCTTTGGTAGCAGGTGTACCATACTTAACACAAAGGATAATTTAGCAAATTTGCTGAAAAGTCGGATGATGTTGTCTTTGTTTGATACTCTTCAAGCTTTAAAGCTTATAGAGTGTACAACATTAAGAACCAATAATTTGAGGAGTCATCCAATATTGTTGTTAATAAGCATATTCCTTGTCTTAAGGGGAATGGCCCTGAATATATCTTCAATTTAGAATTGTTTTCCAACTATTCTAAACCTTCGCGTGAGATTGTTTCAGCTGGAACAGGTGAACAAATAGATTCTTATAAAGATCAAATGTTTGAGTTGCCAAGGCCTTTTCCAAGATCTTCAAGAAGACATGTAGATCAAACTCCCATAGCTGGTAATCCAGAGATTCTCACCATCTCTAGAACCAATGGAGCATCAACAAGTTGTCAGCAAAATGAGCCCCAATCTTCACCAACAGACAACTTCAGAAGTCAACACCACGCTGATGAAGATAGTGATGCGGAGGAACAGGAAACTGTTGATCCTGCTTCACAGCAACTCATAACTGATTCTGTAACATATTCATTGAATCAGACCTCATTGAATGAATTTAAGACAGCAGCTAGTGGTGGTGTTCACAATCCCGAGCAAAAAATCTCTAACTTGGATCTATCTATGCAACTAGATGTGATTCTTAGGCTCAGGATCCATAATACTGACGGGTAGTCCTTTGGACGACCCTTTTATGCTTTAAAAACGTGTTTAATCCCATATTTAGTGATGTAATTGTCTTGAACAAGATAACTGTAACACCCGGAAGTTTGACTTTTGGAGTGTCATGCGACTGGAGGTTCAGTCGCATGGAATTCATGCGACTGGAGGCCCAATCGCATGATGCTCGGACGATTGAAGGATCAAGCGCATGGAACTCATGCGACTGGAGGTCCAGTCGCATGGTGTTCATGCGACTGAAAGTCCAGTCACCTGGACTCGGGCGACTGAGCTGTAGCAATAAAGGAGGGGCAGCCCTCTTCTTCCCCCACACTTGCACATTTTCAGTCGGGAAGGAAGAGCAGGGAGAGAGAGCAGAGAAAGAGAGAAGAAGAAAAAGAGAAGGTGGTGATTCGGGCTCAAGATTTGTCGAGTGGCTAGTCAAATTGAAGCTCTTCATTTTCTCCTTGATAATGTGAGTTCTAGAACCCCTCATTTATTGGTTTCATACGATTTTGGGGCTGGAAACACATTCAAACCTGTTTTTGAAAGAAATGTATGTTTGACCCATTTGGGTAAAATCTTGAGTAATGTGTTTAAAGTATGATTTAGGACTTGTATATGCTTGTATGATGTCCTAACATGAATCCTTGAGGTTTATGAGGGCCAATTTGGGCTGGAAATGAGTTTAAAATGAGTCTGAATGCTTTGGATCGCGACTGTGTTCGTGAAGAACTCCAGTCGCTGCCCAGTTAGGGCTAGGCGACTGAAGGGCTAGTCGCACGACTGAGGAAAGACTGATGTTCAATAGTACGATTGAGGCTCAGTCGTACGACTGGGGCTCAATCGCCCGACAGGCCATGCGATTGAGGGGTTCGTCGCATAGGTCCATTCGCATAGTAGTTCAGTCGCACGACTGAGGGTTAGTCACCTAGTAGTCCATTCGTATTGTGTCCATTCGCACGATTGTATGCCCATTCACATAACTGCCCAATCGCACGACCCAGTCGCATGGAGGCCATGCGACTGAAGTATGTTCAATCGCCCAAATAGGGCTGATGTGATTGAGGAGAGATGCATATGTAGGGCGCAAACATGATAAGTATAATGTTGCCTTATATGATGGTAATGACTGATGATTTGTTAATATCGATGTTCCTTGTGTTGATGCGTGTTTATCTTTTAGTGACTTTACGTGAATGAATGAATGAATGAATGAAACGAATGTAATAAATAACATAAAGTAAAAAAGATAATGAAAGAGGAACATGATGAATGAATGTGTGCATTAATGAATGAACGAATGAAAGAGGAACATAATGAATGAATGCATGCGTTAATGAATGAATGAATGAATGAATGAATGAAATGAATGAATGAATGAAAGAAAGTCTTGCATAGTCTAAGGGGCACGAGATGGATTTGACGGTTAAGAAGTCTTGGAAATGGTGCTTGGTTCTAGTAACTAGGCCTATTACGAGCCTTAGGGTAGATTATGGACAGTGATCCATAGTTGCCTTAAGAACAACGAGGCAGTGTCTTGTGACCTGTCACGGGATAGCTGTTACAGCAGGAGTGATGACAATCACTCGCGGGGTTAACGTGACCCCGGGAAAAGGTGTTGCGGTCTATGGACAGAGAGCCATAGGGGCAACAAGGTTGTCGGTCTATGGACAGAGAGCCATAGGGGCAACAAGGTTGTCGGTCTATGGACAGAGAGCCATAGGGGCAACCAGGTGTCGGTCTATGGACTGTGAGCCATAGGGGCACCAGGTGTCGGTCTATGGACTGAGAGCCATAGGGGCACCAGTATGTTAAATATGCTTTGTCAGCTCATGGGTTGGAACCATGAGGGCAGAGACGAGAAGTGACCCTTAGAGATTTGAATGCTTGACGAATGAAAGTAATGAACGGAAGGAACATAATGATGACGTATGAAACGGGATCCTCGTCACTCGACCTCAGTAATCATGGCTGTGTGCCTTGAAGAGGGTAAAGTGTGACCGGATCTAGAAAGAAGTAAAAGATAGAGGATGCATGAAAGTAATGAACGTCCGAATAAATGAAATGAACGTAAGATTGAACGTAACGTACGTACAGATGAATGTAACGAATGTATGAATGAAAGTAAGAAACGTACGAACAAAGAAAGAGTTAAGAAAGAACGTGAACGTTAACGATGAACGGTACATGAACGAAAGTTAATAAATGAATGATGAAGATAATAATAATAATAATATTATCTACGTGTACGTATGTTGTATGATCGTATGTATGTAAGAACGGTTTTGATGGACAGTAAAGTACGTTTTATTATAAAACTAGAACTCACTCAGCAACGCTGACTTTGATGTGTTTCCAGTTGGCAGGTATGTTGCTGAGGATGGCACAGGGCGACTACTCAGTTGATGGGGCTGGCATCCATATTTTGACATGTCATTGTATTTTGAGAAGAAAACGAATGTTGTAAAGTTATGAAATGACATGTTTTAGTTATAAATGAAAAATTTTAAATTCCGCTGCAAAGTAAAGTACGTTTGAAATGTCTTTATGTGCGATGAATGACCAACTGTGAGGTGCCGGGAGCGGGGCCTTACAATAACTACGGTTGCCATATCTCAGGTACACTCGAAGGGAGAAAATGGAGCAAGAAACTGTTAGTGTTCGTAGACGAATGGAGCCAAGAAAGAAACAAAAAGAAATGAAATGAAGAAAAAGCATCAGGGTCCACCATAACCTACGGTGAGACCATAACCTACGGTGAGACCATAACCTACGGTCACCATAACCTACGGTGGGACCATAGGTTACGGTGGCAAGAAGAAGAAAATCACCATAAGGCAGAAGATGCTTAGCGTAAGACATTGTTGGTCACCGTAGCCTACGGTGGCCACCGTAAGCTAGGTGCTGGGCGAGTAAAAGTTGTAACTGCCCATTTTAATGGGCAAATGAAGTGGTTTTTATCATCATTATCATTGTGGACGTTTTTGCCTTGATGTGGAATGATTTTTGGAGCTCTTAGGTGTTGAAGAAAAAGATCTTTTGGTACTTTAATCCTTGCTATTTCATTGTGATTGTTATGGATTCTATCTTGAACCTGTTTTATGTATGAAACTATGAGTGGCTAGTCTCCTTTTGTGTTTCCTTTTGGTTTGAAGGATTTGTGACTTGATCATGTTGGTGTTTTATATTTATGGGATGATGAAACTGATCTTGTGATTGTTTTGTCATGATGATTGTGTATTGTGTGTAATGGGTCATTCGGGGATTGCTTGACTTTAGCCATACATTCTTGATGCCATAGGCAAATCTTGATTTAGTGGAAGGGTTGGGTTAATTCAATAGTGATACTGATTATCGAGAGATAACCTTGCTAATACAAGTACTTAGTCCTCTTTTATCACACACAAGCACACACTCATGAATCATGTCTATGTGGTTCTTCCTAATTAACACCAATATCATCACTTGTTAAAAATTAGGATACCAAAGGGAAACATATCTCTCATTACTGATTTTTACAAACCAATTGTCACACCCCAACCTTGACGGCGGAAACGTCGAGATGTGAAGGTTACGATTGTTCACAGCCACATAACGCTATTATTAAAGTAAAAGGCTCAAACAAAGATACATCATGAATACAAGATTGAAAGTAACAAGATCATCGTTTATTTCTATAAGTCCAATCCTAAGTGAGATATGCTTCAAAGAATAGAACGCATACTTGAGTTATTCCTGAAACATGTTAAAAATAAAAGATCAACATAAAAATATTGGAGAGCATTCCATAGTTTTCAATACATAGAATATATAAAAGATGTCAATTCAAGTCATAAGTTAGTGAATAAAGTGATTAGGGATGTTATGAATAATGCAACAATCAAACCTCGACAAAGTTTTACAAGTCTCAAACGTTAAAAGTATATACGATTAACTAAGTGTACTTGGATTAACCAAGCAGGCTTGTCTGGCCCATAGATCTATGACTTAGCTAGGCTAGCAATAGTTAATGATTGTACATATAACGCCATAACATGGTAACCACAAAAGTTCAACTAACCACAACTTTACATGATGAATTGCCATAAAGTTTACAAGTCTCAAACAAGCTTACAAGTGCAATAATATAAGTTAACATGTTTCACCCCAAAGTGTGAAAATAAGAAAAAGGGGTATGGAAATACTCACATGGAAAATAAATATAAGTATGACGATTAATAGAGGAATAATAGACGTCGTTCCAACGTGAATGGTCACAAGGCCCTAAATATATATATATACATTCACAAGGCTAACGTTTTAATAATAAGTTTAATGTTTTAACGGAACTAAGGTTTTCATTGGAATTTGGGGGTTTATATAATCAAATAAAATAATAAATCTTTTATGTTTTGGTTCAATAAAGATAACATAAATCAAGTAAGATGGAGAATAATAAGGAATGATTCACCATTCAATTTATTGACTTAATAAAGAGTAAGTATATGTGTGAAAAGAAATAATTAATTTAATAATTAATTATTTAAAATTTGATAAAGAAAACTAATTGAATACTTATTTAAATGACTTTAAGATTATTAAAAATCTTTTATAAAGTTTTGAACTTCTAAATGTTTTATTGTAAAAGTTTTATAATACAAGATTTTAGTTAGAAGAATAGGGTATAATATATTGTTTTATAAGTTTCAAGGGTTTAAATAAAAGTTTAAGGAATAGTTTTATTAACTATTTATATAAACATAGTTAAATAAATAGATGAATAAATATTATTTGAATAATTATTAAATAATTTATTTGAATAATTAGTTATTTAACATGTAAATTTATTATGTCTTGATATAATCTAAATTTGAATCATAAAAGATTTTTAGCATTTAAGTAAATAAAATAATTAAAATGTTCTATAACCCTTGTTATTCTAAAACAAAATAATCAAATTTAAATTATAAGTTTTAACTAATTTAATAATTTCTGAAATATTTTAGTTAACCAAAATAATTTTATTTTGATTTATTAATATAATAATAATTTTCTAAATTTAAAATATTAAAAAAAATAATCAAAACAAAGGATGGTGGAGGCCCGGTTCGAACCCGGGACCTCTTGGTCAAAAGCCACGCTAGTTGCCAGTTGGGCTACAGCCCGATCTGGTTGAAAGCTCACTTTAAATGTTTTAAAAAAAACTTAATTATCAAATCCCCCAAATTCCCCAAGAACCCTAGATGAAAATGTTCCAAATTGAACCCCAATTCGTTGTTCTTGCTAAAATTAAACATAGGGCTTTGATTGCCCATGTGAAAACGAGTATATAGATGTGTAAAACTTACGTGATCAAGTTCGGATTTGATGAAGACGATAATAAGAAACCGTCGCGACTTATGCGAATGTCGATTCAAGGTGTAACGTTGTTGTTAATCAAATTAGATTTGCAGATTGATTCTATAGTAGATGATAAGCAAAAGCCCTCTGTTAATTAGCAATGATTTGATCGATTTCACTATGAACGGGTTATGAGTTTGATTCGTTTGTTTCGGTTATAATTGGATGATTAATTGGTTGTTAAACTCGAATTAACTTCTCATTTAGTTTCGAAATGATTAATCGAACGTTTCTGCACGATTTATTTGATTAATCATCAATCTTTGTACGTAAACGGTTATAAGCCGATTGAGGTTTTTGATTTAGTTCGAATCCCTTTAATGCCGAGCTTTAAAGTTCATTTAAGTCATGGGTTCGAGTCCGAGAGGTTCCCCCGAGTCGAGTAGTACTTTCGGACACAAAAATCGTTGGGTTTGGGGGTGTATCGCGGCCACTGGAGCTTGGCCGGAGGGTGGCCGCTCCCGGTGCCGGAAAAACGGGAGTGAAGATGGTGAGGGTGATGGTTTTTTTTTTGTAAATTACAGAATTGGTCCCTATAGTTCCACATGTTATTATTTTATGAAAGAACATTCATATAAAGTTTCAAATTTAACAAATAGCCCCCTGGACTTAAATTAACTTTAAGTTTTAACATTTTTAAGTTCAAGTAATGTCATAATTTATAATTATATTATTGTTATTATCATATTTATTATTATTACTTCTTATTGTTGTTATTATTTATTTTAATTTATTTTTTTATTATTAAAACTATTATTACTATTATTATCGCTATCAGTAATATTATTGTGCTCAAGTTATTAATTAAATTATTTACATCTAAATAATAAAGAAATTAAAGGCAAACTATTAAATAAGCATAGGCAAGCCCTCAAAGTTTCATAAAAGGCATAAATAGACCTTGAAGGAACTTAACAAAGTTAACTTTTAGTTAACAAAATTACAGGATGTTACACCAATTTACTTTGCTTTCTTGTTTTAAGCCAATTCAACAAATCAACAAACTATTGAATTTTACTTTCTTGTCATTTTAGTTAAATTTAGGTAATTGCAATTTGCTTGAGTTAACACATATTCCACAAACTTTCTATGTTCGATAACCCACTTACAGCTGGCTAATTAGTAGTATTTGGTTTTAAATTTGATTGAGACTTCGACCTCACGTCAAATTTTGGCGCCATTGCCAGGGAGTAGTGCGCAACGTGTGTTTCCTAGTTTTGTTGCTTGTTATTTTTTCCGGATTTACGTGGGTGTGCTAGTGTGCAGGTTCAGGATTTTACAGGTGCATGCGTACAAGGAGCTCACAAGCGTCATCACCGTTAGCGTTTGAACCTGAAATTGAACGGGTAGCAGGAAGAAATCGAATTCCGCATCGCGAGAACAAGATTTCTGGTTCACCACTTAACATCATGAGTACCAATACACCACCACCAAATACTAACCAAATCACACCATCAACACCTTTACCAACCAACACCACATCATCCGGTATCCCACCATTTAGTTATTCCACATCATTCGGTATTCCACCATTTTCAACATTCTTTCCATCAGGTGGACAATCATCTTCAACACAACAATAGGACCCACAATCATCATCCATAGTCCACACCACTCCTTTACCCCAACAACCCATACCACCCGGGATGCAATTTCCATAATATCAAAGCTATGAAGATGGGTCCAATGATGAATTTTGGGTTATGAATATTACGGTTATACTAACGAGGGTGAAGGAAATTTTGGTGCACAACCTCATGTGCAAGGGCAGGGAGGTCAAGGATTTGCTCAACCCCCGTTACAGGTATGCCATATCAAGTACCACCACAAGGGCAACAACCATTTAGACCACCATTTCAAAGATCAATGCTTCAACAACAAGGAGGTCATGGGTTTCAACAACAACCTCCTCCATTTATGCCTAATCAACCGTTTCAATGACCAATGGGTCCACCGCGACCAAGAGTTAGATTAGGAATTCCACGAAGGCATAATTGGGAAGCTGTTAGGGGTATTGAAGCACATTTTCGCCCAATTATTACCAACAACCCTTCACCAATAGTCATCCCTCAAAACAATCAAGGGAGAACGTTTGAAGTCCGAACAAATTCACTTCAAAGTTTGCCAAAGTACAAGGGTTAGCAACAGAAGAACCCTATTTTCATTTGGAGGCTTATGACCCAATTTGCAACACAATTGGTGGTCAAGGATTTTCTGCGGATGATGTTAAATTGGTGTTATTTTAGTTTTCATTGGAGGATAAGGCGAAAAGGTGGTTCTACACGTTGCCATTCGCTTCAATTTACACATGGGCTGAGATGCAACAAAGGTTTTTGGAAGAATTTTTCACAGCCCAAAAGACAAACGATGCTAGGAGAAGCTTGAGAAGCTTCCAACAACAATAAGGTGAAATGTTTCATGAAGCATTTGAACGTTAATTTGATGCTTAAGAATTGTCCTCATCATGGAATTGATTTATGGGAGTTGTTGAATGCTTTCCATGAGGGGCTTCATTCTGAAGATGCCCGGGATTTGATGTCTATCACAAATGGTACATTTGGTACCAACTATAAGCAAGACGATTGGGCGTTCTTGGAGCAAATAGCGGTCACATCAAAGAGAAAGGCTCAATCATCAAGGAGAGCTCGACCGGTCATTACACGAGCTCCGGTTCATGCGGTGGATGATGGTAATGTGCAACCTTCTAATCCAGTTTATAGTGTTTGCACGAATTGTAATGAGTTAGGGCACATAATGGAAGCTTGCACAATGCCACTTGATCAACTGGAGGAGGTGAATGCTATTCAAGGGGGTGGTGGAAGAAATTATAACATGAATTCAAACACCTATCATCCGGGTTTGAGAAACCACCCAAACTTTAGCTATGGGAATTCGGCTAATCAATCCAATCCAAATTTCCATGGAAAGCCTCAAGGTAATTTTGTTCCTCATCAACAATATCAAAATTCTCAAGGAAATTTTAGAGGAGGAAACAATCAAGGGTATCAAAAGCCTTTTCAACCATCGGGAAATGATCAAGGAAATGGGTCGAATCAATCTTCATCAAGCGGAGGTAATGAAATGATGGAGATGCTAAAATCTATGCAACAAGAGATGCAAAAGAGGAACCAATTGGATGATGCTAGAGCTCAAAAAGATGAAATTCGAGACAAAGCTATTCAATAATTGACCAATCAAATGGGTTAACTTGTAACGGATGTGGCGAATCTCAAGAAGAACAAAGGCCAACTTCCCAGTGACATAAAGGTAAATCCCTCTCACAGTTCTTCTTGTAATGTTCCTATTAACCATGTTAGTGTGTTGAGAAATGGTAAAGAATATAAAACACCATCTTCTCCGGTTTTAATTGATGGGGTGGTTAAGGATATTACCGGGTTAGAAAGTGATGAGGAAGACCAAATTCCTCAGAAAATGTTTTGAACAAAAATGCAAATAAGAAAGTTTTTGAAAACCTGGTTTTCAAGGAAAATGAGATTCAAAATGATAAAGAGGTGGACCAAAGCCACATACCATTCCTTCGGCTTTGGTTGACCCGAGTAAAAAGAGTGTGATCTCGCATTCTTCATTAGAAAAAGATGATATAATGGAAGTTTCAAACAAGTCAAAGTTAACATTCCATTAATTGAGGCAATTCAAAAAATTCCAGCTTATGCAAAGTTTTTGAAAGAGTTGTGTACATTTAAAAGACGAAAAAAGGTTCCTAAACGGGTTAAACTAACTTCAAGGGTGAGTGCAATTGTGGAGGGAACCCTCCCACTCCAGCTCCGAGATCCGGGAGCACCATTGATAGATATCCAAGTGGGTGATTTCAAAATGTCTAAGGCGTTATTGGATCTTGGAGCCGGGGTGAGTATCCTCCCGGAAGTTTATATGACCAATACGATTTTGGTCCATTGAAACGGGTGGAAACAACGGTGGTGTTAGCCGATTTGTCTCATAAACTTCCTAGGGGGATTGTGCGGGATGTGATTGTGCAGGTGAAAGAGTTTTATTATCCCGTTGACTCTTTGGTTTTGGATTATGTTTCGGTTGATCCAAACCACAGCCCAAATATTATTTTGGGACGACCATTTTTGAACATGGCACATGCACGGATTGATTACAGGTATGGTACAGTACAAATGGCATTTAGTAAACGCCAAATGAGTTTAAATGTGTTTGCTAACAACTCTTATTTTGATGATGATGATGAGTGTTTGGCAGATGAATTTGATGAGTATGACCCTCATGAGTATGAGGAAGATTCGGTGGAGGTTTGTTTGTGTGATTTTTCTGAACAGGTACAGGTTTGTGCATTAATGATAGAGGAGCAAAAACAAGATGTTTTGGCTGTACAGGAAGGGAGGCCACCATGGACTCATCAAATTGAAAGTCTACCGGCTGAAATTAATTCCAATACAAAGCCATCTTTGGAATGCCCACCCAAGATTGAGTTGAAGATTCTACCGGATCACTTGAAGTATGTGTTTTTGGGAGAAGAGGAAAGACTACCGGTCATCATAGCATCCAACTTGGAGGAAGCTCAAGAACATAAACTTTTGAAGGTGTTAAAAGCAAACAAGGCCGTAATTAGGTGGACAATAGCCTATTTGAAGGGTATTAGTCCTTTTGTAGTGATGCACAAAATCATTACTACAGAGGACATAAAACCAACTCGTGAGACTCAAAGGAGGTTAAATCCCAACATGAGAGAGGTGGTGAAAAAGGAGGTCATCAAGTGGTTGGATGCGGGGATCATCTATCCCATTTCGGATAGTGCGTGGGTAAGTCCTACACAAGTGGTACCGAAAAAACCGGCATTCAGGTGATTAAAGATGAAAATGGTGAGCAAATCGCCACCCGACCGGTAACCGGGTGGCGAGTATGTATTGATTATAGAAAATTGAATTCGGCCACTTCAAAAGACCATTTCCCATTACCCTTTATTGACCAAATCATTGAAAAACTTTCGGGTCAAAAATTTTATTGTTTTTGGATGGGTATTCGGGATACAACCAAGTGGCCATTCATCCGGATGACCAACACAAGACCACCTTTACATGCCCATATGGCACTTTTACTTTTAGAAGGATGCCATTGGATTGTGTAACGCTCCGGCCACGTTTCAACGTTGTATGATGAGCATATTTTCGGATATGGTTGGGGACTCACTTGAGGTGTTCATGGATGACTTTTCTGTTTTTGGGCAAACTTTTGACACATGTCTTAATGAATTAGAAAAAGTTTTAAAAAGATGTGTCGAAACGAATTTGGTCTTAAGTTGGGAGAAAAGTCATTTTATGGTACAAGAGGGAATTGTTTTGGGACATGTTGACCGGGGAATGGAGGTGGACAAAGCAAAAATAAACATTTCATCTTTGCCACCTCCAACAAATGTTAAAGGGGTTAGATCATTCTTGGGACATGCGGGATTCTACCGGAGAATCATCAAAGGTTTTAGTGTTATCACAAAACCTTTGTGTAATCTCTTGTTGAAAGATGTCCCTTTTGAGTTTACTAATGAGTGTCTGCAAGCTTTTAATGTTTTAAAGCAACAGTTAGTACAAGCTCCTATCTTGCAACCACCGGATTGGACAAAGCCATTTGAAATTATGTGTGATGCAAGTGACAACACAATCGGGGCTGTTTTGGGCCAAAGGATTGATAAGAAACCTATTGTGATTTATTATACAAGCAAGACCTTGTCCGAAGCACAATTGAATTACACCACAACTGAAAAAGAAATGCTTGCGGTGGTGTATGCTTTGGATAGATTTCGATCTTACATTTGGGGGAGCAAAGTGGTTGTGTACTCCAATCATAGTGTTGTCCGTCATTTGATGGCTAAGAAGGATGCAAAGCCAAGATTGATAAGATGGATTTTGTTGTTACAAGAGTTTGATCTAGAAATACGGGATAAGAAAGGTTGTGAAAATGTTGTTGCGGATCATTTATCTCGGCTTCCATTGGATGGAGTCGAAGATTCAAGTGAGATCAATGAGCAATTTCCGGATGAATATGTGTTAGCCATTTCTAATACACCTTGGTATGCCCACTTCGTTAATTATTTGGCCAAGGGTGTGATGCCACAACATTGGGTGAAGAGAAGGAGACAACAATTTTTGGCACAAGTGAAGCAATACATATGGGATGAACCCGACTTGTTTAAAATTGGTGCGGATCAAATTTTGAGGAGATGTGTTCCTGAGTCGGAAGCTAAAGAGATTTTGGCACATGCCCATTCATCCATATGTGGGGGTCATTTTAGTGGTCAAAAAGACGGGTCACAAGGTGCTCACTTGTGGGTTTTATTGGCCTACAATTTTCAAGGATGCAAGAGATTATGCAAAGAATTGTTTGAATTGTCAAAAGATGGGAGGCATATCGAAACGAGATGAGATGCCAATGCAACCGATCCTTGTGGGTGATATCTTTGATGTTTGGGGCATCGACTTCATGGGCCCTTTCCCAAACTCATGTGGTTATTTGTACATTCTTATTGCAGTGGATTATGTCTCGAAGTGGGTTGAAGCAATTGCAACACGAACACAATGATCACACCGTGGTATGCAAGTTCGTGCAATCTAACATCTTTTCAAGATTTAGGGTACCTCGGGTGATTATAAGCGATGGTGGATCACATTTCAAGAATTTCAACTTTGGGAAGTTGTTGAAGAGGTTCAATGTGAACCATAGAATTGCAACTCCATATCACCCACAAACTAGTGGTCAAGTGGAAGTGTCAAATTGCCAAATTAAAGAAATCTTGATGAAAACCGTTCGGGTTGATAGGAAAGATTGGTCGGTGAAGTTGGATGATGCACTATGGGCATACCGAACAGCGTATAAAACACCAATTGGAACAACACCGTATCGGTTGGTGTATGGGAAAGGTTGCCATTTACCAATGGAGTTAGCTCATAGAGCTTGGTGGGCAATCAAGAACGTCAACATGGAGTATAATAAAGCCGGCGAGTTAAGAAAGTTGAAGTTGCGTGAGTTGGAAGAAATCCGAGATGAGGCATATGAATGTGCATCCGCTTACAAGGACAAGCTTAAACGGGTTCATGATGCGAAGTTACGGAAGAGAGTTTTTGCAGAAGGGCAAAAGGTGTGGTTATATAACTCCAAGCTCAAGTTTTTTCCCGGGAAGTTAAAAAGCAAATGGATGGGACCATATGTGGTTATAAGAGTGGGTCAATTTGGTGAAATAGAGATTGAAGACCCAAAGGATCATGTGAAACAAGTGGTAAACGGTCACCGCCTCAAACGATATTTAGATGGGAATGACTTGAAAATGCTTGAAATGGACAAGGTGAGCTACCTTCTCCATCCACTGGAGGACGGTAATGTTTGAGAGGCCCAGGTTTGCGTTGTAATTGTAATTGTATAATTTTGTCGTTTATTTGTCGTTTTAAGCTAGGATATTGCCTAACCAAGTGTGGGGAAACTTTTAGAAGTTTCCTATAGTCATAATGTTGGGGAAAACATTGAATTTTCACGGGGGGTAGGTTATTAGGGGTTAATTTTAGTTGTTTCTTAACCTATTTAGTTCATTTTCTAAAAAACAAAATTTAAATTTTAAAAAATGGTGAAAATGGGCCCACCACCGTAGGCTACGGTGGCACCGTAGCTTACAGTGGGTCAGGAGCGCGTACGGTGAGCTTATACTGCCTTACGGTGGTATTATGGTTTTAAGGCCACCGTAGCCTACGGTGGCATGGTGCTGGGCAGTTTTAAAAAAAATTGCGAAAAAAAACACACACCACACATACAAAGTGACGGGTTTTCACCATTTCTACCCCATTCTCATTTTTCTTCACTTCATCTTCCCCCAAACAAAAAACCCTAACATCCATACTCATCCCAACTCCAAATCTCTCAATTCTTCACCAAAACTCTTAATTCTTGGGTCAAACTTGACCAAAATTTAGTGAGGATTAAGAATTTGTGCTCGGATTCGGAAGATTCATTCATTAAAGTTGTTAATTTGGGAATTATAGTCCGAGAATTTATTGTGTGTTCTCAAGCTTTGGTTTTTCTTGAGACGTTTTGGGTTTTCTCTCATCTATTAAGCAAAGGTATGTGATTTCTTTTTGTTTTAGTATGTACATTGCCCATTGTAAGTTAATTGTTTTCATTATGTTTCATTGCACACTTGCTTGTAGAGAATGCTTGTTGATATCAATGTGGTTGTGAAAAATTGATCCTTTAATTTGAGATGACATTGGAGAATGTTGAATTTATGATGAAGTAATGCCCAATTTTTGTAAATGAGTTTTGAGTCTTCACAACCATAGTTACAAGCAAGTGTGGGGATGTTTGAGAGTGAAGTAAAACCTAATTGTTTATAATTGTGTGATCTTGCAGAATGAATCGTAAAGGCAAGAATGTTGCAGGATCATCAAGACAAGCAACTTCACACCAAAACAAGAGAAGAGCAATTAACCAAGAGCCTGAAGCGGAAGCACCATCTAGGGGTGTGAAACCAAAATGGAAGTCCGGATTATTGACCCACCAACCACTGGAATGGCAGGCAGAATTATTTCATGATCAAATGAATGCATTGGTCCAACGCAAGGAAGCTTTCATCTGCGAAAAAGAAGTGAAAGGCGAGTTGTTTGAATTGTTTGGAGTTATTGATAGATTTAGAGCCTTGGGTTGGGAGTCTACGCTGGGGTGTTGTAACGCCCGGAAGTTTCAATTTGGAGTCTCATGCGACTGGAGCGTCCAATCGCATGGAAGACATGTGATTGAAGCTCAACCGCACGACTGGAGCTCAGTCGTACGACTGGAGTGTTCAATCGCATGGAGCTTGGACGACTGGGGGTCCAGTCGCATGGAGAACTAGGGTGACTGGACAGTAGTATTTAAGGGAGAGGGCAGCCCTAACTCTTTCCCAGACTCGCCAACATCAGAGAGAAGAAGGAGACAGTTCGGTCCAAGCGGGTTCGTGAGCCAAAATCGACGTGTAGTGAGTTGAAACGAAGCTCTAACGAGGAGGCTACTAAGGTGAGTTCTAAGACCCCTCTTTTACACGTTTTTGAAGGATTTAGGGCTGGAACACATCTGAAAACTATATTTTTTAGTTTTGGGTGTTTAACCCGTGTATGTATGAATGTGTATGTGTATAGTGTGTTTAGAGCGTGATTTCGGACGTGTATGTGCTTGAATGTCGTCATAGTATGATTTCCTAAGGTTTAGGAGGGTTAATTTGGGCTTAAAATGAGTTTGGAAGGATTCGGAGGTCGTGAGTCGTGACTGCAGTTCGGGATGAACTGCAATCGCTGCCCAGCTAGGGCTAGACGACTGGAGGGCTAACCGTACGACTGAGGAATGACTGACGTTCAATCACACGACTGAGGCTCAGTCGCACGACTGGGGATTCAGTCGCACGATAGGTCCTACGACTGGGAGTTCAGTTGCGTAGGTCCATTCGCATGGTTGTTCAGTCGCACGGCTGAGGGTTCATTCGCACGACTGAGGGTTCATTCGCACGGCTGAGGGTTCAGTCGCATAGAGGCCCATACGTATAGTGTTCAGTCGTACGATAGGGAGTCCATTCGTACGATTGGGGTGTTCATCCGCATGGGTGTCCATCCGCATGGCCCAATCGCATAGCTGTTCAGTCGCATGAAGGTCATGCGACTGGAGGGTGCCCAGTCGCCCAAGTAGGGTTGTTATGTACGAGAAGAGACGTAGTTCAATTACTGGCCTTCGGGAGAAGAGCATGGGTAGGAAGTGACGCGATAGCTACCGTAGGTACATGTGTGATGACTATCGAGGCTTAAAAGTTAAGTGGATACGACGACGATAGAACTGCATGCATATGCAGGATGTATGTATGATAAGTATGATGTAGTCCTATATGATGGTAATGACTGATGATTTGTAAATATCTATGTTCCCTGTGTCGATGTATGTCTATCTTTTCGTGACTTTACGAGAATGAATGAATGAATGAATGAAATGAATGTAATAAGAACGTAAAGTGAAAGATAATGAAAGAGGAACATGATGAATGAATGCATGCATTGATGAATGAACGAATGAACGTAAGAAAGGCTTGCAAGCAAATGAATGGAGGTGCACACCCTGGCAGGTGTTAGCTCAACTGTGATGCGGGTTAGCTAGCCCGAAGGATGGACACAGGGTCAATCTTTGAGATTGATAATGAGGTGAGCGACTTTGTGTTGCAATAGACTCGGTTAGCAGGAAATCGTGAGATTGCCACTGAGGTGAGCAGCCATGTGCTGCAACAGACTCGGCTAACGTACGATTGATAATGAGGTGAGCGACTTTGTGTTGCAACGGACTCGGTTAGCAGGCAATCGTGAGATTGCCATTGAGGTGAACAGCTATGTGCTGCAACAGACTCGACTAACGTACGATCGTGAGAGATCGATATGGAGGTGAGCGGCCTTGTTGTCGCAACAGACTCGAAAGTGGTCCTTGTCGTGTACCCTGGTATTGCAGGAGACAGGATCCAGGTGAATGAGAGTAAGATTGGCTTGCAAGCAGAAGGAAAGGAGGGTCACGACTTATTGAGAGTTGTTAGCTCAACTGTGGGTGTGTAATAGCGTGCGATTTTGGCTAAACCCTAAGAGTTCACACACACAGGGAGAGTTGGTCTTAGTGACAACTCCATTGGTACGAATTGCATGAGACGAGATAGTGAGGTGAGCAACTTTGTGTTGCAACAGACTCGGATGGAGTTCAATCTAGATGATTGACTCAACGGGATCTTTGTCGCATATCCCGGCACAGTATCAGTCTTCGGACATGAGTCGGGGATATTGCATGAGACAAGATCTAGATAAGAAAGAGAATTATGAAAGGAAGTATGAAACGCATGAAAGTTAAACGAAGTAATGAAAGTTAAAGAACAAACGAATGAAAGTAACGAACGGAAGGAACATAATGATAACGTATGAAATGGGATCCTTGTCACTCGACCTCAGTAATCATGGCTGTGTGCCATGAAGAGGGTAAAGTGTGACCGGCTCCAGAAAGAAGTAAAAGACGAGAAATGCATGAAAGTTAAAGATAGGTAATGAATAAACGGCAGACAGAGAACGAACAAAAGTAAAGTTAAAGAATGAATGAGAACACAATAAGAAAATAATGAAATTATCTATGTGTACGTATGATGTGTGTTCGCATGTAAGTAAAGAACGGTTTTAATGAAAGAAAAGTATGTTTTTAGTATAAAACTAGAACTCACTCAGCAACGCTGACTTTGATGTGTTTCCAGTTGGCAGGTATGTTGCTGAGGATGGCACGGGGCGACTACTCAGTGGTTGAGGCTGGCATCCATATTTTGACATGTCATTGTATTTTGAGAAGAAAATGAATGTTGTAAAGTTATGAAATGACATGTTTTAGTTATTAATGAAAGTTTTAAATTCCGCTGCAAAATAGATGAACGATTTAATATGTTTATGTGCGATGAATGACCAACCGTAAGGTGCCCGGGAACGGGGCCTTACAGGTGTTATGACAAAGAAAGTAAATATTTGTTTGATGATCAAATTCAAGAATGGGTTGCTACTCTGCGGTGTCCTCCGTGTACTCACCCATCAAAGATGAAACTGATTGGCACGGTGAATGAAATAGAGGTAGAAATGTCTTTTGACACGCTGCGCAGGATAGCGAAGTTTGATAGCAAACCGGCTAATGAGTACATGTATCCAAGCTTGGATGATTTGTACAACCACCCCGATAAGCACCCAAGGTGGTATGCAATGTTGGATGCTCTGTTTTTGCCAGGTACCACCATTGGAAAGCTTTATAGGAAAAATTTAAAAATCCAAGCGAAGTTGATGTTGGTGATTGTTCAACAAAATATCATGCCTCAGAGGGGCGACAAGGCTGAAGTGAGATTCCCGGAAGTGTTGGTTTTGTACATGTTGGTGGCGGGTACTCCACTTGTGCCCTTCCGTTTCTTGGTGTTACATAATATTTGGCTTAGAAGAAACAGCTGGGATGGGAAGATAATTCCGCACTGTCGGTTGATTACTGCGTTGTTAAAGAAATATGGGGTGATAGAAACTGGAGATAAAGGGTCTTACAAGAAGCATAAACCATTTGATTTAACTAATTTGGGTTCTGGATGGAGTTACAAAGAAACTGAAAGAGACCATCGATTGAAGAGTGATGGTCAGAGGTGGAGAGAAATAAAGAGTGATGCCTGAACATTGCAGCCGAGAGAGGTTGAAGCGTCGGAAAGTGAAGAGGATGCCCAAGTGGGGAAGATGATTATAATATAGATATGAATGTTGATCATGAAGGATCTGCACCGAGTGGTAGTGGGTTTGGAGGAGCTGAGCCGAGTGGGTTTGCAAATATTGGAAACACAGTCACGGTATGTGGGCAGTGCATTTGATTATACACACAACCTTATGACCCAAATTGGGCTCACATGGGTAGTATGGAGCAAGTGATCGAACAGAGGAGGCCCTCAACATTTTCTAGTTGGGATGCTTATAACCAGATCCTTTGATCATCACACTTACTTGGGGGCGAGTATGGAGAGAGCTTTAAAGAGAAGTGATGATCGTCGCGAGGATTTGGCCCGGGCTCAAATGTATCAGTTTGAAAATGAAATGAACAACCGCTACCTCGATGATCGAAGCAGAAGGATGCGAGAGGAATATGTTGCAGGCCATCCAGTGATACCGGATCCACCTATTGTGGATTACACTACACTACCTCCTTATGACGGTAGTACGCATTATCCAGTTCCACCATTGCACCATTCTCAATGGGTGGACCCACACATTAGCCAATTGCTGAATTTGCAAGCAGAAGAAGGAAGCTCACAACAACAACAACAAGGAAATGATGATGAGGATGGCGGAGCTTATAATTTTGGAGCAGTTTGGCGCTCCCTTTTTGGACCGTGAACTTATCAGGTGTGTCTGTTTCCACTTTTATAATTGTGTATATTTGTTTTGTGCTTGTGATTGGGTCGGGTGGTAGGGTGGTGATATGAAAATTTGGGCATGTGATCACATCGGGTTGAAAAATTTGGCGGAGTTATTTTCGATTCGTGTGTTTTGTTCCTTTCAAAGCCATACATTGGGGACAATGTATCCCAAGTGTGGGGATGGGGGAAAATTTTAACTTCAAGTTTTCATATTCTTTCAAGTTATTTGAACTAATCAAAAAATAAAAATAAAAAAAAAAAAAACATATGTTTTGTGAGATCATGTTAATCGACACGGGGTTGGTGGAAGTTGGTTTGTCCAAATGCATTGTAGGGTTGGCTCGCGTGACTCATCGGCAACCCATATACCCTCCATGGTGAGAGTTGAGGCCACACACATTGAAATTCATAAATTGTTCTTTGATTGAGAGTAGTAATGTGTGTTGATGCACTAGAACTTGTGCAACTTATGCATTCCAAGACCATAATGAGCACATATATAGGGACGATAGAGGCACTTAGGGTAGCCTCGTCTGGATGTGTACGAGTGTGGGAATTGGGGGTTGGGGCTCATACATTACAAATATGAGCCTGGATTTGTGAGGGGCGGGGGGTTGGTCCTTTAGTAACCATTTTGAGCTTATTGTCTATCATTTGCATTCCTTAGCCTTCCTTATTAAAATGTAACCCTTGTGATTCAACTCGGTATGATAATAAGCTAGGTTTAGTTGTGTTTTCTTTGTGTAGTTGTTTAATATTAAAAAGAAAAAAAAGAGAGAAAAAGAAAAAAAATGAATGAAATGATGAAAATGAAAATATATATATATATATATATAAAGAAAAAAAAAGGCAATCCATATGCATGTATTTGTTGAGTTATAGCGATTGAAAAAAAAGAGAAAAAGAGGAAAGAAAAGAGCAAAATTTTAGTTATTTAGGTATTCAAGAATAAAGAGAACTGGGTTGAATCATTGCGTCACTAAAAATATTTCCCATTCCTCACCTTAAACCAAGCCCCATTACAACCTTTTAAGTCCTCTTGACTTGTATGTGTGATCATGTCTTATTGGTGGAGGTTTGATAGTTGTACGAGCTTATGGTTGCTCAATCGTATATGTGCTTTGAGTGTTCATAAATATAGCCGAGAGGAACGATTTTTGTGAGGGGTGATAGTGTGAGCCATGGTGGGATGCGTTTTGGGTAAACGGTAAGATGGATGAATGTGTCATGATTAGCATGAAATCTTATATGTTTGTAAATGGGAATTGATGAGTTGCTTGAGGGCAAGCAACGAGTAAGTGTGGGGATGTGACGGGTAGTCCTTTGGACGACCCTTTTATGCTTTAAAAACGTGTTTAATCCCTCATTTAGTGATGTAATTGTCTTGAACAAGATAACTACGGTTGCCATATCTCAGGTACACTCGAAGGGAGAAAATGGAGCAAGAACGTGTTAGTGTTCGTAGACGAATGGAGCCAAGAAAGACAATTGCAATTATGTATGAAGATAACTACGGTTGCCATATCTCAGGTATACTTAAGCAAATTGCAATTACCTAAATTTAACTAAAATGACAAGAAAGTAAAATTCAATAGTTTGTTGATTTGTTGAATTGGCTTAAAACAAGAAAGCAAAGTAAATTGGTTTGTAAAAATCAGTCATGAGAGATATGTTTCCCTTTGGTATCCAAATCTTATGTGTTAGTGTTCTTAGGCTCAGATCCACAATACCTATCCAGCTGATAACATCATTAGGGATGTCTCAGAGGGAGTAAAGACAAGGAGTCAAACTCATCAAAGGAATATCTGCTTGTATTAATACTTCCTCTCTCAAATTGAGCCTAAGAAAGTAGAAGAAGCCTTAAAGGACAATAATTGGGTTGAAACAATGCAAGAGGAGTTGCTTCAATTCAAAAGGCAAAAGGTGTGGAACCTATGTCCTCTACCAAAAGGCCAAGTCCCTATTGGTATAAAATGGGTGTTCAGGAACAAGAAGGATGACAGAGGTTTGATCATCAAGAACAAGGCCATACTTGTTCTTCAAGGATACTCACAAGAGGAAGGAATTGACTACACATATGTCTTTGCACCTGTTGCAAGACTTGAGGCTGTTAGGATCTTCCTTGCTTTTGTAGCATCCAAGAACTTCACTATCTACCAACTTGATATGAAATATGCATTTCTATATAGGGATATAGACAGGGAAGTCTATGTGTGCCAGCCACCTGGATTTGAAAATCCACAGCATCCCAACTATGTGTGCAAACTGGACAAGGCATTCTATGGCCTATACCAAGCACCTAGGTTAGTATGTTGACTTGGTATGAGACTTTGTTAATTTCTACTGAAGAATAGCTATACTAGAGGCACCATAGATAAGACATTATTCATAAGAGATTTGGAAAGGACATGTTGCTTGTACAAGTCTATGTGGATGATATCATATTTGGTTCTTCAAATGACTACATGTGTAAGGACTTTAAGAGCACCATGAGGAAGAAGTTTGAGTTGAGTTCTATGTACAAGATGGACTTCTTCCTTGGAATAAAAGTGAAGCAAATGAAGGAAGAATTCTTCATCAGTCAATGTAAGTATTTCAATGACATCTTAGAAAGATTTGATATGAATGATTGTAAGCCAGCCAAGACACCTATAGCCAGGAACCATAATCTTTGTCCTGACTCTGAAGGGGAGGATACTGATCAGCTTCAGTACATGGTAATTATTGGGTCTCTGATGTATCTAACTGCAAGCAGCCTAATATCATGTTTGTAACTTGCATTTATGCAAGATATCAGGCTGCTCATAAGGTGTCTCACCTGATTGTTGTCAAAAGAATTCTTAGACACCTTAAGGGAGCTCCTAAACTAGGACTCTGGTATCCTAAGAACAAGGATTTCAACCTCTATGGTTACACTGACAGCGACCATGGTGGCAGCAACATTAACAAGAAATCAACATCAGGAAGATGTCAATTTCTTGATGGAAGGATTATTTCATGTTAATGTAAGAAACAATCCTGTGTCTCTACATCAACTACCAAAGCTGAATACATTGCTGCTGCCAGCTGCTATGCTCAACTGCTATGGATTCAGAATCAGATGATAGACTACAAACTCAACTTCTTGAAAACTCCTATCCACATAGACAACAAGAGTGACATTTCCATCATAGAAAATCCAGTGAAGCACTCAAAGACCAAGCATATTGACATCAGGTATCACTTCATCTGAGATATTCATGAGAAGCATCTCATAAAATTAGTTAAGGTTGATTCAAATGAACAATATGCTGACTTGTTCACAAAGACATTTGATGAACAAAGATTTAAATACTTAATTACAGCTATTAGGATGATCAACCTTGACTATATCTCTTTTGAAAAAACCTTTTTAAATATGCAATGGCCTTTCTGTCTAAATCTAATCCCTGTTACAAAAATTTCCTTCAAAACTCTCTAAGTAAGAATTCTTCCGAAGAGAAATTTACCTACGGAAGAAGATTTTCTCAGTCTTCTGAAGGTAAATTACTCTAAGTGTCTCTTCTTCTGCAGAAGATTTTAAACCTCAGAAGAGTTTTTGATCAAGTATCAAAAATAACTTCCGAAGCTTGTTAACTTCTTGCTCTTAAACAATAATCTTACTCACGGAAGCAAATTTGCATTTGGAAGTAAAATTTGCTTTGGAAGAATCACTTAAAGGGAACACAAGTGTTACCCTTCGGAAGACATTCAACTTTTGGAAGAAAGTTAATTGTAAAAGATATCTTTTGGGCCCCACTCTGTGAAAAGGTAAAAGATTTTGTCAGTAAAAAGAATGTCGTTGAATTATTTAAATGGATTTATCTTGCCGCCTAATCTTATCGAAACCTAAGCCATCTTGTCAACATCATTACCCCTTATCCAATAAGATTTTACTTCTATTTATACATAGCCTCCGACCATCTCTCTCCTTTCTTATCATTACAGAATTTTCTACCACTGAGTTACAGAACTAACTCCTAAATTTCCCCAATTTCATTCATCTTCTTCATAATTCCTTCAATCAACCAGATACTCCGAAACCATGGCCCTAATCCTCAACACAATCAGGTCGCGATCCTTGATTCGACCAAGGATGCCGACGATGCCCTAATCATCCAATTACTTAACCAATCAACATATTTTACCACCCTCACCATGAACCCCACTGTTTACTCCAACCATATGGCCGATTTCTGGTCACATGCAAGGAGTGAAACCCATAATAATCAGCGGATTATTCGGTTAATGATATGCAGCCAGGAACTGATAATCAGTGAGACCACCATCCAGGAGTATCTGGAGCTCCATGATGCGGGTGCTCCTATGGACTTCCCTCACTCGGATCTAGTAGAATCCTATCTCCAAATGGTCTATGGAGGCGATGTGCACAGATCTACCATTTATAAGTACAATTTCTCTTATAATTGGAAGTTCCTGTTACACATTGTTCTCCATAGCCTGTCTAACAAATCCGGGGAAAGAATCAAATCCCACGATTTAGGGTGCCTGGTCCTTGGAATGGTGAGGAACCTTTGATTCAATTACTCATAGTTTGTGCAGCTGAACCTGATCAGCAATATCAACCGGGATTCATTTTACACGTATCCCGGGTACATACAACACATCATAAACTATGAACCGGACCAGGACAAGCTTTAATTTGCCCACACTCCCCAAGTTCCTCAAATGAAACCTAAAATCTTTAAAACTTTGAAGAAGGTTTCAACTTATTTAACTGGAAGATTCACTAATCTTCTTCCCAGTATGTTTGAGCCAATGGCCCATGGTGACATCTCTGCAGGCCCAACAAGATGAACCCCCACCAGATTCACCCATTATCCACTGTCCCATATAGCTCACTTATCATAGACGCCCTAAACGAACCCTTGATCAATCTACTCTGATTGATCAAGCTCCTCTGTTCAACCCAAAAAGACTAGAGTGGAAAAATGGGCTCCCACTCAGTCTGAGGTCCTACCATACTCCACCATAGACATCAATTTCATGGTTGAGTCTCCTCAGTCCCAACCAGACGAGCCCATAAACCTAGCCTCAAGCCCTTAGGGTGAGTCTCAACACTCCCTGAGCAGCCAAAAAGGGACAGCCATATCATGGAATCCATTGCTTATGCAAAGGAAGCCTTAGGTGTTGACCAAGTACCAGGGTCAATAGATATACAAGCTACATCCTTTCTCGACCTTCTTACCCGTCCTGATGAGGATTTCATACTCCATATGGGCAGTGAAGTTGATCCATCTCACCACTCTCAAGATCAACAGAGCCCTTTGAAGCCTCTGATATTCAGCCCCCATCAGGGAGCCAGTACTGAGGTGAGTCCCATAGATGTAGAGGGGACTCATGTGGATAAAGCTGCCACTACTAAGAGTGATTTATTAGCCTCTCAGGGCAGTGGTAACATAAGTCAGCCTTTATCCACGACAACTTTGCATCTCAGTATTTCCGAAGGAGACATTGACTTGAAGAGGAACCCTCAGGTGGTGTGGAGGAACATACTCGATATGTTATCCCATCTCCCCATGATTCCTCACAAGAGGATGAGGATAGTCTGCAACATAACATTGAGTATCTACTCTCCAAAATCTCAAACCTTAAATCCAAGGTTAAGATTTTGGAAAGTGGATCTGCCACTCAACAACTTGAGATTAACACTCTTAAGGCCCCACTAGCTGAGACATAGATAGAGAGATCTGTTAGGCATGTACACACTCAGGTCTCTACAAGTTCTTCCTCAACCTCATTTAACTCTCAGGATGATGCTACCAAAAAGGGGAGAGTTTGCAGGGACAAAGAACTGATGAGGAGACATCTGCTAACTCTTTAGAGCAGTTGTCAACTCAGGCGTAGATGTTTGTTCACTCTTTGGAACAGACATTGTAGCACCCTACTCTGTCGAAGTTGCAAGTTCGCATGAGACACGGGGAATGCCTCCCGCTTCAGCACGAAACAGTGGGTTCTCCTGGATTTCATGCATCGGTTTGTGATCGTTCATCAGCTCGCACGAGTCCCCCGCTGACATGAAATGAGGGCATCGTCGGTGGGTCTCCAGTTGAAAGAGATTCCCCTTCATCTGCAGCAACACCGTCGTCTTTATTTGTGGTTAGTCTCTTTCTCTTCTCTTTCTATCGATTTGTTCAAGGATAAAGAGTGATAAGTGTCATGTGGGGAAAGCTGGTATCACATGATGTAAAACAGGTGTCAAAATAGTTGTTGGATCACAAACTTGTATCACGTGTTTTTTTAGTTGTATAGAATGACATCATCGGTTACTGTAATAACTGATCAAATGGTTTAATATAGATTATAATACGTTGAATCTTGTGCAAGAGGAAGATTGGGCAATCTATATACCCAAGACACAAATGTAACAATTTGACTATTATGATCCTATCGTGTCACACAATAAACAATTTTATCAAATAGATGTGTATATGATTTGAGCGTGATACCTTATCAAGACTTAAAGTATTCTTATTTGATAGAAATAAGGAAGACACATAATATAAATCAATTATACCGATTATTATTAGGAAACAATAAATCAGTATAAAGTATAAATGTGGATTTCTATTTTATTTGAAGTGTATTTCATGATTATTTCTTTGTGCCCTAATCGGTGACTAATCAAGATTAATTAAATTATACGACATGATCTTGTGACCTAACTAGCTAGTTGGTGGATTTGATTAGCGGTTAGTTGAAAAGTAAGCCAATGTACAAGGCATGAAGCATATATTTAAAAGACACCACCTTGTTATTTTGGACCCTCTTCATGGTCGTGAGCCACCACGAATGGTGGTGGAACCACTTTTTAAGTTTTGTCCATCTTGAAAGACTCTTGGGGTTTGGCTCAAACATTATGTGATATGACATGAAGTGTAACAACATTCATATGTTGATAACTTGTTTGAATCAGTGGATAAAGAAGATACTAGAATTCCAGAGTTTCTACTTAATCTTTGACTAGTAATGAAGTGGTCATGATCGGTTCAGTTTAAAACAGGATTTTATTTAGTTGTTCTATTTTAACCGGCCTTGAGGTAGGGGTTTTTAAATTGGTTTTAAACTGATGGTTTAGTTTGAAACCAAATCAATTTCATCCACACATGTTTCAATATCGGATTCAGGTAAAAAACAAATAAATAAATAAATAAATAAGGAAAGCTCTAAAGTCAAGGGAATGGTGGTGGGTTTAGTTAGAAAAGCCTATGGATGTGTGGTAACTAGAGGAGGTGGTGAAGGTTGCTAGTTGTCGAATGAAAAAGAAAAGGAAAAGTGGGGCACTTTGATTCGTTGACGTTGAGGTTTATTTTTTATTTTCAATTGAAAACGTAAAAGAATCGTTAAAAAACATACGAGTTTAATGTCCGTAAGGACCAAACTTGTTACACAAATTCATAATTTTATAAAAGTCAAAACACCAAAACCATAATGAAATGCAGGATCATCTACTATTTAAAGTGATGAAACGGTGGTTCTTGATTCTATCACGGTTAAATCCTATGCTCCGATTATTGTTCGTGAATATGCAACTAGTTTGTATAGCCAACGTGGTAGTTTGCAAAGTCCAATAAACCAAGAAATAATGGAGGAAGCTTTTACTTTGGAATCTATAAGTTTGAATGCTGATAAGTAGAAAAAAAAAGTTTAAAAAATACATGATATAATTGAGGATAAAGGTGAAAGTAATGCAACTTCAATGGAAAGTAAAATTACATCTATACATGATGAGTTTTCAAATTCAACGGTGCCTTTTGGTAAGTTGTACCCATGAAGTACTATATTTAAAGTGGACTACTTATACAAGCCTTCTAAGAAATAATAATGGGATAGTGGTCATTAGAAGAGGAGGGTGTTCCATGCAAATAAGTTATGCTCAACAATAATGTTGGAACGTGAAACTGAAACGAGTCGATTGTTCCCTTCGACCCAGGGGCTTTTGGTAGGCAAAAATGAGGACAAGGTTTTTTAAAGACTAGAAGTATGATGCAGGGAATCTACAATTAATTTTAAATATTTTTATTTGTTATCGTTATCTTTACTATATAGGATTTATTATAAATATTAGGGTTTCATAAACAATTGTATTAGTTTTTGTTATATGATTTATAAGTATGTTCTTGAACCATTTGGTTCTTTTGAGACTTTCGATTATCAATTGTTCTTAAGCCATTTGATGGCTTTTAATTACATCATAATGTTATTCGGTCCTATTACTATTAAGTTTGAAAAACAACAAACAATCCATGGCCTCAAAGCAAATGTCCTCTCTTTGAAAAGTACACATCTTAAGCTTTAGAGGCATGAATAAGTGGGTCAGGACTTCAAGTCTGGACCGGTCACTATAAACACACAGTCGAAGGGGTTGCTGGTCAAGATTGGCACCATTTTATTTCGATTAAAACTAATTTAATTATAGCAGCCAAACATCCGTCTTTATTTACCAATATGACCAACTCTCATATATAACTATCATAAGTTGTTTTTCTTTGGCCTGGGAAAATTATTAACCCAATTTGACGGTCAAAATGGGCTGTGAATTTGAACCCAAATTTATAACATACCCAAACACTCAGTTTAGCTATTTGGGTTCAAGTTGCAAAAAAAGGAAGATCAAAACAGATTCCATGGTCATCAAATGGAGAAGCACAAAATTACAAATGAATCATTGTACCATCTGCTGTAAATGAAAATATTCACTAGGTATACTTCTTAAAAAATCTGCCCATTAACAACATGATATTGGCATATCTTTGGTTCCCTTGGTGGCAGAAATTGACAGTTAATTATACCCCCACCCCAACAAAACCAAAAAGTTAGGATTTGAGAACCTTACATTAATCTTGCTTTAGAGCCTTTGCAATGAAGGCTTTAATGACAACGATAAAAAGGTATGATAAAGCCGTAACAGCAACACCAGCCACTAAGATGAGATGATCATAAGCAGCACCCTGGACTGAGTAAACACGAAGACTAATTGTGTTCCAATTGCTCTCTGTCCAAACAGGGTCTGCAGCTCCCATTGGATCTGAAGAATTGGGAGGCAACACACTCCAGGTCTCAGACTCATATTTCAAGCGAGTGGAATAAGCTGGGACGTACCTGAAATTGGTAATTTTTAGTCTATTCAACAACTTGCTATGTGTTATTGGATAATCATAATCATATAGGCGGATTGTAATAAAATATGATGCGGAAAATAGTGTTTGGATGTGTTTTTACTGCATGAAGTTGTAATAATCAGATATGTAGTGGAGTGGTGGTTTCCAAACTTTAATAATCCAACAATAAATGGATCAAAAAAACACTTTTTATATATATTTTTAAAACTAAAAATAATATATGAATTAAATTTCATCACGTATGCAATATATTTTTAATGAACTAATATTTAATCATTATGTGAAAATATTCGTCATATATAATTATCACCCAAAAAAATTTCTAATCTGATTATTAACAAGGAGAAAGGGAAATTAAAGTAATTGAAATAAAGTCATAAGGAGAGGTAAGCAAGGAATTCCAGTTATCCCTTGTATAATCAATTTTGCTGCAGCTAGGTGTGAAACAAATTATCCACAACCGATCAGATAACTAAAACCAGGTTGTCCCAAGGGGACATCCTAGTGGTAAGGATGCCCCCCTCTATCCAAGAGTTTAAGGGTTCAAATACTGCAATGTGCGGAGTAGATTAGAAGCTGTTCTAAAAAGACTAAAATCAGATTCACTTAATCCAGAGACTAAAAACTGATAATTACGACTTGAAGTTGCAATAATCAGTTTCATCACTCACATCCAAATACCCCATATATGAAAAAAAAACTTTCTTGGACAAAAAGTGTTTCATCCGACCTATACAAAATGACCTGTTTTAACATGGACCATTTTGTCCCATCACCCAACCCTGCGGACCCTTCAGTTTGCACCTCTATCCAGGACACGTGAAAATAAGTAAGATACCTGGTTGTGGAAATGACACAGACTCCTTTACCGTCTATCTCCTGTTTGATGCATACGCCACCTGCCTGGCTGCAGTTTGCAGAGCACGGGCCAACATTCTTTAACGGGCCAGACGTTTTGTCAGCCATAAAATTCCACACAAATCTTGGAACATCACCAACGAAAGGTTCTAAAGGATCCCCTTCGATTACACCTACATAATGGCTTGGGCAGGCAGATGATGGAGCAATATAGTGGTTCACCAGCTCACATGAGAGACCAGGTTCACAATTTAGTAAGCAGCCCAAAAGTTCATCAACCAAAGAGGTGTTGACTTTAACCGAATTTAATGATGAATCACTTAAATCTTTGTTATTTGCAAGTATGTAAAGTGTGCGGGCAACTAGGGAAGCCGTAGCCACTATAGCTGAAGAATTGATGTTAGCTACACCAAAAAATAACGTTTAATATCACAAAATATTAGTAGAAGTAGATTACTAAATGATGGTTTTAGAAATTTGACCAACTCACATAGATCGTCTAGATGACTATGGTAAAATTTGTTGGTGAAAGATGTATCAAAGTCCTCTAATACAACACCAGGGGTATGCGGGTTCTGTGAAAAACAAGCATTAATTATTCTAGTGCAGTAGTGCTTACAAACGCCTAAATCACTTTACTTAAATAAACCTATTTAATAACATAACATACCCAGTAATTCCCACTCAAGAGCAGGGTCTGGGAGGGGTAGGTGGCGGCGAGTCTTTCCTCTATCTAGTGAGATAGAGAGACTGCTTCCGAAGAGACCCCCGACTCGGTAACGAAAACCAATAACAGTCACAATCGCAAACATAAAGTAACAGGTATAAGTCAGTTAAATACATAGAAAGTGTGTACATCAAATAAGCAGATAGAATCACGTATAAGGGCAGAAAAGGAAGATAGGTGGGCCGCAACAGATCTACGTCTACCCTTCCTGCTCAAGATCTACGTCTACCCTTCCTACCCACCGGTCCCGCTAGAAGTCCTTAATTTTAATTCTACGTCTCCACTCACTCCTATCCTCGATCATGTGCTCAGAGAGGTGCAAGTGTACCATATCTCGCCTAATTATTCCGTCCCAAGTCAACCTAGGTCGTCCTCTATTCCTCCTACCCTCTACGGTGATGTTCTCTACTACTCTAACGGGTGCTACCATCGACCTTCGCTTTACGTGGCCAAACCATCTTAATCTTCCCTCTTATCTTATCTGTGATACACGCCACCTCCAGCCTCCGTCGAATCGCGTCGTTTCTTATTCGATCCAAACTGGTGTGTCCACACATCCATCTGAGCATACGCATTTCCGCGACCTCTATTTGTCTCTGGTGCGATTTCTTTATGGCCCAACAATCTGTTCCGTATAACATTGCTGGACGTACTGCCACTCTGTAAAGTTTTCCCTTTAATTTTGCTGGGCACCTCTTATCACACAGGATCCCTGATGCTGCTCTCCATTTGCACCATCCTGATTGCACACGGTGAGATACATCGCTGTGTATCTCTCCGTCCTCCTGTACGTACGAGCCCAGGTATTTGAACGTAGACGTCTGTGGTGCCGTCATACCCTGGATGTTGATGTGTATGTCCTCTTCAGCCTCACCACTAAAGTTACAATGCATGTATTCCGTCTTAGAGCGACTTATCGTTAAGCCTCTGTTCTCTAGTGCTGCTCTCCACTGTTCTAGCCTGTCGTTAAGCACGGCTGCTCTCCACTGTTCTAGCCTGTCGTTAAGCACCGTTTTAGATTCTGATATTAGGACAATATCATCTGCAAACAGCATGCACCACGGGACAGGCTCTTGTATAGACTTGGTCATCTCATCCAGTACTATTGTGAAGAGAAAAGGGCTTAATGCCGATCCTTGGTGTAGTCCCACTTCCACCGGGAAGAAGTCTGTGTCCCCGACTGGTGCTCGCACACACGTTTTTGCCCCTTCGTACATATCCATTATTATTTTGATATACTTCTCTGGTACCCTTCTGAGTCGTAAACTTTCCCAAATGAGTTGACGCGGCACACTGTCATATGCTTTTTCTAGGTCAATGAATACCATATGAAGGTCCTTTTCTTTTCTCTATATTTCTCTATTAACCTTCTTATGACGTGTATGGCTTCTGTTGTGGAGCGTCCTGGCATAAATCCAAATTGGTTCACCGTAATCTGAGTTTCTCGTCTAAGCCTCGTGTCAATAACTCTTTCCCATAGTTTCATCGTGTGACTCAATAGCTTTATTCCCCTGTAATTTGCACAACATTGGACATCTCCTTTTTTCTTATATATGGGGACTATGAAACTGCTTCTCCATTGCTGTGGCATCCTCCCTGTTTTGAAGATGATGTTAAATAGGTCTGTTAGCCATTGCAGACCCTCGTTTCCCAGGCACTTCCACACTTCAATCGGTATGTTGTCTGGCCCCACCGCCTTAGCCTTTCCCATTTTCTTCAACGCTCTCTTAACTTCGTCGACTGTGATGCTTCTACAGTAACACTTGTTTTGTTGGTGTGGTTGATTTGGTATACTAATCGCAGTTTGTTGGTGAGGGTTCCTTATGTTGAAAAGGTTATCGAAGTAAGTTTTCCATCTCGCTTTGATGTCGTTCTCCTTCAGCAATACTTTTCCATCCCCAGCCTTTATAAACTTGACCATTCTCAGGTCTTGTTTTCTACTTTCTCTTGCCCTGGCAATCTTAAAAATTTCATATTCTCCTTCCTTCGTCTCTAGTCGTTTATACATCCTCTCGTACGCTGTGTTCTTTGCCTCTGACACGGCCTTTTTCGCCTCTCGCTTAGCCTCCTTGTATTTATCTTTTAGCTCCGCTCGTTCTTCGTCATTAGTACAGTGTAAAAGGTCTCTGAAACTTTATTATTTATTTCTTATCTTCTCCTGTACGTTTTCATTCCACCACCAGGCTTCCTTATTACCTACTGTCCTATTTGTTGCAATTCCAAGAGTTTCTTTAGCTGCTTGCATCACTGCAGTTGCCATATCCTCCCACATTTTGTTTGTGTCTTCCTGTGGCCCAGTTTGGATCATAGGTATGACCTTATCTCTAAAGATGGTAATCTTTTCGTCTTTGAGCTGGCCCCATCTGATCGTAGGTCTGATTTTCTTAGTTGGTTGGACTAGCGGTCTCTTCACGCGTAGATCGGCCACCAACATATGATGCTGAGTGACTACCGTCTCTCCCGGGATTGCTTTACAGTCTTTCCACGAGTTACGATCTTCTCTCCTCATCAGCATATAGTCTATCTGAGTGTGTCTTCCGCCGCTGGTAAAGGTGATCAGATGCGAATCTCTTTTCTTAAAGAACGAATTTATGATGCCCAGCTCATGCGCCAAAGCAAAGTCAAGGAGCTCCCTCCCGCCGTCATTCCTCAGATCATACCCAAACCCTCCATGCACTGACGTGAATTGATCATTACCCTTACCGATATGCCATTAAAATCTCCTCCTATGCATATTTTTTCTTGTCTAGGTATGTCTCTCATAACCTGATCTAAAGTTTCCCAGAACTTATTTCGTTTGTTTCCCCTAATCCAACCTGTGGTGCATACGCACTAACTACTTCCACTACCTCGTCCCCTATTACTATTCTTAACAGCATCAGTCTATCATCGTATCTTCTCACTTCCACTACATTATCCTGAAGTTCCTTAGCAACTAGAAAACCTACTCCATTCTTTGTACCATCTGACCCTGAGTACCACAGTTTATATCCGTTGCAGTCTTTTGCTCTCCCACCCCGCCATCTTGTCTCCTGAAGGCATGCTATCTGAACCCTACGTCTCTTCAGCACATCTATTAACTCTAATAGCTTACTAGTTAGTGTTCCTACATTCCACGATAAACCTATTTAATAGTAGTCTTTTAATTATACTCGAAGACGTTAACCTTTTTTAAAAACCAAGAGAAAAGAAAAAGACAAGTTACTGGCAGGATAACACTGACTGTTCTATTGTGCCACGTCTAATTGTGCATAACTAGATTTGCCTTGTTCTTTTCTTCAGCAAGGTAATATTAACATTTTTCGCATTCTATACTTTAGTGATGTAGGTTTACTTAGGCAATAGAAATTAGAAAGATTAGCATTAGTAAGTTGTAGATGTGGCACTTTTTACCATCATGTAGTAATGGGTTGATTAGTTTTATGTTAAAGGGTTGAATAAGTAAAATTGAAAAAAAGAATATAGCTAAAAAGAAAAATTGCGTCAAAATATGTTGAAAGTCACCAAAGTGTATGTTCAATGCATACAATCTCTTAAATAGACTTGACCGATGAATTAGACTACCGTTTTATAAGGCAAAACGGATTTTAATATTCTAAACTATGGCACATTGGTCAATAATAACCCACAATTCAACTAATGACACTCTTAACTTTCACTTCCGTTGTCAAGGCAACCCCACTCCTTACTTTCATCATGTGTTTTTTATTATTTTAGGAATGCCCTTGACAATGAAAGTGAAAGTTAGCAGTGTCATCAAATTGTAAGCATGGGTTATTATCAGTGAATGGGTGGGTCATAAGTTCGAACTATTAAAATCCAGTTTGCCTATTTATAATCATATATAACACATCAATTATTTAGTAAAAGCTTTGGACAAATAACTGTTCTGGGTCAAGCATGTACAAGAATTAACCAAGTTGACCAGTTACCCAACCCGGATGCCCAGGCCGCCCATTCTGGCACCTTTCATATGTTGTTTAGACCAGTATCCAAACCTTTCTTAAAAATGACATGAAGGAAGACGGAGGAATCCCAGGATTAGATTCACTTGCAGTAGCATACTTAATACTTTCAGTCCCAAGTGAATCCCGAGCTTTTTGTATGGCATTCAGTGTTTTATTTGTGGCAGATGATACCTATGAAGGCATATTGGACAAAAAAAAAAGTAAACAAATTAGAACATAATGTGGACTTGAGATACTTCAGTTAATACATACATGACCAGTAAATACCATGGCCATCTATGCCTTGTTTCAAACAAAAACACATGGAATGACTGGCTCAGCCTCTGATCCAAGTTCCTTAAGAAATAATTTTCCAGTTCTTGCAGAATATACTAGACATGGAATTTCAACCCATATGCTTGAAAATCAGTCTATTTGAGTTATCTTTACAGTTCAAATGGGCTAAGCGAAACAGATTGAAATTGGAAGACATCTAAATCTATTCAAATGCATACAAGCTTCCTAAATCACATCATTAAAAAAAATTAAGATTATTTTGTATAATGTAGTTTCTGTAATAATCTATAAGATATAGTAAAAATTCAAATAAAAGGATAAAAAAGAGTTTGTGGATTGGCCCAACCTAGTCCACCCTGTTTCCACCAGCACTCTTATTTACCCATTTTGACATGTTACCCGTCCCACCTGTTTGCCACCTCTATCATATGCCAACATGTTATTATAAACTTGCACATGCACTTACTATAAGATAAAGGTATATCAAAGGTACTAAACTCTAGATATGTAATTGTTCTTTACTAAAGTGGATTTACAGTTTTCAAGGTAGTCTACAGTATAGATGGGAGCAACATTTCATACCTCAGTTGTATGAGCGTAGAAGGTCTTGACACCATGATCATACCCTTTCCCAACAGATCCAATCTCTATAACCTATTACAATTTATTCAAAATTCAAGGTTCTTATGTTCAGACATTGAAATGTGTCTAAAAATACACACTTGGTGAATCAGAACTCAACAATCCCAAAAGGTAATAGTACAAGCAACCATGGAAAAAGCATCATAGAGAGGGGAAAGATATTCTAGAAATGAAGTCATTAGTAATAGACAATATTATTAGGGTTATTAGTATGAGCCCACGGGCCCAGTTAGGTTTTAGGGTTTGCAGTATATTCTCTATATATTGTAACCAAACCTATCAATAATATTCAATGAGTTTTTTACCTTCTTACATGGTATCAGAGCCTTAGGGTTCTGGTTACCTTCTTCTCTGCTGCACCACCACAAAAACATACAAACCCTAGCCATCACCACCGAGTTCAAACCCTAGACAGCGCGGTGTGCCGCCATCGGCGCCGCCCTGTCCCACCTTCGTCTTCTGTTTCGTTTCTTATCTATTTTCTAGTTTATGTTTAATAAAGCTTCGTTATCGGTTGAGGATTCAAACCTATTACCCATATTCATTCTCTTGGTTCGTTCACATCCATTCTCTTGGCTCGTTCACATCCATTCTCTTGGTTTGTTTCTTGTTTATGGCTCCCAATTTGTAGCGGTCACTATGTTTTCTTTGTTCTTTTTATTTTTTCGTTTATCGGTGTTTTAGCCGCATCAAGGACCACGGTCCACGGCCACCGATCTCAAACTACGGTTTGATTAAATATTTCTATTATTTTTAGATATACGGATCCAAGAGACTGCCACCTGACCACGGTCACCGATCTTGCTTTCTTTTTTCTATATCTACTTATGTCATCTCTTGATCTACGGATCCAAGAGAGTGTCGTTTGCTAGCCTTGAGACATTGCCAACGACCACGATCGCCAGATCTCAACTTATTATTTCAAGAATCAAGAACCATGAAGTATCAAGCAAACTATGGATAACACAATCAACCAAAATATGGATGATAACATCAAGCACAATATTGTTTGTTAGAGAACATTCAATAAGAAAAAACAAAATATCAACTCTTAGCCTCCCATTCTGTGAGAGCATTCACATTAAGTTCCTCATCCCCATCTTTATAATTACACTAAAAATCACTACTTTCTATCTTTGTTTTTCCATTAATTACTACTTTTTTATACATTTATGATTTATCATTACTTTTTCTCTCTCCACTCAAAACCACGTTCAAAAAATATTAAAAAATTTATACAATGCCTTACCAAATATACAGATGAATGATAACATTTTCAATCTTTATAAGGAACACACTCACCAAAAAATAAAAAATTAAAAAATAAGACCATACTATGAATGTTGTAATAAACTATTAGTACTTTTGGCTACATTCAATTAAAAGATGATAAAACGGTACATCAGCAAAGCAATTGCTACTACATGCGTTCTTTTTAGAATTTCATGTAGTTCTTGTAGCAGTCGCAACTTTAACCCACTCATGAAATCTGGTCTATTGAGATTATAGAACGAGTCAAATTGTTTAACTAGAACATTTGGCAATAAAAGAAAAGTGATCAAATGGATTGCAGGGTCAAACAGGCTAAATGTCGCTTTAAGCATATTCAAATACGTTTTAGAAAAATCAGTTTCGTCTTTTAAATATATGCTTTTAAAATCATATTTAATTCATTTGTTATTAACAAAAACTCAAGTAGAGAGAAAGGAACAGGACAGTATGTATATCTAAATGTGTGTGTGTGTATTAAGTCTGATTAAGAATACCCTTTCAATCAATGTGTGGTTAATTCCATTAACAGCATCTGTGTGCTGGTCAAGTTCAAGAAGAAATCTCCTACTACCAAGGTAACCCCAAGCCTCTCCGGTAAAAACAACAAAAACGAGCTGCATTATTGCATAAAACAAAAATTAAAATTAAGAAACCACAAGACTTGGAATAAAAAATACGTGTGAAAATCACACATATGTTTAACATTAAACAAAAAAACAGTGTCCTCATGAACAAACCTGCTTAGAAAGTGTATCTAAACCCTCAATACGTGAAAGGGCGTCCACTGCGGCAAGCAAGGAGATCATTCCCTAAAAGATAATGTAAATATAAAACATATTAATAAATGGAATTAAGATATGAAATTTTAAAAATTTATGCAAACTTAACAGATAAAGGAGACTCTGCACCCAAGCTCTTGTCACGGAAAAATGAAGCAGAATCCATAGAAGCAACAGTCAATATAATAGGCTTTTTACTGCTCGAGGATGAAACGTTTTCTGCTGGAAGGGCTGACCAAACACTGCCCTTCATATTCAAGTTACATGAATACAAAATATGGTCAAATAATATCATTTTTCAAATATGAAATCAAATTATGGAATGACACTTGGACTTCTGTTAATTCAAATAACAGAAACAAAAAACCCAATATTTCTACTAAACCTACTGGAGATAGCAAATGGATATTTTTGGTATGGATCACGTTGACCCAGAATTGTCCAATTTTTATAAATAAGCAGTGTGTCAAGTATGATTAGAATTTTTCCAATAATAATATATATTTTTAAAATAAAATGATTTAAAAGGTATTATGGATTAAAATAGACTTTGGGTAACTTTTACCTCTTTTGACACACTTCCTTTTAAAGTACTTTTGTATAGTATATTTTGCTCGTTTGACCAGTTAGAGATAATACGCAACCCAAATCGACACATTCAGTCATTCACAAGTAATGATCAAAATCACCACCTCTAAATCCTACTAATACAAATTCAGGTTGTGAAACTGAGATGACACCTAATACATTTATACCGAAGTTGAAGATATTTAGAAAAAATATCTTGGCTCACCTATATCCACCCAATGGAAGACAAGTTCTTTCTCTCAAACATGATTCTGAATCATGAGTTCCAGCTTTAGTTGTCTACAGAATATTTGGAATCAAGTTTACAAGTTACTTAAGGAAAAATTTTAAAAACCGTCAGCTTATAGGCAGACATTATATTTTACAAGAAACAAAATCAGAAGCTTATACCTGCATCACCAGATCAAATTCAGTCACTTCCGCAGCATATGTATCCTTATTTTCATTTTTCACAGCAATCTGTAAGCACAGAAATAGATATGTACAATTGTTCTATAACTTCTTATTCCTGAATTGTTCAACCATATATGCATACAAATAAATTTGGCATTAAGAAAAACAGACTCTAGACTACCTCCTGCATGGATTGTGTACTGCTTTCGGAAAGCAAAAATACAGGAAAATTATAAAGCCCCCACATAATACCAGATCCCTGCACACACATGTAGAGTACCTTTTAGTAATGATATAAGGGAAAAAAACAAAATCAATAAATATAATGTATATAAGGTAGTCAATTTTCTATGGTATGTACATGCAGAGTTGGTTTACAATGCAGTATTATACAAATTATTCCACTCTGAAGTGTATAGATATTAAATGCAAAGCTATTATGAATTCCTACTGCAAAATACAATGCCATACAGTTGGATTCCACTCAAATTTGTTGTTCTGATAAGGAGAAAATTCAGCTTGAGGAAACTTCTTGTCTGGAGATGATCCTGCAAAGGCAAAAAAAATCCTAATTGTTCTTCTCTAACCAATCTAAAAGTAAGCAAGAGGTAACAAGATTACCATATTCATTACCTTCTGAACGGGTTTGATTTTGTGCTCCTGATTCTACTAGTACACCAGCAACATTTCTAGCAAAGTTTGAATCACTTGATACTCTGAAGCATGGTGAAAGGGGAATTTATGTCATATTACTCAATACCTTGAAAGTAAACTGTCAAAATTATATAATAGCAACAGCCTGAACTTGAGCATAGAAAGATAGGTTAGGTGTTATATAGAAAAATTATGATTAGTGTATACCTTGAAAGAAAACTTTCAAAATCATGCGATGCCACTAGTAGTGAACTTGATTGAACCAATTTAATACCATTCTTGAATTTAACAATTGGCGCTACAACTTTATCAAGACCAGGATCTAAGATCAAAGAACATTAAAACTCGGTGAGTAAAATTATAATTCACAGAAGATAATTATATGATTATGTCAGACACATAAAAACCAACCAGATACTTACTTGCGCACCCAATTTCCCCTGAAAGGTTAAGTAATCGTACACATGGATATCCATCTATGACTTTGTACATAGATTTCTCGAGGTCAGGAACCGACTCGAATGCCCCCTCCCCAGAAGCTGTTCAAGAAAAAGGATACTGAAATCAGTGACGAAAGATATAAAAAAGTACACACATGAATACAAACAAACAAATAAACACATTTGAGTGGTGCTACTCAGATTAGCCAGATACTTGTATGGTGAAGAAGATACATTACTTTTGAATTAAGATGCAAAGTTTAAACAATATGTTGCTTGTTAGGAGAAATTTTATATATAGACATAGATTTTTTATTTTTAAGAAGTCAGGCTTTTTTAACATCTATGCTCCAACTTAATTAGGAGTGTTAATTGTATATATTGTATTAGTTGATTTGTTAGTTTATGGCCCATGACCCAAGTTAGGCTTCTTTAAAGTTTCCTTTGAGGATTCCCTTTGAGGATTCCCTTTGAGGGTTCCCTTCCATAGTGTAATTATTCAGATAATTTCCCATTCCCTACGTGAAATAATCATAGAAATTTGTAAAATGATTTATAAACACATTCAAAGGGAATAATCACAAGCAAAAGTCCGTCTTAACGTGAATCTGGAGAGGCTGTTTAAGTGTCTACTACCCAAACCATGATTAGATTATATGCTCCATCCTCTCATGAAATACTTGATTCTTGGGTATATGTAGAGTTGATTGACTATCACAATACAACTGCATGAAGGCTTTAGAAACAACCTTGAGTTCTCAAAGAAGGCATTCAGGCAATAAACCCATATCATCTTTGATGTGACATTTACACGACTCTATACTCTTACTCCATCTAGATACTGTGTGTTACTTCTTAATCTTGTAGAATTCCAGATTAACTTCAACACATAAATCGAATCGTAAACTGTCATGAAATAAGGCAACACGCCGTGACGCCGCATCTGCATCTGAAAATACCAATATTCGTCCTTTTCCTTCCATAGTAAAAGCCACCCACAAGACTGCAGATTACAAAATCCCGACCTAGTATGGTCTTGAGATACCTCGATAAACTAAGAGCAGCATCCTAGAGTGTAGTATATGGTGTGGCCAGAAACCTTGGTTTTAAAAGCATGAGGTGCACCGAGGCGATAAAGTCCCGAGCCAAGTCACAAAAGTGCATCACTTCTGGTACACAAGGCACAATGTATTTACATAACTTATTTTTTATATTTCTCAAAGGTTCTAGTACCTCATACCCAAAATTTAGGTACTACTAAGCCCTATATGATTTAATGTATAAATAACCTATATGTACAACCTAAAAGCAATATGTGCAGCATTCTGATGCATAAAATCATCCCATGTACTCCGCTTCAAGAGCATTTTTCCTGTGCCTCGAGCATCTCAGGGGTGCTTTTTGTACACCTTTTGCCTCAAGCAATCAAAAGCCCACACCTTTGCATCTCATGCGCGTTTTTTAAAACCTAGTCATAGATTGACTCAAGACACTAATAGCAAAGGAAATATATGTCAAAGTAGTTATGCTTCCTAACCAATCATATGTATCGTTCTGCATGCTCCATCAAGCTCTTGTTCTCTAGAGAGAGCTTCCCTGTGCACAACTCCTTTCATTAAGATTAATTCTAGTAATGGATTTATTTCCAACTAAGAACGAAAGCATTGAGCATTAGACAATCAAACGGCTTGCAGCCTAGTAATCACTCAATCAACATATCAAGGCCGAACTTTCGTTGAAAGAGAAGTATTACTTCGGGAGAACAAGATACATCTATGCCATGCACTACGAACCACTCCAAACTTTCCACAACACTAAAAACTGACCAAACCATACCTTGGGAGACTGCATAAGGCGATATAGAGAATGATGTTGTCTACTTCCTTCAAGGTCCTCTCCTTGACAATAAAACATGGTGGCTACTCCGCATATACCTTGATGGCCACCATCATATCGATTTGAAATCACTAGGCGTAGAAAAAGACGCTGGTGATGGCAGGTCAGAAGTTGCAGGTCAAACCTGATTGAATGTTATTCGCGTCATGGCAGATTGCATCCCCACGTGAAGAACACCCTACGCAACTCACGTTTACATTTCATGTATTTTTACATTTTTTTGCAAGTTTCTATTTTATATTTTGTAGATATGATTTCCTAATTTTAATTCCAGTAGTTGTTTTGTTTTCCACTTCCTTGATTGTAGCAAACGTGGGCCATGGCTCAAATTCACTCTTCTTATATTCTCAAATGAAATGAAAAAAGAACATAGTGAATTTATAAATTTTCTAGTTTATCTATTCGCTTTGAGAGTAAACCTTTCCATTGCTATTTCGGTTTTCAATCAAAAGGTGTCTGTAGAACTATCTTTTGGATTAGGTGATCCTGATTTGAGATTAGTCTACCTTTATGTTAGCTTCAAGTGGCGTATTTTGTATCTCAAAAACTATAGTATTCCGTTTAATTACGTTGCATTCAAATTCCATTGTTAAAACTTAAAACTTAAGATTGTTTAGCCTATATCTATCATACCTACTCCTTAACAACACCATAAATACACGTTCTTATTATCAAGCTAGTACAACCACCAATGATTAATAGGTGGGCGAGCAACAAAAATGCACATAGGTGACATTTTGACAACCGAACTTGCTAGGCGCAAGGCGACCTCAAGCGCAGGTCCTCTGTCTTTAGATAACATCAGGCGCACATGTGTACAAGAAGCGCGCAATTTGCACCTGAACTTGCTTCAGAGCTTTTTTTGGGGCTAAAAAACTCAGAATCAATGGAGCATAAGCCAAGAAACGATGAGATGAGGGAGTGGAACTAACCTGAAGCAATGACCAGATGAAGAACAAGCTTGGCTTGAAACCAAGAAATCGATGGAATGAATGAGTGACGGTTGTGATTTATTAGGTTAAATGGGTTCACATCAGGTTTATATGGGCCTATGGGGGTTTTAACTATGGCCCGTATAAGAAAAACCAATGTATTCCTCTATTTATTTTCTTTTTTTTTTCTAAATGTTGGTATATATCTTCTATTTACGTTATACATATATATCTTTAACTTATCTAATTTTTAGGGTCAAAAATTAATTTTATAACAAATAAACAAACAAACAAACAAACAAACCCAGTATATCCCACTCAAGAGCAGGGTCTGGGGAGGGTAGGTGTAGGCGAGTCTTTCTCTATCTTGTTAGGTAGAGAGACCGCTTCCAAAGAGACCCCCGACTCGATAGCAAAAGCCAACGATAGCAAGACATCATAAATTTTATAACAAATATTATATGTAATTAATTTAAAAACATTATATTAATATATTGCACCTCGCGTACGGAAAGCCCTGCACTTTTGCGCTTTACTCCTCTGCTTTAGACCATGTCCCCTCCGTGCGCTTCTCGCTTTTTAAAACCAAGTGCTCAGGCAAGGGCTTCAACTTTTCCGTAAGAGTCAACTCACAAATTTGTTCTGGTAAATCGTTAAGTTGTTCAATTGATGTCTTCACATAAGCCATTGGTAAACTGTAATAAAAAAAAATCTAACTTTTTTTTTGACAAATTGCGGATTGGAAATCGGGATAAAGCGAGATGAAATGAGACAAGCTCTGATACCAGATGATGTAAATCCGAGTAGGGGGAACAAATAAACAATTGAAACTAATTATATATATATATATACACACACACACATATATATATATATTGAAACGGGTATACCTACGGTGCATTTATGATACATAAACATGCTGTAGGGCAACCTAAACCGAGAAAGGATATAGTTACACTACCCGACTCCATACAGGGTTCAAAGATCACCGTCCAAGATAAAAAGCAAGAACTAGCAAAGGAAGAATTAATTAACTCATTATCCAATGAGAAAATTAACCATAGAAAATTTCATTCATCAAGGAAACACTCGTTTTTGTTCCTTGCATGTCTAATACATAAAGGAAATCTAAAGCCATACAAAGCTACCACTAATCCTATCCTAGTCTTTAGGGAAGATGACATCAAACCTACACAAAAAAATGTGCATAAATAAAACAACTTGAATAGAACGTGGGGTAAAGCCATGGCTGCATGCTTAAGTGTTCAACTTAGTTTATGGTATCTTCTTAGATCAAAATAAATCCCGTTTTGCACCACCCCGTTTTCACCACTACGGCTGGTTATTGACGATTTACGCGAGCCATGTGAATCTGTTTCTAGCCTGATTGTACCAACACGGCTAGCTTAACGGCTAGTGGGTTTGAATTGCCAGTGAGTTAGATATCAACTTCACTACAAGATTTAAGTAAGCCCAAGTAGCAGAAGAAAATTATCAATAAAGGTAATAACATATTGAAAACACAAGTTAGAATTAGTAGGAAATGGACCCCATAAATTAGAATGTAAAAGCTGAAATAAGGTGTTGGCTCGACTTGACACTTTTAGAGGATGGAAACGTTGGATATGCTTACCAAGTTGACATAACAAGCAATAAAAATCATTAGAAATAGGGAAGTTCAGTCCATTTGCCTCAAAGCCAAACCAGCAATGAGCCTCCTAATACTACAATCACGTATGTTTGTTGTAGGCATGACAAAATAAATAGCTAGTAGAGACCATTTAATTCAACATTGGAGCCAATCACCTAATTCGTCACTAGTTCCTACAAAACGCAATGAGAAAAATAAAAGGTTACTGAACAATTGTTTTGTTTAGTCATTTGATGTACTCAACAAACGTTACCAGAGAATTTAGGTACACACGACCGATGACAGGTTTCGGATTGTCCAATTTGCTGATGTACTAATATTGCGGACACGGAATGAAGATCCATCAGCAAGTCAAAACGGTGAGTGAGAAACGTCATGTAGGCTAAGAATACCTTGATTTCTAGTCATGTGATGTGGCAACTCAAAGCTAGTGAATGTACATGAGTGCGTTGTCGACTTGGTCTGCGAACTAGGAGCGGTGGACTAGGAGGAAAGTAATTGTGACAAAATGTGTAAGTGTGGTTCTATTCATCTCACATTAAAATAAACAAACTGGAGAAAACTTAACCGGCAGTCATACTGGAAACTTGCAAACTAGTACACTCTAACAAAGAACTAGCCAACCTAATTACAATCAAGCTTCTAAGAAAGCAAGACCTTTATGCCTACCTCGAGCTAGAACAATAACGAGCCCAAATCAAAATAAATGATCGCCAAATCGAAAAGCCAACGACAATAGGTGTTTCGGAGTACTCTGATTACAACAATGACAACAAAAAACGATGTGCCCGGAGGAGCACGCTCACCTGCGCTGGTGCGTGGAGTTGTAGCGGCAGCAGCAAGGAGGCAGATAGTAGTGTTCTTTCACAATAAGCTAATGAAATATTTCCAGTCACGTGGTGGTGGAAATGAGATGTAACAGTCACTTAAAAAAAGATTTTGTCAAGAGCTACAGATGTGAAGATGTGGAATTAGTACAAAACTTGAAATCTACGACTAGCTAGAAATCAACGATTGCAAATAAAGACAAAGACACAACTAAAAACTAAATTGAGAATAGCAATTCAAATCTCAGAGGCCACAATTGCGGCAAGGGTTTCTGTTGAGAACCTTAGCTTTATAGCATGAAACGGGAATGAGAATATTGAATAATTATTGCGGAAAGGTACCCTCAAGGAAACCCCAAAGAAGCATGACTAGGGCCATTGGCCATATAGACTTATACAGTGAATACAATAACATTTCATAATGCCTTCTTTAAGATAATAACGACAGCTAGTATATATTTCTGAAACATAAAAGGACTCATTTTAAATTGATCTTAAACATCATAGTTGCATATGAATCCTCTACAAAAATTGTATACATGACCAAATGATTTGGTTTATTGGGGTAAAGATACACTTTTTTGGTTTCGGACCTTCCGGCTATTATGTAAGTTGGAAGAACCGGTCATTTGGATCCATAAAGAAGATTATATTGATTGTGAAGGAACCAATCTATCCAAATAAGAAATCCAACTAAAACCTAAGAAAATAAAATAATTACAAAAAGCCTACAGAAAAGGCAGTCATAAGCCCTAAAGCACTCATACTGCATACATGAATTTCAAGAACAGATAGTCATGCATATGATTGAGATATACACACGCACACATCTAAATCTAAGGAAAGGAATGTGTAAAGTTTCCTTGAAACATATAGAAGCTTAGAGACACATACTCCCAATGGTTGAAATAAAAAGAATAACAATCCAGTTAGCCTCTATTATTTGCCCCAAAAACATGTCTTGTTTTCATCATTACAAGGTTGCCAAGGATAAAGTAAATGACAAAACTAAATTTCTTACAAGCTATACCGATATCATCCAGATTCATGTAGAGACGTACGAATATTATAGGATAAAATAAATGGTCAACTACATCAAACTTGACAACAAGCACCATCAATCGAACAATGACAAAACGTTAAATGCAACAACGACATCCACAATATATATATATATATATATGAAATTGCATGTGCTTTCTTCAATTTCAGGGTCGGTTGCTAATGAAAAGCAAAGGAAATGAACTGACCAGATAGAGAAAGACGAAGAGTGTGGAGTAATAACAGAAGACGAAGCAGGAGCTCTGTAGCGGTGGAGGCCATGGCAGAAGAGAGGTGAGATCGAGAGATATAATTATTATTGGGAGAAGAAAACAATCGATAAACCCTAGGGTGCCATGGGCGCCTTGCCTTCTTCACGAAGTTTTCAAGCCCTTGTTCTCTTCCACCAGTTTATTGTTGACTGAGAGTCGGAGTTGATTGTGTAAATCCAACGGGTCAAGTCGACCCGTAACAAAACCATTCTCATTTCTTAGATGTTAAAAAACCTGATTTGCCATCGTACCTAATGCGGACAGGATCTCATCTAAATCTAAACTAGGCGGTATCCGATCGCGCTTCGCGGCGGAAAAAAATCGATTACGACACCATACAACGATATAAATCGGTATTAGAAGGCTCAGAAATGATGTGTCGTAGCTGCAAAAGATAGATTGCCTCACCAAAACGACATACACTTTCATATCATCATCACCCTCAAACTATTAATATCCATCCCACCTCAGACACAAAGGGGAGGCAGAGCGACATCAGGTTTAACCGTCACAGCCACGTAGCCGACGAGATCTTAAAACCCTAAACGGGTAGGGGAGAGATTGTGAGGCAAAGAGAGGGCAGAGGCGGCGGTACCACCACCATCACCACTGCGGTCGTCGGTTCACCTCAACCTAGTGACAAGCGACACCAACACCGTCTCCACCCCCGTAGTCGCAAAAATAGATGCCATCGCCATAACCACCATTACAATCGCCAACACTAACAGCAACAAAGGAGGCGAAAATACCTGGAAGCTGAGGTAGAGCAAAAGAGAAATAAACACAGAGCATGCAGGAGAATCAAAGAAGGAAAAATTGAATAAAGCAAGAATCAGGGAAGAATCCAGAAAGCGAGCACGTGTACCAAATGAGGCATTAGCCAATAGAGGGAAGAATCCAGACAGCAAGAACACTGTTCCACATGGTACCTTGGCCAATGTGGCAGTTCCCACCGTTGATGAAATATGGACGGTGGAGATTTCTTTAATACTATTCATTTCAAGCGGACTACTTGTCAAATTTAGGCTCAGATATCATGATTCAATGTGGCTGCAAAACATGTTGCCGCGCCAAACACCGAACATAAATTTATATCATCACAGCCTAAGAAGTATGTGGTAATGCGCGTAGTGCTCCTGATCACAATCTTAGGCAACAAAACAGCCTGCCATTTAGGGTCAACACCATCCAAATTCATCAACCTCTTAAGCCATGCCCTTCATCATAGAGTGACACAATCATAACCAAAATATAAACCATCTACCAAAGTATCATTTTCTTACGGTTTATAATGCTCACGAACAGGGCAAAACAAACTCACAGGAAACTTTCGTTGCAAGCATCAAATCATTAAGAACAATACGGTTGCTTACCGTTCATTCAACTACATTTTAAACATATAGAGGAACAAATTGATACCAATGCTAAACATGACAACCATGGATATGAATTTGGCTCAGACCCGGCCGCCGCCTCTAGCTGCAATCCATTCACACACGGTTGCCACGCCAGGACAACAACTTGTTCATGCTCGGATCATCACAGCCAAAGAACAGCCTGACATAAACCCAACGTACGATCCAACGAATGGAAGCCAAACAAAATAGAACAACCACAAACACCCAAATCAGTATCATATTCAAGAACAAATCAAAAACCCAAAACAGTATCATATGCTAGAGGATCATAATCATAGGCACATTATAATCACAATCCCAATCATAGACACAAACCGAATCACCAATTTACCCACAGATCATCACCACTGATAGATCGGTGACTACTGTGCATGCAGGGCAACAGGAGCAGTAACAGAACTATCAAATAGAACAACCACGTCACTGAGCGCACCCAACATAGCATCACCGCCAGCCAACTATCGCCGCCAAGAGCTTGCAAAATAGAGCAAAGATGATCGGACGCAACTCCGGTAGCAATGGCGGCGGCGAGTTACCGAAGAACACAAAGGTGGCCCTAAAAGCGATGGGGTAGGCGCCTGCACTCACCGATTGCACCCGACGCATAACATGACGGACGTCCACCGTGAGCACCCACCGGAACTTTCAAACCCCGAATCCCTCTCTCTAATGAGGTGTAAACAACTGAAAATCACATAAAAGGAAACAAAACGAAACCCAACACATAGTGAAATACCAGATCTGTCAGTCGTAAACTGGGCGGTGTGAGGCGGCAACCGTCATCGCAACGCCAACCCACCAACGACTCCCCCCTCAACAACCAACCCACCTCATCTCCGATATCCTTTCTATAACCCAAAACTCTCCATTGACGCAAGTGGCCATCTCTTGGCCATGGTGGGTGTTGATGGTGGTGGTGTGGCTGCCTCTGTTGCTCCGCCTTCTCTATCTCTCCACAATACCCTTTTAGGGTTTTTTGAAGTAAACTTATGTGGTGAAATCATAAAAATCATAGAGACAACTGTAACTATTCATACTATTCATTCCATTTGGTTTTTAAATATTATGTAATTTCCTATTCGGATTTCCGGTATTGTAATTTTTTATTCAGGATATTCGTATATATCTTATTAAACCGATTAAGATTCTCATTATGTTTCTAGTTTAATATTTAAAACCTAACCACCTACATTGTTTCCCGTCCAATATTTAAAGATTTTGATGCCTTCTAGTTCTCTAATCCAAAATATCTTAAATATATTCATAATATTCTATTGTTGTTCTAAATTAGAGTGTCTATTTTTCTCGTCCTGTATAATTACTCATTTTGAATTTTAAATTTGTGTTTAAGACATATTTAGATAATCTGGTCTTATATTTTTATTGTGATTATAAATTAGTAAAACTAGTGTTTGCTCATCCACGCGTGTTGCGCGTGTGATGGACGAGCAAAACCAATGCTCAGATAAATGCATGCACTTTTATTAGTACGTTTCTATCATCATAACACATAAAAACCGTACAATCAGGCTTAGAATTTGAGGTAATTGTGGCAGCTAAGCGTGAATTGCTGCCAGGTCAATTGTGACAACTAATCGTGAATAACTGTCAGGTCAAAATAACTGAGACCATTTTTTTGTGTATCATCACAACTCCTATATAGTCGAACATCGGATACAAAAACCAAAATGCAAACAGGTTAAACATCAAAGAAAAAACATAACAAATTAATGTTTACACTACAACAATATTACCCTATCGCGACTAGACCTATAGCGACGACAGTGTGTCCTCGCTATAGGTCACCCTATCGCGACGACATGTCGTCGCTATAGGGTTGATTAGGGTTTTAGCTACCAAAACTCTATCGCGACGACATGTCTTCGTCTTAGGTTCCACCTATCGCGACGACTCAAAAGTCGTCGCCTCATTTTGTCACCATAGGTAATTTTATCATAATTTATATTTATTTCAGATGGCTCAAGAATTTTCTTTATCTATGGCGACGACATGTCGTCGCCATAGGTAAAAAAATTAATTTTACTTCCTCTAAAATAAATAGGTGGTAAAAATGTTCGCCTTTTCTGAAATCTCTATCGCGAGGACATGTCGTCGCGATAGATAAATTATTTTTTTCCCTTTTTTCCCTCTAAAAAATTGGAGGAAAATAACCCCGCCTTTTGTGAAACATCTATGGCGACTTTTTTTATAAAAATAATAATATTAACAATAATACATTGTGGACTTTTTTATATTTATTATAATTATACTTATAAAAATAATACTTATAAAATAATAATTATATTTATTATAATTATAAGTCATAATAATATATTTTTAATAAAATAATAATATTAACAAGAACAAGAACAACAACAACAAGAAGAACAGCAGCAGCAACATATATTAATATCTATGGCGATGACATGTCGTCGCCATAGGGTGTGGACTTTTTTTATAAAAATAATAATATTAACAATAATACATTGCGGACTTTTTTTATATTTATTATAATCATACTTATAAAAATAATACTTATAAAAAATAATTATATTTATTATAATTATAAGTCATAATAATATATTTTTAAAAAAAATAATAATATTAACAAGAACAACAACAACAACATAATATAAAAAATTGTAATACAACAACAACAACAACAACAATAATAATAATAATAATAATAAATTTATTATTGTAATACAACAACAAGAAGAAAGAGAATAATGATAATAATAATAATAATAATAACAACAACAATAATAATAATAATAATAATAATAATAAATTACTGGACCTATCGCGACGACATGTCGTCGCGATAGGGTCCATACAGATATAACCTCTGCAACCGCGTGCAGCTTTACTTTCACTCACAAAACTCACCAAATCTCCGTGACTTGGAGGTTCAATCGGCCACCACCACCCCAAATTGAACCCAAATTTCACCAAATCGCACCACCACCGCCGCCATCTTCACCCAATCGCGGTCTTCAACCCTCATACCTCCATCTTCACCCAATCACGGTCTTCACCCCCCAAATTAGGCACCACCACCGCGACCTGCCACCAAATTGGGCACCACCGCCGCAAATCTGCCACCACCGCTACCGTTTGCCATCACACAAGACGTGTTAGGGTTACTACCACCATTATTGTTTTGATTTGTGTTCAAAACACTAAGTTGAAGGTTAGTAGATATAATCTTGAAGGTTAATATTCTTTACAATGTATTTGTAGTTTTGATTGAATGTAGTTGTATGTTGTTAGTTTAATGTAGTTGTAGGTTGTTAGTTTAATTGTATTATGTTTTTTACAATGTAGTTTTAGGCTTGGTTGAATGTAGTTGTAGGTTTGGTTGAATGTAGTTGTAGTTTTGTTTGAATGTAGTTGTATGTTTTTTACAATGTAGTTGTAGTTTTGGTTGAATGTAGTTGTAGGTTTGGTTGAATGTAGTTGTAGTTTTGGTTGAATGTAGTTGTAGGTTTGGTTGAATGTAGTTGTAGTTTTGTTTGAATGTAGTTGTATGTTTTTTACAATGTAGTTGTAGTTTTGGTTAAATGTAGTTGTAGGTTTGGTTGAATGTAGTTGTAGTTTTGTTTGAATGTAGTTGTATGTTTTTTACAATGTAGTTGTAGTCTTGGTTGAATGTAGTTGTAGGTTTGGTTGAATGTAGTTGTAGTTATAGGTAATATATAAAGTATATTGAGATTGTTTTGTTAGAATGATAATGTTATAGGTTAAGATATAAAGTTTATTTGGATTGTTTTGTTAAATGATAATTTTATAGGTTCATATATGAAGTTTATTTGTTTTGATAGAATGATAATGTATATGTATGAAATAGTTATGACAATCGATAAAAGCTGGATTAAAATAAAAAATCGAACATCATCGGTTTTTTTAGAAGGTCTTAAAAACTTTATGGAGAATGTTAAGAACTTGTCAACAGTGATGGCAAAACAAAATGCCCGTGTAGAGATTTTGTGAATGCTTTTCATCATGATTGAAATATTATTAATGCTCACATACATGATCGTGGCTTTGCTCAACATTATACGAAATGGGTTTATCATGGTGAGGTCTCTAGTTCTTCTGATGCTGCAAAACAATTGCTACAATAACATGTACTCCTCCAACAAGTAATATATCAAATAATGAGATGTTTGATGCAATCGAAGATGTTATTGCAGAGAAAGAAGAAAACATAGATGAGGATGGATATACTTTAGACTCGGAATTTGATGAACTCTATAATGTGGTCAATACTGAGTTATACCCCGTTGTAATTGGATGTCTTCTTTAAACTTTCTAGCCAAACTGATGCATATTAAATTAATCAACAAGTGGACAAATAGTTCGTTTGGTCAACTTTTAGAGTTTTTAAAGGTTGCATTCCCGAAAGAAAATCACATTCCATCTTCACACTATGAGGCGAAGAAGAAGCTGAAAAAGATTGGGTTAGGATATGAATCCATCCATGCTTGCATCAATGATTGTGCTTTGTTTTGGAAAGAGAATGAAGAATTGTAAAATTGTCCGGTTTGTAATGAGAGCAAATGGGTTGATAAAAACACAAAAGGAAAAAAAGTAGCACAAAAGTATTGCGGTATTTTCCATTAACTCCTCCGCTTAAACAAAGGTATAGTTCTAGACTCACAGCAAAGGATATGATTTGGCATCACACTGGACGCTCAACGGATGGTATTATGCGTCATCTAGTAGATGGGAAGGCATGGCAAGAATTTGATAAGAGACATTCTGAATTTGCCAAAGAGCCTAGGAACGTCCGTTTGGGTCTAGCTGCAGATGGCTTTAATCCATTTGGTAACATGAGTCAAGCTTACAGTATGTGGCCAGTTGTGTTAACAACATATAACACACCACCGTGGTTATGTATGAAAGCGTCTTCTTTCATGTTAACTTTCCTTATTCCCGGTCCTAAATCACCTGTAAAAGACATTGATATTTTTAAAGCCTCTAGTGGATGAGTTGAAGCAATTGTGGAAGGATGGAGTACAAATAAGAGATGCCTTGACAGAAACTGTATTCACGATGCGTGCGGCGTTGTTATGGACCATTAATGATTATCCTGCTCGTAGCAGCTTGTCTGGATGGAGTGGTCAAGGTTATCTTGCATGTGCGACGTGTAACATGGACACCCTCGTGCCGTGTAACTAATAAAATATCATTTACCGGTCATAAAAGATTCTTGCCTAGAAGTAATAAATGGAGAGAAAGCTTGTTGTTTAATGGACAGAAAGAGTTAAGAAAGCATCCAAAAGCATTAACTAATTCAAAAATATTAGAACAACTTAACCTTCTTCCCAATCGTGTTTCAGGTAAACATACCAATCAAGGTGGCGTGAAAAGAAAACGTGACGAGTGAGAGTTGAATTGGACAAAAAAGAGTATATTCTTTGAGTTGGATTATGTCACACCCCGACCGACGGCGGAATCATCGGAGCGGACGAGGGAATGATTGATTGTTCATAACACATGGTTGTCTAATAGTGGAAATAATATTAAAATCAGATTACAAGATAACATAAGTTTAACATACACAAATACAACAATTGAAACCACAAATAGTAATTGTCTTTTATTTTGACTAAGTCCGGGTCTTAAATGAGCATGTAGAAGTCCACTATCTTGCTTAACCTGAAATCATGTGAAAAGTAACGAGTCAGCTAAAAATTAGCCGGTGAGTAAACACAGTTTTGAATATACATATAGATTGATTGTTCGATTGAGAATAATCCAATTCACCAGGTAATGATAAGACTTATAATGCAATAGCGAAGCATATAGATAAACCGATACAATATAAAACCCCTTGACTTGACACTTTGCATATACTAGACTTGCACACATACACCATAGATTGACTAATTGCCTCTGGCACAATCACCACTCTACTATTCATATGAGGTGGGTTATCCAAACCAGTAGATCTACCATTGATACCAGGATTGATTGATTGATTGATTGAATTAGAGTTCTTACTGTCGTCCAGTTTATCATAGTATGTTCACATAGTTGCAAGTAATAACATAACCTGTCTTGAATTGAATTTAGAATGAAATAACAATAGAATATCATGATTGAATATTTTATCACATGATTTCCCCCAAATAAGAAATGATATAAAAAGGGAATATGAATACTCACTTGATTGATGAGATTAGTATTTGGATGTGATAGATTAGGCGCCAACGATTTCCTTATGATTAACCTAAGGAACGGTGCCTCGAATTAGAATAATAGTGATTTGAGAATTGGGAATATATTAGGGTTTCCATTTGGTTTTGAATGGTAGTTTAAATAATTTATTTAGTTTGAATGTCTTGAAATAAATAAAATGAATTTATTGAAAGTAATTATGTTTAGAATTTAGTAGAAATAAATGTATCAATACGCGTAACCATTTGATTTATTGTTAAAGCGTGGAAAATAAATAACTAATTTATTAATTAATTATATGATAATTAATTAAAATATTTAATATTTAAGTGACTAAAAGAAATGAAAATGATTTGGAAAGATTTATATATAAAACTTTTATATTTGATTGAGATAATCATGATTTAAACAATATTACATAGATATTATTTGAACCAATAATTATTTAGTGATTTTAACCATTATTTTAAGTCTGTTTTTATAAAAAAATTAAACTAGTTATATTATTTATTTAAAACACTTAATAAAATAAATAAATTGTTAAGATAAATTTCAGAAAATAATTAGGTGGTTTTAAAAATTTTTAATGTTCGTAGAAACATTTTTATAATTTTTAGAAATTTTTTATAATTTTTTTAATGCTAAAAAGGCCCTAAAAAATATGTGTAGGTGCCGGGGTCGAACCCGGGACCTCAAGTGTAACATTGTAACACCCCAAAATTTATTTAAAAGAAGAGAAAAGAAAAGTATCTTGAAAGAAAAGAAAGGGAAACAAGTGGGAGGGGGTAAAGGTACGAAACTTCAATATTTTATTAATAAAAGAGGTATGGTCACCTCCTTAAAAGCAATTCTGATTTTTGGCTCTTGGCAAAAGCTGAAAACAAAAGCAGATCGGGTCTTTGGAGAAGAAGAAAAGGAAAAGAAGCTGCAAAAGGTTGGTTCTTGAGTTTACATGTGGTTTTGACTTAGTTTGGAACTTGTGACCGAAGTTCTCGGTGTTTAGAGGCTGTGTTCGGAGTTTCTTGGTGCTGAATTTGCTAGGGAGGTTTGTTGATTCGAAGAGCTGCTAAGGTGAGTTCTAAGACCCCTCTTTACACGTTTTTGAAGAATTTTTGGGCTGGAACACATCTGAAACTATTTTTGAGTTTTGGGTGTTAAACCCGTGTATGTTTGAATGTGTATGTGCATGGTGTGTTTAGAGTGCGATTTTGGGCGTGAATGTGCTTGAATGTTGTCGTAGCATGATTCCCTAAGGTTTAGGAGGGTTAATTTGAGCTTAAACGAAGTCTGGAAGGGTTTGGAAGTCAAAAATCGCGACTGCAGTTCGGGATGACATTTGCTAAAATATTCAGCAGCTAAGTATTTTGTTCATCCGCATTTCTTTTTGTTCATCCGCATTTGCTACAGTGTCATCCGCATTTGCTACAGTGTCATCCGCATTTGCTACAGTGTCATCCGCATTTGCTACAGTATCATCCGCATTTCTTTTTGTTCATCCGCATTTCCTACAGTGTCATCCGCATTTGCTACAGTTCATCCGCATTTGCTACAGTTTCATCCGCATTTCTTTTTGTTCATCCGCATTTGCTACAGTGTCATCCGCATTTGCTACAGTTCATCCGCATTTCTTTTTGTTCATCCGCATTTCTTTTTGCTACACAACGATATAAATCGGTATTAGAAGGCTCAGAAATGATGTGTCGTGGCTGCAAAAGATAGATTGCCTCACCAAAACGACATACACTTTCATATCATCATCACCCTCAAACTATTAATATCCATCCCACCTCAGACACAAAGGGGAGGCAGAGCGACATCAGGTTTAACCGTCACAGCCACGTAGCCGACGAGATCTTAAAACCCTAAACGGGTAGGGGAGAGATTGTGAGGCAAAGAGAGGGCAGAGGCGGCGGTACCACCACCATCACCACTGCGGTCGTCGGTTCACCTCAACCTAGTGACAAGCGACACCAACACCGTCTCCACCCCCGTAGTCGCAAAAATAGATGCCATCGCCATAACCACCATTACAATCGCCAACACTAACAGCAACAAAGGAGGCGAAAATACCTGGAAGCTGAGGTAGAGCAAAGAGAAATAAACACAGAGCATGCTGGAGAATCAAAGAAAGGAAAAATTGAATAAAGCAAGAATCAGGGAAGAATCCAGAAAGCGAGCACGTGTATACCAAATGAGGCATTAGCCAATAGAGGAAGAATCCAGACAGCAAGAACACTGTTCCACATGGTACCTTGGCCAATGTGGCAGTTCCCACCGTTGATGAAATATGGACGGTGGAGATTTCTTTAATACTATTCATTTCAAGCGGACTACTTGTCAAATTTAGGCTCAGATATCATGATTCAATGTGGCTGCAAAACATGTTGCCGCGCCAAACACCGAACATAAATTTATATCATCACAGCCTAAGAAGTATGTGGTAATGCGCGTAGTGCTCCTGATCACAATCTTAGGCAACAAAACAGCCTGCCATTTAGGGTCAACACCATCCAAATTCATCAACCTCTTAAGCCATGCCCTTCATCATAGAGTGACACAATCATAACCAAAATATAAACCATCTACCAAAGTATCATTTTCTTACGGTTTATAATGCTCACGAACAGGGCAAAACAAACTCACAGGAACTTTCGTTGCAAGCATCAAATCATTAAGAACAATACGGTTGCTTACCGTTCATTCAACTACATTTTAAACATATAGAGGAACAAATTGATACCAATGCTAAACATGACAACCATGGATATGAATTTGGCTCAGACCCGGCCGCCGCCTCTAGCTGCAATCCATTCACACACGGTTGCCACGCCAGGACAACAACTTGTTCATGCTCGGATCATCACAGCCAAAGAACAGCCTGACATAAACCCAACGTACGATCCAACGAATGGAAGCCAAACAAATAGAACAACCACAAACACCCAAATCAGTATCATATTCAAGAACAAATCAAAACCCAAAACAGTATCATATGCTAGAGGATCATAATCATAGGCACATTATAATCACAATCCCAATCATAGACACAAACCGAATCACCAATTTACCACAGATCATCACCACTGATAGATCGGTGACTACTGTGCATGCAGGGCAACAGGAGCAGTAACAGAACTATCAATAGAACAACCACGTCACTGAGCGCACCCACATAGCATCACCGCCAGCCAACTATCGCCGCCAAGAGCTTGCAAAATAGAGCAAAGATGATCGGATGCAACATACAGTGTCATCCGCATTTGCTACAGTGTCATCGCATTTGCTACAGTATCATCCGCATTCTTTTTGTTCATCCGCATTTGCTACAGTGTCATCCGCATTTGCTACAGTTCATCCGCATTTGCTACAGTTCATCCGCATTTGCTGCAGTGTCATCCGCATTTGCTGCAGTGTCATCCGCATTTGCTACAGTGTCATCCGCATTTGCTACAGTGTCATCCACATTTGCTACAGTGTCATCAGCATTTCTTTGGACACTTAGAATAATTTCTGACTTTTTGGGAAAAAATGGAAATGTAGGCTTCGGCTTGGGAGATTCCCGGGGCTATATAAGTTGACTTTTTGAGGTCATAGATGGTATGATGGGCATGTTATGATGTATGATTGATGCCTGTATGGTGATGATGTATGTTTATGATTATGTGTATGTTCCTTATTATGTATATATGTCTTCCCTTGGCTTTACGTTGAACGCTAATGAATGTAATGAAAAGTATTATGTAACGTAAAGTGAAAGGATAATAAAAGAGGAACATGATGAACGAATGCATGCACTAACGTATGAATGAACGAACGTTAAGCTAGTGAGAGTATGTATGAGGTGAGCGACTCTGTGTCGCAACAAACTCGAAAGAGGTCCTTATTGCGTACTCCGGTACTGTGTCAGTCTTCGGACATGAGTCGGGGGTTTGTTAATCAGGCCCCGGCACAGTATCAGTCTTCGGACATGAGTCGGGGGTATTGCATGAGATGAGATAGTGAGGTGAGCAACTTTGTGTTGCAACAGACTCGGATAGAGTTCAATCCAGGTGATTGACTCAAACGGGATCTTTGCCACGTATCCCGGTGCTGTGTCAGTCTCCGGACATGAGTCGGGGGTTTGTGAGCAGGCCCGGTACAGCATCAGCTTTCGAGCATGAGTCGGGGATATTGCATGAGACAGGATCTAAGAGGATGAGTAGAGGATCACGTGCTCTGGTACTGTGTCAGTCTTCAGACATGAGTCGGGGGTTTGTGTACAGGCCCGGCACAGTATCAGTCTTCGGACATGAGTCGGGAGTAGTGCGTGAGAGTGAGATGAGATGAATGAGAAACGGATCGTGTGCTCCGGTACTGTGTCAGTCTTCGGACATGAGTCGGGGGTTATTTACGGGCCCCGACACGTATCAGTCTTCGAACATGAGTCGGGAGTATCGCGTGAGTGTATGAATGAGAAAGAGAATTATGAAAGAAGAAAAGTATGAAACAAACGAAGGTTAATGAACGTAATGAAAGCTAAAGAACAAACGAATGAAAGTAATGAACGGAAGGAATATAATGATAACGTATGAAACGAGATCCTTGTCACTCGACCCCGGTAATCACGGCTGTGTGCCATGAAGAGGGTAAAGTTTGACCGGATCTAGAAGAAAGTGAAAGATATGAATGCATGAAAGTTAAAGATAAAGAATGAATGAGAAAAGAAGATAATAATAATATTATCTATGTGTATGTACGTATGATGTGTGTTCATATACGAAAGTATAGTATGGTTTTGAAGAAGTAAAGAAAGGTTTTAACGAAAGAAAAGTATGTTTTTTAATATAAAACTAGAACTCACTCAGCTACGCTGACTTTGATGTGTTTCCAGGTGGTAGGTATGTTGTGAGGATGGCACAGGGCGACTACTCAGTTGTTGAGGTTGGCATCCATATTTGACATGTCATTGTATTTTGAGAAGAAAACGAATGTTGTAATGTAATGAAATGACATGTTTTTAGTTATTAATGAAAGTTTTAAATTCCGCTGCAAAGTAGATGTATGTTTTGAAATGTTTATGTGCGATGAATGACCAACCGTAAGGTGCCCGGGAACGGGGCCTTACAAACACGGGGGCACAGAACCGGTGAACCAATGGCATACAGCCACGGAAGATCTGTGTTCCAATTGATTTTAAACACAACAAAAGGAAAACCCCAAATATCCATGAACCCTAGTTTCAATCGTGATTCAATTGAAGCTCGATTCGATGTTGTTGATCTAATTAACCATGGGGCTTTTATTCCCCATGTAGAACCGAGTGTGTGTGTGTGTCGAATTACCTGTATGATGATGGATTGGAGTTGAACTCAACGAAGAAACAGGTCGCGATGAAGAGGTAGTCGAATTCTATGTTTGTGTTTGTTTCAGATCGAGTTGAATGTGCTATTAGTTTAGGAATATATAAACGATCATGTTGATTAATTTAATTGCGTTATTGCGTTTTTAGTGCGCGATAGTTGGCGTGGGATCGGCCGAAGTGGGTGGTTGGATCGATCGCACTATCCGCACGAATTTTCAAATGATAAAGGGGTCATAGATTCGAATCTCCCACACGATGTTGTTGGGAGTTTTTAATTGAGTTGAAACCGCTTAATTTGTGTTTGAGGCTCGCCGAGAAGCGGCCGTGGTTTGGCTGGAGGAGACAGGGTCGTCGGGAGGGGGGATGGGTTTTAAAATTTACAGTTTGGCCCCTTGTAGTTTACATTGTTTATTATTTCATGTGAAAGTTTTTAAAACAAGTTTCTTAAATTACAATAATAGCCCCTGAACTTATAAATCCAATTTTTTTATATTTGTTTATTTTCTTAATAATTCTTACAAATTATTAATAGAAATATTATTATTATTATGATGTTATTATTATTATTATTATTATTATTATTATTATATTATTATTATTATTATTATTATTTTATTATTATTATTATGATTATTGTAATTATTGGAATTAACATCACGTATTAACAAGATTAACTTTTATTTAACGAAAATACGTGATGTTACAGTCTCCCCTGCTTTAGGAAATTCGTCCCGAAATTTTATTCACGAGGAGGCTGAAACGAAAAGATGAGGATACTGGGATTTCATTTGGTCCTCATAGATTTAGTGGACTTTGACAATAAGTATCCGCCAGGTTTGAGTTGTTTGACTTCCCGATCCATAATTTCCACAGGTTTCTCAATAAGGTGCATAGATTCATCAATCTGGACTTCGTCGAGTGGAATGTGGAGATTTTCATCGGCAAGACATTTCTTGAGGTTTGAAACATGAAATGTAGGATGTATATTGCTGAGTTCTTGGGGTAGTTCAAGCTTGTAGGCCATTTTCCCAATTCGCTCGAGCACTTTGAATGGACCCACGTAACGAGGTGCTAGCTTCCTTTCTTTCCAAAACGAATCACTCCCTTCCAAGGTGATACCTTAAGAAGGACGAGATCACCGACATTGTATTCCATGGGCTTACGTCTTTTATCAGCATAATGCTTTTGACGATTTCTAGCAGCGACCAAGTTATCACGGATCTTATGAATTTTGTCGGTTGTTTCTTGTATCAATTCCGGACCAGTAATCTGTGATTCACCAACTTCAGACCAACAGATGGGAGATCGACACTTTCGGCCATACAAGGCCTCAAATGGTGTCATCTGGATGCTGGTATGGTAACTGTTATTGTAAGAGAATTCGATCAATGGAAAATGAGAATCCCACGATCCACTTAAATCAATGACACAAGCCCGGAGCATATACTCGAGGGTTTGTATCGTTCTTTCAGTCTGACCGTCGGTTTGCGGGTGATAGGCTGTGCTAAGATTCAGTTGAGTTTCAAGAGCTGATTGGAGACTTTTCCAGAAACGAGAGATGAAGCGACCATTGCGATCAGAGATAATATCTAAAGGTACACCATGCCGACTAACCATTTCATTGATGTAAATACGAGCCAATTTCTCGACTCGTACTCCTCACATATGGTATGAAATGAGCCGACTTAGTCAATCGATCTATAATGCACCAATTGTCATTATGACATTTAAAATAAGGAGCATTTAGTGAATGAAAAGTTAAACAGGAGATTCACGGAAAACGGAGGTTAGGTTTTGTCATATGTAAAGATAAGACACTTGGACACATGCCAAGTTAGGTCTTTTCTTTTATACCAAACCCATGACTACAAGTTACGAAGGTTTATGAACCATTATATCCACATCGCAATGAGGATAATAACGAGTCTTGTTGTTCAAAACCAAGTTAGAATTTCAATGATTTCAAGGTTAAGGATTCAAAAGCGATTCAAGAAGTGACGCGAACAATAGGAAAGGTAAAACATGTTTGCAAGGTAGCAATATCTAAGTAAGTTTACATACGCAGTTCAACAAACCATAAGCACAGTTGAGAACATTTGTATGACTAGAAAGTCATGAGCATAAGTTGATAATATCTTTAGCAGAGAGATTGTTTAGGAAGGCTACCATCGCGCAATCAAGTTTTGATGATAACTCAAAATGAAAGTCGATGAATAAGGAATAAATGGTTCCATATAGCTAGATCAAATCAAAACATGAGGTTAATGGGAGAGAAATCGATTTAAGAATTTAAGTGCTCCAAGCTTGGAATCAAAATCAACCTAATACGATCGGGTCTCCTTTAAGTTCAGAGATCATGCTTGGCTTGCTAGGTCGAATCACCAACATTGATTCACCCTTCAAGTTACTACATACTTCTCGTCACTTGATTACAACCATGGTAAGTTGAAGATCAAGAAATGAGATTAGTCATCAAGGTATGGTTTTCACCCCTAACTTGATGGTGTACTCTCAAGGTATGACCACGAACTTACCAATCAAAAAGTTTAATCCCAACTCATTGTTGAGGATCCACAGAAATAAGACGAGGTAACTCATCATTAAGGTAAGGGAAATCACTCCTATCTTAACGATGAAGTTTTACAAAAACAAAATTAACAGGATGAACTTCTTCATCAAAATCCAGAATTCACTCCTACTTTGATGAGGTCATTTCATTTGAACAAATACAATTCATTTGAATAAATACAATTCGTAAGAATGATATTATCATATGGAATTCAAGCTTATCTTGATGATTGAATTTCATAATAACAAGAAAACAATCGAAGATTGACATTTGTCACCAAAGTACGGGTTTTTAATCCTATTTTGGTGAGATCATGTCATTTGTAAAGTGCAAGTTCCAATGGGAATAATTGAAGTCAATCCTTAAGATAAGAAAATCACCCTAATCTAGAGGATGAAATTTCATAAAACACACAATTGGAAGCCATTTATCAAAACGAATAGAGATTCATCAAAGTAAGGGAATCACCCCTGTTTTGATGAGATAGAATCATTTAGGAGATACGAGTGTTCTTAGTCATAGGTTGACTTGCAAACTCTTGCATCTCCCACGGTGCAAGTGGTACGAAGTTTGACTTAACGACGAAAGGAAAATAATATCAATTAGAAATTTGGAAAATTTCAAGTTACATCAGTGTAACAAAGGAAAAATCATGCTTACAAGCTTAAGATCAAAGTTCGAGATAGTAGAATTTGTTATGATGGTGTTCAAATCTTGAATAATTTAATCAGGGAGACAAAATAAAGGACAAGAATGATTCGACATCACAATGAGATGTGATAATTCGATTCACAATCGAAGGGAATACATGGACTTCTCAAGATATGAGGTCAACCATAGCCTTATTGAAGGCACGCATACTTATAAGTGATAACAAAGTTATTATTAGTCCATTCGATCATTGAGGTGAGTGACCACTTATAATATTTAAATTAACAGAGTTAACATTCAATTAGCAAAGTATCCCGAGATGTAAGAATTCCACCTACAACATTGCATGTTCTTAGTTATGGGACACATCCTTAAGAGGATTTGAGACCATAAGTAACGGTTTAAAGTTTTAAAGACCATACGATTTAGATTCCCAATATCTTTGGGTATATTAAAATCCATGTTCTCGTTGGTCAAGGTATGAAGATAGTTACATGAAACGCTGAGTTCAATACCGTTACACGTTACATGTTGAGCGTTTAAACATAAGAGTTGAAATGTAGGATGGGTTCAATATTGAAGGAACATTATTTAGGTTAAGAATGAGAAGATATTAAAACTTTAGTGATAAACCAGTTCAAGGATTCAAGGATTTTTATGATACAGAAAGGATGGTTCCATCTGGTAACGCATTACCATTTGGAATCGTTGACACGCCAAGGTAAATTGACCCATTTGCCTCAGAGACTTGTGTATGTTGACCATAGTTTATCACCCATCCCAGAAATCCCCAGGTAAGCATAACTGGTCTCGCAATAAGATTTATACGATATGCTTGCCATAGCCCGAAGGCCTTTTGCCAGGAAATCCAGAATACAGGTGTCTATGTGTCACACAAATTTCTTTGGTTCATAGAATCAAAACCTTGATTCAGATGAGTTAGGAGAGTTGGTATGACTGCAGCAACTTCACGTGCTACAATAGCAGCAATCTTACGGCCAGAGTTCCTAGACCATGAACGGGTTTGACGAGAAGACATTCTGAAATATCATTAAGATATTTTATGAGAATTGGGTAATATGAGCTATACAACATGAAAACGACAATCGGGAATTTGGCATAATAACAATGAGATGTTCCAAGTGTAATCGTTTGATTCGTAAATCAAAGTGAGTACGTTGACTGCCCAAAATACTAGGTCAATCACAACTTTGTTGAAGACATGCGTACCTATAAGCAGATACTTATCCCGAGGGTTCCCAGGTAAGGTAGACAGATCCATCGGCTGATTTGGATTATACGAATACCTTGCCTAGACAGAACACCTCGAGATACGGGCATCTCACTCTTCCAGCATTGCATGTATTCAGTTGTGAGACACAGACTTTGACGAGATTTGAAAACCACGAATAACAATTCAAAGCTCATTTTGAAAACCACTTGATTTAGGCACATAATGCCTTGAATATGATTTAAGATTTGTGTGTGCATTTATAAGAATCAAAGTATAAGAAGAATCACATAAAGCATATAATCACATAATCAAATATAAACATATAAGGCACATAAAATCCTATCTAAACATATAAAATACATGAGAGAACTCATGTATAAGGGTTCTTAGTTATAGTCTAGGTCATTCCATTTCTAATAACCAAATTCCCTATAACCATGGCTCTGATACCAATCTGCCACACCCCGACCGACGGCGGAATCATCGGAGCGGATGAGGGAATGATTGATTGTTCATAACACATGGTTGTCTAATAGTGGAAATAATATTAAAATCAGATTACAAGATAACATAAGTTTAACATACACAAATACAACAATTGAAACCATAAATAGTAATTGTCTTTTATTTTGACTAAGTCCGGGTCTTAAATAAGCATGTAGAAGTCCACTATCTTGCTTAACCTGAAATCATATGAAAAGTAACGAGTCAGCTAAAATTAGTCGGTGAGTAAACACAGTTTTGAATATACATATAGATTGATTGTTCGATTGAGAAAATCCAATTCACCAGGTAATGATAAGACTTATAATGCAATAGCGAAGCATATAGATAAACCGACACAATATAAACCCCTTGACTTGACACTTTGCATATACTAGACTTGGACACATACACCATAGATTGACTAATTGCCACTGCCACAATCACCACTCTACTATTCATATGGGGTGGGTTATCCAACCAGTAGATCTACCATTGATACCAGGATTGATTGATTGATTGAATTAGGGTTCTTATTGTCGTCCAGTTTATCATAGTATGTTCACATAGTTGCAAGTAATAACATAACGTGTCTTGAATTGAATTTAGAATGAAATAACAGTTGAATATCATGATTGAATATTGTATCACATGATTTCTCCCAAATAAGAAATGATATAAAAAGGGAATATGAATACTCACTTGATTGATGAGATTAGTATTTGGATGTGATAGATTAGGCGCCAACGATTTTCTTATGATTAACCTAAGGAACGGTGCCTCGAATTAGAATAATAGTGATTTGAGAATTGGGAATGTATTAGGGTTTCCATTTGGTTTTGAATGGTAGTTTAAATAATTTATTTAGTTTGAATGTCTTGAAATAAATAAAATGAATTTATTGAAAGTAATTATGTTTAGAATTTAGTAGAAATAAATGTATCAATACGCGTAACTGTTTGATTTATTGTTAAAGCGTGAAAAAACAAATAACTAATTTTATTAATTAATTATATGATAATTAATTAAAATATTTAATTATTTAAGTGACTAAAAGAAATGAAAATGATTTGGAAAGATTTATATATAAAACTTTTATATTTGATTGAGATAATCATGATTTAAACAATATTACATAGATATTATTTGAACCAATAATTATTTAGTGATTTTAACCATTATTTTAAGTCTATTTTTATAAAAAAATTAAACTAGTTATATTATTTATTTAAAACACTTAATAAAATAAATAAATAATTATTAAGATAAATTTCAGAAAATAATTAGGTGGTTTTAAAAATTTTTAATGTTTGTAGAAACATTTTTATAATTTTTAGAAATTTTTTTATAATTTTTTTAATGCTAAAAAGGCCCTAAAAATATGTGTAGGTGCCCGGGGTCGAACCCGGGACCTCATGTGTAACATGGGGGCACAGAACCGGTGAACCAATGGCATACAACCGCGGAGGATCTGTGTTCCAATTGATTTTAAACACAACAAAAGGAAAACCCCAAATATCCATGAACCCTAGTTTCAATCGTGATTCAATTGAAGCTCGATTCGATGTTGTTGATCGAATTAACCATGGGGCTTTTATGTCACACCCCAACCTTGACGGCGGAATCGTCGAGGCGTGAGAGTTACGATTGTTCACAGCCACATAACGCTATTGCCTGAAACATGTTAAAAATAAAAGGTCAACATATTGTTGGTGAGCATTCTATAGTTTTGCATACATAAGTATATAAAGATGGCAATTCATGTTGTAAATTAGAGAACAAGGTAACTAGGGATGTAAGACAGAATGCACAATCAAACCTTGACAAAGTTTTACAAGTCTCAAACGTTTACAAGTATATACGATTAGCTAAGTGTACTTGGATCAACCAAGCAGGCTTGTCAGGCCCATAGATCTATGACGTCGCCAGGCTAGCAATAGTTAATGATTGTACATGTATTCGACATTACATGGTAGCTACAGGATTCAACTAATCACAACATACAATTAAATTGCCATAAGTTTACAAGAATCAAACGTGTTTACAAGTGCTACGGTTTATAAGCCACTTTCCCAATCCTTTTCAGGATTTTGAAAGGTCCTACAAATCTCGGAGCTAGTTTGCCCTTCTTTCCAAAGCGAATAACGCCTTTCCATGGTGAAACCTTAAGAAGAACCATATCACCAACTCGAAACTCCAACGGTTTACGATGCTTATCGGCATAGCTCTTTTGTCGACTTCTTGCCACTTCAAGGTTCTTGCGGATTGTAGCGACTTTATCGGTCGTTTCTTGTATAAGTTCAGGACCAGTGATAAAGTTTTCACCAATGTCGGTCCAACAGATCGGTGATCGGCATTTACGACCATAAAGTGCTTCGAACGGTGCCATCCTGATACTCGAGTGATAACTATTGTTATACGAAAATTCCGCGAGCGGTAAATGCGTATTCCAATTACCACCAAAGTCAAGGACACATAGTCGTAGCAAATCCTCGAGGGTTTGGATTGTTCGTTCGGTTTGGCCATCAGTTTGAGGATGGTAAGCCGTACTTAAATCCAATTGAGTACCCAAGAGTTCTTGCATAGATGACCAAAGTGTGAAGTGAAACGAGCATCTCGATCAGAAATGATGTGCAACGGTACGCCATGACGACTCACAATTTCATCAATGTATATGCGAGCTAGTCTTGAAACCTTGTAAGTGTCTCGTATAGGTATGAAATGTGCCGTCTTGGTCAAACGATCCACAATCACCCATATACTATCATGACCACGAGGAGTACGTGGTAACTTGGTTATAAAATCCATGGATACATGTTCCCATTTCCACATAGGGATTTCAGGTTGTTCAAGTAAACCACTTGGTCGTTGATGCTCGGCTTTGACTCTTGCACACGTGAGACATTTGGAGACATAAACCGCAATATCTTTCTTCATTCCAGGCCACCAATATTGACCACGCAAGTCCATGTACATTTTATTGGAGCCAGGATGAATAGAATATCGGGTGTGATGAGCTTCGTTCAAGATGATGTGTCGAAGGTTATCACGATTTGGAATCCAAAGTCGATTCATAAAGTACCATAGGCCGTTTGGTTTTTTCTCCAGTTGTGATCGAACGTTAGACACCAATTCCTCATTACTTCCTTCGTTGGTTATTGCCGCTTGTTGAGCCTTGCGAATGCATAACTCGAGATCACTATCAATTCTTATGTTTTGGAGCATGATAGTAGCCTCGTTAACATCCACACGAACCTCGGTATCAAATTCTCTTAACGTGTGAAACCACTGTCTTTGATCTCGAATTCCTTGTAGTGAGACAGTTTTGTTATGGACCTTGCGACTCAGCGCGTCGGCTACAACATTCGCCTTTCCAGGATGATAGCGAATGTCACAGTCGTAGTCGCTGATTAACTCGATCCAACGTCTTTGTCTCATGTTGAGATCTTTTTGGTTGCACACATGTTGAAGACTTTTGTGGTCGGTGTAGACTATGCATTTCGTCCCATAAAGATAATGTCGCCAGATCTTCAAAGCGAAAACCACAGCACCGAGTTCAAGATCATGAGTCGTGTAATTCACCTCGTGAACCTTCAATTGTCTTGATGCATAAGCTATCACCTTTCCTTGTTGCATAAGAACACAACCAAGACCTTGTTTTGAAGCATCACAATATACGGTGAAATCATCGTTTCCATTGGGTAGGGTCAAGATAGGAGCATTGCTTAGTTTGTGTTTTAATGTTTCAAAAGCTCTCTTGCTCGGGCCCCCACTCGAATGGTTTATTCTTTTGTGTTAAGGAAGTGAGCGGCTTTGCGATCCTCGAAAAGTTGGCGATGAATCGCCGATAATAACCAGCAAGACCAAGGAAAGAACGAATCTCGGTCGGTGTCGTGGGAACACACCAATTCTTCACAGCTTCCACCTTTGCAGGGTCAACGTGAATTCCTTGGCTATTCACCACGTGTCCTAGAAATTGAACCTCCTTGAGCCAGAAATCACACTTCGAGAACTTCGCGTACAATTGCTCTTTCTTCAACAGTTCAAGAACTTGTCGCAAATGCAGTTCATGCTCGGCGTTGGTTTTGGAGTAGATGAGAATGTCGTCAATGAAGACGATCACAAACTTATCTAGATAAGGCTTGCATACTCGATTCATGAGATCCATGAAAACAGCAGGAGCATTAGTCAAGCCAAAAGGCATCACCGTAAACTCATAGTGCCCATAACGAGTACGAAATGCGGTCTTGGGGATGTCATCATCATGGACTCGTAACTGATGATATCCAGAACGTAGATCAATCTTCGAGAATATAGTAGCTCCTTGAAGTTGATCAAACAGATCGTCGATACGAGGAAGAGGATACCGGTTTTTGATGGTCAACTTGTTGAGCTCTCGGTAATCGATACACATACGGAATGACCCATCTTTCTTCTTCACAAATAAGACAGGTGCACCCCAAGGAGAAGAACTAGGGCGGATAAACCCTTTTTCGGATAATTCCTGGAGTTGGCTAGAGAGTTCTTGCAATTCCGATGGTGCAAGCCGATATGGTGACTTAGCCACGGGTTTGCTCCCGGTATCAAATCAATTTTAAATTCAACTTCACGCACGGGAGGTAAACCACTAAGGTCATCGGGAAATACTTCAGGAAAGTCTCGTACAATAGGGACATCCTTAAGTTCTTTCCCTTTGGCTTTTGTGTTGACCACGTAAGCCAAGAAGGCTATATACTTCTTGCTTAAGCACTTTCGGGCTTGAGTGCAAGACATGAGTTTGAGTCCTTGTGATGATTTCTCGCCGAACACTTTCAAAGTATCCCCGGATGGTAACGGTATTCGGATACACTTCTCAAAACAAACGATCTCGGCATGATGTTTGGCTAGCCAATCCATTCCAATGATGACGTCGAAGCTTCCGAGTTTCATAGGAATAAGATCAATAGAGAATTCGTGCTCGTTAAAGTTTATGATGCAATCACGTATTATGACGTCAACGACAATAGGTTTTCCATCGGCGACTTCGACCGTGTAGGGTCTTTCCAGATTAATACGTGATTTAAAAAGTACGGGCTCGAATTCTAACGACACGAAACTCTTATCCGTACCCGAATCAAATAATACAGATGCATAATGATCATTTACAAGATACATACCTGTTCGGTAAAAAAAAAATTATTATTGATACGATGATTACAAAGATGGAAAACATCAATAATACAAGAAATGATTTAAACGGGTTCTTCGTCGTACCATTCACAACGTCATTGCTGACTTGTGCTTGGTTGGCGTTGATATTGAAAGCCCTTCCACGAGCTGGTGGCACGTTGCCCGCATTGCGAGGTCATTGCGGACGAAAATGACCAGGCTCGCCACAGTTGTAGCAGGTTCGGTTGGCAAGCATTGCGGCGTTGTTTGGTGCACGAAGACAAGTAGTCACCAAGTGGCCATACTTTCCACATAACGAGTAGATTCGGCATGGAATGTTGTTCGCATGATGGTACTTGCACGTGTTACACCTTGGCAGAGGACCCGCATAAGCTTTAGCCATGGGAGCTTGATTTGCAACCACCATTTGTTTTTGAGGAGCATTTGGAGTGGTCGCAGCGTAGTTGCGTGTTGGTGTGAACTTACGCTTCTTGCTTTAGGAAGACGACTCAGCCCTTACCTCCTTTGTTGCCTCGGGTGTCGCCTTCGCAGTAGACTTTGAACCCTTTGCCGACATAGTGCCAGCTCTAATATGATTTTCAGTGAGCTGCGCTGTGATAGTAATTGCTTCCTCCAAGGTCGTGGGTCGGCTACCCACCACAGCATCTTGAATTTGGGGTGGTACACCCTTTATGAACTTCTCGATGTTGCGGGGGACAGTGTCAACCATATGGGGTAACAGTATACTCAACTCATGATGCCTAGTTGAGTAGGCCAAATGATCACCACCATCTTGCTTCAAGTTCCAGAATTCTTCTTCCAACTTTTGCAATTCACTCCTCGGGCAAAACTTCGCGATGGCGATGTTCTTGAATTCATCCCAAGAGAGTGCCGAAATAGCATCAGCTCCTCGGTTTCTCTTATCGCTATTCCACCAGGTAAGTGCCCTTTGTTGGAGCATAGTAGTGGCATAACGGACTTTGAGTGCCTCGGGACACTCACAATTGACAAAAGTGTTTTCCATGCTTTCGAACCACTCAAGAAGACCAGTGGCTCCTTCCTTGCCACTAAAGTTGGTGGGTTTGCACGAGTTGAAGTGTTTGAAAGTGCAAGTACGATCGTTCCCGTTTCGGCTGTTGCTATTTTCTCCTTGAGCACCGTTGTTGTTTCCATTGGTGTTGTTGTTGCTATTAGCCATCATGGTGCTATTAAGTTCAGCAACCATGGTTGGGAGCACGGCAGCCATTTGTTTGGCGATCATTGCTGCAAGCTTGCGGTCGGAACTTCCGCGCTTTCCATGATGGCGAGACATACTGAAAAATACGAATTGGATTAGGAACGGGTAAAAGGACAATAAGGATAGACAGTTAAAGTACGGATTATGAATTATACGGAATGTTTCCAGTCGGTAACGCATCACCATTGGAAACGTTGACATGTCAAGGTAAATTGAGCCATTTGCCTTAGAAACTTGTGTATGTTGACCATAGTTTATCACTCATCCCAGAAATCCCCAGGTAAGCGTAACTGGTCCCGTAGGATATATGCGAAACGCTTGCCTTAGCCCGAAGGCTTTTTGCCAGGAAATCCAGAATACAGGTGTCTATGTGTCACACAATATTTCTTAGGTTCATGAAAGCAAAACCTTGATGAGATTTTTATAGATTAGACATAACGTCTAAAGATCCAAGTCATAAGCATAAGCATACGATTCCTCGTGTCGTCGAGAATAAGATTGAGAGGTTTTATGTTCGGGAGAGTCAAAGATAAGTTTAGCGAGACAAGTAACTAAGTTTAGGCAATCCTATGCTAAGGCATCAAATTGCACATAAGAAGGCATAGCATTATGTAATATGCAAACCATGTATTTACAAGATAAAAATACTATAAGGTGCATGCATAAGCTATAGTCTAGGTCATCATTAATAACCTAAATCCCTATAGTTATGGGCTCTGATACCAATCTGTCACACCCCAACCTTGACGGCGGAATCGTCGAGGCGTGAGAGTTACGATTGTTCACAGCCACATAACGCTATTGCCTGAAACATGTTAAAAATAAAAGGTCAACATATTGTTGGTGAGCATTTTATAGTTTTGCATACATAAGTATATAAAAGATGGCAATTTATGTTGTAAATTAGAGAACAAGGTAACTAGGGATGTAAGACAGAATGCACAATCAAACCTTGACAAAGTTTTACAAGTCTCAAACGTTTACAAGTATATACGATTAGCTAAGTGTACTTGGATCAACCAAGCAGGCTTGTCAGGCCTATAGATCTATGACGTCACCAGGCTAGCAATAGTTAATGATTGTACATGTATTCGACATTACATGGTAGCTACAGGATTCAACTAATCACAACATACAATTAAATTGCCATAAGTTTACAAGAATCAAACGTGTTTACAAGTGCTACAGTTATAATGTAACATGTTTCACCCAAAAGTGTGTTAAATAATAAAATGGGTATAGAAATACTCACTTGGCGATTAAGTATATGATGGATGACTAATAAGAAATAATAACCAGCGTCGTTTCAACGAATTCCTTTACAAGGTACCTAAAACGTATTTATTACAAGGTTAAGTTCAATAATAAGTTTAACATTTAGACGTGAACTAAAGTTTTAGAATTTTGGAGTTTTGTATATTATATTTATTCGAAAGAATATATCTTTTAATTGTTTTACTCTAGAAATGAAATTAGGCTTAATATCGGATAATGTTTGAATATATTTTGTATATATTCTTTGTAATAAATATCGTTACAATAATGTATTATACGATAAAAATTTATTAATCTAAATTAATTGTGTAAGTATATTTTATAATGAATTATGTTTGTAAATAATTGTGAAATTATAAGATGTATAATTCCTACAATTCACAATTTTCATGATTATTTCGTAATTAAACGTGATATAATGTCCATTTTTATAAAAATAATTGTTTAATTACCTGATTGGAGACCAAATGAGCGAGAACAGATGAAGAACAGGTCGCGGTTTTCGTGGTGTTTGATTGTGGAATTTTGAGTGTTTTTAGTAGGAATGAAGAATTGCAAACGATTTTGGGGGTATTTATAGGGTAGTGTTAGTGCGTTTATTTGATTATTATAGTGTTAGTGCGATCGAATTCAGCCGAAAGTGCATTGTTGATTCAATATTTCAAATTGAAGTGGGCCATTGTTTGAATCAATCATGCAAGTTTGTCGATTCAATTAATTTGGGTTTTCGAAAATTGCAGAAATGGTCCCTGTGGTTTCATAAATTTTACAATAGGAATTAAAATTTGTGTTTTAGTTTTAGTTAAGTTACCCTTTAGTCCCTGAAGTTTAATATGTTATTATTTCTATGTAAAAATTTTTATTTATAAACTTTAACATATTAAAACTTATATTATCATTATTATTTACATTATTTTTATTATATTTATTTTGGGTTATTAACGTTAAATGAAAGAATGATATAATATAATACGAGGATTAATCGACGTAAATTTTTTTTTTATTTCTGTAGAAATACGAGATGTTACAGTCTCCCCTGCTTTAGGAAATTTCGTCCTGAAATTTGTTTACGAGGAGGATGAGACGACAAGATGAGGACACTTGGAGAACTTTCAGGTTTTGATAAAGTATCAAAAGAAGAAAATTCATCATCGATTAAGCTGACCGCTTTAATGTTTACTTTATGTGCAATGACAGAGCCATTAGAGGTAAAAAGAGAGTCTAACGTGTGTGTCTTCCAATTAGCCTCATGAATGTTAATTATCGTATAAATACAAAGTGTTACTGTCTCCCCTACTTTAAAGAATTTTGTTCAGAATTTAAAAATGAACTAAACAAACAAATACGGGTATCTCTGCTTCATATGATCCTCACGTTCCCACGTGAACTCAGCTCCACACTTGTTCTCCCAACGAACCTTGACAATTGGAGTAGTTGTGGTCCTAGTCTTCTTCATGATGCGATCCATAATCTCGACAGGTTTCTCTATGAAGTGCAATGACTCGTCGATCTGAATGTCTTCTAGTGGAACATGCAGACCCTCGTCGGCCAAACACTTTCTTAAGTTTGAGACATGGAACACAGGATGAACTCCACTAAGGTCGGAAGGTAGTTCCAGTTTATAAGCCACTTTCCCAATCCTTTTCAGGATTTTGAAAGGTCCTACAAATCTCGGAGCTAGTTTGCCCTTCTTTCCAAAGCGAATAACGCCTTTCCATGGTGAAACCTTAAGAAGAACCATATCACCAACTCGAAACTCCAACTGTTTACGATGCTTATCGGCATAGCTCTTTTGTCGACTTCTTGCCACTTCAAGGTTCTTGTGGATTGTAGCGACTTTATCGGTCGTTTCTTGTATAAGTTCAGGACCAGTGATAAAGTTTTCACCAATGTCGGTCCAACAGATCGGTGATCGGCATTTACGACCATAAAGTGCTTCGAACGGCGCCATCCTGATACTCGAGTGATAACTATTGTTATATGAAAATTCCACGAGCGGTAAATGCGTATCCCAATTACCACCAAAGTCAAGGACACATAGTCGTAGCAAATCCTCGAGGGTTTGGATTGTTCATTCGGTTTGGCCATCAGTTTGAGGATGGTAAGCCGTACTTAAATCCAATTGAGTACCCAAGAGTTCTTGCGTAGATGACCAAAAGTGTGAAGTGAAACGAGCATCTCGATCAGAAATGATGTGCAACGGTACGCCATGACGACTCACAATTTCATCAATGTATATGCGAGCTAGTCTTGAAACCTTGTAAGTGTCTCGTATAGGTATGAAATGTGCCGTCTTGGTCAAACGATCCACAATCACCCATATACTATCATGACCACGAGGAGTACGTGGTAACTTGGTTATAAAATCCATGGATACATGTTCCCATTTCCACATAGGGATTTCAGGTTGTTCAAGTAAACCACTTGGTCGTTGATGCTCGGCTTTGACTCTTGCACACGTGAGACATTTGGAGACATAAACCGCAATATCTTTCTTCATTCCAGGCCACCAATATTGACCACGCAAGTCCATGTACATTTTATCGGAGCCAGGATGAATAGAATATCGGGTGTGATGAGCTTCATTCAAGATGATGTGTCGAAGGTTATCACGATTTGGAATCCAAAGTCGATTCATAAAGTACCATAGGCCGTTTGGTTTTTCCTCCAGTTGTGATCGAACGTTAGACACCAATTCCTCATTACTTCCTTCGTTGGTTATTGCCGCTTGTTGAGCCTTGCGAATGCATAACTCGAGATCACTATCAATTCTTATGTTTTGGAGCATGATAGTAGCCTCGTTAACATCCACACGAACCTCGGTATCAAATTCTCTTAACGTGTGAAACCACTGTCTTTGATCTCGGATTCCTTGTAATGAGACAGTTTTGTTATGGACCTTGCGACTCAGCGCGTCGGCTACAACATTCGCCTTTCCAGGATGATAGCGAATGTCACAGTCGTAGTCGCTGATTAACTCGATCCAACGTCTTTGTCTCATGTTGAGATCTTTTTGGTTGCACACATGTTGGAGACTTTGTGGTCGGTGTAGACTATGCATTTCGTCCCATAAAGATAATGTCGCCAGATCTTCAAAGCGAAAACCACAGCACCGAGTTCAAGATCATAAGTCGTGTAATTCACCTCGTGAACCTTCAATTGTCTTGATGCATAAGCTATCACCTTTCCTTGTTGCATAAGAACACAACCAAGACCTTGTTTTGAAGCATCACAATATACGGTGAAATCATCGTTTCCATCGGGTAGGGTCAAGATAGGAGCATTGCTTAGTTTGTGTTTTAATGTTTCAAAAGCTTCCTCTTGCTCGGGCCCCCACTCGAATGGTTTATTCTTTTGTGTTAAGGAAGTGAGCGGCTTTGCGATCCTCGAAAAGTTGGCGATGAATCGCCGATAATAACCAGCAAGACCAAGGAAAGAACGAATCTCGGTCGGTGTCGAGGGAACACACCAATTCTTCACAGCTTCCACCTTTGCAGGGTCAACGTGAATTCCTTGGCTATTCACCACGTGTCCTAGAAATTGAACCTCCTTGAGCCAGAAATCACACTTCGAGAACTTCGTACAATTGCTCTTTCTTCAACAGTTCAAGAACTTGTCGCAAATGCAGTTCATGCTCGGCTCGTCAATGAAGACGATCACAAACTTATCTAGATAAGGCTTGCATACTCGATTCATGAGATCCATGAAAACAGCAGGAGCATTAGTCAAGCCAAAGGCATCACCGTAAACTCGGGAGGGGGGATGGGTTTTAAAAATTTACAGTTTGGCCCCCTATAGTTTACATTGTTTATTATTTCATGTGAAAGTTTTTAAAACAAGTTTCTTAAATTACAATAATAGCCCCTGAACTTATAAATCCAATTTTTTATATTTGTTTATTTTCTTAATAATTCTTACAAATTATTAATAGAAATATCATTATTATTATGATGTTGTTATTATTATTATTATTATTATTATTATTATTATTATTATTATTATTATTATTATTATTGTAATTATTGGAATTAACATCAACGTATTAAACAAGATTAACTTTTATTTAATGAAAATACGCCATGTTACAGATTATTGGTCATCTCTTGATTTAAAACACAATCTTGATGTTATGCATATCGAGAAAAATATGTGTGAGAGCTTGTTAGGTACGTTGTTGATGAATGAAAAATCAAAAGACACACACAAAGCAAGAGAAGACTTAAAAAATGTAGGAATACGATCAGATTTATGGCTAAGTGTAAAAAACAACAAGGTCATATAGCCACAAGCTTCTTACTCTTTCAACCTAGTGATCGATCTAATTTTGTCAGTTCCTTAAAAGAGGGAGACTACCTGATGGTTTTGGATGAAATTTTAAAAATAAGGTGATTCTTAATAACTCTAATATCATCGGGTTAAAGTCTCATGATTGTCACATTCTTATGCAACGTTTGCTACCAATCGGGGTCCGCGTAGGTTTACCTGAAAATGTTTCAACAACAATTATTAACTTTTGCACATTATTTAAAAAGATTTGTGCACGATCACTAGATGTGGATGACATGTTTAAAGCACAGAAAGAAGTGGTTAATATTTTATGCAATTTGGAACCAATATATCCTCCAGCATTTTTTGATATTATGGTTCATCTAGTTCTACACTTACCTGAAGAAGCTATTCTTGGAGGGCCTGTATATATGAGATGGATGTATCCTTTTGAAAGATACATGAAAAAGCTGAAAGATTATGTTCGAAACAAAGCTAAGCCTGAAGGATCAATAGCAGAGGGTTATGTTGCAGATGAAGCATTGACATTCTGCTCTATGAATTTTTAGGGTATTCAAACCAAATTTAACCGTCCTGATAGGAATGAAGATCCTGGCATTCCAAAGAGAAAGTTCTCTGTTTTTTCGTCACAATGTCGACCAATTTCAAATAAGAAAATCATTTCCCTTAGTGAAAATTCTAAGAAGTCATTTCAATGATTTGTGCTGAACAATTGTGAAGAAGTTAAAGTCTACATGTCGTAAGTTTTTTTGGTTTAAATTATTATTATTAGTTTCACTTTAGCTAAAATGATAAACTAATATAAATATTATATTTCTCACACAGTGAATTTGAACTTGAATTCCCTGGAAGCGATGTAAAAAATGAATTTTCTTTATGGCTTAATAATAAGTTCAATACGTCTTCTGACAAAGAACTGAAGGCATTGGCACATGGCCCCGTGTGCACATATTCTTACACAGCTTGTATTGTCAATGATGTTAGATTTGTGGTAAATAGCCGTGATATTAGACGCACTACACAAAACAGCGGTGTTGTTACAATAAGAGAAGATGGTACACGATTTTATGGTCAGCTAGAAGACATCTACGAGTTGAACTATATAAATGGTTACAGTGTTGTACTTTTTCGTTGTAAATGGTTCGACACATCATGAAAGGGATCTGTAATTAGAAAGAATAACGTTGTTGTTATCAATGTCAGCCGTGAATGGTTTCGTGATCAGCCTTTCATTTTAGCAACACAAGCTCAACAAGTGTTTTATCTTGAAGATCCTTCTAAAGCCACCAGCAATTGGAGGGTTGTGGAGGATGTTCATCATCGAAAGCTTTGGGATCATCCTAGTATTAGTGTTGCTAATGAGATAGATGTATTGCACGACAATGAGTCATATGATTATAACTTAGTAGTCGATAGTAATTTTGAAATTGGTGAATCAAGTGCACGAGTTATTAACAATGAGAGAGATGCACATGATAATTGTGATTTAGTCGTAGACTTAAGTTGGTTGCCTGTTGCTCCACTTGTTCATGATGAAGATTTTATTAATGATGAAGAAGAAGATGAAGATGCATATCTCTCAGATGAGGAAGATTATATTAATGATGATGAAGAAGATGAAGATGCATTAGATATTAATGATAGTATGGACGAGAGTGATGATAATCTTGTAAACGAAGATGAAAATCTTTATAGTGATAACTCAGATTGATTGTATGTATAAAGAACACTTTATTTTATTTCTTATGAAAATGTCACATTTTATTCTATTTCTTATTAAAGTGACAAATGATTTTATTGCAGGTTATATCTTCAACCATAGCTGGATCACATGGTGGTGTCTGTGGGGGTAGGGATCCCCACGGGCATGGATATACTCTTCCTTCCAGTTGCCAATCATGTAACTTAATGTTTTAAATTTTAAATATATTTTAAATGTTACTAACCTTTTGATTTTTTTATATTAATATAGCGTCAGCTAATAAAAGACGATCAAAAGGAAGGAATTTAAATTTATACGAGAAACGGGCTACAAACAACAACAACCACTGCCCGTGGAATTTGATCATACAGGAAAACAATTTAAATCTGTGGGAGAAAATAGTCAATTATTTGTTAGAGCATTATCCAATCATGTTGCCACTGCTCCTTTTCATTATCCATCTTGGGAAAAAGTCACTGATACGTTTAAGATATCATTGTTTAATTTTTTGGAGGTGAGTATTATGTAGTCTTTTATTTGTAATTTAGTAATTATAACTTTTATATATTTCTAACTATTCTGTTTTGCAGGAATATTTTGATTTAGAAGCTTATCGTGGTTCAGACCATTGGCATGGAATCCAACTTGGTATCCATATGGATTGCCAGCGAGCATTTCAAGATAGAAAATATAATATGAAACAACATTTCTTAAATCATGGAGGCTATAATAATATTGAGCACGCTTTAACTAATCCACCTGAAGGTCAAAGTCGGGAGGCATGGGAGCGGGTGGTTGAGTTTTTCTCAAGTGAAAAACATAAACGCCTTTCTGAAAAAGGCGTAGAGAATAGGGCTAAACAACTCTATCCAAGGCTGCATAGTAGTCGATCATATGCTCAAAGACGATATCTTCAGGTAAAAAAACATATATTATTTAATTATATATTATTAATTCTTTTCTGTTATTATGAATATTGTTTTTAATAGGAGCAACAAACCGGGACCCCAAGTTACATCAAAACGTGGAGGAGGTCACATTACAGAGAAGGGTCAGGATGGGTAAACCAAAGGGCAGAAGAAGATTGGGTAAGCTTAATATGTTAAGAATGTTATTATCATATGTTCATATGTATTTAATATATTATGTTTGGTGATCTTGACCCAATATAGTCTATATGCTATACATATTTGAGAACTGTTTGGTTTTGATAAGTTGTGTTTATATCTTGAAAGTTGGGAATTTCATATTATATTTAGTTATGATTTTGGATGTTTTTTTTCATTTTGTTACAGTTATGCTGTCGAAATTTCATAAAAATCTTAATACCTTTTCATTTTGATTCTTTAAAATTGCAGGCAAAAATTGAAAATCAATACACCCAAATGCAAATGGAGGCGGGAGAGTCGCCCGTTAATGAGATGTAATGTTTAGAGCTTGCATTAGGAGAAAGACGTGGTCATACGAGAGGTGTTGGACGAAAAGTAAAAAATATCTCTCGTTATGAACAATCAAGCGGGTCATCATCACATCCGAATAAAGAAATGGAAGCAATAAAGCAACAAATGCGAGAAATGCAAGAAAGGATGAATGAATTTGAAAGAAGAAAACATAATCCCAATAACGACAAAGATGATGAAGATGACGACAATTAGGAAGTTAATTTGTTAGGGTTGTAAAAACTTAAGATATGTTTAGTTTGGTACTTTTGTCTTGTTTGTATGTACTTAATTAGAATTGTTTGATCTACGTTTAAGTATTGGTAATATTTAGGTTTCGTTTCTGCGTATCTGATTTGGGTAAATTATTTAGGTAAAAAACCTGAAAAAAATCAAAATTTAAAAAATAAATTATTTAACCAGGAACCCTATGGCGACGACATGTCGTCGCCATAGGTAAAATTAGAAAATATTTTATTAATTTAATATATTTTCTATTTTTATTATTTATTATATTAAAATACCTATGGCGACGATATTTTAAATTTTAAATTTTGAATTAAATAAAAAAAATTTGAATTAAAAAGATTGGGAAAAAAATTAATAGCGACAAGCCTATCGCGACGACATGTCGTCGCGATAGGTGACAATGGCGACAATGTCTACGCCGATGACTTTTTTTGACCTATTGCGACGAAACTACGGCTACTACCACTATCGCGACGACATGTCGTCGCGATAGGCTATGGCGACGACAAATGCACCTATGGCGACGACATTTTTCGTCGCGCTAGGGCAAAAATCTTGTAGTGTTAGCTCTAGTGTTTGATAAAGTTTTAAATGAGTTAGGCCTCATCATCAACAAAGATTTTTCCAACAAAAGCAGCAAGGAAACAACACAATCATAGTAGTCATAAGTGACCAAAGGAAAAACCAAAGGAAAAACCAAAGCAAATGGGGTTTAGGTGTGGTTTCTAACAAAGTATCAAATGAGCAACTAAACTCGTCATTATTGACATAATGATTTTCCCTACAACAGCGTCAAGACAACAACGTGCACAAACTACATATAACTGACACATGACCTACCCAGCATAGGCATCAAGTCAAATGAGCTAAGGCTCAGTCTTAGATGAGGTAAGACTCATCATCATCAAAACGATTTTCTAAGCATGAAGCATAATCGACATAAAATTAGACTAAAACAGATTTTGGCTTTGTTCTAATATGTTCTATGTATGTTGCTTAGTTCTGCCCTTATTTCCTTCATGCCTCAAATCCTTCATTGAGTGCCAACTTTTCATTGTAGATCCATCTATATCCAATAATCAGCTCATGCATGATTTAGTATGAGTTTTTAGTCAGCAGTTTTTTGACCAATCTGTTGAATTCTTTTGGTTTCCAGCCCAGTTACAAACAACAACACAATTCCTTTAAATTCTCCAAATACCTTATATAACATGATTTGTATATTAAGCTTAATACTTTACCTTACTAAAATGCATATTGAAATCAAGCTTTTAAATCCCAACTTCAATTTCAAAACACACAGTATCAGTAGCACAGAACTATACAAAAGTTTATAACAGAATTGCAACTTCTAAACAAAAATGACAGACTCTGATCTGGTTGTATGCACCATCTACACCTTTAAAAATCAAAAGAACACATACTAGATTAAGATAAAAACTTGATATACTATCCAAACCTTACATGTCTTTGCTACTTCAATTATCTTACATGAAGTTAAGTGCGTCTGAGAGAAGGATTAATGTCTTTAGGTAGAGTTTGATTTTATCGAGTTAACATGTGTTTTTATTTTAACAACCACCATTTAGGAAATCATGATTTCAGGTTGAAATTGATATTTGCCATGTGTTTGTTAAAGTAATAGCCACATGGGTAATTAAGCTTTAATTCTTCAATTGAAATTATTTAAGGATTTAAACATTTGCGGCATATGACTCCATTGTCTAACTTAAAACTTTCAGGGTTTGTTTGGTATGGGGTAATGCAATAGACGAATAAATACAATGAATGAGAAAATGGAATGGATGAGAGAATAAAACGAATCTTTACATTCTAATTGTCGTGTTTTGTTACCTTTTTAGGAATGAAATGAATTTTTTTGTGTTCTTTATTAAGTAGGAAAGATGAAAAAATGACATGTAAAAGTGGTTATGGTGGTGATGGCTGGTGGTGATGGCGGCTGGTGGTGGTCCCTGGTGGCTATTGTTGGCGGCGGCAATGGTGGCAGTGGTTGGCGGCGGCGGCGGTGAGTGGTTGGAGGCAACGACGGTGGCCGCGGCAGTGGCCGGTGGTTGGCCGCAGCAACGACGACAGTGGCAGGTGGTTGGCCGTGGTGGCCGGTGACGATTGATCTTGGTGGCAGGTGGTGGTTGTTATGATGGTGAGTGGGTGGTGTTTGTGATTAAATGATGTAAGAAGGAAAGAAAAGAAAAAAGAAGGGGGTGGATGGAATGTACACGAGGGAATGAAATCAACTATGTAATTGTTCATTCCATCATCTTCACCAACAAACATGTCTTTTTTTCATTCATCCTTACTGGTTCATTCTATTTCGTCCCTCATTCATACGTACCAAATGCTACCTTAATAATCATATAGTAATTATTCTAGTCCGTTAAGACTTGTTGTAATACTTTAAACAGACTTCTCACATGAAAAAAAAGATTTTCGGCTTCTTGAATTTAAAGAAGTTGGGATCGAATTTTACAAATATCAAAGTTAAAGTATTTGAAAGAATTGCATCATGTAGTGAGAATCGAATTTCACGTAAGACTAAAGTTAAAATTATTTATAAGAAATACAACATGCATACTTTTAGTAAACTTTTAATTAAAAATACAAAAGTAGGTAGTGAGTTACCTTGAGATAAATTTCATAAATTGTGCTTCCTTGTAATCTTTGGACTCGTCATTAAAATCAAAGCCAGGTTTTCATCTAAATGTATCTAGTGGCCATTGTCCATCAAGCATGAAACAAATAAAATCGTCAAACTCTATAAATTTGCATGAAACGTGTGCATTAGAATGATAATAAATTAAAACCACAATTTGCTAAATAAACTCGATGTTAACACACGGGGCACCTTAATTTGAGATATGGAGTAAGCTGAGCTCCTTGGAAACAACCTTGCTATACTAACTTTCATGAAATATTGTCTATAAATCCTATTAAACAAAATGTGTAGGTTAGTAAAAATACAATAAGCTTGCTATACCAACTTTCATGAAATCTTGTTTATAAAACCTATTAAACAAAATGTGTAGGTTAGTAAAAATACAATAATACAGACACGATCTTAATTTGTCATAGTGTAATATCATAGAAAAAGATAACAGTTCATAATTACATTTGAGTCCATAAGATTATGGATTTATCATTTTCCTAACAAAAAATAAGAGATAATTATCTCGTTATTCCTTTATTTCCCTCCCACCAATGAACTATAAATCCAAAACATAATGCTGAAACTAGTGATCCATTCTAACATTAGAAGCATCTTGCTCATCTACTATAGTTTTTCCTATTAAATTTGAATATGTCTTCTCCATACTCAACGTGCATACATACCTAAAAGATAAAATGCTTTTAGTAATGTCTAATGTTAGCAAATTTGATAAAATAAATGCAATTATTACATTATGCAGACCTATAAGAACACTTTGGGATTGATTAGAACTCAGATTTTAGCACATATGAGTATTTAGTATAGAAAAGTAACCAATTCAAAATCATTGACCTATATGTGTTTCAAAAAATGTTGGCCTTCGATAAAGGTGGGGTGAAATGAAGAGATTAAAGGAGTAGCAGCCATCGAGTCCATCCCAAGAGCCAGCGCAAGAAGCCATGCATCCGTAAAGAGGTAGCATAATAAAAGGTAACATCATTTTCCATGATAAATACTCAAAATCTACAGCAGATTTGAACAACCCATATTGAACAACCCAATCTAACTCTGTCGGTGAGAATTAGTCAACTGTAATTATTGTCGTATAAAAAACACCTTTGAAAGAGGATAAGACTTACCTTAGTCGACTCTGACCCAGGACATGAAAACATATATTTCACATGTAAGTGGTCGTAATCAATTCCTTAACATAAAGCACTTACGTATACTACCTTTACCACCACCGGAGTAATAGATTTCGAAGTTACCACCGCTTCCACCCGCATTCCGTAATCTTCCATCTGTGATTGTGTGTGTTCAGATAAGAGGGATTTGCCAGTGCGTGTGTTATTGATGTTGGCCTGATGAGAAATCAACAACATTGTAAAGGTTAATGTTAAGAATTAAAAACTAGCAAGAAAATATGAACAAAAAAATAAGAAAATTTATTATTTGGTTTATTCGGATTATGTGGATTAATTCGGATTATTTGGATTTATACGAATCCAATCCAAATTAAATCCAGAAAGATTCGGATCAAACAGAGGTACCATTATTCGGAACGGATCGGATTTCAAATAGACCCGTGAAATTATGTAAAAACCCGAACAATCTGTTATACAATCCCATAAACACCCCTATCCTCATCCTCATCTTCATCTTTAACAAAAATCATCATATATTTCACTTTATTCCATTCTCCATTCCTATGCTCCCCATACTTATAATTTTAGACGAAAACAATCTCATCCTTCAAATATATAATCATTATTCATTCCCTATATAATTTAAGTAAATTTTATTCATGAATATGAGTGGAAGAGAGAAAAATAGTATTAAAAGAAGAATAAATATTTATTATTTAATTGAGATAGAGCATTCATATTTGGTTCCATATAATTATATTCATCTCTAAATTTTAAAGGAATTACAATAATTTGTTTAATTTGATCCTATAATCCTACGTTAGATGCCTAATCCTCATCCCTATCCCTTTAAATTTTAAAGGAAAACGTAATGCTCCCCTAAATTTAGGGTCGCCTACCTACAAACCTCATAAATTATAGGTATGGTGAATGAGATGTGTGAGGGTTTTAGAAAATATAAAATAAACATAGGGGATGGTGATTTTTAAATAATTTATAGGTAAGGGTATGTAAAACCTGATATGAATGCAAGTGAATGTTCAGGATGTTCTATAGGATTTTATAATAAGTTTTTATACTTATTCTATAATATTAAAAAACCAAGTGTGATGAATAGTCGATTTTGATGGTTTGTAATCTAGCCACATAGGTAATATTTTTTTTACGTTTGTGCCCCTTCTGTGTGGCTCTATATAGTGGCCTAAATATGTGCACCATTTGTTTAGAGAGAATGGGACGAAGAGACGCGAAAAACTACTGCCTGCCTCCCTCCGATGACCGCCGCCTGCCTTTTGCCGATGACCAGTGCCTGCCTCTCGTCAATGACCGCCTAACATCCGTCTCTACCATACCTGGATGGTGGCCCTCCTTTCTGTCGATGCACGACGGGTGCTTTTGGGGACCGCCCATAAGCCGACCAAAGGTTGACCGGTTGAGTGCCGCCTCTAGGAGGCTTTTTCCGGCCTACCAAGGCATTATAGGGCTCCGACAACCCTTAACTACTAAAAACCTAGCCATTTGATATGCTTGCCCAGCCTCTTCCACTACTTTTTGATCTGAACGAGGGTAATAGGCGAGCATGATGGGCGATGGGCGGTGATGCGGTGGGCCTTGGCAGGGGAGGCGGAGACGGTGATGTCTCCGAGGTCAACCACAGAGGTTAAACGATAGTCGCATTAGACATCGTCGGTGGTCCCTGCTACCGCCTTTGTTGGTGTCCAAGTGTAGGTGGTCGCCTCTTTGCCACCTGTTTCCTGCAAGGCCGGCCTTGGCTCACACGACTGATAACCTCCCGCCTTTATGATTTCAGCCTCTGTCGTCTCCGCCTGTATATGCTTTACTTAAGATGTGGATTTGATGTTTATGTATTTCATCTTGAGATGTTTCTAATTAGAAATCCTAGCCTGTTTTGGACATAAATTTTGAATTATTAGTCAATGATGATGGGGTGTGCAATTTGGTTACTATTCTGATGTTATGAGTATGCTAATGCTTATGTGACATATGTGATGTATGCAATTAGGTTATTTTGTTTATGGAAAAGCATATGCATATACAAAACTCTATTGTGATGTATGCTTATTGTGATGTATGCTTATATTATCGTTGTCAAGCTGGGGGTCTCTTTGGAAGCGGTCTCTCTGTCTCCCAAGATAAAAGGAAAGACTGCCACCACCTACCCCTCCCAGACCCTACTCTCAGTGGGACATACTGAGTATGTTTGTTTGTTTGTTTGTTTGATGATGGGTGTGCCTCATCCTGAGACGTTGTATGCTCGTGGCGTTTGATCTATGATGGTTAGGGTTTCCTCATCTAAGACTTTTTGGCTCGGATTTATTCTATTTTGTTCTGCTGATGACGATGACGATTATCTATTGTTTGATGGTGGTGTTGATGTTTTGATGATGATGAATACATATGTTCATCTGAGGCCATCTTTTTTGGGGTTGATTGTTCCATCGATGATGGTGACAGTTATGCATTGCTTAACGGTGGTCTAGATATGTCGATGATGATGAACATAAATAGCCATTACCCAGATTTGATTTCTTACATATCTTTTGGGGTTTATTGTTAGGACTGTTGTATCTATTATGTTGTTGAATGTATTGGTCAATGATTTGTATATTTGCTGAACTTATGTGATGGCATTCTAGCTATGGTGAAGCAATATCTGTTCCTAAGTATTAATTTTATCGCTGCTAATGCGTTAACCAACATTGTTCAATGGCCCTCGATTCTGGTTGTTTCATAAATGTTGGGATTGACTTCTTATATAAATATGGGTGATAGGCAATGACGATAAACGAATGCCCTTTGACTTTGTTGTTTTGGCGTGTTAGTCTGCAGTCACGACAAACTGCCATTTCCAAGCCTTTTATCGAGTTATCTAAGTATCGATACAACCTCGACACGAAGCGCGGAGGGAGAAAACAACTAGTTCATTAAATAAAGGAAGAAACATGAATAAGAAATTTTGTATAATATATTAAATAAATATGAACAAAGTCTATTTCGTTCGGTCATCTTCGTAAACCTTCTAGAATATGTTTGTTCATTTACTTTTGTTCGTGACAGTTTGTTTATATTTCTTAATGATTATCATGTCAAGTCCTTAACTTTTATATTTATTTAAGGTGATTATGTCTAAATTTGTGATTAAGAATATTGATTTTGGTTTTTATATAACTAGGAATTAAACCCGCGCTTCGCCGCGGGAGACCCGTATATATAGAATCAAAACTATGTGCAATACTAACAACTTTAGTTATACAAGAGGTTTGTCTGCACCAATGTAAATCACACTGATGAAAATCGAAAGCTTGCATCATCATTTCTCTTTTGCCTTTTTATATTATAATGACAAAATTCACCCTCGCAAAGTTTTCTTGTTACCCCTCCTTAGATTGAAGGAGCTGTACCTCTAAAATTTGCTCTTCCTTAAAAAATGTTACATTAAAAGGAAACATTAATATTTATATGAAAATTGGACATGCTTAGGATGAGATAGATGATGAAAAAAACAAACATTCAAGATGGATTTAAGAATGGCTAAAAGATAACATAACCTTGTAGCCATATCTATAGCTTTGCTCACACTTGATATGTGAAAACTCTTGTTAAAGATGGATTGGAGTATGACTAAAAGACAATATTACATTGTAGATAACATTTGTTTTTTCGAATAGTTAAATGACCCACACATTAAGCTGAATATTTTAATCATTTCTACTTTTGATTAGGCAAGCCAGTTACATTGTGTTTTGGTACTAAGCAAATATAAATATTCAATGTTCAAGATTTTCTCTCAAACAACCAAAAGCTTTATACTTTAAGCTAATTATTTTAAAATTTACCTCGAAGAACTGAAGAAGTGATCTTGTGACTTCAGGCTTTCTATGCTCCCAATGTGTTTGTAAATAGAAGAATTTTCAATGTGAGCCTCTAAGAAAGTTTATGATTTCTTTTTCATCAAACTTATAAATAAAGATTCATCTTCCTTATACACTGCAAATTAAGGCAAACAAATAGCAAGCCTGTAACTATGATATAATAGTGTTGTTTCCTTTTGTCCATCATCAACATTAAGTGAAGCAAACATTTGATAAAAAAACATAACCAAATATCTACAGCTTTTACCAAATATCTACAGCTTTTTTGTAACACCCCGAAATTTCATTTAAAAGAAAAGAAAAAGAAAAGTAAATAGAAAGAATAGATAATGGGCAAAAGTGGAGGGGGATAAAGTGTACAAGGTACAAAACCTTATTTTTTTTAAGGTTTAAAGGGGGCATGGCCGCCCATCCCTCCTTCACTATCTTCAATCGGCTGAAAGGAAGAAAGAAGAGAGAGAAAGCTCTCGGTTCTAGAGAGAGAAAGAGGAGGAAGCAGCTGAAAAGGTGAGTTTTCTTTTATATGAGTTCGGTTTCAGCTGGGTTTCGAGTTCTAAACCGAAGTTCTTGGTGATTTGTGTCTGTTCTCGGGACTTAGGAGCAGAATTCGAAGGTGTGTCTCGGATTTGTAGTGAGCTACTGAAAGATTGTTTCAGGTGAGTTTCTAGACCCCCTTTTTTTTACCTGTTTTAAACGTTTTGGGGCTGGAAATGCATGTATATATGTTTTTTATAAATTTGGGTATAATACCCGTATGATGTGAATGTATGTATGTTTATGTTTATGTTAAGTTTATGCCTGGAAACCATGTGTACACGATTAGAACTAGGCATTATGATGTTTGAGATTTGGAATATGAATTAGACACATGACTAGGCTGCTAATACGACTAGCAAACCCAAATAGGAGTCATGTGTCTGGAATTTGGACTTAAAATAACTAAGTACAAGGTAATGAGTCCAATAGTGCTTATACACCCAAGGACTTGCCTTAGAAATAGACTAAGTGGGGTCATGAGTCCAAGCATGTAATATGTCCAACAGTCCTAAAACGCTCAGGCTTATAAGTCTGAAAATTTTACTAAGTATGAGGGTGAAAAGCCTGGACCTTGGTCGTATGACCAGAGAAAATTTTCTAAGTGTAGGGTGAGAAGTCCAACAGGACTCATACGCCCAACAGGGGTCATACGCCCAGACCCGAGAATTTTCTAAGTGTAAGCTCAGAAGTCCAACAAGGCTCATACGCCCAACAGGATCAAACGCCCAACAGGGCTCATACGCCTAACAGGGCTCATGCGCCCAACACTTAGAATTTTTTTTAGAATTTCCTGGAAATCCGAATTTCGAGGCTTTGACCAGAGTTAATTAGGGTTAACTGATATGATGTTTTATGCACGTAATGATGATTAATGATTAACCCTTATTATTACTGATATTATTATCAGTGTATCATTATTGTTAACAATATTATTAATATTGTTAAGTATGGTATGACACGATGAAAAATGTTTAAGAATTAACGAAGAAGTATTATCATTAATAAAGTGAAAGATTAATGATAAAGAAAAATGGGACGTAAAGTGAATGTTAATGAATCCTTAATGAACGAATGAAAACGTGAGAGATTTGCAAGCGAAGTGTACCAAAGTGCACGGTCCTAAATGCCACAAGCTCAACCGCGTGAGGTTCAGCTAATCTTTAAGAGTGCACGTAGAGGTTCCAGTCTTGAGACTGACCTTCGGTGTGGTACACGGTGTATAGTAGGTACCCACATAGTGGGGGTGTGGAATGTCACAGGTACCCACATAGTGGGGGTGTAGTATGTCATGTTACCCACTTCGGTGGGGGTGTAGTTACCCACTTCGGTGGGGGTGATGTTACCCACTTCGGTGGGGGTGTAGTTACCCACTTCGGTGGGGGTGATGTTACCCACTTTGGTGGGGGTGTAGTTACCCACTTCGGTGGGGGTGATGTTACCCACTTCGGTGGGGGTGTAGTTACCCACTTCGGTGGGGGTGATGTTACCCACTTCGGTGGGGGTGTAGTTACCCACTTCGGTCGGGGTGATGTTACCCATTTCGGTGGGGGTGTTGCTACCCGAGTTATGTTTAACTTCGGGGGTGTGGCATAAGGCCAAACATAGTTATGAGGTGAGCGACTTGGTGTTGCAACAGACTCGGATGGAGTTCAATCTCTGTGATTGACTCGTACGGGATCTTTGTCGCGTATCCCGGTGCTGTGCTAGTCTTCGGACATGAGTCGGGGATATTGCATGAGACAAGATCTAGATGAGAATGAGAAATATGAGAGAAAGTCTTGCATGGTCTAGGGGTAATCGAGTGTCGGTCTATGGACTGAGAGCCATAGGGGCACCAGGTGTCGGTCTATGGACTGAGAGCCATAGGGGCACCAGGTGTCGGTCTATGGACTGAGAGCCATAGGGGCACCAGTATGTTAGAGTATGCCTTGTCGGCTCATGGGTATGAACCACGAGGGCAGAGAAGGGAGGTGACCCTTAGAGATTTGCATGCTTAACGAATGAAAGTTAAAGAACGAACGAATGATAGAAATGAACGGAGGAACACAATGATAACGTATGAAATGGGATCCATGTCACTTGACCTCAGTAATCATGGCTGTGTGCCATGAAGAGGGTAAAGTTTGACTGGACCTAGATAAAAGTGAAAGATAGAGGATGCATGAAAGTAATGAACGTACTAATAAATGAAATAAACGTAAGAATGAACGTAACGTACATAAAGACGAATGTAACGAACGTATGAGTGAAAGTAAGAAACGCACGAACGAAAGCTAATGAATGAATGATGAAGATAATAACGATATTATCTATGTGTATGTACGTATGATGTGTGTTCATCTACGAAAGTATAGTATGTTTTTGAAAGAAGTAAAGAACGGTTTTAACAAAAGAAAAGTATGTTTTATTATAAAACTAGAACTCACTCAGCAACGCTGACGTTTTATGTATTTTCCAGTTGGCAGGTATGTTGCTGAGGATGGCATGAGGTGACTACTCAGTTGTTGAGGCTGGCATCCATATTTTGACATGTCAATGTATTTTGAAATAAAAAAGAATGTTGCAAAGTTATGAAATGACATGTTTTTGTTATTAATAGAAGTTTTAAATTCCGCTGCGAGTAAATATGTGTTCTAAAACGTTTTATGTGCGATGAATGACCAACTGTGAGGTGCCCGGGAACGGGGCCTTACATTTTTCCACAGCCTCCCAAAATTTCCATATAGTCCGGTTGTCATATGGTGAGATTTATCCTAGTGAGGAATTCATGCCTTGATCCATTCAAATTGACCCAACTAAGTCCTGGTTCTTTCTTAATCCCATTGATATTCTTCACCTAGCGAATTCTTGAAATATCATTCCATCTGCCAGCAAAAACATATTAGAAAACCTCACTTAGTAACGAACCTAATCATTGAGGTTTGACTTTTACTAATTGTTTAAATCTACCAGCAAAAACATATTAGAAAGGAAATTTGTTTTATAAAAGTCAAGCCCCTAAAAGGCAACTAACATAGTCAAGTATCACAGTGAGATTTAAATGAGTAGTTTACACTTGATAGATAGAAGAAAGTACTTTTGTTAAGGATTAATACACAAACACATAATAATATGAGTTCATGTTCAAGTTTTCCATTAAGGCCCACTTCAGGCCTGCTACTTTTAATCTAGTACACATCATAATATAGTAGCAAACAAATGTATTGGTTGTAAACAAAACGTAATCCAATTATTCCAAATCATCAATTTAAGCTAAAAACTATGACAACAGGAACTTCAAATTTTATATAATCAACCATGTTGTTTTTATATGTTGCAGTTGACAAACTTAAGAAAAGTATTATAGAGCTACCCAATACAAATAAATTAAATATGAAATATATGATTTTGTCAACCTGGATGGTTAGTGATTACCAATGGGCAGCAAAGTAATTTTGAATTAGAACCATGCCATTGCAATAAGTACACTACAGAACTTGCAAAAAGTTAACTTTAGAACCTCATTGGTATACATTAGTATGTTTCAAATAGAGAAACAATGCAACACTTGCTTCGTCTGCTCCATTTTAGATTAATGGTTGATCAGTCATACAAAATATCCTTTTTTGAAAGCTGCATCATAAATGCTGAATTCCTTATGTTGCTTTATAAGCTCTTTTTTTAGTACACCACCATTAGTCATTTCTAAAATACATCATGATGGAGTAAAACTCCTTCAAATTCACAGGTCTTACGATCTTATTACTACATAAAAGCAATGCTAGCCTCCTGTATCCCATTTATATCATATTTAATCCAAAAATTGTACATTCACAATTCGATTTCCAAGCTGAAGAACACGAATCAAAGTCCCAAACATTCATCGCTAAAAGAGTTATGATTTTTTTCATCGTACCTAGCTACGATTAGAAAGTAGATCATCAGAATCGTAATCAATGAATGGTGTTCGACTCATTTGGTGTCATCTCTTCGATTTCCAATCGGTAGAAAGGTTCTCTTGAATTTGGATCTAACCTAAATCTGTGATAGTGAAAATAAAACATTAAATTTGTCAAACATGATTACCTGATTCATTTGACTATGGATCAGATAATTGAAAACCCTAATCAGGTACCTTTAGGGAACTCTAAGAAGATGATCTCGATCTTGGCTGCTCGATTAAACGATTAAGATACGAACGCGTTGCGCGTCATAAAGACGGGCTAAACGGAGGCTCAAAACTCTATCATCATAGCCACAAGCTAACATTTTCAGTTATGGCTGCTAACCGTAAACGGTAGCCACGCTAAAGCAACCCGAAACCATTTTTTGAATATCATCATAGCCCGACACTATACTAAATTCAAAATGTACACCAACATACAACATGTACATGTCTCAGATGAAGACAGTTTCATCGTCACCGACTTGAAATAAAGCACCGATTCATTTTTCCGAATGCAGCATGTGATGAATGGGGCTCAGAACCGGATTTCAGTTATGGCTGCTAACCGTAAACGGTAGCCACGCCAAAGCAACCTGAAACCATTTTTTGAATATTATCATAGCCCGACGCAAGCGTTTTCAAGGGCATAAAACAAACCTGGTGTAATATTTGCTCACAGAAAGCACAAGATTAAACAACACTGTATCCCCAAGTAAAGCATAAATGACACCAAACCTCACAAACAAGCGATCCTCATAAACATAAACAATTGTTTCAAGACCGATCATGATCAACATACAGCACCATGCTAGAGCCTTAATAAGTAAGGTGACAACCTGCAATAATAGATAAATTGAAAACATAGTAAGGTCAGTATATCTTACTTTTCTATGTAGTTCTCTAAATTGTCAAATATACAATCAAATTTGCATTTTGTTTGGAAAAAAATATCCGTTCTTTTTTTTTCTAATATGTTCATCACGGATGTAGGTTAGAACAAAAGGGTATGTTGAAGAAAATGTATACAAAAAGAAACAAACCTCGTATGGAGCAAGACCAGTCTCGCCATCAACATTATAAACTGAAATGCCCATTACTAATCTAAACAAAGGCTCAGCAGCACAGTAAAAAGCCAATAACCCCAACCAATAATTGTAGATATTTGACCTTAGTTTGAACCTTTGCACTTTCAAACTCTTCTTTACGACCCATATCCTGTATACGCAAGCTCCTAGAATGACCAAATGGGAAATACCAGTGACCAAAGAATCTGTTGCACAGGGTGTATAAGCCACCAGCGGCAATGGCGACACACAAACACCAACCAAAGCTGGCAAAAACCTGCATTACCTCAACCACAAGATTGGTATGCTAAACGGAGGCTCAGAACTCTGTCATCATAGCCACAAGCTAACACTTTCAGTTATGGCTGCTAACCGTAAACGGTAGCCACGCCAAAACAACCCGAAATCATTTTTTGAATATCATCATAGCCCGACACTATACTAAATTCAAAATGTACACCAACATACAACATGTACATGTCTCAGATGAAGACAGTTTCATCGTCACCGACTTGAAACAAAACACCGATTCATTTTTCCAAATGCAGCATGCGATGAATGGGGCTCAGAATCGGATTTCAGTTATGGCTGCTAACCGTAAACGGTAGCCACGCCAAAGCAACCCGAAACCATTTTTTGAATATCATCATAGCCCGACGCAAACCTGCTGTAATATTTGCTCACAGAAAGCACAAGATTAAACAACACTGCATCCCCAAGCAAAGCATAAATGACACCAAACCTCACAAACCAGCGAACCTCATAAACATAAACAATTGTTTCAAGACCGATCATGATCAACATATATCCAGACAGCGATGTTGGAGATTTCTTTAATACTGTTTACTTGAAGCGGACTACTTGTCAAATTTAGGCTCAGATATCATGATTCAATGTGGCTGCAAAACATATTGCCGCGCCAAACACCGAACATAAATTTATATCATCACAGCCTAAGAAGTATGTGGTAATGCGCATAGTGCTCCTGATCACAATCTTAGGCAACAAAACAACCTGCCATTTAGGGTCAACACCATCCGAATTCATCAACCTGCTTAAGCCATGCCCTTCATCATAGAGTGACACAATCATAACCAACATAATACAAACCCAATCAACTTGAACTGTATTACAAATCAACATGTTACAAAGCATGCCCTTAGAATGTCCCTATCTCAGTTCAAGCTCTCAAGATATCATGAAACAACTTGAAAAACAAAAGAAAGCCATCTACATCATACAAAAAACAACAGCAGCCCATATGTATACATGAACAAACTCAACAAACGGGTTGGGTCATGTTGTCAAAAGATACACCAAAAACTTAACTATACACCTCCATCACAACATTTGTCGAAAGCTATGCCAAAAACAGGAAACGCAGCATGCTATTTTTCTTTCAAAAAAATCCTAATTTGAAACACACATACATACAAGAGGTAGAGGAAAGAACCGCCGCTCTGATCATAAAACCTCCAAATATCAACTCCAAGAAGACACCGCCGGAATCATCGGCATCAACATCAACAAACACCTCCGCCTCCACCAACGCAGCCACCACCACCGACCTCCACCTCCACCAACGCAGCCACCACCGTCGACATCCGCCTCCACCAACAAATCCACCACCCCCAATTTGGGTTTTAGTGTTCGTAAGGGGTAGCGGGCAGCGAGCGGAGGTGGCAGGCAGGGGTGGCGGGTGCGGGAGCAGTGTGCCCGATGGGGTTGGAGGTGATGGGGGGAGGGCGATAGATGAGGGCGGCGGTGTGCAGGAGGTCGCGGGAAACAATTGTTTCAAGACCGATCATGATCAACATACAGCACCATGCAAGAGCCTTAATAAGTAAGGTGACAACCTGCAATAATAGATAAATTGAAAACATAGTAAGGTCAGCATATCTTACTTTTCTATGTAGTTCTCTAAATTGTCAAATATACAATCAAATTTGTATTTTGTTTGGAAAAAAATATCCGGTCTTTTTTTTTCTAATATATTCATCACGGATGTAGGTTAGAACAAAAGGGTATGTTGAAGAAAATGTATACAAAAAGAAACAAACCTCGTATGGAGCAAGACCAGTCTCGCCATCAACATTATAAACTGAAATGCCCATTACTAATCTAAACAAAGGCTCAGCAGCACAGTAAAAAGCCAATAACCCCAACCAATAATTGTAGATATTTGACCTTAGTTTGAACCTTCGCACTTTCAAACTCTTTTTACGACCCATATCCTGTATACGCAAGCTCCCAGAATGACCAAATGGGAAATACCAGTGACCAAAGAATCTTTTGCACAGGGTGTGTAAGCCACCAGCGGCAATGGCGACACACAAACACCAACCAAAGCTGGCAAAAACCTGCATTACCTCAACCACAAGATTGGTATGCTAAACGGAGGCTCAGAACTCTGTCATCATAGCCACAAATGGTAAACCAATAATTATAAAACTAATAAACCAATTAAAAAAACTATTTTTGGGGTGGTGGGACCCGGGTTGTGGGTTGGTATGTAGCCTTGGGCGGATTAGAGACTGAAGGGTCAAGAGGGCCAACCAATGTCACCCCCCCACCTCAGCACACAACGAAAACGAAATCACATGAGTTCGACAAGACTTAATATAAAAAGCAGTATTGTTTACAATAAAATATTAAAATCTTAATACATTGAATATAAATGTTTCATAATCGGGGTTTCTAGAACTTAGTACAAGACAACTACAACGGCCGACATGAACAGGGCATGAGCAGTGATGATCGTGTATTAAGGTTGAGGCATGAGTATACGTGGAGGTCAGTTGTTAATGGTGTTTGTGGGTTCTACCAAGATGCGAGGGAAGTAAACCTCTGCAAGCGGCAGATGTGGCTAGGGCTTGAGCGATATGTTAAACAGGAAGATGAAGGGTAAGTTATGAACATCGATTTGCTTGCAGTAATTTGAGTTTAATATCTACTGATTTTTCTTCCTTCGTTTTTGACTTTTACATATTAACAGATAATAGTGGTCATGTGGGAGGGTTGAGTAATGGTGGCAATTCGACAGTTGGTTCATACGGTTCTGATGGTAAAGGAGCTTATTTTATGTTCAATGTAGGTGATACTTTGTATATTACAGAGCTCAATTCTGAAGAAAAGGTACTTGTGGTGCTTTCAAGTTTTGAATTTGATTGCTACTTGATGATTGATGATGTTCTTATATTGATTCAGTTTTGAGTTTTGATGAAGTGAATGCATTTTTTACAGGACCCGATAAAATCAATTAGTTTTGGTAACTCGAACCCTGTTTGTCATGCATTTGATTCCAACGCGAAAGATGGGAATGATTTTTTATTTGGATTGAACACTGGAGATGGTAACACCTTTCACCCAATTCTATATTTCCATGTCCAAAAGGACTTTTGATATTAGATTCTTTGTTCTTCACTTATTTTGTTGCATATATTGTTTGTAGTATACTCGGGATCAATGAGATTGCAGTTGCAAGATGTTGGGAAGAAGTTAGTTGGTGCACATCATTATAACAAAGTCGGACCCCTTAATAACACGTACGACATTATGTGAAGTACAATCTCCCTTTTCGGTAATTCTTCTTTTCCTTAGTATAGGGTATTCAGATATAAATTTGACCTTTTTAAGCAAAAAATGCACAGGTGTTGCATGGATACCTGAACGTGATGTCTCAGATTAGAAATAATATCGTACTGGTGAGCTGCGTCATAAAGACGGGTTAAACGGAGGCTCAAAACTCTATCATCATAGCCACAAGCTAACATTTTCAGTTATGGCTGCTAACCGTAAACGGTAGCCACGCTAAAGCAACCCGAAACCATTTTTTGAATATCATCATAGCCCGACACTATACTAAATTCAAAATGTACACCAACATACAACATGTACATGTCTCAGATGAAGACAGTTTCATCGTCACCGACTTGAAATAAAGCACCGATTCATTTTTCCGAATGCAGCATGTGATGAATGGGGCTCAGTACCGGATTTCAGTTATGGCTGCTAACCGTAAACGGTAGCCACGCCAAAGCAACCTGAAACCATTTTTTGAATATTATCATAGCCCGACGCAAGCGTTTTCAAGGGGCATAAAACAAACCTGGTGTAATATTTGCTCACAGAAAGCACAAGATTAAACAACACTGCATCCTCAAGTAAAGCATAAATGACACCAAACCTCACAAACCAGCGAATCTCATAAACATAAACAATTGTTTCAAGACCGATCATGATCAACATACAGCACCATGCAAGAGCCTTAATAAGTAAGGTGACAACCTGCAGTAATAGATAAATTGAAAACATAGTAAGGTCAGTATATCTTACTTTTCTATGTAGTTCTCTAAATTGTCAAATATACAATCAAATTTGCATTTTGTTTGGAAAAAAATATCCAGTCTTTTTTTCTAATATGTTCATCACGGATGTAGGTTAGAACAAAAGGGTATGTTGAAGAAAATGTATACAAAAAGAAACAAACCTCGTATGGAGCAAGACCAGTCTCGCCATCAACATTATAAACTGAAATGCCCATTACTAATCTAAACAAAGGCTCAGCAGCACAGTAAAAAGCCAATAACCCCAACCAATAATTGTAGATATTTGACCTTAGTTTGAACCTTTGCACTTTCAAACTCTTCTTTACGACCCATATCCTGTATACGCAAGCTCCCAGAATGACCAAATGGGAAATACCAGTGACCAAAGAATCTTTTGCACAGGGTGTGTAAGCCACCAGCAGCAATGGCGACACACAAACACCAACCAAAGCTGGCAAAAACCTGCATTACCTCAACCACAAGATTGGTATGCTAAACGGAGGCTCAGAACTCTGTCATCATAGCCACAAGCTAACACTTTCAGTTATGGCTGCTAACCGTAAACGGTAGCCACGCCAAAACGTCATGATATCTGAGCCTAAATTTGACAAGTAGTCCGCTTCAAATGAACAGTATTAAAGAAATCTCCAACATCGCTGTCTGGATGTATGTTGATCATGATCGGTCTTGAAACAATTGTTTATGTTTATGAGGTTCGTTGGTTTGTGAGGTTTGGTGTCATTTATGCTTTGCTTGGGGATGCAGTGTTGTTTAATCTTGTGCTTTCTGTGAGCAAATATTACACCAGGTTTGCGTCGGGCTATGATGATATTCAAAAAATGGTTTCGGGTTGCTTTGGTGTGGCTACCGTTTACGGTTAGCAGCCATAACTGAAATCCGATTCTGAGCCCCATTCATCACATGCTGCATTCGGAAAAATGAATCGGTGTTTTGTTTCAAGTCGGTGACGATGAAACTGTCTTCATCTGAGACATGTACATGTTCTCTCTATCTCTCAGGATAGAGGAAAGACTTGCCACCACATACCCCTCCCAGACCCTGCTCTTCAGCGGGATACACCGGGTATGTTTGTTTGTTTGTTTGTTTAGTTTCTATAAATATTGTTAATTTTTTAAAAAACTTCAATTTTTTAAAATTTTTTGAAACTTATGAATGACCCAATTGGAACAATCCTGTAACTTTAGTGACCTGATTGAGATAAAATTTTTATGAGTGAACTGATTGAAACAAAAAACTTTGATGCCGATGATTCCGGCGGATTTATTCTATTTTGTTCTGCTGATGACGGTGACGATTATCTATTGTTTGATGGTGGTGTTGATGTTTTGATGATGATGAATACATATGTTCATCTGAGGCCATCTTTTTTGGGGTTGATTGTTCCATCGATGATGGTGACAGTTATGCATTGCTTAACGGTGGTCTAGATATGTCGATGATGATGAACATAAATAGCCATTACCCAGATTTGATTTCTTACATATCTTTTGGGGTTTATTGTTAGGACTGTTGTATCTATTATGTTGTTGAATGTATTGGTCAATGATTTGTATATTTGCTGAACTTATGTGATGGCATTCTAGCTATGGTGAAGCAATATCTGTTCCTAAGTATTAATTTTATCGCTGCTAATGCGTTAACCAACATTGTTCAATGGCCCTCGATTCTGGTTGTTTCATAAATGTTGGGATTGACTTCTTATATAAATATGGGTGATAGGCAATGACGATAAACGAATGCCCTTTGACTTTGTTGTTTTGGCGTGTTAGTCTGCAGTCACGACAAACTGCCATTTCCAAGCCTTTTATCGAGTTATCTAAGTATCGATACAACCTCGACACGAAGCGCGGAGGGAGAAAACAACTAGTTCATTAAATAAAGGAAGAAACATGAATAAGAAATTTTGTATAATATATTATATAAATATGAACAAAGTCTATTTCGTTCGGTCATCTTCGTAAACCTTCTAGAATATGTTTGTTCATTTACTTTTGTTCGTGACAGTTTGTTTATATTTCTTAATGATTATCATGTCAAGTCCTTAACTTTTATATTTATTTAAGGTGATTATGTCTAAATTTGTGATTAAGAATATTGATTTTGGTTTTTATATAATATGTTTTGTGATCTGTTCAATTAGGAAGAAACACAAACAAGGATTTTTATTGGGTTATGTGTTAATGAATCATTCATAAACAAGTTCATTTCTAAATAACTGAACATGAAGAATGCTGATTGGAATAGTTGAGTCAGTCAGACTATGTTTTATGTATCAAATGACGTCATGAATAATACAAATGTACAAAATAAATATATTTAAACATAAATCAAGTTTAAAATAAAATAACAAAATGCTAGAAACTATGACTCTAAACAAAGCTAGCAAATAAACTAGAATCGAAATAGCAATTCTGATCTCAAAAATGGCGTTGAGGCAAGTATACCAAAAAGCTTAGCTCCAATACTAAGTAACGAGAATTGGAAAAAAGCTAAATTATTAATGGAAAAAGGACCCGAAATGATTCCTGAAAGAAGCCCAGCTGCAGCCATGGTCCATAAACTAATGTAGACTAATATAATATATTTTCCTACTTTAATAAAAAGGTATCTGGGATGACACGTGTCAACATCACAATCACTCTCACTAAAATTTTCCAGCCTCTCTCTCCTATTAAATAATTACCTTAATTACTAATAACACTATTTAACACTTTTTTGATCTAATAAATTAATAAAGAGATCTATTTATTAATATTATTTCTAAATAAATAATTTTTTTATAAAATAATAAATTTATTTAAAGCATAAGACTTTTTCTGAAAATACGAAATATTTAAAATTTATATTTTTAAAAAGTTATTTTTTTAAAACCAAAAATAATTAAATTTAAGAGTTATAAAAAAATTTAAAAATGACAATTTTATATGGTTTGTTTTAGAACAAAACGTTTATTTTTTTTGGAAAAAATAAAGTTTTAAAAAGTTGATATCACTATTTTATAACTTACAGTCATTTCTAATACATAATTTCAGTGATATTATATCTTAAAATATTATTTTATAATTAATAAATTTTATTATATTAATTTTTTATTTATTCAACCCGTGTAACACACGGGTTACTATAGCTAGTAATATATATTATAATACTACTAACATTTTCTAATATATAACATAATATATTATATATTATAATATATAATCTATACTATATAATAAAAGAGTAACTAAGATGCCACGTGACACTCTCATGTTACTGCTCAAAAAAAATTTCCCGCCTAAACTAATATATTATTTTAGTTAAGTTTTTTATTTTAAGAAACTCAATTAATATAATAATTCATTTTGTTTTAAATTTAATTTTTTATATTATCAACTTAATTGTGTAACTTTTTATTTTTCATTGTTATAGTAATACGTAACTTAATCATACGAAATATTTATACATTTATGAATTTTATTGTTTTCATATTTTCAATCCGTGTATTACACGGGTTTACTAAAACTAGTATAATATATACGACTAACATTTTGTAATGCCTTCTTTCAAGGTCATGTTCTCATGATACCTCAAAGTTGATAATTCACAACATAAAAACAGTTCACACCAGATCATTTTCTTAAAATAGTGCATACGAAAACTTGAAACATTCTCATATTTTATAAACTTGAAACAACAGATCATTCCCATATTACCTTGTCTTCCCAACCCGCCTCATTTGATAATTCTAACAAGCATATGATTATAAACTAGAGTTGAGTTTACTTCTCCAACATCCAAACGGTATGAACATATTCCAACTGACAGCCAGGCTGATAGTAATTAATGCTATATTATCCGAGTACAAACAGGTTCAACACCACATATTAAACGATAACAAGCAAGATGAGAGGGGGGTTGTTAATCACCACCAACTTGTCTCTTCCAGGAGTCTTCCACAATCAGCTCATCGACCCCCCAATCTTCATAACTACAATATCAAAAACAAACAAATTATTACAGAAAAAAAAATCTTTAATAAACCGGAAGATGCTAGATGACGATTTTACCTTCCATCCGGCAAATATCGACGGATGGTGAAAGGTATCTTTTTCTCACGAAGCTCCTTCATGGCAATCTAAGATGATGCAAAAAGAAAGAATCAGAAGAACTGAAAATGAAAGTAAGACATCAACAAAGTTTCCTCAGTTGAAATATCAGCAACCACGGCGCACACCATTGGTTAGGCGGACAACCAGCATGACGACATTCAAATTTTATTTTATTTATTTAATTTAGGTTTTTAATACTTGGTTGGTGATGAACAATGAATCTTGCTAATTTTTGTGAATTGTTATTAGTATAACTTCCGGTATAAAATTAATGATTCTATTGGTCGTTTATTATATTTCCAAAATGGTAGTAACTATTTATTGTGTTAGTCTACTATATGTGTGTGTTTTATATTACTATCATTACGCTTTTTTCTCAGGAATCCTTGTGTCTAGGCTATAGGTGAGCCCTTTGCACCTTGAGTGCACCTTGAGATCATGACTACCTAGAGCTAGATTATCAACAGATGATAGTTGGCGACACCAAAATTATACAGCTAACATTATACTCTTATTTAAAGATATTGTTTAGAAACTCACCTCAAGGGGGTCAGTCTCACCCTCCAATTCAACCATTACAGGAGCATTCATGCTGTTCAAACATAGATATCACTTGGGTGAGACTGTTGATTAATACTATTACAACAGAAGAAACACGCTCACACACAAATGATTTTAGAACACGATATAGGAAAAATAGAAGAAAGGCGAAATGAAAAGACAACCTGATCTGCAGAGCGCGTGTACCCAAGATCCTAGCCCGTTCATACTTTGTCATATATTTTGACGTTTTACGAGGTCGTTCTCCTTGTTCTTGCTCTTCCTTCTCTTCATCGTCACCTAGAAGAGGATCGGGTGCATCATCATCTTTATTCTCGCCTTCAACATCCTCCTCTGCTCCTTCCTGCAAATCATCCAACCGACTTCTATTTATTATGTGATATACATTATAAAGCATTAGAATTGTACTAAAAATATCTTCCTTACTTCAGCCTCAGGTTCCATTGGCTCATCATCATACCTACAAAGGTAAAAACTTATTATGTCCAATACTATCTTTGTCAAAAGATAATTAACAAGACTAAGAAGACGCTTCAAAACAATCATATTGACAATGCAGAATGAGAAGACCACAAGACATGTCATACCAACATTTAATGGCTAATGGTCTAAAAGAAACACTACATTTCATGATTTCAATTTTCAAATTCATTATCCAACATTAATTGGTTAATGCTCATTCTTTCTCAAGGTTTAACATCTTATAACCTTCCTACTCCATGGAAACACAAATGAGAACTCAGTTTTTTAAGGCTTTTTTATATCTTCTAGGTACAAAAAAGAGCAACTTGAGTTCCAACATGGCAACATTAAATGGGCTAATGCTTCTAGAGAAACACCGGACTACAATTTTCATACTACTGCCTGATCTTTATCGATGTATGACATCTTAACCTTCTTACTCCATTGAAACACAAATGTAAACTCAGCATTCTAACAAGCTTCTTTAATCTTCTCAGTACAACAATGAATAGCAATTTGAGTTCCAAACCTATCACAGGTTGCCCACAATGTATTAGCCCTATATAGTGACTCGATGCCTATACTGCATACCTATTGACGAAATCTTTCAACTTGTGGATTAATATATGCCCTCTATATTCTATAACTATAACTCAAGCTGGCACATACAACAATCTTACAAGTTACAACACACAAAACGAAGTGCAGCAAAAGAAACTACTCATTGTCAGTTAAATCAAACGAAATCCAAACCCTAGAAGTTTAAAAATAGCACGAATTACACACAGATAAACAACCACTCAACACAATCTTACAATAACAGCAAATTCGCGATAAACGTAAGCAAACTGAAGCTACTTTCAACGATCTTAACAAACACGAGAAGAGAATCACACACGAATAAACGACACGAAGCCAACTGAATACATCCAGAGCAGAGACAAAAATATTAATCAATTTTTTTAGGAATACGAAGAAGTGTACCCTCCGTCCATCTCATACTCCTCATCCGCCATTGTTAGAAGAAGATGATGATGATGGTTGCCCTTTTACACCTGCAGCGGTCTCGCCTCTCGTTTATGTTGTGCTAAAACCCTCGACTCTTTTTGCTTATATGGGTGGAATCTACTAGATTGTTTTATTAGTTTACATTTACAGCCCCTGTATTATTCTCGTGGGTAAGTAAACGGTCCTTTTAAGTATGTGTAGATGCAAATATGGTCAATGTGGTTTTTTATAGGCATAGGGTAGATGAATTTTATTTTTTTAACAGCAAAGCAAATAGGTTGAAACTAAGTGATTTAAAAGTTTAGATACCAGTTTAAGTGGTCTGCTAGATGAATGTTAAATATACCTTTATATTAATTTGATTGATTTTTGATTTTGACAAATAACTATATGTAGATTATTAACCAACGCATGGGGATCTTTTTAGAGTAAATTTAGTGAGGAAACTTCATAAAAAAAATACAGATATGTGTAAAAGATAATCAGAGATTTTCTTGGTTTGTTATCCAAGATACATGCGTCTGCCATGAAAGAGAGGGAAAAGGGGATGGCGATATGTGCATGAATTATAAGAATGAGAGTATGGGGAGGGGTGGTGGTCTTTGCATTACAAGAGAAGGGAAGAAATAAAAATGATAGAGAATAAACAACCAAACCAACAAACATACCCAGTGTATCTCATGCATACTCTGACTATTCGTAGAGTTAGGAAAGGATAGGATGTGAGCACGTATTTCCTTTATCCTAAGGGCTAGAGATGTTGCTTTCAATGAGACCCTCAACTCTAAAAAATTTAATAATAATAGTAACACATATACCACATAATATGGTAGCATACAAAGATACAAACACATGATATGACAACAATAATCATGCAACATGATAGCATACCAAGATACAAGTGCTTCGAGATTAAATGAGTCAAAGTGTAAGGACAAGAGAGTCCCTAGCTAAGCTAAATAAAATTAGAGTAACACACAAGGTAATGAACATTAAGATAAAGAGAATAAAAGTGCAGAGACAATCCAAGATAAACTATGTCTAGCTAAGCAACAAGTATGACAAAACACACCTAAGTGTATAGGTCCCAAGCTCCCACAATAGTGCAAAACCTTAATGCTATATTGAGGAATGACATGCTAAGACGAGCCAATGTAAACCTAAGTATCATGTACTCTAAAACACACCTAAGAGAACAAGTCCCATTAAAAGTCCTTAACCTTAATCCTACGCCTCCATACACTCATATCCTTGATCATGTACTCAAAGAGGTGCAACTGTCTCAGATCCTATCTAATCCTCTCAACGTAAGTTAACTTTGGTATTCATTTAGTCTCCTCACATCTAAAATGAGTTTTTCTACAATCCTTACTGGCTTTGTCATATGTATCCTTTTACATGGATAAACCATCTTAATCTCCCCTATTTAATTTTGTCTATGATACATGTTACCTGTAATCTCTCTAGAAACACATCGTTCCTTATTTGGTCCATTATTATATGGCCACACATCCACCTCAATATCCGTATCTTTACCACCTCTAGTTGTCTCTCATGTGACTTTTTGATGGCCCAATAATCAATTCATTAACAAAATCGATCAAACTACAACTATATATAATTTTCCAATTAATATTTTTGGGAATTTCTTGTTGCACAATAATCCTAACGCTGCTCTCCACTTGCACCACCCAACATGTACTTAATGGGCTACATCACTCTGTATGTCCCCATCACACTAGACAAACGACCCTAAGTACTTAAACATACTTGCCTGTGGGACAAGTAACCCCTGAATACTATTTGGGTGTCTTCTTTGGGTGTCTTCTTCTTCATTATCACCATTGAAGTTACAACGCATGTAATCTGTTTTGGAGCGACTTATTTTTAAGCCTTTGCCTTCTAATGATGCCCTCTAATCCGTGTATATCATGCACCAAGAACTGCCTTCTTTAGTGACTCAGACAACTCATCCAAAGCTACCTAAAAAGAAATGGACTCAATTGGTGGAGGCCCACCTCCATGGGATAGAAGTTTGTGTCTCCCACTAGAGCGCACGCACACATGTTTTAGCCCTATCATACATATCTCCGAATAACATGCCTTGGCGCATGGTCATAAGTCTTTTCTAGGTCAATAAACACCATATGTAAATTTATGTGTGTAAAGTATATATATTTTAAATAAGGATTTTTCACACAATTTGAGTTTTAGTTTAAGAAACAATTATCACTCTTAAACCAACTACATACAATAGCAAGTGCACCTATCACATAATAATATAGTTTTAGGCAAGAACCGAGTATCGATCTGTGGACACAATGGCTCCCAATACTAAATCATCATCACTATTTAACCGATCAATTAAGTTTGAATTTGTGAGTATTATAATTAACTAAAATTATTAGCAAATTAAACTAGTAAATTGAGAAAGTAAAGATGAAGATACACAATCAATTAAAGATGCCACTTGGACTTTGATTCCACTTATCATAGAATTAACAACTAGCACAAACTCAAGGTGAGACCATTTTTTACACATGAAACATAAAAGTAGCCTAAACCCCCATCAAGGATATCTAGACATATAAGCATTCGGAAAGCTAGAACGATAAACACACAATAGTCATCTAAAGTTATGCCATGAAGAACTAATGATATAATTATGTCAATGTTAAAGATGAATTAGACTCCCATTAGGGTTACCTAATTCAAGAAATCTTTGGAAAGTTAACACGATGAACACATGATAACCACCTCAACTTGTGAAAAATAGACAAAACGACAATTACTCCTCAACTCATAAACTTCATACCACGATTATAAAACAATTCATAACCAACGACAAGAGAGATTTATAACATACACTATGGTTTTCTCAAACATAAGCATAAGGATACACATTTAACTAATTCTACTAAACCTTTAACCTTCATTCACCATTCCTAGTCAAATGTCACAAGATTACATACAAAAGATGCAATTATATGCATAAGTCTTGTAAGATCATGAAGTTTTCCAACATAGCATGCTTACAACACCCACAAGGTTGAACACTTCATCAAACTAGAGCAAATACACATAATCATTGAAGAATAATCAATTTTCATCATAGCATCAACATAAACATCACCAAGGATCATGTACATGTTGTTAAATCAACTAAGTTTCATCTAATCCAACTGATAATAAGAGTTTAGCCTATAAGGCTTACAAAAGACACACCCAAACCCAAGAACATGGAAGAACTCATATTAGATCTAGAGGAACTTTAACCAATTTTGAGGGGAAATGGGTGGATCATGTTAGATCATTCTTGAAAGTGTGAAATCTTCAATATTGGCCTTCAAATCTGCCAAAAACTCTTGAGAAATGATCAAAGACACCTAAGGGTATGAGGGAGGCTAGGGTTTTGAAATAAATGAATGTTTTTTTGGAAATGAGGTGTACTAGGGTTATAAACCCGTTTTATGCCCGGATATGGCCATATTTGAAGTGATATGACCATATTCAACATAAAAAATGAGCTATTTGGGATTTGACAGCTTATATGGCCATATTCAGCTTCAATATGGTCATATCAGGAGCATTTTTCCTCTTGAACCTCTTCAAATCTTGGAATTTCTTCAAAAAAAAATCACCGAGCTTCATCCGAAACCTAAAGATTCAAATAAAACATAAATAAGTGTCTAAATTATGAATTTTGTATCAAAAATGACTTAAAATGCAAAGAAATACATATTGTAAACATGTATATTTATTATCATATCAAACATCCCTACACTTGTACTTTGCTTGTCCTCAAGCAAACTCTCATGCAACCATTTAACAAAAGAAATCCTATTGACATAAAAGATGGTGAGAGACTAACCATTTGTTAAATGAAGATCCAAACTCATAATTGACTATCAAACATGGCACACTTATAAGAAGAAACCGAGTGTTTTAAGCTTGCTCCTTTCAAAAATACTAGAAATATTCAAATGAGCATCACATGCCTACGAAGTTTCTTTTATGCATGAGTGTAAACCGCTCACAAAATCACTCAACACTCAGTTATTTATATGTATAAGTGTAAGTGAATCAATCAATGCCAACCAATGATACAAACATAGTAATCAGCTTTCAAAGGGGTCAAATCTCCACCAACTAACATGAGAAAATGCATAGATCAAGAGAACTTTTAACGGCTTGTAACGGGGCTTGGGTAAAAAGGGGTATAGAATTTTGGGTAAAAGTGGTTAAACGGATAAAAATTCCGGAAATCTAAATACTAAATATGATACATTACGCTAATACATAAACACGATTTAATATAACTAAACTAATACAAATATAATAAACGTGAGATATGCATGAAAATTGTTCTTTCTTATGCATCAAATAGTTCATATTTATTTATTCCTATTCTAAACAACCTAATTTAACATTTTTTTCATTTTTTTTCCTTTTTTTTCTTTTTTTTAAGAATGGACGCCTAATTATAACTAATAAACATTAAACAAATTCGATGCCAAAATTTAGACAACTAGAAATAACTGGAATTTTATCACAAGGGTTTAAAAGATAAAAATAGCTAATTTGGCTAAGTGGCTAATGATGTGGGTAATAACGAAGAAATAAGGGAAAATGGCTCAACTTGATGACTAATGGTAACACTTGGGTGAAGTAAAAGAGAAGAAATTTGGCTTATAAGGTGGGTATTCCTAATGCCTCTATCATTTTCATGCAAATACTCAGTTTATAGTCTTGAAATGCATATCCTAAGCAAGTTCTCACGCGAATGCACATTTGGCACACTCAAGAATCAACAAAAATATAAGCAAACACTAAATCATATGATATCATGTGATAAAGGTACAAATAAGCTTATGAAAACGGATGGATAAGGTAAAGTTCAAACTCATGCATAAATATCACATTTTCAACTTGCAATGCTCACTGACATCCGAATGTTTTATCGTAATGCACTTGGTTTCTCTTACTTCTGTGATGTTAACAATTCAATCATGATTTAAGATCTAAAATAAATATAAATGGATGTCATTTATTCAACTTTTTGAAAATTTTATAAAAAAATGGGATTGTTTTAAGGTGCAATGAGATATATGTAAAAGATTTGCAAAAGTTCACAAAAACCCAAACAACCCCACACTTGAAACATACATTGCCCTCAATGTATCAATGTATGAACATATTGTTAGGACCGTGTACGGACGGAGTACTAACTGATTCAACGTGAAACCAAATCAAATAGTGCGGAATCATATTTGATTGGCGATCCAATCAGGGAAAACGTTTATCCGATCAAAACTAACAATTAGAATACGTTAAGACTTGATTAGAATCGATCAGAATCGTTCTATGAAGTTGGAAGGGACTCTCTGGACGAACAGGAACGGCTAGGGTTGATAATACTCGAAGTGTTTTGTTTTTCCACGAATTAAGTGGTATTTATAGGTTACAGCTTTCATTCGTACGACTGAGCCATGCGTATGGCTCAGTCGTGAGACTGAGTGGTACGATTGATCCATTCGTACGACTGAGTCAGTCTTATGACTCAATCGTGTGATTGATTCAATGTAAGGCCCCATTCCCGGGATGCTTACAGTTGGTCATTCATTGCACATCACACATATGGTTTACATTTACTAAGTAAAATCATGCAGCGGAATCAACAAAAAGACATTCTCATTTCATCATAAAGGCTTTTGCAAAATAATACATCGTTGATCAATTACAAAATACATATTTTTTCATTATATAACATTATAATGATTGTTACGGAAACATTCTAAACTAAGAGGATTTCTTAAGTAATCCCGTTTATTTGAATCCTCAACAAACACTTGCATGTAACATAATGTACATAGGAATGCCATCCCAAAAGAGCTGAGTAGCCGCGTCGTGCCATCCTCAGCAACACTACCTGCCAACGGTAAACACATAAAAAGTCAGCGTTGCTGAGTGAGTTCTAGTTTTATAGATAACATACTTTTCTTTCGTTTAACCGTTCTTTACATACATGCGGTCACACATCATACGTACACATAGATAATATTATTATTATCTTCATCATTCGTTAGTTAACTTCCATTTGTGTACCGTTCATCATTAACATTCACATTCTTTTATTTGTATGTATTTTACCTTCCTTCATACATTCATTACATACATTCGTACGTTCGTTACATTCATTCATATGTTCCTTCCATTCATGCATTCATTGCAGACATACGTTCATTTCTTTCATTCATTCGTTCATTACATTCATTCGTACGTTTATTACTTTCGGTGACATGTACAATACCCCGAATATTGTGTACTACTGCTGGTGCTGGACCTGTGATGATTAATCATGAACGTTGTGCACTACTGCTGATCCAGTCACCTAGGGTAGGTACATGCACCACTTATCTTCCTTTATTCATTCTGGATCAATGCCATGTGCTATACCCCGAACATTGTGCACTACTGCTAGTGCTGGACCTGTGATGATCAATCACGAATGTTATGCACTACTGCTGATCCAGTCACCTAGGGTAAGCGGCAAGGATCCCATACATATGGTCAATCACAAAGACTGACCCCAGTGTGCATCCTTCGGGTAGCTAACCCGCACACCGTTGAGCTACCACCTGCCAGGGATGTGTACCTCCATACATTTGCTTGCAAGTCTTTCTTACGTTCATTCGTTCATTAATGCATGCATTCCTTCATTTTATTCCTCTTTCATTATCTTTCACTTTACGTTTCTTATTACTTTCGTTTCATTCATTAATCATAACACGTAAAGTCACGGAAAGATAAACACGTATCGAATCAAGGGATAGCGATATTTACAAGTCATCAGTCATTACCATCATATAGGCCTACATCATACTTGACATACAAACATCATACATAAACATGCATCACTATCATCATCATGCCTAACATAACTCTAAGGCCCAGAAATACTAACTGTGGCAAATGCGGATGAACTATAACAAATGCGGATGAACACCATTAACCGCATTACTTTGCCTGTCTGCATTAGTTAATGCGGATGACTAATGCCTTAGCCGTATTTCTTAGCTATCCGCATTAGTTGATGCAGATGGCTAATTGCCTTAGCCGCATTTCTTGAGCCATCTGCATTAGTTGATGCGGATGAGAAATGCCTTAGCTGCTTTCCAGGTCTATCCGCATTAGTTAATGTGGCAGAAGAAATGCCTTAGCCGTATTTCGATTAGCTATCCGCATTAGTTAATGCGGATGAGCAATTTAACCTGTCACCTGACTTGGTGCTATTTTAGCTCCCTTTCATCCTCCCAATCTCATCCTGGTCATAGATCTACCATACTGCACACTTAGAACAGATTATACACCATACATATCATAGGAAAACTCCTAAAACATACAACAACAGTACACATTCGAACAATACGCTGTGATTTCATACATCTGCCCTAGAAATCTTATGTCCAGTAGGCTTAGTAGTCCGAACAGACCATACACTCATACATACTCGTACATACATACACGGATTAAACACCCAAACCTCGAAAACAGTTTCTCAATGTGTTCCAGCCCCAAAATCGTTCAAAAGCGCGTAAAAAAGGGGTCTTAGAACTCACCTTACACAGCTTCGAGTATGGCTCCTTCGAGACCGGTTGATGTGAGGTCTTGCACTTCGAATTCAGACTTTTTCTTCTTGTTCTTCCTTCAAAATCTCGGATTCTGCTCTTTCTCTCTCTAGAATATCCGATAATTTGGGGGTTGTAAGAAGAGAGTGGGCAGCCATCCCTATATGTATCAGGGATTTGTCTTTTCTTTGTACTTTTGCACAAAACCCCCTCCACTTTTGTTCCTCCTCATTTTCTTTCAACATACTTTCTTTTTCTTTTCTTATTATTTTATTCCTTCGTCTAACCAGAAATTTCGGGTGTTACAAGTCCACCCCCCTTATATAGGTTTCGTCCTCGAAACCTGTTATTCCTCGAACAGATGTGGGTAATGCTGTCTCATCTCCTCTTCAGTCTCCCACGTAGACTCGGATCCCTTTCTGTGCTTCCACTGTACACGTACAAGGGGAACCACTTTATTTCTCAACTTTTTCTCTTTTCGATCAATGATTGCCACCGGTTGCTCCACATAATTGAGTCGTTCATCTACTTTGATATCCCCCAGTGTTACAATCATGTCTTCGTTTGCCAAACACTTTCTCAGATGAGATACGTGAAATGTCGGGTGAATTCCACTTAACTCATCTGGCAACTCCAACCTATAGGCCACCTCTCCTACTCGAGCAATGATTCGGAAATGGCCTATATACCGCGGGCTCAACTTGCCCCGCTTTCTTAACCGAATGATACCCTTCCAAGGTGAGACCTTCAACATAACCCGGTCACCCACCTGGAATTCAATCGGTCTGCATCGTTTATCAGCATACGACTTCTGTCTGTCTTTGGCTGCCTTCATGTAGGCCTTGATCTTTTCAAGCTTTTCAGTCGTAGCCTCGATCACTTCGACGCTCCCCAATTCCTTCTGACCAATATCACCCCAACAAGCGGATGTCCTGCACCTCCTACCGTATAGCATCTCATAAGGTGGCATGCCGATGCTGTCATGATAGCTGTTATTGTATGAGAATTCAGCTAACGACAAGTGGTCATCCCAATTTCCCCCGAAGTCAATCACACATGCCCGAAGCATGTCTTCCAATGTCTGAATGGTCCTTTCGGACTGACCATCAGTCTGGGGATGATAAGCCGTGCTGATATGTAGTCTCGTCCCCATGGCGTCGTGGAATTTCTTCCAGAATTTGGAGGTAAACCGGGTGTCGCGATCAGACACAATCGACACCGGTACACCATGACGAGGCACAATCTCCTTGATGAAAAGATCGGCTAACCTCTCGGATGAATACGTCTCGCGCATCGGTAGGAAGTGAGCACTCTTCGTCAAGCGGTCAACGATCACCCATATAGCATCATACCCTTTCGGAGTACGCGGCAACTTCGTAATGAAATCCATGGTGATGTGCTCCCACTTCCATTCCGGTATATCCAAAGGTTGAATCTTCCCATATGAATTTTGATGTTCTGCCTTCACTTGCAAACAAGTAAGGCATTTGCTCACATACTCTACTACATCGCGCTTCATACCCGGCCACCAGTAGTCTTTCTTCATATCTTGATACATCTTTGTAGCACCGGGATGAATAGAGTATCGAGTCTTGTGAGCTTCATCCATAATCTTCACTCGTAGATCCCTAAGTCGAGGAATCCACATTCGTCCAAACCGGGTTCTAACACCAAATGTGTTTTCACCCAACTCCGCGACCAGACCTCTCATTCTTTCGGAGTTAAGATGATCTTCTTGCAGTGCCTCATCTTGAAACTCTTTGACTTGCTTCATCACACCCGAGGTCATAATCAGCTGGTACGCCTTCACCCGAATCGGCTCGGGCCTCTCCTTTCGGCTAAGGGCATCTGCCACCACATTGGCTTTGCCCGGATGGTAATGGATCTCACAGTCACAATCCTTTATCACCTCGGAGATCCTGGTAGACTTACCTATCGCAGTTTCTACATCGAACGGTATATCGACACGTCTACTACTAACAGGTAGTTTGGCACAGAAAGCAGCAGAAATAAAACTCCTACTGGCACCCGAATCAAATAATACAGAGGCTAAAGTTTGGTTCACCAGAAACGTACATGACACGACATTAGGGTCCGTCCTAGCCTCCTCCTGTGTCATCGTGAATGCCCTGGCGCTTGCCCTCGGTCCTTCATTCCCTGTCTTCTTCACGCCGGAACCCTCAGCCCTCGGCTTCTTGCAATCTTTATTCATATGACCACTTTCCCCACAGTTGAAGCACCTCATGCTCCTACACTCTCTAGACATATGACCAGGGTTCCCACACTTGAAACAGACGTTCAACCCCAGTCTACACTCCCCGCTATGCTCCTTCCTACATTTACCACACCTCTTCAGTCCCGTACCCGGTATGGCTACACTACGGTCATCCACCCGGTATGGCTACACTACGGTCATCCACCCGGGCCTTCTTGTTGCTGGTCGAAGCATCACCCCGACCAAACCTCTTCCCCTTCCAGTCTCGATCACCACCACTTTTCTTACCGCCCTCTGTCTTACGACAGTCCTTTTCTCATACAGCCTTCCCGCCAAGTCCACCGCCGACCTAAAGGTGTTCGGTCGGGCGGCTATCATATGCCTACGAACATCCGCCGGCAACCCCTGAATATACCTCTTGATCTTTCGCGACAGAGGTGTCACTTGATCCGGCACCAGACGTGCCATTTCGTTAAACTTCGTGGTGTACTGTTGGTGGGTCATCGTCCCCGCCTCCAGCTGCAGGAACTCTCTCTCAACTTTATCTATCTCTCGATGAGGACAAAACTCCTCGATCACCAACCTTTTCAGCTCGGACCACTTCATTCTTCCAATGGCCCTGCTACCCTCGGCTTGGACTATGTTGTCCCACCAGTATAGAGCCGAATCCGTGAAAGAGTGGGTAGCGAACTTCACCTTTTGGTCCTCCCGGCACTCGCTGATATCGAGAACAGCCTCCATTTCCCTCAACCATCGGTGAGTAGCAGCAGCAGTGCCATTACTGTCAAAAGTAGGGGGCTTGCACCTCATAAACGCCCCGTAATTACAGCCTCGTGTCGACTCATGCACAGGCTCATCCTCCTCTTCCTCTTCATCATCAGAAAGAACCGTTTCCGGTCTAGATTGCTCCTGTCTCCCTGAGGACCTATTTCTCTCCTTTCTCTCTCCTTCCCAAACAGCCTTTATCACTTCGGTCACCATAAACGGTAAGATCGTCTGCATGACCTGATGCACCTCTTCAACCACTGCCTGTTTTACCGAGGCTCTCAAATTAGCGCTCTCGTCTGCATCCTCCTGATGAGGGGTCTCGGGTTCTTCATGAACCACTTTCTCCACCCTAGGTCTTCCTCTTGTGGCCCGTGGTTTAGCACCACGTCCGCCACCACCTCCACCACGTGAATCTTTGGATGATCTACCACCGACCATCCTCTAACACTCACTGAAGGATTCAAACACTAACACGGTCATTCAAGGGAATAGCTCAGTTGATGTCAAGTACAGTAAGTCCCTAATTACAGTGGCCAGTTGTGATTAGCCACTTATTTTACTATTCGTACCCCGAGCATTACCTGTCCTGACTACATTAGTATCTAAATCTAACAGTAACACATACACCACATAACATACGCACATAATACCGGTTAACTTTAAGAAAATACCTGATGGCTCGCAGCTACTCAGATTGGCATTCCTCCCCTTTCCGTCCCATTCTCAGTTTAAGTTAAGGTTTATTTTGAAAATTTACCCGATTCACTTAAACTTTGGCTCTGATACCAACTTGTAAGCCCCTGTTCCCGGGACGCTTACAGTTGTCATTCATTACACATCACACATATGGTTTACATTTACTAAGTAAAATCATGCAGCAGAATCAATAAAAAGACATTCTCATTTCATCATAAAGGATTTTGCAAAATAATACATCGTTGATCAATTACAAAATACATATTTTTTGCAATATATAACATTACAATGATTGTTGCGGAAACATTCTAAACTAAGAGGATTTCTTAAGTAATCCCGTTTATTTGAATCCTCAACAAACACTTGCATGCAACATATTGTACATAGGAATGCCATCCCAAAAGAGCTGAGTAGCCGCCTCGTACCATCCTCAGCAACACTACCTGCCAACTGGAAACACATAAAATGTCAGCGTTGCTGAGTGAGTTCTAGTTTTATAGATAACATACTTTTCTTTCGTTTAACCGTTCTTTACATACATGCGGTCACACATTATACGTACACATAGATAATATTATTATCATCTTCATCATTCGTTATTTAACTTCCATTTGTGTACCGTTCATCATTAACATTCACATTCTTTTATTTGTATGTATTTTACCTTCCTTCATACATTCATTACATACATTCGTACGTTCGTTACATTAATTTATATGTTCCTTCCATTCATGCATTCATTGCAGACATACGTTCATTTCTTTCATTCATTCGTTCATTACATTCATTCGTACGTTTATTACTTTCGGTGACATGTACAATACCCCGAATATTGTGTACTAGTGCTGGTGTTGGACCTGTGATGATTAATCACGAACTTTGTGCACTACTGCTGATCCAGTCACCTAGGGTAGGTACATGCACCACTTATCTTCCTTCATTCATTCTGGATCAATGCCATGTGCCCGAACATTGTGCACTACTGCTGGTGCTGGACCTGTGATGATCAATCACGAACGTTGTGCACTACTGCTGATCCAGTCACCTAGGGTAAGCGGCAAGGATCCCATATATATGGTCAATCACAAAGACTGACCCCAGTGTGCATCCTTCGGGGTAGCTAACCCGCACACCGTTGAGCTACCACCTGCCAGGGGTGTGTACCTCCATACATTTGCTTGCAAGTCTTTCTTACGTTCATTCGTTCATTAATGCATGCATTCCTTCATTTTCTTCCACTTTCATTATCTTTCACTTTAAGTTTCTTATTACTTTCGTTTCATTCCATAACACGTAAAGTCACGGAAAGATAAACACGTATCGAATCAAGGGATAGCGATATTTACAAGTCATCAGTCATTACCATCATATAGGCCTACATCATACTTGACATACAAACATCATACATAAACATGCATCACTATCATCATCATGCCTAACATAACTCTAAGACCCAGAAATACTAACTGTGGCAAATGCGGATGAACTGTAACAAATGCGGATGAACACCCTTAACCGCATTACTTTACCTGTCCGCATTAGTTAATGCGGATGAGTAATGCCTTAGCCGCATTTATTTATCTATCCGCATTGGTTAATGCGGATGACTAATGCCTTAGCCGCATTTCTTGGCTGTCCGCATTAGTTGATGCAGATGGTTAATTGCCTTAGCCGCATTTCTTGAGCCATCCGCATTAGTTGATGCGGATGAGAAATGCCTTAGCTGCTTTCCAGGTCTATCCGCATTAGTTAATGCGGCAGAAGAAATGCCTTAGCCGCATTTCGATTAGCTATCCGCATTAGTTAATGCGGATGAGCAATTTAACCTGTCACCTGACTTGGTGCTATTTTAGCTCCCTTTCATCCTCCCAATCTCATCCTGGTCACAGATCTACCATATTGCACACTTAGAACAGATTATACACCATACATATCATAGGAAAACTCCTAATACATACATCAACAGTACACATTCGAACAATACGCTGTGATTTCATACATCTGCCCTAGAAATCTTATGTCCAGTAGGCTTAGTAGTCCGAACAGACCATACACTCATACATACTCGTACATACATACACGGATTAAACACCCAAACCTCGAAAACAGTTTCTCAATGTGTTCCAGCCCCAAAATCGTTCAAAATCACGTAAAAGAGGGGTCTTAGAACTCACCTTACACAACTTCGAGTATGGCTCCTTCGAGACCGGTTGCTGTGAGGTCTTGCACTTCGAATTCAGACTTCTTCTTCTTGTTCTTCCTTCAAAATCTCGGATTCTGCTCTTTCTCTCTCTAGAATGTCCGATAATTTGGGGGTTGTAAGAAGAGAGTGGGCAACCATCCCTATATGTATCAGGGATTTGTCTTTTCTTTGTACTTTTGCACAAAACCCCTTCCACTTTTGTTCCTCCTCATTTTCTTTCAAGATACTTTCTTTTTCTTTTCTTATTATTTTATTCCTTTGTCTTACCAGAAATATCGGGTGTTACATTCAATCACCTGGTTCAGTCGTGCGATTGGCCCATTCGCATGGTCCAGTCGTGCGACTGAATCATGAGACTTAGTTAAACATATTAATAACCATTTAATGATACAGAACTATGTCTAACAACTGTAAACCTATATAACATGTTCATATAAGCGTGTAACAATAAATCATATTAATAGATATAACATTCAATAAACAATGAACATTCACAGAAGAGTTTTTCATTTCATATATTCAAACATTACATAAGTGTTACAGAACGAAAGTCTATTATATTTGAGCTCACTAGAACTAGAACTAGGGACATGTGTACCAACAAACTCCCCTTGGACCTAGTTCTATCTAATCTTTGACTTCCTTCTTAAACTCTTCAAATCACTTAGCCCGTTCTTCTTTAGAAACACCAGTATGGATATTAAGTGCGAAGCATAAACGTATGACATGTTGGAACTGCAGTGCTTGCACTATATCCTACGTATCAAAGAATAATGGCCACTTGTACAAGATGTAGACATCTGAAGCAGACAAGTTGGTTAGCCACATCGGGTCAAATACCCTTATCGTCTCTACCTTCCCTTCTCTATCCAAAACAATGACGGCCTCACCAGTGCGCCAGTCATAATACCACCATTTGAAATGGGGTGCAAAATCTTATGGCATCTCCCTCAATGGAATACACAACATTGTGCGTGGAGGGTGCCATTTTAGAACAATCTTTGGTCTTCCAGTGATAGGGTTCACCTCAGATCTTCTGATGTACCTCGTAGCCTGCTGAGGTTTGAAGTTCACCCATCTGGTAAGATATTCCTGTTTCAGCGTAGCCTCAAACCAGCCTGACATTTTCTTCGTGTCAGCATACAGCAGCTTCAGTCTTGCCAGCTGGTTGAGCTCACAACTAGGGAGAGTCTTTAGATCGTGTGGGAATCTAAAGTACTCGATACCCCTCTCCCTCTTGACTACGTAGACGTTAAGATCCTCAAAATGAGCCCACGATATAATCTTCCCTGACACCTTTTGATGCTTCTTGACTTTATAGATCATGGTGTAGGTACTTTGCTTAGCTGTGGCGCGTTGGGCTCTGATCTCTGAGAAGCAAGCCGCCTATTCAGCCTTTCTGATATCTATATCAGCGTCCGAGGCTGGGGCTTGGCTTGTGGATGCTTCCGCTTCCTTTTCCTTCTGGCTCAGCTTCTCCAAAGTATCGCTGCCGAGAGTATTACCCAGATCGGGAAACACATTTCCCTCTCGGTCAGTATACTCAGGATAATGCTAAGCCGTGACGTCTTCTATCTTAATCTCGTCTATATCGTTTAGCTCCTCGTCACTCTCCACATCGAAGGTAGGAGCATCATTCACTATCTCGTCAGGATTCAGCTGGAACATTTCAGCAAGTTGCTCATCAGTGAGGTCGTGAATTATTTCTCCTTCTTCAGGAGTATAACTCATGGACCTCCTGACGATCCCTTGTAGATCAAGTATCATAGTCAGTTGAGACTTGATCTGCTGTAAGGGAGCAACATCGTACTCATCTTGCTGAAATGTTGGATCTGCTTGATTTAAACATGCAACACAACAATAGTTAGTATGTAATCAAGATAATCAAACACTGAATAATAAATATATACATTAATTTCATAACATTAAATGATTTCAAGTACAAAAGTTGAACAAAGTTAAACATCTAATCTTTACTTTTGCCTTGAATCCTCTCTGCATCTTTAGCTGAGGGTGAGGTAGGCGGGGTAGAAGATGATGCTCCCTAGTCTTGTTTCCTCTTTGTCCTTTGCTCTTGACCAGGAGCAGAAGCAGATGCAGCTACATCCCCTTCATCATCATCATCATCATCCTTACTTCTTGCCTCGCCGTCACCTTCCTCATCATCATCCTCACTCTTATCCTCTTCATCATCATCCTCATCATCATCACCATCGTCATCTCCTCCCCCTATCTTCAAAGGCTCATCTTGCGATCCTTTCAGCTTAAGCAAGATCTTCTTGTTATCAGCCTCCAACTCCTCTAATCTCTTCACCGATTCCTCTTTATGCTCATGGAGTTGGGCGATCTGCTCAGCCTGCTGAGCAATCTGCTGAGCTTGAGAAGCATTTAGCTACTCAAGCTGACATAGCTTAGCTGATTTCTCCTCATCGACTGCTAACAGCTTCAGCACCATCCTGTTGAGTGCTGCAAGCTGTTCCTCCACTCCAATAGGAGGGAGGGATGATCCTGTGGGGAATGTGGATGGGCCAGCTTGATGGCTAGTGGTGGTGGTGGTGAAGATTGGGGGTGGTATAGTGGTGGTAGGTGGTGTGGTGGTGGTAGTGGTGGTGGGTGGTGAAGTGGTGGTAGTGGTGGTGGGTGGTGTAGTGGTGGAAGTGGTGGTGGAGGTAGTGATAAGTGTAATCCTCCGTCTCTTGGTCTTCAGCCCATGTGGCTGAGCCATCCTCTTCCTTTGAGTCCCCCTGGACCCGGAGGCTTCCCCTTGACTGCTGGGCTGGTCTGGGATGTAAGATGGATCTGTGGTAGTCTCCCTAGACCCGCCCGGACGTCCACCAACCGTCCTTAGCCCTCTCTCGGTGGCAACCACCCTGCTGCCCACCGTCCTGGTCAGAGGTTCCTCATCAGACTCTTCCTCCTCATCAGGTTGGAAGTCCTGATGGAAACCCGCTGTCTGTAGATCACTGTGTGGAGATGTAACCTCAGTAGTACTGGTCTGTGTGTGGGAAGGATTTGGTCTTGCGATTGAGCTCATTCGTGCGACTGAGTCAAGCGACTGGACTTAGTCGTATGTTTGCACATGCGTTTACCTTAGTCATGCGATTAAACTCAGACGCATGGTTTAGTCGCGCAATTGAGCCATTTGTCCCTCTCAGTCGTGCGATTGAGCCATTTCTCTCGCTCTGTCGTGCGATTGGGGTTCATCAGTGTGTCCAATCGCATGTCCGACAGTTTACTCATTCAAATTTGATTTTTTGAGCAATAATAGATGTTAGACGTTGAGGATTGACTCATTTGGTTCGCATATGACCGATTAAACCTCTAATAACTTTAGTTTGATTAGAAATCTCAGTTTTAGTGGTTTATTTGTCTTATATGTTTTGGTTTTAAGTTAGGACACTGTAAAGGTCATTTTAACGTTGTAGTAATCGATTAATCATTCAAATGATGTTGCGCAGTACCTATGGAATAGAAACAAATGGTCAGAACGTGTCTACAACGGATCTAAGAAGCTCAAATGAGATTACGGCAGTAAATGTGTGAATCGTGCGTCTGAGAGGCGATTTGAGTGAATGAAACGAATGAGACCGACTCCCCCTCTATTTATACTAGGGCAACCTTCAGTCGTGCGACTGAACCTAGTCGCATGATTAACTCATGCGACTGAACCTAGTCGCACGATAAATTCGTGCGACTGAGCTTCAGTCGTACGACTCGCCCCTTCGGTCATCTCCAATCGTACGATTGAGGTTCATTCATGCGACTTCACAGTCGGTCACCTCCAATCGTGTGATTGGGCTCATTCGTATGGTCCATTCGTACGACTGGTCCATACTCATGGTCCAATCGTGCGAAAGGGTTTATTCGTATGGTCCAATCGTAAGACTGGTACATGTTCATGGTCCAGTCGTGCGAATGGGTCATACTTGTGAAATTTTGCCTTTTTGACCCTTTGACACTTAGTCCCTTGTAACAATAGATAAAACATTTTGATTATTTGATCATCTCAGACATGACCAGTTTTAAGACTAAAAACCTTTTGATCACCTCAGATGTGATCCATTTATCCACCTGATCATATCAGACATGATCCATTTATCCACCTGATCATCTCAGACATGATCCATTTATCTTTTCAGAAACAATTGATTTAAGATTAACATTCAGTTCATTTTATGACATTCATAGCAATGAGTAACATAGCATAGTCCGACACTGACACACTTTACAAATAACTTGAAAGACTAAACTAAGTAGCAAAGTAAACATGTTTTTGTGATTTTGTTAGGGTTGGGTAGAAAAGCCTATTAGCATTCACATCATTTCTAAGACAGATTCATATGGAATCAGACAGGCATAAACTCAATTACTTGGAACTTTTCTATATTTATTGAAATGGAAACTAGAATATCTAGGTTACGCTTATCCTCAGGTCAGTACCAACGCACAGTAGAGAGGCACACAACCTTTCTTCTTGTTAGAGCATCTTTAACTTTTTCTTTTGCACATAACGCACCAACAACATAGGTTATCAGCTTGATTGCATTTATTTTCAATTTTTTCCATGCTTTGCTCCTTTTGTGGTCATGCGCACACTTTTAGTGGCGTTAATTTGCTCGTCATCCCTTATTGGAAATAACTGATTGTGTTAACAAGTGATAAGATGGGAACCCATAGTCGGTTGAACAGATTATTTTAAATAGAGTTCACCAATGATGTCTACTAGTCTATTGTGTTGAATCTACCGACACATCGTATAATGAACAATCACCTCCCTAGATCGACTTTCTCCGTATAATTACAGATTCAAACAAGCGTACTATCATTTTCCCAATTTGTTAGACTTAGAATTCTCTAACTAACAGTTTTCTGTGATTTAATTAAACTCAAATTTGCAAAAAAATGAAAATCTTTTTGGTGTTCCAAGCAACTTGACGCCTGTGTACTATCATTTTCCATAGTATTAAATCACTTTCTTATCTTAGTTGTTTTTGCATTTTAGCTTATCTGCCCTCCCCCTTTTTTTGACATTGAAAAGGAGAGACTGATTTCCCGTCATGTGCCTAGATGCTCCGCTATCTATTATCCAAGTGTTGGTGGAAGCACTATAGCGGACAACCTGCACATAATAGAAAATAATTAGTTAAGGAGGGGGACCCAAGCCTTGATTGGCTTGGGTTTCCCAGAAGCATCACACATTACAAACTCATCCCACTGACCTTTAGTAGTTTGAGAGACCTTATCCTTCGGCTTATCAACACTATCAGGCATATCCGGTGTCTTAGCTTTCCACAGACCATCCTTGTGAAAGGATTGTTTGTGGTAAACCGATGACTGATTTACTGTTTGAACTTTAGGTTTGGTTTCAAAAACAGGTTTCACCTCAAGCATCACAGACTTGCCAGTGACTTGTTTGTGTTGTTTGTGGTGTTGGGGAGGGGTAAAAGACCCAGAAGGTGTTTTAGACCTAACAGGAGTTTTTGACTGAACCGGAGTTTTAGATCTCTATTTTGAAGAAACCTGTTTAACATCTTGATCTAGTTCAATTTTAATCCTAGGTGTCTGATAGCGAGGACAGTTCGAAGATATGTGACCTCTTTGTCCACAAGTATAGCATGATCTCCTCTCAACAGGACTAGGAGATCGCTTATGGGGTGGGGAGCACACAACAGGTATGAGCTTTTTGGTCTCAACCTTTTGATTTTCACCTTCTTTGACAAATTTTACTTGTTTAACATTATGATTACTTTGTCTATGAAGATGATTGTTATCTTGCTTAACCGGTTTAGTTTGAGTGGTTTTTGAAGTCTTGGGTTGTGTGACAACAGATTTTGAACCCAACCCAAGAGATGCTTGAACATTCTCTTCCACCCTACTCTCAATGATGGTTTTATCAGTTGTGTCTGAAGTTGATGTCTTCTGATCAGTGACCGGAGGAGCAGATTTAACTGTAGTGTCCGGATCACTAACCGGAGGAGTAGTCACCACATGGTCCTTTACTGGATTATTATTAACAGGTCGTTGTTTGGTGTTCAGGAGGATCTCAGGTGGTCGAGGCACAACCTTATAGCCCAACCCTTCCCCGTTGTTCCTTTCTTTAACTAAGTTTTTCAAGATGTGAGAGGAACTAGCTAAACTATGTAGTTTTTGCTTTAAAGACTTATTTTCAACTTGTAAAACAGCTCTGTCCTTTTCGGTTTTCTCAATTGTTTTTAAGTAATACTTTATGTCATTTTCTTGGTTGAAAGCAACAACTTCAGTCTCTTTTAATTTTTTTTCTTAACAATTCAATTTTCTCCTTAAAAATGCTTTCATTTAGCTTTAATATACGATTTGCTTCAGTGCACAGTTTTAAGTTATTCACTAAGTTATCATTATGTTCTAATAACCTAGCAAATTTCAGATCAATGTGTTCTCTAAACTTATCACATTCAACATATGCACGTTTATCAAAGAGATCATCTTTTGATTCTACCTGTGCAGATGTAGAGGTACCAGCCATGAGAGCAGATTGGGGTTCCTGGTGTGCTGCAGATTCTGTATTTAGTTCATCCTCCAAGATTTGATCCACAGCAGCCAAAGTCTCATCCACATCAGCAGTGTCAAGCTCAACTGAGTTCTCCCCCTCACTCGCTGAGTCTTCGTTCAGATCTTCAACAGATGCAATGTTAGCCTCACCATCAGATAAGAAACGGAAGGACCAGTCTTGGCCTTCATCACCCTGAGCTACCATTGCTTTAGAGTCATTGCTGGTTGATGTGGACTTTGGAGTCTTGTCTTTATCCTGCCTATTAAATGATGTGAACGGGTTGCCATTACCTGTCTTCTTCGGTTTGACACACTCCCGCTTGAAATGGCCTTTTTCACCGCAGTTGAAAAAGGTGACTTTAGACTTGTCAAATCCAAACGTTGTATCCTTTGTAGCCACCAGGTTCTGCCCCGTCTTCTTTACGAACTTCTTTGCTCTACGTACAACACTAGCTGTCACATCTCGACGGAAGCGTGAAAAATGTTGTTTGGGTGTGACTTGCTTGATCAGAGTGCATTAATTATAGTGGAGTAAACACAATATTCATACTTACACAATAATCATTAAACAAGACATGCATTTATTCATATCAGCCGTGATTCCATCATATAACATAGTTATCCAAAATTTGATATAATCTTTTACAACACTTGTTAAACTATAGCATGTCTTTAGAGGCGATGAAAGTGCGCATCCACATACACGCTGTAGTCAACAATGTTGACAGTTATGGTCACACAAACTTTTCCAACTACCTCGCCCCAACCATTATGGACATCAAAACTAAAATCAAACGTGTTAGGCATCATTTCCTGAAAAAGCATACTCAAAATAGTCAACAAAAGTTGGTGAGTTCATAGGTTTAGATTCAAACAAAATATTTGATGCATAAGTCACAACCAAACCTCATCACAATAATCATACTGTCATGGAATATTTACACATCTGCCAAATAATACAGTACCACAACACTCATCCTGTTGTGTGCAGGAAACATAGTTCCTAATAGCGCTACTCATATTATCCAACGATTCCTATTCCGAATTAATGGTTGTGTCCATGACAGCATATATCCTGAAGGATCCACAAAAATTATGCATAAGACTGAAACAGTATACTTTTTCCCCAAATAATATTTAAATAAAACGTCGGAAAATGAGGCCATGAATCTCACCTGGATTCCACGTGCTGACCTATAAGCAAAATATTTAACATGTAAATATTTTCTTTAAAATTTTTAGCACCTCAATAAATCTTGAAATTTTTATAACGATTATATTTATAAATCTGAAATAACATATTAATTTCTTGTATTTTAAAAAGTTTCAGATTATTTTTTATAATTTGTTATAAATTCACCGTAAATTGCCAAAAATAGTTTCTGTAGTCCATAAATTCCCAAAATTTTTACAGAAGGTTTCTCATACGAAATAGAACATCTCATAAATTTATCAAAGACATAGCAAATTAATTTCTGAATTTTTACAATAATCCCAATATTTGACGAAAAATAGCTATATAACTCCAAAAATTATGAAATTTATATATTCTGCAGATTCCGATTTAGCATTTCATCCGTGATTTTCTCAGATTTTATTATGCAATTTAAGTATTTATTTTGATTTTCCTACTGCAGAATATATAAAAATTCATATCTCGACTATAACAAAGGAATAAGTTCTAAAATAATTCCAGAGACCTTAGTTCTTCAAGTGGATCGTTCTGTGATTTTTACAGAATTTTCCTGAATTTATTTTTATTTATTTTTAGGCAATTTTAACATAATTTCATTAAAATTGAGAAAATGTTTATTCCCACAATCTTATTGGCTTTATTTTATTTTATTTTATTTTGTTTATTAAGTACAATTTATCTTTAATAAATACATATGTGAGGTTAATGGTTTTAACCATATGTGTTGGTTAAACACATACATGTATATATATTTACATATATTATATAAAGCTAACTAGGGTTACGACTTTTGATACCTTTGGTGTTGTGATTACTATGAGAATCAAGGCAGCTACTAATCGGTTGCTTGAACGCTGGTGTTCTTGAAGTACCCGAAAGGTGATGGTGGTAAAGCTTGGAGGTGATGGTTACGGTTGTGTTGGAAGGTGGTGTTTCAAAGAAGTCCCGAGAGACTTAAGGTGATGATGTGTAATTCAAAGAGTATCTGAGAGAGAGAGCAAAGAACTAGATGGTGGTGTGCGATTACATGATCCGAATGGGGGCTTTATAGGTCTAAGGGTTTTCTTCTTTTATCAGCGTAGCTTTTTTGTCGATCTCTAGCAGTCTTTAATCTATTCTTAATTTCAACAATCTTATCAGAGGTTTCTTGTATAAGTTCCGGACCTGTAAGTTGTCGATCTCCTACTTCGTTCCAACATAAGGGTGATCTATATTTTCTGCCATACAACGCCTCAAATAGAGCCATTCCAATACTTGAGTGGTAACTATTATTATAGGAAAATTCTACTAAAGGAAGGTGTGTATCCCAATTTCCACCAAAATCCAATGCACAGGCTCTTAACATATCTTCTAAAGTCTGTATTGTTTTCTCACTCTGTCCATCAGTTTGCGGATGATAAGAGTACTCAGATAATGCTTTTTGTAAGGTTTGCCAAAATCTAGAGGTGAATCTACTATCTCTGTCAGATATGATTGAAATGGGTATTCCATGTCTGGATACAATCTCCTTGATATAGATTCTTGCCAATCTTTCCAATTTGTAATCCTCCCTAATTAGTAGGAAATGTGCTGATTTGGTTAACCTATCTACTATAACCCAAATGGGGTCATACCCTTTACTGTTCTTGGCAACTTTGTTACGAAATCCATAGTTATCTGATCCCATTTCCATTCTGGGATTTCAGGTTGTTGTAGATATCCAGATGGCTTTTGATATTCTGCTTTTACCCTTAAACAGACATCACACTTGCTTACAAATTCTCCGACTGATTTCTTCATTCCAGGCCACCAGTATTGCCTTTTCAGATCCTTGTACATTTTATTATTCCCTGGATGTACCGAATATCTGGATTTGTGAGCTTCTTGTAAAATGGTTTTCTAAGTACACCGTTATCTGGTATCCAGATCCTTCTCTTAAGTTTGAGAATCCCACTCATATCTTCCTCCAACTCCTTTATTTATCTTGCTAGGGTTGGTTTATCCTGCTCCTGGGCTTCCCGTATTTGTTTTATCAAATCATGACATAGTTTTATTCTCATGGCATGCACGCGTGTAGGTTTTGTTCTTTCTTTTCTACTTAGTGCGTCTGCTATCACATTTGCCTTTCCGAGATGATATTTGATTTCACAATCATAATCACTTAATAACTCTACCCACCTTCTTTGTCTCATATTCAACATCTTTTGATTAAGTATGTGTTGTAGGCTTTTGTGATCTGTGTATACTACACACTTTGTTCCATAAAGGTAATGTATCCAAATCTTTAGTGCAAATACTACCGCTCCTAGTTCCAAGTCATGGGTAGTGTAGTTCTTTTCACTTCCCCTAAGTTGTCTAGAGGCGTAAGCTATTACCTTATTTCATTGCATCAAAACACATCCAAATCCTTGGCGTGAAGCATCACAATATACGATAAAGTCTTCCGTTCCTTCTGGTAATGCCAATATTGGAGCACTGCATAATTTATCTTTTAATATTTCAAATGCAGTCTTCTGTTTGTCCCCCCATATGTACGGTCTGTCCTTTTGAGTTAACTTAGTAAGTGGCTGAGCTATTCTTGAGAAGTTTTCTATAAATCTTCTGTAGTATCCAGCTAATCCTAAGAATTGACCTATTTCTCTTGGTGTCTTAGGTTCCTCCCAGTTTTTAACAGCTTCGATTTTTGCCGGATCAACCTGTATTCCTTCCTGGTTAACTACATGTCCTAGAAATTGTATTTCCCTCTTCCAAAATTCATATTTTGAGAATTTTGCATACAATTTCTCCTTCTGTAGTAGTTCTAGAGCCATTCTCAAGTGCTCTTCATGATCTTCCTTGCTCTTTGAATAGATTAAGATGTCGTCAATAAAGACTATGACAAACTTATCCAGGTATGGCTGATATATTCTATTCATTAGGTCCATGAATGCTGCAGGTGCATTAGTTAATCCAAATGGCATTACAAGGAATTTATAATGACCATATCTTGTTCGGAATGCAGTTTTTGGTATATCTTCCCTTTGAACTCTTAGTTGATGATATCCTGACCTTAAATCAATCTTGGAAAAATAGCTAGATCCTTGTAGTTGATCAAACAAGTCATCTATTCTAGGTAAAGGATACCTATTCTTTACAGTTACCTTATTGAGTTCTCTATAATCTATGCACATGCTGAAAGTTCCATCCTTCTTCTTTACAAATAAAACTGGTGCACCCCAAGGTGATACGCTAGGGCGTATGAATCCTTTATCCAGTAATTCTTGCAGTTGATTCATTAACTCTTTCATTTCTGTGGGTGCCAATCTATATGGTGCCTTAGCTATAGGTGCAGTTCCTGGCATTAATTCAATTCTGAATTCTACTTGCCGTTGAGGAGGTAAACCAGGTAATTCATCAGGAAAAACATCCGGGTATTCCCGGATAACTGGAGCACTTTCTAGGCTTACTTTATCCTGTTTGGTGCTACATATATGGATTAGAAAAGCTAAACAATTCTTCTGTAGGCAATCCTGTGCTTTCTTGCTAGAAATTATTTTTATGGCGCTTATAGGTTTTTCCCCATATACGTAAAGGATCTTGTTTTCTTTAGCCAGAGGTATTCTTATCATTCTTTTCCCACATATAATTTCTGCTTGGTTTTTACATAACCAATCCATCCCCACTACTATATCAAATCCTTTTAACTCATTAGGAATTAAACTTATAGGAAAGCAATAACCATTTAAAATTATAGTACAATTAGGTATAATTTCACATGCTTCAATTATTTTACCATCTGCCAGTTCTACCATATATTCAAGTCTTAGTTTCTCTGATTTTTTATTAATCAATGGCCTGAATGTACTCGAAATAAAACTACGGGTTGCTCCTGTATCAAATAATACGGTGGCGTATTGATTATTAATAAGAAACGTACCCGTTACTACTTCCGGTTCTTGTCGGGCTTCCTCAGCTTGCATTATGAATGCTCTTCCATGAGGATTGGTTTGTTTGATTGGAGCTTTGCCCTTCAGTTGTGGGCACTTATCACGGTAGTGATTTTTGTCTCCACACTGGTAACATGCAGGTCTTGATTCGGTAGGATTTTTACAATCCCGGGAGACATGTCCCTTTCTTTTGCAATTGTAACAGACTACATTTGCACATCTTCCTGTATGATACCTTTGACAGTTATTGCATTTTGGTTGGTTATCTGTTTGGGGTTTCTTTTCTTGGGTCAATCCTAAGAAATTTCTAGTTGGATGTCTATTTGCTCTTTTTTGAGCACTTCCTCCAATTCTATTTCCAAGGTGGTTACCATCCCATTTCCTCTTTTCTGCTACCCTTAGGTTACTTAGGGATCCGTTTCTTAACATTTCATCAGTCAAACTTCCAGATAAGCTCACAGCGTCTTGGAAAGTCTTAGGCATAGCAGATTTTACCACCTCTCTTATCTGTGGTACTAATCCCCATATATACCTACCTATTCTTTTTGTTTCTGGGGTCACAAGGTGTGGCACGAGTCGAGAGAGTTCATTGTACCTATCAGTGTATTCTCGGTGTGATGCTCCCTCCATTTCTAATGCTAAGAATTCAGTTTCCAGTTTTTCTATCTCATTATATGGACAGTATTTTTCAATGACTAGGTTTCTAAAATCTTCCCATTTTAACCCATTGGTGTGGTGTTTTCCCCTGGTGTGTCCTTCCATTTTCCACCATGATTGGGCCTCTTCTTTTAGTGAATGTGAGGCAAAAAGGGTTTTGTTGTTGTCAGCACGGTTACTGATTTCCAAAATTGCTTCTATTTCATCTAACCACCGTAGGGCTTGTACCGCTCCCCCTTTTCCATCGAATTCTCAAGGTCTGCAAGACATAAAAGTCTTGTAAGAGCACCCCGTTTCAGCTCCGTTTAATATTTCCTCACCTTGTTGGTTTCTGATATTGGCATTTTCAGGTTCTTCATTAAGATGAGGGGTCGTCCCTTGTCCCAAGTTTTGTTGTAGTTGAGCTATTAGGGTAGGTAAGGTAGCTTTTATCTGTTGAGCCACTATTTGAGTGATCCTATCATTTTCACTGGTTGTGGTATTGGTAGGAGTTTCTTCCACTAGTCGAGTTCTAGGTCGTCCTACTCGTGCTGTTCTTCGTACGGGTTATGTGTTTCCCTTGGGCGGCATGATTTACTATATTTACTTATAGTTAGCATCATATGAGAAAATCTCAACACAAGGCTTATATAGCAATTAGGTATTTTAAAACATAAAAACACATGTATAGAATTAAATTCTTATTTCATTACTAAAGATAGAAATTTCTTAAAACAAAAATCTAATTTCCGCTAACCCATTTCCATATCTTAGTAAGGATATTTCCTTTTGGTGCCTTTATTTCCTCGACATCCTCCTGAATTCTTTTGACTTCCTGCTGTATCTTCTTAAGTTTCTTGAAGGTCTGTTGAGCTTGTAAGGCCCCGTTACCGGGACGCTCACAGTTGGTCATTCACAGCATAAAACATTACATATTATAAATTTAAGCAGCGGAATTAATTTAATAAAAGCCATTCATTCATTATAAACACTGTTTCTAAGCAATACACATTGGTTTAATCAGATTACAAAAGAATGGTTTAACGGCATTATAAAACAACAGTGATATCTATGGAGGATGGATGTCAGTCTTGCCCCGCCGAGTAGCCATCCCCGCGTGCCATCCTCAGCAACGTTTTACCTGCCAACTGAAAAATACATAAAAGTCAGCGTTGCTGAGTGAGTTCTAGTTTTATAAATAAAATACTTTGCTTTTTGTTCGAAACCCTTCCTTACTTTCATATGTGATCACACATTGTACGTACACTTAGGTAATATTATTATCATCTTCGTCATCGTTCATTTCGTACTTTTACCATTATTCTTCCGGTCTATTGTGACATAGAGTCACTCACCCATTAGCAATCTCAAGGATTGCAAGACTTTTGGTCTGTTGCGACACAGAGTCACTCACCCATTAGCAATCTCAAGGATTGCAAGTCTTTCGGTCTGTTGCAACACAGAGTTACTCACCTCATTGTCAACCTCAAAGATTGACCCTGTGTGCATCCTTCGGGGTAGCTAACCCGCATCACAGTTGATCTAACGACAACATGGCCGTGCACCTCTTTATATTGGCTTGCAAGACTTCCGTTCATTCATTTACGTTCCACTTTTCTTTAACATTAAGCTTTCACTTCATTAATGATAATAATTTCTGTCTCGATCATGATCATACCACGTAGAGTCATACAATATTAATATTAATAAATATGATAATAATAATAATAACCCTAATCATAATAATAGTAATAATATTAATAATGAGGGTCATAATGACAATCAAACATAATCATATGCATTAAATAAACCGTAGTCAACATTGGTCCAAAATCCTAAATGCACAGACTCCCACGAAAATGCTGCATTTAATTCTAAGTGTTGGGCGCATGAGAACTATTTGGGCGCATGAGCCCTGTCTGGGCGTATTTCCACTATACGGGCGCCCCATCCCAACACTTAGAAGCTTAACACTTAGGCGCATGAGAACACTTAGACGCATGGGCACTGTTGGGGCGCATGGGCACTGTTGGGGCGCATGGGCACTGTTGGGGCGCATGAGCCCCAACACAGGCTCCTGGCCAAAATCCTGGGTGCATGAACCCTGTTCAGGCGCATGGACTATACTTAAAATTTTTCTAAGGAAGTTTCAGACGCATGGTTACTGTTTGGGCGCATGGGGTTTCAAGCGCATGGGACTTAGGCGCTTTAGGTACTGTTTGGGCGCATGAGCAACACTTAAAATTTCTAAGGAAATGTTCAGGCGCATGAGCGTTATATAGGCGCATTATCAACCTGTTTAATATGTTCCTAAGTCGATTTCAGTCCCAAACATCATATTACCTAGTTCTAAGCATACACATACTATTCTAAGCATGAACATATCATAAAACACTCATAAGCATCATCATACATCCGTGGGTACATACAGTTATATACTAAAGTTCTTTTAAAAACAATGTTTACATGTATTTCCAGCCCCAAAAATAGTTTAAAACAAGTAAAACCGGGGTCTAGAAACTCACCTTAGTTGCTTTCTGGTTTGATACCCTTCCTTGAACTCCTCAGGCGTTTCTAACACCTAAAACACACACATAATGCAACCCGAACACACAAATCACATTTATAAGCACATAAACGGGTCTAGAATCGTCTAAAGCATCAAAAATTCGAGAATTCTTACCAAAAACTTCGAACTTCTTGTTTCTTCTTCAAAAACTCGAAGTCTGTTCTTTCTCTCTCTAAAAATCCGAATGAGGAGTGTTGTGCAAAACAAATGGGCGGCCATACCACCTTTTTCACCAACTTTTATCACTTTTTGCCCTTTTACACTTTTGACCCCTCAACTTTGGGTTGACTTTCATTTCTTCCTTTTATTTCTCTTTTATCTTTTTATTTATTTCTTTAAAAATATTCGGGTGTTACATATTATAAATTTAAGCAGCGGAATTAATTTAATAAAAGCCATTCATTCATTATAAACACTGTTTCTAAGCAATACACCTTGGTTTAATCAGATTACAAAAGAATGGTTTAACTACATTATAAAACAACAGTGATATCTATGGAGGATGGATGTCAGTCTTGCCCCGCCGAGTAGCCATCCCCGCGTGCCATCCTCAGCAACGTTTTACCTGCCAACTGGAAAATACATAAAAGTCAGCGTTGCTGAGTGAGTTCTAGTTTTATAAATAAAATACTTTGCTTTTTGTTCGAAACCCTTCCTTACCTTCATATGTGATCACACATTGTACGTACACTTAGGTAATATTATTATCATCTTCGTCATCGTTCATTTCATACTTTTACCATTATTCTTCCGGTCTGTTGTGACATAGAGTCACTCACCCATTAGCAATCTCAAGGATTGCAAGACTTTCGGTCTGTTGCGACACAGAGTCACTCACCCATTAGCAATCTCAAGGATTGCAAGTCTTTCAGTCTGTTGCAACACAGAGTTGCTCACCCCATTGTCAATCTCAAAGATTGACCCTGTGTGCATCCTTCAGGGTAGCTAACCCGCATCACAGTTGAGCTAACGACAACATGGTCGTGCATCTCTTTACATTTGCTTGCAAGACTTCCGTTCATTCATTTACGTTCCACTTTTCTTTATCATTAAGCTTTCACTTCATTAATGATAATAATTTCTGTCTCGATCATGATCATACCACGTAGAGTCATACAATATTAATATTAATAAATATGATAACAATAATAATAACCCTAATCATAATAATAGTAATAATATTAATATTGAGGGTCATAATGACAATCAAACATAATCATATGCATTAAATAAACCTTAGTCAACATTGGTCCAAAATCCTAAACACTCATAAGCATCATCATACATTTTTCTAAGGCGCATGTACTATACTTAAAATTTTTCTAAGGAAGTTTCAGACGTATGGTTACTGTTTGGGCGCATGGGGTTTCAGGCGCATGGAACTTAGGCGCTTTAGGTACTGTTTGGGCGCATGAGCAACACTTAAAATTTCTAAGGAAATGTTCAGGCGCATGAGCCTTATATAGGCGCATTATCAACCTGTTTAATATATTCCAAAGTCGATTTCAATCCCAAACATCATATTACCTAGTTCTAAGCATACACATACTATTCTAAGCATGAACATATCATAAAACACTCATAAGCATCATCATACATCCGTGGGTACATACGGTTATATACTAAAGTTCTTTTAAAAACAATGTTTACATGTATTTCCAGCCCCAAAAATAGTTTAAAAAAAGTAAAACCGGGGTCTAGAAACTCACCTTTGTTGCTTTCGGGTTTGATACCCTTCCTTGAACTCCTCAGGCGTTTCTAACACCTAAAACACACACATAATACAACCCGAACACACAAATCACATTTATAAGCACATAAACGGGTCTAGAATCGTCTAAACCATCAAAAATTCGAGAATTCTTACCAAAAACTTCGAACTTCTTGTTTCTTCTTCAAAAACTCGAAGTCTGTTCTTTCTCTCTCTAAAAATCCGAATGAGGAGTGTTGTGCAGAACAAATGGGCGGCCATACCACCTTTTTCACCAACTTTTATCACTTTTTGCCCTTTTACACTTTTGACCCCTCAACTTTGGGTTGACTTTCATTTCTTCCTTTTATTTCTCTTTTATCTTTTTATTTATTTCTTTAAAAATATTCGGGTGTTACAAGTCCACCCCCCTTATAAAGGTTTCGTCCTCGAAACCTGTTATTCCTCGAACAGATGAGGGTAATGCTGTCTCATCTCCTCCTCAGTCTCCTATGTAGATTCGGATCCCTTTATGTGCTTCCACTGTACATGCACAAGAGGAACAACTTTATTCCTTAACCTCTTCTCCTTACGATCAATGATTGCCACTGGTTGCTCTACGTAGTTGAGTCGTTCGTCCACCTCAATATCCCCCAGTGGTACAATCATGTCTTCATCAGCCTAGCACTTTCTCAGATGAGATACATGGAATGTGGGATGAATTCCACTTAACTCATCTGGCAATTCAAGTCGATAGGCCACCTCTCCTACTCATGCGATGATTCGAAAAGGTTCTATATATCTCGGGCTTAACTTACCTCGTTTCCTGAATTGGATAATCCCTTTCCAAGGTGAGACCTTCAACATGACTCGGTCGCCAACCTTGAATTCTATCGGTCTTCGCCTCTTGTCAGCATACGACTTTTGTCTATCTTTTGCCGCCTTCATGAAGGCTTTGATCTTTTCCAACTTCTCAGTCGTAGCTTCAATCACCTCGACACCTCCTAGCTCTTTCTGCCCAATGTCTCCCCAACATACGGGCATCCTACATCTCCTACCGTATAGCATCTCATAGGGTGGCATACCAATGCTGGCATGATAACTGTTGTTGTACGAGAATTCTGCTAACGGTAAGTGATCATCTCATCTTCCTCCAAAATCAATCACGCATGCTCGAAGCATATCTTCGAGCGTTTGTATCATCCTTTCAGACTGACCGTCTGTCTGAGGATGATATGCTGTACTAATGTGTAGCCTCGTCCCCATTGCATCATGGAATCTCTTCCAAAACTTTGATGTAAACCGGGTGTCATGATCCTACACGATAGACACTGGCACGCCATGACGAGCTACGATTTCCTTGATGAACAGATCCGCCAATCTTTCGGATGAATACGTCTCGCGGATTGGTAGGAAGTGGGCACTCTTTGTTAGTCGGTCGACAATCACCCAAATAGTATCGCATCCCCTCGATGTGAGAGTTGGCTTAGTAATGAAGTCCATGGTGATATACTCCCACTTCCATTCAAGTATATCCAACGGTTGGATCTTCCCGTACGGTATATGTGTATGCATGGTTTAAAGGAGGGAAACTCCTTTTAATCTATTCCTTTTGGCCGCCCCCCCTTGGATTCATTGGCTCTTTTCCTAGTGGACATACACATCAATAAAATAGTCTTGTAACTAGACATATAATCAACCACTTAATTATATGTATAATTTATATAAGTTATACAATTAAGCAATTAACTTATAAGTTATAAGTTCTCATTATTATTTGTTGTTATCTAACTTATTTAAATAACACTTTAAATAATATTATTGAACAAAATATCCTAATAAGTTGCTCCCTCTCATATGCAACTTGTTTAGAAAACCCATTTTCTAAATTGGTGTAAATATTTAATTGCATGATCATATCATCAATTAAATATTAATTTGGCGTTTGCTAAGCTTGTTATTGGGTATAACCCGACTTGGATCATAACGTACTAACCGCATCAATATTTTACGTGTCTTGGGCACATAGAAGAAAATCGATATGCATGGGAACTTGGATACTTATAAGGCTAGACTTGTAGCAAAGGGTTTCACTCAAACTCAAGGGGTTGATTATGATGAAACTTTCTCACCTGTTGCGATGCTAAAGTCTATAAGGATATTGTTTGCCATAGCTGCTCATTATGATTATGAGATTTGGAAAATGGATGTCAAAACCGCTTTCCTAAATGGATATCTTGAGGAAGATGTCTATATGGTTTAGCCTGAAGGTTTTGTCGATCCAAAACATCCTAATAAAGTATGCAAGTTAAAGAAATCAATCTATGGATTGAAACAAGCATCGAGAAGTTGGAATCACCATTTTGATGAAGAAATAAAGAAATTTGGCTTCGTCAAAAACGCTGATGAGGCTTGTGTGTATAAGAAGGCTAGTGGGAGCACAATAACTTTCCTAGTATTGTTTGTTGATGACATACTACTATTTGGAAATGACATTCCAACCTTGGAAGGTGTAAAAACCTGGCTTGGAAGTTGTTTTTCTATTAAGGATCTTGGTGAAGCTGCCTATATTCTGGGAATAAAGATCTATAGGGATAGATCAAGGCGGTTGATTGGTTTGAATCAAAGTGCATACATTGATAAGATCTTGAAAAGGTTCAAGATGGAGAACTCTAAGAAAGGTACCGTACCTATTCAAAGAGGAACGATATTGAGTACGACTCAATGTCCTAGCTCAAAGGATGAGCAAGATAAAATAAAGGCAATCCCATACGCATCTGCTATTAGATCCATCATGTATGCGATGAGATGCACTCGACCGGACGTGTCATGCGCCTTAAGCATGACAAGCCGATACCAGCAAAATCCTGGAAACAGTAATTGGATGGCTGTTAAAAACATACTTAAGTACCTAAGGAGGACAAGGGATATGTTCCTGATCTATGGATCTGGTGATGAGGAACTCGTTGTAAAAGGTTACATGGATGCGAGTTTCCAAACCGATCGTGATGATTCAAGATCACAATCGGGATACATTTTCATTCTGAATGGAGGAGCGGTCTCTTGGAAGAGCTCCAAGCAGGATGTGGTGGCTCTATCAACTACAGAATCAGAATACGTTGCCGCCTTATTGGCAGCTCAAGAAGCTGCATGGTTGAAGAAATTCATTGCCGATCTAGGGGTTGTCCCTTCCATTCAGGACCCCCTAGAGATCTTTTATGATAACGAGGGTACGATTGCTCAAATCAAGGAACCTCGTGCTTATCAAAAGACTAGGCACATTGAGCGGAGATTCAACTACATACGAGATGAAGTTAAAAAGGGAAAGATATGTATTCGCAAAATTCACACAGATCAAAACATTGCGGATCCTCTCACGAAGCTCCTAGAAAAGGCAAAGCATGAAGGTCATACTTGTGCCATGGGACTTCGATATTCTTGTGATTGGATTTGATCTGTAAATTTTGTATTTGGATATATGGAACTCTTAATTATTTGAATAAAATTATTTGGTTATAATGTTTCAATTAATGTTCCAATTTAGCATGTTTAATCCATGAGTAAATTGTTTATTCTAAATGTCCGTAGTCGTTCATACTTGTGGGAACAAGTGTGAGAGTAAGATTATTATGAACTTGGATTGGTTGATATTCATAAGGATGAATATAGAGCAATGGGTTGCTACCAAGGTTCATAGATATTTGTGGGATACAAATATTAGACTAACCCGCATCTCAAATTTTACTACATGGAATCTTATTGATTGATCATAAGTAAATTTGAGTAAAGGTGAATATCATTTGGTATCCTCCGAACTGAGATACATATTGGGTTTTGATATTCACCAAGTATTATACCTTGAGCTAATTCTTCACTGTCCTGAAATAGTGGACAGTACATAAAGGTATGTTCAGGTGTGACACGAGGTGTTTGTGAGAAACATATATAGTCAAGATGGGATTTGTTCCTCTTATTCGTTGAGAGCAAGATGTCTAAACCCTGATTAAGTTAAATCAACAAGGAATGATCATTCTGTGTCCATGGATTTAACATGACATCTGTAACAAAAGGATAGATGATTGATTCACCTAAATCATTTCAAGTAGGGTACTTGAAAGGGATGATGTTATTGAATGGCTATAAGTCATGCGTATTAAGGGTAGTAAACCGTTGTTAGGCGGTATTTACTGCTTGCATCAATCTTCTATGAATCTTGGGCAAGTGGGAGATTATAGGATTCTATGTGCCCAAGACACGTAAAATATTGATGCGGTTAATACGTTATGATCCAAGTCGGGTTATACCCAATAACAAGCTTAGCAAACGCCAAATTAATATTTAATTGATGATATGATCATGCAATTAAATATTTACACCAATTTAGAAAATGGGTTTTCTAAACAAGTTGCATATGAGAGGGAACAACTTATTAGGATATTTTGTTCAATAATATTATTTGAAGTGTTATTTAAATAAGTTAGATAACACCAAATAATAATGAGAACTTATAACTTATAAGTTAATTGCTTAATTGTATAACTTATATAAATTATACATATAATTAAGTGGTTAATTATATGTCTAGTTACAAGACCATTTTAATATGTGTATGCATGGTTTAAAGGAGGGAAACTCCTTTTAATCTATTCCTTTTGGCCGCCCCCCCTTGGATTCATTGGGTCTTTTTCTAGTGGACATACACATCAATAAAATGGTCTTGGAGACCTTATTATCTCAGCCTCTCACATTACATGCAAAACACCCAAAAACTCTCTATTCTCTCCTCTTGTTTATGGAACAGCAGCAGCCAAGAAAGGGTTTTTGGAGTTGATCTTGGTGTTGATTCTCCCTAACAAGACACGTTTGCAAGTAAGCTTTGGGTATACAAGCTTGAGGACTTCTACCCTTGAATTCTTGGCCGATTTTTCGACATAATTTCCACCTTTCTTTGGTCGTTTTTGCTGCTGCTGAAAGGTAGTTATCACAGCTCAATGTAGCTGTGATTTTATGTACATTTACATGTGTTCATAGCTTGCTCATTCACATAAATGATCCTTTGTTATATGGGTTTGCTTTATACATTTATATGGTCACCTAAAGAACATGTTTTTCAGCTTATAAGTAAGTTTATAAAGTTGTTATTCCGCTGCGTTTTCAGAAAGTTTAACGGGTTAAACTATGTTTTGTGTTCTAACAAACCCTTCACCGCCTTCACTTGTAAACAAGTAAGGCACTTACTCACATACTCCGCTACGTCACGCTTCATACCCGGCCACCAGTAATCTTTCTTCATACCATGATACATCTTGGTAGCACCGGGATGAACGGAGTATCGAGTGTTATGGGCCTCATCCATAATCTTCCCACGTAGATCCCCGTATCGAGGAATCCACATTCGTCCAAATCGGGTCTTAACACCAAGAGCGTTCTCGCCCAATTCCGTAACTAGACCTCTCATCCTTTGGAGTTAAGACGATCTTCTTTCAAAGCCTCGTCTTGGAACTCCTTAACCTGTGTCATCACGTCGGAGGTCATAATTAGCTGATAAGCCTTCACCCGGATCGGCTCGGGCCTTTCCTTTCGGCTAAGGGCATCTGCCACCACTTTGGCCTTGCCCGGATGGTAATGGATTTCGCAATCATAATCCTTTATGAGCTCCAACCATCGCCTCTGCCTCATGTTCAGATCTTTTTGCTCGAAGAAGTACTTTGTAAGGCCCCGTTCCCGGGCACCTCACAATTGGTCGTCATTACCCATAAAACATACATTTAATATAACTTAATAAAAACCATGCAGCGGAAACTTTGAATTTACTATAAATGCTTTTGCAAAGTAATACAACACCCATTACAAAAATATCGTTTGTTTGCATTACAATACAAAAACATTAACAAAAGAATGCCATCCCAAAAGAGCTGAGTAGCCGCCTCGTGCCATCCTCAGCAACACTACCTGCCAACTGGAAAACACATAAAAGTCAGCGTTGCTGAGTGAGTTCTAGTTTTATAATAAAACATACTTTTACTTATTTAAAAGTATCCTTTCGTGCATGCGTTCATACATCATACGTACACAGAGATAATATTCGTTATTATCTTCATCATTCGTTATTCATCGTTATCTTTAACTTCTCGTATGGATTCTGTCAGGCTTTACCCACTTCATAGCACTTGGCTATGATTACTGTGGTCGAATGACAAGAATCCCGTTCATACTTACTTGCACACATTGAAAGGTGAATTGTACCAATATCATATGCTACACCCCGATCGTTATTAGCTACCGGGCCGAAGTCAACATATGAACAACAAAACGTATGCCTCGGTACTAGAGGTGAGCGGTAGAGGTACCATGACCATGGTCAATCACATAGAAGGACCAATCGCGTTATTCAATGCTTGCAAGACATAATTCGTTCGTTCATTAATGCATGTATTCATCATCATTCTTCTTTTCGTTCATTCGTTAATACATGCATTCATCATCATGTTCCTCTTCCATTATCTTTCACTTTACGTTACATAATACTTCATTAGTTCATTTTCGTTATTCGTAAAGTTTCAGAAAGATAAGCATACACAATTACAAGGAACATACACACTCATCATACATACTCATCATACATTCATCATCATACATTCATCATCATACATTCATCATCATACATTCATCATCATACGTAGCATCATACCATACTTAACAATATTTTATTAATAATATTGTTAACAATAATACACTGATAATAATATCAGTAATAATAAGGGTTAATCATAATCGTCATTACATGTATGAAACATCATCATTTATTAACCCTAGTCAACCCTGGTCAAAACCTCGAACTTCGGATTTACAGGAAATTTCTGTAAAATTCTAAGTATTCTGGGCGTTTTAGCCCTGTTGGGCGTATAAGCCCTCTGGGTGTATAAGCCCTGTTAGCCGTATGAGCACTGCTGGACTTTTCATCTTATACTTAGAATTATCTGGTCATACGACCACACTGTTGGTCGTATGAGCACTATTGGTCGTACCATCCCTAGACTTAGAAATATGTTCTGATCATACGACCACACTGTTGGTCGTATGAACACTAGTGGACTCATCATCATACTTAGAAAAATATTACATGGTCATACGACCACACTGTTGGTCGTATGAGTCCTATTGGACTCAACACTTAGAAAAATTCACTTGGTCATACGACCATACTGTTGGTCGTATGAGTCCTATTGGACCTTCATCACACTTAGAAAATTATATCACCTGGTCATACGACCACACTGTTGGTCGTATGAGTCCTATTGGGCTTTAACACTTAGAAAAATCCTGGTCATACGACCACACTGTTGGTCGTATGAGCACTAGTGGACTCATCAACCTGTGCTTATTTATTCTAAGTCCCAATTTCAGACATATTAGCAACCTGTTCATGTGTCTAATTCATAGTCCAAGTCCCAAACATCATAATGCCTAGTTCTAAACATATACATATGATTCTAGGCATAAATCTAACATAAACATAAACATACATACATTCATTTCGTACAGGTATCAACCCAAATTTTATAAAAACACACTTACATGCATTTTCCAGCCCCAAAACGTTTAATAACAAGTAAAAAGGGGGTCTAGAACTCACCTTAGTTGTTTTCTTCGAATTCACGCCCTTCACCCGAGCTGTTCAAAAGGTTCTAACACCTGGGGATCCTTCAAACACGCATTCAAACACATATACACACACATAAGCGCATAATCGAGGCTAATTTAGCCAAGAACAACTAACAAAAACATTAAACCTTACCTAAAAATCGAACTCTTCTTCTTGTTCTTAAAAATCCGAAAGTTTTCTCTGCTTTTGTGCTTTCTCTCTCTAAAATATCAAATGATAGGAAATGCAGGCAACATGGGCGGCCATGCCTTCCTTTTGTACAAAATAAATAACCACTTTGCCCATTTGGCACTTTTGGTCCCTCCTTTTTAGTTGACTTTTATTTTCTATTCTTTTCTTCCTTTTTCTTTTAGTTCTTGCTAAAAATACGGGTGTTACATACTTCAAGCTTTTGTGGTCTGTGAAGATATTGCACTTCGTCCCGTATAAATAGTGCCGCCAAATCTTCAACGTGAAAACCACCGCGGCTAGTTCTAAATTTTGCGTGGGATAGTTGACTTCGTGGTTTTCAGTTGTCGGGATGCGTAGGCTATAACCTTACCTCTCTGCATCAACACGCAACCCAATCCCGAGTACGAAGCATCTGAATAAACCACTAAGTCCTCACTTCCCTCGGGCAATGTCAAGACAGGAGCTTGTGTTTGTCTCGTCTTCAACTCCTCAAAGGCACCCTCCTGTTCTCAACCCCACACGAACTTTACGTCCTTGCGAGTTAATTTAGTCAAAGGTGAGTCTATCTTGGAGAAGTCTTGAATAAATCTCCTGTAGTAGCCCGCCAATCTGAAGAAGCTACGAATTTCGGACGACGTCTTAGGAGACTTCCATTGCATCACGGCCTCCACCTTTGCCGGGTCCACCATGATTCCCTCGGCATTTACCACGTGACCCAGAAATTGCACCTCGTGTAGCCAAAAAGCACACTTAGAGAATTTAGCATATAGTTTTTCCTTTCTCAAAGTCTCTAACACTTCCCGAATGTGGCTAGCATGCTCTTCTTTACTCCTTGAATAAATCAGGATATCATTGATGAACACAATCACTGATTTATCTAACATTGGCCGACACACTCGATTCATCAAATCCATAAAAGCAGCTGGCGCGTTGGTTAAACCAAAGGACATAACGAGAAACTCATAGTGTCCATAACGCGTACGAAAAGCTATTTTAGGAATGTCTTGCTCCTTCACTTTCAACTGATGGTAGCCAGATCTAAGATCTATCCTCGAGAACCAACTGGCACCCTGTAGCTGATCGAACAAGTCATCAATCCTCGATAACGGATACCGATTCTTTATTGTCAATTTGTTCAATTCACGATAGTCGATACACATTCTCATGCTACCGTCCTTCTTCTTCACGAATAAGACCGGAGCACCCAAAGGAGAGATACTCGGCCTGATAAAACCCTTATCGAGTAATTCTTGCAGTTGCTCCATTAACTCCTTCATCTCAGTCGGAGCTAATCGATACGGTGCCTTGGCGACAGGTTGGGCACCGGGTATCAAGTCAATTTGAAATTCGATTTCGCGATCCGGTGGCACACCCGATAGGTCCTCTGGACACATCGGGAAAGTCACACACAACCGGCACATCGGAAAATTATGGTGTTGACGTGTCCACATCCTTCACGTAGGCCAAATAAGCACTACATCCACGTCTCATGCACTTTCCCGCCACCGCCATCGAAATCACTTTCGGAATCGTCATAACTCGATCACCGTATATCGTCACCGTACTCCCGTCAAGCGCCGTTAGTGTAATCATCTTCTTACGACACACGTATTCGCTTCATAGGTTGCCAACCAATCCATCCCTAGTACTACATCAAATCCACCTAGGGGCATCACATGTAACTTAGTAGCAAACCTATGACCTTCTAACTCTATGGCACAGTCCTCTAACATCTCAGTAACTCTAGTGGACTTACCAATAGCGGTTTCTACTTCAAAGGGCTCATCAATGCACTTACTATTAACAAACAGTTTAGCATAGAAATTAGCAGAAATAAAACTCCTACTAGCACCAGAATCAAATAACACAGAAGCAAGAGTTTGATCTACTAGAAACGTACCTGACATAACATCAGGGTCCGTCCTAGCCTCCTCCCTGTTCATGGTGAAAGCTCTGGCACTCGCCTTCTGCCCTTCAGTTCCGGTCGTCTTCTTTGCTCTGGAACTTTCCGCCCTCGGTCTCCTGCAATCCCTGCTCATATGGCCCTCCTCGCCGCAATTATAACACTTTAACGCCTTATAGTCTCTATAGTTATGGCCCGGCTTTCCACACTTGAAGCACACGTTGAGCCCCATCCTGCACTCTCCCGTATGCTCTTTCCCGCACTTGCCACATCTCTTGGGTCCCGAGCTTGATGACCCCGCCCTACGGTCATCCATTCTCATCCTCTTATTGTTCGGGACAAAACCACCACGCCTGAACCGTTTTCCGTTCTAGTTTCGGTCACCACCACCAGCCTTCTTCACCTCCATATCCGTTACCTCCCTCTCATCATAGAGTCTCCCAGCCAAATCCACTGCCAACCTAAAAGTGCTTGGTCGAGCAGCAATCAAGTGCCTACGAATGTCGGCTGGCAATCCCTGAATGTACCGGTTAATCTTTCGAGACATCGGCGTCACTTGTTCCGGCACCAGCCTTGCCATCTCATTGAATTTGGTGATGTACTGCTGGTGGGTCATGGTTCCCGTCTCAAGTTGCAGGAACTCCCACTCGATCTTGTCGAGTTCCCTGTGAGGACAGAATTCCTCAATCACCAGCTTTTTCAACTCTTTCTATCGTATTTTCCCGATGGCCCTGGAACCTTCAGCTTGGACAATATTTTCCCACCAACACAATGTCGAGTCGACAAAAGAGTGAGTCACGAACTTCACCCTTTGATCTTCGTGACACTCACTGATCTCCAACACAGCCTCCATCTCCCTCACCCAGCGGTGAGCGGTAGCAGCATTGCCATTTCCATCAAAAGTCGGGGGCTTGCACCTCTGGAATGCCCCATAGCTGCATCCCTTGGTCGTTACCCCTACTGCATCCTCCTCTTCCTCGTCGGAAACTACTGTCTCAGGCTCCGGCCGTTCCTCCTCTCCCTTGCTTTCCTTCCCAGTCGACCCCTTCCTGTCCTCCTTCTCCTTTCTCTCCTCGTTCCTCACAGCTCGAATAACCTCAGTCACTACAGACGGTAAGACTGCCTGCATGACCTGGTGCACCTCATCAGCAATCGCCTCCCGAGCTGAGGCATTCAGGCTGGTATTCTCGTTTCCTTCAGTCCGGTCATGAACCTTAGGGTTCTCATGGGTCGTCTCAGGAGCTTTAGCACTACTCCTAGTCACACGCGGTCGACCTCTGCCTTTGGAAGCCTTAGAAGATTTCTTCCCAGCCATTTCCTATGCACTATAAAATTCAAACACTAAAACAGTCATTCAAGGAAATAGCTCAGTTTATGTCAAGTATAGTAAGTTTCTAATTATAGTGGCCAGTTGTGATTAACCACTTACTTTATTCTTCACACCCCAAGCATTTCCTATCCTTACTATATCAGTATCTAAATCTACTAGGAACACATAAGTCAAATAGCATGCGCACATAATACCGATTAACATTTAAGAAGAGAAATACCTGATGGCACATAGCTACTCGGGCTGACATCCCTCTTTCTGTCCCATTTTCAGTTTAAGTTAAGGTTTATTTTGAAAATTTACCCATTTCACTTAAACTTTGGCTCTGATACCAACTTGTAAGGCCCCGTTACTGGGACGCTCATAGTTGGTCATTCACAGCATAAAACATTACATATTATAAATTTAAGCAGCGGAATTAATTTAACAAAAGCCATTCATTCATTATAAACACTGTTGCTAAGCAATACACCTTGGTTTAATCAGATTACAAAAGAATGGTTTAACTGCATAACAAAACAACAGTGATATCTATGGAGGATGGATGTCAGTCTTGCCCCGCCGAGTAGCCATCCCCGTGTGCCATCCTCAGCAACATTTTACCTGCCAACTGGAAAATACATAAAAGTCGGCGTTGCTGAGTGAGTTCTAGTTTTATAAATAAAATACTTTGCTTTTTGTTCGAAACCCTTCCTTACTTTCATATGTGATCACACATTGTACGTACACTTAGGTAATATTATTATCATCTTCGTCATCGTTCATTTCGTACATTTACCATTATTCTTCTGGTCTGTTGTGACATAGAGTCACTCACCCATTAGCAATCTCAAGGATTGCAAGACTTTCGGTCTGTTGCGATACAGAGTCACTCACCCATTAGCAATCTCAAGGATTGCAAGTCTTTCAGTCTGTTGCAACACAGAGTTGCTCACCCCATTGTCAATCTCAAAGATTGACCCTGTGTGCATCCTTCGGGGTAGCTAACCCGCATCACAGTTGAGCTAACGACAACATGGTCGTGCATCTCTTTACATTTGCTTGCAAGACTTCCGTTCATTCATTTACGTTCCACTTTTCTTTATCATTAAGCTTTCACTTCATTAATGATAATAATTTCTGTCTCGATCATGATCATACCACGTAGAGTCATACAATATTAATATTAATAAATATGATAACAATAATAATAACCCTAATCATAATAATAGTAATAATATTAATATTGAGGGTCATAATGACAATCAAACATAATCATATGCATTAAATAAACCTTAGTCAACATTGGTCCAAAATCCTAAACACTCATAAGCATCATCATACATTTTTCTAAGGCGTATGTACTATACTTAAAATTTTTCTAAGGAAGTTTCAGACGTATGGTTACTGTTTGGGCGCATGGGGTTTCAGGCGCATGGAACTTAGGCGCTTTAGGTACTGTTTGGGCGCATGAGCAACACTTAAAATTTCTAAGGAAATGTTCAGGCGCATGAGCCTTATATAGGCGCATTATCAACCTGTTTAATATATTCCAAAGTCGATTTCAATCCCAAACATCATATTACCTAGTTCTAAGCATACACATACTATTCTAAGCATGAACATATCATAAAACACTCATAAGCATCATCATACATCCGTGGGTACATACGGTTATATACTAAAGTTCTTTTAAAAACAATGTTTACATGTATTTCCAGCCCCAAAAATAGTTTAAAAAAAGTAAAACCGGGGTCTAGAAACTCACCTTTGTTGCTTTCGGGTTTGATACCCTTCCTTGAACTCCTCAGGCGTTTCTAACACCTAAAACACACACATAATACAACCCGAACACACAAATCACATTTATAAGCACATAAACGGGTCTAGAATCGTCTAAACCATCAAAAATTCGAGAATTCTTACCAAAAACTTCGAACTTCTTGTTTCTTCTTCAAAAACTCGAAGTCTGTTCTTTCTCTCTCTAAAAATCCGAATGAGGAGTGTTGTGCAGAACAAATGGGCGGCCATACCACCTTTTTCACCAACTTTTATCACTTTTTGCCCTTTTACACTTTTGACCCCTCAACTTTGGGTTGACTTTCATTTCTTCCTTTTATTTCTCTTTTATCTTTTTATTTATTTCTTTAAAAATATTCGGGTGTTACATGTTGAGCTATATCCAGCTCTCGTATGTTTCTTATCTTACCCTCACCTCTAGGGGAATCAGATTCTGGTATCCTTATATTTTCTTCCTGCTTAACCATATTTATTGCCATGCCGTATCTTCTTCCTAGGGGTCTTAATCGTGTATCCCCCAATGTGGACTGGTGCCCGTCGAACATAGAATTTGGGTTCAATATGGTTTTCTATTTCAACTTGAGAGGTTTTTATGACCTGACGAGGTTCTGGTTCTGGTGTCATCTCTTCAGGGTTGCTATGGTAGGAACCTTCGGAAGGGTCAGTTTCGTAGGGGTAACTATCCATATTAACTGCAAAATCCTCTTACAATTTTGCGTGCCATTAGTAATATATATATAAAAGCTTATATAAGATTCACATATAGTCACATAGCTCACATAATTCACATAGTTCTCATAAAATCATAAAATTATATTATAGAGAATAATTCTAAGTATATCTTGAGCTTATGGTTATAGTCTAGAATAATTCTTTGAGCTTATGGTTATAGTCTAGATATTTTCAAAATATCTAATTCCCTATAACCAATGGCTCTGATACCAACCTGTCATATCCCGACGGAAGCGTGAAAAATGCTGGTTGGGTGTGACTTGCTTGATCAGAGTGCATTAATTATAGTGGAGTAAACACAATATTCATACTTACACAATAATCATTAAGCAAGACATGCATTTATTCATATCAGCCGTGATTACATCATATAACATAGTTATCCAAAATTTGATATAATCTTTTACAACACTTGTTAAACTATAGCATGTCTTTAGAGGCGATGAAAGTGCGCGTCCACATACACGCTGTAGTCAACAATGTTGACAGTTATGGTCACACAAACTTTTCCAACTACCTCGCCCCAACCATTATGGACATCAAAACTAAAATCAAACGTGTTAGGCATCATTTCCTGAAAAAGCATACTCAAAATAGTCAATAAAAGTTAGTGAGTTCATAGGTTTAGGTTCAAACAAAATATTTGATGCATAAGTCACAACCAAACCTCATCACAATAATCATACTGTCATGGAATATTTACATATCTGCCAAATAATACAGCACCACAACACTCATCCTGTGTGTGTGCAGGAAACATAGTTCCTAATAGCGCTACTCATATTATCCAACGGTTCCTATTCCGAATTAATGGTTGTGTCCATGACAGCGTATATCCTGAAGGATCCACAAAAATTATGCATCAGACTGAAACAGTATACTTTTTCCCCAAAAATAATATTTAAATAAAACGTAGGAAAATGAGGCCATGAATCTCACCTGGATTCCACGTGCTGACCTATAAGCAAAATATTTAACATGTAAATAAAGGGCGTACCTGGTGCTGCAAAGAGCTCCCGCGTTTTCGCAGGGTCCAGGGAGGGTCCGTCCCATTTAAGGGAAGATGTACGCGGTCTTTCCCATTTAAGCAAAATATTTAACATGTAAATATTTTCTTTAAAATTTTTAGCACCTCAATAAATCTCGAAATTTTTATAATGATTATATTTATAAATCTGAAATAACATATTAATTTCTTGTATTTTAAAAAGTTTCAGATTATTTTTTATAATTTGTTATAAATTCACCGTAAATTGCCAAAATAGTTTCTGTAGTCCATAAATTCTCAAAATTTTTACAGAAGGTTTCTCGTACGAAATAGAACATCTCATAAATTTATCAAAGACATAACAAATTAATTTCTGAATTTTTACAATAATCCCAATATTTGACGAAAAATATCTATATAACTCCAAAAATTATGAAATTTATATATTCTGCACATTCTGATTTAAAATTTCATCCATGATTTTCTCAGGTTTTATTATGCAATTTAAGTATTTATTTTGATATTCCTACTGTAGAATATATAAAAATTCATATCTCGATTATAACAAATGAATAAATTCTGAAATAATTCCAGAGACCTTAAAACTTCAAGAGGATCATTCTGTGATTTTTACAGAATTTTCCTGAATTTATTTTTATTTAGTTTTAGGCAATTTTAACATAATTTCATTAAAATTGAGAAAATGTTTATTCCCACAATCTTATTGGCTTATTTTATTTTATTTTATTTTGTTTATTAAGTACAATTTATCTTTAATAAATTCATATGTGAGGTTAATGTTTTTAACCATATGTGTTGGTTAAACACATACATGTATATATATTTACATATATTATATAAAGCTAACTAGGGTTAGGACTTTTGATACCTTTGGTGTTGTGATTACTACGGGAATCAAGGCAGCTACTAATCGGTTGCTTGAACGCTGGTGTTCTTGAAGTACCCGAAAGGTGATGGTGGTGAAGCGTGGAGGTGATGGTTACGGTTGTGTTGGAAGGTGGTGTTTCAAAGAAGTCCCGAGAGACTTAAGGTGATGATGTGTGTTTCAAAGAGTATCCGAGAGAGAGAACAAAGAACTAGATGGTGGTGTGCGATTACATGATCCGAATAGGGGCTTTATAGGTCTTTCGGCCGGTTGCACTTAATGTATAATTATGAAGGCTAATCATAGCCTTGATGAGTCAATTTTTTTAGGGTGGAAAGGTGGCAGTTTGGGAGGGTTCTTGGTGTCCTTAAGCTGCCGAAGGAATGCCACATAGGGTTCCCTATGTAATGATTTAAGGTTATGTGGTGGCGAATGGTGGTGGCATTAGGGTAGTGTTAACATTTTTAAGGGAATCTTTATATGAAACTAATTGACCTAATTTTTTAAGGTCGTCACACTAGCAAGAGCCCACATTATGTCCATCCTTTCATGCTCGGTTTCGTCAAACTGTTCATAATCTTCGTCTGCTAGATGGCAGTTACCAATCTTTCCTGCTACTAACCCATCATAGGAATGTACCACAGCAGCTAGTAGATCCATATGCTCCTTAGCAACTTCAACAGTTACGTTGCTCAAATTCTCTGTATTTAACTTCGTCGATTGAGTTTCTGGAGCTTTGAATGGAACACTTGAAGATGCACCTGATTCATAACTTGAAGAAGTACTAGGAATGCTTGCAGATGTGTTAGACACGAAAGTAGTCTGCAGATGTGCACTCGAAGAAGCTGTAGTAGGAGTCACATTGTAGAGAGAAGGCATCTGAGTGTAGTTACCCTTCTTAGACTTGTACTTATTACGAACCTCTTCCTCTCTCAACTTCATAATAAAGTCATTTATGTCTAAAGTCTCCAACACAGCATTATGTCTCAAAGTGGAAACAAATGAGTCCCACTTCTCAGGTAACCCATCAGCCAAACTCGACACCTTGTCTTCCATGGACGTTTTAACCCCATGAGTGTGTAATTCACTCATCAAGTGATAGAAGCGGTCGATTACATCATCTAAGCTTTCATTCCCAATAGAAGAGAAGTTATCAAATTCTTTCTTCAACGTTTTCGCCTTCAGTGACTTAAGTGTTGCATTACCTTCATATCTCTTCTCAAGAGCCTCCCATAACTTTTTGCACTGCTTGTGTTCTGAAAACTGATGGAAGATGTCTTTAGGAATGGACTGTGTCAACAATGCGTAGGCCTTCTTCTCAGTATTGTACGCAGTCTTTTGAGCCTCAGTCAAACCACTTAGTGTCAGTGGAACACCTTCAGCACCAACGGGCAAAGTGTAGCCAGTCTCAATAGTGTTCCATAGGTTTGTCTCTACTCCATTAAGATGAATCTCAAACCGTTGCTTCTATTGAGGATAGTCGTCAAGAGACAGAAGCTTTGGTGGTTTGTCATGGTTTCTGATCTCATTCTCCAGGAGCAATAGATTCTGGATCCTGGAGTCCTTCCCTGCTGAGAGTGCAAAGTTCTGAGTGTCCATATTAAATTAGTCTTTAACTGGAAAACCAACTGTGTATACGACTGGGTATGCGACTGGGGTGCGACTAAGACTCAACTGAACGATTGAGCTTAGTCGTGCGACTGAACAGACGACTAGGACAGTTGTGCGAATAGTCAAACCGACTGGGCCAATCGTGCGATTGAGCAAACGACTAAGCCAATCGTGCGATTGAGCTGAGCGAATGGAGTTCAGTCGTGCGATTAAGTTAATCGTGTGACTGAGACTGCTGACTTCGAAATTTTTCAAACTTTTCACACAATTCGACCCAAAAACACAATTTTGAGAACCCTAATCGGCTAAAACTCAAAAAAGACGAACTTTTTAACACATGTACTCGTAAAAACTGGGTTTTTATGCAGAAAGAACGGATCTTTTGCTTAAAACGTTGACTTTTTCAGAAACAAGATTGAATCCACGAAGAATCAAGAGCCTAGGCGCTGATACCACTTGTTAGGACCGTGTACGGACGGAGTACTAACTGATTCAATGTGAAACCAGATCAAATAGTGCGGAATCCTATTTGTGGCGATCCGATCAGGGAGAACGTTTATCTGATCAAAACTCACGATTAGAATACGTTAAGACTTGATTAGAATCGATCAGAATCGTTCTATGAAATTGGAAGGGACTCTCTGGACGAACAGGAACGGCTAGGGTTGATAATACTTGAAGTGTTTTGTTTTTCCACAAATTAAGTGATATTTATAGGTTACAGCTTTCATTCGTGCGACTGTGTGACTGAGTTGTACGATTGATCCATTCGTACGGCTGAGTCAGTCTTATGACTCAATTGTGCGATTGATTCAATCACCTGGTTCAGTCGTGCGATTGGCCCATTCGCATGGTCTAGTCGTGCGACTGAATCATGAGACTTAGTTAAACATATTCATGACCATTTAATGATACAGAACTATGTCTAACAACTGTAAACCTATATAACATGTTCATATAAGCGTGTAACAATAAATCATATTAATATATATAACATTCAATAAACAATGAACATTCACAGAAGAGTTTTTCATTTCATATATTCAAACATTACATAAGTGTTACAGAATGAAAGTCTATTACATTTGAGCTCACTAGAACTAGAACTAGGGACATGTGTACCAACACATGTAATGCAAGAAATAAATGGGGAGGGGGGGAAGTGAAACAGAAAACTCCCCTGAAGAAAACCATGAAAACAGGCCCAACAAATTCTCAAATGTCTACTAAGAAAATTATCACCCTCAAGATTCCATGAAAACTAGCATTAACACCACTTCAAGAACAAAACAATAAGTTTATCAAGACAAAGAATAATCAACATAAATAAACAGTACATAAAGTAAACAACCATAAGAAAATGACAACACAAATATGTTTTGAGTTTGTACAACCAAAATACCAAAAAGTACAACTCAAACGCAAAAGGAACCACAAAAGAAGATGTGAGGTCGTCAGACTAGTCCTCCATCACATCTGCATCATCTGATGGAACATGCTGCTGCTCTGTTTGCTCGGGCGGTGTGGGTTGGGAAGTTGGTATAGGAAAAGGAGGAGGAGGAAGACCAAACTTATTTTCAGCAGCCCACTGCGTTATAACCTGCATTATCCAATGCACCCAGGCACGAATGTGAGCCAAATCAGAAGAATTTTCAACAGACGATGGTGGAGATGGTGCTGCGGCTCCCTCACCATCAATAAGTGCTATCGGGTGAACCTCTGTATTCTCAATGCAAGTCGATGTACCAATCTCCATATTCGGGGGAAACAATCTTTTCTCCTTAAAGTCTAAACAATACCATCCATCTGCTGACTCATATGCAATGAGTCTCATGTTGATCAGCATTGATTTATTGATGAACTTCATTTGGTGAGAACAAGAAATTCCAACGATGTTATCAGCGTCCAACAAATGAAGAGATGAAGCCAGTTGAGTGATGAACGCTCCTCCACAGATTAGGCTACTATGCTTTCTACAGGAACATTTTGAGAAAAACATGGCGAGTGCGTATGCCAAATTACATGGTTGCTTCCGGATAAGGCAATATAGAAAAAGCATGTCATTTTCAGTGACAACACCCATGCTTGAACCTCATCTAGAAATAGTGGCCGAAAGTGCTCGATGAAAGTAGCGATGAAGGGGGCCTCGTATTTGGGTGCTTTTACTTGATGTAGAATTGTATTCTCCCAAACCAATCTCAACCCATAATGCGATAAGGGTATCAATTGATGTCGACTTTAAACCATGTTTGAAGATGTTCCTACTAGTCTAATTACGGGTGTAAATACCCATCATCACTCGAAGATCTGACACAGACATTGTATGTTTTCGAACACCAAGTTGGAACTGAATGCTACTTGCATCCTTGAGATTGTTGGTCTTACGATCAAATTGATAAGTCGAACAAAATTCCAACACAAGCACGCGGTATTGATGATGTTTGATATCCAACAAATGTTTCCAAGGACGAGGGAGAAGTGCATTAACACGGTTGGTTTCACCCAATGCATCCAAAGCTTTCCAATCGATGGTGTGAGCCGCTATTAGTTCCTTGTGTTGAATGGTGAGAAGTTTCTTTGAGGCCCGACTGCCGCTTTCAAAACGAAGGAATGGATGAAGATCGTCATTAGCCATGACCTGCAAAAAGAAATACAATATGTCAATTTTGAGTCTTGTGAATGAATTAAAAACGTGATAGAAACATGGAGACAAAGATGACATATTTTGATACGTTAAAATCTAACCATTTAAGAAACAAAATCAACTTATTTCATTTAAAGAAGTATACTAAAATAAAAACAAAATTTGACCAAATCATATCGTTTAAACAAAAGTTCAATGAAGGCGGTCATAACATGAGAACATAAAGAAAAAGACATCTCATAACCTGAATTATACCAAAATCATGAAGAACATCACAAAAATCAACAACCACCGACCATCAACGTCATGTTTTTCCTTAAATTAAACTTATATTAACAACTAAAACACAAGAAATGATCTACACTCATTACTAATACAGATTTCAGCTTTACTTCACCTAAAAAAATTATAATTGACCCTAACTTGTTCACAAAAAACTCTCTACACTTACAACCAAGACACACTCTCTACACTTAAATTTCAGCTTCAAAAATTAAGAGTAGTCAACAAAAATTAAAATGAAAGTGAATCATATAAATATACCCAAACAACCAGAAGATTAAAGCAAAAAGAAGGAGGAAAATGTGGGTTAATATGGTGGTGGCTGTGGTGGTTAGATGATGGTGGCTAGGTTGTAGGTTTGAAGAGGGGTCGGGAGGGGGATTGTGGTGTGGTGGTCGTGATGGTAAGGGCGCCGGTGGAGGTGAGGAGGTGGGGTTGGGGCTGCGGCGGTAGGGTGGTCGCAGTTGTGTTGGCTTGTAGTGGTGGTAGGGTCGGCCGACCAAGGCTGCTGCGTCGGGTGGAAAGGGGTGGTCGCGGTTGTGGTGGTTGTTGTGTGGTGGAGGTGACGGTGGAAGGGGTGGTCGCCGGTGGATGGTGGTGCGGTGGTGTAAGCTCGTGACGGGGGGTGGAGGTGCAATGATGAAGAAGGTAGGAGGTGGGGGTTGCTGTGGTGGTGGCTCGCAGGAGGAAGGTCACGGTGGTGGTTGCTTGTGGGGTAGTGTTGGTCGCACGGTGGTGATGGGCTGCGCCGGTAGGGGCTCGCGATGGGGGAGGCGATGGTGGAAGTGGCTACGAGGGTGAGGTGGTTGCGGTGTGGTGGGGAAGAGGTGGCCGGCCGGTGGTGAAGAGGTGGCCGGCCGGTGGTGAAGAGGTGGCCGGCCAGTGGTGAAGAGGTGGCCGGCCAGTGGTGATGAAAAGGAAGATGGAGATAGTGAGGTGGAGTTGAAAAAGAAAATAAGAGATGAAGAAGGGATAAGATGAAATCAGATGTGGGAGGGTAAAATGAGAAATAAAATAGTAGAAGTCAATGAAATTCAAGGGTTTTATGACTTTGTTTTGATTTTTTTTCCAGCCAATATGACCATATTTGTTGAATATGAGCATATCCTCAAGCTTTCTTTCAATTTCATATTATTTTGAATCCGTTAATATGGTCATATTCATTTAAATATAGTCATATTAATGAGCATTTTTCAAAAATTTTCCTTAACTTAGAATACCTTCATATTACATCCCAAAAATCAGTTTGCTTTACATGCTTTCGTTATAAATAACGTAACACACACCCGATGACGTCGACCATTTTTTTTATTTAATTTAATTTAATTTAATTTAATTTAATTTAATTTAATTTTTTTAGAACAAATAAATGAAATAAGAACTAATTAAAGAAAACTAATTAAGGGAATATATAAAATAAAAGGATACGAATGATTTTCAAAATCTCGGGTTGTCTCCCGCAAGTGCTTTGTTTATTTACGAGTCATTAGCTCGACTCGACCCCGCATTCACTTGTCCTTGGGGTAGAGTTCCATGACGTCAAACTCCTTCTCATCTCTCGGGCCTTCAATGTAATGTTTTAAACGGTGACCATTAACCTTGAAAATCCTCCCACCCGAATGTTCAACTTCGACGGTTCTATACAAGAATACTTGCTTCACGATGTAAGGACCCGTCCATCTTGATTTTAATTTACCAGGAAACAAGCGAAGTCTTGAATTGTAAAGTAATACACAATCCCCCACTTGGAATTGTTTGTTGTTCTTCAAGTGGTTGTCATGTAAGTTTTTCGTCCTTTCTTTGTAGATTGAGGAATTTTCGTATGCTTGATTCCTCAACTCTTCAAGTTCATGTACTTTCAAAAACCTATTTTCACCTGTGTCGTTTAAATCAAGATTAACGCCTTCAATGCCCAATAAGCTTTGTGTTCGAGTTCAACAGGAAGGTGACAAGACTTTCCATAAACCAACTTAAATGGTGTGGTACCAATCGGAGTTTTGTAAGCGGTTCGTAAAGCCCATAGGGCATCATCTAACTTATCCGCCCAATCCTTTCGGTTTTGCCCAACCGTTCATTCCAAGATTCGTTTAAGACCTCTATTAGTGACCTCAACTTGACCACTTGTTTGTGGGTGGTAAGATGTTGAAAAACAATGTTTAACCCCATAACGAGTTAGTGCTTTTCCAAGTTGATTATTACAAAAGTGAGTGCCACGATCACTAATTAGAGCCTTAGGAGCACCAAATTGAGAGAAAAGCTTTTTTTAGAAATTTCACCACTATCCTAGCATCATTCGTAGGTAAGGCTTGCGCCTCGACCCACTTAGAGACGTAGTCAACGGCTACTAGAATGTATTTATGACCATGTGATGAAGGAAATAGTCTCATGAAGTCGATGCCCCAAACATCGAATACCTCGCATACTTGTATGCTATTTTGGGGTATCTCATCACATGAAGAGATGTTACCTACGCATTGGCAAGCATCACATGCTTTAACCAACATATGTGCATCCTTGAATATGGTAGGCCAATAAAAACCAGAGTCAAAGACTTTCTTAGCGGTGTAATTTGCTCCATGGTGGCCACCGGTGGGTCCTTCATGACAATGGCTCGATCCCATACACACATCTTCTCACCACTTGATACGCGCAAACTCGAAAAAGATATGGATCTTCCCAAAAGAAGTACTTAACATCAGACATGAATTTTCTTTTCTGTTGATAAGTCATACCTTTCACGCGAACTCCACCTGCAAGATAGTTAGCAAAATCCGCGAATCAAGGGAATTCTTCTTCAATCGCCTGAACCTGTAAAAGAAACTCATGAGGGAAATTGTCATTTATGTTGGATTCCCTTAGTTCTTCCATGGATGGGTTCTCAAGGCGTGAGAGGTGATCTGTCGCTACATTTTCAGCTCCTTTCTTGTCTTGGATCTCTATATCAAATTCTTGAAAAAGCAAAATCCACCTGATCAACCATGGTTTTGCATCTTGCTTGCCAAATAGATATCTAAGAGCTGCATGGTCAGTGTAAACAATGGTTTTAGATAAAACAAGATATGAACGAAACTTATCAAACGCAAATACTACAGCAAGTAATTCCTTTTCAGTGGTAGTGTAATTTTCTTGTGCATCATTCAATATTTTGCTTGCGTAGTATATGGGATGAAAATGCTTGTCCTTTCTTTGCCCTAAAACCGCACCTACTGCATCGTCGTTTGCATCACACATCAACTCAAATGGAAGAGTCCAATCGGGAGCTACTATTATGGGGGCGTTTATCAGTTTTTCCTTTAAAAAGTTGAATGCATTTAAGCATTCCTCATTGAAAACAAATGGAACATATTTTTCAAGAAGTTGTGTCATCGGCCTTGCAATTTTTGAAAAATCTTTAATAAAACGTCTATAAAATCCCGCATGACCTAGAAAACTTCTTGTTGCTTTTACAGAAGTAGGTGGTGGTAATTTTGAAATAGTTTCAACATTTGCCCTATCTACTTCTAAACCAATATTTGAAATTTTATGCCCCAACACAATGCCTTCTTTTACCATAAAATGACATTTCTCCTAATTTAATACCAAGTTGGACTCTTCACATCTCGTGAGCATTTTCTTCAAATTGCTTAAACAATAATAAAAAGAGCATCCAAAAACTTAGAAGTCATCCATGAACAATTCCATGGAGTCTTTGATCATATCGTGAAACATGGCCACCATACACCTTTGAAACATGGCTGGAGCATTACATAGTCAAATGGCATTCGTCGATAAGCAAATGTGCCATGAGGACACATGAATGTGGTCTTCTCTTGATCATCGGGTGCGATCGGGATTTGAAAGTAACCTGAAAAACCATCAAGAAGGCAATAAAACATATTCCAAGATAACCTTTCTAATATTTGATCAATAAAAGGAAGAGGGAAATAGTCCTTTCTCGTCGCATCATTAAGTTTACGATAGTCAATGCAAACCCTCCAACCTGTGATGGTTCTTGTGGGTATCAATTCATTCTTTTTAACCACTTCTTACATATTTGGGTTGAGTCGACGTTGATGTTGAACAGCTGGCTTGTAATCATCTTCCATTAAAATTTTATGGGTATAAAAGGATGGATTAATCCGTTTTATATCCATAATCTTCCAAGCCATAGCTTTCTTGTACATCTTTAAGATGTCTAAAAGTTTGACTTTTTCATCACTGTTAAACCAGAAGCAATAATAACAGGTAATTTGGAATCATCATCAAGATAAACATACTCAAGATTAATGGGTAGCTCCTTGAGTTCCAATGATGGTAGTTCTTCAATTAATGAGTTTGCATTTAGTTCATTCTCTCAATCAACCACTTCATGAACTTCTACATCGGAGGATGGTTCAACCGCTAACATACGAGTTAGCTCACCACAAATCTGATTAGCTTGATCGGTATCAAGCTCTTTATCATCAAACAACTGTGTTTCCAAAACATCATGTTCAAACATTTCATGCACATAATCATCCACATGGCAATCAATAGTATCAACAACATAAAGTGTATCATCATGGATTTGAGAATGTTACATGGAATCCTTTATCTTAAAAACTTCTTCTTCTTTATCCACACGAAGGGTCAATTTACCTTCAAATACATCTACTAAGGCTCTAGATGTAGCCAAAAAGGGGCGGCCAAGAATGAGAGGTACATTCTTGTCTCCATCCATATCAAGGATTACAAAATCCATAGGAAACACAAACTTACCAATTCTCACCAACATATTCTCAACTATACCTCTCAAATATTTCACCGAGCGATCGGCATGTTGAATGCTCATACATGTTGGTTGTGGTTCTCCTAGGTCTATCCTTTCAAACTTGGAATATGGCATTAAGTTGATGCTAGCACCTAGGTCAGCTAGAGCATTATTCACAGACAAACTACCAATCAAGCAAGGAAGTATGAAACTTCCCGGGTCTTTCATTTTCTGTGGTAGCTTATTTTGAAGCACCGCCAAGCATTCTTCATTTAGAACCACATGTGAAAGTTCCTCAAGCTTCTGATGTTGAAAGTTCCCCGGGTATGGAATTATGGGCTTGTACACTTTCAATGGTTCTTTGACTTGTGATGTACTTTCTAGGCCTCGCCTAGTGTTGGGCATCTCGTCTTGAACCTCAACTTCTACCTCTTTAACCACCGGCTTAGATGTGAAAGTCGTCTCAATCTCTTTAGTGGTTTTACCACTCCTTAAAGTAATTGCTTTACAATCTCCCTGTGGATTTGCTTCGGTGTTACTTGGGAGTTTACCCTTCTCCCTCTCGGCTAGCAAACTAGCCATTTGACCCATTTGGTTCTCAATACCCCGAATCACCGAACCTTGACTTCTTAATTCATCCGAAAATTGTTGTTATCTAATTTCGGCTTGATCATGACGAGCTTCAGATTTTTGATGACGGGATTCGGCAGTGAACAAGAATTTTGCCATCATCTCTTCCAAATTTGATCTTTTCTCGGGTTGTGAACCACTACTTGAACCTTGATTTTGGTATTGATTTTGTTTTTGAGGTCAAGAGTGATCTTCATGTTGTGGTTGAAATGATTGTTGGTTTTGTTGGAATGGTGGTGTTTGTTGAAAAACCGGAGGTTGGTTGCTTCCACTTGCCTTCCAACTAAAATTAGGATGATACTTCTAACCTGGGTTATAAGTGTTACTGTAAGGATTGTTTTGAGGTTGATATTGGTAACTCATGAAATCCACTTGTTCATTCACATTGTAGACAACTCCATGTTGACAATCGGAGCTCATATGCGCACCACCACACAAGTGACAACTTGTTTGCACTTAGTTTAAATGCATTTGATCAATTCTTTTAGCCATTTTTCCATTTGTGCAGCTAGAGATGTGTAGTCATCTACATGATGAACCCCTTGTCTTGATGGTCTACTTCGTGAAGATGGTCCTTGATAAGTGTTTATTGCCAATTGTTCAAGTATGGCATACCCCTCCGTAGGGGTTTTCATGGCTAAAGACCCTCTAGCTGTAGCATCGACTATTTGGCAATCTTGTGGATACAACCGTTGTAAAAGGTAGTAACTTGCATCCACTCATCCACCCCGTGATATGGACATTTCCTCATCATCTCCTTATATTGCTCCCAAGCTTCATAAAGTGATTCCCCTTCATCCTGCATAAAAGAAGTGATATTATTCCTCAATCTTGCAGTTTTAGATGGTGGAAAATATCTAAATAAAATTTTTTGAGCAAGATCCTCCCAAGTGGTTATAGAACCAGCAGGAAGTGAGTTTAACCAAGCCTTTGCTCGATCACGAAGGGAGAATGGGAAAAGCCTAAGCTTGCTTGCATCATCAGACAACCCGTTCGTCTTGAACGTATCACAAATTTCTAAAAAAATTGCTATATGAGCATTAGGGTCTTCATCCGATAAACCATAAATTGAACATTGTTTTGAATCATTTGAATCATTTGTGGTCGAATTTCAGAGTTATTGGCTTCAACCGCCGGTCTGACAATGCTCGATGCCAAACCACCCAACGATGGTCTTGCATAATCATAGATGGTTCTCTGTTCATTGTTTCTATTCCCCATGTCTTCCGAGTTTGTGTCCTCGAAATTGGCTTCTTCTTCGGTGTCGGTTTCCTCGGTAATTTGTACACGAGTAGCTTCACTATCGATTTCCCTAGCTATTTGTAGAGATTTTGCCCTTAAGTTTCTTTTCTTAAGTAATTTCTCCGAGTTTGAATAGGGTTCAATCAGGTCCTCGACAGATGAAGATGGACATAAGCTTCCTGATAACACAACACATTACCAAGCACCGTAAAAAGGAACAAAGGATAAACACTAGCTATAAAATGTAAAAAAATATGAAAATAAAATATACGCAAATGGTCAAAGTAACAACTTCAATCTTTCTTGAAATCACTGCATTCCCGGCAACGACGCTAAAAACTTGATGTGTGTAAAGTATATATATTTTAAATAAGGATTTTTCACACAATTTGAGTTCTAATTTAAGAAACGATTATCACTCTTAAACCAACTACACACAATAGGCAAGTGCACCTATCGCATAATAGTATAGTTTTAGGCAAGAACCGAGTATTGATCCGTGGACACAATGGCTCCCAATACTAAATCATCATCACTATTTAACCGATCAATTAAGTTTGGATTTGTGACTATTATAATTACCTAAAATGATTAGCAAATTAAACTAGTAAATTAAGAAAGTAAAGATGAAGATACACAATCAATTAAAGATACCACTTGGACTTTGATTCCACTTAGCATAAAATTAACAACTAGTACAAACTCAAGGTGAGTCACACATGAAACATGAAAGTAGCCTAAACCCCCATCAAGGATATCTAGACATATAACCATTAGGAAAGCTAGAACGATAAACACACAATAGCCACCTGAAGTTATGCCATGAAGAACTAATAATATAATTATGTCGTTGTTAAAGATGAATTAGACTCCCGTTAGGGTTACCAAATTCCATAAATCTTTGGAAAGTTAACACGATAAACACATGATAACCACCTCAACTTGGGAAAGATAGACAAAACTACAATTACTCTTCAACTCATAAACTTCATACCATGATTATAAAACAATTCATAACCAATGACAAGAGAGATTTATGACATACACTATGGTTTTCTCAAACATAAGCATAAGGATGCACATTTAACTAATTCTACTAAACCTTCAACCTTTATTCACCATTCCTAGTCAAATGTCATAAGATTACATACAAAAGATGCAATTATATGCATAAGTCTTGTAAGATCATGAAGTTTTCCAACATAGCATGCTTACAACACCCACAAGGTTGAACACTTCATCAAACTAGAGCAAATACACATAATCACTGAAGAATAATCAAGTTTCATTATAGCATCAACATAAGCATCACCAAGTATCATGTACAAGTTGTTAAATCATGCTAAGTTTCATCTAATCCAAGTGATAATAAGAGTTTAGCCCATAAGGCTTACAAAAGACACACCCAAACCCAAGAACATGGAAGAACTCATAGTAGATCTAGAGGAATTCAAACCAATTTTGAGGGGAAATGGGTGGATGATGTTAGATCCTTCTTAAAAGTGTGAAATCTTCAATCTTGGCCTTCAAATCTACCAAAAACTCTTGAGAAATGCTCAAAGACACATAAGGGTTTGAGGGAGGCTAGGGTTTTGAAAGAAATGAATGTTTTTTGGAAATGAGATGTACTAGGGTTATAACCCGTTTTCTGCCCGAATATGACCATATTTGAAGTGATATGACTATATTCAGCATAAAAAATAAGCTATTTGAGATTTGACAGCTTATATGGCCATATTCAGCTTTAATATGGTCATATCAGGAGCATTTTCCTTCTTGAACCTCTTCAAATCTTGGACTTTCTTCATAAAAATCACCGAGCTTCATCCGAAACCTACAAGATTCAAATAAAACACAAATAAGTGTCTAAATTATGAATTTTGTATCAAAAATAACTTAAAATGCAAAAAAATACATATTGTAAACATGTATATTTATTATCATATCATAAATCCCACTTCTTTTCTCTATATTTTTTCATTATCTCCTTCGGATGTGTAACGCCTCTATTGTAGACCGCCCTAACTTTAGTCCAAACCGTTTTGTCATAACTTGAGCTTCTCGTTTAATTCTTGTGTCAATAACTATTTCTCACAGTTTCATAGTATGACTTATGAGCTTTATTCCCCTATAGTTAACATAACATTGGGCATCTCCTTTGTTCTTATATAGGGGTACTATAACACTACTCTTCCCCTAATCTCGCATCTTGCCTATCTTGAAAATAATGTTAAACAAATTATTAAACTCCATCTTCCTCCACACTTCTACACCTCAGTTGGTATGTTATGTGGACTAACTGCCTTAGCCCTTTCCATGTTATTAAGGGCTCTTTCATCTCTTCCTTGGGGAAGTTTTGACAATAATAGTCTTTTTTACGGCCGTTGAGTTGTTTGGGCGTCATCCTCTTGTTAGTTAAAGTTCATTCCATTGAAGAGATTATAGAAGAAGATATAGAAGGAAAGGGATATAAAGAAAAATATAAAAGAAGAAGTAGAAAGGAAGGGATGGAAATAACCAAATTAACTTACATGTAACGCAAATAAAGGGCCTTAATGACCATTTTATGTTTAATTAAAGGATCATCTACACAATAATTTTGTATGCAATGATCATTGATGTAAATTTTATACTTTAGGGACCACACCAATAATTTTGCATATACGAAACATCTTTGTACTTCAATAGGAAATTTAATTTCTATTAAAAATGTATACACAATTAAATACCAATAAGCATTATGAATTACGCTAATATGATCAGTCTACTATTTCATTTAACAAAAGTGTGTTGTTCAAGTAAGTTAAGAACTACCTAAGTGGTGGAATGAATTTAATGACGATTTGGTGTCGTTTTATGTGATATTAGTTGCGCACACGAACCTTTGTACCTCAAGAAGTAACTTAAGGGTTGAGTGTGAGAGGGAACTTAGAGAAAAAAATAAATAACCGTCATTTCATTTTTGTACTTATTACACTTAATAATGTTGTTAGTGGTTATGTTGGTGTTTTCTTAATGTCGTACATATAATTACAAGTTGAAACTTAGGCTTAGAAAAACATAAATTAAGATTGATCAAGTGTTCATGACATATATAACCTAATTGCACCGGATGGTGGCCGACAACAACCTCCATCAACCTTTGAATCTAGATCTAGAAAGAGATAGATAGATGGCAATTGTGGTGGTGGCGACGACGACCAATATAAGGAGATGGTGGTAGAGGCGATGGTGGAGAACGGCAGTGGTGGCGGTGGAAACTAGGGATTTAGGGGTAGGGTTGGGGTGGGATGATGGAAACTAAGGATTCAAGGGTGGAGAGAACTGGTGCCGGTGGTGGTGCCGGTGGTGTGTGTCGGCGGTGGTGGTTGGGTGGACGAGATAGATAATGACGAAGTAGGGTGGTAGTTGGGTTGGGTTTTGAAAGAAAAAGAAGAAATGTGGAAGAAGAGGTGTTGGGTGGGGCCCACTTCTATATATATTTATTATTTTATTAATTAAAAAGTTATAATTTTTTAAATAAAGAGTATTTTGATCATTTTACACATAGAAAAACTAAGGTCATCCACTTTAAAACCACATGTGTTACAAATTCACAAATAGTTGAGATCAATAATGTAATTTTCTAAAAGTTAGGACTAATCTTATATATGATCATATCATAGGGACCAGCAATATAATCGACTCTAGAAAATTTAATGGTATAACGGCTTGAATAAGTGTGTGCTACTTTCAGACAAAATCTAGATAATGAGGTTTTAAGACCTTGTTAGGATCTCATTAGTTAAGTTGACTGTAGGCTAAGCTAATATGAGGTATAACTGTTGATTGTGTTTAGTCGATATCAAGTTATAAGTTCATCTGAATAAAGGGTTTGCTTTGTGATCTTAGGTTGTTATCGTGTGTCTATCTATAGCTTTTGACTTTTCTTTGATTTTAAAATTATAATCCCCTAGCATGAAATCAGTTTATTCTAGCACTTCTGTACATTTGTAGATACTTCATAATAATAATTTCTGGGGTAGCCAGACATCAAGATTTGGAGCCATTATTCACTCTATCAAGACATTATTAATGTATTTGTATAATTTACATGAAATATGTAATACATCTCTATATGTAGAGGCGTTACAAAGACCAACTAGATGACCACAATCTAACAAGCATAACTAACTTGCAACTATTTCAATATTATTCACTCTAACAAGACATCATTTGAAAACCAATATAATATATTACTCTTAATAGTTAGGTTCAATTCGTATTAGGCCTCTCGCGTTACAACGGGGGCGTAAAACCGTCTCAAGTAGCACCAATGTCACATCACTATCAACGCTCACCATCACCGGTAAAATTTGTGTTAAAAAACAAATAAAAAACGAACCAAACCCAAACAAAAATTAGATGTAAAAACATCAAACCTCGCACGTGAGATGTAAAACATTTAAAACAATAACTAAGTCCATCTAAGACCCTTACGTTGTGACGGTGCCATTAAACGAGAAAAAAATCAGCGTAAAACATTGAACCACACGTGCACGTCGCGATACGTTAACTAGAAAATTTAGACCGAACGTAAAATGAAAATTTTGTAAAAGATGAAAGGTATAGGAACCAGAGTTGAAAGTAAAAAAAAAATATTGGGACAAATTATAAAGAATGTAAAAGTATTAAATTAAAATAAAAAAGTTGAAATTGAAGGGAAAAAAAAATAAGTACAACCTATCCAACATATAATACTGTCCATTAAACATAACTAAATTGATAATTAGTATATATAATGTAAACATAACTAAATTGATAATAAGTATATATATAATTAACATGTTTCATGTTGCCTTTTCTTGTCATAAAATTAGAGGTTCATAAATGCTGTCATCATCTATAACTGTTTTGTTTTTACAAACTTATTTTCACTATACATAAAAACTCTTATAGGCTTATAAATCGAAGGCCTAAAATCATTTTAACTTTTTAGGTAGGTAGAAACGAGAAAAAAAAAGAATGCTCTCTTTAATCACTTCATATCAACGTAAAGAATAATACAAGCCTGCTATAGTTGATAGAAACGAACCAGTTTAAAACTTTTACCTCGACCTTACATGAGAGGCTCTTAAATGACCGAACATCAGAAGGAATGATCATCAATGGCAATTCAAAGCTACAAAAAGGAATGATCAAAATTGAAATGTTGTTTTTGCTAACTCGGAAGTCTATGTAGATTATCATAGTGATCAATCTTCCCAAAATCAAGCACCTGATAATCGCACGCGGAAGAACCTTGATTAATGCAATGACTCTACAGACTGAAGTCTAACTCTGCTCGCTTCAGTGTGGATGTCACCCTTCTGAAAAACTCGGGTTCATTTTCCTTTATATCTTCAAGCGTTTTAGACTCGTGTTCATCAGCCTATTTTGGGCTCAGTGAGAAGAGAATGAAAAAAATCACTAAAGGTCCCAGGTGAAAAAATTATCTCTTCGTGCAGATGATGAAATAGAAATTTCATGAAGTTTTATGTAATCATAGCCCAACCCAAATATGTTTTTATGCTAGAAATATTGTAACCCACAATAACTTTTTTGGCCAGATCTTACCTTTGTATAAACAATTAATGCATTAGAGATCATCATAAAAGTATATGATTACAATAATAATGTAAAGATTTAAATAGAGTCATTTACCAGTTTGTATGCATTAAAATCACACATGGGTGACTTTTAAACTGTTCAACCGATCCAGCCCATTTGACCCGTTTCATTTTTGGCTAATTCTTTAATTTGACCCGTTTGGTATAGAACTTATCCCAATAATAAATGAATCGATTGAAATCGTCACCTCTAAAGCATACATTCACCTGTGATATAGTGAACGGTGATAAATACCTCACTGAATTTTAGAAGAATTAGATTCCATGCAGATGCTGGCTTTGATCTGTCCCATCTGCCAGGAGAGAAGTACAGCATTACAAGCAAAAAAATTAACAACGGGAGAAACTTGAAAGCTTACATTTGCACTAAGCAAAATTGTGAGCAAATCAAAATGGGCAAACCGGCAAACATGTTCCAAGTGGACACTTGTCTTGGCGTCTATGCGTGCTTTAGATTCTATATACATTTCAATATAGCGGAGTTTGTGGAATTGTACACTAGACATTTCCAAGGATTAACGAATATAGAGCAGCGAGGAGTGTCTAATTCCATGAAAAGAGTGTTTTCACTATTTGACAAATATCCGACATACCTCCCAACTATGAGATAATACATAAATCTTATGGACCTCGAATCAATATCACTAAATTTTTGGAATGACAATATCGGGCAGATAGGTCATTGTAATTTGGAACATAAAAATACGAAATGGTTTCAATTTGATGGGGCTTTTAAAACAGAAAATTTTATAATTTTCATGAGATAAGAGGGAGTACAGATTTTTAGCTTTTATTCTCCCCCCTAAATATAATTGCAGTTGACTATTTCCTCTTGGGAAATAAGTGATGACCTTACATTAAGTCCTCTAACCAATGAGGAATTAGTTGGCTTATTTTAGATATCTCTTTCATAAGTTGGTTTATTCAAGTCTAGATACAAACACCAAAATCCGTTTATCGTTTACCATGTTGTCAAACTGAGATTTTGCAGGCTTCATTTTAAAAACAAAATGATCTCCATACCTCACGAGCATCAACTCATTTACAGAACGCCACATTCCACGCCCAACTTCTTTTGTAGTTTGGTCTCTTGCGCTTCGACAATGCCATAATTCTTTAGCAACATACATCACTTCTTCAACATCTACCTTGAAGATTGAAAAAAGAAAAGCCCAATGACAAAGATGAGTAATGATTCAGTAATTTAAATGTGGTTTTGAGTAAGAGGTAAATGAACAACATCCTGCCCAAACAAGCAATCAAAACGTGACAAGATGGGTGAGTTCGGTAACGGATCAAAAGTAGTTTCGGGTTGAATTGGTCATTTTCTGGACAAGTCAATCAGAACCTAGAGAGGGTGAATATATTATTTTTATTTTCTTTATCACTTGTTTGTCAACAGGTGTTAGGCTGTTAGCAAAGTTTAAAAGAACGGAACCGAGCCTCGAGGCGTTTTCCCTTCGCCTCACGAGGCGTAAGACTTGAGGCGTAAGCCCGAGGAGGAACTAATATATATAAATGTATATATAACATTAATTTTATGCTTCTTATGTATAAATTTATAAGTTATTGGACCAAATATAAACTAGTAAAGATGTAGAAGGGTTAAACATTAAAAGATCCAACAAATGCCCAGCAAACAATCTGATGTTAAAAGATTCAACAAAAGCCCAGCAAATAAAAAAAAAGCCCACCAGAAATAAAAACCCGAATTATATAACCCTCTTAGGGTATTGGCCAAAAAGAAAAGGGAGCGCCGCTCCATCTTGTTACAGAACAGAAGAAAGCAGCAGCTTAACAGCAACCTGCCGTTAAGCTTAACAGGTAAATTACTCCTAATCTTCTTCATCACACCCGCCTTGCTTGAAGCCCTCGGAACCCTAGCCTTCAAAACCCCATGAGGTAGCCATGAGGCGCCACTTTTTTTACCGCCTCATCCCTTAGAGGCGTATGTAAAAAACTAACCTCATGAGGCGCCGCCTCAAATGTTTTTTTAAACTATGGGTGTTAGTTTTGAGGAAGTTGTAGGATGATGGATGCTAAGTAAAAAGTTAGGGTTAAATGGTTTATAGTGGTTCATGGGATGTTAAGTGTCCACCTTATGTCCAATTTCCAATTCCTCGGTCATGATTTTATTCACTATCTTCTCTCTACATCCGTAGAGATCATTAGTTACAAGTCTTCTTTGTAATGTGGTAGAGATCACCGATCTTTTCCTAGTTGCTCTTTGGTAGGGATTACAAAATACTTCATGCTAATCTAAGTAATGATCACTTTTATAGCTTCTCTTTTAGAATGTAAAAGATCACCGATACAAATTATCGATGATCATTGATAGCGATTACTACACACAATTTATACGTCTTTGATGAGATATTATAATGAGAACACACAAACACTTTCTCTTTTGTTAATCTAAGGATTAGTTTTAAAAATCATGAGATAACTTCATAATAACTTAAGTCAGGAGTTATAGTGTAAAAGATGATAGTATAAGGTAGCGTTCGGTATGCAAGAATTAGAGCCGGAATGGAATGAACCATTGAGGGTGAATGAAAAAAAAAAGATGAATGGTTGGTAAAGGGATGGAATGGACCATTACATAGGTAATCCCATTCCCTCTTAACACACCAAAATTAATTCCATCCACCTCCCTTTTTTTTCATTCCATTCATTCTTCATCCTTAGTCACCACCCACCCACCCACCCACTATCGACAACCACCACGGGCACAGCCACCATCACCACCGACCACTGGCCACCAATCACCAACGACTACCATAGGCCGCCATCACCACCACCAATCACACCCTACCACCACCAACAGCACAACGACCAACACTGGCCGCCACCACCACCACCAATCGCCACCGGCCACCACCACAACCGACCACTACCATCATCGAGAACCACCATCGGCCACCACCCACCACCACCGGCCACTACCAGTATCGCCGGCTACCACCACCACCACTAGCCGACACCATAGGTCACAACTTGCCACTGGTCATCACCACTACAACCACTTTTGTATTTCATTCCTTTTTTTTTCCTACCTAACAAACAACATAAAGTAATGATTCATTCCATTCCCATAGGTAACCTGTAACCAAACAGGACAATGGGATGTAATGATTCATTTCATTCCTCTGTCTATTCCATTCTCTCCTCCGTTCCATTTCCTACTCCTTCCATTATCCCATACCAAACAGATCCTAAGTGGCAAAAAAATGTTGACTCAAAGAGTGACAAATCAATGTTTTCAAAATGCATACGATCTGGTTAATCCATGGTGACAGATAAATGATATCTTAGAATAACACAAAAGTTGACCACTTTTTGGGAAATATTTCAAACACTTGGGCATTTTTAAGATGAAACTTGTGCAGTTGTGCCAAATTTGGAAATGATTGTCTGTCCGGTCAAAATGCTTTAGTAGAGTTTTCTAGACTCCAAAACATCTTTAAGCCATTTTTTCATTAACCTAAACCTTTATGGATTTCAAATTATTTATAAAACTTTGATTAGTTTATAAAAAATGACTCCAAGATTTAAAAAGAAATGTCATATTTTAAATATCCTAGGAGAAAATTGCAAAATAGTCCCTATGGTTTGACTATATTGCAAGTTTGGTCCTTAGATTTTAAAATTTGTAAATTTAGTCCAAACATTTGAAGTTGGTTGCAAATTTAGTCTCAATCATTAGCGTCTGCTAGCTTTTAACGATCTGGGGACTAAATTTGCAATTTGATCAAACCATTGGGACCATTGTGCAATTTTCTCTAAAAGTAAAATAAAAAAGTTTGAAAAAACATCAAAAGAAATTAAAAATTAAAACCTTAAAAATAGAAGAGTAAAAAAGTTAAAATAAAACAAATAAACCTTAAAAATAAAATCAAATAAATGTTTAGTCACTCAACTTCTAAGGAATGTGTTAATCCTATAAATTTTACTTGTTTAATAGGTTTAAGTGCTTATGTGATATTTTTAAAATTTTTCTTTTTCTTCTCAAATCTGATTACTTGAAAATAGTAATTATGAATAAAAATTGGATTTTTTAAACCAATTGTCCGAACTTTTTTTTAAAACTACAGTTACAATTTTTGTTTTTAAAAAAATTGAATTGAATTTTCTTTGTGAAACGTAGTACTATACGAATTGGATTATTTTGGAAAATATTTTCTTTTAAATATGCATAATAAAATTACAACCATAATTTTCTTAAATACTAAAGATATCTAGACTTGCCAAGACACTAAAGCTTGGGTAACAAGCTAAATTAAATAAAGGAAACTAACTAATAACTAAGGATTTCCTAATTTATATCTATATTAAAATTTTAAAACCTATCTACTAAATAAGATAACATCAAGACTTATCTAACAATAATAAAACTAATGCTTACCTAGTGATAAGAAAACTATTATAATTATTCATTGCATTTATTAAGGGCAAATCATTTCATCCGTTATACCAGTCGGATATCGAGCCATTAAAGGAAAATAAACAAACAAACAAACAAACAAACAAACATACCCAGTGTATCCCGCTGAAGAGCAGGGTCTGGGAGGGGTATGTGGTGGCAAGTCTTTCCTCTATCCTGAGAGATAGAGAGACCGCTTCCGAGGAGACCCCCGACTCGTTTACAAAGGCGGTAACCATACGAATCATAATAATCATAATCATAATAATCATAATACATATCATGCAACACATAGGCAAATATCGCATCACATGCAGAGTTAGATAGTGCGCGCATCATAAAAAGCGACCTGTAACACCCAAACAGGGGAAATGACGAAAGAAAAAAACTACACCTGACGCGGGATGGTCCCGCCACATGTAACCGTAGCCCGTCTCACCCACAAATCCCACTAAAAGTCCTTAATTTTTATTCTACGCCTCCACTCACTCCTATCCTCGATCATGTGCTCAGAGAGGTGCAAGTCTATCATATCTCGCCTAATAATCTCATCCCAAGTCAACCTAGGTCTACCTCTACTCCTCCTACCCTCTACGCTGATGTTCTCTACTGCTCTAACAGGTGCTGCCATCGTTCGCCTCTTCACGTGCCCAAACCATCTTAGTCTTCCCTCTCGTATTTTATCTGTGATACATGCCACCTCTAGCCTCTGGCGAAAGACGTCGTTTCTGATCCTATCTAATCTTGTGTGTCCACACATCCACCTCAGCATTCGCATTTCTGCGACCTGTATTTGTCTTTCTTGCGATTTCTTTATAGCCCAACAGTCTGTGCCGTATAGCATAGCTGGGCGTACTGCCATTCTGTATAGTTTTCCCTTTAGTTTTGGTGGGAACCTCTTATCACACAGAATCCCTGATGCTGCTCTCCACTTGCACCATCCTGATTGCACACGATGGGCTACATCGCTGTGTATCTCTCCGTCTTCCTGTATATACGAGCCAAGGTATTTGAACCTACACGTCCGGGGGACCGCCATGCCCTGTATACTGATTTGGGTGTTCTCTTCCGCCTCACCACTAAAGTTACAGTGCATGTATTCTATCTTAGAGCGACTTATCGTTAGGCCCTTGCGTTCTAGTGCTACTCTCCACTGTTCTAATCTGTCGTTAAGCACCGTCTTAGATTCTGATATTAAGACAATATCATCCGCAAACAGCATACACCATGGGACTGGCTCTTGTATGGACTTGGTCATCTCGTCCAACACTACTGTGAAGAGGAATGGGCTCAATGCCGATCCTTGGTGGAGTCCCACTTCCACCGGGAAGAAGTCTGTGTCTCCGACAGGTGCTCGTACACACGTTTTTGCCCCGTCATACATATCCTGTATTATTTTGATATACCTCTCTGGTACCCTTCTAAGTCGTAGACTTTCCCAGATTAGTTTCCGCGGCACACTGTCATAGGCTTTTTCTAGGTCAATGAATACCATATGTAGATCTCTTTTCTTTTCTCTATATTTCTCCATTATCCTCCTTATGGCGTGTATAGCTTCCGTTGTAGAGCGTCCTGGCATAAATCCAAATTGGTTTACCGTTATCTGAGTTTCTCGTCTAATTCTCGTGTCCACAATTCTTTCCCATAGTTTCATCGTGTGACTCAATAGCTTTATTCCCCTGTAATTTGCGCAACATTGGACATCTCCTTTTTTCTTATATATGGGGACTATGACACTGCTTCTCCACTGCTCTGGCATCTTTCCTGTCTTAAAGATAGTGTTGAATAAGTCCGTTAGCCATTGTAGGCCCTCATCTCCAAGGCACTTCCACACTTCAATCGGAATGTTGTCTGGCCCCACCGCCTTAGCCCTTCCCATTTTCCTCAAAGCTCTCCTAACTTCATCGATTGTGATGCTTCTACAATAACACTTGTTTTGTTGCGTCGTTTGAGTTGTTTCATCTATCTCCGTTTGTTGAGTACTGTTCGTTATGTTGAAAAGGTTATCGAAGTAAGTTTTCCATCTCCCCTTGATGTCTTTCTCCCTCACCAAGACCTTACCATCCGCGGCCTTTATAAACTTCACCATTGTCAAGTCCTGTCTTCTACGTTCCCTTGCCTTGGCAATCTTAAACATTTCATGTTCACCCTCTTTCGTCTCTAGTCGCTTATACATCCTCTCGTATGCTGTGTTCTTTGCCTCTGACACAGACTTTTTCGCCTCTCGTTTAGCCTCTTTGTATTTATCTTTTAGCTCCACTCGTTCTTCCTCATTACTACAGCGTAAAAGCTCTCTAAAACTTTGTTGTTTAATTCTTATCTTCTCCTGTACATTTTCGTTCCACCACCAGGATTCCTTATGACCGAGTGTCCTATTTGTTGTGGTCCCAAGCGTTTCTTTAGCTGCTTGAATGATTGTAGTTGCCATATCCTCCCACTTTTGGTTGGCGTCTTCCTGTGGCCCGCTCAGGTTCATTGGTATGATTTTCTCTCTAAAGATGGTAATCTTTTCGTCTTTGAGTTGTCCCCATCTGATCGTAGGTCTACTTCTCTTAGTTGGTTGGACAATTGCTTTCTTCATTCGTAGATCTGCCACCAACATGTGATGTTGAGTGAGTACTGTCTGTCCCGGTATTGTCTTGCAGTCCTTCCACGAGCTACGATCTTCTCTTCTCATCAACACATAATCTATCTGTGTGTGTCTCCCGCCGCTGCTAAACGTAATTAGATGCGACTCTGGTTTCTTGAAAAACGAATTTATGATGCTTAGTTCATGCGCAAATGCAAAGTCAAGAAGTTCCCTACCGACGTCATTCCTCATACCATACCCAAAGCCTCCATGCACCAACGGGAAATGATCGTTGTCCTTACCGATATGCCCATTAAAATCTCCTCCTATGCATATTTTTTCTTGTCGCGGTATGTCTCTCAAAAGGTGGTCTAAACTCTCCCAGAACTTCTTTCTTTCCGTTTCCCCTAATCCAACTTGTGGTGCATACGCACTAACTACAGCCACTACTTCGTCCCCTATTATTATCCTTAACAACATAAGTCTATCGTCGTATCTTCTAACCTCTACTACATTATCCTGTAGTTCTTTGGCAACTAGAAAACCTACTCCATTTTTTGTTCCATCTGACCCTGAATACCATAGTTTGTACCCATTACACTCCTTTGCCCTCCCACCCCGCCATCTAGTCTCCTGGAGGCACGCTATCTGAACCCTACGTCTCCTTAACACATCTATTAACTCTAATAACTTACCAGTAAGTGTTCCTACATTCCACGATACCAGTCGTAATCTATAACCCTTTTTCCCTGTAGTTGCATCTCTCGTCACCGAACATGATCTAGGGGCAGCATAATGTTTCCAGTTACCTATTATACCTCACTCACTCAGCGTGACAAGAAACACCTTAAGAAGAGGTTGCCACAGTAATAAAGTATAAACAAAAATAGTCAGTCACGCAAGAGCAACAACACAGGTAACACACAATCAAAACCAGCAGCAGAGATCTATCAATCACAAGACACTGTAACAGGCACAATAATAGGGGATGGCTCTCCCTATTTAAACCAGTATGCTGGTACTCCTAACCCAGCCAAACAATCTATACGAAAGAAATATAATTATATATTTTAGAGCAGACTACAAAGTTATTCTATAACTAAACAGGAAATATAAAAGGATAGAAAGATCTGACAGTGGGGGTTTCCCAAGTTAGGGTTCGCCGATCGATTGAGGTCCGTAACCTTCGAGGGTTACAAGGCTCACAGGAACCTAGATGAACAACAACTCGTAACAGGTGACGACAGGTGTTAATGTGGGTTCTTGAAGCCGATCCTTGGTAATCCCTGAAAGCCGCCAACGTACCTGCAATTATAAGAGAAAACAGCTACCTGTGGTCACCGGCGCTTGATTTGGCCGGCGCCGGCTGAAATTTTGGCAAAAGATTGCTCAAAGATTTGCAAGCGAACACGAGGGAAACCACAAATTACTGCAGATCCCTAGAGCACGTCCCCAGATCCAAAGTCGTCAAGGGTTGAACCTGCTGGAGGGTGGAATCGGGGGGTCGGTACTCGTTGTTCCGGTTAGCAACTGAGCAAGCAGGGCCGTCGGTGGGTGATGTGGGGGGTAAGTCGCCGGTGAGTGAAGGTGACAGTGGTGGGTGAAGGTGACAGTGGTCGGTGACGGCGGCAGTGGGTGGGGGGGGGAGGTCGGTCGGTGAAGGCGGTGGGTGAAGGCGACAGTGGTGGGTGATGTGGGGGGTAGGTCGCCGGTGGAGGTCGCCGGTCGGCGGGTGGTAGGTGACGGCGACAGTGGTCGGCGGGTGGTAGGTCGGCGGAGGTCGCCGGTCGGCGGAGGTCGCCGGTCGGCGGAGGTCGCCGGTGGGTGTGTTGAACGTTGAAAATAAACATAAACACAAATTCTGAAATGACATTTAGAAGTTAAGGCTACTAATCATAGTATTTCAAAACTGATTTTCAAGTAAGATACGACAAAAGATGATTGAAAAGGAGATAGTGTTAAACATAAACGTTAATGCCTAGTACCTGGACATCGATGGATGTGCCATAAATTAACTCCTCATGCTCAATAAGGCGCTGATGCAGGACATGGTAATGATCTGTATCAAAGTTCACAATGGGTTCCAAGTGGATTTGAAATTCTGCCAGCTGCGTCACAACATATGATGCCATGATTTGTCCAAAGATGGCAGGTATGGTTCCCAGAACAGGAATTATGCGAACCCTAAATCCAGGCACTACCTGACATGTTTACAATTTTAATGTCAAAAGTCAAATTCCCATAGCAACTAGCAAGCAATACATGTGAGAGATATACCAATTGGGAAAACCCAGTGTTGTAAAAATCAGCCTAGTCGGCCGATTAATCAGTAATTTATCACTAGTCGGTCAGTTACCTTGGCGATTTCATGTAATCAGTGGATAAAATCGGTAATCGGACCTAGTTGGACAAAATCGGATCTCATCGGTCCTAATTGATACAAATCGGTCCTAATCGGCCACTAATCGGCGGCTAGGTTCCGGCCAAATTCCGGTCACATTTTGATCAGATTCCGGCCAAATGTTTGAAATTACGGTCAAACCATGAAAATTTTGGCCAAATACATGTAAATTTTGGTCAAATGTGTTTGTATATATATAAATCTGAATATTTTTATAAAGATTGCATATAAAAATTAGTGTGTATATATATAAAACTGAAAATTACTTATAAAAATTCCAATCCGATTAATCCCGATTAATCGCTAGCTGGTACCCACCGCGACACCGCTCGACTAGCGGCTAGCGAACCAAATATATTTCAACATTTTCAAGAACTACAAGGGATAAAACCCCATCCACATGAAAACCTAATTGTATTCAACACAGTTAGAAGTGGTAAAATTGGCAGCTAAGTTGTGAAAGGGTCAAAATAGGTAACATTTTCGCAAGGCTTAAGCGGGCAGGATGAGTTGACCCAAACACTTCTTTTTTTTCCCCAAAATAACTATATGATTACAAAACTTAAATAATAATCTATTTTTTAAAGCATACGGTTTAGGAGGTCCCACGTATTATAAGTACATTTTAGGAAGCTTATGACTTGCTCAACACATCTATTTAAGCTAATATTTATTTATATGTTGGCCCATTAGAGATTAACCATACTCTTAATCCTCCCAACAATTCAACATGGTTCAAACTGTCACCTCTAAATACAAGAAACAGAAGGTAAACATCCTCACTTGATAATCTGATGGATTCTCTTCATCTCCATTAGGTCCCTTAAAGGGTAGCAGTTTTGCCTTTGGTTTTTCCAAAGAGAAAACTACAGGAATGCCACCTTCGATTCCATGATCTCTCCTTAAACGTTGTCTAACCTGCAAAATAAGTATTTATCGAAAAGCCATATTGTAGAAGGATGGTGTTTGCCAATTTGACATGTCATGCGCAAATGCCAGGTGTAGAGATGGCAAACAGGCAGGACTGGAAACATGTATTTGGAATGGGTCAAAATGGTGGGGCGGTGGGCTGCCCGCAAACATTGTTTGTTTGTTATTTTCTTGAATTTACAAATAAACAAACAAACAAACAAACAAACAAACAAACCCAGTATATCCCACTCAAGAGCAGGGTCTGGGAGGGGTAGGTGGTGGCGAGTCTTTCCTCTATCCAGGTAGGTAGAGAGACCGCTTCCAAAGAGACCCCCGACTCGATAACAAAAGCAATAACGCTAGCGAATCAGCATATAATCAAACATACGATATATGATACAGCACACAGCATACATCAAACAGTAAAATATCACCAAAAGGAAATATAAAATGAACAAGCATACATCCGAGAAGTAGCAAGTTTCCCCTAAAAGGGCAGAAGCGTACTACATACGCATCAGGTCCCGCAACAAGTAATCAAAGTCCCTTCCTAGCTACAGAACCCACTAAAAGTCCTTAATTTTAATTCTACGCCTCCACTCACTCCTATCCTCGATCATGTGCTCAGAGAGGTGCAAGTGTACCATATCTCGCCTAATTTTCTCTTCCCAAGTCAACCTAGGGCTTCCTCTACTCTTCCTACCTTCTAGGATGATGTTCTCCACTGCTCTAACCGGTGCTGCCAATGGTCTCCTCTTGACATGCCCAAACCATCTTAATCTTCCCTCTCGTATTTTATCTGCAATACAAGCCACTTCTAACTTCTTTCGATCCAGTCTTGTGTGTCCACACATCCACCTTAGCATTCGCATTTCTGCAACCTCTATTTGTTTCTCGTGCGATTTCTTTATGGCCCAGCAGTCTGTTCCATATAGCATAGTTGGGCGTACCGCCACTCTGTATAGTTTTCCATTTAGTTTTGCTGAAAACCTCTTATCACATAGAATCCCTGACACAGCTCTCCACTTGCACCATCCCGCTTGAACACGATGGGCTACATCGTTGTGTATCTCTCCGTCCTCCTGCAAGTACGAGCCCAGGTATTTGAACCTAGACGTTCGTGGGACCGGCATACCCTGGATACTGATTTGGGTGTCATCTTCCGCGTCGCCACCAAAGTTACAATGCATGTATTCCGTCTTAGAGCGACTTATCCTTAATCCTCTGCGCTCTAGTGCTGCTCTTCACTGCTCTACCTTGTCGTTAAGCATCATTTTAGATTCTGATATTAAGACAATATCATCCGCAAAGAGCATGCACCACGGGACAGACTGTTGTATAGATTTGGTCATCTCATCCAACACTACTGAGAAAAGAAATGGGCTCAGTGTCGATCCTTGGTGGAGTCCCACTTCCACTGAGAAGGAGTCTGTGTCTCCTACCGGTGCTCGCACACACGTTTTTGGCCCGTCATACATATCCTTAATTATTTTGATATATCTCTCTGGTACCCTTCTAAGTCGTAGACTTTCCCAAATTAGTTGCCGCGGAACACTGTCATAGGCCTTTTCTAGGTCGATAAATACCATATGGAGGTCCCTTTTCTTTTCTCTATACTTCTCCATTATCCGCCTTATGACGTGTATGGCTTCTGTTGTAGAGCGTCCTGGCATAAATCCAAATTGGTTTATCGCTATCTAAGTTTCCCGTCTAATTCTCGTGTCAATAACTCTTTCCCATAGTTTCATCGTGTGACTCAATAGCTTTATTCCCCTATAGTTTTCGCAACATTGGACATCTCCTTTTTTCTTATATACGGGGACTATGACACTGGTTCTCCACTGGTCTGGCATCTTCCCTGTCTTAAAGATAGTGTTAAATAAATCTGTTAGCCATTGGAGACTCTCATCACCCAGGCATTTCCACACTTCAATCAGTATGTTGTCTGGCCCCACCGCTTTAGCCATTCCCATTTTCTTCATAGCTCTTATAACTTCGTCAACTGTGATGCTTCTACAATAGCATTGGTTTTGTTGTGTTGTTTGGGTTGTTCTATCTATCTCAGTTTGTTGGTTTGGATTTCTTATGTTGGAAAGGTTATCGAAGTAGGTTTTCAATCTCACCTTGATGTCTTTCTCCTTCACCAAAACCTTTCCATTCGCAGCCTTTATGAACTTCACCATTCTCAAGTCATGTCTTCTACTTTCTCTTGCCTTGGCTATCTTAAACATGTCATGCTATCCTTCTTTCGTCTCTAATCGTTTATACATCCTCTCGTACGCCGTGTTCTTTGCCTCTGACACCGATTTTTTCGCATGTCGCTTAGCCTCCTTGTACTTTTCTTTTAGCTTTGCGCATTTTTCCTCATTGTTACAGCGTATAAGCTCTTTAAAACTTTGTTGTTTGATTCGTATCTTCTCCTGTACATTTTCGTTCCACCACCATGATTCCTTATGACCGACTGTCCTTTTTGTTGTAACTCCAAGCGTTTCTTTAGCTGCTTGGATGAGCCTAGTTGCCATAGCCTCCCACTTTTGGTTTGCGTCTTCCTGTGGCCCAGTTTGGTTCATTGGTATGACCTTATCTCTAAAAATGGTAATCTATTCGTCTTTGAGCTGGCCCCATCTGATCTTAGGTCTAACTCTCTTGTTCTGTTGGGCAATTGGCCTCTTGACGCGTATATCCGCCACCAACATATGGTGTTGCGTCACAACTTTCTCTCCCGGGATTGCTTTACAGTCCTTCCACGCGCTATGATCTTCTCTCCTCATCAATAGTCTACCTGCGTGTGTCTCCCGCCGCTGCTAAACGTGATTAGATGCGAGTCTCTTTTCTTAAAAAACGAATTTATGACAGTGTTGTAAAAATCGGCCTAGGCGCCCGATTAATCGCCGATTAATCGCTAGGCGGCCTAGGCCCTAGTAGTTTAATGCTAATCGGCGGCATTAATCGGTAGGCGGCCTAGTTGGGATTAATCCGGGGTAATCGGTTGTAATCGGGGTAATCGGCCTAGGCGGTCAAAGCCGGTCAACGGCTTCAATTTGGGTTTAAAACCCTGAAATCTTACGGTTTTAACCTCTTTAGGCATTTCAAGCATTCCTAAATCGACCAAAACCAAAACCTAAAACCTAATCGACCAAAACCTTCCTCCGACGACCACCCCTCCTGGCGACCACCCCTCCGTCGACCACCTCTGTTCATCGAGCAGCTCCACAACCTCCGGCGACCACCTCTGTTCATCGACCAGCTCCACCTCTGTTCATCGACCACCATCGACAGCCTCCCTCGACCACCCCCTGTTCATCGAACCACCGGTAACCACCTCTGTTCATCGACCCTTTTATTTAATTTTGACTTTATAGTTTTGAGGGGTACTAATTTTGACCATGAATTTTTTTGATTTTGAATTGTGTATTTATGTTTATTACTTATTTTCAGATTTTGAATATGTTTTGAAGTGTACTAATATTAAGTATATATATATAATTTCTAAAAAATACATATAAAATTTCCAAATCGATTAATCCCGATTAATCCCTAGTCCCTACCTCACCGCCCGACTAGCGCCTAGCGATTTTTACAACACTGATTTATGATGCCTAAGTCATGCGCTACTGCAAATTCAAGAAGCTCCCTACCGCCGTCATTCCTAAGACCATACTCGTAGCCTCCATGCACCAGTTGGAAATGCTCATTATCCTTACCGATATGTCCATTAAAATCTCCTCCTATGCATATCTTTTCTTCTCTAGGTATGTCGCCCATAACGTGATCTAAACTCCCCCAGAACTTCTTTCTTTCCGTTTCCCCTAGTCCAACATGTGGTGCATACGCACTAACTACTGCCACTACCTCATCCCCTATTACTATTCTTAACAACATAATTCTATCATTGTATCTTCTCACCTCCACTACATTATCTTGAAGTTCCCTAGCAAGTAGAAAACCTACTCCGTTTTTTGTTCCATCAGACCCTGAATACCATAGTTTATAACTATTGCACTCTTTTGCTCTCCCACCCCGCCATCTAGTCTCCTGAAGGCACGCTATCCAGACCCTACGTTTCTTCAGCACATCAATTAACTCTAGTAACTTACTAGTTAGGGTTCCTACATTCCACGATGCCACTCTTAATCTACAAACATTATTCCCTGTCTTCGCACCTCTCCTCACCGAACATGATCTCGGGGCAGCATAATTGCTCCTACTATCTATTATACCAGACAGAGTCCACTAAAACCACCAAAAAAACACGGACAACACACTAGAAAGAAACGCAGCACAAGTAAAGCACAATCAAAAGGAAACCGTCACACGAGGTCAACAATACGCTAGGGGCACACAAACAAATCAAGACACAGATAAAAAATCAAATCACACGATGATAGAAAAAGCCCAAAAAAAGAGGATGCCTGCCCCTATTCAAAACCAAGAATGCTGGTACCCCTAACCCAGCCAAACAATCTACACGAAAAGAAATATTTAAAGATATAATTAAATTAAAGGCGCGTAAAAAACAGATATGCAAATCCGAGACAGATCGATCTCACCAAATGTACACCCAAATTTATAATTCTTCGATTTTGATGCTGGTACGTGGTGGCTGGGGGGCTGTGAGGTTGCTTCTATGGTGGTGGAGGTGGTGGTCGGTGACCGGTGAGAGGGAGGGCAGGGGGCAGTGAGGGTGGTGGTGGCTAGCGGTGATGTGGTGGCGGGTGGAGGGCAGGGGGCAGTGAGGGGGGTGGTGGCTAGCGGTGATGTGGTGGCCGGTAAAGGCGGTGGTGACGGGTAGGCGATGGTGTAGGCGGGGTAGGCGGTGGGGGCGGTGACGGTGGGGTAGGCGGTGGTGACGGGGTAGGCGTTAGGGGTGGTGACGGTTGGCTTAGGCGGAGGGGGGTGCCGGTGAGTGGGGGTTGTTGACTGTGGTCGCCGGTTGGCTTGGGCGGAGGGTAGGTCGGCGATGGTTGCCGGTGAGGTGGGGGTGGTGACGGTTGGCTTAGGCGGAGGGTAGGTCGGCGGTAGTCAGAAACTTACCTGAGAGGCGGAGGGTAGGTCGGCAAACTTACCTGGGAGTTGGGCGGTGTTCGCCGGTGAGGTGGTCGGAAACTTACCTGAGAGGCGGAGGGTAGGTCGGCAGAGATCCGTTGGGAGAGAGAACAGAGCAGAGATATACAAGTTTAAAGTATGATGATAAAACTCAATTAAATTGATAATTAAATGTTAGATATACAACGACTTTGGAAGTTTTCTGCATTTCTAGTTCATTTTTGGGTGACTTTTGATCTGTAAAGCCACATTCATCATGTTTCTACTTTAACCGGTCTTTTCAAATTTACCCTTTGACCCATAATACCATTAAAAAAAAGTAAAACCAAAATCAACCTATTTACTCAAGAAGCAATAAAACATGTAATAAAGAAGACAGAAGCATTACTGATCTAGATAACGGATCATTAGTGGATTCTTTCAAATCTGCTACACGAATTCTCGTGGGATCAGCTCTTGCACCAGCTCCTGTAGCAGATAAAACTTTTAAACCCCTACGTACACATGCAGCAAGAAGAGCCACCTATCATACATATTAAACATGTACATGATTATTAGAAAATCATTGATTCAACAAATAATGCATGCTCTTGCTAAATCTGTAAGTTGGAAGCAAACTATTGAGGAAGATACCTTTGTATCAATGTTATCAATACAATCCAAAACAAAATCAGGGTCACCCGATAAAATTTCTTCTTCTGATGAATCATCATATAAGAGAACCTTTGCATCTATGTGGCACTCTGGATAAATTAATAAGAAGTGCTTCTTAAGGCATAATGCTTTTGGGGTGCCAACATCTGTCCTTGTAGCAACCGCGTGTCGATTTAAAGATGACAGTGAAACCTGACCATGTAAAAAGATAGTGATTATTGGTTAATAAACATAAGAACATACATGATACAACAAATGATGTGTTTAAGCTTTGAAAAAGATCCAGATTCTAAATGTTGGAAAATCTACAGCAACGACACCACTAGACTCGCCACAGTTCCTGTAAGTAGAAATAGCATGTTATCCAACTTTCTCTCTCTCTCTCTCCTAAAAAAATAGAGAAAAAAACGACAAATTTTCTGGTAAATTAATAGTCTCGGTTTCTCTTCCAAATCGTGCGAGGCTAACCATTTACTTTAAATAATTGAAAGAAATAAATATGTTAGTACATTATACTTGAAGCATCGTGGTTGCACGCAAGGAAGATCCACAATTTAAACAATTAGAGGTCAAATTAGTCCATTTACATGTAACAACTATCGGTTGGTCTCAATTATACCTGGCAATATGGGCAGGTCGGGTCAGGTTGGGTGTCGGGTCCGGATGGGTTCGGGTCAGCTTGGATTCGGGTTAGAACAGGTTCATGTCAGAAACGGGTCAGGATGGGTTCGGGTCAGGATGGGTTCGGGTCAGGATGGGTCAAATATAAAATTTAAAAAATTCTTAAGTTTCCAATAAAAACCATAGAATAAATTGTAAACTATAATGGGTTGTTAGGTAATGTTGATCGGAGAAATTGTTTGCCGAAGAGGCTGCCGCAGCGGTCGGCTAATCAGTATAAGATGTTTACGTCTAAGAAGACTCGTTGCAATGCGTTTAGGTGTGCTTCGTTTGTTCCGGTGCTACCGCCGCCGGTGGTTATGACTCCGTCGCCTCCCGTTTACATTCCACCATCACCGTCCCCTCTGCCACCATCTTCACCACCGTCGGTTTACTCACCTCCGCCGCCTCCACCACCACTGCCGGTTTACTCGCCTCCACCACCTCCACCATCACCCCCACAACTAATTTGATGGCCCGTTGAATTCAAGAAGTAAAAAGTCTAAGAAGTGAGAATGATGGTCCCCTGGTTTTGACTTTTGAGGGTGGCATCACTTAATGTGAGTTTGAGTGCAGAAATATGCGTACGGGCACCTCACGTGTTGGTGTAGAAGTAAAACTCAATTTTCTTTATTCCACCCATCCTGACCCGCAATCTATTTTCCTATTAGAAATTTATAGTCCATTCTAATCCAATGAACAAATTTTTGAGGCCCAATCTGACCCACGTCTTTTTTTAAAATGCCCATAAGGACCCACAAGGAAAGTAATGGGTTTGTTTTGCCAGGTTTAGTCTCAATATAGCATCTAATTTTGGTCCTGAGAGACCTTTACCCTAAGTTTTTGAATAATAAGATACCTGGTCAAAGTCAACAAGGAGGAGCCTGCCAACTCCTGATCTCAAAAGCATTGATGCAGCATGACTCCCAACCCCTCCCAGGCCAATGACTACAACATAGGATGTTGTCACCTTTTGTTGGGCATCGAAACCAAAGAACTGAATGTTCCTGACGTCAGAAAGAATATCAACAATAAAAAATTACCACTGCAGGGAACTATTAAGGGGAAACAAGAACACAAAATTTACAATTCCTATTTACTACTCCTTGTATCTTCTCAAAGTTCTTATTCAAACTTGGATGATCAATTGGAAAGAAATAAGTACCTGGTGAGCTGTTCAGAGACTATATCATCTTTTAAAAGATCCGCCGGATCCATCTTATACAAATATTCTTTTAGAGAACTACCGTCTTCTGCAGCTGGAGCGTATAAATCTGCTTTACCTGTGAAACAATTAGAGGACCATCAAAGCATAGCAACACTAACTACTGCTGGCAGAGTCTTTAGTCATATATACTTAAGAAGTTTGTGATATCATTTCAACATAAAAGAAGACAGACAGGTTGATACATCAAGATCTTTCATCATATTACAGCTTCAATCTTGCTTGAAAATGAGATATATTCAAATAAAAGCACAGGGCTGATGTAAATGTAGTATCACTAGGGATAGTTTGTGTCTTGTTGCCTGTTTATAATTACAGCTACACAACGGCAATGTAGGCATACATAAGATCAAATCATTCAACAACAACAACAACAAAAAAAAAAAAAAATCAACTGAATCTAAGCAGAAAAACCATGCCTGAATGACTCCATAATGACCTTCATTCACTCATTCTTCTGACAGTAACATTGCTATTGCTTTAAATAAGCTAAATTCCTTAAAAAAAACTGGTTCACACAAGATCAATCTGTGAAACTCATAAGCTCTAACATGACGAATTAATGTATTATACTCTAAATTAACAGTTACAGGCCTTCTAAATCAACTCAAATCTCAATTTTTCACAGAAGCTAAAACACAATCAACTCAAATCTCAATCTGTAATAACCTTCAGAACAGTTCCAAATTAGGGGAATCCAGAAACTTACCATTTGCTTTGGTCTCAGTACCGCTGCGTAACGTAGCTCCTCTGCAAAAACAAAAGAAAGAAAAACGAATGTAAATTTGATTAAAAACTTGAACACATTTGCTGATGGAAATGAATGAGCACCGAACATATGTAGAAAGAAAGAAATACCTAGGAGAAAGAAGCTTGAGAAGAGCTACGGTGGCACCGATGGAGCCTAAAAGAGCACCGGTTCCGATCAAAGCGAGACACTTGGCTTTCTCCTTCATCTATTCTCTCGCCTTTGAAGAGTAGAGCTTTGAATTATAAGTGCCACTCGGTCACCGGTTTGGGTCAAATAATCGAGAGCACAAATTGCCCACCCAGTTGTATGAAGCTGTGAATTATATAATGTTTAAAAATCAATTATTATATAATGTTTAAAAACCAATTGAAGTGAATAGTGGGTTTGTTGCTTTGATGTTTTAACCACAGAAGATATTTTTTTTACATTTTGGTCCCTCCGACTGATGTATATATAAACACAGACACATTGTTGCATTGCAGAGAGAGAAAGAGGGCTTGTGTTGGGGCCTGCGGGATGGTGCCGTGGCGGAAGAGGCGGTGGCCGCTGCGGTTTGGCCGTTGTTTCCCGCTTCCATGTGCCTTCTTCCCTCTGGCTTTTCTTCTCTGCATCACCACCACCGCCGCCACGAGTGCTTCCCTACACAGGCGCCTCATCGGAACCAGTGACGTCAATGGCCTTGGTCCGGCCATCAGATCCGGTCTCCACCACGAACTCCACCGTCTCGCCCTCTGGTCATCGGCGACGGTTGTTCGGTTTTCCGGCAGGTTCGAACTTATTTGAGTATTCCTGGTGACAGAGCCGGTGGTTCTTTGTTGTCGATGCATAGTGTCACCGACGTTGGTTGTGACGGATTTTGGGGGTTGCCGTCAGGTGAGGGAATTCGCCTTTTGGCTCCCCGTTTCTGGTGACGCGACCCTCGGCTGCCACATCCGATTAGCCTCCGTCTCCTCTATTCTGGTGTTTCATGTTCTGATTGGGTCGTTCCGGCTAGGGTTTAAGCGCGACCTTCTTTATTACGGTTGTGCTCCTCTGGTTGGACGCGAGGCACAATCGGTTATGGTTACCACCAATGATGGTCTTTTGACAGTATGAACATTTTCAGGCTCCGATTGGAACCATATTCGTTGGGGAGAGTTGTTTTGTCCCTTTTTTCTATATGGTCGTTGATAATTATTATACATCTGAGATCTGGTTGCATCCGGGTCTCAGACACTTTGTCGGTGTAGATCTCCGGTGACTGATGGTCGTCTACATATCGTTGTGGTAGGTTGTTGATTATTAGGGTCTAGGGTTTACTGCATTTGGATAAGATTATAAACCAAAAGAAATTTGGGCCTTTGTTGTTCAGGCATGGCATTTCTGTAAGTTTTGGCCACGATGGGATTGTGTTTCTGTGCCTCCAAACACACTGACTGTTGTCGGTGGTTTGTGTTGGTGGTGTTGTTTAGCTATGTCAAACCGTTGTTTACATGACCAATTGGCTTAGGCACAAAAATCTTTTGAAGGCTATGATGAAAAAGAAATGAGTTTCTGTTGTTTGGTATGGCATTGCTTTTGCATTGCAACCACAACTGATCATCTATTCTGAGCTCTGATTACCAATCAAACTAATTTGTTTGTATCGACTGTCGCATATACAATGAACGATGTCGAATACACATCTTATTGTTCGTCGTTAATATTCGCGCAAGCTGTTTATATTGTTGCTTATGAGATTGACTTTGCTTGCACTGTGTTGTATTTTTAGGCACTTGAATAAAGATGGGTAATAGACGATGACGATAAACAAATGACCTTTGAGTTTGTTGTTTTGGCATGGTAAACGGTTAGTTTGCAGCCATAACAAGCTGTTATTTTCGAGCCTTTTTATCGAGCTGTGTAAGAATCGATTAAACCCCGCCGCGAAGCGCGGGATAGAAAAAAACTAGTTCAATTTATTTATGTAATCAAAGCTGCTTAACCAACAAGAGGGAGTGCTTTTTTACTTATGTTTTAACTAACGTTTGAAAAGTTAAAAATTTATTTTATAGTGTTTGATAATCTGATTATTGTGAGGAAAATAAGTTAATAAGTCACTACATACTAACTTATTAACTTATTTGACAAGTCAATAAGTCAAGAAGGATTTTGAAAAGTAATCCCAAACACTCCCATAATGTTGACTATAGGAGGTTTAAAAATAAAAACAGCTCAAAGCTTCTTTGAAATCAACTAGTTAACTAAAGAGTCAAGTGGCTCAACTTGGTTCGTAAATGAGCTGGAGCTCAAGTCAAGGACAGCTTGGCTCGTGCCTCGCTCATTAGTTGGCTCATTGGTCGTTGATTAGTTTAAATTTACCTAAATGAGAAACTAAGTTTAAAAATATATATATTATTCAATATAACATACGTATATTTTGACATTTTCTAATGATAAACTAAGTTTAAGATATGATTATAGTTCTTGAAATACCAATCTTATATGATCATTTCAACCAGTTAAGATAAACATATATAAAAAAATTTATTTTTTATTATGTATATACGAATATGTATAAAAATAACAAAATTATTTTTTTTAAATAAGTTGGCTTGCGAGTCTATTCAGCTAAAGATCTGAGCACAAGCTCACAGTTTGAGCTCACTAAGGGTTGTTTAACAATTTTTAAATGATTAAGTGCTTAATCAATAAGAGATCTGAACTATTAAATGTTGAACCATTAAAATGTCTGAACCATTAAATGTTAAACCATTAAAAGGTCTAAACCATTAATAGCTAGTATATCGCTTAATTATTAAAGGGCAAATGTCTGACCAATTCAGATAAGAGGTCTTAACCATTCAGCATTAGACCTCTTAACCATTCTGTTGGGTCTGATAAGGCTGGTACAACCAAAATAAATACTTAACTTGATTTTGGTACAATTTATGATTAAAAACTTAAATTAGGGGAATCCAGAAACTTACCATTTGCTTTGGACTCACTACCGCTGCGTAACGTAGCTCCTCTGCAAAAACAAAAGAAAGAAAATCAAATGTAAATTTGATTAAAAACTTCAACACATTTGCTGATGGAAATGAGTGGCACCGAACATATATAGAAAGAAAGAAATACCTAGGAGAAACAAGCTTGAGAAGAGCTACGGTGGCACCGATTGAGCCTAAAAGAGCATCGGCTCCGATCAAAGCGAGACACTTGGCTTTCTCCTTCATCTATTCTCTCGCCTTTGTAGAGTAGAGCTTTGAATTATGTCGGGGAACTGCCACTCCCTTACCGGTTTGGGTCAATAATCGAGAGCACAAATTGCACCCCAGTTGTATGAAGCTATGAATTCAATTTATTTATGTTATCAATGCTCCTTAACCAATACTTTTACTTTATAATGTTGATTATGAGGGTGTTTGAGATTGCTTTTTAAAACTCATTCTGACTTTTTGGAGGGGTAAAAAGACAAAAATATCCCTCCAAAAGTCACCAGAAGATAAAAATTAACTTCAAGTTAACTTCTGGTGACTTTTGGAGGGTCATTTTGTGTTTTTACCCCTCCAAAAAGTCAGAATGAGTTTTAAAAAGCAATCCCAAACACCCACTATAGGAGGTTTAAAAACAGCTCATTTGAAATCAGCTCGTTAAATAAAGAGTCAAGTGGCTCAGCCTGGTTTGTAAATGAGCTGGAGCTCAAGTCAAGGACACCTCGGCTCGTGCCTCGCTCATTAGCTGACTCATTGGCCGTTGATTCGTTTAAATTTACATAAATTATAATTTATAGGAATTATAATTAAACTTATGATATATATTATTCAAATATAACATACGCATATTTTGACATTTTCTAATGAGAAACTAAGTTTAATAAATATGATTATAGTTCTTGAAATACCAATCTTATATGATCATTTCAACCGGTTAAGATAAACACATATAAAAAATTATTTTTATTATGTATATACGAATATGTATAAAAATAACAAAATTATTTTTTTAAATAAGTTGGCTTGCGAGTCGATTCAGGTAACAATCTGAGCACAAGCTCACAGTTTGAGCTCACTAAGGGCTATTTGACAATTGAATGATTAAGTGCTTAATCAATAAGAGGTTTGAACTATTAAATGTTGAAACATTAGGAGGTCTAAATCATTAAGAGGTCTGAACCATTAAGAGCTAGTATATTGCTTAACTATTTAAAGGCAAATATCTGACCAATTCAGATAAGATGTCTTAATAATTCAACATTAGACCTCTTAACCATTCAGCATTAGTATAATGTTTAACCATTCAAAGGCAAATGTCTGAACCATTCAGACTTTTACTCGTGAAATAAACAGTCTGAACCATTAAATGCTGAACCATTCAGACATCTGAACCATTAAGAGGCCGATTCGGATGCTGCCAAACAGCCCCTAAGATAAACGAGTCCAGTCGCCTCGGCTCGGTTTTTAGACTAGTCGAGTCGAGTTGCCTCGCCTCGGCTTTTAAATGAGCCGAGTCGAGTCGTCTCGGCTCGGCTTACGAGTCGAGTCGTCTCGGCTCGGTTTCTAAACAAGTCAATTCACCTCGACTCGATTTTTAAACGAGTCAAGTCGGCTCGGCGCGGTTTTTAAACGAGACGAGTCGGCTCGGCTCGATTTTTAAACGAGTCGACCCTAATGTCACCTTGGCTAGGCCCAACACGTTTATATCCCTAATGTTGATAATAATTATTTAGAATTTTCATAATTGATATCTATGATTTGATCAACTTGCATGTTTAGTCCGTAGATTTTAATATTGTAAAGTGAGTCCAAACTTTTGGATTAAGATTAGAAGTTTGGTCCATCAACTAACTACCATCAAATTTATAATATTTAGTGAATGTAAAAATTTTCTTTTTTTCATTTTCATATTTTCTAATATTTTAAAACCCAACATTTTGTAGGATTCTTTATGCCCAAGACACATAGAATATTGATGCGGTTAGTACGTTATGATCTAAGTCGGGTTATACCCAATAACAAGCTTAGCAAACACAAATTGATATTTAATTAATAATATGATCATGCAATTAAATATAAACACCAATTTAGAAAAAAGGCTTTTCTAAATTAGATGCATATGAGATAGAACAACTTATTAAGATACATTTGTTCAAATATTAATATTTGAAATGTTATTTAACTTAGTTAAATAATATCAAATAATAAATTGGGTGTATGAATTATACAATTAAGTGTTAATTGTACAACTTATTTCTATAACTAGTTAATATTGGAGATGAATAAAATTTTGAGGGGGAAACCCTTAAAACTTTAAAAATCGCCCCCCCCCCCTTCTAATATTATTGGACCTTTGCTTTCTTGAAACTCTCCAATATTAACTAGTTGAACACACTACCAAGGAATCTCATTATCACATGCAAACTTGAAACAAAACTCTCTCCTTTTCTTCTCTTGAACTCACGGCAAAAGCAGCAGGAAAAAGGAGAGTTTTGGTTTGTTCTTGGTGTTGTAATCTTCCTAACAAGACTTGTTTGCAAGTAAGCTTGGGGTATACAAGCTTGAGGGGTCCTCCTCTTGGAACCTTGGTCGATTTCATCCTCCATTTTCATCTATTTTGCTGCTGGAAGATCTCGGTTTTGAAGGCCTTTTGGCAGCTTTCTTTCTTGGAGTTTTGGTGTCCAAATCCTAGCAACTATGATGCTTGCTTAGAGGCTTGTGGGAATGAACACTTAAGGACTTCTACCCTTAAAGTATTGGCCATTTTTCAGCCTTATTTCAGCCTTATTTCTGCCTTCTTTTGGTCGTTTTTGACAGCATCCAGAAAGGTAGTATCTTGGAATGATTATGTCATGTTTTGGGTGTTCTTATCATATTGTATGCTAGTTCTTTTCACATAATAAAGATCCTTTTGTCTATGGGTTTATTGTTTTTACTAGAAAGGTAATTTTCAGAAACTTTAACATGTTTAAAGTAATATATTCCGCTGCATTTCATATGTTTAAATGGTTAAACAAGCTGAAAATGGTAAAACAAACCCCTACAATGGCATCTAGAGCCGGTTATGTGGAAACTAGCATCATTATTCTTTAAAAATTGGTTTTAAAGGATGTTAATCAACTCATTAGAGGCTGATTTTGGTTGATTTAATAAGCCCCATGTCTTTCAAAGTTATATCTTCATGCTTATGATTAAACTTTAAAAGATAGGAATGTCAATTGGTTGATATATTTGGTTGTTGTTTGTTTGGACAAACAAACCCTAATTTTTAGTTTATGTTGGCTGAAAATTTGGGGTTTAATGGGGTTTATTTAGTTTATTGAATGATGTTTATGATTGTTCATTTGATAGTGCATAACCTAGCTTTTGGCCTTGTGTTGTTTGGATGTATGCAATGGTTGTTTTGTTTATTCAATGGGGTTGTATATTAATTTATTTGTACTTTGTTTAAAATGTAATTTATTTATTATTGGGTTGTAATAAATAGATTAGGTGTATTTTTCATTTTACTAGATATCTTGTATTAGGACTTTATATCTTGTAATATGAAGACATACACATTGGAAGCACAAAGGAAGGTCATAAGAGAAACATAGAGCATTTTGGATGTGGTTTCAAGTGTGAGGCTTTTGGAAGCTTTCTATATGTTTTGTTATGACCTTAGGAATGCCCTATGGACCACACTTGTGATGGCAAACAAGTGTGGACCACTTTAGATGCTATGGTTATGCACATATGCACATGTAGTTGTTTATATTATGCTTGTTTGATTGTGATTTATTGAATGATTGTGTGATATTTGGATATGATAAACAATCTTAATAAAAATGATCTTAACAAGCTAATATAAAAATGGTTCTTAATCATTAAGTGTTAATAAATGGTTGTTAAAAGGATTAATGATTTCATAATAAAACGAGTTTTATTAAAAGAACCATAGGGTATCTTGTATTTGAAAGCATGCAAATACAAGTACATAGAGTTTTCTAAACTAAGATTATGAAAACTTTAAATTCTTAACAAACAAGTTTAACACCGTCCTTTTTCACAACACTTGAGTCATTTGGAAACTCTTAATGGGATAAAGGTCACCTAACCATTTAGAGGGAACTTGTGACTTAAGGTGGGGATACCACATTCGTGGGATAAAGGTCATCTAACCACTTATATTGGTAAACTCACATGTGTGTGCAAGTAGGGTAAACTTGATTTGCAAACCATGTTAAATGGATCACCTACAATATGGTTTCTAAATGGTGTTGATGGGATTAACATGCCGACTTTACATATGATGTTTAAAGTCGATCACATACTTCTAGAAGTTGCAAATGGTTGCAACCGTCAATCGTTGACCACCTTATTAATTTAAATCGTGGGATAAATGTCACCTAACCACAATTTAAATGTAATGTTGGGTTCTAGATTTTAATATGAAAATGACCTTAAAAGGTATTAATTATTAAAAATAGCAATATCGAAAAACTAAAATTGATCTTTGTTAAATTTTGTAGATGGCCACCAATAATGATAATCATGATAATTCATCTGCGTCCACCCAATCATTACGAGTGATTCTCCAAAAGGAACGTCTAAATCATAACAATTTCATTGATTGGTATCGAAACTTGAGAATCGTTCTCAAGCAAGAGAGAAGATCATATGTTTTAGATGACCCTATCCCCAATCAACCTACTGAGGATGATGAGGAGGCATACAACGATTGGCTGAAATACACTGAGAACTCCGTCCAAGTGTCTTGTCTCATGCTAGCGAGCATGACTCCGGATCTCCAAAAGGAGTATGAACATCACGGAGCTTATGACATGATAACCCAGCTGAAGGAAACGTTCCAACAGCAAGCAAGGGTTGAGCGCTTCGAAACGGTTCGAGCACTCCTTGCATGTCGTATGGACAAAAACCAATCGGTTTCATCTTATGTACTTAAGATGAAAAGCCACATTGACTGCCTCTAGAGGCTTAATTGTCCCGTCTCGAAGGAATTGGCCACGGATTTGATCCTTAATGGCCTTACCAAGAAGTTCGAGACATTCGTGTTGAATTACAACATGAATGCTTGGGACAAAAGCATTGGTGAGCTTCACTCAATGCTCAAAACGGCCGAGGCGGCCATGGGTAAAAGGGTTTTACCCGTTCTCACCATCAATGAAGGTGGGAATAAGAAAAGGCCTTATCCCGCACCCAAGGCAAAGGTTGCAAAGGGTAAGGGACCCGTTTGGGGAAAGGGGAAGGGGTAGCAAGGGTGCCACCCAAATCACAAGAGAAGAAGCAAAAGGTTGCTACTAATGACCCATGCTTCAAGTGTGGGGAGGTTGGACATTGGGCAAGAAATTGTCCTGTCCATCTCCAAGAGTTAAAATCAAAGAGGGATGCCGGGCAGACCTCAGGTACAATATACATGATCCATATTGATCTTAATGTTACATCTTCTAACACATGGGTATTGGATACCGGATGTGGAACTCATATTTGCAATTTGTTGCAGTGGTTCAAAAGAAGTAGGGACTTCAATCAAGGGGATGTTAGTCTCTTCATGGGCAATGGAACCAAAGTCAAAGTTGAAGCTCGTGGGGACTACATCCTAAAACTTCCAAGTGGCTTGGATGTTATTTTGAAGAATGCTTTGTATGCTCCTAGTTTGACTAGGAACATTATTTCTGTATCCCAATTAAGACATTATGATTATGTATTATCTTTTGTTGAAAATGATATTCATGTTTCTTTAAATGATATGTTCTATTTTAAAGATATTCCCATTAATGGTATTTATGAATTGGTTCATGAAAATGCTTTAAATAGTTCTTGCAACCCCACTAAGTTCAGTGGAACCGAAGGAGCTACCGGATTACTACAGTGGTTCAAAAGCATCGAGAACACTTTCCTAAACACCGAATGGCCTTCAAAACTTTAACCGTTACTTATGGTTCTCAAGTTCTCTTAAGGAGGTGTCCCATAACTAAGAACATGCAATGCTGTAGATGGAATTCTTACATCTCGGGGTACTTTTTTCTAGGCAAAGTGTAAATGGTGATTTGATTCGATCATTAAATCCATTTACTTGACTCGAAACCCTTGAGATGAGTGATCACTTATAAGTACGCGTGCCTTCAATAAGGCTATGGTTGACCTCATATCCTGAGAAGTCCATGTATTTCCTTCGATTGTGAATCGAATGTTCACATCTCATTGTGATGTCGAATCATTTTTGTCCTTGATTTCGTCTTCCTGATTTAAATTATTCAAGATTTGAACACCATCATAACAAATTCTGCTATCTTGAACTTTGATCTTAAGCTTGTAAGCATGATTTTTCCTTTGTTACACTGATGTAACTTGAAATTTTCCGAATTTCTAGTTGATATTATTTTCCTTTCGTCGTTAAGTCAAACTTCGTACCGCTTGCACCGTGGGAGATGCAAGAGTTTGCAAGTCAACCTATGACTAAGAACACTCGTATCTCCTAAATGATCCTATCTCATCAAAACAGGGGTGATTTCCCTTACCTTAATGGTGAGTTACCTCGTCTTATTTCTGTGGATCCTCAACAATGAGTTGGGATCGAACTTTTTGATTGGTAAGTTAGTGGTCATACCTGGAGAGTACATCATCAGGTTAGGGGTGAAAACCATACCTTGATGACCATTCTCATTTCTTGATCTTCAACTTATCAAGATTGTAATCAAGTGACGAGAAGTATGTAGTAACTTGACGGGTGAAACAATGTTAGTGTTTCGATCTATCAAGCCAAAGCATGATTTCTGAACCTGAAAGGAGACCCAATCGCTCTAGGTTAATTTTGGTTCCGAGCTTGGAGCATGTAAATTCTTAAATCGATTTCTTTCCCTTTATCTTCATGTTTTGACTCGATCTAGCTACATCGAACCATTTATTCCTTACTTATCAACTTTCATTTTGAGATATCATCAACACCTGATTACGTGATGGTAGTCTTCCAAAACAATCTTTTGTCAAATAAAGATATTATCAACTTGTGATTATGTCTTTCTAGTCATACGAATGTTCTCAACTATACTTATGGGTTTGATGAATTACGTATGCAAACTACCTTTGGAAATTTGTTATCTTGCAAAACATGTTTACAAATACCTATCTTATTGTTTGCGTCATTTCTTGAATCATTTTTGAATCTTTAACCATGAAAATCATTGAAATTCTAACTTGGTTTAGAACAACAAGACTTGTTATTATCCTCATTGCGATGTGGATATAAAGGTTCATAAACCTTCGTAACTTGTAGTCATGGGTTTGGCATAAAAGAAAAGACATAACTTGGTATGTGTCCAAGTGTCTTACCTTCACATATGACAAAACCTAACATTCGTGTTCCCGTGAATCTCCTGTTTAACTTTTCATTCACCAAGCTGCTTCACACCGCTAGTGGTCACGATAGTATCTGGATTATTGTTGATCGATTGACTAAGTCGACTCATTTCATACCAATTCGTGAGGAATACCGAGTCGAGAAATTGGCTCGTATTTACATCAATGAAATAGTCAGTCGGCATGGTGTACCTTTAGATATTATCTCTGATCCCGATGGTCCCTTCATCTCTCGTTTCTGGAAAAGCCTCCAATCAGCTCTCGGAACTCAACTGAATCTTAGCACAGCCTATCACCCGCAAACCGACGGTCAGACTGAAAGAACAATACAAACCCTCGAGGATATGCTCCGGGCTTGTGTCATTGATTTCAGTGGATGGTGGGATTCTCATCTTCCGTTGATCAAATTCTCTTACAATAACAGTTACCATACCAGCATCCAGATGGCACCATTTGAGGCCTTGTATGGCCGAAAGTGTCGATCTCCCATCTGTTGGTCTGAAGTTGGTGAATCACAGATTACTGGTCCGAAATTGATACAAGAAACAGCCGACAAAATTTATAAGATCCGTGATAACTTGGTCGCTGTTAGAAATCATCAAAAGCATTATGCGGACAAAAGACCCATGGAATACAATGTCGGTGATCTCGTACTTCTTAAGGTATCACCTTGGAAGGGAGTGATTCGCTTTGGAAAGAAAGGGAAGCTATCACCTCGTTACGTGGGTCCATTCAAAGTGCTCGAGCGAATTGGGAAAGTGGCCTACAAGCTTGAACTACCCCAAGAGCTCAGCAATATGCATTCGACGTTTCATGTGTCCAACGTCAAGAAATGTCTTGCCGATGAAAATCTCCACATTTCACTCGACGAAGTCCAGATTGATGAATCTATACACTTTATTGAGAAACCTGTGGAAATTATGGATCGGGAAGTCAAACAACTCAAACGCAGCCGGATACCCATTGTCAAAGTCCGCTGGGATTCTAAACGTGGCCCAGAATTCACCTGGGAACGTGAGGACCAAATGAAATCCCAGTATCCTCATCTTTTCCTTTCAGCCTCCTCATGAACAAATTTCGGGACGAAATTTCCTAAAGCAGGGGAGACTGTGACATCTGACCCATTCCAACTTGTAACCCGAACCCGTTTATGCTAGTCAATAGAATCTATGTTACTTCGATGTGAGCACATTAACATTTTCATTTAATCCGAATTAAAAATCTTATGGTTTATAAATATAATTTTATTATTATAAGATGATAGTGATATTTATGAACCTTAAGCATCAAATTTAAAATTTAATAGAATAAGTTTTATATAAAATATGAAAGGTTTTTCAAGGACGTTTATATAAAAATAATTGTTATTATACTAATGATATGAAATTATTATTACTATTATTAATAATGATACTAATAATAATAATGTTAATGGCAATAATAACGTTAATAATAATAATAATAACAATAATAATAATAATAATAATAATAATAATAATAATAATAATAATAATAATAATAATAATAATAATAATAATAATGAAAATATAAGTTGTATTAAAGCCTATAACTAATAACCTTTTACATAAAATAATAACAATTCAAACTTCAGGGGTTAAATTGTAATTTATATAAAACTGAATCAAAACCTTAGGTTTCAGTTGACAAATGATACAAACCACAGGGACCATTTGTGTAAAATCCCAAAACACCCAACCCCACCCCCTTCTTCCCCGTATTCCCTTCTCCACTTCGGCCGAAAATTCGGGGAGCAAAATCGGGCACTACACACTTTAATAATCCAATTAACTCCGCACTCACTAACTCTTAATCGTATATAACCTTCCATCGAGTTCGATTGCATCAGAAACCATCGAAAATAACACATTCAAACACCACTTTCGTCGCGGCCCTGCAACTAAAGAGTTCATCATCATTCGAGCACAAACACCTGAAATTGATAAGGGGCTTTTAGTCCCGATCATCATTCGAAGCTTCCTACAAATTTAATTTGATTATCATCAGCATTTACCCATTAATCAATTGAGTACCACGGTCGCGACCTGTTCTTCACATCGTGGCATCTAATCCTAACGATTTTCGGGTAATTAGACACACCCACACACTCGTCTGTACATGGGGAATGAAAGCCCCATGATTGCAGATGCCTTCGAAACCGAATTGAACCTCAATTGGAATGAGATTCGAACTCGTGGGTGTTTGGGGGTATTCATTTGATTCAAGTTAAAACGATTTGGAACCGGCTTATAACCGCGGCTGTATGCCTTGGTTCACCGGTCCCGTGTCCCTTTGCTATCCAAGAGGTCCCGGGTTCGACCCCGGGCAACCTCACATATTTTTTAAGGCCTTTTCAGCTTTAAAAAAATTATAAAAAAATTTCTAAAAATTATAAAATGTTTCAACAAACATTAAATATTTTTAAAACCACCTAATTATTTTCTGAAATTTATCTTAACATTTTATTTATTTTATTAAGTGTTTTAAATAAATAATATTACAATTGTTACAAAATTACTTCTATAAAAGTGAACTTTTAATAATAATTTAAATTATTAAATTATTATTGGTTCAAATAATATCTATGTATTATGATTTAAATCATGATTATCTCAATTAAATATAAAGGTTTTATATTTAAACCTTACAAATTACTACAAATGTGTTCATTCATATTTTTATATAAATATAGTATACCTTTCCATTTCAAGAAAATATAATTAAGTCCGTCTGTTAAATTTAAATATTTAACAAAGCCCCAAATTCCACTTACCCTCGTTAAATCGTTAAACTTATTGTTAGACTTAAATCTTGTAAATATATACATGTTTAGGTACCTTGTGAAGGAGTTCATTGGAACATCGGTTATTATCCTATTTAATTATCTGATATACATACTTATACGCCATGTGAGTTTCACGGGCCCATTTTCATTACAATTTTTATAAATCTTTGGGGGAAAAGTATGCTCACTCTTTCTAGCTGTGAACTCAATTTATTTTGGTTTAACGTGTTACTGTTTGCAAGCTATATCTTATGCATGAGTTTCTGTGTGGTTTTTTAATCACAACTATTTAACTCCGGTGTTGGAGCCGACGGACAAATATTGATAATACTATTGGGTTGACACCCCCACCCTTGACAGATGGTTACTTGTGAGTACCATCACACTGCCAGGAACGGGCCTTGGGTGAATATGTTCCGATAATTGCTGTGTGGTTCGTCATAGGTTTAGTTGTGATGCTCATGTGATATCACTTGTGATAAATTGTATACACTTATGATCCATAACTCACGCACAGCAACAAGTTTTCAATTTATGTTTAAACCTGTGAACTCACCAACCATGTGTTGACTTTTGAGCATATCTTTTCAGGTGATAATAATCAAAGAGGATAGCTAGAGCCGATGCCTTAGCAGAGACCCTCAGGACTTCAGTAGACATGCATTAGTGTTTTGAATATCATTTGATTTCGCTTATGAATACTATGTTGAACTTTTTGTTTGTTGGATTTCATGTTGGATTTGGTTTTGTTAAATCGATAGACTATGCTAGTCGTGGAACTGAATAACCACGACACAAGTCACCATTGTGCCGGGTGTCATCATGACACGCTTGTCATCAATTACATACATATATTGCATCTCATTTGTTAACCATGTGTTATGACGATCCCGTCCGTTACATCCTCGTGTTTCCGCTATAAGCGGGGGTGTGACACGTCAAGGTAATACTTTCTTTCATTCCTTTAGTGTATGCATTCGTTCATTTCGTACTTTTATCATTATCTTTCACTTTCTTACGGACCAATGTGCAATATCCCGAACATTATGCACGAAGCTGATGTTGGGCCAGTGGTCTATAAATAGACCACGAACATTATGCACTAAGCTGACCCAGTCACCTTGGGTATGCTACAAGGGTCCCTGTCAGTCTCAATAATTGACCCTGCATGCATCCTTCGAGTTAGCTAAACCGCATACAGTTGAGCTAACGACAACATGGTCGTGCACCTCCTTTTCATTTGTTTGCAAGACTTTTATTCATTCCTTTACGTTCCACTTTTCATTATTGTTAGATCTAGATTGTATAGGGCTAGATCATTTTGTATAGGCTTAGTACTTGAAAATAAAGTCTTGTAATTAATATTTGTAACAATCAAAATATATATATATGTGCTTTGAATCTATAGGATAACCCCATATATATGTGTGTTGATTTGTGACTTGACAGGGAAAAACAATATACTTGGACGGATTCATGGAATTGACCAAGTGTAAGAAACATCTACGGATGAACAATTTTGTTAATCCGTAGATATGTTTCTTACAAGACAAAATGACCAAGTACATGTTCCTGCGGATGATCAAGTACTGTGAAGTGAAGACTCCTACGGAAGAAGGATTTCCTACGGAAGACCAACTTTGCTACGGAAGACCAATCATCTACGGAAGAACAAAAGTGCTGCGGACGACAAGACTCCTGCGGAGGATCATTATAATTGTGCGATTGTAAATACCAAGTCAAACAAGTCAACACAATCAATAACAAATCCCGAGAGATCCGGTGTTTCCTTAGCCGACTCAAATCATCTATAAATATGAGTCCTAGGTTTCACATCTCGGAGAACACAATCAATTAATATTACGGCTATCGAGTTACATCATTGTGCAACCCTAGCTGCCGTCACATCAACATCAAACATCATTCGATTCACAGAATTCGTTGTTCATAGTCATTCATTATTATTCTTTTATAATCATTACATTATAGTTAATGAAATACATTTGAATTATTATTGATTTCGCATTTATTGTGTTTCTGTGGTTGTGTTCATCATTAATCATTAAAAACCATTAAACGTCAATTAGTGATAATTCCGCGATCATTAAATTGATTTATTTTAATACTGATAGTTCCTGAATTGCGATCCTTGGATTCATAGGTGGTATCAGAGCATTGGTGCTCATTGATTTAGATCAATTGATCTATCAGTATTAAAATTGTTTAATTGTTTTTCAAACAATTAAATCAACGACTTCTCGATCAGCAAGCACTGTCTCATTGCTTGTTTGATTTAGATCTATATTCAAATCAATTGAATACTAGATCTGTGTCTTTGATAGATTTATCAATTTTAGCATTTAAGTTTTGATTAATTCTTTTGCATTAAACATGAGTACTTTTGGTGGAGGATCTTATCAACCGCCAAAGTTGGAAACCAAAGCTGATTTTAAATCCTGGAAGATCAAGTTCAGGAATCATGTGGACTACACAGATTCTGACTTGTGGGAGTCCATCACTCAAGGTCCTTATATTCCACCCACTCTTGGGCCGGATTATAATGACAAGAACCAGCCAATCAGCACTAAAGACCTGCCACCTGATGATGTCAAGAAGGTCAAAGTCGATGTTAAAGCATACAGCTTGCTTAGTATGGCTTTACCAGAAGAAATCTTGATCAGGTGTGAAAACTACAAGACAGCAAATTCCCTGTGGAAGATACTCCACACTCTCTGTGAAGGGAGTGATGAGATCCGAAGCATAAGGAAAGACACCCTTAGATCACAATATGAAACTTTTCATCATATTGAGGGTGAAACAATTCCTCAGCAACTCCATAGATTTATGCAACTTGTTACTGAGATGAACATCTTGGAGTTAAAATATACCACTGAGGAATTAAACAAGAAGATGCTCCATACTTTGCCTGAAAGTTGGAAGCAAACAGTATCCATGTTCAAGAATACAATAGATCTCAAGACAACAGGTCTGGATACATTGGTTGCTAAGGTAGAAGCTCTTGAACTGGATGAACAATCAAGAAACAAGAGTGTGAGAACCCATGTTTCACCATATCACTTCAAGGAAACCAAAAATGCTGGAAGTGCATTTATCTCAAACAATGAAAGTGATAACTCTTGTACTTTGAGTGATGATGAAGAGGAAGTTAGTTTCTATGCATCCAAACCCACTAAGAAATCATCTCAAAGTAAAAATCAAAAGGAAAAGGGAAGATCTGAAGAGAAAAGGGAAACATCAGCAACTGCAAACTCTTCTCAACATAACAAACAATCAGAACCAATAACTGTCATATTGGATTCTGAAGAACAAAAAGCAGCCTTTGCAGCTTTTAGTTCTAGCTTTCAAGCATATCTTGGAAGTTCACTCACATCAGCAAACATCTGTCAGCAAGATTTGGAGGAACTCCCTCCTGATGTAGTAGAAGAGATTGATCTACAATGGCAGATGGCAATGATTGCTTACAGAGCTAAGCAATATCTGCGGAGAAATAAAAATCTGACAGCAGCAGGCAAAACATCAAAGATTGGTGTTGATAAATCAAAAGTCAGATGCTTTAAGTGCAATCTCTATGGTCACTTCTCTAGAGAATGCAACCAACAATCATCTCCGCAGTATCAACATCAGCAGCAACAAAATCAGCAGCAACAACAATATCAGAATCAGCAATCAACCTCTCAAAGATCTCTGCATAGATAACCTCAGCTAACATCCCCACCAGCCACAAATACATCAGCAGGACCAAGCAATTCTAAGGAGACTGGGCTGATCATCCTTCAAGATGGAACATGTGACTGGAGTTTGTATGAGAAGGAAGTGATAGAGGAGAATCAAGCATTAATGGCACATATGGAAAACAAAGTTCCTCCTATGGCCAGAGAGGTAAAAGATAGGTTGTGTTCATCATCATGTGTTGAGGAAGTTGAACGATATAGAGTCCATGCTCAACAATTGGCTGATAAAGTAAAGGAAACTATGATTTTAAATGAATCACACTTAAGAGAACAAAAATTATATCAAATCAAAATAAGTTCTTTACAAAAGGATTTAGAAAAATATGTTTCTGAAAATTACAGCCTAAAAGCCCAAGTTGAGCATCTGACCACTTCCTTAACAAAATCCATGGCTGATCATGCATCAACTGAAGTGAAACTTCAGAAGTTTCAATTATCATCTCAACAATATGAGAAGTTGTTAAACTCTCATATTGAATCAAAGAACAGGTTCGGGTTGGGTTATAATGCTGTTGCACCACCTATTAATGATAACTACACACCTTTACCTGAAACAATGACTAACAATTTGTCAAAACATTTTGTGCAAAGCACCAAAATTGACATAAAAAACAGTCATGAAGCTGAGATAAGTGAAACTGAATCTGCTGAATCTGAATCACTTAAACATAATGAATCAGATTTTGATAAGTATGATGACTTGGATGATTCTGATGAACATGATACTGATCAACTGAACATTGGTAAGAATGTTCAAGTTGAAACTGGTCTTCCGCGGGTACTTGAAGAATCAAAGCTGCAATATCCTCCAAAGCAACGGAACATGCTGAAGACTATCTGCAAGAGGATTGCTGAATTAAATGAAGGACTTCAAGAACTGAACCTTCACAAAGTTGATAGCTGTGGATCAAGTGCAGAGATACCTTTGTCTTTAGAGAAAGGTAAGAAACAACAAAATTCAACAAAGCAAAAGAAAAATTCAGGTGTTGAAGATCAGCGGAAAAACAAATCTGAAGAATCCGTAGAACATCTGCGGAAGGCAAAATTTACCAAGTCCGTAGATCTTCTGCGGAAGACAAAAATTACTGAATCCGCAGAAAAGCAACGGAAGAGAGAAGCTGATTCTGCGGACGAGGTAACAAGAGAGACCAACACACATGCAAAGAAAAAGGTGAATATCAAGCAACAAATGGCAGCCAAAGGCAAACAAGCAACAGCTGATGATGCTCCAAACAAAAACAAGAAGAAATCAACTGATGCTTCAGCAAGTGAGAAAAAGAACAGTAAAAAGAAGGATGAATCTGAAGAAAGTTCAGAAAAATATTGTAAATGGTGTGATATGAAGAATCACAATACTGATGAATGCTATTTCAGCAGCTATTGTTCCATTTGCAATATGAACAATCACATGACTGCTGATTGTTACTTCAACAAACACTGTGCCATATGTGACAAAAATAACCATTCCACTCAGGAATGTTATTTTAATAAGAAGAACAAGAAAAAGAGCAAAAAGAAGTCACAAGATACATCATCCGACTCAGATTCTCAATCATCAGTAGTAACAAAGAGACAAAGATTCAAAAAGATAAACAAAAGTCAAAGAAAGGATCATCTGTTGAGAACAAGACTTCAAAGAAGAAAACACCAACACAGTCTAAGACACCTCACAAAAAGGTGGATTTGTCTGATAAACAGACTGAAGTAGTTGATGGTTTCTTTGACAACTTTGCTAAAGGAACTCCTGTGTCTCAATCAAAGCTGAAAGATGAAGAAACTTTCAAAACTACAGGATCCTCTCCAAAGTTAAAATACCAACCAAAACAAGTCACTGTGAAGAAAGAATCAGAGAAGCATGAAGGCATCCAGAAACCTGACTCATCTTCAACAGAATCATCCTCACAACCATCAAATCAAAAAGAAACAACTAATACTGAAACTTCAAGATTAATTCATGAAGGAGTAACTATTGTTGACACATCTGGCAAATCCAAGACAATTAAGCCTTGGATTGTCAATTCTAACTAATTTCTTTTTGTTTGCAGGAACAATCATGGAGAGCTGACAACAAGTGGTATGTTGACAGTGGTTGTTCCAGACATATGACAGGAAACTGTGCACTTCTCCATGACTTCAAACATAAACATGCCTCTTATGTGGCATTTGGTGGGGATAAGAAGGGAGGTAAAATTGTTGGTGAAGGAATGGTAACTAATGGTGTTTTAACATTTGAAAAAGTAAATTACTGTGAAAATTTGCAGTATAATTTACTTAGTGTTTCCCAAATTTGTGATCAAAATTACTTAACACTATTTGATAACACTAACTGTTACATTCTTAAGCCAGGTTTTACAGTTCCAGCAGACTGGATCCTTCTCAAAGCATCAAGAAAAGGCAACACATATATTTTGGATATGAACAACACAACACTCACTAATCATGAGACATGTCTGCTGTCTAAATCTTCAGAAGATGAATCTCAACTGTGGCATAGAAGGCTTGTCCATTACAACATGAAGAACATGAATAAATTGGTGAAAAATGACTTAGTCATTGGATTACCAAAGAAAGAATTTCACTGTTCTAATCATTGTTCTTCATGTTATAAAGGAAAACAACACCGAGTGTCTCATAAATCCAAAATAATTAACACTAACACTACACCACTCAAATTACTTCACATGGACCTCTTTGGTCCAACCAATGTGCTGAGCATTGGAAAAAGACAATATTGTTTGGTGATAGTAGATGATTTCACTAGATTCACATGGGTCTTCTTTTTAAAACATAAGAGTGAAACATCTGAAACATTAATGGACTTTGTGATCAAGATTGAGAATCAACTTGATTTAAAAGTTAAAATTTTTAGGAGTGATAATGGAACTGAGTTTGTTAATGCTGATCTGGATTCTTTTTGCAGGAATAAAGGAATAGCAAGACAATTCAGTGCACCAAGAACTCCACAACAAAATGGAGTGGCTGAAAGGAGAAATAGAACACTCATAGAAGCAGCCAGAACAATGCTAGCTGATTGTCAGTTGCCCATTACTTTCTGGGCAGAAGCTGTGAATACAGCTTGCAATGTTCAAAATAGAACTTTGATAGTCAAAGAATATAATAAAACACCTTATGAACTCTTATTTAAAAGGAAACCTTTTATAGGATATCTTAGAGCTTTTGGGTGTCATGTGTCTGTTTTGAATACTAAAGAACAATTGGGAAAATTTTCTGAAAAAGCCTATGATGGTTTCTTTGTTGGATATTCATCCACTTCTAAATCATATAGGGTCTATATTCCAGAACATAACATAGTTGAAGAGACTCCCAATGTTTCTTTTGATGAATCCATGTTTACTACTAATGTAAAAGGATCATCTTGGTTATTTGATATAGATGCATTAACGGAATCATTTAACACTGGTTATCTGATCAATGCAGGTGCTGCGGATACATGCTATCCATTTGTGCCTCCAAATTTGAATGAAGTGCCCCTGACAGCTGACCCACCAAGGGTACAACTTTCAACTGCACCTCAGCAAGAATCAAGTCAGTAGCATGAAGTTACATCAGTAAATACATCCGCAGATGCATCAGTATCCGCAGATGTAAGTCCTGCCTCAGCTGCTGAACTAAGGGATAAAGAGGAAGGGTTAAATCAACAAACCATACCTGCAACACAACAATGTTCATCCGTGGATGGTAATGCATCTTCTACGGAAGTACAAAATGCATCCGTAGATGCTGCAGTTACTTCTGCGGAAGAACAAAATGCTGCATCCGTAGAACCTCCTGCGGACGAACAAAAAGCTGCTTCCGTAGAACTTCCTGCGGAAGAAGACAAAGCAGCAACTCACACACAAGCTGATCCACATGACAATGAGCCTTTTGATTATTTCATCGACTCAACCTCTCAGCTGACACCATCTGCTTCAATGGGTTTCTCAAACTTAGACACCTCAGTTCCAGTTGATGCTGTCTCAACAAGCAGAATCCACAAGGCTCATCCAACAGACAATATCATTGGAGATCTGAATACAAGAACTACAAGGAACAAAGGAGGTGTGGCAAACATTTGTTTGTTCACCTGCTTCTTGTCCCAAACAGTTCCTGCAAATATTACAACTGCACTAAAAGACAACAGCTGGATTGAGACTATGCAAGAAGAGCTACAACAATTCAGAAAACAAAAAGTATGGACTCTTGTAGACTTGCCTACGGGTCAACATCCAATTGGAACAAGGTGGCTATTCAAAAACAAGCTGGATGACAGATGTATCATAGTGAGAAACAAGGCTAGGCTTATTGCTCAAGGATATACCCAGGAAGAAGGAATAGACTATGATGAAGTCTTTGCACCAGTTGCAAGGATTGAAGCTATAAGGGTTTTCCTAGCCTATGCCTCCTTCAAGAAGTTCATAGTCTATCAAATGGATGTGAAGTGTGCTTTCCTCTATGGGAAAATTGATGAAAGTTTATGTTGCTCAACCCCCTGGATTTGAAGACCCTGATTATCCACATAGAGTATACAAGCTTGATAAAGCTTTGTATGGTCTTCATCAAGCACCCAGAAAGTGGTATGACACACTATCATCCTTCCTGCTGAAGAATGGCTACAAGAGAGGAACAATTGATCAGACACTTTTCCTCAAACATGAACATCAAGATCTTTTGGTGGTTCAAATATATGTTGATGACATAATATTTGGATCAACCAACAAGAAGCTGTGCCAAAGCTTTGAAGACTTAATGAAATCTGAATTTCAGATGAGCTCCATGGGAGAATTGACATTCTTCCTTGGCTTACAAGTTCATCAGAAACCAGATGGCATTTTCATCAATCAAGAAAAGTACATTCATCAAATTTTGAAGAAGTACAATCTTGCTGATTCCACTTCATGCAAGACACCAGCATCAACAATAGACAAGATTGTGCCTGACCCTGCTGGAAAATCCGTAGATCAAAGATTGTATAGATCAATGATCGGTTTATTAATGTACTTAACTTCCAGTAGACCTGACATCATGTTTGCTGTTTATGTTTGTGCCAGGTATCAATCAGACCCAAAGGAGTCACATCTGAATGCTGTAAAGAGGATTTTCAGATACCTGAAAGGCAAACCTGCATTGGGACTTTGGTATCCCAAAGATGGAGATTTTAGCCTCTACTCCTACTCAGATAGTGACTATGGAGGTTGCAACAACAACAGAAAATCCACAACTGGTGGATGTCAGTTTCTAGGACCAAGACTTGTTTCATGGCAGTGCATGAAGCAAACAAATGTATCTGTATCCACAGCTGAAGCAGAGTACATAGCTGCTTCAGCAGGTTGCTCTCAAGTACTTTGGTTGCAGAACCAATTACTTGATTATGGTTACAATTTCCTTCATACACCAATTCATATTGATAATTCAGCTGCTATGTTTATAACTGCTAACCCAGTTCAACATAGTAAAACAAAACATATTGAAATCAGATACCATTTTCTGAGAGACTGCTCAGAAAAGGGTCTAATCAAGTTAGTCAACTGACTTTCTCTTATTTAGTCAACTGCTATGTTTATAACTGCTAACCCAATTCATAGTATGATCCCTCTATATATATATGCATGCATGTAACTGTTTAAGTCAGATGTTTAATTGTTATCTCAACTGAGTTTCTCTCATTTAGACTGTCATATGCCTGTCATGCCTGTTTACAACTTAAATTTATGATAAATGTAACAGTCTCACATTAATCACAAATTTAGGGGGAGTAGTTCATGCATGAAAAACAATAAAAGCTGATAATTGATCTGAATTACTTTGAAGGAATTGGAACTTGAGCACTAACTTGAATGCAGGATACAGGAAACTTGCTTTCCTGTACTTGATTGCCATGCAAATAAAGTCAACAATGTCCAACATCAACATTTGATTCTACTCAGTAGATATCATACATTTAAAGTTTTAAAAACTTTTATGTTCCGCAGAAGTTTCAGTAATACCTCTCATCCGTAGAAATATTATGTGATTTCTGATTCAGCAGCAAAACAAATGCATTGTTTGAACTTTTACATCCGCAGATGTAAGGTTCCGCAGATGTTGACATCCGCAGATGTTAAGGTTCCGCAGATGTTGACATCCGCAGATGTCAAGGTTCCGCAGATGTTCTGCGGAAGAAATAATGCATTCTAAACAAACGGTATGCGGATAGGAATGAATGGGAGTGGACCCAACATAATTAATAAAGGAACATAATTAATAAAAGAAATTAATGTGTTCGCCTATAAATAAGGTTTCTGATATTTTTACAGAGCACTTTTTCACTTTTAACCTAGAAAATCGCCCATTTTCCCTCTTTTTCAAAATTTCAAAATATCCGTTCCCAAGAACACATTATCAACATTATCCAGTAATCAATCACTGTTACTACGAAGGTAAATCATGTCTTAAACATCAGTACGAAACTGATTAATCGATTATTGACATTCAAACGATTCAACTGCATGTTTTCTAACTTGATTTTCTTTACAGATGGATAATAGATTTGCCAAAGAACATAATGTGTGCGCGTTCTTAAACGCTGATGATCCGGCGGCCGAAGGATGTCGAGATATCATAAGATATCTCCGACGATCAAGGCTCTTCTACGCCTTGACGGCTGAGCCTGTGATCCATCAGGCGCACATAATCGATTTTTGGAACTCAGCAGGAGTTGAAGAACAAGGTGATGAGGAAGTGATTGTGGCTGAGATTCGAAACAAACGTCTACGAATCACTGAAAGCACCTTACGAAGATGCTTGGAACTGGGTGATAGAGAGATAGGTCACCCCGATGTATTCGAGAATGAATACATTGAGAAAATATTCAATCTGATGGGGTATGATGGTGATTACGAGAAAGGGGAGATCAAAAAGGGTAGGCTATGCAAACCGTACAGATTCTTGTGCCATACCTACCTGAAATGCATGTCAAACAGGAAGTCGGGACTTGACAGATTCTCTAGGCACATATCATCTGGAATCATTGGGATATTCGAAGGGAGAATTTATAATTACGCCAAATACATCTTCAATTGTCTGAGTGAACAAGTCAAACTGCAGAAGAATGACAAGATGTACATGTTCCCGAGATTCCTGCAACTGGTGATCAACTCAGAATTACCAGGGTTGGACAGAGTTGGAGATGTGTTTGTTCAAGCACACTTGAGCAAATCTGTGCTAAACAAGCTTAGTGGAAAGTATCAGGGTCAAGATATGCCAATGTTTGCACATGTATTAGATCCCCAAGCAGACCTTCCACAAGAGTTGGCTTGGGCAGATGAAGCAGAGTCATCTGCTGATTCTGCTCAAGCATCTCACTCACCACCCCAAACACCACCACACCAACACCACTCATCAACCCAAACTTCACCACTCCAACATAATACACCTAGCCAAACACCCCCTCAACAATCACAATCACCAACAAGCTTGAACACCCAACCAACCTCCCCAATTCATCAACATCAATCACCTCTACTAATATCCTCATCATCCACCAAAAGCACTGAGCCAACATCTCCAGCCAAACAACAATCATCATCAGCTTCTCAGTCATCATCTCAACACACTCAACCTCTCTCTCCACTAAACATTCAATCCCCTGTACTACCACCACCAGAATCTCCAAACATGCATCCCCGGAAAGTGCTGGAACCGAACCTTTTGAGATAACTGAGTCTGTACACTCTGTACACTCAGGAGACACAGAGATATTATCTCAAGCGAGTACTGTTCCTTTATCACCCACACACACAGAAGAACAAGCTGCATCAGCACATACTGAGCCCATATCTTCATTGAAAGATGAACAAATTGCTGATGAGCACGGGGAAGTACAAGGATCTGCTGAGGATGTCATTGCATACCATGAAGATGATTTAAGTGACAAAGACATTCCTGTCAGCAAAAGCTATTTGGTTGCTGAGTACAACAAGTTAGTACTCAAATCAAATAAGCGAAAAGAAAGAATTCAAGAGCTGAAAGGTGTAATCAAAGAAAAGGATGAAGAGCTGATGAAGAAAGATGCTAGACTAAAACGGCTGAGAGAAGATGCTCTAAGCAACAATGAAGTTATTGATGCATTTTTGGACAGAGAAAAAGAGTTGGAGGCTTCTTTAAAGACTGAGCAAAATGATAAAGCTGAACTGATCAAAAAGAAAGATGCAGAAATAGAAGAGCTGAAAAAGAAAATATCTGCTCTGCAAACAAAAGAAGCCCCAAGTACTGATCAACCAAAACAGTCAGGTGAAGCTGCTAAGAAAATGATTTCATACACCCGGAAAAGAAAATACATGGGAGCAACTCAAAAGAAACCTGAAGATGAAAGCTCTCCAAAGAAACCAAAACTTCCATCCCCTGCACCTACACCTTCAGTAGATGTGTCTACTGTGAAGGTATCATCCGGAGATGATGATGACAGTGAGAAAGAGTGGGAGGAACTGACTAGAATGGAGTCCCCCACTGGTGAAAAGGGTGGAAAGGCCGATGACCTTCTAACAACAGCAGACATCATGGAAGAGAGGCCTGATTCTAGCATGTTTATGACCCTCATCAACCATGGTTTTCCATATGACATGGTTGAGAGGATGAACACATCAGAAACGAAGAATGCACTGAAAGAGTTTGAGTTTGCAAGGTTCATAATCCCAAACTGTGATTATGAAGCCTTTACTATATTTCAGTCATTGGAGAAGATCAAAAAGGATCTGGGCCACTATGACACAGCCAAACTTACCAAGTACAATATGACTTGCTGGTTACAGGGCCACAACTACAAACCTCATGAGCTTAAAGGTAGAACCACTGGAGAACTTTGAAGGATGATGGAGCATGTAATGAAGGTGGAGTTAGAAACTGGTGTGAAGTTCAGAATCACTGCTCCACATCCAAAAGAACAACCAAGTAAACTTGCTGCTGATCCAATAACAGTTGAACCAAAAGATCAGCACAAGGAAAAAGAAACACTGATCAGAGAGCCAAGGGCAGTGATCCCCGGAAAAGTATGGCCTCTGGGAACAACTGTTCGAGAGATTACCGAGAAGAAATCAACTCTCGTACAGCTGTATGATCATATCACAACTCCCAGTTCTGTGGAAGAGCACAGGATTATGGCCTGGAAATATGATCCAGACTGGGATTGTGCAATAATCAAGAGGACATCTGGAAGGATTCAATACTTCCATGATGTGGAAGACATGCTCAGCCTTCCGGAGCAAGATATCAGGGATCTACAGAGCATCCCAATGTTCAACTACCCAATCCATCTCAGGGGGAGAGACTTCTCTGCAGCTGTAAATGGTATGAAGACCAGTTTTACTGATGATGTGCTCATGCAAGCAAAGAGAAATGATAAAGAGCACAAAAGAATGAAACAAAATCAGAAAAGAAAAACAGCTGAAGTCTCATCCCTTGTAGATGATGATCTGCTAAAAAGAGTGGGATGTACCAGAAGCTCACACACCATTAAAAGCATCACTGGAAATCAATTCACTTGTCCTATCTCAGAATAGGGATATGTTGAAAAGAATATAGAGATGGTGTTGCTGAGAAATGTTGATGGGAAGAAGGGAGAAAAAATAAGAATCTTTGATCCAATAGAGCTAAAGATGCTGCATCCCAGCTACACATCATACCTTCATGATAAATTCTTCCCAAAGCTAACAGATGAAAAAGCCCAGAATGATCTCTGCTTGTATGTGCATATGATTCAAGTGATAGATAAACTGCATGCAAAGGCACACAAGAGAAGGAAGCATGAGGCTGGGCTACTAAAAGGAATAATAATAGCTGAAGTGTCTGAGCTCAGAATATCTGAAGAAGATGAATTAGAAATTGTGCATAATGATAGTGTAGTGGAAACACTCACTACAGAAGAAGATGTCTTGGGACTCAGTTATGACACGCTGAAGAAGATCAGCAGGATGCAGATAAAGTACAAATACGATGATCAGAAAACTGCTGTATCTTACTTCTACAATAAAATGATAGCAAGAGTCAAGGAGCTTGCAGTGTTGAAAGACTGATTACAAGTAGCTAAGCCTAAGGGGGAGTATTGTTAGATCTAGATTGTATAGGGCTAGATCATTTTTGTATAGGCTTAGTACTTGAAAATAAAGTCTTGTAATTAATATTTGTAACAATCAAAATATATATATATGTGCTTTGAATCTATAGGATAACCCCATATATATGTGTGTTGATTTCTGACTTGACAGGGAAAAACAATATACTTGGACGGATTCATGGAATTGACCAAGTGTAAGAAACATCTACGGATGAACAATTTTGTTAATCCGTAGATATGTTTCTTACAAGACAAAATGACCAAGTACATGTTCCTGCGGATGATCAAGTACTGTGAAGTGAAGACTCCTACGGAAGAAGGATTTCCTACGGAAGACCAACTTTGCTACGGAAGACCAATCATCTACGGAAGAACAAAAGTGCTGCGGACGACAAGACTCCTGCGGAGGATCATTATAATTGTGCGATTGTAAATACCAAGTCAAACAAGTCAACACAATCAATAACAAATCCCGAGAGATCCGGTGTTTCCTTAGCCGACTCAAATCATCTATAAATATGAGTCCTAGGTTTCACATCTCGGAGAACACAATCAATCAATATTACGGCTATCGAGTTACATCATTGTGCAACCCTAGCTACCGTCACATCAACATCAAACGTCATTCGATTCACAGAATTCGTTGTTCATAGTCATTCATTATTATACTTTTGTAATCATTACATTATAGTTAATGAAATACATTTGAATTATTATTGATTTCGCATTTATTGTGTTTCTGTGGTTGTGTTCATCATTAATCATTAAAAACCATTAAACGTCAATTAGTGATAATTCCGCGATCATTAAATTGATTTATTTTAATACTGATAATTCCTGAATTGCGATCCTTGGATTCATAATTATCATTAATCTTTCACTTTTATTAATGATAATACTTTACATAACGATCATAAACACACCACGTAAAGTCACACAATAATAGTTAATATGGAACATAAGAACAGCTCATAATCAAGCATAATAATAACAATTAAAATCCTAAAGTCAAACTAGGGTCAAACCCTAATCATTCTGTTTTTCTCCCAAATTTCAGGAAATTTCTAAGTGTTCTGGGCGCATGAGCACTATGCAGGCGCATGAGCACTATGTAGGTGCATAAGCCCTGCTTAGGCGCATCAGCACTATTCAGGCGCATGGCCCTACACTTAATCCTTTTTCCTACTAAGTCTTGGGCGCATGAACTATTCAGGCGTATGAGTTTTACACTTAGGCGCCGGAGGAATAAGCTGGGCGCGTGGGTACTATTAGGGTGCACCACCATATACTTAACTTTCTAAGGCACATTTTCAGGGGCATAGGCCCTGTTTGGGCGCATGACCTTACTTTATATTTTCTAAGGCAAAAGGCTAGGCGCATGGGCCCTATTTAGGCGCATAGGCAACACTTAAATTTTTCTAAGGCAATTTCAGGCACATGATCCTTACGTAGGCGCATAAACCTTCTGTTTAACATGTTCCTCGAATATTTTCAGTCCCAAACATCATATCATCCTATTCTAAGCTTATTAATGTCTCTCTAAACATGCACATCACATAATCAACCATAAATGATCATTTTACATGCACAATTACATATGGTTACATGTAATATTTATAAAATCGTTTTTTATACATTTCTAGCCCTAAGAAGTGTTAAAAACATATAAAATACGGTGTCTAGAACTCACCTTAGCTGTTCAAGGACACATAACCGAATGCATTTAAACATATAAGAAAATGTAATACTCGGTTACATGGTCCAAAATCCCTAAAACCGTACTCAATTATGCTAAAACTGACTTACCTTCGAAGATTTTAGCTTCTTCTTGTTGAACAACCGAGTGAAACTTCAGTTTCTTCTTTCTCTTCTTCTTTTTGTCGAAAAGTAGATGGGATAGGGTGATATGGGCGGCCATATCTTAAATATTATTATAATATTTGACTTTTGTACCTTTTACACTTTGCCCCCTTACTCTTTGTTCCCTTTTCTTTTTCTTTCTAGATACTTTTATTTCTTTTCTTCTTATTTCTTTTCTTTTATTTCCTTTTTATTTTGACAAAATTTCGGGCGATATAAGTCTACCCCCTTAAAAGGGTTTCGTCCCCAAAACCTTTCACTCTTCGAATAACTATGCGTAATGTTGTCTCATCTCTCCTTCAGTCTCCCACGTAGACTCGGAACCCTTCCTGAGCTTCCACTATACTCGTACAAGTGGAACCACTTTATTCCTTAATCTTTTCTCTTTTCAATCGATGATTGCCATTGGTTGCTCTATGTAATTGAGCCGTTCGTCCACTTCGATATCATCTAGTGGTACAATCATATCTCCATCAGCTAAGCACTTCCTTAGATGAGATACATGGAATGTCGGATGTATTCCCTTAACTCATCAGGCAATTGTAACCGATAGGCCACCTCTCCTACTCGTACGATGATTCGGAAATGCTCTATGTACCTCGGGCTTAGCTTGACCCTCTTCCGGAACCGTATGATTCCCTTCTAAGGTGAAACCTTCAACATAACTCGGTCGCCCACCTTGAACTCAATCGGTCTTCGACTCTTGTCGGCGTACGACTTTTGTCTATCTTTCGCTGCCTTCATAAAGGCTTTGATCCTTTCTAACTTCTCAGTGGTAGCCTCGATCACCTCAAGGCTCTCTAACTCCTTCTGTCCAATATCACCCAACATACAGAGGTCCTACACCTTCTACCGTATAGCATCACATAAGGTGGCATGCCAATACTGGTATGATAACTGTTGTTATATGAGAATTCTGCTAACGGTAAGTGATCATCCCAACTTCCTTCAAAATCGATCACGCATGCTCGGAGCATATCCTCGAGCATATGAATCGTCCCCTCCGACTGACCATATGTGTAAGGCCCCGATCCCGGGCACCTCACAGTTGGCCGTCATCACCCATAAAACATACATTTAATATAACTTAATAAAATATATGCAGCGGAAACTTTAAATTTTACTATAAATGCTTTTGTAAAGTAATACAACCCCTGTTACAAAATATCATTTGTTTGCATTACAATCCAAAAACATTATCAAAAGAATGCCGTCCCAAAAGAGCTGAGTAGCCGCCTCGTGCCATCCTCAGCAACACTACCTGCCAACTGGAAAATACATAAAAGTCAGCGTTGCTGAGTGAGTTCTAGTTTTGTATTAAAACATACTTTTACTTATTTAAAAGTATCCTTTCGTTCATACGTTCATACATCATACGTACACATAGATAATATTCATTATTATCTTCATCATTCGTTATTCATCATTATCTTTAACTTCTCGTATGGAGTTTGTCAGACTTTACCCACTTCATAGCGCTCGGCTATGATTACTGTGGTCGAATGACAAGAATCCCGTTCATACTTACTCGCCCATTGGCTATCTTTTGTACCACTACCTTCTGCTATACCCCAAACGTTATTAGCTACCGGGCCGAAGTCAATAAATGAACAGCAAAACGTATGCCCGGTACTCGAGGTAAGCGGTAGGGGTTCCATACATATAGATACTTACTTGCACACATTGAAAGGTTAATTGTACCAATACCATATGCTACACCTCGAACAATCTTAGCTACCGGGCCGAAGTCAATCCATAGACAGCAAAACGTAGTGCCACAGTACGGGCCGAGGTCAACAAATGAACAACAAACATATTGCCACGTACTGGGCCGAAGTCTATGGAGGGACAGCTAAACATGGTGCCACGGTACTAGAGGTAAGCGGTAGAGGTACCATGACCATGGTCAATCACATAGAAGGACCAATCGCGTTATTCAATGCTTGCAAGACATAATTCATTCGTTCATTAATGCATGTATTCATCATCATTCATCATTTCGTTCATTCGTTAATACATGCATTCGTCATCATGTTCCTCTCTCATTATCTTTCACTTTACGATACATAATACTTCATTAATTCATTTCTCGTTATTCGTAAAGTTTCAGAAAGATAAACATACACAATTACCAGGAACATACACACATCATACATATTCATCGTACATTCATCATCATACATTCATCATCATATGTACATCATCATGCACAGCATCATACCTTTCTTAACAATATTTCAATAATATTGTTAACAATAATATACTAATAATAATATTAGTAACAATTAGGGTTAACCTTACTCATCATAATATGCATGAGACATCATCATTTATTAACCCTAGTCAACCCTGGTCAAACCTTGAACTTCGAACTTTACTGGAAATTCCTGAAAATTTGCCAAGTGTTCTAGCCGTTTTAGCACTATTGGGCGTATAAGCCTCTGGTCGTATGAGCACTATTAGTCGTATGAGAACTGCTGGACTTTTCACTTAACACTTAGAATTTTCAACTGGTCATACGACCAAACTGTTGGTCGTATGACCACTGCTGGTCGTACCACCCCTGGACTTAGGCACATATTTGGATCATATGACCACTGTTGGTCGTATGAGTCCACACTTAGAAAATTTCCACATGATCATACGACCACTGTTGGTCGTATGAGTCCTATTGGTCTCATACTTAGAAAATATCACATGTTCATACGACCACTGTTGGTCGTATGAGTCCTATTAGACTCATCAACACTTAGAAAATCCTGATCATACGACCCCTGTTGGTCGTATGAGCACTGCTGGACACATCAACTTTTCTTATTTATTCTAAGTCCCAATTTCAGACATATTAACAACATATTCATATGTCTAACCCATAATTCAAGTCCAGAACATCAAAATGCCTATTTCTAAACATATGCACATGATTTTAAGCATGGATCTAACATAAACATAATCATCCATACAATCAATTCATACGGGTATCAACCCACAGTTTTATAAAAACATAATTACATGCATTTCCAGCCCCAAAACATTTAAAAACAGTAAAAACGGGGTCTAGAACTCACCTTAGTTGTCTTCTTCGAACTTACACTCTTCAACCCGAACCTTCCCAACTTGTTCTAACACCTAGAACACACACACAGAGCAATCCCGAACACACTAGTCACATTTATAAGCTCATAAATGGTTCTAGAATCGTCCTAACATCATGAATTCGGGATTTCTTACCAAAACCTTCGAATTTCTCAGATCCTTCTTCAAAATCCGAGGGTTTTCTGCTCCTGCTGCTTTCTCTCTCTAAAAAGTTCGAATGAAGTGAAAGTGCAGGCAACGTGGGTGCCATACCACCTTTTTACAAAGAATTAATAGGAAGTTTGTCAACTTGACACTTTTGGCCCTCAACAAAAGTACCCTTTTGTTTTTCTTTCCTTTCTCTTTCCATTTTATTCTTTTAAATTCTTTACTACAAATTTACGGGTGTTACAAGTCCACCCCCCTTATATAGGTTTCGTCCCCGAAACCTGTTATTCCTCAAACAGATGTGGGTAGTGTTGTCTCATCTCTTCTTCAGTCTCCCACGTAGACTCGGATCCCTTCCTGTGCTTCCACTGTACACGCACAAGAGGAACCACTTTATTCCTCAACCTCTTTTCTTTACGATCAATGATTGCCACTGGTTGCTCCACGTAGTTGAGCCGTTCGTCTACTTCGATATCCTCCAGTGGTACAACCATGTCTTCATCAGCTAAGCACTTCCTCAGATGAGATACATGGAACGTGGGATGAATTCCACTTAACTCATCTGGCAATTCAAGTCGATAGGCCACCTCTCCTACTCGTGCGATAATTCGGAAAGGTCCTATGTACCTCGGGCTTAGCTTACCTCGTTTCCTGAATCTAATGATTCCTTTCCAAGGTGAGACCTTCAACATAACTCGGTCACCAACCTTGAACTCTATCGGTCTTCGCCTTTTGTCAGCATACGACTTTTGCCTATCTTTCGCCGCCTTCATGAAGGCTTTGATCTTTTCTAATTTCTCAGTCGTTGCTTCAATTACCTCAACACCTCCTAACTCTTTCTGCCCAATGTCTCCCCAGCACACGGGCGTCCTACACCTCCTCCCGTATAACATCTCGTAAGGTGGCATGCCAATGCTGGCGTGATAACTATTGTTGTACGAGAATTCTGCTAACGGCAGGTGGTTGTCCCAACTTCCTCCAAAGTCGATCACGCACGCCCGAAGCATGTCTTCGAGTGTTTGGATCGTCCTCTCAGACTGACCGTCTGTCTGAGGGTGATATGCTGTGCTAATGTGTAGTCTCGTCCCCATCGCATCATGAAATCTCTTCCAAAACTTGGAGGTAAACCGGGTGTCACGATCAGACACAATAGACACCGGCACACCATGACGAGCTACAATTTCTTTGATGAACAGATCCGCCAATCTTTCAGATGAGTACGTTTCACGGATCGGTAGGAAGTGGGCACTCTTTGTCAAGCGGTCAACTATCACCCATATAGCATCATACCCTTTAGGGTACGTGGTAACTTCGTGATGAAATCCATGGTGATATGCTCCCACTTCCACTCGGGTATATCCAACGGTTGGATCTTCCCGTAGGGCTTCTGGTGTTCCGCCTTCACTTGTAAGCAAGTTAAGCACTTACTTACGTACTCCACTACGTCGCGTTTCATACCCGGCCACCAATAGTCTTTCTTCATATCGTGGTACATTTTGGTAGCACCGGGGTGAATGGAGTATCGTGTCTTATGGGCCTCATCCATAATTCTACTACGTAGATCCCCGTATCGAGGAATCCACATTCGCCCAAATCGGGTCTTAACACCTAGAGTGTTCTCACCCAACTCCGTCACTAGACCTCTCATCCTTTCGGAGTTAAGATGATCTTTTTTCAAAGCCTCATCTTGAAACTCCTTAACCTGTGTCATCACATCGGGGGTCATGATCAGCTGATAAGCCTTCACCCGGATCGGCTCAGGCCTTTCTTTTCGGCTAAGGGCATCAGCCACCACATTGGCCTTGCCCGGATGGTAATGGATTTCGCAGTCATAATCCTTTATGAGCTCCAACCATCGCCTTTGCCTCATGTTTAAATCCTTCTGCTCGAAGAAATACTTCAAGCTTTTGTGGTCTGTGAAGATAGTGCACTTTGTCCCGTATAGATAGTGCCGCCATATCTTCAATGCAAAAACCACCGCAGCTAGTTCTAGATCGTGTGTGGGATAGTTGACTTCGTGGGTCTTCAGCTGTCGAGATGCGTAGGCTATTACCTTTCCACGTTGCATCAACACACAACCTAGCCCAGAATAAGATGCATCCGAATAGACCACTAAGTCTTCACTTCCCTCAGGCAAAGTCAAGGCAGGAGCTTGTGTTAGTCTTGCCTTCAACTCCTCAAAAGCCATCTCCTGTTCTCGACCCCACACGAATTTCACGTCCTTACGAGTCAATTTTGTCAAAGGTGAGGCGATCTTTGAAAAGTCTTGAATAAATCTTCTATAATAGCCCGCCAATCCCAAGAAGCTACGAATCTCGGATGGCGTCTTTGGTGATTTCCATTGCATCACAGCCTCAACCTTTGCTGGGTCCACCATTATTCCTTCTGCATTCACTACGTGGCCCAGAAATTGCACCTCGCGTAACCAAAAGGCGCACTTGGAGAACTTGGCGTACAATTTCTCCCTTCTCAACGTTTTCAACACTTCCCGAATATGCCCGGCATGCTCTTTTTCACTTCTTGAATAAATCAGAATATCATCGATGAATACAATTACTGATTTATCCAACATTGGTCGGCACACTCGGTTCATCAAATCCATAAAAGCAGCCGGCGCATTGGTCAACCCAAAGGACATGACAAGAAACTCGTAGTGACCATAGCGCGTACGAAAGGCTGTTTTAGGGATATCTTGTTCCTTCACCTTTAATTGATGGTAGCCAGATCGAAGATCTATCCTCGAGAACCAACTGGCACCCTGGAGCTGATCAAACAAGTCATCGATTCTTGGTAAGGGGTATCTGTTCTTCACCGTTAGCTTATTCAGCTCGCGGTAGTCGATGCACATCCGCATACTACCATCCTTCTTCTTTACGAACAGAACCGGAGCACCCCAAGGTGAGATACTCGGTCGGATAAACCCCTTATCCAGCAGCTCCTGCAACTGCTCCATCAACTCTTTCATCTCCGTCGGAGCCAAGCGATACGGTGCTTTTGCGACAGGTTGGGCACCCGGTATCAGGTCGATCTGGAATTCGATCTCTCGGTCAGGTGGCAATCCCGATAAGTCTTCGGGAAACACGTCTGGAAAGTCACACACCACTGGTACATCGCATAGCTGTGGTGTTGGCGTCTCTACATTCTTTACATAACATAAGTAGGCGCTACATCCGCGCCTCATACACTTTCCCGCCACCGCCATCGAGATCACCTTCGGAATCGTCGTAACTCGATCGCCATAAATTGTCACCGGACTTCCGTCGGTCGCCGTCAGTCTAATCATCTTCTTTCGGCACACGATATTCGCTTCGTAGGTTGCTAACCAGTCCATTCCTAACACTACATCGAATCCTCCTAGAGGCATCACATGTAATATGGCAGCGAACCTATGGCCCTCTAATTCTATGGTACAGTCCTCTATCACATCAGTAACTCTAGTGGACTTACCAATAGCAGTTTCTACATAAAAAGGCTCACTAATGCATTTACTACAAACAGGCAATTTAGCACAGAAAGTAGCAGAAATGAAACTCCTGCTAGCACCAGAGTCAAATAACACAGAAGCAGGAGTTTGGTTTGCTAGAAACGTACCTGACACCACATCGGGGTCCGTCCTAGCCTCTTCCTGCGTCATCGTAAACGCCCTAGCCTTTGCCCTCGGTGCTTCTCCTCCCGTCTTCTTCTCTCCCGAGCCCTCAGCCCTCGGCTTCTTGCAATCTTTGCTCATATGACCACTTTCCCCACAGTTAAAACACTTGCCCATCCGACAATCCTTGGCCCTATGTCCAGTCCTCCCACACTTGAAGCAGATGTTGTATCCCCACTTGCACTCCCCTGAGTGCTCCTTTCCACACTTACCACACTTTTTCACCCCAGCTCCAGACACGACCACTCGGCGGTCATCCACCCTTGCTTTCTTATTGTTTGTCGAAGTGTCACCCCGACCGAACCTCTTCCCCTGCCAATTCTTCTCTCCACTCCCCTTCTTGCTTCCCTCAGCCTTCACCAAAGCAGTACGTTCATCGAATAACCTCCCCGCCAAGTCCACTGCCGACCTGAAAGTGCTTGGTCGGGCAGAAATCAAGTGCCAACGAATTTCAGCTGGCAGCCCCTGAATATACCGGTTGATCTTTCGAGACACCGGCGTCACCTGCTCCGGCACCAACAGCGCCAACTCGTTGAACTTGGTGGTATATTGTTGGTGGGTCATCGTCCCCGCCTCTAGCTGCAGGAACTCCCTTTCTATCCTATCCATTTCCCGACGAGGACTGAATTCCTCGATCACCAGCCTTTTCAACTCAGCCCATTTCATCTTCCCTATAGCCCGGCTACCCTCGGCTTGGACTATATTCTTCCACCAGCATAAGGCCGACCCTGTGAAAGAGTGGGTAGCAAACTTCACCTTCTTGTCCTCCTGGCAATCACTAATATCGAGGACAGCTTCCATTTCCATCACCCATTGGTGAGCATCAGTAGCAGTACCAGACCCATCAAAAGTTGGGGGTTTGCACCTCATGAATGCCCCGTAGTTACAACCCCGGGCGGTCTCCTGTAACTGTTCTTCTTCCTCTTCATCATCAGATAGTACCGTTTCTGTTTCCTCCTGTTGTTGTCTACCTGAGGATCGATTCCTCCCTCGTCTATCGTCCTCACGTACTGCCTTTAACACTTCTGTCATTACAGACGGTAGGATCGTCTGCATAACCTGGTGCACCTCCTCAACAACTGCCTCTTTCACCGAGGCCCTAAAATCATCACTCTCACCCACTCCCCCCGAGGGAGTAGTATTAGGTCCTTCGGGAACCTTCTTCTCTTGTCTAGGCCTACCTCTTGTGGCTCGTGGTTCCACACCACTTCCGCCACTGCCTCCACCAACTGGGGCTTTAGATGATCTACCACCGACCATCTTCTATCACACTGAAAGATTTAAACACCAACACGGTCATTCAAGGAAATAGCTCAGTTTATGTTAAGTATAGTAAGTCCCTAATTACAGTGGCCAGTTGTGATTAGCCACTTACTCTACTCTTCACACCCCGAACATTACCTGTCCTGACTACATTAGTATCTAAGTCTAACAGTACACATAAACACATAACATGCACACTTAACACTGGTTAACTTTCAAGAAAATACCTGATGGCACGCAGCTACTCAGATGGCATTCCCATTTCCCTTTGTCCCATTCTCAGTTTAAGTCTTAGGTTTATTCTAAAAATTTTACCCATTTCACTTAAACTTTGGCTCTGATACCAACTTGTAAGGCCCCGATCCCGGGCACCTCACAGTTGGCCGTCATCACCCATAAAACATACATTTAATATAACTTAATAAAATATATGCAGCGGAAACTTTAAATTTTACTATAAATGCTTTTGTAAAGTAATACAACCCCTGTTACAAAATATCATTTGTTTGCATTACAATCCAAAAACATTATCAAAAGAATGCCGTCCCAAAAGAGCTGAGTAGCCGCCTCGTGCAATCCTCAGCAACACTACCTGCCAACTGGAAAATACATAAAAGTCAGCGTTGCTGAGTGAGTTCTAGTTTTGTATTAAAACATACTTTTACTTATTTAAAAGTATCCTTTCGTTCATACGTTCATACATCATACGTACACATAGATAATATTCATTATTATCTTCATCATTCGTTATTCATCATTATCTTTAACTTCTCGTATGGAGTTTGTCAGACTTTACCCACTTCATAGCGCTCGGCTATGATTACTGTGGTCGAATGACAAGAATCCCGTTCATACTTACTCGCCCATTGGCTATCTTTTGTACCACTACCTTCTGCTATACCCCAAACGTTATTAGCTACCGGGCCGAAGTCAATAAATGAACAGCAAAACGTATGCCCGGTACTCGAGGTAAGCGGTAGGGGTTCCATACATATAGATACTTACTTGCACACATTGAAAGGTTAATTGTACCAATACCATATGCTACACCTCGAACAATCTTAGCTACCGGGCCGAAGTCAATCCATAGACAGCAAAACGTAGTGCCACAGTACGGGCCGAGGTCAACAAATGAACAACAAACATATTGCCACGTACTGGGCCGAAGTCTATGGAGGGACAGCTAAACATGGTGCCACGGTACTAGAGGTAAGCGGTAGAGGTACCATGACCATGGTCAATCACATAGAAGGACCAATCGCGTTATTCAATGCTTGCAAGACATAATTCATTCGTTCATTAATGCATGTATTCATCATCATTCATCATTTCGTTCATTCGTTAATACATGCATTCGTCATCATGTTCCTCTCTCATTATCTTTCACTTTACGATACATAATACTTCATTAATTCATTTCTCGTTATTCGTAAAGTTTCAGAAAGATAAACATACACAATTACCAGGAACATACACACATCATACATATTCATCGTACATTCATCATCATACATTCATCATCATATGTACATCATCATGCACAGCATCATACCTTTCTTAACAATATTTCAATAATATTGTTAACAATAATATACTAATAATAATATTAGTAACAATTAGGGTTAACCTTACTCATCATAATATGCATGAGACATCATCATTTATTAACCCTAGTCAACCCTGGTCAAACCTTGAACTTCGAACTTTACTGGAAATTCCTGAAAATTTGCCAAGTGTTCTAGCCGTTTTAGCACTATTGGGCGTATAAGCCTCTGGTCGTATGAGCACTATTAGTCGTATGAGAACTGCTGGACTTTTCACTTAACACTTAGAATTTTCAACTGGTCATACGACCAAACTGTTGGTCGTATGACCACTGCTGGTCGTACCACCCCTGGACTTAGGCACATATTTGGATCATATGACCACTGTTGGTCGTATGAGTCCACACTTAGAAAATTTCCACATGATCATACGACCACTGTTGGTCGTATGAGTCCTATTGGTCTCATACTTAGAAAATATCACATGTTCATACGACCACTGTTGGTCGTATGAGTCCTATTAGACTCATCAACACTTAGAAAATCCTGATCATACGACCCCTGTTGGTCGTATGAGCACTGCTGGACACATCAACTTTTCTTATTTATTCTAAGTCCCAATTTCAGACATATTAACAACATATTCATATGTCTAACCCATAATTCAAGTCCAGAACATCAAAATGCCTATTTCTAAACATATGCACATGATTTTAAGCATGGATCTAACATAAACATAATCATCCATACAATCAATTCATACGGGTATCAACCCACAGTTTTATAAAAACATAATTACATGCATTTCCAGCCCCAAAACATTTAAAAACAGTAAAAACGGGGTCTAGAACTCACCTTAGTTGTCTTCTTCGAACTTACACTCTTCAACCCGAACCTTCCCAACTTGTTCTAACACCTAGAACACACACACAGAGCAATCCCGAACACACTAGTCACATTTATAAGCTCATAAATGGTTCTAGAATCGTCCTAACATCATGAATTCGGGATTTCTTACCAAAACCTTCGAATTTCTCAGATCCTTCTTCAAAAATCCGAGGGTTTTCTGCTCCTGCTGCTTTCTCTCTCTAAAAAGTTCGAATGAAGTGAAAGTGCAGGCAACGTGGGTGCCATACCACCTTTTTACAAAGAATTAATAGGAAGTTTGTCAACTTGACACTTTTGGCCCTCAACAAAAGTACCCTTTTGTTTTTCTTTCCTTTCTCTTTCCATTTTATTCTTTTAAATTCTTTACTACAAATTTACGGGTGTTACAATATGTCTGAGGATGATAAGCCGTGCTAATGTGTAGCCTCGTCCCCATCGCATCATGGAATCTCTTTCAAAACTTCAACGTAAATCGGGTGTCACGATCCGACATGATAGACATCGGTACACCATGACGAGATACAATCTCTTTAATGAATAGATCCGCCAATCTTTCTGATTAATACGTCTCGTGAATCGGTAGGAAATGAGCACTCTTCGTCGGTCGAACAATCACCCATATGGTGTCGCACCCCATCGCTGTGAAATCACCGAACAGTGGTTTAATCAAACATGCACTCATGTACGCTTAATTAAGGCAAAGAACCATCATTCAGTACATGTTAGTATGTTTATGTAAAACATCACCCTTTTGAATGATGTAGAAACACCATTTTTAACAAAAAGAATTTTATGGGTGAAAGTTTTTACATATTAACTTGTGGGTTGAAGCACATAAAACAAAAACAAAGAAAGAAATATGAACAAGTAGGTAGAACTCTCACTTAAAGCAAGCAAGGAAGGTGAAATAGATGGTGCGGGTTGCTTGAAAAACTCCAAGAATAACTTAAGCTTAACTAGAGGGACTTGGAAAACACTTGATTTGTAGGACTAAAATTAGAACATGGGTTGGTGGCAATGTTTTCAAACCCCGATCGGACAAGGAACCGGTTACCTTACTGATCGATCGGTCGAACTGGATTTAAGGACCGGATGATGTCATGATTATATATGTGTATATTAGATATATAGTTATATATATAATTCAATATTAATATTTTATATGTGTAGTTTATAGTTATATATGAAAACTTAACACTAATCTTATATCAAACACTCTAATTCATAGCTTGAACCAGCCGTTTAACTCACTAAAATACAAAAAACTAAAAGAAATTAAAAAAAAAAATCAAAATCCATTCCAACCGGGTTCTCGGTTCCCGGTTCGACCGGCCGAGTGCTTGAAAACAAAATGATTTATGGTGGATCGGACCGGTCTGACCTCCGAACACCGGTCCGACCGGTTGGACCGACCGGTCCAATCTGATATTAAAAACAATGGTTGGTGGTGGTGGTCTTCTTGGCTGAGAATGAGGAGACGAAGAGAGAGAAAGTGTGGTGATTTATGCAAGTGAAAAATGAGATGTATGTCTCACTTTATAATCAAACTATCCTAAAAGTTTTTATGTTTGGGGGTTTAAAACCCTTGATTTTCAGCCAAAAAAGGGAAGACAGGTTCAAAGTGTGGTAATGAAACATGTATTTAATCACTTCAACAAGAAATTCACAAAGGAAAGCCTAAAAATTTGCTAGGTCCAACAATAAAAATAGAGATCTCATGGGGATTGTGGGGTAGATGGGCTCTAAACTTGCATTGAAAAGGAAAGTTTAGAGGCGTATCGCTTATTATGGTGAAGCGGTCAACATATGTGTTTATAGATTTAAATTTTATTTTAAGAGGAAAAAAGGATGAAGCTTGGGATTGTCTAAACATCATCCATTATGGATCACTGATTTGATTGTTCCATTTAACTGATGATTTCATATCTATATTCTATGTTACTTGTTATTATGTTCAAGCTCATTATGAGCTAAAGTCTCTTTATCATCCTAACTGGAAAAAACTTATGTAATTTATGATGAACTAATGGTGTGATTTATGTTATGTTAAAGTTATGGTAATCTTGGTTAAGCTTTTGATGGGTAGCACCCACATTTGAACGAGAAGTTCTAAACTTATGATTTGTAATTGCAAATGTCATACAATGTTGAAAAACGTATGAACTATCTTTTATTCGTGAAAGTGGTCTTCATAACAAATCCATGGCTAATGAACTAGAAATGGTTATTAGAAATCATATAACTTTAGCTTATTGATCATTTACAGTTTTCCTTTTATTAGTCTGAGAAATCTACAGTAACTGTTATGGAATTATAAAATTAATGGTATGTTAAAAAGTAACCTGATTAACTCTCTATCTAATATTAAGTTATGTATTTAGAAATCGTATGTTAAAAGATTACACTAGATTCACCTACATTACTAGTGGCTTTAATTGATCAGTATTGTAAGTTACTCATATTGGTGTCCTGGTTACTACGGAGCAGGAAGACGAGAATTCCGTGTTGGCTCACGTTTATAAACATTAACATAACTACTTAAACTTATATATTTTCTCACACCATGATATTCATCATAGTTAAAATAAGTTTAATCTAATTAGGATGATATCCTTTATTACATGGTTTAAACCCCTAAAAGTTTCAATCTTTCTTTTACTTTATTTAATTATTATTTTTAAACCCTAAAAATCTCGATTACATTAATGCAACTTATCATTTTCTTAAAACAAAATCAAATCTGGTAGTCAAACATAAAGGTTGTTGAATAGGCTCAGTGTGTCTATGGATTGATACTTGATTCTTATCATCACTATATTACCACACGACATGTGTACTTGCTTTTTGTATGTATAGTTTAGTATTAGTAGATCTGTAAGAAAATCTTTATAAAAAATATATATACTTTTCACACGCACTAATGCCCAACTTTTTAATAATTTTATGTTATTGTTATCACCTTCTATATTTTTATTTTTATAAACTCGATCCTGTGTTTTTTTGCGCCTTGTGCCTAATGTCTAGTCAAAATTTGGTTAGAATTTTAGTGCAATGGTACTCATCTAGGGATTATCACATGATATTATATTTATATCAACTAACTATATGCATTCTTAACTCTGATTTGTTTGTGTAAATAAAGTGTTGCTCTGTTGGTCTTAGTTATGACAGAAGTTTGATTTAAATAAATGAATCCACCTAATACAAGAATAGTGAGCTTTGTTGTCAAAAGCCCACAAGGTGCGTGCATAGGCTTCTAGGCGTAGCCTAGCCTAATCTTGTCGCCTCTCCTCAAAAGCCCCATTTTCAGGCGTTTAGGTGCTCCTAATCTTGTCACCTCGCTTTAAAATCCCCACGTGCATAGGTTCTTGTAGACAATTACTCTAGGGCTGTGCATTCAAGTTTACCTCATCTAGAACTGTGAGAACCGAACCGGGAGCAAATCAGTTTAGAAGAAAACACAGGAACCGTAACCGAACCAAGTAATTGATTCAGGGGTTGGTTAATTGATGGTTCTCGTGGGTCTATTTCAAATCGGTTTCTATAGAAACGAATTAAGTTGATGAGTGGTGGTAGTGACAAATAGCTCACAATGATGACAGAGTTGAAGGTGACGGTGATAATTGTCAATGAAGATGGTCGATGATAATAGATATAATACTGAGAACTTTTTTTATTCAATCAAATTTACAGACTTAATGAAACTAACTGTATGTGTTCGGAGAAGATGATGTTAATGTATTGTTCTTCGGTTATGCACAATTAATGATAGTGGTTGCAATTTGCAACGAAGACTCTTCAAACGGGTTTGTTGTAATGATGAATATCAATTGTCAATTCTATTAATCGTATCCTTAATTATGTACGAGCCAATCATTAATGATATTTGCCTTGCAAGTATCCATAGTTATCTCGTACAATTCCTTGGGTATTTTAAAAGCCACGGGTATATCGGTTATGCATGAAACTCGTTTACAGACCCGGAACAGTACAATATCCAGGACTTGCATGAATTAAGAACCAAACACCGAATCTAAATATAGTACAAGGGTCTTGATGGGTGGGTTCCACGGGTTTTATCAGTTCCATCCGGTTAGACGCTTTTTATGCCCACCTTTAAATTACACTAGCCTTAACAAAGCCTGGAATTAAGCTAAACCGCCTAAACTAGCTTAAACTAGCCCAAAAAAAAGCCAAAAACATGTCTTAAATCTCCAAGAACGGTATTTTTATACTTTGTGCATAGATTAAAAAATCGTATCGCTTTTTAAGTGGCTTATGCCTAGGCTCAAGACTCACCATTTACACATTAAGTATGTATTGTGCCTTCTATAACTATGATAGTAAGTAGATATAAGATAATTAGGGTAGGACTGAGTATTTAAACATAGATTTTTAACAATGTAACGCCCGTAAATTTCAAAAAAGAATGAGAGAAAAGTTTTCGCGCAAAAAAAGGATATCGTGCGAAAGTTAGTTCTAGCACGAAAAGGACTTCTCGCGTGAGAGATATGCGAAAAGTAGGTCTGGGTATAAGTAGCTGTGAAAACGACCCAATTTATGCAAAAAGTGCTACTGTTAGAGAGAGAAAATGAATGCGTAGAGAGAGAAAGTGAAGAAATGAAGTGCTAAGGTATGTAACTCGTGTAGTAACTCCTGTTATGTACTAAGGAACGATTATTGAAGAATATAACACATGGTTATCTAGTTTTCGTTCGATAAAGGCTTCCGGAAGGTCGTGCTTGTGCTAGAAGTTCATAAGGTGAGTTTCTAGTCCCCTTTTTACGTAAGTTTTCATGTTTTTGGGCTATTATGCATACTATAACGTATGAAAATGCTTGTTAATGCTTGGAATGATGATATTCATGATGTTAGGTTCGTTAGACAGGCTTTAGATGCGATAAGTTGTGACTGGGTGGGAAAACCAGCCAACTCTCGCGCGAGTGAATGTTCTTGCATGATACATAAGTTTTCGTGTGACTAGCTGGCCTGATGTGCAGGTTTTGAATGTGGTAAAGCAACTTGTATGAAAGGCTAGTTCTTGCGTGAGATGATGATGATGATGCATGAGTAAGTTTTCGCATGATATGCAGTTATGTGTGATGTGTTATCCTTTCACGTTAAAACGAATTTTAAATGATGCGTTTTATGGTATGACTTTACTTGATATGTATGTAATGAAAGTAAAGTATTATGTAACTAAAGTGAAAGATAACGATGATGAAAAACGGAAGTAATGAACGATGGGATCCTTGTCGCTACCCGGGTACTATAATCTGCTTCGTGCATAATGTTTGGAAAAATATTGGCTTCGTGCCCAATGAATCGGCTTCGTGCCTATGTATTTGCTTTGTGCATAATGTAACTGCTTCGTGCATAATGTAACTGCTTCGTGCACAATGTAACTGCTTCGTGCACAATGTAACCGCTTCATGCATAATGTATATGCCTTATGCATAATGTTTATGGGTTTGTTTACAAGCCTTGATAAAGTACCAGCTTCGTGCATAATGTTGGAGGTTTAGCATATGGCAGGATCCATAAGAAAGTGACAAGATGTTAACGAATGAACGTACGAAATGAATGATGACGAACGATAATGAACGATGATGAAAAGATAACAAATAATTATTATCAAGGTGTATGTATGATGTATGATCACGTACGAATGTAAAGGATATGTCTATACGAAAGTAAAGTATTTTACTTATAAAACTAGAACTCACTCAGCGTCTCTGACTTTTGTATGCATAATAGTTGGCAGGTAATTGTTTGATGCTGAAGAGGTGCAGGCATGGATGCATAAGCTATCGGGAAAGATTTCAAGACTGGCACCCATATTTTTGAGAATGTTATCATGTTAATAAAAATTTGAGATATAAACTTAACAATATGATTATTTGACACGATTCTTGTTATCAATGAAAAGTTTAAATTCCGTTGCAAATGTTATATTTTAAACGTTTATGCGATGATTGATCAACTGTAAGCGTCCCGGGAACAGGGCCTTACAAATAAGAAATCGAATTATAAACAACCAAGTCTACAGAGACACATTAGTAACAAAAAGATCAAAAAATACATCCATGGTCTGCCGGCGGATATTCATAGAGATCTGATCTCTGCCCGACCAGGTACGTTCAGGTCGGTGGTCGATCTGGCGGGGAGACTGTATGACGAGCGAGAGGTGGTGACGGTGTTGGACGTGAGGAAGACGTGGGTAATGACAGGAATAGGAATGGGAAGCGAGATAACATTGGTGGTTTTGTGACTGGTGGTAAAAAGATGAGGATTGATGATCAAAAGGCGTTGACGAAGGGAGAGAGGGCATGCAAAAAGTGTGTGAAGGAGCATGCAAAAAGTGTGTGAAGGAGCATGCAGGAGAATGTAAGTGGGGATCAAATCTCTGCTTTAAATGTGGGAAGGAGGGCCAAAGGGCGAAGGATTGTAGAGGAGTGAAGTGTTATAACTGTAGTGAATAAGGGCATTTGAGCAGAGACTGCAGGAAGTCAAGGGTTGAGAGCTCCGGGGCAAGGGAGAGAATCGAGAAGGAGAAAGTAGGGCAGAGGGCTAAGGCTAGGGCATTCACTATGACCACGGAGGAGGATAGGGTGAATCCCGATGTTGTGTCAGGTACATTCCTAGTGAACTAAACTTGTGCCTATATGTTTTTTGATTTTGGTGCTAATAGGAGTTTTATTTCTGCTACCTTCTATGATAAGTTGCCCGCTAGGAGTAGAAAGATTGATGAGCCCTTCGATGTAGAAACTGCCATTGGTAAGTCTACTAGGATTTCTGATGTGGTAGAGAAATATGACATAGAGTTGGAAGGCCATAGGTTCTGTGCTAGGTTGTTTGTGATGCCCTTAGGTGGATTTGATATAGTTCTAGGGATGGATTGGTTAGCAGCCTACGTGGCAAGCATCGTGTGTCGTAAGAATATGATTCGATTGATGGCGCCTGATGGGAGTCTAGTGATGATCTATGGTGATAGGGTTCACACGGTCCCGAAGATAATTTCGATGGTGGTGGCAGAGAAGTGCATAAGGCGTGGATGTGGTGCCTATCTGGCCTACGTGAAGGATGTGGAGGCGATAACGCCACGAATGTCGGACGTACCGATCGTGTGTGACTTTTTGAACATGTTCCCAGAGGATCTGTCAGGCGTACCACCTGAACGTGAGATCGAGTTCCAAATCGATCTGATACCTGGTGCCCAACCTGTTGCTAAGGTACCGTATCGTTTAGCTCCATCTGAGATAAAGGAACTGATGACTCAGTTGCAAGAGCTTCTAGACAAGGGGTTTATTCGACTGAGCATCTCTTTATGGGGTGCTACGGTTTTGTTCTTAAAGAAAAGGACGGTAGTATGAGGATGTGTATTGACTACCGTGAGCTAAACAAGTTGACGGTAAAGAATCGGTATATATTACCGAGGATTGATGACTTGTTTGATCAGCTCCAAGGTGCTAGCTGGTTCTCGAGGATAGATCTTTGATCTTGCTATCATCAACTGAAGGTAAAGGAGCAAGATATTCCTAAGATAGATATTCGTACGTTTATGGACACTACTAATTTACTCATGATGTCTTTTGGTTTAACTAACATGCCGGCTGCTTTTATGGATTTAATGGATCGAGTATGTCAGACGGTGTTGGATAAATCAGTGATCATGTTCATTGACGACATCCTGATGTACTCAAAGAGCGAAGAGGAGCATACCAATCACATTCGTGAGGTGTTGGAGACGCTTAAAAGGGAGAAATTGTATGCCAAGTTCTCTAAATACGCATTCTGATTGCGAGAAATTCAGTTTCTTTTCATATGGTGAATCCTGAAGGGATTATGGTAGACATGACGAAAGTGGAGGAGGTGGTGCAATGAAAGTCTCTAAAGACACCATCCAAGATTCGTAGTTTCTTGGGTTTGACGGGTTATTACAGGAGATTAATCCAAGACTTCTCCAAGATAGCTTCTCCGTTGACTAAGGTGACCCGTAAGGATGTGAAGTTCGTATTGGGTCAAGTGCAAGAGAATGCTTTCGAGGAGTTTGTTGGTCCATTTGATCTGTTTTCAGTGCAGAAGAATGCTTGAATCGTTCAATACCAAACACACACAACAAACACTATGAGAAGAAGATCAAATAACACCAAAAAGCTTTCAAATAAGGTTTCAATGATGAGCAATAGTGAATGAAATGAAATAAGCTCAATGTATTCAGAAAGAACCAGCTTACAATAGCCTCTTGCAACAATAATACACGATTAGGGTTTTTGCAAGGATGGCTAACAATTAGACAAGAGAAATCTATAAATAGCTGTCATAGTTTCGCATATAGTTTCGCTGTGGGCGAAACTATACTGGCGAAACTATAATTTCGCCCGGCAGAAACTGACAGTTTCGCCGGGAGAACATCAACATGACTGTGAGCGAAACTACAGTTTCGCTCACAGTTTCGCAGGACAGCAAAATATATAGATTTAAACTAAACAAACATACAAAGCAAACTAACATATATCCTATTACATATAAAAAGATAAACAAATACTAATCTAAGGTGAGTCCAACATATTCTTGATCTTCAATACTCCCCCTAGGTTGGATCTCACCTACTTCGCTCGTTTTGATCTTCTCTAATCATCTCTAGCATCCCTTTCATCTGCTCCGGATGTTCCTTCTTCAGCTCCTGCAGCTTTACTTTGATGAGCTTCAGCACTTGATCTTCCTTGGTTGCCTCCTGCCTCATTAGCTCCTTCAGGATGAGCACTAGCTTGTGCAAACTGTTTTGTTAAATCCTGGATGTCCATGTGTAAGTCATCTTCAGCTCTAACTTTCTCTGCCAGTGCTTTCACTTCAGCTCTCACTCCTCGAACTTTGTTCACCACAATCATGAACAGGCTAGCTTCCTTTCTTGTTTCTTCTCCCGCCCCTGCTTTAATGTGGTTCTCACACAGAACCAGTAGATCTTCATCAGCAAATCCAAACAATTCCATAGGGTCAAAGATTCGATATTCAATTCCACCCTTGACTCTAATAACAGCCTCCCCCATCTGATTGTCATAGAACCACTTCTCAAACTCTTTCAGACGAGAGGGGGAGGGATCTGCCAATCTTACTCTTTGAACTGTCTTTGGCGGCTTTATGCTCAACACAATCTTTCCCTTCCCTGTGACCCAGTCTTTGTCCTTCTTTGATCTCTTTCTTTCTGCTTTCATAAACCCGAAAGCCTCAAAGTTATCGTTGAGCCCATTTTGGATTTCTTTTTCTAGAAATCTGGCTCGCTCACTCAAATGTGCTCCAAGTAAAGGCAATGATGCCAACCTTCTCAAATCCCACTTCGGCAAGGTCTTGAATGCCTTCCTTTTGTGTAGATAAGAAATTCCACCCCCTCGCCTCTTTATCATGAACATTTTTAGGTCAGGGTTGTACTTCCAGCTCACGATCTTCTTATCAGCCTCTTTCATGTTCAGACTTTCCATATTTTGAAATAGTGGGGTTAACTCTTCGGGTTCCTTCTCCCTCACAAACCAATCATTCTTCTCCATCTCAATAATGTCATTTTCATCTTCACCCTTCTGAATCACATAAGTCAGAGGCCTTTCGTCCACCTCATAGAACTCAGGCTCTGAGCCATAATCTACCAATTGCTCCTCATCAACCTCCTCATCTACAAGACCCTTCTCAGTGGGCTGTTTAGTCGTTTCAGGTTGTTTTCCCATTTGTTCTTCTCCGGTAAAATCTCCAAGATTTATACCCAAATCCACAAACTCAGCTTCAATCACATCATCCTCAGTTTGTATATTCTCCATTTCAGGTTCTTTAGTTCCTTTGCCAGACCCTCCAGCTTCTTCAGTTGCTACCCCTGAGGTGCCCTCTCCTGCCCTCGAAGAAGTACCCACATTCAGGAACGGGTACTTAGATGTGTCAGTCAGATCATCTAACTCATGTTGAGTTAGCTGATTAGGCAGGCCGGCAGCAGCTTTTAATTCATTCACCTCATTCAATAACCTTTTGATCAAATTATTTTGATCAACCAACATTTTCTGCATACCTTCCAACACTTCATCTTTTTGTCTCTCCCTCATCTCCTGATTCATCAGCTTAGTCTTTATCATGCTTAGTTCGTTAGAGAGAGAGGTGTTGAGGTTTCTGATCACATCCTCGTCTAAACTGGTTTGTCTTTCAGTTTGTGGGGGCTCAGAAAATGTCTGATGTTTCTGTTTTTTCCTCCTCTCTTGCTCCCCAGTTTCAACCGTTCTTTTGGACCTCTTTTCTTTCTCCATTTGGCTTTAGCCGCCATCTCAGCCACTTCTTTCTCAAAGTCATAATCTTTCTCCTTAGCATATCTTTCTTTTCTTTACCGCCTCCGACTGAGTTGGTCTATTTTCCTCTGTTCGTCTGGCTTCAGATTGGATCACCCTCCTGATATAATCCCATCGATCAGGAGTATACATGTTTTCCCACAAGTGAGTGATCCGACCACTAAAGTCGTGTCTGATAGCACAGCAGTCAGTAAAGATTCTGGTATTCATTGGCACTAGATGCTTGACTTTTCCATGTCTCGGGATGTTGGGAACTTGATCGTCTATGATCATCTGAAGAAATTTGGGATAAAGCAGCCATTTATCCTTCTTCAGGGCCATTACGTTTTTAGCCATGCAGCTAAATATAAGATTAGCAATGTTAGCCTTCTCTCCTCTGCAGCATATAACCATTACTTTCGCCCAGTCTAAGTTTAACCCATCTGATCCACCTTTTCGGTGATCTAAGCACATTATGAAAACATGGGCAATGTATCTCCACTCCTTTGATAGAAAGGAATTCTTGATTTCCTTTCTAGTCCCAAAAGGAGGACCTTCATATCCCATAGACAAGAAGGCATCAAACACCTCCTAATCAGCCAAATCAATATCACCTCCAGTGTCTTCTTCTAATCTCAGCACCCGCGAGATAATTTCTTCTGTAATGGTCACTTGATGACCCAGAACTTTGGCTATAATACTCTCAGAATCTCCCCTTGTGTTGTACTCAGCAGTTCGCCAGAAGTCCCGAATGTGTAAATCATAAATAGTAGCAGAATGAGAGATGGCGTATGCTATAGGAGATCTTTGTAGCCATCTGATACAATCCCTGAATCCTGCTGCTTTAGGATGAGAATCATCTAGAATAGCCGTAATATTGTTCCGGACATCGAACTTGAGATTCGCCATTTAGATCTGACAAACAAACGAACTAGGTTAGAAATAAAATTAGAATTTAAGTATTTACAAACGTAAATGAAATGAACAGATGGTAATAAGCTTCGTGTAAATACAGATATATACATATAAAATTAAAATGAATTTACAAATTAATTAATTATTATATATATATATATATATATATATATATATATATATATATATTTAAGTAGTTTCGCATAGACGAAACTATAGTTTCGCATATGCGAATTTATAGTTTCGCTGGATTATATGAAAATAGACAATAAAGAGACACAATTTTGACAGACAACTGGGCGAAACTGAATTTTGTTGACGAAACTGTTAGGTTCGCTCGGGCAGCAAACCACACAATTTCGCTGTATTTAAGGAACTTTTGTTCAGTTTCGCTGGAAGATAAGATAGTTTCGCAGAATGAACTGCGAGACTACCCAAACGACACAATCCGATCCAGTCAAATGTGGGAAAGATCAGCCTATGAAAACTAATGTTCCGAGTTCAAAACTCACATTAGAAGTCCACAACCAAGTGAAAATGCAATAGAACAAGACAGAGACGGAGATTGGAAATAAAAGTCTTGAAAAACCCTAACAGCGCTTAGTTTCGACGAAATTAGTTTTTGCGAAAGTGAGTGATTTGATTCGAAACTATGTTTATGTACATAGGAATTTCACAGAGGAAGGTGAAACTATACTTTCGTCTTAGCGAAATTATAGTTTCGACTAGGCGAAACTATAGTTTCTGCAGTACGAAACTATAGTTTCAACGTGGCAAAATTATAGTTCTGCAAGCGAAACTGCAATTTCGCCAAGCGAAACTGTAGTTTCGCAGAGTTTTCATTTAAAATAAAATAAAACAACATAAATAAATACAATCAAAATAAAATAAAATAGAATTAAAATTAAATTGTTGAAGGATATAGTATCATGTTTTTCTCGAAGTGTTTTAAGAGGATCATGACTTAGCGAGATTGCTGGTATGTTTGTCCGCTTAAACCCATTCCCAGCTCTTTTCGACTCATGATCTGCAGCTGTTTATCATGTTCTGAATTGTCTTAGTAACTCAGCAGCTTGGTCCCCACTGATATTTGATAAAGAACTAGTCTCGTCATCAAGGTTTATTAAGCATAATCATTGATGTCGCCTGATCACTATACTGATTTTACTTAATGCAATCATACTGACTGGCATATATACACATGGGACTCTATAATGTACAGATGTAGACACACATATATGTGAGATCCAGACTCAACCTATAACTAAAAGATGAGAGCTTCAGGTCAATGCTTTCACATAGCAAAGAAGATCAACTAGGTGTGTTGATGAGAGCTTCAGGTCAATGCTTTCGCATAGCAAAGAAGATCATCACTCCAGGTCAATGCTTTCGCATAGCAGAGGAGATAAACACACATCTTTTCTTATGTAAAGTATGAATGTATATACAAGAATGGACTATTTGAGATTATTTAATGTTTGACTTAGAGGGCGTTATCACCGAGTCACCATCCCAGTGGGAAACGCCAGAAGATTCACATTGATAATCTATATATACAATAATAGGCTATTTGAGGTTATTTAATGTTTGACTTAGAGGGTGTTATCACCGAGTCACCATCCCAGTGAGAAACACCATAAGCTTCACATCGATAATCTTTGACATCAATTAGCAACTCTCAACCAAGTTTTTAGACAAGACTTGTATCTTTGTACAGACCGAAATATCATGAGGATAATCCTTATTACTGAGTTATGATCTTTAATTTGGCTGCATGATCACTTGTTTACTTCGTTTTTGGGATGAGTCTATCATGCATATCCCGTCGTAAGATGTCCCCTTGTTCTAACTTCATTTTCTTGAATTCCTGAGAGAATGAAAATTAAAACTTATTATCAGTATGAATCTCCCCGAAATTTTCATTTGACAGCATACTAAATGGAAAATTTCTTAACAATCAAAGTAAAAGAAAAATAAGAATAAAAAGTAAAGATCTATGGAACACAAGGCAGACAATAATCAAGACCAAAAATAAGATATGTACATATTACAGATTAAACGGTTGTGTTGCTCAGAAAAGATTTTCAGAACGATATTAATCCTAGCATGGAAATCAATTCATAAAAACATGGCTTATCAAAGGTTTTTGTGAAAAGATCTGCTTTTTGATGTTTTGTATCAATAGGAATAATATTAATGAAAACCTTTTCTTGAGCATCACGGATGGCATGAATCCGTGTCTCAATGTGCTTGGTCCGAGAATGATGAATTGGATTCTTGGCAATCCCAATTGCCGCTTCGTTATCACAAAATAATGGAGTATGAAGAAAGTTGATCCCATAGTCCATCATTTGATGCTGAATCCATAACACTTGCGAACAGCAACTAGAGGCTGCAATATATTCAGCTTCTCCTGTTGAGAGAGAAATCGTGGTCTGTTTCTTGCTTTGCCAAGAAACAAGGCAATTCCCTAAATACTGACAACCTCCAGTAACAGACTTTCTGTTTAGTTTGCAGCCGTTGGAATCGTTGTCAGAATAAGCATGCAAGTCAAAATTCCCACCATAAGGATACCAAAGTCCTAAACGAGAAGACCCCTTTAGATAACGAAAAATTCGTTTGACTGCCTTGGCATGGGATTCTTTAGGAGCTGATTGGTATCGAGCACAATATCCAACAGCAAAGGTGATGTCAGGACGACTTGCTGTTAGGTACATGAGAGAGCCAATCATGGATCTGTAGAGATGAGGATCGATTGGTTTGCCGGTTTCATCCGGAGTGAGACATGTTTGAGCCGTGAAGGGAGTCATCTCAGAAGAAGCATCATACATTTTGAATTTCTTCAAAATTTCCTTAATATACTTCTCTTGATGAATGAGAATTCCATCTGGCTTTTGTTCAACTTGCAGCCCGAGAAAGAAACACATTTCTCCCATCATGCTCATCTCAAATTGTTTCGCATGACCTCCTCAAACTCCCGACATAATTGAGAATTAGTAGAGCCAAAAAGAATGTCATCAACGTAGACTTGCACAATCAACATCTCACCGTTTACCTCTCTTTTGAATAAGGTCATGTCAATGGTGCCTCGCGTAAAACCATTGCTTAAGAGATACTGGGTCAGTGTCTCATACCAGATCCGAGGAGCTTGATGAAGTCCATAAAGTGACTTATCAAGCTTGTATACTTTGTCAGGAAAGTATGGATCTTCAAACCTTGGGGGTTGACACACATATATCTCTTCATCAATGTCACCATAGAGAAATGCGCATTTGACATCCATCTGATATACTTTAAATTGCTTGTGAGCAGCTTGCGCCAAGAATATTCTAATGGCTTCAAGATGGGCGACAGGTGCGAAGACTTCTGTGTAGTCAATTCCTTCTTCTTGAGCAAAGCCTTGAACCACTAATCTGGATTTGTTTCGCACCACTATTCCTCGATCATCAGGTTTGTTCTTGAATACTCATTTTGTGCCAATGGGATACTTATTTGGTGGAAGATCCACCAAGGTCCACACCTTGAGTTTTCTGAACTGTTGCAATTCCAACTGCATTGATTCAACCCAGCAGGGATCTTGGAGAGCTGCATGAACGTTCTTAGGAACGGTTTGAGATATAAAACAAGAGCACAAGCAAACATTAATCAAACCAGATTGACTCCGTGTTGAACTCCATCAGTAATGGAACCAATTATGTTGTCATGTGGATGATCTTTCAAAGTTTTGAAATCAGCAGTCATGCAAGGGATGTCAGTAGGTGGATGGTTAAATGATGAGCTGGATGGTGAAGTAGGGTGCGGTAAAGGAGATGAAGAAGGTGATGTTGATATGGGTGGAGATGGGAGGTCAAATGAAGATGAGGAAGATGCAACATTGACTGAGGTATCATCAACTGATGTAGTGACATGTGGCACAATAGGTTCAGCTGGTATGGGAGCAGGAGGAATGATGTTTGTTGTTGTATTGGAGAAGGACACATCATCATCGAAAACTGGAAGATTGAATGATTTGAACACCGTATCTGAGTCAAAGAACCAAGCTGGTTCTGAGGGAACATCAGAGGAATTAGATTCCTGCCAATCGACATAGAAGGACTCTTGAACAATACGTGTCCTCTTGTTATATACTCGATAAGCCTTTTGTGAAGAAGAATAGCCTACGAAATAACATTCATCCGATACAGCACCAAATTTTGTCTTTTATGCTTGAGTATTCAGGAGAGTGCACGAGCAACCGAATGGGCGAAAGAAATCAATCAAAGGCTTTCTCTTGTGAAATAGTTCATACGGAGATTTCATCTTATCTTTGACTATCAGCACCCTGTTGAGAACATAAGAAGCACAATTCACAGACTCAGCCCAAAATATGATGGGTAAGGAGGATTTATCAACATTGTACGTGCGGCTTCAATTAGGGTGCGATTCTTTCGTTCCGCGACACCATTCTGTTGAGGAGTTCTCGCAGCACTGAACTGTCTTAATATTCCTTTGGTTGCACAAAGGAATCAAAAATTTGATTTTTGAATTCAGTACCGTTGTCACTTCGAACAGCCATAACCTTCCTCTTGCTTATCGATTCAATCGAGAGAATTAACTTTTGCAACTCCTCAGTAGTCTCTCCCTTTTGAGCAAGAAATCTTACCCATGAATATCTAGAATAGTCATCTGTAATCACAAGACAAAAGGATTTTTTAGCAATAGATTTAACACTTATTGGGCCAAACAAATCAGTATGTAACAACTCCAGGGGATTTGAGATGCTATTTTCAAGTTTAGGTTTGTGTGGTTTCTTATGTTGCTTTCCTTTTGCACATGCCATACATTTCTCAACCACAGAAAAGTCTTTTAAAGGTAATCCCCGAACGAGATTGTTTTTAACTAATTTGTTTATTATTTTGAAATTAACATGGCTCAATCTACGATGCCATAAGAAAGACTCAGAGGTGGAAGCTTTAGACAAGAGGCATGTGACTGCGGATGATGAGCCCTTTGAATTCATGTCAAGGAGATATGTATCATGCTTTCTGGGAGCCCGCATGAGTACCAAATTATCTGGAATATCAATCTCAGACTTCAAAAAGATACATTCATTGTACTTGAATAAGACCGGAATGCTTTTATCACAAATCTGAGAGACGCTCAACAGATTGAATGCAAGCTCGGGTACGTAATTGACTTTTTCCAAGGTGAGCGAACCATTACAAACTTCTCCTTGACCTATCATTTTTCCTCCTTTCTTGTCTCCGGCGAAAGCAACATAACCACCATCGATTATGCGGTAGTTGGTCAATAAATCTTTAAGCCCCGTCATATGTCTCGAGCATCCACTATCAACATGCCACACGCTATTTACAAACTTAGTGGACGACTCCTGCAATCATATCAAGAGAGAATTAACCAGGAGTAATGGGCACCCAAGTTTGAACAACTTTAGGTTTCGCTGAAGGGGATTTCTTGCAAAAGAACTTATTAACTAATTGATTCAATTTACTCCCGAAAGAACTTCTATAAACATGTCTATGATGTAACTGAGGACAGTGCTTAACAACATGATCATCTTTACCACATTGAAAACAATGTGATTTTAATCTAGATGCATTATGTAATGAGGTAGAGATTTCATCAATGCATATTTCTTCATCACATTCAGATAAACTTGAATCATCATCACTGTATGCCTCATTCGTATTGACAGAGTTGATTTTATTTTGAAAAGAATGATTGTGTGCTAATGACACTGAAGTGTTATCTGAAATACATATGGCACTAGTACCACTAGTACTTGCCTCAGATGAAGATGCAATCCTGTCATTAAGCACAACAAATTTTACAGGTATAAATGATGGAATGGGATGAGTAAAGAATTTTTCAAAAGAGTTAGTTTTTGTTTCTTCATCGCTGTTCACAGTATTATCAGACAATGGATCAACACAATCAACAGATGAATCAGAATCACGATCCATAGCATTCAAAGAACAAACAGAAACATTACTAGAACAGAACGAAACAGAGTCTTTTACAGCATTACTAGAAACAAAAACAGAATTTAAACTAGAGTTATGATCTAAAACAGAAAGCTGAGGTTCAGGTGTACTAAGGCTAGAGCATCCAAGCCCTCTAGTCGGTCCATAATCGTAGTCCTCACGAACATGCATAGGATTCACACCTTCTAAACCCGCAGACATACTGTTAGAATCTTCATTGATCAAATCATTAGAAGGATATGGAATGGGCATCGGAGAGTAACAGTATGTACTAGGAGGAGGATAAACCTTAGCATTTTCATATCCCAAACCTGTTTTAATCCTAGCCCCACGTTGAGATTTACATAAATCATCATGTTTCATTCCTGATATGGTCCATTTATCAAGTTTTGACTGAAGTTTGCTTGTTTCAAACTCAGCTAGGGCAACCCTTTCAGTCAAACCGTTCACCTCAACGTTTCTTTCTAAAACAATTCTTTTCAAATGATCAATTTCTATTAGCGATTCATTTAATTTAAGAAAGTATTTTGACTCATTCATTTTAAGTTCTTCATTAATTCTTTTCAACTCCTTTTCATTATCAATTAATAAACGATTAGCCTTATAAACCCCAAATAATCTGATTTTACAAGCAGATGAACACATATCTTGAATTACCTCATATGGAAGTCCCATCACCACCTTCTCAGCTGCAAGGGCTTTATCACATTGACACACCGGAGTACTCGACTTGTTTTCCTCTTTGGCGGTAGCAGCATTGTCATCATTCCTTTCTAGCACTGTGGATTGAGTTCCTTGCTTTCCGTACTCCTTCGTATCTTCTTTCTCATACTCCTTCTCTTCAACTTCATCATTAAACTCCTTAAAGGGATCAAATTCTTCCTCACCGTTCATCTTCATTTCCTCTTCCTGAATCTCAGCTACTAATGCTTGATTAACTTCTTCTTTTATCTCTTCAGCTTCTGCACTCCAGTCAAAGTTAGAAATTAGAGCAGTTTCTTTCTTGTGGCTTGACTCATCTTTACCCCCACCAGCAGCCAATCTTGGAATTCCAGAGTTGTTAGGATCAGTGACAACTGGCATTGGACATTCACGTTTAAAATGTCCCAATTGCTTGCAGTTGAAATATCTAAGCTTAGACTTATCAAAACCCAATTTTGAGTTGGAGCCTTGACCTCCAAAGTTCTTTCTACCAGTCCTTTCCATAAATCTCCGAGCTCTAAGCGTAGCATTGCCATTTGCCATTGAATATCGGTTTCTTCAAGATCATCTGGATCCACTTGATACATGTCTTCCATTGTCATTCCTTTACCTTTCAGATCACCTGCAACAAGTGCTTCATAACTTTAAACAAACATCCCAAAGAGTGCCATAGTCTCAGCTGGAACAATAGTTTCAGTAGATGCTTTAAAATTCCCTTGCTCTTTCCCCGGGTTAATGCCACTTCCAGAAAAATCACACACGGTCACTGATCCTTGACGCGATGCCTGCATTGGAGAGCTTGCAGCGGAAGATAGTAATGCAGCATTCTGTGAATAACCGGATGTTGGCATGATGGATTGATTAAACTCCCTCCTTTTCAGATCCAAATCAAAAGACTTCAGCTTGTTAATCACGTCCATCAGTTTATAATCAGCAAAGTTTCTTTCTTGTTTCAACATTCTCACTTGTAAACTCCACTTGGGTGGAAGAGAGTCTAGGAGTTTATTCACTTGCTCATGATTTCCCAACTGATCATCATACTTTTTTAAGGTACTGGAAACTGACAAAAAGCAATTAGTAATGTCAGTAAGATCTTCATTCTTGTGTCCCACAAATGAATTGAACTCCTTTTGAGCTTGAGCCTTCCTATCTTTCCTTAGATCCTCATTTCCATCGTAAAATTCACACAAGGCATCGTATAAAGATTTTGCATCTGTGTGTTCAGCAAAGCGATTGTAAATATCAGGTGCAAGACATAATGTTAAGGCTCCGAACGCTTTCTGATCTCGGTCAATCAGTTTTTGATCCTTTTCAGTGAATGTGGAGGAGTCCGTGTTTGGAGATACAGTTCCACCGATAGTAACGGTTGGCCTGTGTGGTCCAGTGATGATTGAATCCCATTGATTGTGATCGGTGTAGAAGAAGAAAGCCTTAAGACACCTTTTCCAATCTTCAAAGTTATCTCCGTTGATGAGTCTAGGGGGTCTGTTGGGGGCAACACTCTCTAAATCAGCCAGGGTGAGAGTAGTCATTTTGGACATAATAGTTTCGCTGGAGAAAAAGTAAATTCGGCAGGGCGAAAATGTAATTTCGGCAGGGCAAAAGTGAAATTTCCGCTGGCCGAAAGTGTAGTTAACTCTGGAATAGATTCGCTGAGAGCTAGTTTCGGCAAAGCGAAAGTGTAATTTCGGCAATCAAAAGATTAGTTCGGCAGCACTTTCGCTAGCCAGAGACTATCTAGAGCTTAGTTTCGCTGGGAATTTCGCAGGAAACAAGCTTGAACTTTCGTTCAAATCACTTTCATCTGCAAGTTCGCACAAATGTCACCCAATCAGAATGAACTTTCGTTCAAAGATCACAGTTTCACACCAAATGTCAAAGAGGAGAAAGAAGCAATTTCGCTGAACGAAGTTACAGTTTCGCTGGAAGAAACCGTAATTTCGTTGGAAGAACAGAAAACCCTCTTAAACCCAAAAACAGTCAAAATCACCCAAATCTCAATGAATTTGAAAAGGAGTGATTCACAAAGCTTCCTCAATCAGAAACACACAATATCCAATCAATTTTCATGACAAAAACACTCTGTTTTGATGTGGAATTTGAGAAAAGAAGGTATTGAACAAAAATAACCAAAAACCTCAAGAATTCAAGAGCACTAAGGCTCTGATACCATATTGTTGGTCCATTTGATCGGTTTTCAGTGCAGAAGAATGCTTGAATCGTTCAATACCAAACACACACAACAAACACTATGAGAAGAAGATCAAATAACACCAAAAAGCTTTCAAATAAGGTTTCAATGATGAACAATAGTGAATGAAATGAAATAAGCTCAATGTATTCAGAAAGAACCAGCTTACAATAGCCTCTTGCAACAATAATACACGATTAGGGTTTTTGCAAGGATGGCTAACAATTAGACAAGAGAAATCTATAAATAGCTGTCATAGTTTCGCATATAGTTTCGCTGTGGGCGAAACTATACTGGCGAAACTATAATTTCGCCCGGCAGAAACTGACAGTTTCGCCGGGAGAACATCAACATGACTGTGAGCGAAACTACAGTTTCGCTTATAGTTTCGCAGGACAGCAAAATATATAGATTTAAACTAAACAAACATACAAAGCAAACTAACATATATCCTATTACATATAAAAAGATAAACAAATACTAATCTAAGGTGAGTCCAACCTATTCTTGATCTTCAGAGTTGAAGACGAGATTGACTCAAGCTCCTGTCTCGACGTTACCCAAAGGAAGTGAAGAGTTGGTGGTCTATTCGGATGCTTCCTATTCGGGATTGGGTTGCGTGCTAATGCAACGAGGGAAAGTTATAGCCTATGCATCCCGATAGTTGAAGATCCATGAGACTAACTACCCTACTCATGACTTGGAGTTGGCGGCTGTGGTCTTTGCGTTGAAGATTTGGAGGCACTTCTTGTACGGGACGAAGTGCACCATCTTCACTGACCACAAGACTTGAAGTACTTCTTCGAGCAGAAAGATTTGAACATGATGCAGAGGAGATGGTTGGAGCTTATTGTTGGTTATGATTGTGAGATCCACTACTATCCAGGCAAGGCCACGTCGTGGCCGATGCCCTAAGCCAAAAGGAGAGACCCGAGCCGATTCAGGTGAAGACTTATCAGTTGGTTATGACCGCTAACATGATGAAACAGGTCAAAGAATTTCAGGATGAGACATTAAGAGAAGATTGGATTAATTCCGAGCGTATGAAAGGTCTAGTCGCAGAGTTGGGTGAGAACACTCTCGTGTTAGAACCCGATCTGGACGGATGTGGATACCTCGTATAGGGATCTAAGAAGGAAGATTATGGACGAGGCTCATAAGACTCGATACTCGATTCATTCCGGTGCCACAAAGATGTATCAGGATATGAATAAGGATTATTGGTGGCCGGGAATGAAGCACGATATAGCGGAGTATGTGAGCAAGTGCCTTACTTGTTTGCAAGTGAAGGAGGTACATCAAAAGCCATACGGGAAAATCCAACCTTTGGATATACCCGAGTGGAAATGGGAGCGCATCACCATGGACTTCATAACGAAGTTGTCGCGCACGACAAGGGGTTACGATGCCATATGGTGATAGTTGACCGTTTGACGAAGAGTGCTCACTTTCTGCCGATCCGTGAAACGTATTCATCTGAGAGGTTGGCGGATCTGTTTACCAAGGATAATGTAACTCGTCATGGTGTATCGGTGTCTATTGTGTATGACCGTGACACCCGGTTTACATCCATGTTTTGGAAGAGATTTCACGATGCGATAGGGACGAGGTTGCATATCAGTACGACTTACTATCCCCAAACAGCTGGTCAGTCAGATAGAACCATTCAGACGCTGGAAGATATGCTTCGGGCATGTGTCATTAATTTTGATGGAAGTTGGGATGAGCACTTACCGTTAACCGAGTTCTCATATAACAAGAGTTATCATGCCAGCATTGGTATGCCTCCTTATGAGATGCTATACAGTAGAAGGTATAGGATGCCCGTGTTTTGGGGCGATATCGGACAGAAGGAGTTGGGAAGCCTTGAGGTGATCGAGGCTACGACCGAAAAGTTGGAAAAGATCAAGGCCTTTATGAAGGCAGTGAAGGATAGACAGAAGTCGTACACCGACAAGAGTCGTAGACCGATTGAATTCAAGGTGGGTGATAAAGTTATGTTGAAAGTCTCACCTTGGAAAGGGATTATCCGGTTCAGGAAGAGAGGGAATTTGCGCCCGAGGTATATTGGGCCCTTCCGAATCGTTGCCCGAGTAGGGGAGGTAGCCTATCGATTGGAGCTACCCAATGAGTTAAGTGGGATTCACCCGACGTTCCATGTATCTCATCTAAGGAAGTGCCTAACCGACGAGGATATGATCGTGCCACTTGGGGATATCGAGGTCAACGAACGGCTCAATTATGTGGAGCAACCCGTGGCCATCATTGATAGTAAGGAGAAGAGGTTAAGAAATAAAGTGGTTCCACTAGTGCGAGTACAGTGGAAGCACAGGAAGGGGTCGGAGTCCACTTGGGAAATCAAGGAAGAGATGAGGCAACATTGCCCTCATCTATTTGAGGACTGACGGGTTTTGAGGACGAAACCTAAATAAGGGGGTGGACTTGTAACGCCCGGAAATTTTGAGAAAAGATGGTAGAAAAGTTTTCGCGCGAAAGAAAGGATCTCGCGTGAAAAATAGTTCTCACGTGAAGAGGACTTCTCGCGCGAGAGGTCTGCGAAAAGTAGGTCTGGGATAAATAGCTGCGAACACCCATGCCTGACCCTATTTTATGCGAAAAAGGTTGCTATTAGAGAGAGAAAATGACTACATAGAGAGAGAAGTTGAAGAAACGAAGTGCTAAGGTATGTAACTCGTGTAATAACTCGTGTTATGTACTAAGGAACGATTATTGATGAATATAACACGTGGTTATGTAGTTTTCCTTTCGATAAAGGCTTCGGGAAGGTCGTGTTTGTGCTAGTACTTCACAAGGTGAGTTTCAAGTCCCATTTTTACATAAGTTTTCATGTTTTGGGGCTACTATGCATACTATAACATATAAAAATGCTTGTTAATGCTTGTAATGATGATGTTCATGATGTTAGGTTTGTTAGACAGTCTTTAGATGCGATAAGTTGTGACTGGGAGGGAAAAACCGTAGTTTTCGCGTAAGTAGTTAGGTTGTACTTTATCGCGCAAAGAATATAGTTCCCGCGCGATAGGTAGTTTTCATGCGACTGAATGTTCTCGCATGATATATAAGTTCTCGCGCGAGTGAATGTTCTCGTATGATATATAAGTTTTCACGTGACTAGTTGGCCTGATGTGCAGGTTTTGAATGTGGTAAAGTACTCGCGTGAAAGGCTAGTTCTCGCGCGAGATGATGATGATGATGTATGAGTAACTTTTCGCATGGTATGCTGTTATGTGTGATGCGTTATCCTTTCACGTTAAAACGACTTTAGACGATGCGTTTTATGGTATGACTTTACTCGATATGTATGTAATGAAAGTAAAGTATTATGTAACGAAAGTGAAAGATAACGATGATGAAAAACGGAAGTAATGAACGGTGGGATCCTTGTCGCTACCTCGGTACTATAATTTGCTTCGTGCACAATGTTTGGAAGAATTGGCTTCGTGCCCAACGAATTGGCTTCGTGCCCAACGAATTGGCTTCGTGCCTATGTATTTACTTCGTGCATAATGTAACTGCTTCGTGCATAATGTTTATGGGTTTGTTTACAAGCCTCGATAAAGTATCAGATTCGTGCATAATGTTGGGGGTTTAGCATATGGCAGGATCCATAAGAAAGTGAAAAGATGTTAACGAACGAACGTATGAAACGAATGATGATGAACGATAATGAACGATGATGAAAAGATAATAAATAATTATTATCAAGGTGTATGTAAGATGTATGATCATGTACGAATGTAAAGGATGTGTTTATACAAAAGTAAAGTATTTTACTTATAAAACTAGAACTCACTCAGCGTCGCTGACTTTATATGTATAATAGTTGTCAGGTAATTGTTTGATGTTGAGGTGGTGCAGGCATGGATGCATAAGCTACTGGGAAAGATTTCAAGACTATCATCCACATTTTTGAGAATGTTATCGTGTTAATACAAATTTTGAGATGTAAACTTAACAATATGATTATTTGACACGATTTTTGTTATTAATGAAAAATTTGAATTCCACCGTAAATGTTATATTTTAAATGTTTATGCTATGAATGATCAACTGTAAGCGTCCCGGGAACAGAGCCTTACAAATAAGAAGTCGAATTACAAACAACTAAGTCTACAGAGACACTTTAGAACCAAGAATTCTTTGACTATACTCTCACACAGTTTAAGATGTTCACATGATGCTTTAAGGATATTCTTACATTTTTTGAAATGAAACCATGCAATGTGATTGTCTCACTATAGATGGACTTTTGTAGCAACTCATTTTATTCTAAATAACCTTTTCTTGATATCATCATTTAGGTGGTCCAATATGTTTTCTCAATACGGGCTGAATACGTATCTAGATCTTGAGCATAACATACTCGAGCTAATATTCTTTGAGAACTCATGTTTTAAGTGCATCATAGGTCTGAGCTTAAATTATGAGCTTGTAGATATTAAACAAAGAGTTTAGGCAAAGTTGGATGTTTGTGCGGAATATGAAGTAGGGAACGTCTTCTTTTGCAAAAAATATGACATGAGACTTTAACTTCCGTTTTGATAGACATGGATTTCGGATAAGATACGAGAGGGGCATTGAGCAGGTTTTGCATGTGAGGAGGAGATAGGCGACAACATAACTTAGATTCATGGAAATTCTCATAGCGGATGGATGGAGGGGGCAGGTTGAAGGTAACAGGAGATGAACAGATTAGGCATGACTTGCTACATTTGTATCTTTCTGAGGACATGATCGATGATAGTACTTTTTAAAGACATAGGATTAAGGTTATAAATTTTTAGGGGAGTATGCCGGTTTGACCTAGCTCTCGTCTTTAAACGTCATAGCTTCTTCCTACCGGATTAGTACTCTTTGTTTTTAATATAGTTTAGTTGGGAGCCACTCTCTTATCATTATGTGTTCGAGAAAATTTTGCTCTCGTATCATCCTTATATACTTATTTATTTTTATCAAATTCAAAGAGTTGCATACTAAACAACATATGCTCGGTACTTGGGTAGTTGATCCTTTAGCTAGTATATCTCATCAGCATTTAGTTTTTGTGTTTCTAGACTTGGTATGTTAGTATAAGCATTTACGTTTTATTCTCTAGTATTATAAAATCTTTAATTGTTAAATGTAAGGTCTATCACAAAGTAGTGGTCCATACATGATATTGTTCTACTTTACATTATTGAATGCTTGAGTTACGTGTAAATGTAGGATTTGATAACTAGTCCAGAGTTCAAGTCTTATTTGAAACCACAAAAATATTTTACATATCATATATGATCCGACACATGATGCTTGATGTTACTTTTTGAAAAATGAGATTTTGATTGGATTATATTTTGTCCAAACAAGGATGATGCATATGTGTTACAGACCAAATATGTTAACTTAAAAAGGTAAAATAGATGAGTGAAAGAATCTATTTGGTTTATTAACTTCACAATTATCTACTTAATGGCCAACATAATAGTTGGTTACGACCATGCTAGCCATGGCTGGTCCCCTCCAGGGCATCATTTTGAATTTAGCTCTAATACTATTGTTACGGACTAGATAGGAAAACTTAAATGAAAAGACTAGTTTGATGAGTTAGGGAGTTTATTTTGTCTATAAACTCTAGGGGTGAGCAAGAAACCATAATAAGTGAACCGTAACCGACAAAACCGAACCGAAAAAAACCTAAACCAATATAAAAACCAACGGTTTGGTTTGATAGTTTTTAAAACCCAATTTTTTCGTTTTGGTTTCGGTTTTTCTTGTAACAAAATCCAAAAAAAAAAACAAACTGAAACCGTACAAACCAAAGTTGTAAATTTAGAGGTGTATTTATACACTTATAAACATGATTAGTCTATTAAATTTAACTTAAGTTATCTAACTTGCTTTTGATTATTTAAGTTTACGAATAATCTTTAAACTTCTTTGTTTGAATTGATAGATAAAAATATTTTATTAAATTTTTTATTATTGTATTTCATGAATCGCAATTTATTTTAATGTCAAGTAATTTATAAGAATATGCACACTATATTCAAATATCAACAAAATGATATTAGCCCAAAGTTTTTAGTTTAAATTAATTACTTTGGATCAATTTTTCTTTAAAAACTTGAAGCCTAAATGGTAAAACCGAAAGACACCAAAGAGAACTGAAACCGACGTGTAAACCGAAAACCAAAAACCGAAATAACCGAAACCGAATGGTTTTAAAAACCTAGAAACCAAAATATCTTGATTTCGGTTTTAGACTAAAACCGAACTAAACCGATCATGCACACCGCTAATAAACATTACCTAAGAGAACTTCAATATTTTATAATGATTTAAGTCCATAACTAACAACATCATCGATCTTCCTTATTGGTCTACTTTTGCATCGGTCAACTTCTTTCGAGTCATCATTACATCAAGCTGTACATCTGAAAACAACTTGTGATATTTTTCAATATGTGATTACGTATTTGATTTGTTTGAGAGCAGATTATAAACATATGTAATTATCACTTGCATCACATCTTCTTATGATTTATTTTAAATCGTAATCAAACCAATAGGCCAAGTCAAAATCGGTTAGTGTGTTCGAAATGACTAGCAATATGAAAACTTCAAATTGCAATCAAGAATTTAAAGGTAATCTTTTATTTTATCAATGTAATCATTTTGTTCATAGCAAATTCAAATTTTGTAAAGACACACAAGGATAGGTTATTTTTAATTGAACCAATGCTTTCATGTCAAAATCAATGTTCTCAGAACCGGATCGGACGTCGAACCGGACGGCTTACTGGTTTGGTGGTCGGACCGGTCGGACCGGATGGACCGGATTTAACTATATTTTAATTATATTTATATATGTAATTAAATATAAGTAATTTATATATGATTTATACATATATTTTATAGTTATATATAAAACTTAACTATATTTGTATATACAAAGTACTAATTTATGGTTTAACACCCCGTTTTTACCCACTAAAATCAAAAAAAAAAAAAAAAAAAAAAAAAATCAAAATCCGGTCGGACCCGAACCGGTTGGCCGGTCCAACCGCCGACTCGGTTCGAACCGGCCGGTTCAACTGCACAAAAACGAACCACCCCCGACCGGACCGGACCAGGCCCCGAATCCCGGTCGAACCGGTCGGACCGGCCGGTCCGATCCGGTCCTAACAACATTGGTCAAAACAGACAATGACCGAATTACCGGTTTATTGGTCGAATCGATCAGATTGATCAAATTAGATTTAAGAACAGATAATGTCATAAACAAAATAAAAATTAAACTATTTGTAAATATTTAATTTAAAACAAAATATGAAAAAAAAAATACTATGTTTATGAATGCCCCTCTTTTTTATTGCATTGAGGAGTCGACCTCTCTACCATTCGGATTTTCCCATCAACCACGAATACTGGCACCATACCCCTCGTTCTCTCCTTCCTCCTTAGTCCTTGCGAATGATATTAGTATGGATGAAGACACTCTCCGCCCCTCTTTCTTCACATCAAACAGACGTTCTCTACGGATCTGGCACACACTTTATGTTGAATGCTCTTAATGACATTATTATTTTTGTTTGTTAGATAAGATATAAGTTCTTGAAAACATGTAGGTTGTAAGGAACAAGTAAAAATATAAGTGCAAGAGTGATTACCTAACAAGCACAATATGATGTAAAGCTTTTTTTTAGTGAGCTTAAGTAATTGCTTAAACAAAGATATGAAATGCAGACCTCTTTACTGCATCATCCGTGCTTCTGTGGGGGATATTTTGGCCTTTGAACTTTGTTCAAGCCACATTTTAACATCTTTCATCTTTGAAAACATTAATTTGAACATCCTTGAAAGATGATTTTCACCCTATAAAAATGTGGAATATTTTAGTCATTGTCCAGAATGTACTAAGAAGAGAGATGATGCTTTATCTCATACTTATACTAAAAACTGTGATAACTCACTTTGTTTATAATCACTTGAGCAATTATTAAACTTGCAAAGGCAGGGAAGGGTATTGTTGTTGTGTCTAGCAACCATGCCCCTAATATTTTAAAAGATTTCGAGTTTAGGTGCACTGCATACATTTATTCGAATGTCGAACGCACACCTCTTAACGTCTACCATTTTTAAAATGCATTTATTGTCTATTTTATGAGATCGAACCTGCATTAATTTGATGAGCATAAAAACAAGCGTCACTTAACCAAGAGACCATAGACAACACTTAACGTACTTTAACATGATTATTAACATTCAAGCCTAATTTTGTTGTTGTTCTTGTCCATTTATTCTAAAACTTAACGTACTTTAACATGATTATTAACATTCAAGCCTAATTTTGTTGTTGTTCTTGTCCATTTATTCTAAAACTTAACGTACTTTAACATGATTATTAACATTCAAGCCTAATTTTGTTGTTGTTCTTGTCCATTTATTCTAAAACTTAACGTACTTTAACATGATTATTAACATTCAAGCCTAATTTTGTTGTTGTTCTTGTCCATTTATTCTAAAACTTAACGTACTTTAACATGATTATTAACATTCAAGCCTAATTTTGTTGTTGTTCTTGTCCATTATTCTAAACTTAACGTACTTTAACATGATTATTAACATTCAAGCCTAATTTTGTTGTTGTTCTTGTCCATTTATTCTAAAACTTAACGTACTTTAACATGATTATTAACATTCAAGCCTAATTTTGTTGTTGTTCTTGTCCATTTATTCTAAAAGACAACATAAATTTGCCATGATATTAATAAGGTTTTGAGTTGTTATGCCCAATGTTTTCAGAACCGGATCGGACGTCGAACCGGACGCCTTACTGGTTTGGTGGTCGGACCGGTCGGACCGGATTTAACTATATTTTAATTATATTTATATATGTAATTAAATATAAGTAATTTATATATGATTTATACATATATTTTATAGTTATATATAAAACTTAACTATATTTGTATATCCGACGTACTAATTTATGGTTTAACACCCCGTTTTTACCCACTAAAATCAAAAAAAAAAATTGAAAACCGGTCCGAACCGGCCCGGTTCGTCGGTCCAACCGCCAGTTCGGGTACGACCGGCCGGTTCAACCTACCAAAAACGAACCACCCCAGACCGGACCGGACCAGGCACCGATTCCCGGTCGAACCGGCCGGACCGGCCGGTCCGATCCGGTCTCAACAACAATGGTTATGCCTTCTCATTTAATAAACAAGTTATGTTCAGTTGACTTCTTTAACTTGTATAATGAAATGAATTCTATTCGGGTAAACATTTTAAATCTTATAGTTAACCAAGTCAACCCATTTAAAGTTAGAATGAAAGCTAAAATAGAAAAATAAATTTTACAAGGTTAACTCTCCACCCTGTTAAAGACTTGTTTAACCCATTTATGATCGATTTACAACTTGGTTAGATAAATGAGATACACTAGCTGTGGCCCAGTTAAATGTTTTAGAAGTGTGTCTAGACTGGAGTTGATGTATTTCACATGAATAAATATATAATTCTTATTTGCATTCATCAATGTAACTCAAAAACCCGACACAATGAGCATCCTAAATCATAGAAATATTAGACAAATACTTCTCTTATTATAATTGTCATACCAAGGAAGACAAAAAGCCAACTCTTCCACTCAAGACAACTCATTGTCGAACATTCAACTCGATATCCAAAACAACCATCGAGCTCTTGTATCTCGTTTAATAACTGATAACAACTGAGATACATACGTGTATCTCCTGGAAACAATCTTGCTATCACTTCTGGTGCCATAAATCTTATCACATTATATGCTCTCAACATCCCTTTTATCCAACTCATGTCCGCAAGTTTGTGCAGGATACTTCTTCAATCAAACAAACATCACCATTACATGCAACATGTACAAGAAATACTTTTGGTCCTTAGACATTTTTGGTAATATTTTAGATGTTACTGTTATGGGTCTACTCCCTACTTTAACCATCAACTTGGATCCTCTGATATATAATGTTACATTAAAATCCACCATCTGTCTCATATAAAACCTCCACCTGATAGGATTTGTATGTCGGTTTTTCAATAAACATGTAACACTACAATTTGAAATTGTCACACTACAAACATGTAACCCAGACAGTTGGATTTTTGTGTTGAAAATAAGGGTAACTTTAAAGAACAGTAACCAAGTTTTGAAAGGAGGAACCATGAGATGAAAATTATTTATTTATATTGCAGGGCACGTATTACATTGTAACAATGATACAAAAAATGATTACATATAACGACACTTACTGTTCATTTATCAAATACAGCTTCTGGCCATCTATAATCATATCCACATCAAGAATTTTACCAGCATCTTCAGTTACTATACAACAAGTGGGATGAACATCTAACTTTAACTGCTCTGCTGAGACTTTGATGAGCTCATCGATGGTGCGAGGAATCCGTACGACCACTCCAAACCTGCTGTTTTCGTTTCGTTCCCATGGGTGGAACGGGTATACTGTACATTTCCTTGGGTGCATTTTATCTGTCAACAAATACACATTTTTTTGGTTATGTATTTCCATTGAGGGGTTGCTTGGGTTTGTGTTATAAAACTGATAATCTGATAATTATTTTTAGTGTTTTCATAAATCTATTCCATTTCAGGCTATCTGATTATTCAGGTTAGTAATAACTAGTTACATGTCAACTACAAAATAGCTGATTATGTATTGTTATCGCGTAATCACTTTTCAATATACTCATCCAATCACCCCTCGGAGTATGTGATCCATTAATGCATAAATCTAGCATGACTTATTTGCAACAGACAGGTTAAAAGTTGGAAAAAAAAACCTGTTATTTCTTGAGAACCTTCTGGAATTTCTAACAACTGAGCAGATTTTGCTTCTTCTAGTAATTTGATCAACATTTTGTTTCCAGACATTATCCCTTCATCAAGGGGAGTGTTACCCCATCTGTATATTCAAACCATATAAATATTTTAGGTGCAAGGAAATAAATATTATCCAGATTCTTGTTTTGATTCTTCAATTTGTAATTACATTTTAAATGCACATCCAAACAACCAATTGTAACCAAAAGAACTCAACAAGGTATATAAGCTCCATACCTATCCTTTGATAGAACACTAGCTCCAGCTTCAACTAGTAACTTAGCAATTATATAAGAACCTTGTGAGGCAGCTACATGAAGTGGAGTTCTAAAGTCAAAATCTTTCGAACTCGGGTCAATGCCGTTGGATAATATCCGTTTTAAGTAATCAATATCTCCTCTTGCAACGGTTGAGCATAAGAAACAACCAGCATCATCTATCTTTAATGCTGCACCTTGTTTTGCTAGTAATGACGCCACTTTATCATGACCATTTTTTATGGCTTCTAATAAAGGGGTGTTTGCAAAATTATCTATAAAAGTTAACAAATTAGTGGATTGAATCTTAAGCTCAGAGAAAATAAATTTGGGAACCAAAGGAAGGAAATATACCTAAAACATCAAGTTCAACTCCTTCTTGAATAAGGTAAAGAGTGATGTCTTCATATCCTTTTGATGCAGCAAGATGCTGTTCATGTCAACAACGTGTTAGCTACCACTCTACGGTAGAGGTGAGAAAACAGGTAAGTCGGGTTGCGTTGTCCCGCAAACACTTTTTTTTCCCATTTTTAATACTAATATATATAAATAATGTGCTACAAAACTATATGGTTACAATAAAATAAATAATGAACAATTTTATGAGGTTTTTTGCTTTAAAAATACAGTTTGGCAACTTTTGACGTGTTTGGCTTTTATCCATTTGGCCCATTAGAGAGAAAACAAAACTCAAACTGACATAATCATATGTAGTACATACCAATGGTGTCCTTCCATCATAATCTTTCCTGTTTGGGTCAGCTCCAGCTCGAATCAAGCTTTTCAGCTGATACAAATCACCATAATAAGCTGCACTGTTGACCCTTAGTGCCAACTCAGCTTCATGTTTTCCAATATGCAATGTGATATCTGTCTCTAATTGCTTCAAACGATCATCATTTGCTTTAGACTGCCACCATATATTGTATTAGAATTTGAATTATAGCCACCATATATTGTATTAGAATTTGAATTATAAGTGTCATATAAACTATTTATGGATTTGGTACCTCTACTAGATTGTTTAGAATTTTTCGGCCATCATGAAAATATATCTCAAGGATATTAGAGAAAGATTGTTTGTCAATTCGAAGAAGTCTACAAAGTTCACAAACTCGAACCGTATAAGGCTGAGGAACGTTACATAAGATAGAAACTTCTCCAAATGAACTGTGAGGTTTTAAAATCGATACGGTCTCTTCGGATCCATCTTCACAGATAGCAATTTCCTCCTGTATGAGATTTAATTTCGTTAATGTATCATGCAAAGCTAACGTCCAAATGATATCATAGCACAATATAAAAACTATGATGATGGAAATAGCCAATGAAATAAATGATCTAGAGAAAGAATTGAATACAAAATAATTAAAAAAAAATTTATTGAAGGAGAGGAAGTTATACCAGCTCACCATGACAGATGAAATAAATTTGTTCAACTGCATTGCCTTGTTCCATAATTACTTCCCCTGGGAGAAAAAACTCCTCGTGCACTTTAGTTACCTGGACAAGATTGGTTTGTTGAGATAAACTTCATCTTCATCAAAACAAAGAGAATTTAAAGCTCCAATATTGATGAAAATATTTATGGAAAAAGCTCAAATGTAGATAACAAATCATAGGATTCAAACATGAAAATACCAATATATATCAGGGGGCTCATTCAAAACAGAACCAATTTTAGGCATAGAACCACGAGAAGGGCAAAACACTTATACATTGTCTAGATCAAATATAGGTGAGAGAGTGTGTGATACATAACCGCCTTATGTATCACAAGTAAAATAATATGTACACATGTTTACGTTTCTCGTAGCTCTCTACTTGAACTTGGTTCTGTATTTAATGATCCTCTATATAGAACGCATATATTCTTAGTTAAGTTCAGATGAAAAGTTGAATTGCAGTCCTATTAAAAAAGATATAACCATTCATATAACAAAAGAATAATGTTTATTACCAAAATTACCGTATTTGGGAAAGATGATCGTTACCAAGAAACAAACAATAAAACTCATATACAACTAATTTTGATCACTCCATCAGTAATGGAAGATTTTATTAACAATTATTTCTTGCTCAGCAAGAGAACAATGAATGCAAGATTTATGGATATCCAAGTTACAATTTGTAGGTACAAAAGTTACTTACAATCTGATTAATGAATTCCAATGAGCATCCCTTGAAAAGAGAAACATTTTCAACGTATGACTTATACAGAGTTTGTGATATCTGCAAATAATGAAAGCATTATATAACATAACAGTATTACAAGGTGGAGTTCATCAATTATATATGATTTTTATAGTTATTTATACCTTGGCACGAATAGAAATTGGAAGGTCACGAAGAATAGCGGAATCAGTGTAGTTACTCTCATATTGCAATCTTAGGTGACCTTTAATCTGATTGCGTATGTCTCTCCCTAGTCTATTTCTGTTCATATATTTAAGAAGATCTGTCATTCTATCCCTATATCTTTCTGTTTTTGATCCTTTCACTATCAAGGCTGTCATATTACCGATCAAATAAGCACCCAAAACCATGTCAAATGAAACATAAATCATTACAAATATCATTTCTCTCATATTGACAGCATGGATTTCACCATAACCTGTAGAAGCAAGTCAACAAACAGTCAGAAAACCTTAAATGTCTTCCATTGCTAGCAGAAATGTTGTCCATGAACTTACCAACTGTTGCCATAGTAACAATTGCAAAGTACAATGATGTTGTATAGCGCTTCCAAATATCAATCTCTCTAAAATTTGCGTAGCTATAATCACCAAGTTTTAAACTTCCAATCCAGGTGTATCCTTCTTCTACAGCTGGCAATGTTGTAGCCAAATAGTAAAAAATGCATGCTGCAGTATGTGTGCAGTAAAGTTCAACAGCTATAAGTTTTATAATCCTTGAGAACAAATAGTTCACGCGTATATCTTTCTCCAGCCTCGAGAAAAATTCTAAAACCTTGCGTACTCGAACCAATCTAATTAGCAAAAGGTACCTCACTTCTTCTTTTCTTCCAGAGGCCTGATACATTCACACAGTTCAGTGATCATATGAATAATCATATCATGCCATGTTATACCTATGAACATCTTGTCTCAAAATGTAATGTTATTGCTCCACTGAAGAGTCCACAACTATTATTCTTAAGGTCCTATGAACATTACAGAGGACTTAAGGATACAATAAATTCTTTTATTTAGTTTTTAACCAAAATCATGTGAGACTGCGGATCACACTCTATATCGAGTCTTTGTATGCCTAATAAAGTACTTTATATCAATTTTCTATCTTATTTATTATCATTTACTAGAAGAAATATTCCCTCTTATGTTACATATTGCATAAGAAACAAAATCTACTGTTGATAAATTAGGAATGAATTAAATAAGAAAGCTATATGAAAAGAGTAGCATACCCTGTAGATGTTATCCCAAGGCATACAAGCAAGTATATCAAACAAAAAATGAGATTTGAGGTACCTGCAATGACATGAAATTCAAATGTAAACTTTTAACTGAGCGGTCACAAATAATATGAACTTTTGTTATTCTTTCCCTAAAATCCTACTCATAGTAAAGTTATAATTGGGTCTGAAGAGGGTAGGATGGAGTCAACCATCTCTTGACATGTCAAGTTTAGTAATAATATACTATGATAACATATAACACATTGTTAGAATGATATTCAAGATGATCTTTATTGAGAACAATGATAGGTATATATACAACTGTTATGAGATCACCTCTCAATCAATATTAAAGACCTATGAATCACTACTATATTTACATTGGCAATTACAATCATTGCTATATATATATATGATATCTATTACACCCCCGCAGTCGAAGCGGGAGGAGAGCGGATGCTGAGACTGGACCGGAAATCTTCAAATAAGTGGGAGGCCTTTGGTGAAGATGTCAGCGATCTAGTAGCGAGATGGTACATGAAGGACCCGAACATTTCGTCGCTGGACCTGTTCCCGAACAAAATGTATATCGAGTTCGATATGTTTGGTACGTTGATGGTGAACTGGATTGCCGGATAAGTAGATGGCACTGACATTGTCGCAGTAGACCAAGGTCGCTGTAGAGAGGGGACGGTGCAACTCAAGGAGAAGGTTCCGAAGCCAACAGATTTCAGCTACGACGTTGGCAACACCACAGTATTCAGCCTCGGCGCTTGAGCGGGAGACAGTGGACTGGCGTTTAGACGACCAGGAGACGAGATGGTCGCCAAGATAAACACAGTAACCCGAAGTCGATCGACGGGTGTCCGGACAGCCGGCCCAATCGGCGTCAATGTAAGCAAGCAAGGATAACTGTGGTGTGGGGCCTAAGAGAATACCGAAATCAGAGGTGCCATGGATGTATCGTAAAATCCGCTTGAGGGCATTCCAGTGCTCCATCCGAGGGGAATGCATATGCATACAGACTTGCTGAACGGCGTACGTGATGTCTGGACGAGTGAAAGTAAGGTATTGTAGGGCACCCGCAAGGCTCCTGTATGTGCTCGGGTCTTCAAACATGGGACCGAAGGAGTCACTCAATTTGGATTGAGTGTCAACGGGAGTGGCGACGGGCTTGCAAGAGTCCATTGCAGCGCGATGAAGGATGTCTTTAGCGTAGGCCTGTTGGGAGAGAAACATGTGATCGCCGCTGCGGGTGACAGAAATGCCAAGAAAGTAACTCAAGGGCCCCAAATCTTTCATCGCAAATTCACCAGCAAGTGAAGACATAAGACGATTGCGAAGATCATCGGAGGAGGTGGTGAGGATGATGTCATCAACATAGATCAATAGGTAAGCAGTCTGAGATCCCTGGTGGTAGATAAAGAGGGAGTTGTCGGACTTGCTTTGGGTGAAGCCAAGCAACAGAACGAAGTCCGTAAAACGTTGATACCACGCACGAGGAGCCTGTTTTAGACCGTATAGGGATTTCTTGAGGCGGCATACATGATCTGGGTAATGTTGATGTCGGAACCCTATGGGCTGGTGCATGTAAACAGTTTCAGATAGATGTCCATGAAGAAATGCGTTGGTGACGTCAAGTTGGTGAACTTTCCAAGACTGAGAGAGAGCCAAGGATAAGACCAATCGAATAGTGGCTGGTTGGACCACTGGACTAAACGTTTCCCCACAATCAATACCCACTTGCTGTTTTCGGCCGTCACACACAAGTCTAGCCTTATAACGTTCGAGGCTACCATCCGATCTGAACTTGTGTTTAAAAAGCCACATGCTGCGAATGATGTTCATGTCTGGTGTGCGAGGAACAAGTTCCCAGGTCTTATTTTTAATGAGAGCACTAAATTCATCATTCATAGCATTGTACCATTCTGGGGAGGACAGAGCAACTTGAGGGTTTTTGGGAATAGGGGCGACAGTGGAGGTGTGAAGGTTAAAGGGAGGGTGAATTTGTTTTGTAATGCCATTCATAGCGCGTGTGCGCATGGTGCGGGTGGGAGGAGATGGTGGGGTAGGAGGATGAGTGGATGTAGTAGGAGGGATGGTAGGAGGGGTAGGGTTTGCCGTAGCATGACCCGGGAAGAAGACCGAGCGAGGTTGAGTGTTGCCAGGCTGTTTACGGCTATAGGTCAATGAGACAATGACCTTGGTAAAAGACATAACACTGTGTGACACTGGAAATCAAAACAACAGCGGGACAAAAAGTACTAGCAAAAATAACTGTGACCTACTAATAACACGGAGCGGATAAGTTTTTTTGTCTGTTAACTACTCTACGTCCAACATTTTGAGGCTCAAACTATAACTATAAGAAAATGACAGAAGTTTCGGTACCTAAATTTGGTGGCAGGAAGGTCAATGAGACAATGACCTTGGTAAAAGACAGTTGCATTCTATCAAGAATATTATTATTTTTTTTTTTGAACGGCTGGTTAGTTGTTAGTTGTTAGTATCACCAAGTTAGTTATATTCGCCTATACCAATGTTTGAACATTGGACCTCCAAGAGAGGCAAAGTCTCCCACCTCCCCTTAACCACTAGGCCAAGAGATCATTGGCAAGAATATTATTATTTAACAAAGAAAACTTACCTAACAGCAATGAGACTGCGATTAGAAATCACTTTGTAGGTCTGAGTGTCTCTGTATGCTATAAAGAACTGTAGAATGACGTCAATAAGGAAAGCTAGCTGACCAGCAATGTCTAAGAAATAGAGGTTTTTGGGTAATCCTCTGAAGAAACCGAATTCCATTGGTGTGAAGAAAGAAGAATACACTGCCCATATTAATATGAATTTCTCCCAAGCTCTGTACCAGCTGCTGCATTCAAAACTTATAATTATGCATGGTATCCAAGAAAATAAAATAGTAAACACTACATAATTATAAAATGTAGAATAGTTCACCCATTTTTCATCAGATCTTAGTCATCACATCAATTAATAAATCAATCAATCAATCAATCCTATGTTGTAAGAGCATCCTACATTTTAAACGGCCATATACCTCTATATGGGCGTATACACATTCGGTGTCGACGTACCATCCAATGACCTATTTAAGCATATAGCCTAATATACAATGTGTTATATGGGCGTATACCGTATCGTATAGGAAAAATTGTATGCCCGATATGGCCCTATGATATCAAACCAATAGAAGGTTGATTGGTAAAATAGGTGATGCTCATATACCTTTTCCATGGTTTTGAAAAACGAACCGGACTCCAATCCGGTCGGGTTCGATGCTTAAAATCGTTTTAACGTTTAACCAGTGGTCAGACCGGTTGAACCGGTCGAACCGGTCGAACCGGCAGTCGGACCGGGAACCGGACTGGTTGAACCGGGATCCGGACCCGTTGAACTGGTTTATTTTATATATTTTCTATTTTTTATAATTTTACATATATTTATAAAAAATAATTGTAATTTTATCCGGTTCTTATATACGGTTCGACCGATTCAGTGTCCGGTACGGTTTTAAAAACATTGCCTTTTTCCTATCAAGTTAAGGTAACAATAATCTTAAATGACTCAAAAGCTAGGATACTCATTTGTATTTTTTTTAACTTAGAATAAAAATTCTAAAAACGAGATAAATGGTAAAATTAAATAATTACGAGGTAAACTAATTTTAATTCTATTTTACAACTAATTGCTGGAAATTAAAAAACTAAGTTACAGTATGTTGTTATTTTACGAATATAAAATATTTTAGCAATATCTTAACTCAATTACAATCACACAGATGAAGTAAAAGATTTAAATCCAGACAAAATGATTTTCTTTTGTAGAGTAATATATATTATTATTGATCTGTTTTAAGACTTACGTTAAATAAGTAGGCTAGAATTTTAAAGAATATGAATATTCAAAACCATTTTATTTGATTATTTAATCAAATAAAATACTATTCATCTACTTGTTATTAAAATATATGTATAATATAATACCGTAGTTTTCTTTTTCTACTTTATTTTAGAACGGCTTTCTTTATCTTACCATTCCAGCTAATATCTTTGATTTGACAAGCATATTGATTGTGAGTTGGAAATATATTATTAATTATACATAACATTTTTTTTAATAATCGCAGCCAAACCTTCATGTGTTGGTAGCACACATGGCGCCCTCGTCTTTAGTTCAGTGTTTGACTTTGCTGAAAGATATCATTGTGTAACATATAGTTATAACTTTTCTGATGAGATAATTACTTGAATAACCATTTGACCAAATTCATTTACAAATAACCATTGACTTAAACTTTTACCATTTTAACCTATGTATCGCACCAAGCGATATAAATCCCAAATATCGCTCATTTAAAAAATGATCCCCACCACTTTTTAAGAAGAAATTTACATAACACTCCTTACACATTTAAACTTATTTCACCAACCTTTAAAATATTTAAGTTTTTTAAATATTAAAAAAACTAGACATTTAAGAATTTTAAGTTTCTAAAGGCACAATAAGTTATTAGTAATAATAAAATTCATGTTTTTGTACTTATTTCTTAAGAATTTAGCTTTTAATTTGAAAAATAAGTTTTTGATAATTTAAAGTTCTAAATATTTTAAAAGGTTAAACGTACTGTTTATATAATTGAGCTTATAATTAACTTGTAGTCTAAATATAGTTTGGGGTAGTTTTGGTTGGATTCACAACTCATTATTAGTGTTTTTTAAGTAGACTTGAGAAAAAAAGTATATGGATGTTATCAATAAATGTTACCAAATTGACGTCATGATAATAGTAGTTTTGATCAGATTCACATTAGTTTTTACATAAACAGTTTGTGATGATGCATATTGTTATAAAAAGATTGACTAATAATATGCAATTATAACTTTTTTAAATTTGAATAATAACCATTAAGGAGAGATGGGTAATCAAATCTTTTTAATGACGAAAGAATTTGTGTATCTGATTTTGAAAAGCCATTGTCATATTTGTTAAATATAACTCAAACACTCATATATAATTCAACTATTCAATTCGTGTAAATTAAAACTTATAAATCATTTATAAACTCATCTTTCTTTATTATTAATTATTATGAATTATTCATATTCATTTCATCATCACAAATCTTTTTATGATATGAACTGTATAATCTTCTTTTGATCAAAAGAAATAAACTTGAAAGTATTAGGAGTGTTTATGTAAATTGGTTTTGTGCCTTACAAAAAAAAATGTAAATTGGTTTTGTGCTAAAAAGGTGGGACCACTTTAAAAAAGTGGCGATACATGTTTCCTAATTATCGCCCATTGGCGATACATGATGAGTAGTGGGGACCACATCAAAGTAAATTCTGAAAAAGTAGCGATACATGTGTGTTTGTATCGCCACATGGCGATATTTTGACAAATGGAAATTTTGATTGGTGAAATAATAGGTAAATTTATTTTGAATGCTATAATTGTAAAACAATGGTCAAATGGTTACTTTAGTAATTTCCCCTTTTAAAAACATAAAGGTGGCATAATCTCATGTCAAACTTCCTCGTCTATTAGTATATATTTTTTAACGGTAAATATACGATCATGTTTCGAATGATAAGTGTTATCTTGATCGGGTCTATCTGTCCGTTTCCTAGTCGGGACTGCACCTCCAACTTCCTCAGAAAAAACTTATTGTTGAGAAACCCCTTTGCTCAACTCTGAGCATTTTGCTTAGAGTGAGAGTTGAACAACATAACCTCACTTATTGTTGAGAAAACCCCTTTGCTCAACTCTGAGCATTTTGCTTAGAGTGAGAGTTGAACCCATAACATCACATTATTTACATGTAATGGATAACTCAACTTAACCAGTTGGCTAATGATAATCGGTGTCTATTCGTATATACCAAACTTAGAAACAAAAACGATCGAGTTTTATTATATATGGAACATAAAGATCATTAAAATAGAAGGTTCAAATTATGTTTTTTTAATTGTTTTTTTCTTTCAAAAGTCATAAATTTATTCTATACTGTTTGTCAAACTAAAATGGGTTTAATATCATGTAAAAATGGTAATTTATATATGAATACGAATAACTATTTTACCTGTATAACTAAAATAGATACTATACCTTATTCTTCTTATTGTGCTTACAAGTTTTATTAGAAATACATGAAGAAACTTAAATAATTACGTATCATCAGGTTATTTCAAACGATATCTAATTTAGATATCTAATTATTATTACGTACTTGTTTTTTAGGTCAATTTTATATATTTTAATACACTTTTTTACGATGTCATGACTATATAAAAATTTCTATGTCACTTTTGTGAGATGAGATAATTCATCCCGTTACTCTGTAGAAAATATACAAAAAGATTAGTACAAAGTAGGTTACCTCAACATCATTAGTAATTTACTTGGTTTAACTAAGCACTCTAAACCACAATCTTCACAAATGAAGAGAACTCTTCAATGGCGGCTAAAATATTATATACTTTTACCTAATATGATCAATACTTTATTAGTTTTTTACATATCTTTCTACGAAATGACAATCCAACAAATCTATTGGCAATTATTTAATGATAGCTTTACTTTTTATTAGATAGATAAACATGGCTAAGATTTATTTACCATTTGAATAAATATTACTTAAAGTACTAGTACAGTGCTAAAAATTAAAGCTTATTTGAAGACCAGCTAGATTCAAATACAGTTTAGAAAGATACAATAATTGCTGTTAGACAAAGTTGAAAAAAAATATATAATTTTACTTATTAATAAATAAAATGATTACCATCTTAAACATTTGTTCACTTATGTTTAACCCATGACATCTACTTATACATCCAGGAAAAGAGGTATTTGCTCACCCTTGTATAAATGGTTGTCATTACTTACCAAAAAGGAAACACATAAAGCTCTTAGAATGATATATTATTTCTGTAACTTTGTGATACGTACGGTTTATTCATCTACCTTCGTTCACTTGCTCAATTATCTTATTTAAGTTAAAATATATATACTTTCCCATAAAGGCTTTGAAAATTCCAACCTTGAGTATAAAACCATTTTGCATGATAGAAATCATAATTTAATCCGATTTATATGTAAATTCATGACTTAATTACACGGGTGGTCCCTGTGTTAGTCCCGATTTCACTTTTGGTCCTTAACTCTTAGAAACTACAAGGTTGGTCCAACACTTTGCACAAACGTAATACTAATGGTCCTTAGTTTGGACGGACGTTATCTTTTTCAGTTAAGTGTATGTGAAATTACCAAATTACCCTTGTAATAATAAACTTAAGATAATATTAATTGATTTCACCTCACCCCACCCCACCCCTACCCCTCCCCTTCTCCTTCCTGCTTCCCCTCCCCCTTCACCACCGGTCCCCACCACAATCACCATCTCCTTGACAAACTACCGTGCCCATCTCCATCACAACCATCACCTCTGCCAAAACGACCACCACAACCACCGTCTCTTTCACAGCGCCAGTGGGGCTGCCGGCGACGGTAATGGTTATTCGAGTGGCAACAACAAATCATCTTCCTTCTAAAGCTCAACCAACCGACTACACACCGTCGTAAAACCAGCCACCATAACTCGCCGGAAACCGGCCGCGACCACCGTGGTCCCGTTGGAAGTTGACTAGATCTGCAAATCACCGGCCACGAAGAAACTAACTGATGCACCAATGGTGATGGGGATGGCAGCGATGGCAATGATGGCGATGGAAGTTGACCAGATCTGTAAATCACCGGCCACGAAGAAACTACTGATGCACCAATGGTGATGGGGATAACAGCGATGGCAATGATGGCGATGGAAGTTGACCAGATCTGCAAATGATGGAGGTTAGTCAGAGGTGGAGGGTTGCCGGAGATAAGGGTCGCCGGAGATAAAGGGTCTCCGGAGTGATGGGGATGGCAGCGATGGCAATGGTGGCGATGGTGGCGATGGAAGTTGACCAGATCTGTAACTTTTGATTGTAGCATCGCCGACTTGGAGAGATGCCGGAAAAGATGATAAACGGAAGGGCCATGGGTGGTGGTTTCCGGTTTATTGCGGTGGTGATGGTGATGTTGGTTGTTGAGGAAGATGGGTGGGGAGACGATTGTTGGGTTTTGAGTGGACTGTGGATTTCTAGTGGGGTGATGGTTTCATGCTTAGTGGGCCCCAATTTGACAATTGTTTTTTAATACAAGGGTATTTTAGTCATTTTTTAAAATTCAACAGAAAAACTTAACGGACATCCACTTCAGGGACCATTAGTGTTACGTTTGTACAAAGTATTGGACCAACCTTGTAATTTCTAAGAGTTAGGGACCAAAAGTGAAATCGGGACTAATCACAGGGACCGCCCATGTAATTAAGTCTAAATTCATTTACATTCACATTTACATTTATTTGTTTTAAACATTTTAACAAACATAAACAAATACAAACACTATTTACAGTAATATGTGCTTATAATTAGTAACATCTTATTGACTTTGACCACAAAGTGCCAAGATAAGTCACGGCAAAAAGTTCTTTCTAAAAAATATCTTCTAAGATTCTTCTTGTCACGTAATTTAACAAACACATAATGCGTGCACATAGATATAAATACATACAAATGTCTTAACTTCACACACCTTAGAGATAAAATGACATAAGACTCCTAAACTAAAGGTTGTAATTTAATTCCCGAGAGAGTTTACTTTTAGTGATTTTTAAAGTGGAATGTGGTTATAATACACCCTAACTAAAAGTTTTGAATTTAGATCCTGCAAGAGTGTATGTTAGTGATCTTATAAGTAGAGTATCTTAACGATATACATCGTAACTAAATCTTGTGAATTTAAATCCTGTGAAGTGTATGTTAGTGATTTTTAAAGTATAGTATGTTAACAATATAAGACCTAACTAAAGGTTGTGAATATAAATCCCCCAGGAGCGTATGTTTGGTGGTTTTTAAAAATAAGAGACAATTACATATATTCCTCCCTAAACCTGTAAAATTACATATTTTTACATATTATGCTTAAAAACATTATATTTAATACATTAAAAACTTATGTTTTGAAAAAATATATAATCTTTTAAGTAGAGAGTGGAATATTTAGTAACTAGAGGTTGTGAATTTAAATCTTGCTCGTGTATATTTAGTAATTTTTATCGTAAAGTATGTATAAAATAGAAAGTGCTTATTTACACAAAAATATATCATACTTACACAAATACATATATATACATACATATATATATATATAGATAGATAGATAGAGAGAGAGAGAGAGATTATGTGTTCTTGTGTGTGAGAGAGGGAGAAAGAATAGGAGGGAACCTGTTTTGAGGATGGATGAAGAGGCCAGGAGAGCATCCTGTGATGAAATTCTCTCTGCTGAAACCCCTGCGACTCGGATCAAGCCCTAGATCTCCAGCCAGCAATGTGAACCTACTACGTCGTTTCGATAACCTTCGATCATCATCATCATCACCATCATCATCACGAACGTCCTCCACCACAAACTCCTCCCCCACCACCTCCTCCTCCTCCGCCTTCCTCCGCCGCTCCTCCGCCCTCATTCCTCCGATCGATCAAACAGCAACAGATCGACGGTGATCGGTCGATCGATCGATGACACTAATTGATTCACGTGAATCGGATGACGAACGATTCGATTGATTGAGTGAGATTTGTGTGTGAGTTGTGGTTGATTTTCAGTAGGATTGGTAGTAATGATGATTTGATTGATTCAAGTGTTTGAAAACGATGAATGTCACGAGATATGGTGTCTGAAATCAAGTTGCGAAAGAGATGGAAGGAGAGAGAACAGTGTGTATTGTGTGTATGGAGATGGAGGATGGATGTAGAAGACGATGATAACACACTGCTATTTATTTGAGCCGTTCAAAGTTAAATTTAAATAATATATATAAAAACAGGTTAACTACTCTAAAATAATTAATTGTGTAATTTTCACATTTATTTATTTAAATACTGGATGATAGATGGTATATGACTAGCTATTTTGTTATTTTAATATATGTGTATCATTTTATATCCGTGTTTTATGTTGTTGACTATGAGTGGATGATTCATATATCAAGTTGGATCAACATGTAATACAATCGTGGCCTTATAAAATAGGTAATGGGTCCTTTTTTGCAATATAAGGTATGTGCATATAAAGGCAAGAGAAGATCACAAAAAGTGTTATGTTATACCTTTTTAGCTGTGTTTCATCATGTATAGATTTCGTTTGAGTAGCAAACTCAGATCTAATTGGTCGTGCTAAAAATCATGTCGTATGTAAAACACCACTCACCTATTATGCTTATTATTTGTAAATATATATTCAGCTAAAAGTATTTAATATTAATATGACATAAACTCGAGTAGTATGCTTTTTCATTGTCTGCCGCGGGTGTAAATGAAAATATAATATTTAAGTTTGTTGTTTAAGACATGAAATTTATGTAATGAGTATCACTAATTCACAACTCATTTAAACACATATTAAGAGATTGTTTAGTATCGATGGTTGGTTTATCAATTATGGTGTGTTGGTTCTAACTATTGTATTAGATTTATAGATGAAAATTGTAAAGATTTACTAGTTCAAAACAATGCTACTCTCTAGTTGTATGTTGTACAACATAACATATAAGCTTAGGAAATTGCCAGTGTGTGTAAAAGGTGAACATAACATGACAAATTTCACGAAGTCTTGAAATCATTCACGCTAACCGCAAGGTCAACAATTTTTATAGGACTAATTCATATAAAAATTAAACTAAAACAGTTTTTATTAATATAATCAATACAAAGGAATTAGAGGTGGCAAAAGAAATCCATATATGTGATTTTGGTCATAATGGGTGTTTTAAAAATAAAAATGGGTTAGAATGGATTAAATAAAAAACACAAGGGGGTCAAGATGGGTTAAAAGCCTTTTGGAAAAAAAGAAACATAGGTCAAGATGGGTTAAAAGCCTTTTTGGAAAAAAAGAAACATAGGTCAAGATGTGTTTTTAAAATTAAATCTACAAGTCTAAGTCAATGTTTCTTTCACTCAAATTGATCGCCTCCGTCGCACAAGACACCACCGCACCACTACCACCACACCACCGCATCACCAACGGTCCACCACACCACCACCGCATCACCACCGGTCCACCACACCACCACCGCATCACCACCGGTCCACCACACCACCAACACACATACAACCTCCCACCTCTGCCGAGTTTCGCGCCGCCACGGTCCGTCGCGCGTCCACGGGTCCGCCGCGCGTCCACGGGTCCGCCGCGCCGCCACGGGTCCGCCGCGCCACCACCGGTCCGCCGTGCCACCACGGATCCGTATATGCATCTATCTATATGTTGTTGTATTGTAGAAGAAGTCTTATATGTAACTCTTTGAGCTCGTATATGCATCTATCTATATGTGTTGTTGGATTGTAGAAAACTTGTAAAATAGTGTTGACTTTTTTAAAAATGATCCATCCTGATCCGAACCCATCCTGATCCAAACCCATATTGACCCAAACCCATCCTGACCTTTTTTTCTAAATGACCCATCCTAACCCAAACCCATCCTGACCCAAATCCATCCTAACCTAACAACCAACCAATCCGACCCACCCATTTTGCCTCCTCTAAAAGGAATATAAATTAACAATTACAATGCCTTTTATAATTGTCAAAATACAGAAATAGAAGAACAAAAACATAAAAGGTTGAGGGTCGTGTTAGACACGGTGCCCTTAAAACAAATTCCTAGTCTCCCAGGAGAACTCGTTTTGTTTCCCAGGGTACAACAACAGAAGTAGTTGGTACCGTCGGGATTGATCTAGAACCCGAATTAGATTGTAGAAAAAAAAGAGAAACTAGAGATGGAGGATGTTAAGAGAACCTGTTTGCTGCAGGTTTTCGAGTTGTGTTGGCGTCTTTTTCTACTGAGATACCCTTAGTATTTATAGAGGATTCGAACTGTAACAGCCCTTTCAACCATTAATCCGAAATCATAACTGTTCATTAAATTCGTCACTAAATGTCATCAGTTTCAGTCAACACGTAACCGAACTTTTACAACTCACAGTCATTTTGAATCACATGGACTCGGACCACGCACCTGACCAGACCCTTGAACCAACCTTCAAAAATGCTATGGCGGCTCTCAGTGATGCGAGCGTGCGAAGTGCAAAGTGTGTCATTAGAGGTGCAAACGAGTCGAGCCGAGCCCGAGCTCGTATGGGCACGAGCTCGGCTCGTGATGACTTTGGAGAGCTAGAGCTCGAGCTCGGCTCGTTTCGAGCTTTATTTTTAAAGCTCGAGCTCGGCTCGACAAATACTATTTCAAGCTCGACCTCGGCTCAGGCTCGGCTTGTTTATTTATTTAAAAATTATTTTAATATTTTTATATTTAATTTTGATATATATTTATAATTATATATTTTATAAATAACATTATACTATTTTTAAACTTTTTTATCATAACTACATATATAATAAAATATTTATATAATGTATTTAATAAATTAAATAAAAATATATATAAAGAGCTCGTTTAGGCTCGCGAGCTGACTTGAGCTCGATACATGAAGCTCGGGCTCGGGCTCGATAATTAAATGAGCTTTTATTCAAGATTGAACTCGGCTCGAGCTCGATAAAGCTGGAAACTCGTTTCGAGCTTTTTATCGATTCGATCTCGAGTAGCTCGCGAGCGGCTCGGCTCGTTTGCACCCCTATGCGTCATCAAAGCACCACATTGCGGCCACATGCCTACGCCGCACGTGCGTGCGTGTGCGAGGCGAGTGCGAGTTAAGGGTGCTCGCATCCTTCGCGAATCCACTCAGTGTGATACTTTAAGAAACAATATAATCAAGAGGTTATAGAATATAAATCACTTTATATTCTTTCTTTCCTGTGACAATTTCCTACATTATTAATTTCTAATATCAATCCCAACTTATGAGCATTGATATTACATTCTAGACATTAATTTTATTGAATAAATATTAATAACCATATTAATAATCAATAAACTTCCAACAATCCCCCATATGAATGGAAATCAATTCTTCAAAAAAAATTCAGCAGTTGAGTGTTGCAGGATAGGTAAGTGGTCCCTTTAAACCTTCCTTTATGGCATATACTTAGCCTCCAAGTGGTGTGTAGACACGATGTCATTAAACAGACCTTGTTTTATGTAGACGACAATATACATTCATACAACACTCTCTCTGTTTTGATCAACCCCTTATTTTTGTGTCCGTTAATAGTCATGTAACACTTTCCTAGTTTTGAGAGAGCTCTAAGTTTTACGCCTCCCCACAAATCCAATCGAAGCGACCCTACTTCTCTATAACGTAGGTGATTCGGTGAATCAATTAAACACATCATGGTTATATTGATTCCCACAAATCATCTAACCTTAATATGTTTAACCTCACTTTTGTTACTGGTTTGAGGTACTCCCTTGAGTGAATGGACAAGGAAGTTCGTGACTCCCTTTTAGTTTTAAGGTACTCCTCTAAAGTGATGTCGTTGGTCATATGATTAAGTTATCCTATTAAACCTAGATCTTGGGATCTCCAGTTAACTAGGCCAGGTTTCCTTCATATTCCCCTTTTCCGTGGGCTTTAGTCCCATTCCTTTTGACAACTTATAAACTAATTCTGTGCTTAAGTCTTTTGTTAATGGGTCTGCAATGTTATCTTTTGACTTGACATGGTCAATCGTAATAACACCTGTTGATAATAGTTATCGTATTATGTTATGTCTACGCCTGATGTGCCTTGATTTGCCATTGTACATTAAGCTTTTGGCTCTATCAATTTCCGAGTCATTGTCACAATGTATGCAAATAGCCAATAAAGGCGTTGGCCATCTTGGAATGTCTTCCACAAATTGACGTAGCCATTCATCCTCTTCTCTGACCTTATCCAAAGCGATAAGTTCATATTCCATTATGGATCTAGCTATAACCATTTGCTTGGATGATCTCCAAGATATTGCTGATCCACCAAGTTAGGACACATATCCACTTGTTGATTTGGAATCTTTCATATCCGATATCCAGTTTGCATCAGTGTACCCTTCAATCATGGCTGAATGATGGGTATAATGCAATCCACAGTCTTTTGTGTATATTATGTATCTAAGCACCTTCGTTATACTCTTCCAATGTTCTGATCTTGGATTACTAGTATATCTGTTTAGCCTGCTCACCGCGTATGCTAAGTCAGGCCTAGTACTTGTCATTAGATACATCATACTACCAATGATTCTCAAATACTCTAACTGAGCAACACCATCGCCTCTATTTTTCTTTAGATGATGGGTGGTATCAACCCGAGAACATACTACACCCGTGTCTCCCGAGTTGATTTTTTCAAGAATATTGTCCGCATACTAAGCTTTACTTAACACAAGACCATCTTGGGTTCGAATAATTTTCACTCCTAAAATTACATCCGCTAAACCCATGTCTTTCATGTCAAATATTCCTTTCAACATGCCCTTAGTAGATCTAATTATCTTATCATTACTCCCAGTGATAAGCATATCATCTACATAAAGGCATAAAATTACATAACATCTCAGTGAATCTTTCACATATACACATTTATCACACTCATTTATTTTGAAACTGTTGTCAATCATGGCACTATCAAACTTATGGTGCCACTGTTTGGAGTTTGCTTTAAGTTATACAATGACTTGACAAGTTTACATACTTTACCCTTACCATGGCAGAGAAACCCTCAGGTTCCTCCATGTAGATCTCTTCTTCTAAATGACTATTTAGAAATATGGTTTCGACATCCATTTAATGTACTTCCAAAATTCTTAATGCTATAATAGGAAGAACCATTCTTATAGGGGTTATGCGGGTCATAAGTAAGTATCAAAATAGTCTAGACCTTCCTTTTGTCTAAAACCTTTGACTACTAACCTTGCTTTGTATTAATCAATACTTCCATTGGCTTTCATCATCTTTTTGAATATCCAACAATATCCAAGTGGTTTGCAAGTAGGAGGAAGATCTACTAGCTCCCAAGTATGATTATGCATAATTGAATCAATTTCATTCTTGATGGTCTCTTTCCATTTAGGTCCTTCCGCAGAAGAGACCGCTTCACGGTAGGTATTAGGCTCACCCTTAACCATATAACTTACAAATTTTGGACCATGGAATTTCTCAACCCTCGCCCTTTTACTTCATCTAATTTCTCCCTCTTCAACCTCGGGGTGTTCATGTTGACTATCATGAACTATGTCATTAATTTGTGTTCATGAGCTTGCACCTCCATCATCAAACCGAGTTGATGAAGATGCATGTGTTTTTCATCATATTGAAAACACATTTTCAAAGTATGAAGCATTCCCTGACCTTATCTCCATGATAGTGTTCCTTTGTACGTCTGGATTCTTAGACTCATTTATAAGAAATTGATTGCATTACTGTTTTGAGCATATCCAATGATATGCAATCAACAGTTTTGGGTCCTAGTTTTTGAGCTTTAGGAGGTGGTACAATCACCTTAGCTAGGCACCCCTACACTTTGAGATAATTATATGATGGTTTTCTACCCATCCATAACTCATAAGGGGTTACATCCCTTTCTTTGGTGGTATTTTATTTAATAGATAATTGCCCAAGAGGATAGTTGTAACACCCGGCCTCTCACACTAACAATATTGTCCGCTTCGCCCACGAGGAGCTCACGGATTTGCTTTTGGTTGCCCGGGTGAAAACTTCCCAAGGAGGTCACCCATCCCTGGATTGCTCCCACCTGAGCACGCTTAACTGTGTAGTTCTCCTCTCATCCACAGCCAATACGCCCAAAACGCGTTGTTAATATTAGAGGCCAGACATTCCTTATGAACCAAGAATCTCTCCTGTCCACGGCCGATGTGAGATATATGTAGGGTGTCACAAGCACCCCCTGTTTGGACTCATCGTCCTCGATGAGCCCGAGAAGTCACCATCCTTGGTGAGGTATGTCCCACACCCCAAACAGCACAGGAGTGGCTCTGATACCATTCTGTAACACCCGGCCTCTCATACCAACAATATTGTCCGCTTCGCCCACGAGGAGCTCACGGATTTGCTTTTGGTTGCCCGGGTGAAAACTTCCCAGGGAGGTCACCCATCCCTCGATTGCTCCCACCTGAGCACGCTTAACTGTGGAGTTCTCCTCTCATCCACAGCCAATACGCCCAAAACGCGTTGTTAATATTAGAGGCCAGACATTCCTTATGAACCAAGAATCTCTCCTGTCCACGGCCGATGTGGGATATGTGTAGGGTGTCACAATAGTTTGCCCCCACATGTCATGGTTCATTCCAGAACTTATCAACATGATATTCATCATCTCTTTTAAAGTACGTTTTTCATTCTGCAATGCCATTTGATTGTGGTGAGTAAGGTGTCGTACATTCATGTATTATGCCACTTTTTGCACATAAATCGACAAAAGATGCAACATATTCACCACCTCTATTGCTTTTCACAGCTTTAGTTTTCTTGTTTAGTTGATTCTCAACTTCGTTTTTATACAAGTTAAACTTTTTGATTGCATCATCCTTACTTTTAAGTAAGTATACATAACAATATGTAGGGCAATCGCCAATAAACGTGATGAAATATTTGTTGCCACCTATTGTTGAGTGTGCTTTTAAATCGCATATGTCGGTTTGAATTAAACCAAGGGTTTTGGTTATTCTTTCAACTGGATTAAATGATGATCTTGTAAGTTTGCTTCAACACGTGTTTCGCATTTAGAGTTTGTGTCAATGTGGAATGTAGGTATGCATTTAAATTATTAAACGAAGAATAGAATTATAATTCACATGTCCTAGTCTACCATGCCAAACACTTGAAGACTCAAGCATATAAATAGAAGTAGTAATCTTATTCATTTCATTTTTTATCACGGTTACATTCAACTTAAACATACCATTGAGGGCATAACCCTTCCCCATATACATTTCACGCTTAGTAAGGACAAACTTGTCCAACTTAAACACTAAACGAAAACCAAATTTACTAAGCAACCATCCCGAAATAAGATTCTTGTGAATCTCCAAGAGATACAAGGTGTTTCTCAAGGTGAGTTCCTTCCCAGAAGTCATCTTCAAGATCATATTCCTTCACCTTTGATGTCAGTCGTAGCTTTGTTACCCATATAAAGCTTTTCATCACCCTTAACTTATTTAAAAGTGCTAAAAAGGGTATTGTCACCACACACATGACGGATAGCTCCCGTATCAATGAACCATCCATGTGGGTTGTCTCCTAGAGGTTGACTTCTTCCACCATAGCTGATAGCTAGGTGATCATTGCCATAAGCGGTGCACCATCTTCATCCGCCATATGCGCTGCTCACGTTTTGGTTGCTTGCATTGATTAGCAAGTGCCTCATATTATTGCAATTGTAACAAATCATCTGGAAATGTGGAGGTGGAGGTTTCTTTTTCACAGCCCCTTTCTTTTGTCCAAGAGTCACCTTTGGTTTCCCAATTAACTTTTTCCCTTTACCTTTATAACCCTTCGATGACCGCCCATATTCAACCACATTTGCCTTAGTCGTCGATTCCACACGGGTGCCTATTTGAGCCATTTTGTTGTCTTCTTTAATTCAAAGATGAACAATAAGTTAATCCACAGTCATTTCCTTTTGTTTAAGCTTAAGATAATTCTTAATTTCTATCCAACTTGGAGGCAACTTTTCAATCATGGCTGCCACTTAGAAGGTTTCATTCAGCGGCATCCCCTCGGTGCATGAAGTATAACTTGTAACTCTTGAATTTGGCTAATCATAGTCTTGTCATCAACCATTTTAAATTTCAAAATTGAGCCACTATAAACTACTTGCTATCGGCATCCTCGGTTTTATAATTCTTATCAAAAGACTCCCATAATTCTTTGGCAGTCTTTATATTGCAGTACACGTTATACAATGAGTCACAAAGAACATTCAAAATGTAATTAAGACATAAAAATTTCAAATGCTTTCAAGCATCAATGACACTCAAGGTTTGAGCATCATCCTCTTCTTTAGGTAGGGGAGAAGTCTTCTCCAAGAACTATGCTAAGTTCAAGGTGGTCAAGTAGAAGAACATCTTCTGTTGCCATCTCTTAAAATAGACACCCGTGAACTTTTCAGGTTTTTCAACATGGTTCGCTATAGTGGTCGCTCCCACAATGGTTGCAGTTAAAGGGGCTGATAAAGAGGAACTCAAAACACTAGAAGACATGTTGTTTGTGTTTAACATAAACAATTTAAGTTAGAACAATTTTAAACAAAATTGAAATAACAAACAAAATTGGATGAAATTTTGAAAATGTTTTCAGAATTCTATAAAATTCAACGAAAGATGCTCTAAGTCCAATTTTAAAGATCACCTGTGAATAAGAAACGAAAATAGTAGAAAAAATATACTTTTAAAAAACACGGATTAATTTATAATAATATACGAACGGTATTTTTAAATTTTGTTTTAAATTTGTAGGGCCCATTCATATAAAAATTAAATTAAAACAGTTTTTATTAATATAAACAATATAAAGGAATATAAATTAACAATTACAATGCCTTTTACAAATGTCAAAATACAGAAATAGAAAAAGTAAGACATAAAAGGCTGAGAATCGTGTTAGACACGGGGCCTTTAAAACAAATTCTGAGCCTCCCAGGAGAACTCGTTTTGTTTCCCAGGGTACAACAGAAGAAGCAGTTGATACTACCAGGATTGATCTAGAATCCAAATTAGATTGTATAAGAGAAACCAGAGATGGAGTATGTGTTAGAGACCTGTTTGCAGCAGGTTTTCGAGTTGTGTTGGTGTCTTTTTCTACTAAGATACCCTCAGTATTTATAAGAGATTCAGAATGTAATAGCCCTTTTAACCATAAATCCGAAATCATAACTGCTCATTAAATTCGTCAGTAAATGTTATCAGTTTTGGTCAACACGTAACCGAACTGTTACAACTCACAGTCATTTCGAACCACATGGACACGGACCACACACCTGACTAGACCCTCGAACCAACCTTCAAAAATACTAAGGCGGCTCTCAAGCGACTCGTGAGATGCGAGCGTGCAAAGTGCAAAGTGTGCCATCAAAGCGCCACGTTGCGCTCACAAGCCCACATACTCACGCCACGCGTGCGCGTGCGAGTTAAGGGTGCTTCGCACGCTTCACGAATCCACTCTGTGTGATAGTTTAGGAAACACTATAATCAAGAGGTTATAGTAATACTTATTTGTTTTTTGTAATGCAAGATAAAAAAATCTTAGTTAAAAGTTAAAGATCATATTTTGGAGTGATAGAAATTGAGCCTTAGAGCTGGTCAAAAATTTGTATGCATGCCAACATGAAATGTTTGCTTATCAAATATGACAAATATCATTAATCACTTCAAAAAATTTTGAAACGAAAACTGAACACATATTGTGAATCGTCAATCAAAGACGATGCATATCTATAACATATAACAAAAGACTAAACATGGGTACACTTAAGCGCCACGTCTACATTGTCACATGTCGTTACATTTTTCAATATTGAGTTTGAATATATTTGAAAACTATTAACTAAATCTATTACAATAAATATTATATTTATGGTCGTTTATTACTTTTAAATTATTTAACATCTTTATAAAAGTATAAACAATTACTAATTATGCTAAAAAATAAATTTAATTAAGTTACTAATTTTAATATTACAGTTAACAATTTCTTTTGTTTTTAAAAAAATACAAGGTTAATCATATTTTCTTTCAAAATAAATTTTCTTTTTAATTAATCTATAAATTCATGACACTATTTACATTTTTAATAACTTTTATTTTTTAACAACCTTTCATTGCTATAATTTTTTATTCATCCTTTATAACATTTAATATAATTACACAGAGAAGTATTTACGTCTTTATAATCAATTAGCTTCGAATTTTAACTTTTTTGTTTTAGTTAAATATTATTGTTACATAGTTTTTTACATTCTATCAAAGTTCTTTATTAGTCGATATTTTATCTTTTTCTACTAGGTTGGATACTCGTATGTTACACGTATTGAAATAAAAATAATATAATACATTATATTACGTATAATTCAATATATATTATAGATAACATATCAATAAAATTATTATGTATAAGGAACAAATTTAAGTTATAAAAAATAGTCTAATTTTTTTTATTATTCATAAACCTCTTTATGTATCTTTTTAAAATATTTTAGTTTTTACAATGATTAGCTACAAATTAAATCATATTTTAATAAAATTAAGTCTCATTAAAATATTTTAATAAACTGTTATTTATTTAAAATAAATATCTTGATTAGAATGGTATTAAATGAGAGTTATTAAAAAATTAAAGTTTTTCTAAAGTCAAGATTTTTACTTAAATTATAATTTATTGTGGTGGTGACACATGTTCAATTCTAGGTGAAGACTAGATGGCGATTAGTGAAAATACTAGAAAATAATCATGTGACTAATATTTATTTTGATTTATTATAGTAGATTCCACAATTCTACCTTTATTTATTTCTATTGTGAAACGACATAAATTTTGATTCTGATATATTATGATTACCTTATTATTTTAATTTATCTCTTCAACGTCATATAAATATGTGTATAAAGACTAGTTTTAGTAAACCCGTGTGTTACACAGGTTGAATAAATAAAATATTAAATTTAATAAAACTTTTTTAATTATAAAACGATATTCTAAGATAAGATATAATATATATTACGTAGGAGTAAAAACTATAAGTAAAAAAACAAACATTTTATTTAAAAAAATTGTCATTTTTATAAATATCCTTATTATAACTTTTAATTTTAATTATTTTTGGTTTATAAAAAATTATTTTTAAATAAGTTTGATGTTTTAGAAAAAAATTATTTTATATAAATTTGTTTCTTTAGAAAAAACATCAATAAGAAGATATATTTTTTTTAATTTATTAGAAAACCATTTTTAATCTAAAAAAGACTTAAATAATATTATTTGTAATTAAAGGTAGTTATTTAATAGAAGAGGTAAACGAGAAAATTTTTATGAAAATAAATGTGGTATTGACACATGTCCTCTATAGTTACCCTCTTATTAAAGTAAAAGTATATAACTTAAAATTACAAGAATTTATTCCCACGTGTTATTTTAAGTATTTGTCAACTAGTATAACAAGCGGGTGACTAAGAGCATTCACAACCCATGCCCTATAATCATGTGAGTGTGTTTGGTATATTATATGGAATGATTTTGAGTGGTTGTGAGTGAAGGAGAGAGAAAATGTTATTGTGGATTGGTATATTTGAAGAATCACTGTACAATCCTTATAAATTTTTTAATATTTTTGAAAGTGGTTGTGAGTGAAGGAGAGAGAAAAGGTAATGAAAAAGGTATAAAAATATATTATTTAATTGAAAGGAGAGAGAAGAAGTAGTGATTTTTAGTGTAATTATATGGATAAAGATAAGGAATGGACTGTGAATGCTCTAACCTAGTTAAATCATAAAGGATTTGTAAACTTTCCAACAAATTCTAGTGATTTAGGGTCATAAGTTCATCACATATAAGATATTGTATATAACTTGATCTCTTTGGTAGAAACTATTAGTATCCGTGTTTAGTTTTTGATATTTATTTTGGCAACAAAATATTAATGTATACTTGGTAAGTCATTGTAAAGAGCGCTCTTTATTTTAAGAATAATAAAAATATGAACATGTGGAACAAATGCTAAATAATATTATTCATTAATCTATATCCTATATCCCTCGATCACAAGAAATGATATCCAAATGATCAATTAGTGGAGCAAATCAATCAAGAAATATTAGATAGAAGCATTGCCACTGTAAGTTCAACAAAGATTCATAAATATATTTATATAACCTTATCTCTTCGGTAGAAACTATTACGATTTGTATTGGATTTTTAATATTTTTTTTGGAAACAAAAATGTTGATGTATACATGATCACACATTGAAAATGCACTCTTTGTAACAGTAAAAATATGAACATATAATACAAATGCTAAATAATATATATATATATATATATGTATATATATATATTTGTATATATATATATATATATATATATAAGGACAGGCAAGAAGTTTTCCGGCAATGCAACAAGTGAAAAGTTTGGGTTTGATAAAAACAAGGTGAAGTGTTACAACTGTAACCAAATAGGACATTTTGGTAGAGAGTGCAAGGCACCAAGGATAAATGGTAGCCAAGCACAAACAAACCAAACTACATTGATGGAGCTCCACAGACTGAGAAGCCCAAGCAGCAAGCTACAGTTGCTGTTGAAAAAGGAGGATTTGACTAGAGCTTTCAGGTTGAAGATGCATCTCCAAACCAAGCACTGATGGCTGATCATAAAAAAGCCAAGGTATTGGAACATCTTTGTACCCTTGAATGTATTACTAAAGTTAATAGATACAGGTCCTATAACTTAGAATTAAGATCTGACTTGAGTCCTTAAACATTTTAAAACCTGATTTTAAAAGAGCTGAAAATGATTACAAACTTAAGATAGAAGATCTAGAGAAAAACCATTTCAACTATTAAGCATGACCACACCAACTACAGGACTCAAATCAAAGATCTCACTACCAAGTTAATTGAGTGCCAAGTTGAGCTTGTGATCAGCAAAGCCAGGGCAGAAAAATGTGTTCTTGAAAATAAGACCTTTAAGAGCGTTATATCCTTATCTTTCATGCAAAGATTTGTTATCAGAATAAGTAGGGAATAAGATCTACTGAGATAGCTCCTCCACACACTCTACTATCTGTAAGTTCTCCAAGGTATGGAACTTGTCAAGATGAGCTTCCCTTCATAGACCCTATTCAAGAAAAGGATGAAGAAGAAACGGAGATAGTGGAGGATGGATACGAGATGAGTGAAAAAGATCATCCTAAGAAGGTTCACTATTCTCCTAAGGAAAGGAAAGAATTAGGGATGACCAAGTCAAAGAGGAAGAATTTGATTAGAGCAGCCAAGAGAAGATCAAAGAAAGCTCAAAAGAAAAAGTCTTTATCTCTGCAGGATCTGGGGTGGTAAAGGCTAAAGATTTGATTATGGACTCTAGTACGAGGAGTCCTAGTTTATGTCCAACTTATCCCTGTGAAGAAAAAAGGCTAATCAGCTGTGCACCACTGCTACACAGCCTGACCATCCAGTTCCGAGAGCAAACTCCCCCTAAGAAGCCTGCTACGTCATCTGTGAAGATGAAGATGGAAGTTCAGCCTTCTACTAAAAAGAAGACTCTCAGAAGGAAACCAGTTTATCGCATCATGTGTGGTAGTACTTCTCATCTTGCCAAAGATTGCCTCTACAATCCTAAAAGTACTATCCACATGAGCAAGAAAAAAACTTTCAGAAAAGGAAGAAGAAGATAGCTTCGGAAGGAAAGTCTTCTCCTTTCGAAAGCTCCACAGTGAAGAAGAAGACAAGTGAAAACTTGCCTTCGGAAGAAAATTTGGTCTCGAAAGAAAGGAATGTTTCCGAAGTACTGAAGTCTGCTCCAGTGGATGAAAACTCTTCCGAAGGTCTTATCTCCAAAACTTCTGAAGTCATTAAAACTTCCAAAGTATTTAAGGTCAAGTCTAATCTTTCAAAGATGGTGTGGAAGATAAAGGAAGACCATGTGACTGAAATTTCCTTATCAACAACACCAAATGATCCTCAAAGCCTGAATATAGGAACAATCACTATTGCATTGTCTTCAGTTACTTTGACAAGCCAAGACTAATAAGGCTTAGGGTTTCAAATGTAACTAACCGTCTCTTTTTCTGCAGGAATAGATAAAGACCAAGAGAAATGTATGGATCATTGATAATGGTTGTTCCAGGCACATGATAGGCAATGACTCTTTGATTTAAAACTTAAGAAAATTAATGGAGGGCCAGTTGCTTTTGGTGGAGATTCATTTGGTTACATTACTAGAAAGGACAGGGTTACAAATAGTAAGCTCAACATTGAGAAGATAAAATTTGTCAAGGAGCTTGGGTACAATCTATTAAGTGTATCCTAATTTTGTGATCAGACACACAACATGCTCTTTACTGAGCATGAGTGTATTATTCTTAAGCCTGGAATGGTCATTCCTCAAGAGCATATCATGCTTAGAGCCCCTAGGAAAGGGAACATGTACAAAATAGATTTGTAGAAAACACCCCCTTCAGGATAAGTTTCTTACTTTCTATTTAAAATGGTGATGAGTCTTTTCTCTAGCATAAAAGAATGTGTCATGTAAACTTTAAAAACATAAATAAATTAATTAAGGATGATTTGATAACTGGAATGTCAAAGAAAGAGTTTACAAGTGATGACCATTGTGTTACGTGCCTAGAAGGGAAGTAACACAAAGTGTCTCACAAGCCAAAGGAAAGGAACTCAATCACTACACCCCTATACTTATTACATATGGATCTCTTTGGCCCCACCAGTGTAATGAGTCTAGGAAGGACCGCATATTATTTGGTGATCACAGATCATTTCACAAGATTTACTAGGGGTGTGCACGGTTCGGTTCGGTTTTTTGCTCCCACCGAATCAATAACCGACCGTGGTTATTGCAAAACCAATAACCGTAACCGAGATTTGGTTTCGGTTTGGTTTTTATTTTTTGGTTTTCGGATTGGTTTCGGTTCGGTTTCAGTTAATTATCCGACATATTTTTTTACTTTTTTTTGCTTTGGTTTGGTTTCAGTTCATTATTTTATCAAGCGCCCATAAATTCTAAAGATATAATTATCATCTTTCTAGACATCTATATCAAACAATCTTATTAAATAACAAATAAATGAATAAGTTTAGAAAGAAAATGAATTATTGCTTTTTTTATTGATAATTAGAAATGATAACTATATTAAAATGTAATAACTATTACAAATGTTGTAAATGTAAAAATCTAAACTTAATTTAATCAACCATAATATAATAGTATATTTCAAAATAAATAACTATTTATGGAAAAGAGATAGTTTTAAAATTTAAATTTTACCTAAAAAATTTCTATCATTTTAACATATAACATATCAAGGTATTCAAGGTATAAAACTAGAAATACATGAAAATATGTAGGAAAAAAATTGAAAGTATGAATGGTTCGGTTCGGTTTTAGTTAATTTGGTTAACCAAGGATACAAAACCGAAACCGAAACCGATTTTCGGTTAACTCGGTTTTTGATTAATTTGGTTTTCAGTTTTGTCGGTTTTCGGTTAATTTCGGTTCGGTTTCCTCGGTTAACAGTTCGGTTTTGGTTAATGGTTTGGTTTTTGCTCACCCCTAAGATTCACTTGGGTCTTTTTCCTTAGAACTAAGGATGAGACTCCTGAGATCTTGAAAAATTTTATTCTAAAAATTGAGAATCAATGTGAGCACAAGGTCAAGATGATAAGATGTGATCAAGGAATTGAATTTAAGAACCAAATCTTTGATACATTTTGTAATGAATAAGGTATTACAAGACAATATAATGCTCCCAGGACTCCTCTGCAAAATGGTGTTGCTGAGAGGAGAAATAGGATAGTTATTGAAGTTGCAAGAACCATGTTATCTGACTGTAAACTGCCCATCACCTTCTGGGCAAAGGCAGTCAACATTACCTGCTATGTGTAGAATAGAGTTTTAGTAGTTAAGACTCATGGTAAGACTCCTGATAAGTTATGGCATAAAACGATAGCTTTCATTTGTTTCCTAAGATCATTTGTATGTCCTTGCATCATCTTGAATACCAAAGATCAAGTAGCCAAATTTGCTGAGAAATCAAAGGATGACACTTCATTGAACACTCTTTCCAAGCTAAGGCTTATAAAGTACATAATCTCATAACTAGTATAGTTGAGGAGTCAGCCAATGTGACCTTCAACGAGCACACTCCTAGTGTGAAAGGTTCTGGTCCTGATTGGCTGTTTGATCTTGATTTAGTTACCAACTATTTTAACAAATCTTGTGATAATGTTTCAGGATCTACAGGTAACTTATCAACAGGAGTTCCTGACCCAAGATTTGAGCTGAGAAGACCAAACAAGAAAACTACTTCAGCTCCAGTAGTAACTAATCCTATAAATGGGGTTCCTATCACTATAACCATGACAAATCTAGCTGATGCATCTGAGGTGCCCACAAATTCCAGCTCAGAGGCACATATGTCAAATGAAGGAGCTTCAAATGTAGGAGAAAATAGTGGTGTTGATAATGATTAAGAATTTCTTGATGCCGATAATGTGACGCCCTAAACCCGGCAGGGCATCTGAGGCACGTCACGCAGTTGGATTAATATTTTAAACATAAATCAGAGCTTTCTACTTACAACGGAAGACTTAAACAACATTATATATTAACCCAACTTTTAAAACATTTTACATATAATTGTATTTAATTATATGTTGGATCTAGAGTGTATAGGACTAGATCATTTTGTATAGGCTTAGTACTTGAATCAAGTCTTGTAATTAATACTTGTAACAGTCAATATATATATATATATGTGCATTGAATCTATAGGTTAACCCATATATATGTGTGTTGATTTGTGACTGTTGACAGGAAGAAACAATATACTTGGAAGGATTCCTGAAATTGACCAAGTGTAAGAAACATCTACGGATGAACATTATTGTTAACCCGTAGATATGTTTCTTACAAGACCAAATCACCAAGTGAATATTCCTGCGGATGATCAAAGGACCATGAAGTGAAGACTTCTACGGAAGAAGGATTTCCTACGGAAGAACAACACTCCTACGGAAGAGCAAATCATCTACGGAAGAACAAAAGTTCTGCGGACGACAAGGCTTCAGCGGAAGAACATTATACTTGTGCGATTGCAAATACCAAGAAGTCAAACAAGTCAACAACAATCAATAACAAATCCCAAGAGATTCGGTGTTTCCTTAGCCGACTCAAACCATCTATAAATACGAGTCCTAGGTTTCACATCTCGGCGAACACAATCAATCAATATTACGACTGTCAAGAGTGACATCATCGTGCAACCCTAGCCGCCGTCACATCATCATCAAACATTATTCGATTTCACAGAAATCATTGTTCATAGTCATTATTAATTATTCTTTTGTAATCATTACATGATAATTAATGAAATACGTTTGAATAATTATTGAGTTTGCATTTACTGTGTTTCTGTGGTTGTGTTCATCGATAATCATAAATACAATTAAACCTCAATTAATGATAATTCCGCGATCATTAAATTGATTTATTTTAATACTGATAATTCCTGAATTGAGATCCTTGGATTCACAGGTGGTATCAGAGCTTGGTGCTCATTGATTTAGATCAATTGATCTATCAGTATTAAAATTGTTTAATTGCTTTTCAAACAATTAAATTAGAAACTTATCGTTCAGCAAGCATTCTCTCATTGCTTGTTTGATTTAGATCTATATTCAAAACAATTGAATACTAGATCTGAGTCTTTGATAGATTTGTCTATTTTAACATTCAAGTTTTGATTCATAACTTTGAATTAATCATGAGTACTTTTGGTGGAGGTTCTTATCAACCACCAAAGTTGGAAACCAAAGCTGATTTCAAATCCTGGAAGATCAAGTTCAGGAATCATGTGAACTACACAGATTCTGACTTGTGGGAGTCCATCACTGAGGGTCCTTATATTCCACCCACTCTTGGGCCAGATTATAATGACAAGAATCAGCCTATCAGCACTAAAGACTTGTCACCTGATGATGTAAAGAAGGTCAAAGTCGATATTAAAGCATACGGTTTGCTTAGTATGGCTTTGCCAGAAGAGATCTTAGTCAGGTGCGAGAACTATAAAACAGCAAATTCCTTGTGGAAGATTCTCCACACTCTCTGTGAAGGGAGTGATGAGATCCGAAGCATAAGGAAAGACACCCTCAGATCACAATATGAAACCTTTCATCATATTAAGGGTGAATCAATTCCTCAACAACTCCATAGATTTATGCAACTTGTTACTGAGATGAACATCTTGGAGTTGAAATATACCACTGAGGAACTCAACAAGAAAATGCTCCACACTTTGCCTGAAAGTTGGAAGCAGACTGTGTCCATGTTCAAGAACACAATAGATCTTAAGACAACCGGTCTAGATACATTGGTTGCAAAGGTAGAAGCTCTTGAACTGGATGAACAATCAAGAAACAAGAGTGTGAGAACTCATGTTTCCCCTTATCATTTCAAAGAACCCAAAAATGCAGGAAGTGCATTTATCTCAAATAATGAAGGTGATAACTCTTGCACTTTGAGTGATGATGAAGAGGAAGTTAGTTTCTATGCCTCTAAACCAACTAAGAAATCATCTCAAAGTAAGAATCAAAAGGAAAAGGGTAGATCTGCTGAGAAAAGAGATACTACAGCAACTGCAAACCCTTCTCTACAAAACAAGCAGTCAGAACCAATAACTGCGATATTAGATTCTGAAGAACAAAAAGCAGCCTTTGCAGCTTTTAGTTCTAGCTTTCAAGCATATCTTGGAAGTTCACTTACATCAGCAAACATTTGCCAGCAAGATTTGGAGGAACTACCTCCTGATGTAGTAGAAGAGATGGATCTACAATGGCAGATGGCTATGATTGCTTACAGAGCTAAGCAATACCTGAGGAGAAACAAGAATCTGGCTGCAGCTAGTAAAACATCAAAGATTGGTGTTGACAAGTCAAAAGTCAGATGTTTCAAGTGCAATCTCTATGGACACTTCTCTAGAGAATGCAACCAACAATCATCTCAGCAGCATCATCAGCAGCAGCATCAGCAGCATCAACATCAGCAGCAACAGCAATATCATAGTCAGCAATCAACCTCTCAAAGATCTCTGCACAGACAACCTCAGCTAACATCCCCACCAGCCACAAATGCATCAGCAGAACCGAGCAATTCCAAGGAGTCAGGGCTGATCATACTTCAAGATGGAACATGTGACTGGAGTATGTATGAGAAGGAAGTTTTGGAAGAGAATCAAGCACTGATGGCACATATGGAAAACAAAGTTCCTCCTATGGCCAGAGAGGAACAATCATGGAGAGCTGACAACAAGTGGTATGTTGACAGTGGTTGTTCCAGACATATGACAGGCAACTGTGCACTTCTCCATGACTTCAAACATAAACATGCCTCTTATGTGGCATTTGGTGGGGATAAGAAGGGAGGTAAAATTATTGGTGAGGGAATGGTAACAAATGGTGTTTTAACATTTGAAAAAGTAAATTACTGTGAAAATTTGCAGTATAATTTACTTAGTGTTTCCCAAATTTGTGATCAAAATTACTTAACACTATTTGATAACACTAACTGTTACATTCTTAAGCCAGGTTTTGCAGTTCCGGCAGACTGGATCCTTCTTAAAGCATCAAGAAAAGGCAACACATATGTCTTAGATATGAACAACACATCACTCACAAATCATGAGACATGCCTGCTGTCTAAATCTTTAGAAGATGAATCTCAACTGTGGCATAGAAGGCTTGTTCATTCCAACATGAAGAACATGAATAAATTGGTGAAAAATGACTTGGTCATTGGTTAACCAAAGAAAGAATTTCATTGTTCTAATCATTGTTCTTCATGTTACAAAGGAAAATAACACAGAGTGACACATAAATCCAAGATAATCAACACTAACACTACGCCACTCAAATTGCTTCACATGGATCTATTTGGTCCAACCAATGTGATGAGCATTGGAAAAAGGCAATATTGTTTGGTGATAGTAGATGATTTCACTAGATTCACATGGGTCTTTTTCTTAAAACATAAGAGTGAAACATCTGAAACATTAATGGACTTTGTGATCAAGATTGAGAATCAACTTGATTTAAAAGTTAAAATTTTTAGGAGTGATAATGGAACTGAATTTGTTAATGCTGATTTGGATTCTTTTTGCAGGAATAAAGGGATAGCGAGACAATTCAGTGCACCAAGAACTCCACAACAAAATGGAGTGGCTGAAAGAAGAAATAGAACACTCATAGAAGCAGCCAGAACAATGCTAGCCGATTCTCAGTTGCCCATAACCTTCTGGGCAGAAGCTGTGAATACAGCTTACAATGTTCAAAATAGAACATTAATTGTCAAAGAACATAATAAAACCCCTTATGAGCTCTTATTTAAACGAAAACCATTTATAGGATATCTTAGAGCCTTTGGGTGTCATGTGTCTGTTTTGAATACTAAAGAACAATTGGAAAAATTTTCTGAAAAAGCCTATGATGGTTTCTTTGTTGGATATTCATCCACTTCTAAATCATATAGAGTCTATATTCCAGAACATAACATAGTTGAAGAGACTCCCAATGTTTCTTTTGATGAATCCATGTTTACTACAAATGTAAAAGGATCATCTTGGTTATTTGATATAGATGCATTAACTGAATCATTTAACACTGGCTATCTGATCAACGCAGGTGCTGCGGATACATGCTATCCATTTGTGCCTCCAAGTTTGAATGAAGTGCCCCTGACAGCTGACCCACCACGGGCACAACTTTCAACTGCACCTCAGCAAGAATCATGTCAGCAGCATGAAGTTACATCAGTAAACACATCCGCAGATGCATCAGTATCCGCAGATGTAAGTCCTGCTTCAGCCGCTGAACAAAGGGATAGTGAGGAGGTGTTGAATCAACTAACCATGCCTGCAACTCAACAATGTTCATCCGTGGATGGTGCTGTAACTCCTACGGAAGTACAAAATGCCTCCGTAGATGTTGCAGTTACTCCTGCGGAAGAACAAAATGCTTCCGTAGAACTTCCTGCAGAAGAAGACAACCCAGCAGCAACTGACACACAAGCTGATCCTAATGACCTTGAGCCTTTTGATTACTTCATAAACTCAACTTCTCAACTAACTCCATCTGCTTCAATGGGTTTCTCAAACTTAGAATCCACAGTTCCAGTTGATGCTGTCTCAACAAGCAGAATCCACAAGTCTCATCCAACAGACAATATCATTGGAGACCTGAATGCAAGAACTATAAGGAGAAAAGGAGGCGTGGCAAACATTTGTTTGTTCACCTGCTTTTTGTCACAAACAGTTCCTGCAAACATTACAGCTGCTCTAAAGGACAGCAGTTGGGTTGAGGCTATGCAAGAAGATCTTCAACAATTCAGAAAACAGAAGGTGTGGAATCTTGTAGACCTGCCTCAAGGTCAACATCCAATTGGAACAAGGTGGCTATTCAAAAACAAGCTGGATGACAGGGGTATAATTATGAGAAACAAAGCTAGGCTTATTGCTCAAGGATATACTCAAGAAGAAGGGATAGACTATGATGAAGTTTTTGCACCAGTTGCAAGAATTGAAGCTATAAGGGTCTTCCTAGCTTATGCCCCCTTCAAGAAGTTCACAGTCTATCAAATGGATGTGAAGTGTGCTTTCCTTTATGGGAAAATTGATGAAGAAGTCTATGTGGCTCAACCCCCTGGATTTGAAGACCCTGATTATCCACATAGAGTATACAAGCTTGACAAAGCTTTGTATGGTCTTCATCAAGCACCCAGAAAGTGGTATGACACATTGTCATCCTTCCTACTGAAGAATGGCTACAAGAGAGGAACAATTGATCAGACACTCTTCCTTAAACATGAACATCAAGATCTTTTGGTGGTTCAAATATATGTTGATAACATAATATTTGGATCAACCAACAAGAAACTGTGTCAAAGCTTTGAAGACTTAATGAAATTTGAATTTCAGATGAGCTCCATGGGAGAATTGACTTTCTTCCTTGGCTTACAAGTTCATTAGAAAACAGATGGCATTTTCATCAATCAAGAAAAGTACATTCATCAAATTCTGAAGAAGTACAATCTTGCTGATTCAACTTCATGCAAGACACCAGCCTCAACAATAAACAAGATTGTGCCTGACACTGCTGGAAAATCAGTAGATCAAAGATTGTATAGATCAATGATCGGCTCTTTAATGTACTTACTGGAGGATGTCAGTTTCTAGGACCAAGACTTGTTTCTTGGCAGTGCAAGAAGCAAACCAATGTATCCGTGTCCACAGCTGAAGCTGAGTACATAGCTGCTTCAGCTGGTTGCTCTCAAGTACTTTGGTTGCAGAACCAATTACTTGATTATGGTTACAATTTCCTTCAAACACCAATTCATATTGATAATTCAGCTGCTATGTTTATAACTGCTAACCCAGTTCAACATAGTAAAACAAAACACATTGAAATCAGATACCATTTTCTGAGAGACTGCTCAGAAAAGGGTCTAATCAAGTTTGTCAAAGTAGACACAACCAATCAGCTTGCTGATTTGTTCACTAAAGCATTTGATTCTGTTAGATTTAATTTTCTGATAGAATCTTTGGGGATGATTAACTTAGAGTAACTCAACAAAAGCATATGACTGACTTTGTGTAGAGTAATAGTTAGGGATGATTTAAGTGTCTGATAGCACATCTGTGCATGCATTATATTTGGGAAATGATAGTAGACTATGCTTGGTATTTAAACAAACACTCAAACTGACTTGTATCATTCTGATATGTGAGTAGGTTCATCTTGAGTGGAAACAACACTAAGAGCATGCAAAACTAAGAGCAACAGGTATCTGTCCGTGGGAACTCCATTTTGAGAGTCCGAAGAATAAGTTATCTCTTGATGTGATCAACTCAACTACAAAAGCACACTATGTAAAATACTTTATAATCTTCTATCTTTGCAAAGTCATTTTCCCTCTGTTTTGTGTGAACAAAGACCTGGGAATTTGATAAAAGAGTGTGATCTTCGTTCTCCCTCTGTTTTGTGTCAACAAAGACCTGGGTTAAGTTCACCTCTGTTTTACGAAAGTAAAGACCTGGTGACTATGAAGATCATATCTCAGCTCTAACAAGAATCACTTGTGATCAATTGTACATCAATTCAAAGAGCTTCAACATCAAAGCATTCATGAGACTATAATATGTCTCCAGATAGAACTTATAACTTAATGTACATAGTCATTAAGTGTGAATTGTAGTGATTTGCCTCACCTACGGAGGACATACTCTAATGACACTTGAATGAGGAACTCATGATAGTTACTGATTAACAAACTTCAAAACATGATAAATAGCATGCCTAGTTGATACATTACTCATGTATGAATTTCAGTGGATCTATATACTTACAATCAAGTGTGTATTGAATCAACTAAGCAACATCAGCAGAAGCCAAATCATAGTATGATCCCTCTATATATATATGCATGCATGTAATTGTTTAAGCCAGATGTTTAATTGTCCTCTTAACTTATTTTCTCTCACTTAGACTGTCATATGCCTGTCATGCCTGTTTATAACTTAAATTTATGATGAATGCAACAGTTTACCATTAATCACAAATTTAGGGGGAGTAGTTCATGCATGAAAAACAATAAAAAGCTGTTAATTGATTTAATTTACTTTGAAGGAATTGTAACTTGAGCACTAACGTGAATGCAGGATACAGGACACTTGCTTACTTGTACTTAATTGCCATACAAATAAAGTCAACAATGTCCAACATCAATAATTGATTCTGCTCAGTAGACATCATACATTTAAATTAAAGTTTTTTTAATAGAACTTTAAGTTCCGCAGAAGTTTCAGCAATACTTCTCATCCGTAGAAGTAACAGTGAAATTTCTGCATCCGCAGAAGTCTCAGTAATACCTCTCATCCGTAGAAGTATTATGTGTGATTTCTGATTTAGCAGCACATGCATTGTATTTGAGCTAAGGCATCCGCAGATGTCAAAACATCCGCAGATGTTAAGGTTCCGCAGATGTTTTGCGGAAGAAGAAATACATTCGAAATAAACTTAGTATATGGACGGATAAATGGAAAGTGGGCCCAACATAATTAATAAAAGAAATTAATATGTTCGGTTATAAATAAGGTGTCTGACTCAGAATTCATTAATCAATTTTTCAGAACACTTTTTCAGTTTTAACCTAGAAAATCGCCCACTTTCCCACTCATTCAAACTTTCAAAAATCCGTTCCAAGAAAACATAATCAACATTATCCATTAATCGATTACTGTTATTGCGAAGGTAAATCATGTTCTAAACATCAGTACGGAACTGGTTAATCGGTCATTGCCATTAAAACGATTCAACTTCATGTATGCTAACTCGATTTTCGTTGTTGTTTACAGATGGCAAACAGATTCGCAAAGGAACACAATGTGTGCGCGTTCTTAAATGCTGATGATCCTGCGGCTGAAGGATGTCGAGATATCATAAGATATCTTCGGCGGTCCAGGCTCTTCTATGCCTTAACGGCAGAGCCTGTGATCCATCAGGCACACATAATCGACTTCTGGAACTCAGCACGGGTTGAACAACAAGGTGATGAGGAAGTGATTGCTGCTGAGATACTGAATGAGCGTATTAGAATCAATGAAAGCACAATCCGAAGATGTCTGGAATTGGGTGACAGAGAGATAGGGCACCCCGATGTATTCGAGAATGAATACATTAAGAAGGTGTTCAACCTGATGGGGTACGATGGAGATTATGAGAAAGGGGAAATAAAGAAGGGTAGGCTGTGCAAACCTTATCGATTCTTATGCCATACCTACCTGAAGTGCATATCCAACAGGAAGTCGGGGCTCGACAGATTTTCTCGACACATATCATCTGGAATCATTGGTATATTCGAGGGAAGAACGTATAACTACTCCAAGTACATCTTTAACTGTCTAAGTGAACAAGTCAAACTTCAGCGGAATGATAAGATGTACATGTTCCCTAGATTTCTACAACTGGTGATCAACTCTGAACTTCCAAGGCTGGACAGAGTTGGAGAAGTGTTTGTGCAAGCACACTTGGGCAAATCTGTGCTGAACAAACTCAGTGGGAAGTACCAGGGCGAGGACATGCCAATGTTCGCCCATGTTGTGGATGCCCAAGCAGACTTACCATAAGAATTGGTTTGGGTAGATGAAGCAGAGTCATCTGCTGAATCTGCTCAAGCTTCTCACTCACCAAGTCAAACACCACCACTCCAACATCACACACCAATCGAAACTCCACCACTCCAACTTCAATCACCTAGCCAAACACCCCCTCATCAATCACAATCACCAGCCAGCATCAACACCTAACCAATATCACCAATTCACCACCATGAATCTCCACTGCTGATATCCTCATCTTCTACCAAAAACACCAGCCAATTTCTCCATTCCACAACAATCACCATCACTTTCTCATTCATCCTCACATCACACTCAACCTTTCTCTCCACTACAAATCCAATCCCCTGTACAACCACCACCAGAATCACCAAAACATCCATCACCGGAAAGTGCTAGCACTGAACTTTTGAGATAACTGAGTCTGTACACTCTGTACACTCAGGAGAGACTGAGATATTATCTCAAGCTAGCACTGTTCCCATCTCTCCCACACACACTGAAGAACAAGTGCCATCAGACAATACTGATCCCATATCTCCAATAAAAGAAAATCAAACTGCTGATGAGCAAAGGGAACTACAACAAGGATTTGCTGAGGATGTCATTGCATATCATGAAGATGACTTAAGTGATAGTGACATTCCTGTCAGCAAAAGCTTTTTGGTTGCTGAGTACAACAAGTTAGTACTCAAATCAAATAAGCGAAAGCAAAGAATACAAGAGCTGAAAGGTATCATTCAAGAGAAAGATGAAGAGCTAATGAAGAAAGATGCAAGTCTGAAAAGGCTGAGAGAGGATGCAATAAGCCACAATGAAGTGATTGATGCACTATTGCAAAAAGAACAAGAGTTGGAGGCATCCTTGAAAATTGAGCAAAATGATAAAGTTCAGATGATCAAACAGAAGAATGAAGAGATAGAGAAGCTGAAAAAGAAGATCTCTGTCCTGGAAAAAGGAGAGGCACCAAGTGTTGAACAATCAAAACCTTCAGCGGAAGCTCCAAAGCAATTGATTCTATATTCTAGAAAAAGACAATATTTTGGTGCAATCAAGAAGAAATCAGAAGATGAAGCCTCCCAAAAAAGACAAAAGCTTCCATCCCCTGAACCTACACATTCAGTAGATGTGACTACTGTGAAGGTATCATCCGGAGATGATGATGATAGTTAGAAAGAATGGGAGGAGCTGACCAGGATGGAGTCCCCCACTGATAAAAAGGGAGGAAAGGCCGATGACCTTCTATCCACAACAGACATTCTGGAAGAGAGGCCTGATTCAAGCATGTTCATGACCCTCATCAACCATGGTTTTCCATATGACATGGTTGAGAGGATGAATTCTACTGAAATGAAGAATGTACTGAAAGAGTTCGAATTTGCAAGATTCATAATTCCAAACTGTGATTATGAAGCCTTCACTGTCTTTTAGTCATTAGAAAAGATCAAGAAAGACTTAGGTCACTGTGACACAGCCAAGCTTACCAAGTATAACATGACATGCTGGTTACAAGGCCACAATTACAAACCGCATGAGCTCAAAGGTAGATCTACTGGAGAACTGCGGAGGATGATGGAGCATGTAATGAAAGTGGAATTAGAAACTGGTGTTAAGTTTAGAACCACTGCTCCACATCCAACTCATGAACAACAAAGTAAACTTGCTACTGATCCAATAACAGTTGAACCAAAAGATCAGCACAAGGAAAAAGAAAAACTGATCAGAGCGCCAAGGGCAGTAATCCCCGGAAAGGTCTGGCCTCTGGGAACAACAGTTCGAGAAATTACTGAAAAGAAATCAACCCTGATTGAACTGTATGATCGTATCACAACTCCCAGTTTTGTGGAAGAACACAGGATTATGGCCTGGAAATATGATCCAGACTGGGATTGTGCAGTAATAAAGAGGACACCTGGAAGAATTCAATACTTCCATGATGTGGAAGCTTTGTTGAGTCTTCCGGAGCAAGACATCAGGGATTTACAAAGCATCCCAATAACCAACTATCCAATCCATCTTAGGGGGAGAGACTTCTCTGCAGCTGTAAATGGTATGAAGACCAGATTTACTGATGATGTGCTCATGCAAGCAAAGAAAGATGATAAGGAGCACAAAAGATTCAAACAAAGCAAGAAAAGAAGAACAGCTGAAGTCTCATCTCTTGTAGATGATGATATGCTAAAGAGAGTTGGATGTGACAAAAGCTCAGATACCATCAAAAGAATCAAAGGAAATCAATTCACTTATCCCATCACAGAATGGGGATATGTTGAAAGAAATAAAGAGATGGTATTGCTGAGAAATGCTGATGGGAAGAAGGCTGAAAAGATAAGAATTTTTGATCCAGTAGAGATAAAGATGCTACATCCAAGCTACACATCATATCTACACGACAAATTCTTCCCAAAGCTATCAGATGAAAAAGCTCAGAATGATCTCTGCTTGTATGTACACATGATACAAGTTGTAGATAAATTGCCTGCAAAGGCACACAAGAGAAGAAAGCATGAAGCTGGGCAGTTGAAGGGAACAACAATAGAAGAAGTGTCTGAGCTCAGAATCTCAGAAGAAGATGAGCTGGAAATTGTGCATAACGATAGTGTAGTGGAAACACACTCACTACTGAAGAAGATGTTTTGGGGCTGAGTTATGATACACTGAAGAAGATCAGCAGAATGAAGATCAAGTACAAGTATGAAGATCAAGTACAAGTATGATGATCAGAAGACTGCTGTATCTTACTTCTACAATAAGATGATAGCAAGAGTAAAAGAGCTTGCAGTTTTGAAGGACTGATTACAAGGAGCTAAGCCTAAGGGGAGTATTGTTGGATCTAGAGTGTATAGGACTAGATCATTTTGTATAGGCTTAGTACTTGAATCAAGTCTTGTAATTAATACTTGTAACAGTCAATATATATATATATATATGCATTGAATCTATAGGTTAACCCATATATATGTGTGTTGATTTGTGACTGTTGACAGGAAGAAACAATATACTTGGAAGGATTCCTGAAATTGACCAAGTGTAAGAAACATCTACGGATGAACATTATTGTTAATCCGTAGATATGTTTCTTACAAGACCAAATCACCAAGTGAATATTCCTGCGGATGATCAAAGGACCATGAAGTGAAGACTCCTACGGAAGAAGGATTTCCTACGGAAGAACAACACTCCTACGGAAGAGCAAATCATCTACGGAAGAACAAAAGTTCTGCGGACGACAAGGCTTCAGCGGAAGAACATTATACTTGTGCGATTGCAAATACCAAGAAGTCAAACAAATCAACAACAATCAATAACAAATCCCAAGAGATTCGGTGTTTCCTTAGCCGACTCAAACCATCTATAAATACGAGTCCTAGGTTTCACATCTCGGCGAGCACAATCAATCAATATTACGGCTATCAAGAGTTACATCATCGTGCAACCCTAGCCGCCGTCACATCATCATCAAACATTATTCGATTTCACGGAAATCATTGTTCATAGTCATTATTAATTATTCTTTTGTAATCATTACATGATAATTAATGAAATACGTTTGAATAATTATTGAGTTTGCATTTACTGTGTTTCTGTGGTTGTGTTCATCGATAATCATAAATACAATTAAACGTCAATTAATGATAATTCCGCGATCATTAAATTGATTTATTTTAATACTGATAATTCCTGATTGAGATCCTTGGATTCACATTATACATTGCCCTATTTACAGTATTAACAGGTCCTATATCCTATGCCAACAACTACTCCGGGATAGCATCCTCATTCAGCTCATACTTGCTTTCCTCTATTATCAAAGGATCCCTCCTTACCTAGCACACACAACATACTCAAAACATCAGATAAACTGGTGAGTTCTACATTTTCATTAAAACATTAACAACACCTTTACACACACAAGAGTTATATTTATATTGGCAATATTATAATTTCAACTTTTATCATTACTTTGTCCCACTGGACCTGTCCCCCCGAACGTCGGTTGCCCACATCCAGCAACTACCAGTTCCCCACATCCAGAAACGCCGGTTGCCCACATCCAGCAACTACCAGTTTCCCACATCCAGAAACATCGATTGCCCACATCCAGCAACTACCTGTTTCCCATACCCAGTAACTATCAGTTTCCCACATCCAGAAACATCGGTTACTATCTCTCATTCAGTAGGATGCCAATTAATCCTCGAACCCGTTTAGTGTGTTGATGGAACATGATCAAAGCTGAGTGATCGTCACCACTCCTATCAAATTGTACAGTTTATACCCTCAGGCATCTTACCCTAACTGGCCTGTTGAGATTTACATCAGTTTACCATTTCAAAAACATTTCTTTTACTTATTGCCAATATAATCACATTCATTCACACCCCACACATTCTTTCTTTTAGTACCAGTTTTAACATATTTTCATTAATCATTACCCCCATCTGACCCATTGGAATCATTATCATCATGTAACGATTAACAATGTTCAGATGACCATCTTTTACACTCTACCTGACCCACTGAAATCATTACCATCACGTAATGATTAACAATGTTCAGGTAATCATTCATTACCCCCACTTTTCCCCCTAACATCTTTACAAACTGTTAGAAACATATCAACATCGCTATCACATTTCTGGTACTAAAACATTCAATTCATTTATCATTGTATGTGTGCCAGCCCGAATGCTAAGAACCAAACATTTGAAAAGGGCTTAGAACTCACCTTATCAACTTCCTTACCACAGTCTACACAATCCACGTACACAAGGTAACTAGTCCTTCCTCTAATCAAGGTATATCTAAAGCAATAAACCTTGATTCAGTAAACTTATTCTTAAACAGGGCCCTCATGCGATTGAACACTTATGCGAATGAGCACCCACACGATTGGACCTATGCGGATGAACCATGCGACTGAACCTTCAGCCGTACGACTAGTCACTCATTCGCACGACTGAGTTCTCATTCGTACCCAGTGTTCACTCGTCTTCATTCGGCCTTCTAACCAGGCGACTGGGTTCCCAGTCGTACGACTGAACCTCCATTCGCACTCAGTCGCACGATTAGACTCTCATTCGTACGACTGAGGCATACGATTGAGCCCATTCGTCTGAAACGGATCAGCAGCTGTGTTCTTGATGTTTTTTGATCCAAACTCACTCAAAATTTGAGTTTTAACCATCCAAATTATGTTATATTCAAAACAAATCATATACACATCATTTACAATGGTTTCGGACCATTATTTCATCAAAAGTACACAAAACTTGGATCCGAATTCCTGGATTTTAATTTAGAAATGAACTAGACCAATTCTATGATTTAAAACATGTTGTTGGATCAAATTCAACCATTTACACAGCTTATAACATCCCTAGATTGATCCGTAATATTTAAAACTTACCAAAACGGAGTTTAGCCTAGTCGATTGGCAAGAACAGGGGTGTTTGGGTGTAAACAGAACAGGGGAATGAAGTAGATGCAGATAGAAATCTTCTTTTCATCTCCTTTCACCGCCTTACTTATTCATATATGCCACATAACCGTCCTACCCCCAGTCGCACGACTGAACCATTCGTACCACTGAAGCGTACGACTGAAGCTCATACGCCTATTATTCGTACGACTAAGTCTCAATCGCACGTAAGGGGTGCGACTGAAGTTCATTCGCATATGACTCATGCGACTGAACACTTAATCAATCAAACAAACTCAACTTAGTTAATTAATCATAACTATAATATAATTATAAGTCCGGATTTAGAAACCGGATGTTACAACTCTCCTCCCCTTAAATAGGTTTCGTCCTCGAAACCGACTATTCAAACAACTGAGGATAATCTCTCTTCATCTCATCTTCTGATTCCCAAGTGAATTCCGACCCCTTTCTATTCGACCATTTCACTTTAACTAACTCAATGGTTTTATTTCTCAGTTTTTTTCACCTTTCTGTCTACTATAGCAGTAGGTCTCTTAACATAGTTAAACTTATCACCCACCTCTATATCATCTAAATGTATATAAGCATTCTCATCGGCCAAACACTTGCGCAACTGTGATACATGAAAGGTTGGGTGGATTCCTTGCAACTGATCGGGTAATTCTAGTTTATAGGTCACTTCCCCAATTCGTTCTATAATTCTAAACGGTCCTATAAAACGAGGACTTAACTTTCCTCTCTTTCTGAATCTGATAATTCCCTTCCAAGGGGATACTTTCAACATGACTCTATCTCCTACTTCAAACTCTATATGCCTTCGCCTTTTATCTTCATAAGACTTTTGTCGATCCTGAGCCACTTTAAACCGGGCTTTGATCTAATCCAACTTCTCATTTATAGCCTGTACAATTTCCAAACTGCCCAATTCTTTTTGCCCAATTTCTCCCCAACATATGGGACTCCTGCACTTTCTGCCATATAACATCTCATAAGGGGCTCTCCCAATCGTAGAATGATAACTGTTATTGTAGGAGAATTCAACTAATGGCAGATGACTATCCCAGCTACCACCAAAATCTATAATAAAAGCTCGTAACATATCTTCAACTGTTTGGATAGTCCTTTCAGTCAACCCATCAGTTTCTGGGTGAAAAGACGTGCTATGTAACAGACGAGTACCCATATCTTCATGAAACTTTCTCCAAAATCTCGAAGTGAAACGTGTATCTCTATCTGACACAATAGATAACGGTACCCTGTGTCGAGCAATAACCTCTCGAATAAACAGTTCTGCTAACTTCTCAGAGTTATACGTCTCTTTGATTGGTAAGAAATGCCCGCTACGTGTCAATCTATCCACTATGACCCAAATGGTCTCATAACCTTTAGCTGTACGCGGAAGTTTAGTTATAAAATCCATTGTCAACTCCTCCCACTTCCATTTCGGGATCTCTAAGGGTTGAAGCTTACCATATGGCTTTTGATGCTCAGCTTTGACCTGAAGACATGTCAAACACTTATTCACATACTGCATTACATTAAACTTCATACCTGGCCACCAATATTCTTGTTTTAAGTCTTTATACATCTTAGTAGCACCAGGATGTACAGAATATCTGGATTTATGAGCTTCATCTAGCACCAACTCTCTCATATTAATAGAAACCCACATACGACCACATTTTGTCTTAACCTCAAAATTATTTTCTTCCAGATCCTTTATTTGACCCTTCATTCGTTCCCGCTTCACATTCTCTTCCTTTAATGCTTCTAATTGGGCTTCTCGTAACTGATGCATAAAATCTGGGGTTATTACTAGCTTATATGACTTAACTCGGATCGGAGGGTGTTCATTCTTTCTACTTAACGTGTCAGCAACCACATTTGCTTTACCAGGATGGTAAAGTATTTCACAATCAAAATCTTTCACCAATTCTAACCACCTCCGCTGGCGCATGTTTAATTCTTTCTGATAAAAGAAATACTTCAAACTCTTATGATCCGTGTAAATCGTACATTTCACCCCATACAAATAATGCCTCCATATTTTTAAGGCAAACACCACTGCTGCCAGTTCTAGATCATGCGTCGGATAATTCTTTTCATGTTCTTTTAATTGTCTGGAAGCATAAGCTATCACTCGTCCCCTCTGCATCAATACACAGCCTAAACCTTGATACGAAGCATCTGAATAAATCACCAAATCTTCATTTCCATCTGGCAACGACAATACTGGTGACTGGGTTAATTTCTGCTTCAGTTCTTGAAATGCATTTTCTTGTTCTGGTCCCCAAACGTATTTTTCATTCTTTCTTGTCAACTTCGTTAACGGGGATGCAATTTTGGCAAAATCCTGAATAAATCTTCTATAATAACCAGCCAGACCCAAGAAACTACGAATTTCAGATGACGTCTTCGGAGGGCTCCACTTCACTACTGTTTCAATCTTGGTAGGGTCTACTAAAATGCCTTCTACATTGATCACATGTCCCAAAAACTGTACTTCCCGCAACCAAAATTCACACTTAGAAAACTTTGCATAAAGCTTTTCTCTTCTCAACCTTTCCAACACTTCATGAAGATGGCAGGCGTGATCTCCCTCATTCTTTGAATAGATCAGTATATCATCAATAAACACAATTACTGATCGATCTAACATTGGCTTGCACACTCTATTCATCAAATCCATAAAAGCAGCAGGTGCATTCGTCAACCCAAAAGACATAACTAAAAATTCATAATGACCATAACGTGTACGAAACGTTGTCTTAGGTATATCTTTTTTTTAACTTTTAGCTGATGATAACCCGAATGGAGATCTATCTTAGAAAACCAATTGGCTCCCTGTAACTGATCAAACAAATCATCTATTCGTGGGAGTGGAAACTTATTCTTTATTGTCAACTTGTTTAACTCTCGGTAATCAATACATATACGCATACTCCCATCTTTCTTCTTCACAAACAATGCTGGAGCACCCCACGGGGAAGAGCTGGGTCTAATAAAACCTCTTTCTAGCAAATCTTCAATCTGCTTCATTAATTCCTTCAATTCCGATGGAGCTAGTCTATAAGGTGACTTGGCAACTGGCTTAGCACCCGGAACCAAATCAATTCTAAACTCAACTTCATGATCTGGAGGAATGCCCTGTAATTCCTCTGGAAACACATCTACAAAATCTCTAACCACAGGAATGTCCTCTATCTTTCTTACAGGCTTTTGAGAATCAATTACATATATTAAATAAGATGCACACCCGCGGCTCATTAACTTATCAGCTTTTATCATAGATATTATTTTCACAGTTGACTCCTTTCTATCACCATATACATTAATCGTTTTCCCATCCGGTGCTCTTAACTGAATTAGCTTCTTATTACATACAATATGGGCTTCAAGGTTTGCCAACCAATCCATACCCAAAACTATATCAAACCCTCCTAACACCATTGGATATAATTTAACAGGCAACCTATGTCCTTCTAATTCAATATAACAACCATCAATCATACTACTAATCATCACAGATCTATCATTAGCAGTTTCAACTATAAAGGCTACCTCTAATGGTCGAATTTCACACGCAAGCATAGGACAAAAATCAACAGATACGAAACTTCCACTTGCACCAGAATCAAATAACACGTTAGTTGGAATTCCATTAACTAGAAACGTACCTGAGACTACATCTGGAAATGCTTTAGCCTCTTTAGCTGACATAGAATAAGCTCGCCCTTTCGCCACACTCGACCCTTCTCCTAATCCTTTTATCGATCTAACCGGTTCAGGCTTTCTAACGGTTAATCTTGGACATTCATTACGAATATGCCCATTTCTCCACACTCATAACATCTACGAGGACTTTCACTACATTCATTGGCATAATGCCCTAACTTCCCACATCTAAAGCAAGCCCTACCACCAATCATACATTCACCCTAGTGTAGCTTGCCACATTTCCCGCAACGTGGTAGCTCATTTCTAACATTCCTCTGGAACTAGCCCCTTCCAAACTTACCTTTCTTCTGAATACTTGGATTTTCAAATCTTCTTTGTACTACAGGTTCTTCGCGCCTCCTTTTACTTCCATCAGGACAACATTACTACCATAAACTTCTTGATACATATCTGCTGCTAAGTTTACCGTCAACTGATAACTACTCGGAGCAGATGATCTAACCAACTTTCTAACCTCCTGAGGCAATCCCTGAGTGTACCTCAAGATTTTCTTTTCTTCAGGAACCACCAAGTGAGGCACCAACCACGCCATCTCTTCAAACTTAGACGTGTATTCCCTATGGGACATATTACCTGCCTGAAACTGCAGGAAACTCATCTCTATTCGATCCATCTCACCCTTCGGACAAAACTTATCCGATACTAACTTTCTAAATTCAGGCCATAACATTTTGTCAGTAGCCTCCTCACCTAACGTCTGGATAATCGTATCCCACCAATACAAAGCCTCACCTACAAACGAGTGGGCTGCAAACTTTACTTTCTGATCCTCCCTACACTCACTCAACTTGACCACGGCTTCCATTTCACGAAGCCATTTATAAGTGGCTACCACATCCATAGCCCCAGAAAATCGTGGAGGATTACACTCTTTGAACTGACTATACGTAACTCCCTTCTTCTCGCTAGACCCCTCAGCTTTATCAACAATCCTACTTTCATTAGGTCTGGCTACATTCAAGGCTTTACGAACCTCTTCAGCAATGCATCATGGAATTGCTGTGTCGTCATACTGAGCACCTCTGTGCTCTCATCAACATTTCCTTCCGAGGTTCCACCTTGCATTCTTTCACTTTCCCTCTCAGCCATAACCTATTAAAACGAGATCAGGATTATTTGGTACTCGCATGTAAGTATATAACCAGAATACTATAAGTAAAGTAAATTATTAATAATGTTGGGCAAGTACTATTAATTGTTTACTTTACTTTTACTATCCCCGTTATTCCTTCTTATGATAGTCCCATCACCTTCTCTTGTTTAAATAAACTATTCTATCTAGCTATCCCTGCTGGCATATCTATTTTCTAGTTAAAGTCTAGTTATTATGACACTAGATCCCTTTAACTACTGCTCTGATACCAACCTGTGACGCCCTAAACCCGGCAGGGCATCTGAGGCACGTCACGCAGTTGGATTAATATTTTAAACATAAATCAGAGCTTTCTACTTACAGCGGAAGACTTAAACAACATTATATATTAACCCAACTTTTAAAACATTTTAAATATAATTGTATTTAATTATACATTGCCCTATTTACAGTATTAACAGGTCCTATATCCTATGCCAGCAACTACTCCGGGATAGCATCCTCGTTCAGCTCATACTTGCTTTCCTCTATTATTAGAAGATCCCTCCTTACCTAGCACACACAACATACTCAAAACATCAGATAAACTGGTGAGTTCTACATTTTCATTAAAACATTAACAGCACCTTTACACACACAAGAGTTATATTTATATTGGCAATATTATAACTTCAACTTTTATCATTACTTTGTCCCACTGGACCTGTCCCCCCGAACGTCGGTTTCCCACATCCAGCAACTACCAGTTCCCCACATCCAGAAACATCGGTTGCCCACATCCAGCAACTACCAGTTTCCCACATCCAGAAACGTCGGTTGCCCACATCCAGCAACTACCAGTTTCCCATACCCAGTAACTATCAGTTTCCCACATCCATAAACGTTGGTTACTATCTCTCATTCAGTAGGATGCCAATTAATCCTCTAGGGTCGTCACCACAAGATGTTCATAAAGCTGAGTGATCGTCATCACTCCTATCAAATTGTACAGTTTATACCCCCAGGCATCTTACCCTAACTGGCCTGTTGAGATTTATATCAGTTTACCATTTCAAAAACATTTCTTTTACTTATTGCCAATATAATCACATTCATTCACACCCCACACATTCTTTCTTTTAGTACCAGTTTTAACATATTTTCATTAATCATTACCCCCATCTGACCCATTGGAATCATTATCATCATGTAATGATTAACAATGTTCAGATGACCATCTTTTACACTCTACCTGACCCACTGAAATCATTACCATCACGTAATGATTAACAATGTTCAGGTAATCATTCATTACCCCCACTTTTCCCCTAACAGCTTTACAAACTGTTAGAAACATATCAACATCGCTATCACATTTCTGGTACTAAAACATTCAATTCATTTATCATTGTATGTGTGCCAGCCCGAATGCTAAGAACCAAACATTTGAAAAGGGCTTAGAACTCACCTTATCAACTTCCTTACCACAGTCTACACAATCCATGTACACAAGGTAACTAGTCCTTCCTCTAATCAAGGTATATCTAAAGCAATAAACCTTGATTCAGTAAACTTATTCTTAAACAGGGCCCTCATGCGATTGAACACTTATGCGAATGAGCACCCACACGATTGGACCTATGCGGATGAACCATGCGACTGAACCTTCAGCCGTACGACTAGCCACTCATTCGCATGACTGAGTTCTCATTCGTACCCAGGGTTCACTCGTCTTCATTCGGCCTTCTAACCAGGCGACTGGGTTCCCAGTCGTACGACTGAACCTCCATTCGCACTCAGTCGCACGATTAGACTCTCATTCGTACGACTGAGGCATACGATTGAGCCCATTCGTCTGAAACGGATCAACAGCTGTGTTCTTGACATTTTTTGATCCAAACTCACTCAATCCAAATTATGTTATATTCAAAACAAATCATATACACATCGTTTACAATGGTTTCGGACCATTATTTCATCAAAACTACACAAAACTTGGATCCGAATTCCTGGATTTTAATTTAGAAATGAACCGGACCAATTCAATGATTTAAAACACGTTGTTGGATCAAATTCAACCATTTACACAGCTTATAACATCCCTAGATTGATCCGTAATATTCGAAACTTACCAAAACGGAGTTTAGCCTAGTTGATTGGCAAGAACAGGGGTGTTTGGGTGTAAAGAGAACAGGGGAATGAAGTAGATGCAGATAGAAATCTGCTTTTCATCTCCTTTCACCGCCTTACTTATTCACATGTGCCACATAACCGCCCTACCCCCAGTCGCATGACTAAACCATTCGTACGACTGAAGCGTACGACTGAAGCTCATACGCCTATTATTCGTACGACTGAGTCTCAATCGCAGGTAAGGGGTGCGACTGAAGTTCATTCGCATATGACTCATGCGACTGAACACTTAATCAATCAAAAAAACTCAACTTAGTTAATTAATCATAACTATAATATAATTACAAGTCCGGATTTAGAAACCGGATGTTACAGGTAACCACTCCATGGAAGACATCAATGATGTCACACACTCATCAGATCAAACTTCTCTTGATAAGTATGCTGATGTGTTGGGTGACACTTCATTGCCAGATCTGAACTTTACAAATTGGGATCTGTCCAATCAACTTGTTATGATTTCTCAACTTAGGATCCACAAGTCAGACCCTACCATAAGCATCATTGGAGATGTTAACACATGGGTGAGAACAAGATGACAAACACATGACAAAAATGTTTGTATATACTCTTGTTTCTTGTCCCAGATAGAGCCCAAGAGAGTTGATAACACTTTCAAGGATGGTAGTTGGGTTAAAGAAATACAGGAGGAGATGCTTTAATTCAAAAGGCATAAGGTTTAGAACTTATGTCCTCTTCCTCAAGTGAAGATCACCAAAGGTACCAAATGGGTATTTTGGAAAAAGAAAGATGATAGAGGACTTGTCATCAAGAACAAGGCCTGACTAGTTGTTCAAAGATACACATAAGAATAGGGGATAGACTACATAGACATTTTTGCTCCAGTGGCAAGACTTGAAGCTGTTAGGATATTCCGTAGTTTTGATGCATCCAAGGATTTCAAGTTTTACCAACTTGATATCAAGTGTGGTTTCTCATGTGGGGTGATTGATGAGGAGGTGTATATCACACAACCACCAGCCTTTACAGACCCAGATCGTCTTGATTATGCCTGCAAGCTTGATAAAGTTCTTTATGGGTTGCACCAAGCTCCAAGGAAGTAGTATAAGACACTCTCTCAGTATCTCTGTCAGCATGGCTACAAGAGGGGTACTATAGATAGAACACTCTTCATCAAAGGAACGGGAAATGACTTAATGATGGTTCAAGTTTATGTAGATGACATTATTTTTGGGTCAAATAATCTAAAGCTCTATAAAGATTTTGAGAAGCTAATGAAGAATAGATTTAAAAATGAGTGTCATGGGGGAACTGATCTTCATAAGTGGCATCCTCATAAGCAAGTCAAAGTATGTACAAGACATACTAACAAGATTTAACATGACTGAATGTAAGGTTAGAAAGACACCCATAGCAAGAAACCACTCCCTTAGAATTGATCTTGAGGGGGAGTGTGTAGATAAACATCTCTATAGGGCTATGATTGGGTCTCTAATATACCTCACAGCCAGCAGGCCTAATATTATGTTTGCCACATGCATTTATGCAAGATATCAAGCGAACCCCAAAATGTCACACCTAGTAGTTGTTAAGAGGATTCTTACATATCTCAAAGGTGCTCCAAAACAAGGCCTTTGGTAGCCAAAGAATTCTGACTTCAATCTGTATGCTTATACAGATAGTGACTATGGTGGCTGCAATATGACTATAAAGTCTACATCTGGGGGATGCCAATTCCTTGGTGGAATGATATTCTCATGGCAATGCAAGAAATAATCATGTGTGTCTACACCAACTGCTAAAGCTGAATACATTACTGCTGCTAGCTGCTGACCTCAAGTGCTTTGGGTTTAGAATCTGGACTATGGATTCAACTTCAAAAAGACTCCTATCCACATAAACAACTATAGTGCTATCTCTATCATAGAGAACCCTATGCAGCGCTTGAGGACAAAACACATTAATATCAAGTATCATTTGATTAGAGATAATTTTGAAAAAGAATTAATAAAACTAGTCAAAGTTAACACAAATGAACAATATGCTTATCTATTCATAAAAGTTTTTAATTAGTAGGGGTTTAAATATCTTGTATCAGCTATTGGGGTAATTAACTTTGAGCATATTTTTTTAAAACTAAACTCAAGATTGTTTTTAAAATATGTATGTCCTAAATTTTCTATATCATCAACTACATAAGTCCAATTTACTTTGGATAAAAACTTTTCAAATGATCTTCTGAAGTCAAATTGGCTTTGGAATCTTTTATAAAACTTCCAAAGATAAATTTCTTTTGGAAGATTTTCGACTTCCAAGAAAACTACCTTTGGGCGCTTTTTCAGAGGTGGGACTGACATCCGAATTTTAAAGTTTATCTTTTTGCACTAATTTGTCTCAAATCCATTTTATATCTATACCCTTAACGGTTCCCTCTCTTTTGATCTTCTTCTTCATCTGAAATAAATTTTCTAACCTAGATTCACCCACAAAACACATTTGTTCTTACCTTCCATCATCATAAATCTACTCACAAATGGCCAACCCTGATCCAAGAAACCAGCCTAATTTCTCCATGCAACTATACATGCGACACAATCAGGTTGCTCTATTATCATCTAAGAAAGATTTTGGTATCTCAGATGTTTGTCATTTCTTGACTCTATCAAACTACTTTACCTCCCTCACCATAGATCCTCCTCTATATGAATATAAACTTTAGTATATACAAATATGCTTGCTAACTTAGACTCCTTCGAATATTACATGTTCCCTAGATATGTTCAACATATTCTTAACTGTGAACTGGGCTCATAGTTAAGGGGAACAGGTAATGTTCTTAAAATAGGATATATGAAGCCCGACATCTTCAAGACAATAAGAAAGTCTACTGTGGGCTTTTCAGGGGTAGAAACAGCCCTAGTCCCAAAAATATTAGAACTCATTGCTCAAGGTGACAACCTAGCAGCACCAGCTAGTGTTGAACCCAAACCTTCTACATCTAAACCACCCACACAGCCTCAAATAACCATCACCTACTCTAAAATCTAAACAAACCCCTGCATAAGCTACTCAGGTTATGCAGTCCCCCACATACTCATCTATGGAGGAGGAAGTGGACACTAGAGCTCCCACTTCCCCTGAGGAGCAAACCACTCTCATCACTTCATTGATCAGTGCTGAGATTCCTCATGCTCAGTTTGATAAGCTCACACCCTAACAACCTTAAGCCTTCATTCAGAGTCTCAAAATTCTGGTGAATAACCTTCAGGGGAAAGTTACCATCCCAAGCCTCTTGATCTTAACCAACCGATTCCTAACCTTGAATTATATGATGATGAAGACATGAGATTCAGTTAGTACCATGAGTCTCTCTTCTCCTCCCCTGCTCAAGGAGAGACGAGTGCTCCCGTATCACCCATGCCTAGCCCATATTATCCACCCCCAACTGAGGTGGATCTCCTTGACCCTATTCAGGAGGTTCATATGGAAGAGGCTCTCACTTCTACAAGTGATTACATCTTTAAGACCTTAACCATGGCAACCTATCCCATTGACATTTCAACCAAAGATGTCATGGTATAAAGGCAATCCAGCAGCCAAGAACTTAGTGCTGGTGATGAGGAAGAAGACATTGGTCCTATTCTCTCATCCCCCATGATTCTTTTGATGAAGATAAGGGGACTCTGAAACTAAAGGTACACAAATTGACTAAAACTTACACCTATTTAGTCTTAAAGTTTAGCCACCTAGAATCTCTGGTAACTACCTTACAAAAAGGGTCAATGACAAGCAACTTGAGATCACCAATCTCAAGGGTAAGTTAGCTGAGAGACCACTCAGGAGGACTCAACTAGGACCACAATAACCTGTGGATGTGGTAGACCTAACCTCTAGCGCACCTATGCAAGAAGGTGATACAACAAAAAGGGGGAGAAAGTCCAACCTGAAATCATAGAATCTGGGAGTTCTTCTCAGAGTATAGACAAAAAGGATTCACCAACCTCACTCGTAGTTGTTCATGCTCAATGACCTCCTCAAGTCTACATTGATGTGAACTCACTCATTCGAAGCTTGTTTGAGGAGGGTATCCCACAGGCTATGTCTGCTCCATCGTATGATGCTGAAAATGAAATACTAGGATGGAGGTATGATGCTGATAGGAGAGCCTTAATACTTCATAGACTGTTGGTACACGTGTCCCTAGTTCTAGTTCTAGTGAGCTTAAATGTAATTGACTTTTATTTTGTTACACTGATGTAATGTTTGAGATATGTAATGAAAACTCTTCTTTGAATGTTTATTGGTTATTGAATGTTATATCTATTCATATGATTGATTATTACACGCTTATGTGAACATGTTATATTGGTTTATAGTTGTTAGACATAGTTCTGTATCGTTAAAGGTTCAGGAATATGTTTAACTAAGTCTCATGATTCAGTCGCATGATTGGACCATACGAATAGGCCAGTCGCATGATTGAACCAGGTGATTGAGCCAAACGCACGATTGAGTCATAAGACTGACTCAGTCGTACGAATGAATCAATCGTACGACGCATGGCTCAGTCGTACGAATGAAAACTGTAATCTATAAATACCACTTAATTCGTGGAAAAACGTAACACTTCAAGAATTCTTAACCCTAGCCGTTCCTGTTCGTCAGAGAGTCCCTTCCAACTTTATAGAACGTTTCTGATCACTTCTAATCAATTATTAACATATTCTAATCGTTAGTTTTGATCGGATTAACGTTCTCCCTGATTGGATCGCTAATCAAATAGGATTCCGCACTATTTGATCTGGTTTCACGTTGAATCAGTTAGTACTCCGTACGTACACGGTCCTAACAAGTGGTATCAGAGCTTTGGCTCTTGATTCTACGTGGATTCAATCACGTTTTTGCTAAAGTCAACGTTTTCAATCAAAAGATCCATTCTTTTTGCATTAAAATTCAGTTTTACGAGTGCATGTGTTCAAAAGTTAGTCTTTTTCGAGTTTCAGCCAATTAGGGTTTCCAAAATTGTGTTTTTAGGTCGAATTACATTAAAATTTTGAAAAATTTCGAATTGAGCATTCTCAGTCGCACGATTGACCCAATCGCACGACTGAACTTCATTCGCCCAGTTCAATCGCACGATTGGCCCAGTCGTTTGTTCATTTGCACGATTGTCCTAGTCGTCTGCTCATTCGTACGACTAAGCTCAATCGCACGGTTGAGTCCTAGTCGCATCCCCAGTCGCATACCCAGTCGTTTTGTCAAGTTTTCAGACTAGTTCATTATGGATACATAGAACTTTGCTCTCTCAGCCTGGAAGGACTCCAGAATTTAGAATCTCTTGCTCTTGGAGAATGAGATTGGGAATCACAACAAACCACCAAAGCTACTGTCTCTTGACGAATATCCTCAATGGAAGCAAATGTTTGAAATTCATCTGAATAGAGTGGACACAAACTTATGGAGCACTATTGAGACTGGCTATAATATGCCAGTTGGAGCAGATGGTATTCCACTGACTCTAAGTGGTTTGAGTGATGCATAAAAAGTTTTATACAATGCAGAGAAGAAGGCCTATGCATTGTTGACACAGTCCATTCCAAAAGACATTTTCCATCAGTTCTCAGAACACAAGTAGTGCAGAAAGTTATGGAAGGCTCTTGAGAAACGTTATGAGGGAAATTCAACACTTAAGTCTCTAAAGGCTAAATCTTTGAAGAAGGAATTTGATAACTTCTCGTCTATTAGAAATGAAAGTTTGGATGATGTGATCGACCGCTTCTATCATTTGATAAGTGAACTGCACACTCATGGGGTTAAAACGTACATGGAAGATAAAGTGTCGAGTTTGGCTGATGGGTTACCTGATAAGCGGGATTCATTTGTTTCCACTTTAAGACATAATGTTGTGCTGGAGACATTGGACATAAATAATTTTATTTTAAAATTGAGGGAGGAAGAGGTTCAACATAAGTACAAGTCTAAGAAGGTAACCTACACTCAAAATCCTTCTCTCTACATTGTGACCCCTACTACAGCTTTTCTAGTGCACCCTTGCAGACTGCTTTCGTGTCTAACAAATTGAAATCGTTCAAAGTGCATCTTCAGGTGGTGAGTCAAATGTTTCATCAGGGGTTCAACACAGTTCTGTAGAAGCTCAATCGATGAAGTTAATGACAGAGCATCTGGGCAATGTAACTGTGGAAGTGGCTAAGGAGCATATGGATCTACTTGCTACTGTGGTATATTCTTATGACGGGTTAGTAGAAGGAAAATTGGTAACTGCCACTTGGCCGACGAAGATTAAGAGCAAGTGGATGAAACTGAGCTGGAGCGGATGGATATTATATGGGCTCTCGCTAGTGCTGTACATAGAGCTAAGAAGTTTGTTAAAAAGACGGGACAGAACCTGGTGGCTATAAAGGATACAACTTTTGGATTTGACAAGTCAAAAGTCACATGTTTCAACCACGGTGAAAAAGGCCATTTCAAGAGAGAGTGTGTCAAACCTAAGAAGACAGGAAATGGCAACTCGTTTTCATCATTTAACAGGCTGGATAAGGACAAGACTCCAAAGGCAACATCAACCAGCCATGACTCCAAAGCAATGGTGGCACAGAGTGATGAAGGACAAAACTGGTCCTTTCGTTTCTTATCTGATGGTGAAGCTAACATTGCATTCGTTGATGATCTGAATGACGACTCAGCGAGTGAGGGGAGAACTCAGTTGAGCTTGATACTACTGATGTGAATGAGACTATGGCTACTGTTGATCAACTAGTGGAGGATGAACTAAATATAGAATCTGCAGCACACAAGGAACCCTAGGCTGCTTTCATGGCTGGCACCTCTACATCTGCACAGGTAGAATCGAAAGACGATCTCTTTGATAAAAATGCTCGTGTTGAATGTAATAAGTTTAGGGAATGCATCAATCTAAAATTTGCTAGGTTATTAGAACATAATGGTAACTTAGTAAATGACTTAAAACTTTGCACAGAGACTAATAGAGTATTAAAGCAAAATGAAAGCAGTTTTAAAGAAAAAATTGAATTGCTGAGAAAACAATTAAAAGAGACCGAGGTTGTTGCTTTTAACCAAGAAAATGACATAAAGTTTTACTTAAAAACAATTGAGGAAACTAAAAAGGATAGAGCTATTTTACAAGTTGAAAATGAATCCTTAAAGCAAAAACTACATAGTTTAGCTAGTTCCTCTCATATCTTGAAAACTTGGTTAAAGAAAGAAACAATAGGGAAGGGCTGGGTCAAAAAGTTGTGCCTCCACCACATGAAATCCTCCTGCACACCAAACAGAGACCTGTTAACAATAATCCCATCAAGGACCATGTGGTGACTACTCCTCTGGTCAGTGATTCGGACACTGCAGTTAAACCTGCTCCTCCGGTTGCCGATCAGAAGATTTCAACATCAGGCACAAAGGATAAAACCATCATTAAGGACCGGGTGGAAAATAATGATAATGTACCTCTTGGGTCGGGTTCATAATCTGCTGTAACATAACCTAAGACTTTGAAACCCACTCAGTCCAAATCTGTTAAGCAAGATATCAATCATTTTAAAAGACAAAGTTATCATAATGTTAAACAAATCAAATTTGTCCAAGAAGGTGAAAAACCTAAAGTTGAGACCAAAAGACCCATGCCTGAAGTGTACTGCCCACCCCACAAGAGATCTCCTAGTCCTATTGAGAGGAGATCATGCTATACTTGTGGACAAAGAGGCCACATTTCTTCACACTGTCCTCGCTATCATACACCTAGACTTAAAGTTGAACTAGATCAGGAAGTTAAACTGATTTCTTCAAAACAGAGATCCAAGACACCTGCTAGGTCTAAAACACCTGCTAGGTCTTATGCATCTCCCCAACACCACATACAACATAGACAAGTCACTGGCAAGTCTGTGATGCCTGAGGTGAAACCTGTTTTTGAAAATAAATCTATAGTTCAAACTGTAAATCAGTCATCGGTTTATCACAAACGAGCCTTACACAAGGATGGTATGTGGAAAGCTAAAACATCTGATGTGTCTGATAGTGTTGACAAGCAGAAAAATGAGGCTTCTCCAAGTCCAAAAGGACAGTGGGTCGAGTTTGTAATGTGTGATGCCTCTGGGAAACCCAAGCCAGTAAAGGCTTTGGTCCCCCTCCTTAACTAATTATTTTCTATTGTGTGCAGGTTGTCCGCTGTAGTGCTTCTACCAACACATGGATTGTAGATAGCGGAGCATCCAGGCACATGACGGGAAATCAGTCTCTCCTTTTCAACGTCAAACAAATTAAAGGGGGACATGTTTCTTTTACTGGAAACAAAGGATGATACATTACCACACAAGGAGAAGTAGGTAATGGAAAGGTAAAATTTGATAAAGTAAATTATGTTCAACAGTTAGAAAACAATTTGCTTTCAGTTTCTCAGATATGTGACAAGGGCTTCAAAGTAATGTTTGACAATAAGAAGTGTTACATTTTGAAGAAGGAGATGGAGATTTCTGAGGAGCAGGTATTAATGTCAGCGTCAAGGTACAACGATTTGTACGTCTTGGATATGTCAAATGCTTCTACTACTGAGTCCACTGTTCAGTGCTTTTTATCAAAGGCAACAGAGAAGGAATCCATCTCATGGCACAGGAGAATGGGACACATAAATCACAGGAAGATGAATCATCTGATTCATAACAACCTAGTTGAGGGAGTTACTGTAAAGAACTTCAAACTTCCAGATTTTTGTGTCTCGTGCAAGAAAGGAAGCAGACCAGGAAGTCTCACAAGACCAAGCACGTTAACTCTATCGAGATGCCCCTGGAGCTACTGCGTATGGATCTTTCCGGTCCTGTCAGCACAAAGAGTATCGCTGGAGACTGGTACTGCGTTGTAGTCACAGATGACTACTCACGTTTCTCCTGGGTGATGTTTTTGAAAGCTAAGTCTGAAACATTTGAATCGTTTAAGGTGCTCGTCACTACAATGGAGTCTCTCTACAATCTGAAGGTCAGGAAGGTTTGTTCAGACAATGGAACTGAATTTAAGAATCAGTGGATGGATGATTTCTGCAGGAAAAAGGAATTGTTCATCAGTTCACCTCTGCATACACACCACAGATGAATGGAGTTGCTGAACGCAAGAATAGGAGCTTGATTGAGACTGCAAGGACTATGTTGGTAGATTCAAAACTGCCAGTACAGTTCTAGAATGAAGCTGTTGCCAATGCATGCTACATGCTTAATCGTGTGTTAGTAGTCAAGCGGCATGGGAAGACTTGCTATGAGTTGCTTCAGAAGCGCAAACCTAACCTGGAGTATCTGGAACCATTCGGAGCTCCGTGCATATTACTGAAGAAAACTCCGGAGGGCATGAGCGAGAAAGCAGATCAGGGGATCTTTCTTGGATACAGCATACCAGACAAACGGGTTTATAACAACTCGACAGGTCAGGTAGAAGTGTGGTGCAACGTCGATGTGCAACGACACACCATCCCCCCTGCTGGAAAAAGTCCGTCGTCATTCTTCAACTACGATAGCTTTTTCAAATCATTCAACCTTCCTTAGATAGATTCAGATGAAGAGATTGCTGCTCGGATGATGTACGATGTCCTAAATACACTGAATCTGGATACCAGCAATGTGACACCAGCCTGTGGTACTTCGGGATCTTCAGCAGATGCTCAGGATGAGAGTGATTATTCATCAGACGATGAAGAAGCAGTTGAGACAAGCAATGAGCATAACGTTAATCAAGATGGAAGTTCAATAGATGGTGAACATGCATCAGGGAATCCGGATACTGAACCTACCATCACAAATCTGGATACTGAAGTTGTCATTCCTACGACACCTGTGACTAGGATCAGTGTGAATCGTCCCCCAGAGACTATTATTGGGGATCTTCACTCCAGTGTGCAGACGAGAAATCAGCTATACTCTACTGATTATGCTGCGATTAAGGAAAAGGGCTACGTGAATGATGGGGCTTTCAAATGTTTGTTTCTTAAGTCGAACCCAAACACGTAAGTGATGCCCTAAAGGATGAGGCTTGGGTCAACGCTATGCGGGAAGAGCTGCTACAGTTCAAGAAGCTTGGAGTGTGGACACTCGTTGACAGGCCCAAAGGAGTTAAAGTGATAGGCACCAAATGGGTGCTACGCTGCAAGAAGGACGAACAAGGTGTCATAATCAGAAACAAGGCAAGATTGGTCGTTTAAGGATTCAAACAAGTTGAGGGAGTCGACTACAATGAAGAGTTTGCACCTGCGGCTAGAATGGAAGCAATCCGTATCTTCCTAGCCTATGCATCTTATATAAAGATCAAAGTCTATCAACTAGATGTAAAAAGTGCATTCCTTCATAGGGAAATCCATGAAGAAGTCTACATCAGTCAACCTGAAGGATTTGAGGATCTTTACCTTCAGGACAAAGTCTACAATCTAGACAAGGCTCTGTATGGGCTATACCAAGCTCCTTGAGCTTGGTATGAGAAACTCTCCACCCACCTGTTAAAGCATGGTTTTCGCCGGGGGGTGATTGACTGCACGTTGTTTATTAAAGAAAAAGATGGAGATTTACTAATGGTGCAGATTTATGTGGATGACATAATCTTCGGTTCTCGAAAGAAGAATTATGCAAAGAATTTGAATCTGTGATGAAGGCAGAATTTGAAATGAGTGTCATGGGAGAGATGAAGTTCTTCCTGGGATTACAGGTGGATCAAACACCTACCGGTATTTTTCTGCATCAGACTAAGGGGCTGTTTGATTATGCTGACTGAGTAAGATCTGACTGAGTCAGAAGCTGACCCAGTAAGAAGTTCTGACTGAGTCTGCATCTGACTGAAACTTGGCTGTTTGATTATGCATCTGACTGACTCTGCTGAATGAAAAAATAATCATATTACCCATTGTAACTCATTATTTTACTCATTATTTTATTATTATAAAGCATATGTTCAAATAAACAAAAAGCATAAAATAATATTTTTTAAATAAAAACCTAATAGAGACAATTTTTAGTCTCTATAGATAATTTTCCTTTACCAGTTCCTTTACCCCAAACTCCCCAAACCATCTACCCCAAACCATCTACCCCGAACCATCGACCCCCAAACCCCCAAACCATCGACCCTTCTCAATCGGCACTTCAATCAACCCCCAAACCACCACCGCATCACTGGCGATGCCCCCATCACTGCAGGGGATGGGTTGCGCAGGTGGGGTTCGCGCAGGTGGGGTTCGCGCAGGTGGGGTTCGCGCAGGTGGGGCGCGCAGGTGGGTCGACCGAGGGGATGACCGAGTCAGCGATGTCCAAGGGGATGACCGTGTCAGTGGGATTTTCCAGGTCAGCCGACTCGGTCACCCACAACAAACGCACTGACTGGCTGATCGAGTCAGCCGGTCAGTGGTCAGAGGCTTGGTAAGAGCTATCAAACAGCCCCTAAGTATGTTGGAGACATTCTGAGTTGATTTGATATGGAAAATGTCACTGTTGCTGGTACCCCACTTGCCACAAACCATGATGTGGCACCTGATGAGAATGGGGATTTGGTGGATGCCACTATGTATCATGGGATGATCGGATCTCTTATGTATCTCACTGCCTCGCGTCCAGATATCATGTACGCCACATGTCTGTGCTCAAGATATCAAGCAAAACAAAAAGTAAATCATCTGATCGGGGTAAAAAGGATTTTTCGTTATCTGAAGGTTACTCCAACACTGGGGTTGTGGTATCCTCATGATGATGACTTTGACTTAACTGCGTATAGTGATTCAGACTACGGCGGTTGCAAGATGAACTTCAAGTCAACATCAGCGGGGTGTCGGTTCTTTGGAAGGCGATTAGTCACCTGGCAATGCAAGACGCAGACATCTGTTGCCTTGTCACATGTGACGCTGAATACGTTGCTGCTGCAAGTTGCTGCTCTCAGATCATTTGGATCCAACAGCAAATGCGAGACTACGGTTTGCAATTTTCTAATACTCCTATATTTGTTGATAACTCTGCTGCCATAGCTGTAACCAAAAATCCTGTTCAACACCCTAAAACAAAACACATCGGCATAAAATATCATTTCAAACGTGATTGCTATGAAAAACAATTAATTGATGTGGTTAAAATAAATACGGATTTTCAACGCGCCGACCTCTACACTAAACCGTTTGATAAACCAAGATTTTTCTATCTGTTAGAGGTCAACGGTGTGAAAAAGAAAAGTGACATCATTCTAGAAGAGGCAAATGCTTAGTCCGACACTTGTTTAAATTTTTTTTTCTTTTTATTTGCTTTTATTTCTCTTATTTCCATTTCCTGTCTTAAAAATCCAAAAACACAAAAATATTTTCGGTTTTAGAATTTTAGGGGGAGATTAGTTTAGTTTCAGTATTTATTTACTTAAAAAAAGGGGGGGGGGAAGGGCAGATAAGCTAAAAAGGCAAAAACAAAATATTTAAGAATGTGATTCAACACTATGGAAAGTGATAGTACACAGGCGTCGAGTTACTTGGAACACCAAAAGGATTTTCAATTTTTGCAATCTTAGCTTAATTGAATCACAAAAAAATTGTTAGTCAGAGAATTCTATGTCTAACAAATTGGGAAAATGATAGTACGCTTGTTTGTAACTATAATTACACGGAGAAAGTCGATCTAGGAAGGTGCTAGTTCATTATACGATGTGTCCGTATATTCAACACAATAGACTAGTAGACACCATTGGTGATTTAACTTAAAATTAAATCAATCAACAAGTTGTGGGTTCCCATGGTATCCCTGGTTTGCACAATCAATCAATTTCCAATAAGGAGTGAGGAGCAATTGAATGCCACAAGTGTGTGCAAAGACCCGAAAAACATAGAGCAAAAAGATGACAAACGTCACTGAAAAAATTGTATATTATAATATATTGCTCTAAGAAGAAGATAGGTATTACGCCTCTCTGCTGTGCGATGTCACTGACCTCAGGCTTGGCATAACCTATCCGTTCTAAGAATTCATTGTTGTTTGCGCCTCTCTGATGTGCTATGGCACTGTCCTGAGGCTTAGCATCTCTTTGATAGTTCTTAGAACCAAATCTTCTTATTCCCTGGACCGCTCAAAAATCTTCTGAGGAAGATTGATTACCATATACCTGTGGGACGAACAAATACTTGTTGATCTAATTTACCTAGTGAATCACCAGTGTGTGTCAAAAATCTGTGTATGGATTTAAGTGGACAAGTATACTGACAATCGTCGTGGCTGCACTACCTGATGTTCAAAATCAATGTGTCTTACATATCAGATCAAGCATGATTTCCAGTTGGCACTTAGAAGTCATAGATGGACAAGTAACTGTGATCTGTAAATAGGTAGTTTTCTTTTCAATATATCACCAAAAGTTCCAAGAAATTACGTTTATGCCTGTCTGATTCCATATGAATCTACCTTAGAAATGATGTTAATGCTAATAGGCTATTCTACCCTACCCTAACAAAATCATAAAAACATGTTTATTTTGTTACTTAGTTTAGTTTCATATTGTTTGTAAAGTGTGTCAGTGTCGGACTGTGCTATGTTATTCATCTTTGAAAAGGTCACACAATGAACTTAACGTTAATCTTGAATCACTTGTTTCTGAAAAGGTAAAAGGATCACGTCTGAGGTGATCAGGTGGATAAATGGATCACGTCTAAGGTGATTAGCTGGATAAATGGATCACGTCTGAGGTGATCAGGTGGATAAATGGATCACGTCTGAGGTGATCAGCTGGATAAATGGATCACATCTGAGGTGATAAGGTGGATAAATGGATCACGTCTGAGGTGATCAGTTGGATAAATGGATCACGTCTGAGGTGATCAAAGGTTCTTTAATTTAAAATGGTCATGTCTGAGATGATCAACTGCTCAAAATGTTTTATCTACTGTTATAAGGGGCTAAGTGTCAAATGGTCAAAAAGGCAAAATTTCATAAGTATGACCCATTCGCATGACTGGACCATGAGTATGGACCAGTCGTACGATTGGACCATACTAATGAACCCAATAGCACGATTGAAGTTGACCGACTGTGACAGTCGCACGAATGACCCTCAATCGTATGATTGGAGGTGACCGTATGGGCAAATCGCACGACTGAAGCTCAGTCGCACGAATCCATCATGCGACTAGGCTCAGTCGGACGACTGAAGGTTGCCCTAGTATAAATAGAGGTGGAGTCGGTCACAGTCGTTTCATTCACCCAAATCGCCTCTCAGACGCACGACACAAACCCATATTGCCAAAAATTCATTTGATCTTTATAGAACATTGTTTGACACTCTCTGACGTTTTGTTTCGATTATACAGGTACTACGCGACAATGTTGGTATGAAAAATCAGTTACTACAACGTCTAAAAGATCGAAATAATGATCTAATGTTAACCGAACCAAATGTGACTAATAAACCACTAAAACTAAGCATTTTGATCAAATGAAAGTTATTAGGGGTTTAGTCGGTCATCTGTGAACCTAATGAGTCAATCCACAACGTTTAACATCAAGTATTGCTCAAAAATTAAATTTGAATGAACAAACAGTCGGACATGCGATTAGACAACCTGATGAACTTCAATCGCACGACTGAGCTATACGAATGGCTCAACCGCACGACTGAGATGGACAAATGGTTCAATCGCACGTCTGAACCATGCGTATGAGCTCAATCGCACGACTGAGGTAAACGCATGATAGAACATATGACTAAGTCCAGTCGCACGACTCAGTCGTACGTATGAGATCATTCGTACGACTCAGTCGCACGACTGAGCCAGACGCATGGCTCAGTCGTATGAATGAAAACTATAACCTATAAATACCACTTAATTCGTGGAAAAACAAAACACTTCGAGAATTCTTAACCCTAGCCATTCATGTTCGTCCAGAGAGTCCCTTCCAACTTCATAGAACGTTTCTGATCACTTCTAATCAATTCTTAACGTATTCTAATCGTTAGTTTTGATCGGATTAACGTTCTCCCTGATTGGATCGCTAATCAAATAGGACTCCACACTATTTGATCTGGTTTCATGTTGAATCAGTTAGTACTCCGTACGTATACGGTCTTCGCACGACTAGATCTCAGTCGCATAGCTCTTTCACACGGCTAGATCTCAGTCGCTCAGCTCAGTCGCATGACTGAACAAAACTTTCAAGTTCATGGAACAAAACTGGTATTCTTTGACACGTACTAATGTTTATTTACTGTGTCACAGATCGCGAGTCGGTGGCTGATGAGTACTAAGCACAACATCTGTGCTCATCTTGATCTCTCATCCTGCAATGCTGCGGAGTTTGCCGGCATTATCTCTTTTCTATGTCGATCGAGGATATTCCGAGCTATCTCGACACAATGCACACCCTACAGATCAGTACAGCGGTCCTTCTGCGAAAGCGTTGTAGTTGACAGGTCCTCTGAGCCCCATCGTATCAGGAGTTCCATATTTAGGAAGGCCATAGAGATATCAGAGGAGGATATCAGGACAGTGTTAGAGTTCGGGGATGGTACTGACTGGCCCACTCGATTACATCCCCTTACTGTTCGAGGTTGCTTCATGAGGGCTAAGTACTCGGGGGACATCAATGCAAGTATGCTCAACAAGAGAAACTTGTGCCCCTAGTTCAAATACTTTGCCCATGTACTACTGAGATGCATCGCCTCAAGGAAGGGTGGATTCGACGACCTCTCCGATCAGATGCAGAACACCTACGTGGCATTGGTGCTGAATCATCCATTCAGCTTTTCGAGGATGATCGTCACCTACTTAGTGGAGAACATTGAGGTGAAGGGGAAAGAAAGCTTCTGCATGTACCCACGCTTTCTGCAGATGATTATAGATCAGAAGCTCCCCTCGCTGCCCAAGGAGAAGGAGGATGCTGTTGTCCTCGAGGTGATGGATGACACCACCCTCGGGAGGATGAGGGTGTACTGGGGTAAGCAAGTAAAGCCCCCGGTAAGGAGATTATTCGGGCATCTAGCCTGGGAGGACTATGTGGCGCCAGCTAGGTGAAAGTGGCGCCATGATGACAGTGAGTCTGATACAGAGCATATAGTTTTACCTGATGACGACTCTGATGATGATGATAGTGGTGATGGTGGAGATACAGGTCCTTCTCATACTCAGACCACTACTGCTGACGTTACATCTCCACCATCTCCACAAGGTGATTTAGAGACTGTGGGGTTTCATCAGGACTTCCAGCCTGATGAAGAGGAGGAGTCGGACGAGGAACCGCTGACTCGGACGGTGGGCAGTCGGGTGGTTGCCACCGAGAGGGGGATTAGGACGGTTGGTGGATGTATGGCGGGTCTGGGGAGGCTATTTCAGATCCATCATACACCCCAGAGCAGCCTGGTAGCGTAGGGGAGCCTCCGGGTCCAAGGGGACTCAGAAGAAGAGGATGGCTCAGCCTTACGGTAAGAAGGGGAAGCGGCCGAGATTCACACTTCATACCACCACCTCTACCACTATACCACCGACTACCACTACACCTCCCACCACTATTACTCCACCTACCACAACCATACCTCACACCTCTCCACCCATCCATTCTCCACCACCCATATTCACCACAGCCACTGCTACCACCACCAGCCACCAAGCTGGCCCTTCCACATTCCACATCGGATCATCCCTCCCTCCCATTGGAGTGGAGGAACAGCTGGAAGCACTGAACAGGATGGTGCTGAAGCTGTTAGCCGCTGATGAGGAGAAGTCTGCACAGCTACGTCAGCTGGTGGATCTAAATGCTTTACAAGCTCAGCAGATCTCACAGCAGGCAGAGCAGATTGCCAAACTCCAAGAGCACAAGGATGAGTCTGCCAAGAAGCTGGAGGAGTTGGAGGCTGCAAACAAGAAGATCATGCTCCAACTCAAAGGATCTAAGGATGAGCCTCTGAAGCTCGGTGAAGGAGATGATGATGGAGATGATGATGAGGATGACGATGAAGATGATGACAGTGATGATGAGGATGGTGACGGTGAAGCAAGAGGTAGGCAGGATGATGATGAGGACGATGAAGGAGATGCAGCTGCATCTGCCTCTGCTCATGGTCAAGAGCAAAGGACGAAGAAGAGTCAAGACCAAGGAGGATCGTCGTCTGCCCCACCTACCTTCCCATCTGCAGAAGACCCAGCCATGATTCAAGGCAAAATTAAAGCTTAGATGTCTATATGTTATTAAACTTTTGCTCTTGACATCATGTATCAATGTTTATTTAAATATATAAATGAAAAGTTGAACTGCTATTTGTCATGTGCATCATGTATACTAACTCTTATTGTGTTTGTTTATTTCTTCAACAAGTTCAACTAAACAGGCTGACGAGCATGATGTGGTACCCCTTCAACAAATCAAGACTCGATTGACAATGATTCTTGATTTACAAGGGATTGTTCATCGCTCGGTCAGCTACACACCTAAAGAGGGAGAGATAATCCACGATATGACAGATGAACAAATTGCCGAACTGTTTAGTCTAAATCTAGATGAATTGGTGAAGGATGCTCCCGAAGTTGACGTAGTCAGTGATGAGGAACTACAAGATGTCGATGAGGTGGAGATCGAGGATGTGACTGCTGACCATTATCCCCAGTATACTAATGCCGAAGGCGAAGTACTACCATATCTGGGAGAAACATTTGGCAGCAGTGCATTTAAGAAAGTTGAAGAGAAGATAGCTGGAAAAGAAGCTACAGAAGAAGTTCCTCAGGCGGATGATGCTGATCTTACAACCAAAAAGGCTGAGTGGGCAGACTGCCTGGAGGAAATGAAGAAACAGCGAGAGCCTGTAAGTCAAATGCCTACACCAAGCTCTACAAGGTAAAGAAGCATTAGAAGGTGTCTGGCAAGATTATAAGCTGGGCTTATTTTGAGGACCTCAATGTATATGCTGTCAAGAGAGAGAAGGGCATAGAGTATTTCAGATTCCCACACGATCTGAAAACTCTCCCTGGATTTAAGCTTAACCATCTTGCCAACTTGAACCTACTATATCCTGTTCTCGGAAAGATATCGGGATGGTTCGAGAAGGCAATGAAAAGGGAATACCATACGAGGTGGGTCAACTTCAAACCTCAACAGCCCAAAAGGTTCATTCATAAGACAGAGGTTGACCCTACCTCAGGAAAACCAAAGGTAGTCTTGAAATGGCACCCTCCGCGCATAATGTCTCGAATTCCATTAAGGGAGATGCCACAAGACTTTACACCCCATTTCAAATGGTGGTATTATGACTGTCGCACTGGAGAAGCCATCATAGTTTTGGATCGGGAGGGGAAGGTAGAGATAATAAGGGTATTTGACCTAATGTGTCTCACAAACTTGTCTGCAGCTGATGTTTACACATTGTACAAGTGGCCACTATTTTTTGATACGCAGGATATCAAGCAAGCACTTCAGTTTCAACATGTTATATGTTCATGCTTTACACTTGATATTCATGCTGGGGTTTTAAGAGAAGAACGAGTTAAGAGATACGAAGAGTTTACCAAGGAAGTCAAAGAATAGATAGACCTAGGTCCAAGGGGGAGTTTGTTGGTACACATGTCCCTAGTTCTAGTTCTAGTGAGCTTAAATGTAATTGACTTTCATTTTGTTACACTGGTGTAATGTTTGAGATATGTAATGAAAACTCTTCTTTGAATGTTTATTGGTTATTGAATGTTATATCTATTCATATGATTGATTATTACACGCTTATGTGAACATGTTATATTGGTTTACGGTTGATAGACATAGTTCTATATCGTTAAAGGTTCAGGAATATGTTTAACTAAGTCTCATGATTCAATCGCATGATTGGACCATGCGAATGGACCAGTCGCACAACTGAACCAGGTGATTGAGCCAAACGCACGATTGAGTCATAAGACTGACTTAGTCGTACGAATGAATCAATCGTACGACTTAGTCGCACGACTAAGCCATATGCATGGCTCAGTCGTACGAATGAAAACTGTAACCTATAAATACCACTTAATTCATGGAAAAACATAACATTTCGAGAATTCTTAACCCTAGCCGTTCCTGTTCGTCCAGAGAGTCCCTTCTAACTTCATAGAACGTTTTTGATCACTTCTAATCAATTCTTAACGTATTCTAATTGTTAGTTTTGATCGGATTAACGTTCTCTCTGATTGGATCGTCAATCAAATAGAATTCCGCACTATTTGATCTGGTTTCACATTGAATCAGTTAGTACTCCGTACGTACACGGTCCTAACATAGACTTTAGGGGTAACAAGAAGTCTTCAGTATTCAGACCCTGAAGTACTATAACAGTCTATCTCTAGTTCACATGCCACTTGCCAACCCAAGTCAAAACAGGAAACCTGACAGACTAGATCAGAGGATTCAAGACAGGGTGGTTGAAGAGTTCAGATTTAGAAGAAGATAGAGGATAGTAGGCCATATCATTGGTCAACTAGATGTTGAGGTGGACCCTAAGATTAGCTTCAAAGGGGAAACTTTGGCTGAAGGCCTAGTGATAGAACCTGTGAACCTTGAGTCATAAACTACTTCAACACCCTCTACCCTCAGTGAGGAAACAACTGATGAAAGTGCTTCATAACCTTTCTCATTCCAGAGCTCAAGTGTTGAACCAAGCAATAAAAACCAAAGCTCTCTCCATCCTAAGTCACCTAGGCCTGAGGGTGACAAATGAAAAAGAAAACTAACTCATGCGGAGATTAAAGAGGATGAAAGAGAAATGAAGAGGAAGCTAAAAGGGGAGAGAGTTCTAGAGATGCCTGAGACTTCATAGAAGCTGCAATCAGGGCTGCCCCCATGCTAAACACTCAAGATAATGAGTTGAGGGCAACCATATTGAACTACTTGGGGATTCAAAACTACAACATTGATAAACTCATCTCTCTTCCCTTAGAGGAGTTGAATGAACAGGTTGACACTAAGTTGTCAAAGTAGAGAAGGGAGGTAGAGGATGCGGAACTGCTTCTCAAGATCAAAGAAGAAAGGAGGAGGAAAAGACTCAACAAGCATGCTCCTACTCTTTCCCCAGATCAAGAAAGCCCTGAGACAGAGGTTGTGGCAACTGAGCAATAACCCTAGGTAGACAAAGAAAATGAAAGACAAAATATGATAAACTAAGTGAGTGCCACAAGACTCTATCAGGCAGCGACACTTCTTCCCTTGTCTAGTAACTACATAGAATTTGAGTACCTCAAGTAGCTTGAGCAACAAGTAATGAAAGAACAAAAGGCTGCTAATAGGAAGATGAGGAAAGAAGCTGCAAAGTCAAGAGCCACCATTTAAAAGAGTAAACAAATCTGTTGATAGGTAAAGAATGGTGAGCTTCTTGAAGCTGTATGGATTCTCCGGAAGGAGGCTTGTTCCAATGTCTATATCTACTATGGATGAGCACATTAGAGTGATTAAACATAAGATCAAAAGGGGTGAGCTTATTGGCTTGCATTCTCCACCAAGTTAGGCAACACCTGAAGTTAAGATCAAGGTTGAACCATAAGAGACAACACAAGCTAGACGTTATACTGAACCACAATCAACTTCATCTTCTAATCCATAGCGGGATCCTGATCCCTCTCCTTCTGAGCATGTAAAGGAAAAGAACCCAACTGAGGAAGACATTCAAGAACAAAATGGTGCTGAAGGCCAGTCTCCTCAATTAAAGTCTGGAAATAGGAAGAAAAGGATGGCCATGCGAAGGGACACAAAGAAAAAGAAGAAGTCAAGGCATCCATCTCTACACCTTTGTAAAGTCCCATTCCTGGGGTGCTTACCGTTGGTCATTCATAGCATAAAACGTTCAAAATATAAAATTTGTAGCGGAATTTGAACTGTTCATAAATACTCAAAATGGTGTCAAATCGTCTTATTGTTTGTTTACATCTCAAAATTGTATTAATACAATAACGTTCTAAAAAATATGGATGTTAGACTCGAATCATTCCTAGTAGCTTATGCATCCATGCCTGCACCTCCCCAGCATCAACAATCACCTGCCAACTATTATACGTACAAAAGTCAGCGATGCTGACTGAGTTCTGCTTTTTATAATAAATACTTTAAGTCCGTTTAAAGCATTTCCTTTACTTTTGCACGTGATCATACATCATACATACAACTAGATAATAATCATTATTATCTTTCATTATCGTTTGTTTCGTACTTTATCGCATGTTTCGCACTTTATTTGTATCTTTCACTTCTATCTAGATCCTGTCATATGCTATACCCCCACTTCATGCTCGAAAGCTGGTACTAGGCCAAAGTCTATAAATAAACCCTAAAACAATATGCACGAAGCTAACTCCAGTACCAGGGCAAGCGACAAGGATCCCGTTTCGTACTTTCAATCAATCTCAAGGATTAGATCCCTGTAGTCATGGGCTAGCTAGGCCCCCTACAGTTGAGCTCACAACACACAATTGTGAACCTCCTTTCATTTTCCTTGCAAGACCTCCGTTCATTCATTAGGTTCTACTTCTCATTATCATTAACTTTCACTTCATTATATAATACTCATTCTTAATTAGTATATATATCACACCAAATAAGAAACATCATGAAACTGAATTCACCTAAAATCCATATATTCTCATTCTCATCAAAATGAATAACAAACAATAACATCAGACCCTCTACGGGACAGTGGGTGTTCGGGGGGTGGCAGCCCCTAACAGCGGGGTTCTAGGGGCAGCAGCCCCTAGTGGGGTGCAAGGGGCAACGCCCCTGGATGGGGTCGGGCTGACCAGGTCAATGCGAAATTTTTTTATTTTGAAGCATTTATACAACATGTTTTGTTATAGAAAATTCTATCTTCCTGTTAAAGCCATACGAAAACTACCTATCGCGCGAGAACTACCTATCGCGCGAGAACAACCTATCACGCGAGAACTACCTATCGAGCGAGAACTACCTATCGCACGAGAACTTCCTCTCGCGCGATAACTATTTATCACGTAAGAACTTTGCAGATTCAAATTTCATACCTTACACTAAACTACTCGCGTGAAAACTACAGTTTTTCCTGCCTAGTCACAACTTATCGCGTCTAAGGCTGTTCTAACATGCTTAACCTCAGAAACAATATCATACAAAAATAAAATGATCATTTTAGTATGCATAATAGTCACAAAACGTAAAAATTGTGTAAAAAGGGGACTAGAAACTCACCTCGTAGAGTTCTAGCACAAACACGACCTCCCTGAAGCTTTTACCAAACAAAAACTACACAACCATGGGTTATATTCATCAATAATCGTTCCTTAGTACATAACATGAGTGACATGCCTTAAACACCTCGATTATGTACTTTCTCTCTCTAAATAGTCATTTTCTCTCTCTAGCAGTAGCACTTTTCGCGTGAGTATGGGTCAGCATGGGTGTTCTCAGCTATTTATACCCAGCACACTTTTCGCATACTTCTCGTGTGAGAAGTACTCTTCACGCGAGAACTTCCTTTCGAGCGAGAAGTTTCCTCTTCACGCAAGAACTTCGTCCTACCTTCTTTTCTTTGAAATTTCCAAATGTTACAATCTCAGGATGAGTCAGGATGGAAGAGGCTGCTCAACCAAGTGCATTAAACATAGAGCCTCTTGCTGCTGGGAGACCGATCCTTTCCTGGAACGCTGCTAATAAAAAAAGATGGTATGCCATTAGAGATCAAGGAGGTCAAGACATTTACTTCTGGAAAGACATGCTTGACCTTCCCTGCATGATCTTTATGACATGAGGAGATACTTTGAGAGTCTGAGGGATCCTGACCAACTGATAAAGCAAGGAATGGTCTTGATCCTAATGAGTACTATCAAATAAAGCAAAATAAAGCTCAAAGGTTTATTCTTTTTTGGTATCATCAGCCTAGTGGGAGTTTGTAAAGTTTACACTTAGAGGCTGACGCAACCAAAGCAACCAAAGAGCTCCCAGCATGCATGTATGAAGTACAAAAGATGTTACTTTGAAAGTTTTACAAAACTCAGGAATTTATGCCAAGTGTAAAATCTTTCTAAGACAAATGATCATATTTTTAGAAGCCAAAGATAAAGTATTTCGAAGCTTCAAGAACAAAGTCTTCCAAAGCCAAAGACTGATTTCCTCCTAAGATAGAGAAGACATGCTTTCTCTGATCACCTTTTCATAAAAGTTGAACTACTTTTCGTTGCCATCTCTGAAGACTCGCCAACTTAGATAAGTTGGTGAAAAGGTCAACACTTTTTTTGACTGTAGATTAAGGTCATTGGTCTGTAATTTTCTACTTTTGTACCTTTTATCCTTTTTGTAATATATTACGATGTGAGTTATGGCATGTCATAGTCACAAGTTTGCCTTTTGATGTAGATCTTGTTGTCTAGATTAGTGTTTCCAGCTGGCTTTCAAAGTATAGCCGGCTGTAGGATGTAGCATAAAGTGTCTCAAGTACTTGTATTTATTTTATGCTTTATAATACTTGAAATAGAACTTGAGAGCAATATACAACATTTTTAAAAACCAAATATTATCTTGTTCTTGTTCTGTCACATATTTAGTTTTGTTTTTATTATCATCAATCAAAACCCGATTTCCTATTTGATCTTTTAAGTGTTCTAAGTCTCTCCTCACTGTGAAACTGTTACATTGACTCCCTTCAAAAGTCCTGGGGGAAAGATGCTTGCCACGTTAGGATTTATGGTAAGGTGTATATTGAGTTTCACAAGTCAATATTTAAATCTATAAGAAATAATAACTACTTTAATGCTACATACACATATAGGCCAAATGAAGCTATAATACTTACGTGGTTACTTTTATTGTTTGGAGGATTTTTGATGGATAGATGTGAAGAAAAGGCAAAAGGATTAATCAATATCACCATTAAATCTAACTAAAATCTTGATTAAACCAAGAATGGGCCTACTCATCCTTCACCCAACCTATTTTCACACTGGCCCCTCTTGAATACAACACACACACACATTTTTAAATAACTTCTACACTCACTTGAAACCCCTCTTGAATTGTCTATCTTTTGAACAATCATATAAACACTCAAGAACACCAAACGTTTCAGCCTTATTGAAGCCAAAATCAACCAACAAAGGATGCTACATAAAGTTCTAGCCCTCTTATATAGACTCTTTTATAGAGACTGTTGGAGCATCCACTCACTCTAAAGAGCCTGTAAGTGAATCTTTTGACATGAAAACTAAAGATATACGAGTCACTAATCAAGGCACGAATCCTTCTTCTTCAATTGCTTCATATCCCACTAAATAAAGAATAATAGTTCAGGGGGAGCCTCAGTCAGAATCTGATACTTTAACTCCTATTCAGAAGCAAACTCTCAACACTAAGAGGGCTATTATTATTCATCCCAAACCCAACATCACCCTGCCTTTCCAATTTGTTAAGGTTAGGCAAAAACCTTATAATGAGGATGATTCTAGTTCAAGACAAGAGTGGGACAAAGCTAGTATTGATGACACTATAAAAATCATGAACCTTGATGATTAAAGAGCAAAGATGAAAAGAATCATGATCTTATGAACCTACTTGAGGATATGTATAACTTTAAAAGAGTTAAATACCATCTCGAGATAGTCTAAGGACCCCAATAAGATTACCTTCAGAGCAAAAGATGCACTCCATATGAAAGGTTTTCAGACTTATCGGGTGAGGAAAAGAAAGAGACTAGAGAAACAAGCTCTAGTGAGGCTGCTGGTACATCCAAGGTTGCTCTTCCCTAGTACTTTGTTATGGAACGAGCTTCACGGTTTAGCCAAGTAAAGCTTGAGAAGTACAAGGAGTAAAGGAAAAAAAGGAAAAAAAAGGAATACCTTTAAAGAAACTATGAATAATGGGTTAAGTATCAATAACTCAAGCAATATATATTGGTTGGAGGTACGATGATGACAGGATGTTGAATATGAAGATACAAGGGTGGGGGTACACAATTCCAAAGCCCCAATGACTTCTCCAGCTTACCGAAGTTTGATTTAAGGGCTTTGGCCAAGCTTTCGCTAAACAATCTATCTCGATATGCTGGTGCCATACTCTTGTGCAATACCACCTTCACACTACTTAAAATGATGAAACTAAGATTATGACATTCATCACTTAATCAGCTCAGTTGATTATTAATAAACTCTATTTGTTCATTGACTTTGATCTTGTAAGTTAGATCATGTGCCTTTGAACTATTAAATTATAATTTAAGTTATGCTAGATCTAAACTTATGTATTTATAGCATAAAGAATTTTAATTCATGAAAAGTATATACCGATTAAAAGACTCCATGAAACATATGAAGTGTTTATGTCGTTGTTACGACATGTAATATTGTATCTCTGAAGCTTGGAACAACCTTTATTATACGAATATTACGTTTGAAAGTCTTGGGACAAGTAAAAATAGGAAATAAAACCTTGAGGGGCCTATTTGTAAAATTCTAATTTAATCCAAAATCCTAAATACCATTTCCCTATTCGGCCACTCCAAAACGCAAGACCTTATTTTTGCGGTTGATCCCACCATCTCATCTTCCATTAGCGTTTGAACGAGCTCAAGCATTGGTTTGTTCGAAACGCATTTTCTTAGCGTTGGTGAACCCCGGTTTCTTCTTTCCTTGATGAATCTCCTATGCTAAGCACATGTATTCAGTTATTCATATGTTTTTCTTCTTGATGAGGGTTGTTTTGGTACGACATGTAATATTGTATCTCTGAAGCTTGGAACAACCTTTATTATACGAATACTACGTTTGAAAGTCGTGGGCCAAATAAAAATAGGAAATAAACCTTGAGGGGCCTATTTGTAAAATTCTAATTTAATCCAAAATCCTAAATACCCTTTCCCTATTCGGCCACTCCATAATGCAAGAACTTATTTTTGCGGTTGATCCCACTATCTCATCTTCCATTAGCGTGTGAACGAGCTCAAGCATTGGTTTTGTTTGAAACGCATTTTCTTAGCGTTGGTAAACCCCCATTTCATCTGTCCTTCGTGAATCTCCGATGCTAAGCACACATATTCAGTTATTCATATGTTTTTCTACTTGATGAGGGTTGTTTTGGTACGACTACTGTGTGTGCGAAAAAGAGAGAGGGAGACTAGTGTTGTGTGTGTGTCATCCAAAGCAAAGATTGATTACAGCCTCGACTATTATGTGCATGAGTTTGTGCGTGTGTGTGTTTTGTGTGTGGTACCGATGATAACAAACATAAAAACATTCAGATATTGTGTGCGGGTATTTGTGTGTATGTAGTTGAGTGTGTTCTTTATGTGTGTATGGTATGTATGTATGTATGTGTGTTGTAAGTATATATAGCATGTCTGCATGTAGTGTATGCAGGATGGGAAGGGGAACTTTTTTGTGTATCGTATGTATGAATAAAAGCATGTGTACAAGTGTATGTAGGTATGAATACATTAGTGTGAGTCTACGAATGTATGCATGCATATGGTGGTGTTGGTACATGTAAAAGCACATATACATGCATGTATGAGTGATATAAGTGTATGGAGTGTGTCTACAAGTGTATGCACATGAACCTTGTTAGTATGTGTGTTTAAATATAAAAGTAACATGAACACATTAATATAAAAATGTATGTGAGTTTTAAGAATGCACATGCGAGTATAAGTGTGTATATATGGGTATGTGTGTTATACGTATGTATGTAACTGGGAGTGAGTCATGTGATTAACCCATGCAATCCCTAGATCTAATAAGAACTAAATGATAAGAGTTAATGGTTACTTATGTTATTAATTATTGATAGGTGTCTCTAGCCTCATGTTTGTTTTTGTGCTTCTTTTTACTGCTAGTAAGACTCTTGCTTTGAAACGCAATTGATTACACTAAAGTGAGTTTCACGGACCCATTTTTATAACTTTTTCCTTAGGGAAAAGGATGCTTAAAATATTTTATTATTTTTACTCTAAATACTATTTAAATGCTTTTGGGACTTGATATGTGTTAATCTTGCAATTGTGAAATAATGTAGAAATCTATTGTATTCTATCACAACTGTTAACTCAAGGTATGGAGCCAATGAAGAGGTATTATTAGTAGTAATATAAGGTTAACACCCCCTCCTTTTTAGCTGGGATTCTAGTTGCTTAGATCAACATTTGTTTGTGGCGACCTTGGGTGAATATAATCTAACATGCTCAAGTTATACTTGTCGTTAGGTTCAGTTGTGGCGTTATGTTATAAATTAACTGCTTTTGCATATACTTTATAAACTCATATGTCCTACCTATACTACATAGCATTACTTATATTATTTTAAACCTGCAAACTCACCAACTCTGTGTTAACACTTTTGAGCATTCTTTTCAGGTAATAACTATGCATGAGAAGCTAGAGACTTCAATGACTTTAGCACGACAAATAAGAAAATTCATCATAGAATACCAAATGCATTATATTATATTTAAACCTACATGATACTTATATGTTGATTAATTAATTCACTTTTTGGGTGTGTTTCCATAGACTTATCCTAGGTTGTGGGATTTTAGACTTTATTTAAGTTATGACTATGTTTGTCGTGGAAGTGACTAACTATGACACAAGTCTCCACTTGTGTCAGGAGGTGTGATGACACATGTTTGATTTTCATATTGTGTTCTCTGTTGTACATCAAATAATTATGACGATCTCGTCTATCATATTTCCGTGTTTTCGTTATAAGCGAGGGTGTGATAGAGACTGATGGTGGCAAAGATTTGAATAAACTCTATCACCAAGAAGCCTTTGGTTCAACGTGTATACATGCCACCTGTGATTGTAAGGAATATACCTCTTCCGAAGAAGGTTAGTGGAAGTTTATATAGAGATTTGTGATGTGGTACTATCATCTGAGATCTATAGAAGTCGTGATTATATGTCAAGGTCAAGAGGACATACGTATTTTTGGGCCTATAGAGTTGTTGAAGTTTCAATAGGAGGATCTATAAGTGCTATCAAGAATCACATAAAGTGTATGGATGATCATGAAGCCAATTACAAATCTTTCCAACAGGGTAGTGACACTAAACACACCACTGATTTCAAAGATCGCTCCGGATATAGAGAAGATGGATCAACTAAAAACTTCAGGGGAGATTGTGGAGTCGAGACATTTGTACTTAAGCTTTCCTTTGTATTTTGGGTATTTAAAGATGTATTTTGTGTTATGTCTTTTCTATATAATCGAAAGTGTACTTTCGATTGAAGTATTCAATCAAAAGTACGTATGCTTGTCAATTAAAAGTATGTTTCCATTGAAACTATGTTTAGATTGGGTTAGAAACTGTCGATTGACCGGTTAGTGTTCACTATAAATCGGACAATTGTACCATTTTGTGTATGTGTGAACCTCTTTACAACATATATTTTAGTGAATATAGTTGCATCTTGAAATGATTCTTGTACTTAGTTTCTACTGTTTACCATATTTGTGTGTGTCGTGTTGTTTGTTCACATATCCCCGAGATATAGAGATTACACCCCATAATGCTTTTACTACCATTGTATTTTTATATTGATCTGGTGGCATATGAAGATCCCTATTGTAGGGCCTACATATTTATTCAATATGGGGTTAGTATTTTCAATGTATCAATCAAAGAACTTCATGCCCTAATGAAATATGTGAGGTTTTCTTCCGCTAGACTTCAAAATTTTAGCTTGTGCTAAAGAAAAGAAAATAGAAAGTAAGAGTATAGTGTGAAGTTAAAACCCAATGAGACTCCACCTATTTATTGAAGATATTGTTATTAGATTCAAAAAAGCCTTTTCTAACTTACTGTTAAAGAATTCTAATTGTGAGAAAGAACTTAAAAAGTGTGAAGGTGGTTTGATTAATCAATATTACTAGCATGTTGCTTTGTTTGAAGATATTATATGAAGCTATATTTAAATTTCTTGGTTATAGTTATGACTTTTGATAATGGCACTATGATCTTTGATTTCACCATGCATAAAGATATTCCAGTCAGTTCAATGATGTTTAATATGAACAAAAGTATCAGGGGATGTTATTAAGATAAATTAGTTTTTGTTAATTGTTATGGTTCTTGAACCAAGACATAAATGACACTATACTAAATAGCCATACTAGGAATCGGAACTATGATTGATGATTTCACTATGAATAAGGATATTCTAGTATGTTCAATGGCGCTTAATATAAACAAAAGCATTAAAATCATAAGGGGATGTTATTAAGATAAATTAGTTTTTCTTTATTGTTGTGGTTCTTGAGCCAAGACATAATGACACTATATTAAATGGCTTATTCAAGAAAATTTTGTAAACGCGAATATCATCGATATTCTAGATTTGAACCTGCATACTTCTTTTTAAAGTTTTTTTTAATAAATCTATGCCTCAAAAAGAGAGAACTTTGAGGTGTCATCACTACAACAACTTCTACTCCTAGTATAGTATGGGTGATAACCAAAGAACAATGTGCATTAAAAAAACTCATGACGAATTGATTTAAATTGGAATGAGAAGTTCGAAAACACCTGTGAGAAAAACTAAGTTACACAAATATCTCATGGAAGATTGGAAAGATATGGACTCATGTTTTGAATTATCAATTGTGAAAAGTACAAAAATGTCAATAGCCCGTTCTTAAGATGGCTCAAGGTATTCTTGTCATTCCAGTTTCTACGGTTGCCTTTGAGCTAGTTTTTGACATTGAGGGACGAGTGCTTGATTCTTTCTAAACTTTCTAACCCCAAGAATGGTGGAAGCATTGGCTGTGCAGAAGATTGATGGTGTAGTTGTTGCGCAACTCCTTTTTGGAGCATTTTTTGATACATTTCCAATTACAAACGTTTGAAGATCGACACATAGCGGTGGACCGTTAAAGCGTTGGTTTTTTTTTCTGCTTTCTTTACACTGAGAAAGGTTTAATAAAATACAAATAATTATATATATGAATAAATAATTATATAATATGAATAATAAAATATAAATAATTATATATATAAATATTTATGTTTTATAAAACCTTTATATAATAAATCTATGAATCGTAAAGTTATTAAATTTTAAGAGTTTATATATTATAAAACTTTTATAAAAGAAACTCATTAAACCAATTTTTTCACACGGTTTAATATTTTACCCAGATTATAAATTATAAATATATTAACTTATTAAACTTTTAGAATACCAATTACAAAAATTTTAACAATAAAAAATGTCACATCCCGGCGGAAGCGTGAAGCGTTTTGGATGTGACTTGCTTGTTCAGAACGCATTGATTAAAAGAAGTAAACTTTAACACATCAAGACATATCATAACATAACATAATACATTAATTTATCCCAAGATAGCTTAAGTTAGGATTACATCATGTATATAAGTAATCAAAATTTAACATAATCATATTACAAACATATTATTTAACTACTACATCTTCAGAGTTGATGGAAATGAGCATCCACCATAACACTGGAATCATAGATGTTAACAGTCAAGTTCACACAGACTCTTCCCACAACTTCTCCACAGCCATTGTAAACATCAAAAGAGAATTCTATATTGTTAGTCATGGTTACCTGAAAAAGCATACTCAAAATGTTCAACATAAGGTTGGTGAGATCATAGGTTTAATTTCAAACAAAATATTTTTGATGCATCAAATACAACCAAACCTTACTTAATAATCTGATAATTCATAACTGTCATAACATAATTCATAAAATCAGATAATATACCATCTCAACACTCATCCTGTTGGTGCAGGAAATATTTTCCTAAGTAGCGCTACCTATATTATCCAATGGTACCACATCCGAATTAATGGTTGTAACATAAATGACAGTAAATCTCAAAAATTGCATCAATCATAAAAACAGTATACTTTTTTCTCCAAAAGGCTTTATAAGAATAAAAATGGGGCTATGAGTCTCACCTCTTACTCCAATGGATTACCTATAAAAATTAAATTTATAAGTGAGATACATAATTTTCTTTAATATTCTCAGAACCTCAGATAGAAGTAATTTATCTAAAATTTTCAAAATTTTAATAGTAACATCATCAAATAATAGTACTATAAAAATTCCAACTTTCATTTTATTTTTTTATAATTTGTTAGAATTTAATACAAACTTACCATAAATCATTAAAAATATCTACTGCCGTCAATAAATTTTCAAATTCTTTCAGAATATTATACCAATAATTCATATCACTTCATAAATTTTCTGATATCTAACTCATAGTAAGTATTTTTCTGTAATTTTTTCAATAATCTCAAAATATAGTAAAAATAGCTATATAGATCCAAAAATTATGAAACTTATACATTATGTTGAGTTCATACCATTATAATTTAAGTAAGTTTTATATATTTATCATACTGTTTAAGTATTTCTTTCGATTTTTCCTTTACAGATCATATAAAAATACATATCTTAGTCATAAAAAGGAATTAAATTACGAAATTAATTCTGGGGCTCTTAAAACATGAGAATCATTATATAATTTTTTGGAATTTTATCAGATTCGGTTCTTTCAATGATAATTTGCTTTAATTTACTTTAAATAATTTGAATAAATTATTTACTTATTATATTTTTACCAAAATTTACATAATGATAAATTAACATTTTTCTAACATTTTTCTAACAATTTGCTTAGATTGTTTTGAGGTTGGGTGTTTGATGTTATATTATAATTTAAGTAAGTTTTTATATATTTATCATACTGTTTAAGTATTTCTTTCGATTTTTCCTTTACAGATCATATAAAAATACATATCTTAGTCATAAAAAGGAATTAAATTACGAAATTAATTCTGGGGCTCTTAAACATATGAGAATCATTATATAATTTTTTGGAATTTTATCAGATTCGGTTCTTTCAATTGATAATTTGCTTTAATTTACTTTAAATAATTTGAATAAATTATTTTACTTATTATATTTTTACCAAAATTTACATAATGATAAATTAACATTTTTCTAACAATTTTCTAATGTTTATTCCTATAATCACATTTAATTACATACCAAACCGAATTTAGCAAGTTTGTACATAAATTTTCAACCCTTTATTGATAATTTCTTATATAATTTTTGGTTACCAATATTTATTTATTTCTTTCAGGTTTATAAAACCCTTCCTTAATATCCTTCAATAAAATGAACATATTTGTAAGGTTGTGTGAAGAACTTGTAGGTTTAATCATAAGGGTTGTTTATATGTGTTGTTTTAGACACATATATATACTTTGGTAAACTCGACTAGTTATAGTTGAGGGATTGAAACCTTGATTTTGCTAACAAGAGAGAGTGACGATAACTGGTGGTAGCTTCTTTCTCCGATGAACCGAGTTGAGTGGTTGTTTTGAGCTTCAAGATCTTGATCTTCTTGTAAACCGGTGCAAGAAATGTTCGAGTATTCAAAGTTTTGGATGAGTACGTGCTTGATAAGGGAACCAAAAGAGAGCAGAGGGTGTCGGGTTGCTGTGTGTGAGTCGAGAGATGAGGGAGTGGTGATGGTTTGTAGTGGTGACCGAGAATAAAGAGGGTGATGGTATACGGTTGTGATGTTCGAGAGTTTTGAGGGAGAGAGTTATGGTGGTGATATCGTGACCGGGTTCAAGGTGGTGTGGTGTGAAGGTGATGGTGGTCGAAGTAGTTGTGATGGTGAAGTGGTCTTCGGCCGAGAGCTTCAAATAGTGAGGCTTCTCATCATTATACTAGGCTTAGGGTAGTGAAGTGTTTATTATAGCTTAGGTTAGTCATCCCTTAGGTTGCTATATGGCAGATTTGAAGGCATTCAAGGTGTCTAAGGGTTGCTAGGTGTCGAGCAAAGGAGCTATTGAGTCATCATATTATCATTACAAGTTTAACTAGTACTTAGGGTGTTAATCGGATGGCTTATTGCTCTAATGAATCGAGACTAAGGTTTAGGTTTGAGGTTTGGGTGTATAAGATTTGCTTAGATTGTTTTGATGCCAAGTTTTTTTTTGATGTTATATTGTATAGTGGTGTTTGATTGGGTTGTAGTTAGATGTCATAAAGATATGATATTTAATCATGTAATACTTGATATTTAGAAGTTGTATTTATATGTACATGTAAAAATTATGTATGCATGCAAGCATGCCTATGTACCATATATATTATACACACACACACACACACACACACATATATATATATATCAAAAGATTATGTATTCGGATACATGCATACGTACAATAGTTGTGCATGCAAGGAAGTATGCATACGTAATACATATATATATACACATAAACACATATAGTTCATAAAGGGTTGACCAAAATAATGAGCATTATATAAGAGAAATTTATTTATATACTAGTTTGCCTAACCTTATTTTTAAGGGTTGTCACATTCTCCTCCCGTTAAAAGAATTTCGTCCCGAAATTCATTGGTTGGAGAGTAGTTCCTAAAGTCAAGTAGAATTGTTCTGATTATGAACTCTGAAAAGTGAGGATATTTCTTTTTGATCTCATCTTTTCTTTCCCACGTATATTTTGGTCCTCTCTTTGCATTCCACTTAACTTTTACTATAGGAATTCCATTCCTTCTTAATCTCTTCATTTCTTTGTCCATGATAGCTACTGGTTCTTCCATAAAATGAAGTTTCCTATCTATTTTGACTTCATGAATTGGCACTTTTAATGTCTCATCTGTTAGACATTTCTTTAAGTTGGATACGTGAAAAGTGTTATGTACTTCACTCAGCTCTTGAGGCAATTCTAACTTATATGCTACCTGACCAATCTTATCAATGATTTTAAATGGGCCAATATACCTAGGGTTTAACTTACTTGTCTTTCCAAATCGGAAAATTCCTTTTGTGGGTGATACTTTTAGATAAACCCTGTCTCCAATTTGAAATTCCAATTTCGGCATAACTTTTCTGTCAGTCATGGATCTTTCTTCGTTTGTCGGCATAACCTGTCAGTCACGGGCTGCTTTCAATCTATCTTTAATTTTTATGATCTTATCAGATGTTTCCTGGATCAATTCAGGGCCTGTAAGTTGTCTATAACCTATTTCATTCCAACACAAGGGTGACCTACATTTTCTTCCATACAAGGCTTCAAATGGAGCTAATCCAATACTAGAATGATAACTGTTATTGTACGTAAATTCAATTAATGGTAAGTGACTATCCTAATTCCCACCAAAATCTATAGCACAAGCTCTTAACATATCTTCCGGTGTTTGTATTGTTCTTTCACTTTATCCATCAGTTTGTGGATGATAAGCTGTACTTATATTCACTTGGGTTCCTAAGGCCTTTTGTAATGTCTGCCAAAATCTTGATGTAAACCTATTATCCCTGTCTGATATAATTGATACAGGTATTCCATGTCTAGACACAATTTCTTTCACGTAAATCCTTGTTAGCTTTTCTATCTTGTAATATTCTCTTATAGGTAAGAAATGTGCTGACTTAGTTAATCTATCTACTATTACCCATATTGTGTCATATCCATTTGTGGTTCTTGGTAGTTTGGTTACAAAGTCCATAGTAATCTGGTCCTATTTCCATTCTGGAATTTCTGGTTGTTGTAAATATCCTAAAGGTTTTTGATATTCAGCTTTTACTCTTGAACAAATATCACACTTTTCTACAAATTCTCCGACTAATCTTTTCATGCCTGGCCACCAGTATTGGCTTTTCAAGTCTTTGTACATTTTATTATTTCCTGGATGTACTGAATATCTTGACTTATGTGCTTCTTGTAGGATAATTTCCCTAAGTATGCTATTGTTTGGCACCTAAATTCTTCCTTTGAATTTAAGGATTCCATCTGTTTCTTCTTCCACATCTTTTAATTGTCCTTTTAACTTCAACATATCTTCTTATTGGGATTCCCGAATTTGATTTAACAAATCTGAACGTAATTCCATTCTCATGGCACGTATCCGTAATGGCTTAACTCTTTCTTTTCTACTTAAAGCATCAGTTACTATGTTTGCTTTTCCTAGGTGATACTTGATTTCACATTCATAGTCACTTAGTAATTCTACCCATCTCCTTTGTCTCATATTTAACATCTTTTGATCAAATATATGTTGTAAACTTTTATGATCCGTATAAATTATACACTTAGTCCCATACAAATAATGTCTCCAAATTTTTAGTGCAAATACTATTGTTCCTAGTTACAGATCATGTGTAGTATAGTTCTTTTCACTACCTCTAAGTTATCTAGATGCATATGCAATTACTTTATCTTTTTGAATTAAAACACATCCAAAACCTTGGCGTGATGCATCACAATATACTACAAAATTATCTGTTCCTTCTGGCAACGCTAAAATAGGTGCACTACACAACTTATTTTGAGAAGTTCAAATGCCTTATCTTGTTTCTCTTCCCATATATACTTATTATCTTTTTGGGTTAATTCTGTCAATGGTTGAGCTATTCTTGAGAAATTTTTTATAAATCTCTTATAATATCCTGCTAAACCTAGGAATTGTCGCACTTCAGTTGGTGTCTTTTGAATTTCCCATTTCTTTACTTCTTCAATCTTTGCTGGGTCAACTTGTATCCCAACTTGATTAACTACGTGTCCTAAGAATTGTACTTTCTTTTTCCAAAATTCTCATTTTGAGAATTTTGCATACAATTTTTCTTTTCGTAGTAATTCTAATGTCAACCTTAAGTGTTGTTCACGGTCTACCTTATTTTTAGAGTAGATCAGAATGTCATCTATGAAGACTATAACGAATTTATCTAAATGGGGTTTGCATACTCTATTCATTAGATCCATGAATACTGCAGGAGCGTTGGTTAATCCAAATGGCATTACAAGAAATTCATAATGACCATACCTAGTTCTAAATGTAGTTTTTGGTATATCTTCATCCTGTACTCTTAACTGATGATATCCAGATCTTAAGTCTATTTTAGAGGAATAACTAGATCCTTGCAACTGATCAAATAGATCATCAATCCTAGTGAGAGGATATCTACTCTTGATGGTAACTTTATTGAGTTCCCTATAATCAATACACATTCAAAAAGTTGTTGGGTTTTAGTCATGTTTATCAAAGCTAGTTTACCATTTAAACTATAAAACGTAGCGGATATAAGGTTAAACATATGATTAATAATCTGAAATTTTGTTCATTTTAAACCAAAACTAAAACCCAAGAACAAGGATCATTTATATATATGAAATAACATGCTATCAAAATCAAAAATACAACCATAGGATGTTCTTGAACTACCTTTCAAGAACAAGATGTTTTAGTAGGGAAGAGATGAAGATGATGATGTTTTGAGTAGCTAGCCTTCAAAGTAGAGGACCTCAAAACCGTGATACCCACAAGCCTTCCAAACACTTACTTGCTAGGTAGTATAACACCAAGTCTTGTCCCCCTTCTTAAACCCGAAAATCAGCCAAGAACAAGCTTCAAGTTCAGCCAAAAGGAGCTTAGAAATCAGCCAAAATTTTCAAATTTTTAGAGAGAAGAAGTAGAGAAAACCCTTTTTGCATCTGTGAGAGAGAAAGAGAGTGTTAGAGTGGATTGATGGAAGAATGTGGCATTGGTTAAGTCTTGCAAGAAAACAAGACAAAGTGGGTTCCCCAAGGCCCTTTGGGCGGCCGAAAGTTTTTAATTAAAATAGGTTTCCCACCCATTTTGATCTTTTATATAATTACACTCTTTCAATCATTTAAATTATAAAATTAAAGCCTACTTTAATTTTATAACATAACATATTTTTATATGTTATTATTTAACCAACTTAAATAATGAAACAAATAAATATCTCATGAACAAATTATCCATATAATGTTGTTCTATCACAAAAGCAATATTTAGAAAACCAATTTTCTAAATAGGTGTCAATATTTATTGTATGATTTTATCAATAAATAAATGTTTGTTGGTGTTTGTATAGCTTGTTATTGGGTATGACCTGACTTGGATCATAACGTACTAACCACATCAATCTTGTATGTGTATTAGGCATATAAGATCCAACAATCTCCCACTTGCATAAGATTCATAGAAGATTGATACAAGCAGTAAATACCGCCTCACAACGGTTTACTACCCTTAATACGTATGACTAAGTGCCATTCAATAACATCATCCTCTTCAAGTACCATACTTGAAATGTTTTAGGTGAATCAATCATTTATCCTTTTGTCACAGATGTCATGTTAAATCACAGAGACACAGAGTGATCATTCTCCATTGATTTAACTTTATCAGGCCTTAGACATCTTACACTCAATGAATAAGAGGGACAAATCCTATCTTGACTACATACGTCTCTCACAATTACCTTATATCATACCTGAACTCAGACTTATGTACTGCCATATTTCAAAACAGCGAAGAACTGAGCCAAAGTATAATATTTGGTAAATATCAAGACCCAATATGTATCTCAGGTCAGAGGATACCAAATGATGTTCGCCTTTACTTAAAATTACTTATGATCAATCAGGAAGATTCCATGTAGTAATATTTGAGATGCAGGTCAGTCCAATATTTGCATCCCACAAATATCTATGAACTTTGGCAGCAACCTTTTGCTCTATATTCATCCATATGAATATCTACCAATCCAAATTCATAATAATCTTACCCTCATACTTGTTCCCACAAGCATGAACGACTATGGACATTTAGAGTAAATAATTTACCCATGGATTAAACATGCTAAATTGGAACATTTATTGAAATATTATAACCAAATAATTTTATTCAAGTAATAATGGAGTTCCAAATATCCAAATATGAAATTACAGATCAAATCCAATCGCTAGAATATCGAAGTCCCATGGCACAGGTATGACCTTCATGCTTTGCCTTTTCTAGGAGCTTCGTAAGAGGATCCTTAATATTTTGATCCGTGTGAACTTTGCGAATACATATCTTTCCTTTCTCAACTTCATCTCGTATGTAGTTGAATCTCCGCTCAATATGCCTAGTCTTTTAATGAGCACGAGGTTCCTTGATTTGAGCAATCGCACCCTCGTTATCATAAAAGATCTCTAGGGGGTCCTGAATGGAAGGGACAACCCCTAGATCGGCAATGAATTTCTTCAACCATGCAGCTTCTTGAGCTGCCAATGAGGCGGCGACGTATTCAGATTCTGTAGTTGATAAAGCCACCACATCCTGTTTAGAGCTCTTCCAAGAGACCGCTCCTCCATTCAGAATGAAAATGTATCCCGATTGTGATCGTGAATCATCACGATCGGTTTGGAAACTCGCATCTGTGTAACCTTTTACAACGAGTTCCTCATCACCAGATCCATAGATTAGGAACATATATTTAGTCCTCCTTAGGTACTTAAGTATGTTCTTAATAGCCATCTAATGACTGTTTCCAGGATTTTGCTGGTATCGGCTTGTCATGCTTAAGCGCATGAAACGTCCGGCCTAGTGCATATCATTGCACACATGATGGATCCAATTGCAGATGCATATGGGATTGCCTTCATTTTATCGTGCTCATCCTTTGAGCTTGGACATTGAGTCGTACTCAATATCGTTCCTCTTTAAATAGGTACCGTACCTTTCTTAGACTTCTCCATCTTGAACCTTTTCAAGATCTTATCAATGTATGCACTTTGATTTAAACCAATCAACCGCCTTGATCTATCTCTATAGATCTTTATTCCCAGAATATAGGCGGCTTCACCAAGATCCTTGATGGAAAAACAACTTCCAAGCCAGGTTTTTACACCTTCCAAGGTTGGAATGTCATTTCCAAATAGCAGTATGTCATCAACATACAATACTAGGAAAGTGATGATGCTCCCACTAGCTTTTTTATATACACAAGCTTCATCAGCGTTCTTGATGAATCCAAATCTAATTACTTCTTCATCAAAACGGTGATTCCAACTTCTCGATGCTTGTTTCAATCCATAGATTGATTTCTTTAACTTGCATACTTTGTTTGGACGTTTTGGATCGACAAAACCTTCAGGCTTAACAATATAGACATCTTCCTCAAGATATCCATTTAGGAAAGCGGTTTTGACATCCATTTGCCAAATCTCATAATCATAATGAGCAGCTATGGCAAACAATATCCTAATAGACTTTAGCATTGCTACTGGTGAGAAAGTTTCATCATAGTCAACCCCTTGAGTTTGAGTGAAACCCTTTGCTACAAGTATAGCTTTATAAGTATCCAAGTTTCTATGCATATAGGTTTTCTTCTTGAAAACCCACTTACTTCTAACTACTTTGGAGTTAAGAGGTGGTACAACCAAGTCCCATACTTGATTGTCATACATGGATTGCATCTCAACGTTCATGGCTTCAAGCCATTTGTCACAATCCAAATTGGACATTGCATCAGATAGGTGGTTGGTTCATCGGAATCTACCAAATAGCATCCATCTACGAAAAATCCATATCTTTCAGGTGGATTACTAATTCTACCAGATCTGCGAACGTTTTGTGTATATTGATCAACCACTTGATCATTCTCAACATCCTCATGTTAAGTGCTAGTGTCAACCAAACGTGTATCGGTTTGTGGTTCTTGATCCTCCTCAAGATCCACAGTTCTATTTCTAGTTCCTTCCGTAAGGAACTTAGCTTCTAAGAACTCAGCTTTCCTGGAAACAAACTCCTTTTGTTCCGATGGATCATAGAAATAGTATCCCATAGAATCTCTAGGATATCCAATGAAGATATACTTAGTGGAACGATTTTCTAGCTTGTTTGAGGTGGGAGTCTTAACATAAGCCTCACAACCCTATACTTTTAAATATGAAAGCGATAGAACCCTTCCATGCCATATTTCAAAAGGTGTCGTTTCCACTTTCTTGGTTGGGGCCATATTCAAAATACGGGCCGCTAAGAGCAAAGCAAAACTCCAAAATGATAGAGGCAGTGAGTTTCTAGTCATCATAGATCGAACCATATCCAATGGAGTTCGATTTCTTCACTCGGACACACCATTATGTTGTGGTGTTCTAGGTGGAGATAGTTGTGTGACAATACCACAACTTCTAAGATTATCTCTAAAAGCATCACTTAGGTATTCACCTCCTCTATCGGTGTGGAGAATTTTTATTTTCTTAATTGAGTTGATTTTCTACTTCATTTTGGAAGATTTTGAACATTTCAAAAGCTTCATCATTGTGTCTTAGTAAGTACACATAACCATATCGACTATAGTCGTCGGTAAAGGTAATGAAGTATCTTTCATGGTACCTAGTCATTGGCTTAAAAGGACCACGTACATCTGAATGTATGATACCTAATAAATCCTTTGCCCTTTCGGCTTTGCCACTAAAAGGTGCCTTGGTCATTTTACCTTGTAAACAAGATTCACATACATCAAATGAATCATATTCACTTGTTGTTAAAAGACCATTCTTTTGGAGTGTTTGTATTCTTTTCTTGTTTATACGACCAAGACGGCAATGCCAAAGGTAAGTGTCACTCAAATCCGATTTGAGTTTCTTGGTACTAGTTTGGTACAATAAGCTATTATTCAATGTATTTTCACGAACCAATTCATAGATACCATTGATGGGAATAGCTTTAAAGTAAAACATGTCATTTAAAGTAACATGGATTTCATTTTCAATAAATGATAATACATATCCAAAATGTTTTAATAGGGCTACAGAAATAATGTTCCTAGTCAAACTTGGAGCATACAAAACATTGTTTAAAATTACTTCCAAACCATTTGGAAGTTTCAAGATGTAGTCACCACGGGCTTCAACTTGAACTTTAGCCCCATTGCCCATGTAGAGGCTAACATCTCCTTTGTTGAAGTTGCTACTTCTTTTGAACCCCTGCAACAAATTGCAAATGTGAGTTCCACATCTGGTATCTAATACCCATGTGTTAGACGAGTTTAAATCAATATGGATCATGTATATGGTACCTGAGGTCTGCCCGGCATCCCTCTTTGCTTTCAACTCTTGGAGATGGACAGGACAATTTCTTGCCTAATGTCCAATCTCCCCATACTTGAAGCATGGGTCATTGTAAGCAACCTTTTGCTTCTTCTCCTGTGCTTTGGGTGGCACCCTTGCCACCCCTTTCCCTTTTCCCCATACGGGTCCCTTGCCCTTAGCAACTCTTGCCTTGGGTGCGGGATGAGGCCTTTTCTTGTTCCCACCTTCATTGATGGTGAGAACGGGTAAAACCCTTTTACCCATGGCCGCCTCGGCAGTTTTGAGCATAGAGTGATGCTCACCAATGCTTTTGTCCCAAGCATTCATGTTGTAGTTCAACACGAACGTCTCGAACTTCTTGGTAAGTCCATTGAGGATCAAATCCGTGGCCAATTCCTTCAAGACGGGACAATTTAGCCTTTCGAGGCGGTCAATGTGACTTTTCATCTTAAGTACATAAGATAAAACCGATTGATTGTCGTCCATACGACATGCATGAAGTGCTCGAACCGTTTCGAAGCGCTCAACCCTCGCTTGATGTTGGAACGTTTCCTTCACTTGGGTTATCATGTCATAAGCTATGTGATGTTCATACTCCTTCTGGAGATCCGGAGTCATGCTTGCCAACATAAGGCAAGACACTTGGACGGAGTCCTCAGGGTACTTCATCCAATCGTTATAGGCCTCCTCATCATCCTCACTAGGTTGATCGGGGATAGGTTCGTCTAAAACATATGATCGTTTCTCTTGCTCGAGAACGATTCTCAAGTTTCGATACCAATCGATAAAATTGTTATGATTTAGACGTTCCTTTTGGAGAATAGCTCGTAAAGATTGGGCGGACGTGGATGAATTATCATGATTATCATTATTATTGGTGGCCATCTATAAAATTTAACAAAGATCAATTTTAGTATTTTCGATATTGTTATTTTAATAATTAATACCTTTTAAGGTTATTTTCATATTAAAATCTAGAACTCAACATTACATTTAGATAGTGGTTAGGTGACCTTTATCCCACGATTTAAATTAATAAGGTGGTCAACGATTGACGGTTGCAACCATTTGCAACTTCTAGAGGTATGGGATCGACTTGAAACATCATATGTAAAGTCAGCATGTTAATCCCATCAACACCATTTGGAAACCACAACGTAGGTGATCCATTTGACATGGTTTGCAAATCAAGATACCTTACTTACACACACGTGTGAGTTTGCCAAAATAAGTGGTTAGGTGACCTTTATCCCACGAATATGGCATTCTCACCTCAAATCACAAGTTCCTTCAAAATGGTTAGGTGACCTTTATCCCACTAATAGTTCCCGAGTGACTCAAGTATTGTGTAAAAGGACGGTGTTGATCTAATTTTTAAAATATTTAGAGATTTATAATTCTAGTTTAGAAAACTCTATGTATTTGTATTTGCATGCTTTCAAATACAAGATATCCTATGGTTTATTTTTAATAAAACCTCTTTTATTAAAATCATTAATCCTTTTAATAACTTTTATTAACATATTAATGATTAAGAACCATGAAAATTCAGCGTGTTATTATTATTTATTTAGATTGTCAAGTATATCCACATATCAAACAATCAACATAAAATGGATAATCAAACAAGCATATATAAAACAACCATATGTGCATAACCATAGCCACTATATTGACAACACTTGTTTACCATCACAAGTGTTGTCATTTGGTCTTTCCTAAGGGTTGAATACAACACAAAAGATGAGATCTCCAAAGACCCCCACTTGAAATTGCATCCAAATGCTTCAAGTCCTTCTCTTTGTGTCTTCCTTTTGTGCTTCCATCTTGTGCATCTTCATTTACAAAATTTATATCCTAATACAAATTTTCTAATAAAGAAAACACACTTAATCTATCTATTACATTACAAATGAATGAATAAATAAATTACACCCAAATACAAGCATAAAAGAATTATTATTACAATCCATGAAAATGAAATCAACCAAAACATATCATTCATCCAAATAACACAAGGTCAAGGGCTAGGTTATACACCATAATGAGCAATGATTATATCATCCAAAACAATAATGAATCCCCACTAAAAACCACAAAATTTCAGCCAACACAAACTGAAATTTCCAACACAAACTGAAATTTTGGGTTTTATTTTGTCCAAACAAACAAACAATTTAACATACTTATCTTTCAAAGTTTAATCACAAGCATGTGTGATATAACTTTGAAAGTTTGGGGATTCATAAAACATGAACATAGCAGCCCCTAAAAGGGTTTTAAAGTCCCATGAAACGAATTTTCAAGGACAAATGAAGCATGCATTCTATATAACCGGCTCTAGATGCTATTGTTGGGTTTTAGTCATATCTATCAAAGCTAGTTTACCATTTAAACTATAAAACGCAGCAGATATAAGGTTAAACATATGATTAATAATCTGAAATTTTGATCATTTTATACCAAAACTAAAACCCAAGAACAATGATCATTTATATATATGAAATAACATGCTATCAAAATCGAAAATACAACCATAGGATGTTCTTGAACTGCCTTTCAAGAACAAGATGTTTTAGTAGGGAAGAGATGAAAATGATGATGTTTTGAGTAGCTAGCCTTCAAAGTAGAGGACCTCTAAACCGTGATATCCACAAGCCCTCCAAACACTTACTTGCTAGGTAGTATAACACCAAGTCTTGTCCCTTTTCTTAAACCCTAAAATCAGCCAAGAACAAGCTTCAAGTTTAGCCAAAATGAGCTTAGAAATCAGACAAAATTTTTGATTTTTTAGAGAGAAGAAGGAGAGAAAACCCTTTTTGCATGTGTGAGAGAGAAAGAGAGTGTTAGAGTGGATTGATGGAAGAGTGTAGCATTGGTAAAGTCTTTCAAGAAAACAAGACAAAGTGGGTTCCCCAAGGCCCTTTGGGCGGCTGAAAGTTTTTAATCAAAATGGGTTTCCCACCCATTTTGATCTTTTATATAATTACACTCTTTCAATCATTTAAATTATAAAATTAAATCCTAGTTTAATTTTATAACATAACACATTTTTATATGTCATTATTTAACCAACTTAAATAATGAAACAAATAAATATCTCATGAACAAATTATCCATATAATGTTGTTCTATCACAAAAGCAATATTTAGAAAATCAATTTTCTAAATAGGTGTCAATATTTATTGTATGATCTTATCAATAAATAAATGTTTGTTGGTGTTTGTATAGCTTGTTATTGGGTATGACCTGACTTGGATCATAACGTACTAACCACATCTATCTTGTATGTGTCTTGGGCATATAAGATCCAACAAAAGTTCCATCTTTCTTTTTGGACAAAAAGAACTGGTGCTCCCCAAGGTGATACACTAGAACGTATAAATCCTTTATCCAACAATTCTTGTAATTTGATTCATTAGTTCTTTTATTTCTATTGGTGCTAAACGATATGGTGCTTTAGCAATAAGGGTTGTTCCTGGTACTAATTCTATTTTAAACTCTACTTGATGAGGGGGTGGCAAACCAGGTAATTCATCAGGGAAAACATCAGGATATTCATTGATAATAGAAACACTTTTTAGATTCATCTTATCTAATTTTTTACCAACTACATGAGCCAAGAAAGCTAAGCATTTCTTTCTTAAACATTTTTGTGCTTTCTTACAAGAAATTGTTTTTATAACACCCGTAGGTTTATCTCCATACAAACATAGTCTCCTATTTTCATTAACCAAAGGAATTTTTATCATCCTTTTACCACATATAATTTCAGCATGATTCTTACTTAATCAATCCATACCTACTACAATCTCAAAACCTCCTAATTCAATAGGAATCAGATCTATATCAAAATAATGTTCATCTAGGTTTAAAGTACAGTTAGGAATTATTTCACCAGCTTCAATTATTTTACCATCAACTAATGCTATCATATATTTGTGCTTTAGCTTCTTAGAAATTAGATTAAGTGACAGTCTAAAGGTATTTGAAATGAAACTACGAGTTGCTCCCGTATCAAATAATACTGTTGCGTACTGATTGTTGATAAGGAACGTAGCCGTAACTACTTCTGGTTCTTGCCGAGCTTCATCAGCTTGCATTATGAAAGCTCTCCCACAAGGGTTGTTTTGGTTAACTGGTGCCTTGCCTTTCAATTGTTGACATTCATTACGAAAATGATTTTCGTTTCCACATTGGTAACAGACAGGTTTGGGGTTAGTGGGGTTCTTGCAGTCTCGGGATATATGTCCCTTCTTTTTGCAATTATAACAAATTACTGTCATACAATTTCCATGGTGATATCTTTGACAGGTACTACACCATGGTTGTCCTTCCGTCTGTGTTTTCTTTTCTTTGCTGCTCCTAGGAAATTTCTTTGTGGGGGTCGGGTCATTTTCTTATGAGGGTTTTCTCCATATTTCCTTCCTGTGTGGTTATTATTCCACTTTCTTTTCTCCCCTATCCTTGGATTACTTAGTGATCCATTTCTTATCATTTTGTCGGTTAGACTTTCTAACAAGCTTACAGCCTCCTGGAAGGTTTTGGGCATCACAGATTTAACTAATCCCCTAATTTGTGGTACTAATCCCCAAATCTACCTTCCTATCCTTTTAGGGTCAGGGGTTATCAGGTGTGACACTAATCTGGAGAGTTCATTATACCTGTCGGTATATTCCTGATGTGCAGCTCCTCTCATCTCTAATGCTAGGAATTCAGTTTCTAATTACTCTATTTCATTATAAGGACACTATTTTTCTATTACTAGGTTTCTGAATTCTTCCCAACTTATCTTATTCATGACATGCCTACCTTTAGTTTGCATTTTTATTTTCCACCTGGATTGTGCCACTCCTTTAAGTGAATGTGAAGCAAACAATGTCTTACAATTTTCAGCACAGTTACTAATTTCCAAGACTGCTTCTATTTCATCTAACCAACGCAGGGCTTGTACAGCTCCTCCTTTTCCATCAAATTCTCGAGGTCTGCATGACATAGTCTTGTAAGAGCATCCTTTTATGACTCCATTTAAGATTTCTTCCTCTTGTCGTTCCTCCGGATTAATATTTTCTAGTCTTTCATTTTGGTGTGATGTGGTTCCAAAGTTCAGATTCTGTTGTAGTTGGGCTATCAGAGTAGGTATTGTAGCCTCTATTTGTTGAGCTACTAGTTGAGAAATCCTATCATTCTCATTTGTGTCATTATTCACAGGTGTTTCTTCCCCAAGTCGAGATCTCGGTCGTCTAACTCGTGCTGTTCTTTGTACAGGCTGAGTGTTTCTTTTTGGCGGTATGATTCACTATAGTTAGTTATAATTAGTATCATAAGTAAAAATTTTAACACAAATTTTATCTAACAAATAACCGATAGAAATTCAAACACAGAAGATATATATTATTAACTTCTTATTCTTTTATTTTGACAAGTTAGGCTAGATAACCTCAAGTTCTTCCGAATCCATTCCCATATCTTTGTGAAGATATTTTTCTTAGGTGTTTTTAATTTCTTAATATCCTTCTGGATTTTCCGGATGCCTTGTTGTATTTTCTTGATATTTTTAAGGGTCCACTGAGCTGTCTTCACTTGATCCTCATTCAACTTTTGTCTTTTAATTATTTTTCCTTCATTCCCAGAAGAATCAGAATTTTGTATTTCTATGTCTTCATCTTGCTTAGCTAAAAATCTATCTCCACGTCGTATCTTTTTCCAAGGTGTGTCACCCAACATAAACCCCACATCGGCCATGGACAGGAGAGATTCCTGGTTCATAAGGAATGTCTGGTCTCTAATATCAACAACGCGTTTTGGGTGTATTGGCTGTGGATGAGATGAGAACTCCACAGTTAAGCGTGCTCAGGTGGCAGCAATCCAAGGATGGGTGACCTCTCTGGGAAGTTTTCACCTGGGCAACCAAAGACAAATCCGTGAGCTCCTCGTGGCAAAGCGGACAATATTGGTGGTATGAGAGGCCGGGTGTGACAGAATGGTATCAGAGCCACTCCTGTGTCGTTCGAGATGTGGGACATACCTCACCGAGGATGGTGACTTCTCGGGCTCATCGAGGATGATGAGTCCAAGGGGGGGTGATTGTGACACCCTACATAAACCCTATATCGGCCGTGGACAGGAGAGATTCCTGGTTCATAAGGAATGTGTAAGGCCCCGTTCCCGGAATGCTTACAGGTGGTCAATCATCACACATAAAACATATAATTGCATTAACTTTAATAAAATCATGCAGCAGAAACTTTTAAATCAAACATTTCATTTCCTTTAATAAACACTTTTGCAAAATAATACAATATTCATTACATTGTTTGTTCGCATTACAATGCAAAAGCGTTAAACAAAAGAATGCCATCCAAAAAGAGCTGAGTAGTCGCCCCGTGCCATCCTCAGCAACATTACCTGCCAACTGGAAACATATAAAAAGTCAGCGTTGCTGAGTGAGTTCTAGTTTTAATATAAAACATACTTTACTTTCGGTTTAAAACCGCAATTTACATTCTTACACGATCAAGCATCATACGTACACATAGCTAATATCATTATTATCTTCATCATTCGTTCGTTAACTTTCGTTCATTTAACATACATCATTACCATTCACGTTCGTTTCTTTCATTCACATTCATTCATATATTCTCACTTTCATTCGTACATTCTTTACTTTCGGTGACATGTACAATACCCCGAACATTGTGCACGAAGCTGGTTACTGGGCCTGAGGTCTTTCATAGACCTCGTACATTGTACACGAAACTGACTCCAGTACCTAGGGAAAGTACATTCACCACTTATCTTTTCTCTTTCATTCCGGATCAATGCCATGTGCTATACCCCGAACATTGTGCACGAAGCTGGTTACTGGGCCTGAGGTCTTACATAGACCTCAAACATTATGCACGAAGCTGACTGCAGTACCTAGGGCAAGCGGCAAGGATCCCATACATATGGTCAATCACAAGGATTGGACCCCAGTGTGCATCCTTCTGGGGTAGCTAACCCGCACACAGTTGAGCTAACACCCTTCATTAGGTGTGAACCTCCATACATTTACTTGCAAGCCCTTCTTACTTTCATTCATTCGTTCGTTAATGCATGCATTCTTTCATTTCGTTCCTCTTTTCATTATCTTCCACTTTACGTTACGTAATACTTTTCATTCATTCATAAACATTCAACGTAAAGCCACGGGAAAACAATCATACATAACAGGAACGTAATCATAAACATAACATACCAAGTCATCACCATACAAGGCACCATCATGCATACATAACATACATCATGCATAAACGTGCAACATCATCATCATCATGCCCTACATAACCACTAAGGCCTTAATAGTCATCTTACATGAACTTACGGGAACATCCACGTCGATACTTACATCTGCACTTTCCGCCAAAAGTCAGTAATGAAACTATGCTTCTCCCTGGGCACAACAGTCCTATTTGGGCGTATGGGCACTCCTCAATCGCATGGCCTCCATGCGACTGAACATCATGTGAATGGACCAATACGGATGAACACCAATGCGGATGAACACCCAATCGTGCGAATGGACCTCATGCGGATGAACACTATGCGAAAGAGCACCTGTGTGAATGGACCTCATGCGGATGAACACTATGCGAATAAGGACTTATGTGAATGGACCCTCAGTCGCATGACTCCCCATGTGACTAGCGCTCCATTTATGCGAATGAACCTTAGTCGTGCAAATGAACTTCAATCGCACTTTAATCGGCCGAATGGCCTCAGTCGATCGCCTAGCCCTAGCTGATGCAGAATGAAGTTCATCCCGAACCCAATCTGCCATTTTCGACCTCCAAGCTCATCCAAACCCATTCTAAGCCCAAATCAACCATCCTAAACCTTAGGAATGCATACTACAACACCATTCAAGCACACACAAGCCCAAAAACATACTCCAAACGCATCCTACGCAAACATACCCAAATCGCTCAAACACACACACATACAAAAATGGGTTTACTATGTGTTCCAGCCCCAAATCAGTTGAAAATGAGTAAAATAGGGGTCCTAGAACTCACACAAACTACAAGAAGAAGAGCTTCGTTTAGACCTGCTACACGACGATTTCCAAGCCCGAATCAAGCCTTTATCTTCGTTTCTCCCTTTTCTCTCTTCTTCTGTCTATATGGCTAAAATGTGGGTGTGGGGAGAGGGTAAGGGCTGCCCTCTCCCTTCAAATATCCCTACTCACCCAACTTTCTCGTGTTGGCGAGTTTGGTCCCCTGACTTTGGACTTTATTTCTTTTTCTTCTTTCATCAGTTTCAAGAAAATATCCGGGTGTTACAAGTCCACCCCCCTTATATAGGTTTCATCCCCGAAACCTGTTATTCCTCGAACAAATGTGGGTAATGATGTCTCATTTCTTCTTCAGTCTCCCACGTTGACTCGGATCCCTTCCTGTGCTTCCACTGTACACGCACAAGAGGAACCACTTTATTTCTCAACCTCTTCTCTTTTCGATCGATGATTGCCACTGGTTGCTCCACATAATTGAGCCATTCGTCTACTTCGATATCCTCCAGTGGAACTATCATATCTTCATCTGCCAAACACTTCCTTAGATGAGATACGTGGAATGTCGAGTGAATTCCACTTAACTCATCTGGTAATTTCAATCTATAGGCCACCTCTCCTACTCGAGCAATAATCCGGAAAGGGCCTATGTATCTCGGGCTCAACTTGCCCCGCTTTCGGAAGCGAATGATACCCTTCCAAGGTGAGACCTTCAACATAACCCGGTCACCCACTTGGAACTCAATCGGTCTGTGTCGTTTATCAGCATACGACTTTTGTCTATCTTTGGCTGCCTTCATGAAGGCTTTGATCCTTTCAAGCTTCTCAGTCGTAGTCCCGATCACCTCGGCCCTCCCTAACTCTTTATGACCAATTTCACCCCAACAAACGGGTGTTCTGCATCTCCTACCGTATAGCATCTCATAAGGTGGCATACTAATGCTGGCATGATAGCTGTTATTGTATGAGAATTCAGCTAACGGTAAGTGGTCATCCCAACTTCCCCAAAATCAATCACACATGCCCAAAGCATGTCCTCCAATGTCTGAATGGTCCTTTCTGACTGACCATTAGTCTGGGGATGATAAGCCGTGCTAATATGTAACCTCGTCCCCATGGCGTCATGGAATTTCTTCCAGAATTTGAATGTAAACCGGTTGTCACGATCAGACACAATAGACACTGGCACACCATGACGAGTTACAATCTCCTTGATGAACAGATCGGCCAACCTCTCAGATGAATATGTCTCGCGGATCGGTAGGAAGTGAGCACTATTCGTCAAGCGGTCAATAATCACCCATATAGCATCATACCCTTTTGGGGTACGCGGCAGCTTCGTAATGAAATCCATGTTGATGTGCTCCCACTTCCATTCCGGTATATCCAAAGGTTGGATCTTCCCATATGGCTTTTGATGCTCGGCCTTCACTTGCAAGCAAGTAAGGCACTTACTCACATACTCCACCACGTCACGCTTCATACCCGGCCACCAATAATCTTTCTTCATGTCTTGGTACATCTTTGTAGCACCGGGATGAATAGAGTATCGAGTCTTATGAGCTTCATCCATAATCTTCATACGTAGATCCCCAAAACGAGGAATCCACATCCGCCCGAATCGGGTTTTAACACCGAGTGTGTTTTCACCCAATTCCGCAACCAGACCTCTCATCCATTCAGAGTTAAGACGATCTTCTTTTAATGCGTCATCTTGAAACTCTTTGACTTGCTTCATCACCTCAGAGGTCATAATCAACTGGTACGCTTTCACTCGAATCGGCTCGGATCTCTCCTTTCGGCTAAGGGCGTTCGCCACCATGTTGGCTTTGCCCGGATGATAAAGGATCTCATAATCATAATCCTTTATGAGCTCCAACCATCTTCTTTGCCTCATGATCAAGTCGTTCTGCTCGAAGAAGTACTTCAAGCTCTTGTGGTCAGTGAAAATGGTGCACTTCGTCCCGTAGAGATAGTGCCTCCAAATCTTTAGTGCAAAGACCATAACTACTAGCTCCAAGTCATGAGTAGGATAGTTAACCTCATGAACCTTTAACTGTCAGGATGCGTAGGCTTTAACTTTTCCTCTCTGCATTAACACACACCCCAACCCCGAGTAGAAAGCATCAGAATAAACCACCAGATCCTCACTTCCATCGGGTAATGACAATACAGGAGCTTGAGTCAACCTCACCTTCAATTCCTCAAATGCCTTTTCCTGAGCTTGACCCCACACGAACTTTACATCCTTCCGGGTCAACTTGGTTAGTGGAGAAGCGATCTTAGAGAAGTCTTGAATGAATCTTTTGTAATAGCCCGCCAAACCCAAGAAACTACGAATCTCGGATGGCGTCAATGGAGACTTCCATTGCATCACCGCTTCCACCTTTACCGGATCCACCATAATCCCCTACGGATTCACCACGTGACCCAAGAATTGAACCTCGTGCAACCAAAACGCGCATTTGGAGAACTTGGCATGCAACTTCTTCCTTCTCAACATCTCCAACACTTCTCGAATATGACCGGCATGCTCTATCTCGCTCTTTGAATAAATCAGGATATCATCAATTAACACAATCACTGATTTATCCAACATCGACCGACACACTCGATTCATCAAGTCCATAAAAGCAGCTGGCACATTGGTCAAACCAAAAGACATAACGAGGAACTCGTAATGACCGTAACGCGTGCGAAAAGCTGTTTTAGGAATATCCTGCTCTTTCAACTTTAGCTGATGGTAGCCAGATCGAAGATCTATCCTTGAAAACCAACTGTCACCTTGAAGCTGATCAAACAAATCATCGATCCTCGGTAGCGGGTACCGATTCTTCACCGTCAACTTGTTCAGCTCACGGTAGTCTATACACATCCTCATACTACCATCTTTCTTCTTTACGAATAAAACCGGAGCACCCCAAGGAGAGATACTTGGTCTAATGAACCCCTTATCAAGCAGCTCTTGCAATTGCTCCATTAACTCCATTGTCTCAGTCGAAGCCAACCGATACGGTGCCTTAGCAACAGGTTGGGCACCCGGTATCAGATCAATCTGAAACTTGATCTCACGGTCTGGTGGCACTCCTGGTAAGTCTTCGGGGAACACATCTGGAAAGTCACACACCACCAGTACATCAGATAGTTGTGGTTTTGGCGTATCCACATTCTTTACATAGGCCAAGTAGGCACTACATCCACGCCTCATGCACTTCCCCACCACCGCCATTGAAATCACCTTCGGAATCTTGGTAACCCGATCACCATAAACCGTCACCGAGCTACCGTCGGGCGCTGTCAAACCAATCATCTTCTTGTGACACACAATGTTCGCCTCATAATCTGCTAACCAATCCATCCCAAGAACCAAATCGAAACCACCTAAGGTCATCATGAACGGGCTAACAGGAAACTTATGACCTTCTAGTTCCACATCACAGTCCTCTATCATCTTAGAAATCCTGGTAGACTTACCTATGGCAGTTTCTACATCAAAGGGCGCATCAACACGTCTACTACTAACCGGCATCTTAGTACAGAAAGCAGCAGAGATAAAACTTTTACTAGCACCAGAATCGAACAACACAGAAGCTAAAGTTTGGTTCATTAGAAACGTACCGGACACAACATCAGGGTCGGTCCTAGCTTCCTCTTGTGTCATCATGAACGCTCTGGTGCTCGCCTTCGGTCTTTCACCCCAAGAACCCTTAGCCCTTGGCTTCTTGCAGTCTCTGCTCATGTGACCCTCCCTGCCACAATTAAAACATTTCCCCGCTTTGCACTTTTGTGCCATATGACCTGGCTTCCCACATTTGAAGCACACATTCAATCCCCACCTACACTCGCCACTGTGCTCCTTCCCACATTTGCCACACTTTTTTGATCCTGTACCCGGTGTGGCTACACGGCTATCATCCACCCGTGCCTTATTGTTACCCATCGAGGCATCACCCTGACCAAACCTCTTCCCACTCCAGTTTCGATCACCACCACCCTTCCTACTACCTTCAGCCCCCACCACTACAGCCCTCTCATCATATAACCTTCCTGCCAAGTCCACCGCCGACCTAAACATGCTCGGTCGGGCAGCGATCATGTGCCTGCGAATGTCCGCTGGCAAACCCTGAATGTACCTCTTAATATTCCGTGACAGAGGCATCACCTAATCCGGCACCAGACGTGCAATCTCTTTGAATTTCGTGGTGTACTGCTGATGTGTTATGGTTCCCGCCTCCAGCTGCAGGAATTCTCTCTCAACTTTATCCATTTCTCTATGAGGGCAAAACTCCTCAATCACCAACTTCTTCAGTTCAGACCATCTCATCCTCCCGATTGCCCTGCTACCCTCGGCTTGGACTATATTGTCCCACCAGTACAGAGCCGAGTCCACGAAAGAGTGGGCAGCAAACTTTACTTTCTGATCCTCCCGGCACTCGCTGATGTTCAAAACAGCTTCCATTTCTCTCACCCACCGGTGAGCAGCAGCAGCAGTGCCATTACCATCAAAAGTAAGGGGATTGCATCGTTTAAATGCCCCATAGTTACAGCCTCGTGCTGCCTCAGGCGCAGGCTCCTCTTCTTCCTCTTCTTCATCATCAGAAAGAACCGTTTCAGGCTCCGGTTGCTCCAGTCCTCCCGAAGACCTGTTCCTCTCTTTCTGTACAGCCTTATTCACTTCAGTCACCATAGACGGTAAGATCGTCTGCATGACTTGATGAACCTCCTCCACTACAGCCTCCTTTACCGAGGCTCTCAGATTGGCGCTCTCATCTACACCCTCCAGATGAGGGGTCTCGGGTTCTTCAGGAACCTCCTTTTCAACTCTAGGTCTGCCTCTTTTGGGCCGTGATGCAGCACCAAGCCCACCACGTGAGGCTTTAGATGATCTACCACCGGCCATCCTCTATCACACACTAAAAGATTCAAACCTTAACACGGTCATTCACGGGAACAGCTCAGTTCATGTCAAGTATAGTAGTCCCTAATTATAGTGGCCAGTTGTGATTAGCCACTTACTTTACTCTTCATACCCCGAGCATTACCTGTCCTGACTACATCAGTATCTAAATCTACCAGCAACACATAAACCACAAAACATGCGCACATAATACCGGTTAACATTATGAAAATACCTGATGGCACGCAGCTACTCAGATTAGCATCCCTTCCCTTTCCGTCCCATTCTCAATTTAAGTTAAGGTTTATTTTGAAAATTTACCCATTTCACTTAAACTTTGGCTCTGATACCAACTTGTAAGGCCCCATTCCCGGGACGCTTACAGCTGGTCAATCATCGCACGTAAAATATATAAATGCATTAACTTTAATAAAATCATGCAGCGGAAACTTTTAAATCAAACATTTCTTTTCCTTTAATAAACACTTTTGAAAAATAATACAACATTCATTACATCGTTTGTTCGCATTACAATGCAAAAGCGTTAAACAAAAGAATGCCATCCAAAAAGAGCTGAGTAGCCGCCCCGTGCCGTCCTCAGCAACATTACCTGCCAACTGGAAACACATAAAAAGTCAGCGTTGCTGAGTGAGTTCTAGTTTTAATATAAAACATACTTTACTTTCGGTTTAAAACCGCAATTTACATTCTTACGCGATCAAGCATCATACGTACACATAGCTAATATCATTATTATCTTCATCATTCGTTCGTTAACTTTCGTTCATTTAACGTACATCATTATCATTCACGTTCGTTTCTTTCAACCACATTGATTCATATATTCTCACTTTCATTCGTACGTTCCATACTTTCGGTGACATGTACAATACCCCGAACATTATGCACGAAGCTAGTTACTGGGCCTGAGGTCTTTCATAGACCTTGAACATTATGCACGAAGCTGACTCCGGTACCTAGGGCAAGTACATTCACCACTTATCTTTTCTCTTTCATTCCGGATCAATGCCGTGTGCTATACCCCGAACATTGTGCACGATGCTAGTTACTGGGCCTGAGGTCTTTCATAGACCTTAAACATTATGCATGAAGCTGACTCCAGTACCTAGGGCAAGTGGCAAGGATCCCATACGTAAGATCAATCACAAAGATTTGACCCCAGTGTGCATCCTTCTGGGGTAGCTAACCCGCACACAGTTGAGCTAACACCCTTCATTGGGTGTCAACCTCCATACATTTGCTTGCAAGCCTTTCTAACTTTCATTCATTCATTCGTTAATGCATGCATTCTTTCATTTCGTTCCTCTTTTCTTATCTTCCACTTTACGCTACGTAATACTTTTCATTCATTCATAAACATTGAACGTAAAGCCACGGGAAAACAATTATACATAACAGGAACGTAATCATAAACATAACATACCAAGTCATTATGACAATCCAAGTTTTCGGGTTAACCTTGCTCATTTAATCTAACCTCCCTCCGTCATGTTTGAATTAACTAAATTATGATTATAACTATTAAATAATAATATTACTATAATGATAATGTCATTACAACTATTGATTAAACATAGCTAAACATAATATGATTAAGTAAATTACTAACATTGAGCAATAATAATAAAAATCTGATGATAGCGTTGTATGACCAGATTCAATGAACCAAAGTTTATATTTAATGTGATGTATATGCAAATTGTTGAAGTGGAGAGTTGTGTCATCTTAATAAATTGGCAGACATCCTTCCACCATTCCTCACTTTAATAATGGACGTAACTTTTCTTCCACCTCATAATCCCCTCATTCTTTTTCTTCTCCATTTCCTCATCTGACAGCCCTCCTCCCTTGTTCGGTCTCGCCGATCAACCATCACCGTACGCCACCGTATAAGCCACAATTCGCCGCCGTTAGCCACCGCCGGTTGCCATCGTCACGCCGTTCACTTGTTTCGCCGGTAACCGCTCGTCCTAAACTTCGTTTCGTTCCGTTTCGGTTCGGTTTAGTATCACGATTTGGTTCGGTTTCGTTACGGGTTGTTTGAATGATTGTTTTGGTTTGATTCGTGTGATTATATACATGTGTGTATACGTTTGAATGTATGTAATCATAGTGTGTGTGTGCGCTGCGTTGTTTGTATATATATATATATATCTAAAGGTATGTGTGTGTTAAGGTATGAGTGCACAGCCTTGTGTGTGTATATATATACATGTATCCTGTTTGTATATAATGTATCTAAAGGATGTGTGTGTAAGTGTTTTGCGTATATATGGCTGCGTATATGATCTGCGTATATGTTTTGTGTATGTATATGTGATGTGTGTATGCGTGCGAGAGAAGGGGGCACAAGCACAGCAGCCGAAGGCTGCTGTGTATGGATATATGTATGTATATGTGTAACTGTGTGCGTGAAGGTATATGCTGCGTATGTATGTATGTATGCTGCTGTTTATGTATATATGTTGCTGCGTATGTATGCTGCTGTTTATGTAAGTATGTTGCTGCGTATGTATGTATGCTGCTGTATGTTGCTGCGTATGTGTGTATGTATGCTGCTGTTTATGTATATATGTTGCTGCGTATGTATGTATGCTGCTGTATGTACATGCTGTAATCGTGTATATATATGTTTCTGTTCGTACGTGTATACTGCAGTATGTGTTGGTGTGTTTCAGCCGTGAGAGTCGCATGAGGTACATAGTTGTGGTGTGTTATTAGAGTGTGTGTATTCTATATATATGCATTAGTGTAGGTACGCATGTTAATATGTGTGATGTGTGTGTGCACTTATTATATGTATATATATATATAAGTGGTGTGTGCGTATGAAGGTGGACAGGAAGCGTGTGGGCGCATGTGAGGTTAGTATTAGTGCTAGTGTTAATGTTGGTGTTGTGTTTTTGTGTATGTGTGTTTAATATATATAGTAGATATGTGCATATGATTTATATATTATTACATACGTGCGTATAGTATATATTATATGTGTGTGTGTATTTTATGTATTGTGGTGTGTATATATATATATATGTATATATATAGGTATATATATCGGTTATCTTTGCATATAAATGAGTATACGTGAGAATAAATGGGGATTTATACAGTTTTGAATGTGCTTGTGTATGAATGGAAAATTGACAACCGGAACCGTAACCGAGTCGTGAAACGCGAAACCGTACGAATCATTATTAGTATTTAATATTTAATATTAATTATGTCATAAACGTGCATCCAGGTTGTTTGGAAACTTAATAGTTCGTGCTTACGTTTATTGATTCTGTTGTGCATTTAAGGTGAGTTCTCAGCCCCGCTTTTAACTATTTTCTTGGGGTGAAAGAAACATGGGAAACAAATTCATTTTCATTGATCAGTATTACTGTAATATCACTTGTTTACTAGTGTGATACCACTTAAGTCCTCACGTTTCGAACCGTTAATGTATGTTCTTCAGCTGGGTAATTCTGAGTAGATCTACTGGGTTTGACAAACCCCACCCGGGCTAGTCGCACTAGCACAACGTTCGTCAAACGGGTGTATAATTGACCTAATTTTCTGTTGCTGTGGTTTGGTAGCCACAGCCGAGGCACTATGTTCATTGTCAGCGTCTGTTGCGAACTTCATACACTTAGTAACTGGTTTAGTAGACTAGCTATCTACTGATATTACTTTGTTTACTGTATCGGTTTACTTTATGTTCTGTTTATCAAAACCCGTGAACTCACCAACCTTGTGTTGACACTTTAGCATGTTTCCTTCAGGTTCACAAGACACGCACACTTAGGATCATATCATTCATGCATTCAATGGCACACGTGATTTAATTAAAACTTTTCAATGAATTTCTTATATTTGGTTTGCGCGTGTTGCGCCATTTAAACAATTAAGATTTACTATGCTTCCGCAACTTCTGTTATGTTTACATTATAAACTTAGTCTTTGGTAATATCAAACTTTAAATATGAATTATGTTTTACAATCAACGTGTCGTTTGGTGTAACTAGTGGCTGAGATCCTGGAAGTCACACGCCTAACGGTAATACCCCGTTTGTGGAAATTGAGGGTGTGACAGATTGGTATCAGAGCCATTGGTTATAGCGAACTAAATTGACATTGCATCTCATTTGCATTGCATTTAGACTATAGCCGTTGCCTTAGTTACACGCATATAGACACGTTTAGCTTTGTTAGTTGGCTTTGTTTGCATGCCTTGCTGGTTTTGCTTGCTTGAGAACTATTTGCTTTGGCGTCTTCCTGTAAGTGTTCGTCTACAGGGATGGTGTTTTCTTATGCTATGTCTAAGGGAAAGGTCCGGTTCATCCTGATCCCCTGTTGTTACCGCATGTTCTTTAGTACGGGTGACTCCGAGTTACTGTAAGTCACGAGGAGGTTAATTACGATTAATGATTCATCGTACCTTTTACATCATACATTTCAAAGTTGAATGCAAAACTGTGGGTACCTTACTTGGATGGTCCATCAGGAGCATATCTTGCCACTTGTTAAATGCTGTTCTAACCGATTCTTTCGTACAACTTCGGTTAATCGACCCTCGATGCAATAACTACATCTTTAATACCTCTACATTGATAATATCTGTACTTGGCAGGGTATGTTAGCACGGATAGGAGGAACCAGGGGTGACCATGCAAAGCAAATTACCATTACGGGTGCACACGTAATTGTAATTTGTCGTGCATGAGAAGTCTGGTGAATTCAGTCGAGTGATAACGGTCGTAGTCAATACAAATTTTCATTTTTATGTTTTGGGACATGAGAGTCTCGATTCTCATAAAACTTCACCATTGATATGGAAACAAATCTTTTCATCTTTACTCGTATCGAAATTTTCATCTATCTGGAGCCTTGATGGGATTGTACTGTGACAATAGTCCCCTTCCTTACGAGACATTGGTCGTTCTAGCATCTTAGCTAGCGTGCAATACTAATTATTTGATATGTGCATAATCTTCATGAAAGTCACCTCAGAGTAGTGATACTCTACGCGCACGTTTTCTTTGTTCATTGGGTCAAGTCCATGCACTGAACGTCGTACTGGAGTCTGAGGAGGAAGAACCAGAAGAAGAGCCCGAGGAACAACCTGATGACGAAGCGGAAAACAGCGATGGATCTGTCGATTCTCACTGATTTCCTTGCTTATTCCCTTTCTTTCATTATTTCTTATATTTCATTGGACTCCATTCTTTTCACACCTAGATGGGAAGGGTTGTCCCCATCCGACTTATGTTCCTAAATTATGATATTTGGTTTGATTAATTGTAGACGTACTTACAATTTATTTTGCCGAAAATTATTATTTGAACATTTAGTCGTGTGTGCCAAATTCTTTAATTACTTATACTTAAATGAAGTTGATATGTTACATATTTACTTATTTTTGTATGTTGTGATTGTTAAGAATGTCTGGACGTGGACGTGGTAATGGTTCCATCAATATGATTCCAGCAGAATTGGACGCACTCATAAAGCAACATGTGACTGATGCACTGGCGAACCACAACCCTAATCCTCAACCCGCTCCTATCGGTAAGCAAAACCCAATCCATATCTGACATTAACGTCCTGTCAGTTTCATAAGTTGTAACATTCGTTCCATACTTCCAAAGTTCTTATCTAAATTCATTACAGGTCAAGGAACTTTCACATACAAGTCCTTTATGAGTTGTAAACCAAATCCATTCACCGGAGCAGAAGGAGCCGTAGGACTGATACGGTGGTTCGAGAAGCTAGAATCAGTGTTTGAGATGTGCAATTGTCCGGTGGAACATCGGGTTAAATACGCCACCGGCACCCTGGATGGAGCTGCTTTATCCTGGTGGAACACCCAGGTACAAATGCTAGGAGTTGAGATTCCAATCAGACAGCCTGGGAGGATTTTAAGACTTTGATGAAAGAGGAATACTGCCCTCGGGAATAGGTACAGAAATTGGAGATGGAGTTCTGGAATCTCAAGATGACAGGTTCCGAGATTGAGGCGTACACCACTCGATCTCACGAACTTGCTACTTTGTGCCCTAACATGGTCAACCCTCCTTCTCTAAGGATCGAAAGATATCTGCACGGATTGTCTCCGGAAATCCAGGGAATGGTCACTGCCTCTCGACTAACTACCATACAGGAGGCAATTAGACTGGCTCATAGACTAACTGACCGGGCAGTAACACAAGGAAAACTACCTCCACGCAGTTCTACTTCTACCACTACTGATGGTCATAATAAAAGAAAGTGGGAGCTTGGCTCCCATAACAAGCAGAACTCTTCCCAGCAACAACAACAACAACAACGGAGGTTCGACAACTTTCGCCAGTCCAATGAAGCATTTGCATCTTCTCAACCTGGTAGTGGCTACACCGGGACATTGCCCAAATGCAATAAATGCAACTATCACCACAACGGACCTTGCGGCAAAAACACATGTAAAAGGTGTGGCAAATTCGATCATGTTGCCAAGAACTGTTGGGTGAATCTGACTGCTAGGCCGACGACACATCAAGGAGAGCAAAGGGGTTGCTACGAATGTGGTGAAGTGGGACACATCAAGCGAAACTGCCCAAGGCTGAAGAGGAACAATGGTGGTGGAAACAACTCTGATAACCGCAACAACAACGGAAATGGCTCAGGAAGTGGAAGTGGTGGTGCCAAGGGCAGAGTGTTTGTCATAGGCTCAGGTGAGACTCTTAATGATCCTACTGTTGTATCCGGTAGATTTTCTGTAAATGGTCATTATGCCTTCGTTTTATCTGATTCTGTACTGATAAGAGTTATGTGTCCAACAAGGTTAGTGAAATGCTAGGGATAGTACTTATTGACTGGAACCCTCAGCATGCCATGGAAATAGCTCTCACGAAGCCTTACGTTCTTTTGTTTACGGTTTGTTCAGAGATCCTATCTTGCCTATGTTCTAGATGACTAATCAGCTTACTCACTGACCAACTTTCTTGCTAGTAGTTCATTGACGTGTATGTTCTAACCTTCGAGACGAAATTCCTTTCAACAAGGGGATGATATCACAACCCTCGCGAAGCCTTAAAACCCTACATTTCTTCATATTCGAATTTTTTTAGAAATTCCAGAAAACCCTATCCTATTAAAACTTTTGACTGCTCTTCTATGCTGCTATTGAAACCTGATGTTCTGCGTTAACCTTATATTCTAATTTTCGGGACGAAAATTCTTTCAACAAGGGGATGATGTGACAATCCAAGTTTTCGGGTTAACCTTGCTCATTTAATCTAACCTCCCTCCGTCATGTTTGAATTAACTAAATTATGATTATAACTATTAAATAATAATATTACTATAATGATAATGTCATTACAACTATTGATTAAACATAGCTAAACATAATATGATTAAGTAAATTACTAACATTGTGCAATAATAATAAAATCTGATGATAGCGTTGTATGACCAGATTCAATGAACCAAAGTTTATATTTAATGTGATGTATATGCAAATTGTTGAAGTGGAGAGTTGTGTCATCTTAATAAATTGGCAGACATCCTTCCACCATTCCTCACTTTAATAATTGACGTAACTTTTCTTCCACCTCATAATCCCCTCATTCTTTTTCTTCTCCATTTCCTCATCTGACAGCCCTCCTCCCTTGTTCGGTCTCGCCGATCAACCATCACCGTACGCCACCGTATAAGCCACAATTCGCCGCCGTTAGCCACCGCCGGTTGCCATCGTCACGCCGTTCACTTGTTTCGCCGGTAACCGCTCGTCCTAAACTTCGTTTCGTTCCGTTTCGGTTCAGTTTAGCATCACGATTTGGTTCGGTTTCGTTACGGGTTGTTTGAATGATTGTTTTGGTTTGATTCGTGTGATTATATACATGTGTGTATACGTATGAATGTATGTAATCATAGTGTGTGTGTGTGCTGCGTTGTTTGTATATATATATATATCTAAAGGTATGTGTGAGTTAAGGTATGAGTGCACAGCTTTGTGTGTATATATATACATGTATCCTGTTTGTATATAATGTATCTAAAGGATGTGTGTGTAAGTGTTTTGCGTATATATGGCTGCATATATGATCTGCGTATATGTTTTGTGTATGTATATGTGATGTGTGTATGCGTGCGAGAGAAGGGGGCACAAGCACAGCAGCCGAAGGCTGCTGTGTATGGATATATGTATGTATATGTGTAACTGTGTGCGTGAAGGTATATGCTGCGTATGTATGTATGTATGCTGCTGTTTATGTATATATGTTGCTGCGTATGTATGTATGTATGCTGCTGTTTATGTATATATGTTGCTGCGTATGTATGTAAGTATGTATGCTGCTGTTTATGTAAGTATGTTGCTGCGTATGTATGTATGCTGCTGTATGTTGCTGCGTATGTGTGTATGTATGCTGCTGTTTATGTCTATATGTTGCTGCGTATGTATGTATGCTGCTGTATGTACATGCTGTAATTGTGTATATATATGTTTCTGTTCGTACGTGTATACTGCAGTATGTGTTGGTGTGTTTCAGCCGTGAGAGTCGCATGAGGTACATAGTTGTGGTGTGTTATTAGAGTGTGTGTATTCTATATATATGCATTAGTGTAGGTACGCATGTTAATATGTGTGATGTGTGTGTGCACTTATTATATGTATATATATATAAGTGGTGTGTGCGTATGAAGGTGGACAGGAAGCATGTGGGCGCATGTGAGGTTAGTATTAGTGCTAGTGTTAATGTTGGTGTTGTGTTTTTGTGTATGTGTGTTTAATATATATAGTAGATATGTGCATATGATTTATATATTATTACATACGTGCATATAGTATATATTATATGTGTGTGTGTATTTTATGTACTGTGGTGTGTATATATATATATATGTATATATATAGGTATATATATCGGTTATCTTTGCATATAAATGAGTATACGTGAGAATAAATGGGGATTTATACAGTTTTGAATGTGCTTGTGTATGAATGAAAATTGACAACCGGAACCGTAACCGAGTCGTGAAACGCGAAACCGTACGAATCATTATTAGTATTTAATATTTAATATTAATTATGTCATAAACGTGCATCCAGGTTGTTTGGAAACTTAATAGTTCGTGCTTACGTTTATTGATTCTGTTGTGCATTTAAGGTGAGTTCTCAGCCCTGCTTTTAACTATTTTCTTGGGGTGAAAGAAACATGGGAAACAAATTCATTTTCATTGATCAGTATTACTGTAATATCACTTGTTTACTAGTGTGATACCACTTAAGTCCTCACGTTTCGAACCGTTAATGTATGTTCTTCAGCTGGGTAATTCTGAGTAGATCTACTGGGTTTGACAAACCCCACCCGGGCTAGTCGCGCTAGCACAACGTTCGTCAAACGGGTGTATAATTGACCTAATTTTCTGTTGCTGTGGTTTGGTAGCCACAGCCGAGGCACTGTGTTCATTGTCAGCGTCGGTTGCGAACTTCATACACTTAGTAACTGGTTTAGTAGACTAGCTATCTACTGATATTACTTTGTTTACTGTATCGGTTTACTTTATGTTCTGTTTATCAAAACCTGTGAACTCACCAACCTTGTGTTGACACTTTAGCATGTTTCTTTCAGGTTCACAAGACGCGCACGCTTAGGATCATATCATTCATGCATTCAACGGCACACGTGATTTAATTAAAACTTTTCAATGAATTTCTTATATTTGGTTTGCGCGTGTTGCGCCATTTAAACAATTAAGATTTACTATGCTTCCGCAACTTCTGTTATGTTTACATTATAAACTTAGTCTTTGGTAATATCAAACTTTAAATATGAATTATGTTTTACAATCAACGTGTCGTTTGGTGTAACTAGTGGCTGAGATCCTGGAAGTCACACGCCTAACGGTAATACCCCGTTTGTGGAAATTGAGGGTGTGACAGTCATCACCATACAAGGCACCATCATACATACATAACATACATCATGCATAAACTTGCAACATCATCATCATCATGCCCTACATAACCACTAAGGCCTCAACTGTCATCTTACATGAACTTACGGGAACTTCCACGTCGATACTTACATCTGCACTTTCCCCCGAAAGTCAGTAATGAAACTATGCTTCTCCTTGGGCACAACAGCCCTATTTGGGCGTATGGGCACCCCTTAGTCGCACGGCCTCCATGCGACTGAACATCATGCGAATGGACCAGTGCGGATGAACACCAATGCGGATGAACACCCAATCGTGCGAATGGACCTCATGCGGATAAATCAACCATCCTAAACCTTAGGAATGCATACTACAACACCATAAACATACTCCAAACGCATCCCACGCAAACACACCCAAATAGGTCAAACACACACACATACAAAAACGGGTTTACTATGTGTTCCAGACCCAAATCAGTTGAAAACGAGTAAAATAGGGGACCTAAAACTCACACAAACTAAAAGAAGAAGAGCTTCGTTTAGACCCGCTACACGACGATTTCCAAGCCCGAATCAAGCCTTTCTCTTATTTTCTCCCTTTTCTCTCTTCTTCTCTCTATATGGCTGAAATATGGGTGTGGGGAGAGGGTAAGGGCTTCCCTCTCCCTTCAGATATCCCCACTCACCTAACTTTCTCGCGTTGGTGAGTTTGGTCACCAGACTTTGGACTTTATTTCTTTTTCTTCTTTCGTCGGTTTCAAAGAAAATATCCGGGTGTTACAGAATGTCTGGTCTCTAATATCACCAACGCGTTTTGGGCGTATTAGTTGTGAATAAGAGGAGAACTCCACAGTTAAGCATGCTCAGGTGGCAGCAATCCAAGGATGGGTGACCTCCCTGGGAAGTTTTCACTTGGGCAACCAAAGACAAATCCGTGAGCTCCTCGTGGGCAAAGCGAACAATATTGGTGGTATGAGAGGCCGGGTGTGACACTAGGGGTCTTAATTGTATATCCCCTGATAATTACTGGTGCACGTCGGGCATAAAATTTTGGTTTAAGGTTGTTCTCAACTTCAATTTGAGGAGTTTTCATAACTTGCTGGGGTTCTGGTTCAAGTGTTATTTCCTTAAAGTTGCTATTGTCTGAGCACTCGGAAGGATCAGTCTCATTGTGGTAATTATCTAAATTCATAGTTGCAAAATTTTCTTTATAATTTTTCATAAAATAGTTAGTCACATATTTTCATAGATATTCTATATGTCACATATTTTAATTGCTATTATTAGAGATATGCATATAATCACGAAATTTCACATAAAGTCATACCATATATATATTTATCAAATATATTATTTATTATAACTTGAGCTTATGGTTATAGTCTAGGTATTTTTTTATAGTACCTAATTCTATATAACCAATGGCTCTCATACCAACCTGTCACATCCCGGCGGAAGCGTGAAGCGTTTTGGATGTGACTTGCTTGTTCAGAACGCACTGATTCAAAAGAAGTAAACTTTAACACATCAAGACATATCATAACATAACATAATACATTAATTTATCCCAAGATAGCTTAAGTTAGAATTACATCATATATATAAGTAATCAAAATTTGACATAATCCTATTACAAACATATTATTTAACTACTACATCTTCAGAGTCGATGGAAATGAGCATCCACCGTAACACTGGAATCATAGATGATAACAGTCAAGTTCAAACAGACTTTTCCCACAACTTCTCCCCAGTCATTGTAAATATCAAAAGAGAATTCTATATTGTTAGTCATGGTTACCTGAAAAAGCATACTCAAAATGGTCAACATAAAGTTGGTGAGATCATAGATTTAATTTCAAACAAAATATTTTTGATGCATCAAATACAGCCAAATCTTACTTAATAATCTGATAATTCATAATTATCATAACATAATTCATAAAATCAGATAATATAACATCTCAACACTCATACTGTTGGTGCAGGAAATATTTTCCTAAGTAGCGCTACCTATATTATCCAACGGTTCCACATCCGAATTAATGGTTGTAACATAAATGACAGTAAATCTCAAAAATTACATTAATCATAAAAACAGTATGCTTTTATAAGAATAAAAATGAGGTTATGAATCTCACCTCTTACTCCAATGGATTACCTATAAAAATTAAATTTATAAGTTAGATACATAATTTTCTTTAATATTTTTAGAATCTCAGATGGAAGTAATTTATCTAAAATTTCCAAAAGTTTAATAGTTACATCATCAAATAATATTACTATAAAAATTCCAACTTTCATTTTATTTTTTGATAATTTGTTAGAATTTAATACAAACTTACCATAAATCATTAAAAATAGCTACTACATCCATAAATTCCCAAACTTTTACAAAATATTACCCTAATAACTCATATCACTTCATAAATTTTCTGATATCTAACTCATAGTAGGTAGTTTTTTGTAATTTTTCCAATAATCTAAAAATTTAGTAAAAATAGCTATATAGCTCCAAAAATTATGAACCTTATAAATTCTATTGGGTTCATACCATTATAATTTAAGTGAATTTTTCAATATTTATCATACTGTTTAAGTATTTCTTTCAAATTTTCTTTTACAGATCATATAAAAATACATATCTTAGTCATAAAAACGAATTAAATTACGAAATTAAATCTAGGGCTCTTATAACATCTGAGAATCATTATATAATTTTTCTGGAATTTTACCAGATTCGGTTCTTTCAATTGATAATTTCCTTTCATTTACTTTAAATAATTTGAATAAATTATTTTATTTATTATATTTTTACCAAAATTTACATGATGATAAATTAACATTTTTCTAAGAATTTTCCAATATATATTCCCACAATCACAGTTAATTACATACCAAACCAAATTTTTTTAGCAAGTTTGTACATAAATTTTCAACCCTTTATTGATAATTTCTTATATAATTTTTGGTTACCAATATTTATTTCTTTCTTTCAGGTTTATAAAACCCTTCCTTAATATCCTTTAATAAGATGAACATATTTGTAAGGTTGTGTGAAGAACTTGTAGGCTTAATCATAAGGGTTGTTTATATGTGTTGTTTTAGACACACATATATACTTTGGTAAGCTCGACTAGTTATAGTTTAGGGATTGAAACCTTGATTTTGCTAACAAGAGAGGGTGACGATAACTGGTGGTAGCTTCTTTCTCCGATGAACCGAGTTGAGTGGTTGTTTTGAGCTTCAAGATCTTGATCTTCTTGTAAACCGGTGCAAGAGATGTTCGAGTATTCATGTTTTGGATGAGTACGTGCTTGATAAGGGAACCGAAAGAGAGCAGAGGGTGTCGGGTTGCGGTGTGTGAGTCGAGAGATAAGGGAGTGGTGATGGTTTGTAGTGGTGACCAAGAATAAAGAGGGTGATGGTATGCGGTTGTGATGTTCGAGAGATTTGAGGGAGAGAGTTGTGGTGGTGGTATCGTGACCGGGTTCAAGGTGGTGTGGTGTGAAAGTGATGGTGGTCGAAGTAGTTGTGATGGTAAAGTGGTCTTCGGCCGAGAGCTTCAAATAGTGAGGCTTCTCATCATTATACTAGGCTTAGGGTAGTGAAGTGTTTATTATAGCTTAGGTTAGTCATCCCTTAGGTTGCTATGTGGCGGATTTGAAGGCATTCAAGGTGTCTAAGGGTCGCTAGGTGTCGAGCAAAGGAGCTATTGAGTCATCATGTTATCATTATAAGTTTAACTAGTACTTAGGGTGTTAATCGGATGGCTTAATGCTCTAATGAACCGAGACTAAGGTTTAGGTTTGAGGTTTGGGTGTATAAGGTTTGCTTAGATTGTTTTGATGCCAAGTTTTTTTTTGATGTTATATTGTATAGTGGTGTTTGATTGGCTTGTAATTAGATGTCATAAAGATATGATATTTAATCATGTAATACTTGATATTTAGAAGTTGTATTTATATGTACATGTAAAAATTATGTATGCATGCAAGCATGCTTACGTACCATATATATATATATATATATATATATATATATATATATATATATCAATGATTATGTATTCGGATACATGCATACGTACAATAGTTGTGCATGCATGGAAGTATGCATACGTAATACATATATATATACACATAAACACATATAGTTCATAAAGGGTTGACCAAAATAATGAGTATTATATAAGAGAATTTTTATATATACTAGTTTGCCTAACCTTATTTTTAAGGGTCGTCACAAAAAAGTTTATTAAAATATATTATTCGGTATGAAAATTATTTGGAAGTGGTTAATATAGAATTTGAGGAGTGTTTGAGAATGATCATGCATAACATAGAAAATAAATGATTTTAATAGCATTCACAATTCATTATGCATACTCATCCATATAATTGTATTAAAAATTATAACTTTTTCTTTTCACATTTCAATTAAATAATATTTTTATACTTTTATCATTATCTTTTATTTTTTTTCTCCACTCACAACCATTTAAAACATATTAAAAAAATTATAGGGGTTCCACAGTGTTTTTTCAAAATACATATTGAATAGTAACATTTATCTATCCTTACACACAACCAATTATAACCATAATGTATAACATAAAGATACACTAATATTAATTTAGGGAACAGATTGTGAATACTCTAAAGTATTAATGATTTGATGACGTGTTCATACCAAACCCATTTTATGAACGCATATGAACTTCAAGATCCTATAAGGCCAGAGCCTTTGTTTTTTTAAACTTGTGTGCTTTACCAATGAAACCTCAATTTATTCTCCAACTCTAATAATATGTCCAATTGGTTGGACGGTGCCACAGTGGCGTACATAGCACAATGAAATAGACATTGGTCAAATTATGTTGCTAAGAGTAGTTACAGGTGATGAAGTAATGGCGGTAGTTAACGCGTATGCACCACAGGTTGGGTTAGGGGAATTGGAAAGAAGGAGTTCTGGGAGAGTTTAGATCAAGTTATGAGAGATATACGTTAGGAAGAAAAAATATGTATAGGAGGAGATTTTAATGGACATTGCTGGTGTATGGAGGCTTTGGTTATGGTCTTAGGAATGATGCTGGTAGGGAGCTACTTGACTTTGCATTAGCACATGACATAGGAGTTATAAACTCATTTTTTCAAAAAAAGAGCTTCACATCTTATCACGTTTAGCAGCAAAGCGAGACACACGCAAATAGACTATTTGTTGATACATAGAGAAGACAGAAGTTGGTGGAAAGACTGCAAGGCAATACCGAGCGAGATGGTAGTGACTCAACATCATATGTTGGTGGCAGATTTACGCGTGAAGAGGGTAATTGTGGAAGCAAGAATGAGAATAAGACCTACGATCAGATGAGGGTAGCTAAAAGATGAAAAAATTACTTGCTTTAGAGATAAGATCATACCAATGATCCAGGTTGGACCACCGAAAGACGCAAACTATGAAGTCGCTGGATCGGTAGACATCCGAGCGTGTTTTTAATGGAAGGTGATAAACCGAAAGACAAACAATAGTACGAACAATAATCGAGTGATTTCATTAATAAAACCGAATGATTACAAGCTCATTAAACAAAAAAATCATGACTTTTGGCAAGGGGAGATCGAGCATGATCTCCCCTCTCATCCGGTCGTGCCTGGGCGCTGGGCACTCTCTCAAAACCATCATCTAACCCTACACATGAAACTGGTATTTATAGGCCTCAGCCGATATTAGATGCGACTGGGCCCATTCGTGCGACTGGACCGTACTTATGGTTCAGTCTTACGAATGGCACAATCGCATCTCTAAGTCGCACGACTGGTCCATTATTATGGTTTAGTCATACGACTGAGTCTCATTCGCATATGCTCCTGCGAATGACCCAGTTTCATGTGTTTAAAAGGTGTATAACATTAAGCCTAGACTATTCGTCAAGCGACGGACACACTATATATGACAATATATGCTCCAACAAATTCCCCCTTGGATGTTGCTTACGAATAGTAGATAACACCTCTTACAATCTTCAGTCAATCTTTGCTCTGGTTTCTAATAGAATCAAATGAAAAACCATATTAGCCAACGTTGCCGATCTGTCAGGTTGCTACAGTATCCCTGAAAATGAATTTAGGCACAATAGCTTTCGTTTACTTTGCAGAACACCATCATAGCAGTAAGATTCCCCATATGACTGATTTTTCCAGATAATGACATGAACAATTTTCCATTGCTTCAATCTTCACACAGGCTAACCTGATTAACATTAACAACTGTAGAAATTCCCCCTCAGATTCAGCATATCCCAATATGTAAACGTTGTGCTCTGCTAGCGTCTTCATACGGTGTATTGGGCAAAAGGTAGAAGGTTCCAATCCACAGCTGACAATCTTAAACAAATCAGCATGCATGCAGATTCATCATCGGAAAACAACTCACATCATCACTTTCTGATTCTGTCTTGAATTTCTCTATACATGGATTCCCCCTAAGAATGAGAATCCTCTCTGTGCGGATAGATATAACTTGATTGGCCTATAAATAGTCAGATGCTCCTGACTACCCCACAAAATCAGCAGCGACAGCTGACATCTTCTCTTCTCTCTTTCGTGTTCTAACTACATTCACCTCTTCTGGAAGTCTAACAATAATGGGGTATCCATCGAACTTGTTTGACAAAAGAATCTCAGGGTGAATGTGCTTTGCTTATCCTCAAATCTGTGCAAGAGGCAGTTCCAAACTCTTTTTTTTGGTCTGGAACACCGTTCATTCGTATGACATGGAGGACAAATCTCACATTCATGTGAATGGATGACATGAATGATATATTCGTGCGACTGAACATAAGACTGGACATAAGACTGGTCCAGTCGCACGACTAACATAAGACTAGTCCAGTCGCATGGTCCAGTCGTACGAATGGTCCATTCACATGGTCCAGTCGTACGAATGGTCCATTCGCATGGTCCAGTCGTACGAATGGTCCATTCGCATGGTCCAGTCGCACGAATGGTCCATTAGCATTGTCCAGTCGCACGAATGGTCCATTAGCATGGTCCAGTCGCACGACTGGTCCATTCGCATGGTCTAGTCGCATGAGCGGGTCTGCACGCAGATTTTCAGATCTGCAACCGCTAGGGCTGCCAAAAACCCTAATCTGGTGAATTTTACATGAACTGAAACAAAATAGACATCATCAGATTCAAAAGGGTGATCAGAACGTGGTTTCGAGTTCAATTTTAATATAGAAACAACACACGTAACAAGATCTGAGCAAAACACTAAGAACACGAAGTGGGTTTAACGTCAAAGAAGCTGAAATAGATCTAGAAATCAAGAGCTTGGGTTGCTAGAATGATTGTTAGATCATTCTAGCAGTTCCCGGCTCTGATACTAATTGTGAAGTCGCTGGATCGGTAGACATCCGAGCGTGTTTTTGACGGAAGGTGATAAACCAAAAGACAAACAATAGTACGAACAATAATCGAATGATTTCATTGATAAAACCGAATGATTACAAGCTCGTTAAACAGAAAAATCATGACTTTTGGCAAGGGGAGATCGAGCATGATCTCCCCTCTCAACCGGCAGCACCTGGGCGCCGGGCACACTATCAAAACCCTTATCTAACCCTACACATGAAACTGGTATTTATAGGCCTCAGCCCATATTAGATGCGACTAGGTCCAGTCATACGATTGAACCATACGCATGGTCCAGTCGTATGATTGAACCATACGCATGGTCCAGTCGCACGAATGGGCCCAGTTGCATCTAATATGGGCTGAGGCCTATAAATACCAGTTTTATGTGTAAGGTTAGATAAGGTTTTTTGATAGTGTGCCCGGTGCCCAGGTGCTGCCGGTTGAGAGGGGAGATCATGCTCGATCTCCCCTTGCCAAAAGTCGTGATTTTTCTGTTTAACGAGCTTGTAATCATTCGGTTTTATCAATGAAATCATTCGATTATTGTTCGTACTATTTTTTGTCTTTTGGTTTATCACCTTCCGTCAAAAACACGCTCGGATGTCTACCGATCCAGCGACTTCACACAAACCAAAAGTGGGAGGCTATGGCTTCTAGAGTTATATAAACAGCTAAAGAAATGTTGGGGGTCACAACAGGAAGGACAGTCAATCGTTAGGAATCCTGATGGTGGAATGAAGACTTGCAAGAGAAGATAAAAATCAAACAACAAAGGTTTAGAGAACTTTTAATCTATAATAAAGATCAAGAACAACAGCAACTAAAAGATAGATATAAGGAGGCCAGAAGAGGGGTGAAAAAGTTAGTGTCGGAGGCAAAGACAATAGCCTATGAGAGGATGTACAGGCGGTTAGAGACGAAGGAAGGAGAGCATGAAATGTTCAAGATTGCCAAGGCTAGGGAGCGTAGGAGACAGGACTTGGGAATGGTAAAGTTTATAAAAAGGGAGGATGGGAAAGTCTTGGTGAAAGAGCAAGACATCAAACGGATGTATGAAACCTACTTCCACGAACTTTTCAATGTAGGGAATGGTAGTCAACAAGCAGAAAACGATCAAACAGCCCAAATAACACAATAAAAAACTGTTATTGTCGAAGCATTACAAGAGACGAAGTGAGCAAAGCCCTCAAGAAAATGTAGAAGGCTTAGGAGGTGGGGATAGACAACATACCAATTGAGGTATGGTGGTGTCTGGGGAAGAAGGACTCCAATGGCTACCAGAGTTATTCAACACTATCTTCAAGATTGGGAAGATGTCAAATCAGTGGAGGAATAGCGCTATAGTTCCTTTTTATAAGAAGAAAGGGGATGCTCAAGCTTGCACAAACTACAGGGGAATAAAGCTCCTGAGTCATACTATGAAACTTTAGGAAAGAGTTATCGACTCGGGACTTAGCAGAGAAGCAACAAAAAGCAATTTGGATTAATGTCTGGGTGCTCTACAATGGAAGCCATATACATCATAAGGAGGGTAACGGAAAAATATAGAGAAAAGAGAAAGGATCTCCGTATGGTCTTCGTCGACCTGAAAAAAGCCTATGATAATGTGTCGTGAAAACACATTTAGGAAAGTCTATGGGGTAGAAAGGTTCCAGAGAGATATATTATGTTAGTCAAAGATATGTATAAGGGGGAGAAAACATGTGTACGCGCGCCGGTAGGTGACACAGATTTCTTTTTGGTGGAGGTGGGTCTCCACCAAGGATCGTCATTGAGTCCATTTCTTTTCACGGTAGTTTTGGATGAGTTGTCCAAAACTATACAGGGGCCAGTTTCGTGGTGCATGTTATTTGCTGATGACATTGTGACAATAGAATAGAATAAAAGAACGCTTAATGATAGGTTAGAAGAGTGGAGAACAATTTACAGCGCAAAGGCTTAAGGATAAGTCTCTCTAAAACGGAATACAGGCATTGTAACTTCAGTAGGGCAAACGAAGAGGACACCTAAATTAGTATTCAGGATTTGGTGGTTCCATAAATGAGTAAATTCAAGTATCTTGGCTCCTAAGTCCAGGAGGATGGAGAGATTCACAGTGATGTAGCCCACCGTGTCCAGGAAGGATGGTGCAAATGGAGAGTAGCGTTAGGGATTTTGTGTGACATGAGTTTCCCAACAAAACTAAAGGGAAAGTTCTATAGAATAACTGTAAAACCTGCTATGTTATATGGAACTGATTGTTGGGCCATGAAGAAGTCATAAGGGCGGAAGATGGAGGTCACAGAGATGAGAATGTTGAGGCGGATGTGTGTCATACCCCAACCTTGACGGCAGAATCGTCGAGATGTGAGGGTTAAGATTGTTCACAGACACATAACGCTATATTTAAATGTAAATATTCAAATTATAAGTTTCAAAAGGAATTACAACATAAGTCTCAAACATGAAATAAGGTTCAAACATAACATAACAAAATATAATCTTTTTATTTCATTAACTAGGTCCAAGTCCTAGATTATGCAAGCTTCAAAAGTTCACTTTAAACTTGAGGATTACCTGAAACATGATAAAAATAAAAGGTCAACGAAAAAATAGTTGGTGAGTTTCCAAGGTTTTCATACATAATATGATAAGGTTGCAAGTAGCAATTCATGTCATAGGTGATAAGTTGGTAAGGTTATAGAACACATATCGTTACAACCAAACCTCGACTGGATTACAAGTATATAAGATTGGCTAAGTGTATTTGGTTCCCATGATGAACAAGCATACGTCATCAGGAGCCGGCAATACCTCGGCTTTAGCACCAAATAGGCTTGTTAGGCCCAAAGACCTAAGACGTCGCCAGGCTAGCAATAGTTAATAATTGTAAACAAACTATGTATCTCATATAATCACTTACAACACACAAATAACCATGACAAAATATAAAGATGAATTGCAAGTGCTTTACAAGTCTCAAACTTTTATAAGTGTATGATGTATAAGTATCATGCTTCACCCCAAAATAGTGTGAAAATCATAAAGAAAGGGACAAGGAAACTCACTTGATCAAATAAGTATATAATGGAGATTAGAAATAAGAATGATGTATGTCGTTCCAAGATGAATCGTCACGAGGCACCTAAGTATGTATATTTAACAGATTTAAGTTTAATAATAAGTTTACGAATTAGTGAGGACAAGGGTGCTAAGTCGAATTTGGGGGTTGTTGTAAATACGTTAAATAATAAGGAAATATAACATTTCATGTCTTTTAATAGAAATATGTAATTAACCCATTTAAAATAACTAATAAGGTTTACATATAAAATTTAAATAAACACTTGGAACAACATGATTTAAATGATTATAAATTAAAGGTAATATTTAAATTAAAATCATTTTACTAACTAATATTTGAAATCCATTTTAATAGGAATAAAACTTAGAATAATCTTTGTAAGAAGGTTTTGTTAAAATTTATTTTAAAATTCCAGAAAATTATTTGGTGTTTATAAAAATATTTGGAGTTTACAAAAAAAACTATTTTCATAATTATTAAAAATTTCCCATAGTTAAGTTGAGGCTTAAAAAGCCTAAAAAATAGTTGAGGGAGCCCGGGTTCGAACCCGGGACCTCAAGGTTGTAAGGGAGAAACTCTAACCAGTGAACCAGGGTTGATGCCTTGGTTTACTTTGGTTTTAAATTCTTATAAACCCAACTAAAAGGGTTCTCCCAAATCCCAAGAACCCTAGTTTTGTTTAAATCCAAAATTGAAGATCGATTCGATGTTAATGCTCGAGTTAATCATGGGGCTTTGATTCCCTACTGTATTTTAAGCATAACCATGTGTTCAATTACCTGATTCGAAGATGAACTGATGATGAAAAAATGATGCTAAGGTCGCGACACACGTACGACTGGTTCGATGTTCAAACAATGATGTTAAACAAATTTGTTGCACAGGAAGTTTCCAATGGTGTACTAGATCAAAAGCCCTCTGTCAATTTCTGCTTACGTTGCTTGGAAGATGGTTCTCGATTAACTTGCAGGTTCGCGGCAATGGAGATGATCGAAGATGTGATTTTCATGTGTTTCAGGTGCAATTGAGGACTGTAAACGTTTCAGTTTAGTTAGATGATTGTTTAGGTTTGATTAATTAGATCATTATTGATGTTTAATGCTCGAACGGTTATGGATCTTAAGGGCGATCGGTTACTCGTTTGTTAGGTGTTAGTAACCGATGATTTAGTTCAATTAACGAGTTTAGTGGAGTCGAATCATGTTCTAGGAGTAATCAGGACCGGTACTGGGTTAAAAATCGCATAAAAATGTGGGTTCGATGGTGGCCGGAGCCGCGGCCGGTGGTGGCCGGCGGCTGGACGGAAAAACGGGGTAGACAAAATGGGGGTGGGGTTTGGGTTTTGAAATGTTAGACAACGGTCCCTGCAGTTTGGTTCTTATTATTTTATGCATAAAGTTTCTTATTTAAAGTTCATAAAATAACATATTAACCACTTAAACTTTATTATCTTAAATTTTAAACACTTTTAAGATTATTAACTTTATAAATTATTATTTATATTATTTTTATTTTTATTTTGGACTATTATTATTTTTTTATTATTATAACTTAATGTTAAGTTTCATAATAATAAATGAACGTTGTAACACTAATATTATTATTATTAATATCATTATTATTGTTGTTTAAATAAATTAACTTATTAACTAAACAAACATAACAAGCCCTCAAGGTTTCACAAATGGCATAAAGGTCCTTACAAGAATTTAACGAGGTTAACTTTTATTTAATGAAAATACGAGATGTTACAGATGTGCGGTCACACAATGATAGATCGGATAAGGAACGACGTGTTCCGACAGAGAGTAGGGGTGGCATGCATCACTGGCAAAATTCGGGAGGGGAGATTGAGATGGTTTGGATACGTGAAGAGGAGACAGATGACAGCACCGGTTAGAACTATAGATAACATTGTCTTGGATGGTAGGAGGGGTAGAGGAAGACCAAAGTTGATGTGGGAGGAGTTGATTAAGCGGGACATGTTAGAGTTGCACCTCTCCGAGCACATTATCGAGGAAAAGAGTGACTGGAGGCGTAGAATTAAGGTTAAGGACTGTTAGTAGGAGTCGGTTGAGATAGTGCATGATTGTGGCATAGGTAGACTCTCCGTTTCCTTTATATGTGAAGTGCTATCACAAGATTAAGAAAAGGGTCTGTTAGGGAAATCCCAGAGCAGAGTAATTAGGAGTGATGTTATTAAGTGTGCATGTTTTATTTTAAAAATATGTCTGTTTTTTTGTTCATTACCTGAGATGTGTATGTGGGTCTACAGCTAAAATATTATTGGAAATATACGAAATGTGCTAGTAATCTTGTGGTTTTTTATTTTTCGAGTCGGGGGTCTCACTGAAAACGGTCTCTCTATCCTAAATGATAGAGGTAAGATTTATCACCATCTAATCCCTCCCAAATCCTGCTTCTAGTGGGATTATATTGGGTATGTTGTTGTTGTTGTTATAGATTATTAAATTTGTTTGTGATAAATATATTAGAATCTTTTGAACGGAAATTTAAATTTAGGAAAATATAGATGAATTAAACTATATAGGGGCTTAAGGTTATTAAGATTAAACCTTTATGTAAAGTTTTTGTACTTATCGAATCTACAAAATATTGCACTTGAATCAAATTAAAACGGATGTACGTGTGTGCGATATCAACAAACATTAAATAAACTTAATAAGATATTATTAACAAAACAATTATAATATCAAAGTAGTTTTTGTCGTTTGAGCTCGATCCACTCGAGGTCAGCTCCCTAAGGTGGCCCATCATATAACTCTTGCTCTCTCACCTTCAGAACACTTTTGCAAATAAGACACGCATAACAAAATACAAAGCAAGAACTACTATTTATACACGATTGATTTCATGAGAAAATTTTTAAAAGTTTTCACATCATATAAGTTTTCGTATAAACTAAATGTTTTTGCATGAACTATATCTTTTTGAATAAACTAAAAGTTCTTGCATAAAGTTAAAGTTTTCCGCATGCATTTGAAAACTTATGATATTTTAGATGTTTCGTTTTCTTATATTTTGTTTTTCACTTAATATTTTAATTTATACAATATAGGGTCTTACAATTTACTTTTATGTTTATGAAAGATTGGACTTAACTATTAAAATATTAAAAACTGGATTTTCGTTTCTTCAATTGAAGACTATATTTCACATCAGCAAACATACCACTTAAAATTACATTTTTTGGCAGTTTTTTTTTAAAAAGCTTAGCATTTTATTTTAAAAAAATTATTTGATTATTAATTAAACATTATAACCTGTATATATAACGAAACTAGTTCTTTTATAATCATTTTACACTTGTGTATTCTTTATTTTATATGTTAGGTTTTCTTAAGCCTGTAATTAATAACTATATTCCTACGTTTATCTTTAATTCCTAATTAAAATTGTCAAAGTTATAAAATTCCGTACTTTTCATTTTCCACTGAAAGATGAGAAGTTATTTAAGGTGATAGAGTGTGTTTAGTTAACTTGAAAGTCTGAGGACAACCAAGATGGCGAGAAGAGTTGAAGACGCGGAGCAAGACGATGTCAACATCAGAAGACCAGCAAAGGACAACCAAGACGCTAATGGCGATCAAGGATGGCATGAAGTCAAGTCTAAATCAAGGAAAAGACAAGAAGCCGCTACTTTTAGAGTCAATAGTAGACCGCAGAGACAGAATCTATCTACGTTCTTCGTCGCTAATCTGCCTGAGGAATGTACGTTGGAAGAACTCAAGAAGACCTTCCTGAAATATGGTGAGGTGATCGATGCTTACATTGCCTACAAATGGGATAAAGCAGGGGGGCGATTTGGTTTTGTTAGATTCCACTGTATGGCAAATGCGTTATCCCTGGAAAAGTCGATGGCGAAAACAAAAATAGGGAGTTCTATCTTAACTGTCAATGTGGCCCGTTTCGATAGAAACGGGAAGAGGTATAACGTACCACCGTAGAGACAATTTCGTAGCAGTAACGCTCAGCAAGGATTTGTCGGGTTCATGAGATCTACAACGAAAGTTGGTACATCCTATAAGGATGTGGTCACGGGCGCTGAACCAAGCAAAACCATAACGGTGGACGTTGGATCAGGAGACACCACACCACTCATAACTTGGCGTCATTCACGTCTGATTGGAAGGGCCCATGATGTCAACTCGCTCAACAATTTACAATCACTTTCCAATGCTCTCTCCATGCAAAGGCTTTTGCCGCCAAGGAGGACCTTTGGAAAAACTAGTTTTCAAAACTTGAGCTTTGGGAAGGACAACCAGTGCACTACGAAAGGATTGCATGGGTTGGAATTCACGGTGTTCCTATTCACCTATGGGATAAAAAGACTTTCGATAAGATCGGGGGAGAACTCGGCCAGGTGGTGCTGAGCTCGGAGGATTCAATCTAGGATGCCAATATGTCACACACTAGAATGGTAGTGTTAACCAAATCGGATAAGCCGGTATGCGAGCTGATAATAATTGCATGGAACAAGAAGAGATACAAAGTCTGGGCCATTGAAGAAACAAAACCGTGGTTACCCTCGTTCATTAATGACAGTATGTCCCAAACAATAACGCCGGAGCTGAATTCTGACAGGTCAGCAGGCTACGATGAGATGATGTCATCGGTCTGGGGTAAGGTGAAAAGCTCTAATGGGGATCCGCAACAGTCACGCATGCCTACTGGAAATGCTCGAAATGAATTACCATGCATGGGGGAGAATGAACCATTGAGATTCTCGATAGGCTGCATGTCGATTGGTATTGAGAGGAATAAAGATGGATGCAGTTCATCTAGGCAGAGGTCCAGGAAAAGGCCCAGAACTAATAGCCCATACCGGGTCTTGACCCAGAACCAATATGGCCCAATGGATATGCCATCTCCCAGCCCCAATTCGCGGCCCACGTCCCCGCTCAAGTCAATACCCAGTAGGCCGGATCTCAACTTCCCAATGGACTCCACGAGACACTGGTCTAATAACAGCGCTGAATTGGGGGAAGGGGTCTCGGAGACATCTCCAATTGTAGATCGAGAGCAGTCCCTGATGAATGAAATCGAAAACACCATCAAGGTCAGAAATAGTATCGGTGTTCCACTAGAGGGCTTTGAATCCTTCGTTCGTGAAACAGTCCTGGGGGAAGGTTCTAATGCGCCGGAGAAATGAATATCCTATCACTAAATATAAGGGGAGTCGGCGATCCGGGGAAGGCCGCCTGGATCAAGAGATTAAAACTAGCCAATGGCATTGGTTTCATTTGCCTACAAGAAACACAATTTTCGGATGGTTCAAAGATTAACATAAACAGTTTCTGGGGGAATTCTAAACATCAATCGGTTTGGAGCAAAGCCTCTGGAAGATCTGACGGTCTGCTGTCTATTTGGAACCCATCAATCCTTATTGTATCTGAAATCATCAAAGACACCTGCTTCGTTCTTACGAGAGGGGAAATTCAAGGCTCCCAGGTAACTATAAATATTCTAAATGTTTATGCCCCTCATGATCTAAGACTCAAAAAATCTCCCTGGGAAAAATTGGGGACCTGAAAAATAGCCATGACGGGTCTTGGGTTATAATTGGGGACTTCAATGAAGTGAGAATCCCCGAAGAAAGGAAGAACTCTATTTTTAATCCTTATAGTGCAAGGATATTTAACGAATTTATCAATGACAATGGGCTGCTAGAATATACTATGAATGGTAGAAAATTCACGTACATTTCTAGTAACGGTTCAAATATGAGTCGTATAGATCGAGCCCTCGTTTGCAACTCCTTCATAAACCGATGGCCGGAAGCCTCATTCACGGCTCTTCCATGTGAACTGTCGGACCATTGTCCTTTGATTCTTTGCACCACTTCATTAGATTTCGGCCCGATCCCATTCAGACTGTTTAATTCCTGGATGGAGCGACCGGGTTTTGATGACATAATCAAAGCAGCATGCTGCAAATTCAGTCACCCTGGTCCCCCCGATAGATTTCGGGCAGCAAAGTTAAAATTTCTAAAACAGGAGATCAAAGATTGGATCTCTCAAGAAAAGCTAAAAGAGGATGGAGAAAGAAATGATCCACGCAAGAAGGTTGAAGTAATCAAGACATCTGTGGAAAACCGTGAATTAACGGAGGAGGAAATCAGGACTAAACTGGAGTATAAAAAGAGTTTGTTAGAACTTGAACTGCGTAGAGCCACTGACCTAAAACATAAAGCCCGGTCAAGTGGGCGGTGGATGGGGACGAAACCTCTGCTTTCTTCCATGGAATTGTTAACAGTAAGGTCGCCAAAAGCAGGTTAAATGGGCTCATGATTGACAACAGATGGTCCACTGATCCAAAAGAAATCAAGACCGCGGTGGTGGAGTTCTTTCAGTCAAAGTTCCACGAACCCCACGCGCGGCGTCCCTCTATTCAATGCATGAATATTAGATGCCTTTCCGAGCTGGATCGTGCATTCCTCATTGAGCCGTTCTCAAAAAGTGAGATTAAAAATGCGGTTTGGAACTGTGGCAGTAACAGAGCACCGGGACCGGACGGTCTCAACATCGGCTTCATTAAAAGATTCTGGGACCTATTGGAATCCGATTTCTATAACTTGTTCCAACACTACCACTCGGGGAATCTGAATGCTAAAGCTTGGGTCTCATCCTTCATTGCGTTAATCCCGAAAGGCGATACGCAATCCTCCCTAAACGACTACAGACCCATATCCCTTATCGGCTGCATCGAGAAGATCTTCTCCAAAGTTCTCGCCTCGCGGCTTGCTAGGGTAATCGGATCGATCATCTCTGATAATCAATCAGCCTTCATGGCCAGCAACAATATCCTGGATGGTCCATTGATCTTAAATGAAACTATTTCTTGGTTAAAGAAGTTGAAAAAGAAAGCTGCCATCCTTAAAATTGATTTGGGGAAAGCCTTCGATTGCATTAATTGGCAATTCATAGACCGGATCCAAGACATAATGGGCTTTCCTCAAAAATGGAGATCTTGGATAAATGGGGTCTTAACTTTCTCTAGATCATCTGTTCTTGTTAACGGATCGCCGACGGGGGAATTCAAGTGTTCAAGGGGTGTCCGTCAAGGGAATCCCTTATCACCTTTCATATTCATCATTGCTATGGAGGGCCTTACCGGTATTCTCTCTAGAGCTCTTGCTACGGGCTTGTCCAAAGGAATCCAAACCCCAAATCATGGCCGCTTTTGTGTCACCTTTTATATGCGGACGATATTATTATCTTCGATGAGTGGGATACCGAAACTCTTTTGAATCTAATTCGTGTCTTAAGATGTTTTCACATGGTTGCAGGCCTCAAAATAAACTTAAAGAGCTCTATGATATTGGGTATTGGTGTTGAGCAACACGACGTTGATGGGATGGCTAACCTCCTCAAGTGCAAACCCGGTATGCTACCTTTTGACTACTTGGGATTGAAAGTTGGGGCCAACATGAACCGGTACTATAATTGGACCCCGATTATCGAAATATTTGAATCAAGATTGTCAAAATGGAAGGTTTATACTCTTTCTATGGGGGTTAGAATCACTTTGATTAAATCGGTTCTGGATAGCCTTCCAACCTACTACTTCTCTTTATATCGTGCCCCTATCAAAGTGATTGACAAGTTAGAAGCTCTAAGAAGGCGATTTCTATGGGGAGGTGATGAAAATAAACGTAAAATTAGTTGGGTTTCATGGAACCAAGCAACTGCTCCTAAAGATCTCGGTGGACTGGGGCTCGGTTCCTTGAAGGATACCAACATTGCTCTTCTTTCCAAATGGTTCTGGAGATACAAGACTGAAAGTTCAAAACTATGGAACCGGGTGGTAACAGCCTTGCATACATCTAGGAGGAATGCGTCCATGCTTCCTCTTAAAAGGGGACTTTCTGGGACATGGTTAGCGATCACCAAGGTGGAGCATCTACTCTCTGAGGCTAGCATTTCTATCAGAGAACTGATTCATAAAGATGACGACAAGTGGGTTTGGAAGGAAGACTCCTCCGGGGAGTTCTCAGTTAAGTCCATCAAGAAATTGATCCCTCATAACCAGAACTCATTGATTGAGACTGAATTTAAATGGAACAAGTGGCTGCCAATCAAGGTTAACATATTTGGATGGAGAGTTGCATTATACCGTCTTCCCACGATGTTGAACCTTCACTCAAGGAATGTTCCAACCCCCTCCCTTTTATGCAGACTTTGTGGTGAAACTAATGAATCCATTGATATGATTTAACGGGCTACTACACTGCAACCGTGGTTTGGCAGTGCATTAGCTCCTGGTGCGACATTCACAAATTTTCGCTTTCTCTTCTAAAGATCTTTTATGCTCACATGAGAAGTCTATGGATAAAGATAAAAAGGAGACACTAGTTAAATCAATTATCCTTATTGGTTCTTGGGCTATCTGGAAGGCTCGTAACAATCTCATCTTCGCCAATAAGAGGACCCCAATCAAAAGTATTGTGGAGGAAATCAAGATTATGGGTTTTCTTTGGATAAAAAATCGAGCTAGGATGTATAATCTTGACTGGGATAATTGGAGAAAATTTAATACAGAGTTGTTAAGGTGATGTAATTGGCTCGTTATTGTATCTAGCTTCTTGCTAGAGAATGTATTTTTCTCCTTGGTGAATAAATAAAATTTTTGTTATTCAAAAAAAAGTTATTTAAGGTGATACACAAATTTTGTCTTTAAAGTCATCATCAAATCAGTTGAGAAAGTTATATTGTAACTATTATGAAATTAAATTTAAAAATAAAATTGCCAAAAGAAAATCATCGTAACTTCCTATAAGTAGTCAGATCCTGAAAATTCATTTGTTAGTTTCTTGATATTTTTTGTTTATATTTATATACTAATTTTCAATTGTTTATATTAGAATATTCAAATTCTAAAATACACTTTTATATCTAAGAAGAATCATATATGTGTGTATATATTATATGTTTCGATTATAAATATATATTTTGTTTTTCTATTCAACATATTTAAGGAGCACAGAAGTATCAAAGTGTTTTCCAAGTGTTTCTTAAAGATATTGTCAAGGCAAATGAAAGAATTTAGAATATGAGCGAGTCTGTCGTTAGAAAATAAAGCGTGGAGTACATAAATTTTTGTTATTATTTGCCAATACTTTTATTAAAACTTATATTAAGTATTTATTTGACCTTTACATAATAATAAAATTGAAATGTTAATATATACATTACTAACTAATGATTAACTAAAAAATATAATATTTTTAGAACACTTTAGCTACCCACTATTACATCAAAATAATCTTTATCCAAGTTTAAGTTATCACTTAGATAACTAAAGGCTCACAATCCACAATGTCATAAACCACTTAGGTTATCACTTAGGTTATCAGTGTTTATTTTATACCACCAAACTTATTCATAATGTATTAAACTAATATGTCTAATACACCAAGTGCTTGCCTTTGGAGCATCCACTCCTTAGTAACCAACCTATAATGCATTAGTAATAGTTTACTCCAGAAGGCAAATGTTACAAAGTATAATATTATATTTTTATTCTAGGTAAAAAGGTTATATTATGGTAACTTTTTATTCCTAAATGTATATATTTTATTTTGGAGAAGTTAGGTACATTTTATTCTAACAATAATTTGATGTATGCTTAATGTTCAACTATAACTTCAAACAACTAAACTGTTATAAAAATAACATCTATCATTTAACCAATCCCTCTATACCACTTTTAACAACATGATGTTATAATCATTTTTAAAGCTAAAAAATATAGAAATTACAAAATATAATAAATTTTTTGGAACAGTAGCTGGTTTGCTCGTCTAGACAGAAACAAAAATCCAGCCAGTTAGGAGACCAATTGGTGAACTGAATCAACTATGCCCGTTCATGATCCAATATACAAAACACCAACTGTTTATATACAAAACACACTGACAAAAAGGAAAATCGTATGTCATGACCGAGTTTGTGTATAGAAAGTGCATTTGCTAAATAAATACGCTTTAAACATTTCATTTTTGTGGAAAAATATAAGATAATTATTTAATGAATAAACCTTCAAATTAGATGTCACTTGTATATATATATATATATATATATATATATATATATATATATATATATATATATATATATATATATATATATATGTATGTAAAGAAAAGAAGGTTGTAAATGTTAGATGTATCCATAATGAAGATAAAATAAGATGTGACGATATATGTTTTTTTTCCTCATTCTATTATGTGTGCTACACGAGACTATTGAAGCTTAAACATACTCTTTAGATCATCCGTAGCTACAGACATACCACATTCCCTCTCCTTCCTCCATTAAGAACAAGTTACAGCAATAAAGAAAATTATAATATTAGTAGTAGTAGTATTGAAATTGTAGTAATTGAAGACTTTGAAAAGGCATCATTTCAGGCTTGTGGTTTAAACTATATTATTTGAATATTTAAAAACAGTATCAAGAGTTGTTCTTATTTTGAACCATGAAAGATAGTGATATTAGCAAATAGCTCGTCTTTATTATGTTGTTTCTATGATATTCAGGTGGTGTCTACTGCTCATGTTGTTTTGCTTTGCCCATGGACTAAGCAGGTCAATCTAGCCCGACATCTCCTCATGGTTTGGTGTCGCTAGGATTTTTTAAATTTATCGAATATTTATGAATTGATCAACGTCTTACAATTAGGTTCAAACAGGAAGATAAACATGCCTTTCTCAGATCTCTACTTTGTTTTATGGTTGGTTAATTTGAAAGGCTAGAAATAGTGCCATATATATTCAAAAGCATCAACCCGGTAGCATGCAATCTCTCGAAAGAAATCAGATCGACGTTTTTTCATTGGGTTACTAGGAGATCAAAGAAGGTTTCAAGTTGCTGGAATTCTTCTAAAACTTCCCATTTTCTTGTCTCATTAGTTAACTGATTTTATTATTTTTGTTCGTTGCATCTTTTGTTTCTTTGTAATCTTTTCCATTTTCCTGTCGAATTAATACAGATCGTTGTTCAAAAAACATACAAACGTGCATTTATGGATGTATTCTAAAACTATCACAAACATAAATATGCATAACATTGTGTTCTAGTACTCCATAAAACTACCCAAACCCATAGACCCTTCGTTCAATAAATATGCATAAGATTGTGTTCTAGGTGGTTCAATAGTAAGTTTTCAGATGCAGTATCGCAGTTCTATGTTGCAAAGTTGTTACACATATATAAACTTCACACTCAAATAACTTTATATGTACAAGTTGTTAAGGACATTTAGAAGTATGAAGTATCATAAATTAATGTCTTCTAAAGATTAAAGTTTTTATCAAGATAAAATTGGTCATACATGTACGAGCTTGAGTTAAACACCTTCTTCTCATCAATACATATTTTACTTATCTCTAGCTTAGATTATATTGCCACGTATGTGTTACATTTGTTATGCTTATTTGCTGACCGGACAAAATTAGGACATACTTTTGTTTTCCTTTATCCACGTAATCTAGGAGGGCAGTGAAAGGAAAATTTTGAACAATTAAGGAAGTCCTTATAATCAAAAGATTTAACTTAAAGAAGCAATTAATTAGTCTATTCAAGTTTAGGTCTCATCACATAGAAATTTGAGTGCTGGCTGTAATGAAATGGAAGTTCACAATGCACAAACCACTAACTGTTTATATACAAAAGACTCCAAAGAAAAAGAATTATGTCATAATGGAGTTTATGCATGGTGCATTTTCTTGATAAAAATATATATAATATATTATATTTTAGAAAAAGACAAAATAATTATTTAATGAAATAAAGTGTATAGATTAGATGTCACTTGCAGTTTATAAATAACTAGTTGTATTCCACCCGTCGCTTCGTTGCGAAATTAAATCTGTTTTAATGTTTTTGAAGGCTCGGATCTCATGGTTTATTGTGGCTGAAAAAGACCGTTTACTACGCCAACACAATAAACACCAACTCCAAAATTTCATCATACATGTGAAATAAAAATAAAGCTAACATTACGCGCATAAAACGAAAAACACATACAAACAGATTAATGTGATCAACATAACAACAACACCAACACAGTGTTACACCCGGAAAATTTTGTAAGCAAGTCAAATAATAATAATGGGCTTAGATGAGACCATTTAATAAAATGGGATGATTGTGGGTGTTAGACCGAGTCAACCCTTCGGGTCACGAGTTTAACGAGTTTAAGGCCATGGGAACGCCTGATATATATATATAGATGGATCAGCTGAGCAACTCTCATTTGCACCCAACACTCAGTTTCTAGAGAGAGAAAGTGTAGAGAGAGAAAGTGTCGGATCGAGGTTCGGTTGGTCAAGGGATCGAAGGCGGGTGTTAGTGGACTCCCAAACAACAAGAATCAAGGTAAGAAACGTAGTCTAATTGCTCCTTTTAGTGAAAAAACCCTGATTTAAGTTTTGAGGTTTTAAAAGTGGCAAGAAATCGCCCAAAAACGCACGTTTTTAGGCAAGAAAACATGTAAAAAGCTTAGATATAGCTTTCTGGATGATAACCTAAGGGTTTGGGTGTAAAAGACTGAAGTTTTGGGTTAAAATGGGCTGATTCGTAATTTTCAGATCGTTCTGCGAAATTAAGCTCTCATCCAGCAAAACTATAAGTTCGTCCAGCAAAAATAGGAGTAGTTTCAGCGAAACTATAGTTTCGCTAAGGCGAAACTATAGTTCCGTTGATAAGTTCGCCGACAATGCTATCCAACGAAAGTTGGGCAAAACTGGCAGCCAAACTAGCAGCGAAACTGCTAGCGAACCTGCCAGCGAATTTAGCAGCGAAACTGCTGACTTTCCAGCGAAACTGCTGGCGAAATTAGCAGCGAAACTGCTAGTTACTTAGCGAAACTAGCAGCGAACTTAGCAGCGAAATTAGACAAAAATTAACTCTTTTGAGTGTTAATCTACCTGCAGGCGGTGTAGTGCGACCTTCTCTTTCATAGCTTGATTGAGAAGCTGCTTATCAAGCACAGGTGAGTTCTAGGACCCCTCATTTACTTGTTAAACGATTTTGGGGCTGGAACACATATAAACCTGTTTATTGAAATATGTATGTTTGACCCATTTGGGGCGTAATCACGGGTAGTATGCTTAAGGTACGATTGTGGCTTGTATGTGTTTGTATGATGTGTTAATACGAGTCCCCGAGGTCCAGGAGGAACAATTAGGGCTGTTGCACTCGAGAATATGCATAGTCAAATCCCGGCTTTCGGGAAAATGCGGGAGTAAGTCCTTTCATGGAAGCTTCTGTAAATGCCTGTAGATGAATGATTGATGTAGGCTATGTATGTATGATGCTATGTATGATGAAGTATGATTGATATATGTGTGTTCCTTAAGATGATGCATGTATATCTTTCTATGACTTTACGTGTCATGACATCGAACGAACGAAGTATTACGTAACGTGAAGCGAAAGATAAAGGAAGAGGAACATGATGATGAATGCATGTATTAATGAATGAATGAAAAGAAACATGATGACGAATACATGCATTAATGAATGAACGAATTAAGTCTTGCAAACATTGAATAAGTCGATTGGTCTTTCTTGGTGATTGGCCATGGTCATGGTACCTCTACCGCTTACCTACTAGTACTGTGGCATACGCTCAGATTCACGGCCCAGTAGCTAGGACTACTGTGGCATACGCTTTGATTCACGGCCCAGTAGCTAAGACTGATCGGGGTATAGCATATGGTATTGGTACAAAAGAATTCAATGTGGAAGTAAGGATGAAACGGGATTCTTGTCATTCGACCACAGTAATCATAGCCGAGTGCTATGAAGTGGGTAAAGCCTGACAGGATCCATATGAGAAGTCAAAGGTAATGATGAATAACGAATGATTGAGATAATAATGAATATTACCTCTATGTACGTATGATGTTTGATCATGTGAAAGAATGATTTCTAGTGGAAATTAAAGATGTTTATTATAAAACTAGAACTCACTCAGCAACGCTGACCTTTTTATGTGTTTCCAGTTGGCAGGTAGTGTTGCTGGGGATGGCACGAGGCGGCTACTCAGCTCTTTGGGATGACATTCTCCTTTTGATAATGCTGCCACGCAATGTGTTGTGGGCCCATAATGCACGCAACACATTATGTTGCATGCAAATGCGAGATTTCTTGAGGATCCCGTTAAACAGGATTACTTAAGAAATCTTCTTTATGATGAAAAATTTTTTTTATGTTTTTATACTAGAGGTTACTGTATATGACCCTCTTGTAATTAGAAATGATGGAGTCTTTTGTATAATGCTTTTGTGATGTAATGCAACATTAGATGTTTTGTAATTGACGTACGTTGTATTAAATGGCAAAAGTATTTATAGTAAAGGAAAAGTTTATCTTAGAAATTCCGCTGCATGATTTTATTAAGTTTATGCAAATATATGTTTTATGTGCGATGAACGACCAACTATGAGGTGCCCGGGAACGGGGCCTTACAAGTTGGTATCAGAGCCAAAGTTTAAGTGAAATGGGTAAGTTTTCCAAATAAACCTAAACTTAAACTGAAAATGGGACAGAAAGGAAGGGAATGCCATCTGAGTAGTTGCGTGCCATCAGATATTTTTTTAAGATTAACTGGTATTATGTGCGTATGTATGTGGTATACGTGTACTGTTAGATTTAGATGCTAATGTAGTCAGGACGGGTGATGCTTAGGGTGCGAAGAGTAAAGTAAGTGGCTAATCACAACTGGCCACTGTAATTAGGGACTTACTATGCTTAACATAAACTGAGCTATTTCCTTGAATGACCGTGTTAGTATTTGAACCTTTCAGTGTGAGGTAGAAAATGGCTGGTGGTAGATCTTCCAAAGCTTCCCGGGGTGGAGGCGGTGGCGGACGTGGTGCTAAACCACGAGCCACAAGGGGAAGACCTAGGGTGGAGAAAGTGGTTCATGAAGAACCCGATACTCCTCATCAAGAGGGAGTAGACGAGAGCGCAAACTTGAGGGCCTCGGTAAAAGAGGCAGTAGTTGAGGAGGTGCATCAGGTCATGCAGACGATCTTACCGTCTGTGGTGACCGAAGTAATAAAGGCGGTACGCGAAGATGAAAGGCAAGGGAGTAATCGATCCTCAGGGAGACAGCAACAAACAGAGCCGGAAACGGTTCTATCTGATAATGAAGAAGAAGAGGAGGAGGAGCCGGTACGGGAGACAACACGGGGTTGTAACTACGGGGCGTTTATGAGATGCAAGCCCCCTACTTTTGACGGTTCTGGCACTGCGGCTGATGCTCACCAATGGGTGAGAGAAATGGAGGCTGTCCTCGATATTAGTGATTGCCAGGAGGACAAGAAGGTGAAGTTTGCTACCCACTCTTTTACGGGTTCGGCCTTATGCTGGTGGGACAGCATAGTCCAGGCCGAGGGTAGCAGGGCCATCGGAAGAATGAAGTGGTCCGAGCTGAAAAGGATGGTGATCGAGGAGTTCAGTCCTCGTCGGGAAATGGACAAAGTTGAGAGAGAGTTCCTGCAGTTGGAGGCGGGGACGATGACCCACCAACAGTACACAACCAAATTCAATGAGATAGCGAGAATGGTGCCGGATCAGGTGACGCCGGTGTCTTGAAAGATCAACAGGTATATTTAGGGACTGCCAGCTGACATCCGCAAGCATTTGATTACTGCTCGACCAAGCACCTTTAGGTCGGCAGTGGATTTGGCAGGAAGGTTATATGATGAGCGGGCCGTGGTGGTGAAGGCTGAGGGTAGTAGGAAGGGAGGTGGTGAGAGAAACTGGCAGGGGAAGAGGTTTGGTCGAGGTGATACCTCGACGAGTAACAAAAAGGCAAGGGTGGATGACCGCCGTGTGGTCATGTCAGGAGCAGGGTTGAGGAAGTGTGGCCAGTATGGAAGAGAGCACTCGGGGGAGTGCAAGTGGGGATCAAACATCTGTTTCAGATGCGGGAAGGCAGGGCATATGTCAAAGGATTGCCGGGCGGGCAAATGTTTTAACTGTGGGGAAAGTGGTCATATGAGCAGGGACTGCAAGAAGCCGAGGGCTGAGGGCTCAGGGGTGAAGAAGACGGGAGGAGAAGAACCAAGGGCAAAGGCCAGGGCATTCACGATGACGCAAGAGGAGGCTAGAACGGACCCTGACGTTGTGTCCGGTACGTTCCCGATAAACCAAACTTTAGCCTCTGTATTATTTGATTCGGGCGCCAGTAGGAGTTTTATTTCTACTACTTTCTGTGCTAAACTTCCTTCTAGAAGTAGATGCCTCGATGAGACCTTTGACGTAGAAACTGCTATTGGTAAGTCCACTAGGGTTACGGATGTGATAGAGGACTGTGCCGTAGAATTAGAAGGTCATAGGTTTGCTGCCAAGTTACATGTGATACCCCTAGGAGGATTTGATGTAGTATTAGGGATGGATTGGTTAGTAACCTACGAAGCGAATATCGTGTGCCGAAAGAAGATGATTAGAATGACGACAGCTGACGGGAGTCCGGTGACAATATACGGCGATCGGGTTACGACGATTCCGAAAGTGATCTCGATGGCGGTGGCGGGAAAGTGTATGAGGCGCGGATGTAGTGCCTACTTATGTTATGTAAAGAATGTGGTAGAGCCAACACCACAACTATCCGATGTACCGGTAGTGTGCGAATTTCCAGACGTATTCCCGGAAGACTAATCGGGATTGCCACCTGACCGAGAGATCGAGTTCCAGATCGACCTGAAACCAGGTGCTCAACCTGTCGCCAAAGCACCGTATCGCTTGGCTCCGATGGAAATGAAAGAGTTGATGGAGCAGTTGCAAGAACTGCTAGATAAGGGGTTCATTAGGCCAAGTATCTCACCTTGGGGTGCTCCGGTTCTGTTCGTAAAGAAGAAAGATGGTAGTATGAGGATGTGCATCGACTACCGCGAGCTGAATAAGTTGACGGTGAAGAACAGATACCCCTTGCCGAGAATCGATGACTTGTTTGATCAACTTCAGGGTGCCAGTTGGTTCTCAAGGATAGATCTTCGATCAGGCTACCATCAACTAAAGGTGAGGGAGCAGGATATCCCTAAAACAGCCTTTCATACGCGCTATGGTCACTACGAGTTTCTTGTTATGTCTTTGGTTTGACCAATGCGCCGGCTGCTTTCATGGATTTGATGAACTGGGTGTGTCGACCAATGTTGGATAAATGCGTGATTGTATTTATTGACGATATCCTGATTTTTTCAAGGAGCGAAACGGAGCATGCCGGTCACATTCGAGAAGTACTAGAGACGTTGAGAAGGGAGAAATTGTACACCAAGTTCTCCAAGTGTGCATTTTGGTTGCGTGAAGTTCAGTTCTTGGGTCACGTGGTTAATCCGGAGGGAATTATGGTCGATCCGGCAAAAGTGGAAGCAGTAATGCAATTGAAGTCTCCAAAGACGCCATTCGAGATCCGTAGTTTGTTGGGTTTGGCGGGTTACTATAGAAGATTCATTCAAACTTCTCCAAGATTGCTTCTCCACTGACCAAGTTGACCCGGAAAGATGCGAAGTTTGTATGGGGTCAAGCTCAAGAGAAGGCGTTTGAAGAATTGAAGACGAGGTTGACCCAAGCTCCTGTATTGGCATTGCCCGACGGAAGCGAAGACTTGGTAGTTTATTCTGATGCTTCCTACTCGGGGTTGGGGTGCGTATTAATGCAAAGGGGGAAGGTGATAGCCTATGCATCGCGACAGCTGAAGGTTCATGAGGTTAACTACCCTACTCATGACTTGGATCTAGCAGCCGTGGTCTTTGCATTGAAGATTTAGAGGCACTATCTCTACGGGACGAAGTGCACCATCTTTATCGACCACAAGAGCTTGAAGTACTTCTTCGAGCAGAAAGATTTGAATATGAGGCAAAGGCGATGGTTGGAACTTATAAAGGATTATGATTGTGAAATCCACTACCATCCGGGAAAAGCCAACGTGGTGGCGGACGCCCTTAGCCGAAAAGAGAGGCCCGAGCCGATTCGGGTGAAGGCGTACCAGCTGATCATGACCTCTGACGTGATGAAGCAAGTCAAAGAGTTCCAAGATGAGGCACTGAAAGAAGATCGTCTTAACTCTGAAAGAATGAGAGGTCTGGTCGCGGAGTTGGGTGAAAACACGTTTGGTGTTAAGACTCGATTTGGGCGGATGTGGATTCCTCGGTACGGGGATCTATGTGGAAGGATCATGGATGAGGCCCATAAAACCCGATACTCCATTCACCCAGGTGCTACCAAGATGTATCACGATATGAAGAAGGATTTCTGGTGGCCGGGCATAAAACGCGACGTGGTGGAGTACGTGAGTAAGTGCCTGACTTGTTTACAAGTAAAGGCAGAGCACCAGAAACCCTACGGGAAGATCCAACCGTTGGATATACCCGAGTGGAAGTGGGAGCACATCACCATGGATTTCATCACGAAGCTACCACGTACCCCGAAAGGGTATGATGCTATATGGGTGATAGTTGATCGTTTGACAAAAAGCGCCCACTTCCTACCGATCCGCGAGACGTATTCATATGAAAGATTGGCGGATCTATTCATCAAAGAAATCGTAGCTCGTCATGGCGTGCTGGTGTCGATTGTGTCGGATCGCGACACCCAGTTTACATCGAAATTCTGGAAGAGATTCCATGATGCGATGGGGACGAGACTACATATCAGCACGGCTTACCACCCTCAGACGGACGGACAGTCTGAGAGGACGATCCAGACACTCGAAGACATGCTTCGGGCGTGCGTGATCGATTTTGGAGGAAGTTGGGACGACCACCTGCCATTAGCTGAATTCTCATACAATAACAGCTATCATGCCAGTATTGACATGCCACCATATGAGATGCTATATGGTAGGAGATGCAGGACACCCGCTTGTTAGGGTGATATTGGTCAGAAGGAATTAGGGTGCGTCGAGGTGGTCGAGGCTACGACTGATAAGCTTGAAAGGATCAAGGCCTATATGAAGGCAGCCAAGGACAGACAGAAGTCGTATGCCGATAAACGACGCAGACCGATTGAGTTCCAGGTGGGTGACCGGGTGATGTTGAAGGTCTCACCTTGGAAAGGAATTATTCGGTTCCGAAAGCGGGGCAAACTAAGCCCGCGGTATATAGGCCCTTTCTGAATCGTTGCCCGTGTGGGAGAAGTAGCCTATAGGTTGGAATTGCCAGATGAGTTGAGGAATTCACCCAACCTTCCACGTATCTCATCTGAGAAAATATCTAGCCGATGAAGATATGATTGTTCCACTGGAGGATATCGAAGTAGATGAACGGCTCAATTACGTGGAGCAACCAGTGGCAATCATTGACAGAAAAGAGAAGCGGCTGCGAAATCAAGTGGTTCCTCTTGTGCGTGTACAGTGGAAGCACAGAAAGGGATCGGAGTCTACGTGGGAGACTGAGGAAGAGATGAGACAACATTACCCACGTCTGTTCGAGGAATAACAGGTTTCGAGGACGAAACCTTTATAAGGGGTTGGACTTGTAACACCCGGAAAATTTTGTTAGCAAGTCAAATAATAATAATGGGCTTAGATGAGACCATTTAATAAAATGGGATGATTGTGGGTGTTAGACCGAGTCAACCCTTCGGGTCACGAGTTTAACGAGTTTAAGGTCATGGGAACGCCTGATATATATATATAGATGGATCAGCTGAGCAACTCTCATTTGCACCCAACACTCAATTTCTAGAGAGAGAAAGTGTAGAGAGAGAAAGTGTCGGATCGAGGTTCGGTTGGTCAAGGGATCGAAGGCGGGTGTTAGTGGACTCCCAAACAACAAGAATCAAGGTAAGAAACGTAGTCTAATTGCTCCTTTTAGTGAAAAAACCCGGATTTAAGTTTTGGGGTTTTAAAGGTGGCAAGAAATCGCCCAAAAACGCACGTTTTTAGGCAAGAAAACATGTAAAAAGCTTAGATATAGCTTCCTGGATGATAACCCAAGGGTTTGGGTGTAAAAGATTGAAGTTTTGGGGCTGGAACACATATAAACGATTTTGGGGCTGGAACACATATAAACCTTCTCTTTCATAGCTTGATTGAGAAGCTGCTTATCAAGCACAGGTGAGTTCTAGGACCCCTCATTTACTTGTTTTAAACGATTTTGGGGCTGGAACACATATAAACCTGTTTATTGAAATATGTATGTTTGACCCATTTGGGGCGTAATCACGGGTAGTATGCTTAAGGTACGATTGTGGCTTGTATGTGTTTGTATGATGTATTAATACAAGTCCCCAAGGTCTAGGAGGAACAATTAGGGTTGTTGCACTCGAGAATATGCATAGTCAAGTCCCGGCTTTCGGGAAAATGCGGGAGTAAGTCCTTTCATGGAAGCTTCTGTAAATGCCTGTAGATGAATGATTGATGTAGGCTATGTATGTATGATGCTATGTATGATGTAGTATGATTGATATATGTGTGTTCCTTACGATGATGCATGTATATCTTTCTATGACTTTACGTGTTATGACATCGAACGAACGAAGTATTACGTAACGTGAAGCGAAAGATAAAGGAAGAGGAACATGATGATGAATGCATGTATTAATGAATGAATGAAAAGAAACATGATGATGAATACATGCATTAATGAATGAACGAATTAAGTCTTGCAAACATTGAATAAGTCGATTGGTCTTTCTTGGTGATTGGCCATGGTCATGGTACCTCTACCGCTTACCTACTAGTACTGTGGCATACGCTCAGATTCACGGCCCAGTAGCTAGGACTACTGTGGCATACGCTTTGATTCACGGCCCAGTAGCTAAGACTGATCGGGGTATAGCATATGGTATTGGTACAAAAGAATTCAATGTGCAAGTAAGGATGAAACGGGATCCTTGTCATTCGACCACAGTAATCATAGCCGAGTGCTATGAAGTGGGTAAAGCCTGACAGGATCCATATGAGAAGTCAAAGGTAATGATGAATAACGAATGATGAAGATAATAATGAATATTACCTCTGTGTACGTATGATGTTTGATCATGTGAAAGAATGATTTCTAATGGAAATTAAAGTTGTTTATTATAAAACTAGAACTCACTCAGCAACGCTGACCTTTTTATGTGTTTCTAATTGGCAGGTAGTGTTGCTGGGGATGGCACGAGGCGGCTACTCAGCTATTTTGGGATGGCATTCTCCTTTTGATAATGCTGCCACGCAATGTGTTGTGGGCCCATAATGCACACAACACATTATATTGCATGCAAATGCGAGATTTCTTGAGGATCCCGATAAACAGGATTACTTAAGAAATCTTCTTTATGATGAAAAAATTTTTTTTATGTTTTTATACTAGAGGTCACTGTATATGACCCTCTTGTAATTAGAAATGATGGAGTCTTTTGTATAATGCTTTTGTGATGTAATACAACATTAGATGTTTTGTAATTGACGTATGTTGTATTAAATGGAAAATGTATTTATAGTAAAGGAAAAGTTTATCTTAGAAATTCCGCTGCATGATTTTATTAAGTTTATGCAAATATATGTTTTATGTGCGATGAACGACCAACTGTGAGGTGCCCGGGAACGGGGCCTTACACACAGACTACCAATGAAAGTCAGTTAGGGTTCACGAAGACTTAGAAAGAGACCTCGTTGTGGTTGCACTGAAGAACAATGTCATGCCCAAACAACAAAGACCTAGACTTCCTTAGCATCACACACACAAACACCATCACGATCACCATCACCGTCACCGTCACCGTCCCCGTCACCGTCCCCGTCCCCGTCCCCGTCCCCGTCCCCGTCCCCGTCCCCGTCCCCGTCCCCGTCCCCGTCCCCGTCCCCGTCTCCGTCCCCATCCCCGTCCCCATCCCCGTCCACATCCCCGTCACCGTCACCATCCCCATCCCCATCACCATCACCATCACCATCACCATCACCATCACCATCACCATCACCATCACCATCACCATCACCATCACCTTCACCATCACCATCACCATCACCATCACCATCACCATCACCATCACTATCACCATCACCATCACCATCATCCTTTCACACTAGGTGTGTGCTCATTGAAAGTCACATTGGCTGGCTCCTCAACTACTCTAGTTCTATGATTGTATACTTTATAATCCTTAGCTTTGGAAAAGTATCCAATGAAGTGTCCATCATCTGATTTCTCAGCAAATTCGGCTACTTGATCTTTGGTATTCAAGATGGTGCAAGGACATCCAAATGATTTTACGAAACCAATGAAAGGCCTCCTTTTGTGCCACAGCTCATAAGGAATCTTACCATGAGTCTTGACTACTAAAACCCTATTCTACATATAGCAAAAAGTGTGGACTGCCTCTTCCTAGAAGGTGATGGACAGTTTAAAGTTAAATATCATGGTTCTTGCAGCTTCAATAAGTGTTATGTTTCTCCTCTTAGCAACACAATTTGCTGAGGAGTACTTGGAGCACTATATTGTATTGTAATACCTTTTTCATCACAAAATATGTCTATGACTTGGTTCTTGAATTCAGTTCCTTGATCACATCTTATGGTTTTGACCTTGTGATCACATTGACTCTTAATTTTCAGAATGAACTTTTTTATGATCTCAGGAGTCTCATCCTTAGTTCTAAGTAGAGGTGGCAAAAGAAGTCCAAGGATGTGATTTTGGGTCATAGTGGGTGTTTTAAAAATAAAGATGTGTTAAAATGGATTAAATAAAAAACACAAGGGGGTCAATATGGGTTAAAAGCCTTTTTGAAAAAAAAAGAAACATAGGTCAAGATGAGTTTTCAAAATTAGATCTACAAGTCACAATAAGTCAATGTTTCTTTCACTCAAATTGATCGTCTCCGTCGCGTTTCATCTGTCGAGTTTCATCGCGCATCACTAACACACCTACAGCCTCCCACCTCTGTCGAGTTTCATCACGCATCACCACCCGTCCGTCGCGCCGCCGGCGGCCCGCCTCATCACCGCCGCACCTACAGCCTCCCACCTTTATCAAGTTTCATTGTGCATTACCACCGCACCTACAGTTGAGCTCCACATTAGTCTCCATCTCCGTTGGGTTTCATTGCTCACCACCAACACACCTACAGTCGGGCATCCGCTTCACCACCGCATCATCAACGTTGAGTTATTGAAGGTACCGTCCCTTTATAGATGAAGTCGTATATGTATCTCTTTGAGCTCGTATATGCATCTATCTATATGTGTTGTTGGATTGTAGAAAACTAGTAAAATAGTATTGACTTTCTTTAAAATGATCAATCCTGATCCTAACCCATCCTGATCCGAATCCATCCTGATCCAAACCCTTACTGACCCAAACTCATCTTGGTCTTTTTTTCTAAGTGACTCATCCTAACCCAAACCCATCCTGACCCATATCCATCCTAACCTAACAACCAATCCAATCCAACCAACCCATTTTGCCACTTTTAGTTCTAAGGAAGAAGACCCAAGTAAAACTTGTAAAATCATCTATAATCACCAAACATTATGAGGTTCTTCCTAGACTCATTATACTGGTGGAACCAAAAAGATCCATGTGTATAAGTATAAGGGTGTAATGATGGAGTTCTTTTCTTTTGGCTTGTGAGACACCTTATGTTGCTTCCCTTTCAGGCATGCAACACAGTGATCATCACTTTTAAACTCTTTATTTGGCATTCCAGTTACCACATCATTCTCAATTAAATTGTTCATGTTTTTAAAGTTTACATGGTACATTCCTTTATGCCAAAGAAAAGACAAAACTATGTTCTTTAGATAGAAAGCAAGAAACCTCTCCTAAGGGGGATATTTCCTGTAAATCCATCTTGTACATGTTCCCTTTCCTGAGGGCTCTGAGCAAGATATGCTCGTGAGGAATGACCATCCCAGGCTTGAGAATAATACACTCATGCTCAGTGAATAGTATGTTGTGTCTTTGATAATAAAATTGGGATACATTCAATAGATTGTACCCAAGCTCCTTGATAAAGTTTACCTTTTCAATGCTAAGCTTACCATTTGTGACTCTACCCCTTCCAGTAATGTAACCACCTGCATCTATCCAAAACAACTGACCCACCATCAATTTTCTCAAAGTTTTAAAGCAAAGAGCCATTGCCTATCATATGCCTGGAACAGGCATTATCAATGATCCATACATTTCTCTTGGTCTTTAGTTGTTCCTAAACAAAAAGAGATGGTTAGTTATATTTGGAAACCAAAGCCTTATTGGTCTTAGGCTTGTCAAAGTGAATTGAAGACAATGCAATAGTGATTGATCCTATGTTCAGGCCTTGAGGATCATTTGTTGTTATTGATGAGGAACTTTTAGTCACATGGTCTTCCTTTATCTTCCACACCATCTTTGAAAGATTAGACTTGACCTTCAATACTTCAGAAGTTTTGCAGACTAGAACTTTGGAAGATCTTGCCTTCACTGCAACAAGGTTTAGTGCTTTGGAAGTCGCATTCCTTTCTTCCGAGACCAAATTTTCTTCCAAAGGCAAGTTTTCACTTGTCTTCTTTTCCACTTTGAAGCTTCCGAAAGGAAAGGACTTTCCTTTTGAAGTTGTCTTCTTCTTCTTCTTCTCAAAAGTCTTTTTCTTAGTCGTGTGGATAGTACTTTTAGGATTGTAGATGCAATCCTTGGCAAGATGAGAAGTATTACCACACATGATGCAATGAACTGGCTTTCTTCTAAGAGTCTTCTTTTGAGTAGAAGGCTGAGCTTGATTACTTTCCACTTCCATCTTTATCTTCTCACATGATTCAAAAAGCTTCTTAGGGTGAGGCTTGCTCTTATAACTGGATGGTGCAGCCTATGTAGCAGTGGTGCATAGCTGATCAGCCTTCTTTTCTTCACAGGGATGAGTTGAACATGAACTAGAACTCTAGATACTAGAGTCCATAGTTATGTTTTCACCCTTCACCACTTTAAATCCTGTAGAGATAAAGACTTATTTCTGCCTAGAGTTGAAATGATTTCTTGAGCCTTCTTTGATCTTCTCTTGGCTGCTCTGATCAAGTTCTTCCTCTTGGATTTGGTCATCCCTGATTCTTTCCTCTCCTCAGGATAATGATGACCCTTCTTAGGATGATCTTCTTCACTTATCGTGGGTCCATCCTTCACTATCTCCTCTTTATCCTCTTCTTGAATAGGACTATGAGGGGAAGCTCATCTTCATAAGTTCCACACCTTAGAGATCTTATAGATACTAAAGTGTGTGGAGGAGCTATCTCAGTAGATCCCAGTCCTTGTTTGTTCTGATAACACACTTTTGCATGAAAGGATGGGGATATAATGTTCTTGAAGATCTCTTCTTCAGAACACATTTTTCTACCCTGGCTTTGCTTATCACAAGCTCAGCTTGGCACTCAGTTAACATGGTGACGAGGTCTTTAATTTGAGTCCTGTAGTTGGTGTGTTCGTGCTTAAGAGTTGAAATGATTTTCTCTAGATCTTCTATTTTAAGTTTATAATCATTTTTAGCTCTTTTAAAATCAGCTTTTAATATGTTTAAGAACTCAATGTCAGATCTCATCCCCAAGTAGTAGGACCTATATCTATTAACTTTAGCAACGCATTCAGGGGTACAAAGATGTTCTAATACCTTGTCGTTTTCATGATCAACCATCAATGATTAGTTTGGAGATGCATCTTCAACTTAAAAACTCCAATTAAAGGCTCATTGTTTAACAGCAACTACAGCTTGCTGTTTGGGCTTTTTAGTGTGTGGACCTTCATGAGTGTAGTTTGGTCTGGGTTGTGCTTGGCCATAAATTGTTCTTGGTGCCTTGCACTCCCTAGCGAAGTGTCCAATTTGGTTATAGTTGTAATACTTCACCTTGCTTTTGTGCAGCCTAAACTTTCCATTGGTTGTATTGTTAGGAAACTTCCTATCTGTTCTCTTATAGAATTTCTTGGCTCTATTAGTGATAAGAGCCATCTACTAGACTATCTACATATACTTTAGATCATCTGGATGGATTCAGTCCAAGTCCTCAAGAGTGAAGAGGAAGTTGTCACTTCTTTCATATGTAGACACAAAGACTTAAGAATAGATTGTCTCTTGGAATGGGCTTCCTTGCATGTAGCTCTCCCTTGGTGTCTCTAGAAAGGTGATGAAAAGACCTTTTTGTGAGTTTTTAGGGTAGCAGACTGTAACACCCCCTTTTTTTACAAACACTCGAATAAAAAAAGTTAAAAAGAAGTGGGACTAAATATCGAGTTTATAAACCATGAGGGATCATAGATGGTAGGTGTTAAAGATTTAATTCAAGTTTAGGATGCCAAGTGAATTAAATGATTCTAGAGGAGCTGGTCCTGCCGAATAATAAAAAAAATAATCCCTATGTCTCTTTATAACAAAACAGTCACCCCCAATATCATCCTCACCTGTTCTCTCAAGTCGACGCAAACAAGAGGAGATCGGAGCTCCGACGAGCCCTATAACGGACGATTTAGGCGGTTTTGGTGGTGACTGGGCCAGTTACGTTGGCACAACGATTTAATTCAAAAGTTACACTGACTCTATTTCATCTGCTCGACGACGAGGTGGTGTGCGATGGTTGATGGTGGTCGATGATAGTTATGAACGGTGGTAGTGAAAACAGTTTTAAGCTGAATGGGGATTCAGGTAGCAGGGTTGCAACATGGTTCACGATGGTGGTTGTGGCTTACAGTAGGTGGCTCACGGAGGGTCGGTTATGGTTCAGCGGCGGTGTTGGTCATGCCCGCTCTGCGATTCGAGTCTCTTTTGGTTCCGACACTGGCGGCGTTCGTAGCAGCAACAACATGGAACAGGGTACAACGTACAATGATGATGATGGAGCTTGAAACCTCACGGCTCGAGTACAGCTCGTCACAGTAGCTTAGAGGATAGCAAGGGTGGGTCATCATGGTGCTGCTGCTCGGTTATGGTTGAACCAGCTGGTTAGTAGCTGGTCTCGGTACCCTGCTATGGTGGTCGTGACCACCCTCGAACTCGAGTTTTGCAAGGTTTCGGTATGATATGGATGTTCAAAATATAGTGATGATACGTGAATGATGATGTTGATGTTATATTAGGATGATGTTGTTGTTTAGATGATATTGATGATGTTAGATTATGATGATGACGGTATGACGGTTATGATAAGGTCACAGGTTATAAACAATGAAGATGAAGCATGAGAATGGTATTTTGGTATGTTGATGGGTAGTATCTTGCTGCTATGATGATGGTGATGTTGGCTTATAAATGATTAGACATAAAGATGATTTTAGGATGATGGGGATGCTTGATTATTATTGATGATGCTACGATGATGATGGTATGATCACACTACAAAAAATAAGGGTATTTGAGACTAACTATTTAGTCTTTAATACTCACTTATCAGTACCTAAAGCTTAACTAAGACTGATTTTACTAGTCACAAGCTAGTGACGGATACCTAGTACTAGATAGTCATTTGGGGAACTGAAATTCAGTTCCTATTGTATGGAACCAACATGGACTAATGGTCAGTCTCTGTTACGTAATAAATCAGTCCTCAACTTGTTCCTCGGTACCACCTCATTTCAGTCCCCAATATGGTTCTTTAGCTACTGTAAATCAGTCCCAGATAATCTGCTATTTCACTCCTTAATGTATAACTTTAAAGACCGAGTTTAGTCCTTAAAACTTATATATATTGTCCCTAATATGTGTGGGTAGGTTTGTGTTATCATATCAAAGCAGTATCCAATGAGAGGTTTTAAAGATTGAAAGTTAGTCTATGATACCACGTGATTTTAGTTTATAATATGCTTGTGTTTAGGACTGAAATTTACTCTTAATTATCATGTTATTTTAGTCTCCGATGAGTTCATTTAGAGTCTGATAATCAGTCGCTAATATGTTTACTTCTGATTCGAGTATCAGTCTCTTACTGGAGTTGTTAGATAACGGATTTCTAGTTTATATACAAAATTCCAGCCACTGAGCAACAATAATAATTCAAAAATTCATTTCTCATTCTCCTTAAAACTCAAAATCTTAAAGCATTAATATCATAACAATAACCAAATAGAATGATACCAAGTGATCTAGTCTAAACTTTAAAAGACAATTAGAAGTTCAAAAAAGAAATAAACATCTTAACCAAAACATTCTAGGTCGTGTTCTCACTATCACTCAATGGAACATCTAAACCACGACCTTCATTACTTGCAGATGTATTCGAACTTGTGCACTCATATTCTGGAAACATTAACATTATGAACTTCTGAAGTGCATTAACCTGCTTTCTTAGATCTTCCTTCTCACTTGAATCTCGTTGAGATGATTCAGCTGCCGATTTCATCCAGGAATCTTTTTTCCTATGCACTTGCCCGACACCATACTCCCATCCTGACTGTATTGTTTTCTGCTTCCCACAAACAGTTTTTATGGCTTGTTTCTCAAGCTTATGTTCCAAGGTAGTAGTAATGGTGGTTCCTTCAGAGGTTAATCTATCCATGGCCGCCTGTTTATGCTGAATAATTTGCTCCTAAAATAATAAAAGGTACCAGAATAATGCTTAAAACTAGTAGCTACTCAATAACAATATTTGACTAAAAAGAATCAAAATCAAAAGCTTTTACGAAAGAGATGCTTACATATGCATCACGTGAATGATCATTTTGCCATGTTTGTTTCTCGATACTAAAGTGCAGCTTGTGATAAAGTGCTAAAGGGCTAGGTGGCATTTGAGTCTCGGGATCGATCTGCAATCACAAAATTTTTGATAAAGAAGAGAATATATATTATTACAAAATGACTGAAATCAATCTTTGTCTCTTAAATCACAAAAGTTTCAATCACTAAAATCAGCTTAAATGATTAACGTTTTCATCACTAAAATAAATAACTAATTTTAATCAAGTTTTAGTTTCTTCATATAATCAAGATAATCCAAAATCGCTTTCATAGTACAACTCTCAAAGTCTAAAAACTAAGTTGATTAATTTCATAAAACATATTAGACTTTTTAGATGCAATACGTTGGGAATTTTTTTAAATGATAATTTGCATAAGACTTGTCTCGGGTTGGTATGGTTTGACCCAGTTATATGAGCTTCGTTCAAAGCTAGTTGGCAAGGAATTTGACCTTATTTCTACTATTACGTTAACAGCAATAACATATAATATTACAAGTCGAAAAGTCTAATACTTACCATTTTGAATGCATGATTGCCTATCGACCGGGAGCCCCATCTGCTTACATTAACTTGCTTTGCTCGGTTAGCTTCCATCTTATCACTATAATTCTACAATAAGTAAATTCGACATACGCGTTAGAACCCGGAAAATTAGAAATCAATCCATAAATATGTATTATGATTCGTAAAATTAAAAATCAGAACATTAACTCGGGTTTTTTCTGACTCCCAATAGTCACATAGGTTATTCCAGTCTTCAAGGCTCCGACAAGCAGGGTGCACTTTCGATCTAGCTAGTTGCGGATTTGTTTTTCCTTGATTATCTTTCCAGTGCCCACTCAAAACACCTCTCGCGCGTTTCCATTGTGTTCGTAGGCGGGTGTTCACATACTCCATAAAGACGTTATCGGATCGCAACAACTGGAATTTTGCCTACATTTTATACATTGTTAACAATAGAAATGAAAATTATCAAACGCTTCTCAATATTTAAAAGTAATAGTTTATGCTACTTACTTCTAATTTCTCATACATGAGTGTTTTCACATCTTCCGGCACCAAATCCCACCTGTGAAATTTCATCGGACAAACATTACGAAGAATGATTCCACACTCGGTCGCGAATTGGGTTGCTGAGTCCCAAACGAATGATTTCATATCCTCATCCATTATCAAAGGTATTTTAGAACCCTCAGGCAAACTTTGTAGAGTCCTTGAAACACTATGATTTATACTTGGTCCCCGCCTTTTTAGTGGATTAGCAGATTGCTCTAGAGCTGGTTGTTCTGTATCAGCACGTTGTTCTGCATCAGCACATTGATTAGCATTGTCCAAGAGGAAGATTATTTATCTTGACGAATATTATTAATTAAATGAACGAATATAAACATATGTTTATGTTCATTTAAATTTTATATATTATTAGTAACACTAATTGATTAGCCCATCATAGAACCAAGCGTTGAGTAGTATATGGTAATTAGAGCATCTCTTCATTTTGGGCTTTTGATTTTAGAGTAAATTACAAATTTCATCTTTTTAAGTTGGTATTAAATTTCAAGTATTGTTCTTAAACTAAGGAAATTACAAAAATTACTCTATACATTCAAGTTTTATTACACGTTCAGTCCTTTCCTCTAACGTCAGATTATTTTAGTTGTCAAGTTATGTCACATGTTTTGCACATGAGTGTAAATCCTTATTAATAAATATAAAAAAAGGTGGTGCTATACATACCCCCTTTAAATTAATTTTACTTATTATACCCCTTTTAACTTTTTAAAATGGTTAACCTTTTATTCTATTTATTTAGTTACTATATCACCCCTTAATATGTTAAAACTAAAGCTTTTAAGTTTTATTCATTTATTATTTCTTTTAGTCTTTATTATTTTTTGTTTTTATTATTTTTAATTGTAGTATTTATAAATGTTCAAAACAGCCAAACACAATTAATAATTGAAAACTGAACCGTATTTCTAACAAAAAAAAACCTAATCAAATCCTGAAGTCAGTTTTTGTTTCGGTTAACGATTACATAAAATTTTGCTTATCGGTTCACTTATCCGTATAAAGCGACTAATAAACGGGTTTAATAGGTTAAATCAGATAACCGAAACGAATAAATCGGTTTTCAATGGTTTAGTTGCTTATCGGTTCACTTATCCACCCACCTACCGTACCCCCATTCTTCTCTACTTCAAAACACATACCACCGTCTCCCCCACCTCCACCGACGGCGCTCCTCCACCGCCGGCCCTCCTCCACCGTCGGCCCTCCTCCACCGTCGTCATCCGCCGTCTCCACCGCCGCAGCCTCCACCGCCACCGCCACCGCATCAACATCTTCAAATCCATCACCTTCGCACAACCACCAGATCCACACCATCGATTACCCAATCCATACACTACACCACCATCTTCAGTCACCATCACTGTCGAATTATTCAAGGTAATCGACCCTATTGTTTCTTCAATGTTTCTACCCTATTGTTGATTTTGTGTTCTTTAATGTTTCTGCCGTATTGTTTTCTTCAATCTATCGACCCTATTGTTGCTTCAAGTCCTGATGTAGCTATAATAAACTTTTGAATAATACGCATAAGCTAATAATAAACTCTTGAATAATACCTGAGGTTAGTAGCATAAACAAACTACATTGGTGTTGCCTCTCATAGTTCACTGATGTTGATCAGGTTGGTAATACCCAATAGATTACACTTGTATTCTACTAATCTATATTTTGTGTCATTTAAGTTATGGATTTATATAATTCTCTTAGAAAAATGAAGGATGAGACTTATATTGTATTCAACTTTAACTGTTAAGATTATGTAATATTGTTCCAAGCTATTATCTCATCACTATACAACCATTTTAGGATTTCACAATGACTTTGGATAAGAGCTGGACTAAAATCACTAATAAGGTAGATCCAACATTCATTAAAGGAGCGTTTGCTTTTGCGAAAAGGGGTGAAGCATACATTGATAGTGAAGGTCGGATACATTGTCCTTGTAGAAATTGTGGCAATGCAAGAAGACATATTCCTAGTGTTGTTGCTACTCACATCATACATAATGGTTTTGAACCGACATACAATGTATTGGTATATCATGGTGAACATCTATCGGGTTATGAAACAGATGAAACAAATAGTGAGTGTGGAGGAAGTGAAAACGAATCAAATGACGGTGTCGATGAGTTAATGAACGTGAAGGTGACATGTAAAATGACAAATGTGTCAATGGATATGATTCTAAATTTATTTAGTCGGGCTTTCAAGGATGCAAACTTGCCAAAGAACCATTATGAGGCAAAAAAATATTTATGTACTCTTGGATTGGGATACGAATCTATCCATTCTTGTAAATATGATTGTGCATTATTTTGGAAAGAAAATGCTGGATTGCAAAATTGTCCAGCATGTAACACTAGTCGTTATGAAGAAAACAGTAAAGGGAAAAAGAAACCCGTAAAAGTCTTGCGTTACTTTCCCATCACTAGTAGACTTAAGCGTTTATATGCTTCGAGACATACATCTAAGGAAATGTTGTGGCACGATCGACAAAGAACCAAAGAAGAGGTGGTTCTAAGGCATCTAGCAGACGGAAAGGCTTGGAAACACTTTGATACAATGTTTCCTGATTTTGCAAATGATCCTAGAAATGTTCGCCTAGGGCTTGCAAGTGATGGTTTTAATCCTTTTGGGGCCATGAGTCTCTCCTACAGTATGTGGCCTGTTGTGTTCATACCATATAACATGCCTCCTTGGAAATCTATGGTTGATGCTTCATTTATGTTGACATTACTTATTCCTGGAAGAGATTCACCAAGAAAAGATATTGATGTATTTTTGCGTCCACTCATAAATGAATTGAAAGTTTTATGGGATAAGGGTGTTGAAACATATGATTGCGAATCAAAACAAATCTTCAACAAGCGTGTCGCGCTTCTATGGACAATTAATGATTTTCCTGCGTATGGTTATCTGTCTGGATGGAGCACGAGTGGATACAAGGCATGTCTGATATGCAATGAAGATGCTAGCAGTATACGTATACGAGATAGAATAGCATATGTTGGTCATAGGCGGTTTCTCCCACTCGATCACCCTTGGAGGAAATCAAGAGATTTTAATGGACATAGAGAGACTAGGCTTGCACCTAAACCTGTCAACGGAGATGATTGCTTACGTCAGTTGGAACATCTCACTATACATCATCATGGAAAACACCAGTCTCATGGCGGGAAAAAAAGAAAACGCGACTCACATGATTTAAACTGGTCAAAGAAAAGCATCTTCTTCGAACTCTCGTACTGGCCTAAGTTGTTAATTCGTCATAACATAGACGTGATGCATGTTGAAAAGAATGTGTGTGAGAACGTGTTAGGAACCTTGTTAAACATAGAAGGAAAGACGAAAGGCACTGATAAAGCTCGACTAGATTTGGAAGATATGAACATACGAAAGGAGCTTCACTTGGTGCGGAAGAATGACCGTTGGGTTAAACCACATGCTATGTATGTTTTAACCCAAAATGAGAGAAAACAATTTTGTAATCTACTAAAGTCTGTGCGTTTTCCAGATGGGTATGCTGGAAATTTAGCTAAAAATGTGATTGCTAAGCAAGGAAAGGTATATGGGCTTAAATCACATGATTGTCATGTTTTAATACAACGCATTATTCCTATTGCAGTTCGACCATTTTTTACCAAACAAATTCGTGATGCATTAGTCGAGCTGTCTCAGTTTTTCAAGAAACTTACTGAGGTCACGTTCAACGTGAGGGAGTTAAAAGCATTACAAGAAGAGATAGTTAAGATTTTGTGCAAGCTTGAACGGATATTTCCTCATTATGGTGCACTTGTGTGTTCATCTTCCTGAAGAGGCAATATTAGGAGGACCCGTGCAATCAAGGTGGATGTATCCGATTGAAAGATACCTTGGCCATTTAAAGAAATACGTTAGAAATAAAGCTAAACCTGAAGGCTCGATAGCAGAAGGTTATATTGTTGAAGAAGCTATAACATTTTGTTCACATTATTTACGAGGTGTTGAATCAAAGTTGGACAAACGCAACACAAAAGATAATAAAATTTCTATTGATGCTCAAAACTATGCGTTAGATACTTTCAGATTGAGTGGCCGAGGTATTGGGAGGAAAGAAGTTCGTATCCTTCCTAGTAATCTTATGAAAAAAGCAACATGGTTTATATATAATAATTGCCAAGAGATTCAACCGTACATAGAGTAAGTCTTTTTCTATCTTTGTTTGTGAATAATATTAAATGTCAAATGTTAATAAATTTATATTTTATCTAAATGTTGCAGAGAACACTTACAGTTTTTACAAAGTCAACATTCTGAAACATCAGACTTTTTCGAGATACAACATTCTACATTCCCGGATTGGTTTGCAAAACGGGTATAATCACACCTTATTTACTTGCTTTAATTTATAAAACTGCATTTCTCTCCACTAACATGATTACTATGTTTAAAATTGAGAACAGATTCGAGAAAAGTATACGTTAAATCCTTCTCAAATTAACGAGGAGTTATGTGTATTGTCTTCCCTTCCTGATAATCGAGTTTCGTATTACAAGGGATACATAGTGAATGGGGTTAAATTTATAGTTAAGTCAAGAGATGATTGCAGGCAAACACAAAATTGTGGAGTAACGGTCCCCGGCATTCATAATGATGTTGAAGATGATTATTATGGATATCTCGACGAAGAGATTGAATTGTCATTCATACGAGGTTATCGTGTTATTTTATTAAAATATACATGGTTTGACACTGCTCGTCGTAGAAAACACATCATATTTGAACCACATTTCATCAGCATAGACACTTCCCGGAGTGCTTATAAGGAAGATCATTTTATTTTTGCAAACCAGGCGAAACAAGTATTTTATATAAATGACCCACTTAAGCCAAATTCAGATTGCAAAATCATTGAAAGAATAAATCACAGACTTCTATGGGATATTCCGGAAGACAAGAATTCAGAAGATTTGTTAGAAGATGTCAACCTTCATCGTGAAGATATTGTAGAACAAATTGTTGAAAATGTTGATGTTCAGGGCACCATAGATGATTTTATAGATGACGAAATAGATGATTCTGATCATAGTATGGAAGATTTTGGTTTAGAGTCAGATTTGGATGATTCAGATACTTATAAGTCTAATGATGAGAATGAGGATGTTGACTCTGATGATGATGATGATGATGATTTGTAATGGTTAGTTTGATTATTTTTTTTTCAATTACTAGTCTTAATCATACTAACATGCATGTAAAGTCAAATTATTTCACTTAACTCAAACATTTATTATGGATATTATGCTGGAAGGTAAAGATAGAATTGCCAGGGAAGGAAACACAAGTGGTTTTATACGAGTAAATTTAGGTACTTTTTTTATTTTAATGCTATTTACAGTAATTTGGTTGAATTTTAGCTTAATTGTTTTCTGTTTTATGATAAAAAATTGCCTATTCTTGGTTGGGTCAACGGACTAGACTACAAATTTGTTAAACTTTCGGTTGAATTTTTCATGAAAGTCATTTGCCCCTTCTATTGATGTTTAAGTTGTAAGATAGACTACATTATGTTATTTGAACAGTATGTAATCAATATCAGAAGCTCTTAACATAGTGTAAATGTTTAAATTTGAGTTAACAACAAGAAGGGGGTGTTAATGAATGTTGGGTTGATTTTGTAAAAAAAAGGATGCTAAATTCGCATGTTCTAGACAGATTTCATGCAGAGTTTGACAAATCATTTAAAATCAACGAAATATACTTTTGGGGCATATTTTATATGCTTGTAAACCTTTCTTAGACTATTTTCTACAGATTTTTATAGTGCTACAAAATATGAGCGATAGATGCATAGAAACTACATGGTAATTCGGACTTGTAAGTTGGTTTAAAGCTGAGTTTTTGATTAAATATCAATCTGTCCTGTTTTTCTAAAAATCCTATAAAATCATAGAAAATTCTAGAATAGTTGTATTATATATGCTTAGAAAGCTCTTTGAGTATACTACCATTCATGTTTGAAAATAAAAATCTAAGTAAAATCGTAGAATGGTTAAAATAATGGAATACAACAACAACTCTGAAAAATGCTGCACAAAGGTCTTTTCTAACCAGGAGTGGATATTTGATAACACTTGTTCTAAATATGTTTTGTTGTTCCAGTGGTTTATCTTCGTCTAATAAAGTTTGTTCGAAATGTTTAAGGTACTTGAAAATAGGTTATACAAGTATTTACCCAAACAAGTCAAGATGAAGACGAAGACAATAACCTCCTTTGGGCAAGGTAAGTAGTTGATATTATATTGTAGGTAAAAATTAAGTGTTTACTTAGCTTTGTATTAATTATATAGTTGGACATATCGTAGGTAAAGATTAAGTGCAAACAAAGTTGGAACGCATCTTGGATGGGGAAAGCAATTCTTTTGCAAGTCAATGAACTTTGTGAAGCTTAAATTTTATGTTGGGAGTCGAAAATGTTATGCGAATTGATTAATTTTGTTTTGACATGTTTTGTAACAATTGATCATTATGTAGTAGTGTTTGGTACAATCATAAACGTTGGGTTACAACATATTATGTATATATAGTTATATGAAAAAATAGATCATTGAACAGGTTGATTTCGTAAGGATATTTCATTTTTAGGGTGCATCATGTCGAAATTTCCTTATAAAGTCTGAGACCATAACTTTTGCTTACTTTTTAAAATAACTATTATAAAATATAGTTGTTTTATTTATAAAAAAATTACAAAATTACAAATTAATAATTTGTCTTTTAATTTCTTTTACTCATAAGACATTTAAGACTAAATATCATTCACTAATTTGGTTCCTAATAAGAATATAACTTGGTTATAATCTTTTATTTGATCCTCCTAAACACTAGAATGTGTTTTTAATTTTGGAAACTAGATCTCAGCTTCGAATAATATAATTTACATAATTAAATTTTACTTTTTGATTCCTTTCTTAAAATGATATAAATTGAGTCAAAGTATTGGAGACTAAATATCAGTCATTAATATTATTGTTATGCAAAGAGTATCCTAAACTGAACATTAGTCCCTAATTCAATTTGCTTTAGACATTAAGAACTGAATTCTAGTCACTAATTTGTTCATTTAAGATATTAAAATCCTTGTTTATTTTTTGCAACTAAATTTCAGTTCCTATTTATTTCATCTAGAAACCTCTTTAGAAGCTGGATATAAGTTATGAATAAAATCAATTACAACATGTTTACGACTGATATTCAGTCTTTGATACCTTTCATATAACGATATATATTAACCCAAATAGTTAAAGACTATAAATCAGTTACTAATCATTTTTTTACCCAACAAACATTTGAGACTGAATAATTGACCTAAATTCGGTTTGGTTTACCAAAATATTAAGAACTAAATTTTAGTCTCCAATATGTTCCCTTTTTATTAAAGACTAATTATCAGTTACTCATATAATAATGTCATTACTTCTTAATCTGGTTATTTATTATGTATATATATTATGACTGAATTTTAGTCTTTATCAAGGTTTCAAAGTTTTAGAGACTAATCACCAGTCATTAGAAAGAGTCATAAAAAACTCAGTCTCTAATATAATTAGTAACTGATATTGTAGTCCCTGTGTGACAACCCTAAAAATATTTTATTATATATTTACTACGTCGAAAAATTTTCTTTATTTTTATTATTACCAAGAATTATAATTGAATATACTTATGCATGGTTGCATGCATGCTTATATATGGAAAGTTTACGTATGCATGTTTGCATGCATATATATAAGTTAAGTATTTACGTGTGCATGTATGTTATATATCCAAAACTCATACCTACATGTATTCATATACCAATTTTTATGTATGCATGTTTGTATACCATTTAATACATAAAACAAATTTGAACGACATGTACGTTTAATATATATATGTATGCTTACGATATAGGTTTATAAAGATCATTAATGTGATGTATCTTCATGTATATATACATAGCTTACTTCTATATATGTATATATATATACACTTACGGGTACATATATATATGTATATATGAACATATGAAGATTCAACTAAACTAAATCAAATCAAACACAACCAAAAACCTAAAAACTAAAACCTAAAACTAACACCCAAACCACTCTCCCAAACACCCCCGGTTTCTACTCCATCACCCGAAACCATCAAGATATCACTTAAAACCATTACCACCTTCGGTCACCTTACTTAACCCACTACCACATCACCTTATCCTATCCATGTGACTACTTAACTTGCTCTAGTTGATTTCCTTTCCAAAACCATCACCCTCGGTCATACTACACCCGAAACCACCAAACCACCACCTTATCACCATCATTCATTGAACCAACATGTGAACCTCCATCAAAGGGAATATGGAAATTCCAAGGGCATCCCTTGGTTACCTCCCATTCACACCTCCAAACCGCCATCTCCTTGGTTGTTTTGCAAAACCATCTTGCCACCTTATAAGCCTAACCTTAGGCACCAAGCAAACCATTGACTAAAGGAATCTTGCATTCATAAATGAAAATGGAATAATCATCATGACTCAAGGTGAGTCATGTTAACATGTCTTGCCACCTCTTCTCTCGGCTCCTCCCTAAAACCGCCACCAAGACACCTAGCCAATCTACAATTGCTTACTCATCTAGCCTAGTATTAGAAGCCATGATGACACCCTTAGGTGTCCTTTGATTTCAGCTTATATACTTCCTCCCATCCGCAACATACAAACACCAACCAAAAATCCATTATCTCCTTCTCTCTCTCGGTTTCTCAACACTATCAACAATCATCTTCACTTGATCATCATCTCCAGCCGCCTCCTGTCCCTTCATCCTCGGTTTACTTTACCAAACATCACCACCATCCACTGCTTTCCTCTCTCGGTTACCATAAACACCAAACAACAACCGCAAACAACAACAACAACACCACCCGACAACTACAACCACGCACCACCAACACTTACCATCACCATCCACGAACCTCATCATCTTGTTCTCAGATTCAAGAAGTTGAAACATCATCAAGAACATCATCCAAAGGTGATAAAAGGTTTAATTACACTTATATTAACAAAACATATATATACATACATACATATTGATATGTATGTATATAAAGGACTTAGCCACCCAAAACCAATTTTGGGAAACTTTAAACCATAAATCTTGAATAATAAGTTCCAAAACTCAAGAACTTATGATTTAAAAAGATATATTGAAATTTTACAAAATATATATCATAATTATTAAGAAAAAAATCAAATAAATATTAATTAACTGCAATTGTGGGAATAAATATTGAAAATTCTCACTTACCTACTAAAATGATAAACTGAAAGTTTTGATAAAATTTTGATAAAGAAAATAATTTATATAAATTATTTTATAAATGGAAAATAAGAGAAAATATCAAAAATAGAAATAAATTCGGGAAAATTCTAATAAAATTACAGAATGATTCTTTTGAGATATAAAAACCTCTGGAATTATTTCAGAATTTTATTTCTTATTATGATTAAAATATGAATTTTTATATGTTTTGTAGTAAATAAATCAGATTAATTAGTTAAAGTAAATAATAAATTCTAATAAAATAATAGAAGTAATATTACATATAAAGCTACAGAATATATAATTTTCATAATTTTTGGATCAGTATAAGTATTTTTTCTAAATATTTCAGTTATTATAGAAATTACAGAAACTTCTCTGTTATGATTTATGATACTTGGTTTCGAATAAGGAGTTTTCTGTGAAATTTTAGGAATTTTTCGTGGAGAGAAGATATTTTTAATTATTTTTGAGAATATTATGGAATTTATAGAAAATAATCTGTTAAGATTTGGAGGTTGTAAAAATTATGAGATGTTACTGAATTTTTGGATAAGATTCTGTGAATTTTAAGGATTTTTTGACAACAGTAGGTATTTTGATGATTTATGTAGAGTTTATACTAATTTGGGAACAAATTATGTATAAACAATTTGTGGGAAGTTTTTGTGATAACATTATTGGTAGAACTTCAACAGATACTTACATCTGAGATTCTAAAAATTCTAAAGAAAATATTGTCTGACACTGTGAACTGTCTTATTAGGTTCAAGTGAGAAGACACGGTGAGTTCATAGCCCCATTTTCAACCGTTTGGTATTCAGTAAAGTTTTAGGGGAAAAAGTATACTGTTGAGTTGATGTATTGTTTTGAAAATATTTTTGTTTGCTTATTGTCATTTGCGACACAACCATTAGTTCGAATGAGGAACCGGTCAATAATGTTGGTAACGTTACTTAGGAGAATATTGGTACCAACTGGATGAGGGTTGCTACTATTTTCCTGCATCTAACCGAATGGGGGTTAGGATGTAATATTATCTGACTTTATGATTATTTCATGACAGTATGATTATATTGTGAACAGGTTTGGTTATAATTGGTACATCAACAAAATATTTTGTCTGGATTAAACCTATGTTCTCACCAACATTTTTGTTGACTGGTTTAAGTGTACTTTTTCAGGAAACGATGACTAACACCTTTGACTTTAGTTTTGAGGTCCACAACAGTTGGGGAGAAGTTGTTGGAAGAGTTTGTGTGACACTAACAGTCAACATAGTTGACTATAGTGTGTATGTGGATGCACATTTCCACCGTATCTAAAGACATGCAATAGTTTAATCTAGTTGTGGTTTATTACATTTATTTTGATATATTATGTAAAAAGATGTAATCTCGAATATTAGTAATAAAAGCATGTCTGTGTTATGTTTCCATTATATCTATGTTTATTTACTATAAACAATGCACTCTGATAAAAGCTAGTCACATTCCAACCATAACATTCACGCTTCCGCCGGGATGTGACAGGTTGGTATCAGAGCCATTGGTTATAGGGAATTAGTTATTTTAAGTAAATAACTGGACTATAACCATAAGCTCAAAATTATGCTTTATGATTTTATGTGAAGCTATGTGAATTATGTGAAATTTTATGATTAATATTCTAACCAAAAATTTTGATAAGTTATTTGACTAACTCTTTCTGTGAAATATTGTTAAGGAATTTTGCAGTATGAATTCAGATAGTTATCACTATGAAACCGACCCTTCAGAAGATCCATACCATAGCAGTCCTAAAGAAATAGTACCTGAGCTGGAATCTCAACAAACTATGGACATTACCCCAACAGAAATGGAGAATAAAACAAATTTTATGTTAGGCGTGCACCAGTACACATGGGAGGATATACAATTAAGACTCCTAGGAAAAAGATACTACGTGGACACAAACTTAAAGCTAAGCAATCTGAGGATTTAGAAAGACAATCTCCTGATTTTCCAAAAGATGAAGATAGAATCATTAAGCCAAAAATGAATCAGGTGAAGACAGCCCGACAGACTCTTAAGAAACTTAAGAAGATACAGCTGGGAATCTGGAAAATCCAAAAGGATATTAAAAAGCTCAAGACACCCAAGAAAAGTATTTTCACCAGGATCTGGAAATGGCTTAGCAAAAACTAAAAGTTTATAGTTTAATTTTTTTTTAGAATAAAAGAAATAAGAGCTTAACTGATATATGTATTTTTGTGGTAACATGTTTGTTTGAATTATGTTAAATAATTTTTGTGTTAAGATATTTATTTGCAATACTAACCTTGAAATTCACTATAGTGAATCATGCCGCCAAAAAGAAACACTCAGCCTGTCAGGAGAACAGCTCGAGTGGGATGACCCAGGACCAGACTCGGGGAAGAAACACCCATGAACCCTGTAAACCCTGATACCACTGAAAATGATAGGATATCTCAGATAGTAGCCCAACAACTGGAAGCTACCCTACCTACTTTAATTACTCTCCTCCAACAAAATCTGAATATTGGAACTACCTCAAACCCACCAGCAGGGCCTGAAAATATGAATTTAGAAGAAAGACAGGAAGAAGAGATTCTAAATGGAATTTCAAAAGGATGCTCCTACAAAACCTTTATGTCCTGTAGACCTTGGGAATTTGATGGAAAAGGTGGAGCAGTACAAGCGTTAAGATGGCTAGATGATATGGAAGGAGTTCTAGAAATCAGCAACTGTGCTGAAAACTTCAAGACACTGTTTGCTTCCCATTCTCTTAAAGGAGAAGCACAATCCTGGTGGAAAATGGAGGTACACACTAGGGGTAGAAATATTATGAATAAGCTAAGCTGGGAAGAATTTAGAACCCTCGTGATAGAAAAATATTGTCCTTACAACAAGATAGAGAAACTAGAGGCTGAATTCTTAGCACTAGAAATGAAAGAATCCGCACACCGGGAGTATACTGATAGGTATAATGAGCTATCCAGATTAGTACCACATTTAATAACCCCGGAATCTAAAAGAATAGGAAGGTATATTTGGGGATTAGTACCACAAATAAAGGGATTAGTGAAATCTGCTAGAACCAAAACCTTCCAGGAAGCAGTAATCTTATCAGGAAGTTTGACAGATGAAATGATCAGAAATGGATCATTAGGTCATCAACAGGTAGGAGAGAAAAGGAAATGGACTGAAAATCATCCTGGAAAATAATTTGGAGAAAGTTCTCAGAAAAGAATAGCACGACCTTCACCAAGAAACTTTCTAGGAACAACTCAAGGGAAGAAAGTAGAAAAAACACCACAGTGTAACATCTGTCAAAGATATCATACAGGAAGCTGTATGACAGTGGTGTGCTATAACTGTAAAAGAAAGGGACACATTTCTAGAGACTGCAAAAACCCTACTAACTCTAAAACCGTTTGTTTTCAGTATGGAAGTGAAAATCATTTCCGGAATGAATGTCCACAACGAAAGGGTAAGACTCCAGCTAACCAGAACAACCCCTGTGGAAGGGCATTTATGATACAAGCTGATGAGGCACGGCATGAACCAGAAGCAGTTACGGGTACGTTCCTTATCAATAACCAGTACGCTAAAGTATTATTTGATACAGGAGCAACCCGCAGTTTTATCTCACATACTTTTAAACCATCAATTAGTCTAACATTTGAAAAATTACGTGACATTTATGTGATAGAATTAGCTGATGGTAAGATAATTGAAGCTGATGAAATCATTCCTAATTGCATCTTGAATGTGGATGAGTATTGTTTCGATATAAATCTGATACCTATTAAATTAGGCGGATTTGATATCGTAGTAGGAATGGATTGGTTAAGTGAAAATCATGTTGAAATCATTTGTGATAAGAAAGTGATTAAGATTCCTTTGGCTAAGGAAATCAAAATTCTCTGCATTTATGGTGAAAAGCCAAACAATACTATGAAACTGATTACTTGTAAAAAAGCACGAAGATATCTCAACAAGAATTGTTTAGCATTCTTGGCCCATATTGTTGATACAAAACTTGATAAGGAAAATTTGGAAAGTGTTCCTGTTGTAAATGAATATGCTGATGTATTTCCTGATGAATTACCTGGATTACCACCCCCTCGTCAGGTAGAATTTAAAATAGAGTGGATACTGGGAACAGCCCCTATTGCCAAAGCACCTTATCGTTTAGCACCAACCGAAATGAAAGAACTTATGACTCAGTTACAGGAATTGTTAGATAAAGGATTCATACGTCCTAGTGTATCCCCTTAGGGAGCACCAGTCCTATTTGTTAAAAAGAAGGATGGAACTTTTAGAATGTGTATTGATTATAAGGAACTTAATAAGGTTACTATAAAGAATAGGTATCCACTCCCTAGAATTGATGATCTGTTTGACCAACTGCAGGGATCTAGTTATTTTTCAAGAATAGATTTAAGATCTGGATACCATTAATTAAGGGTACAAGAAGATGACATTTCTAAGACTGCTTTTAGAACTAGATATGGTCATTTTGAATTCCTTGTGATGCCATTTGGGTTAACCAATGCTCCAGCGGTATTTATGGACCTAATGAATAGAGTGTGTAAGCCTTACCTAGATAAATTTGTTATAGTCTTCATTGATGACATTCTAATTTATTCTAAGAGTAAGGAAGACCATGAACAACACCTCAGGTTAACCTTGGAATTGTTACAAAAAGAAAAGTTGTATGCAAAATTTTCCAAATGTGAATTTTGGAAAAGAGAAGTACAATTCCTTGGGCATATAGTCAACCAAAATAGAATTCAGGTTGATCCAGCAAAAATAGAAGCAGTTAAGAAATGGGAAATTCCAAAAACTCCGACAGAAATACGTCAATTTTTAGGTTTAGCAGGATATTACAGGAGATTTATAGGAAACTTCTCAAAGATAGCTCAACCGTTGACAGAATTGACTCAGAAAGATAAAAAGTATGTATGGGAAGAAAAATAGGATAAGGCCTTTGAACTCCTTAAGAGTAAATTATGTAGTGCACCTGTGTTAGCTTTACCTGCAGAAACAGATAATTTCATAGTCTACTGTGATGCCTCTCGTCAAGGTTTTGGATGTGTTTTGATGCAAAAAGATAAGGTAATTGCATATGCATCTAGACAACTTAGAGGTAGTGAAAAGAATTACACCACCCATGATCTAGAATTAGGAGCTGTAATATTTGCACTGAAAATTTGGAGACATTACTTATATGGAACTAAGTGTATAATATATACGGACTACAAAAGTTTGCAACATATTTTTGATCAGAAGATGTTAAATATGAGACAAAGAAGATGGGTAGAGTTATTAAGTGATTACGACTGTGAAATTAGGTATCACCCAGGGAAAGCCAATGTAGTAGCTGATGCTTTAAGTAGAAAAGAAAGAACAAAACCTCTACGGGTACGAGCAATGAAAATGGAACTACGTTCAGATCTGTTAAGACAAATCCAGGAAGTTCAACAACAAGACCTGCTGACATTAAAAGGGCAAAGGAAAGATTTAAAAGAAGAAGCAGATGGAATTCTGAAATTCAACGGAAGAATCTGGATACCCGACAACAAACTAATTAGGACAACTATTCTGCAAGAAGCTCACAAGTCAAGATACTCTGTACACCCAGGAAATAATAAAATGTATAAAGACTTGAAAAGCCAATATTGGTGGCCACGTATGAAAAGATCAATTGGAGAATTTGTGGAACAATGTGATGTTTGCTCCAGAATAAAAGCTGAATATCAGAAGCTCTCAGGATACTTGCAACAACCAGAAATCCCAGAATGGAAATGGGATCAAATTACCATGGATTTCATAACTAAGTTGCCCAGGACCAGAAATGGATACGACACAATATGGATTATAGTTGATAGACTAACTAAATCTGCTCATTTTCTACCTATCCGCGGAGATTACAAGATTGAAAGATTAGCAAGAATCTACATTAAAGAAATCGTATCTAGCCATGGAATACCTGTATCCATTATATCAGATAGGGATAGTCGGTTTACTTCTAGATTCTGGCAAACTTTGCAAAAAGCTTTAGGAACTCAAATAAACTTAAGTACAGCTTATCATCCATAGACCGATGGACAGAGTGAAAAAACCATACAAACCTTAGAAGACATGTTAAGGGCTTGTGCTATAGACTTTGGTGGAAATTGGGATAGTCACTTGCCTTTAATAGAATTTTCATACAATAACAGTTATCACTCCAGTATTGGATTAGCACCATTTGAGGCTCTATATGGAAGAAAATGTAGATCACCTTTATGTTGGAATGAAATAGGTGATAGACAACTCACGGGTCCTGAATTAATCCAAGAAACTACAGATAAGATCACTGAAATTAAAAACAGATTAAAAGCAGCTCGTGATCGACAGAAAAGCTATGCAAATAAACGGAGAAAACCATTAGAATTCCAAATTGGAGACAGAGTTTACCTAAAAATATCACCCTCTAAAGGTATCTTTCGATTTGGAAAATCCAGTAAACTGAACCCTAGATACATTGGTCCATTCAAGATAATTGATAGAATTGGCCCTGTAGCATATAAGTTGGAATTACCATAAGAATTAAGTGAAGTGCACAACACTTTTCATGTGTCCAACCTCAAGGAATGCTTAAACAATGAAACTCTGATAGTGCCAATTCAAGAAATCCAGGTGGATAAGAAACTGCATTTCATAGAAGAACCAATAGCCATTGTGGGAAAAGAAATAAAGAAGTTAAGAAGAAGTAAAATCCCTATAGTGAAAGTTAAATGGAATGCAAAAAGAGGACCAGAATACACCTGGGAAAGAGAAGATGAAATCAAGAAAAAGTATCCCCACCTGTTCAGAGGTAATACTTAACTAAAACTTCTAAGCATACTCCATTGAATTTCGGGATGAAATTCTTTTAACGGGGGAAGAATGTGACAACCCTAAAAATATTTTATTATATATTTACTACGTCAAAAAATTTTCTTTATTTTTATTATTACCAAGAATTATAATTGAATATACTTATGCATGGTTGCATGCATGCTTATATATGGAAAGTTTACGTATGCATGTTTGCATGCATATATATAAGTTAAGTATTTACGTGTGCATGTATGTTATATATCCAAAACTCATACCTACGTGTATTCATATACCAATTTTTACGTATGCATGTTTGTATACCATTTAATACATAAAACAAATTTGAATGACATGTATGTTTAATATATATATGTATGCTTACGATATAGGTTAAGATCATTAATGTGATGTATCTTCATGTATATATATACATAGCTTACTTCTATATATGTATATATATATACACTTACGGGTACATATATATATGTATATATGAACATATGAAGATTCAACTAAACTAAATCAAATCAAACACAACCAAAAACCTAAAAACTAAAACCTAAAACTAACACCCAAACCACTCTCCCAAACACCCCCGGTTTCTACTCCATCACCCGAAACCATCAAGATATCACTTAAAACCATTACCACCTTCGGTCACCTTACTTAACCCACTACCACATCACCTTATCCTATCCATGTGACTACTTAACTTGCTCTAGTTGATTTCCTTTCCAAAACCATCACCCTCGGTCATACTACACCCGAAACCACCAAACCACCACCTTATCACCATCATTCATTGAACCAACATGTGAACCTCCATCATTACAAAGGGAATATGGCAATTCCAAGGGCATCCCTCGGTTACCTCCCATTCATACCTCCAAACCGCCATCTCCTTGGTTGTTTTGCAAAACCATCTTGCCACCTTATAAGCCTAACCTCAGGCACCAAGCAAACCACTGACTAAAGGAATCTTGCATTCATAAATGAAAATGGAATAATCATCATGACTCAAGGTGAGTCATGTTAACATGTCTTGCCACCTCTTTTCTCGGCTCCTCCCTAAAACCGCCACCAAGACACCTAGCCAATCTACAATTGGTTACTCATCTAGCCTAGTATTAGAAGCCATGATGACACCCTTAGGTGTCCTTTGATTTCAGCTTATATACCTCCTCCCATCCGCAACATACAAACACAAACCAAAAATCCATTATCTCCTTCTCTCTCTGGTTTCTCAACACTATCAACAATCATCTTCACTTGATCATCATCTCCAGCCGCCTCCTGTCCCTTCATCCTCGGTTTACTTTACCAAACATCACCACCATCCACTGCTTTCCTCTCTCGGTTACCATAAACACCAAACAACAACCGCAACCAACAACAACAACACCCGACAACTACAACCACGCACCACCAACACTTACCATCACCATCCACAACCCTCATCATCTTGTTCTCAGATTCAAGAAGTTGAAACATCATCAAGAACATCATCCAAAGGTGATAAAAGGTTTAATTACACTTATATTAACAAAACATATATATATACATACATATTGATATGTATGTATATAATGGACTTAGCCACCCAAAACCAATTTTGGGAAACTTTAAACCATAAATCTTGAATAATAAGTTCCAAAACTCAGGAACTTATCATTTAAAAAGATATATTTAAATTTTACAAAATATATATCATAATTATTAAGAAAAAAATCAAATAAATATTAATTAACTGCAATTGTGGGAATAAATATTGGAAATTCTCACTTACCTACTAAAGTGATAAACTGAAAGTTTTGATAAAATTTTGATAAAGAAAATAATTTATATAAATTATTTTATAAATGGAAAATAAGAGAAAATATCAAAAATAGAAATAAATTCGGGAAAATTCTAATAAAATTACAGAATGATTCTTTTGAGGTATAAAAACCTCTGGAATTATTTCAGAATTTTATTTCTTATTATGATTAAAATATGAATTTTTATATTTTCTGTAGTAAATAAATCAGATTAATTAGTTAAAATCAATAATAAATTCTGATAAAATCATAGAAGTAATATTACATATAACGCTACATAATATATAATTTTCATAATTTTGGATCAGTATAAGTATTTTTCCTAAATATTTCAGTTATTATAGAAATTACAGAAACTTATCTGTTATGATTTGGACCTTGAGATAATTATATGATGCTTGGTCTCGGATAAGGAGTTTTCTGTGACATTTAGGGAATTTTTCGTGGAGAGAAGATATTTTTAATTATTTTTGAGAATATTATGGAATTTACAGAAAATAATCTGTTAAGATTTGGAGGTTGTGAAAATTATTAGATGTTACTGAATTTTTGGATAAGATTCTGTGAACTTTTAAGGATTTTTTGACAACAGTACTTATTTTGATGATTTATGTAGAATTTATACTAATTTGGGAACAAATTATGTATAAACAATTTATGGGAAGTTTTTGTGATAACATTATTGGTAGAACTTAAACAGATACTTACATCTGAGGTTCTAAAAATTCTAAAGAAAATATTGTCTGACACTGTGAACTGTCTTATGAGGTTCAAGTGAGAAGACACGGTGAGCTCATAGCCCTATTTTCAACCGTTTGGTATTCAGTAAAGTTTTAGAGGAAAAAGTATACTGTTGATTTGATGTATTGTTTTGAAAATATTTTTGTTTGCTTACTGTCATTTGCGACACATGTCACACCCTCAAATTACGGGTCTGGAATCTATCACGGAGGGGTGAGCAAACAGGATCGAACACAGTAGTTACACATGAGATGCAGTTATCTATATGATAAGTTTTAGATAACCAATCCATTATTATTCAGAGCATTAGATTTTATATGCAGCGGAAATAAATATATATATTGTTTCTTAACAATACGTCTAATCATGTCTTATTAATAACCAATATGTATCTGGAGCTCTTAAATGATCCTACGTGCATGTCCAAAAGCTCCTAGTAGATACCTGAGAATACATGTAAATCAAGTGTCAACACAGGGTTGGTGAGTTCATAGGTAAGTAAAACACATTGATAAAACATCATTTATCATCAAGTAGGATTTATTGTAAAAGTGTGAGTTTAATTTACTCACCGGTATATGAATAGCCTGTCGGAACCCTTTTTAATAAGGTGAACCCGCTATCCCACATACCCACTATGTACAAGCCCAACAAATCCTTCACATAGGATTTGCCCATGTATCATAGTTTAACATCATTTTCATGTGTATATTATGTTATTATAATAATTCAAATCAGAGGGCGCGAATCCTCTCTTTACATTTATCCTCATATGGGTTGTAAGTGGAACTATAATGGCAAAACTTATATAGCGCACAATCTGCCTTCTCATAGAATAGTCATCCCGAATGACAGCGAGATCTTTGTGCATCTGATAAGGACCACATGTCCAAACCTTTGTGGGGGTCAGTCACTCCCCGATAGTACTATCCAAAAGATCCCTGCCTTGTTTATAGTTCAGTTTACAGAGAAGGATTTTCATATATAACCATATGTAATCATAAATGTGATCCAATTATTATTTAACATAATACACAAAAATAATTTGTAAATTTAATTACAACATGTATTCCAGCCCCAAAATATTTACATGATTAAAAAGGGGAATAGTTATGAACTCACCTCAGTCCTTGTGTGGTATTGACAAGCTAGTAAATTCCTGCTAAGGAATTATAATTCACATAAGCAAATAGTTACAAATCCATAACCTAATAAGTTAGATCTTGAACCTGGCGTTCAATTGATCTAAGGTTTGGTTTTCGGAGATTTGTTATAAACATATAACTAATCATTTAATTCTTTAATAATTAAAGATTTGTATTTCATGATATTTGATCAAATTAATAATGATTTCAATATGTCATTATGTCTTAAATAATTTTTAGACATTACTTACATATGTAAATTGATATTTTAATTTAATAAGATTTTATAATTTAATTTATAAAATCTAATTTTGTGTTTATCATGTTTAAAACACAAATAGGATACTTTAGTATTTTATAATTTATAAAATCTAATAGTAAGATTTATAAATAGACACAAATTATCTAATCATTATATTTATATAATAAAGTTATTATAATTGAGCATATAATAGATAATAACATATTGTTAAATTTATAACATATTTACATGGTAAAACATAATATAAATTATCTAATTATTATGTTATTCATAATTACAGATGATATAATGTTCCATTAATAATTTGATGATTTAAATCATTATTTAGAATCCATTTTTATAAAAAATAACAATTTATAACATTTGTAATAATTTTTATAAATAAATAATTAATAAGATTTTTAAAGAAATAATTTTCCAGAAAATAATTATATACTTCTAAAATAAACAAAGTTTATAAAAATTATTTTTATAATTTTTAGTAATTTTTCTGGATTTTTAAAATGTGAAAAAGGCTTTTAAAAAAATAGAGGTTGGGGGCCGGGTTCGAACCCGTGACCCCTAGGAGTGCAATTGGACCGGGAACCAGTGAACCAAGGCATCAAGCCACGGTAAGAATTGGTTTCTAATTCATTTAAACTCAGTTAACCAAACGATCCCCAAATCAAGAACCCTAATTTCGGATTTGATCCAAATTGATGCCCAATTCGATGATGATAATGTATGGATTCATGGGGCTTTTGTTCCCCATGATCAATAGAAGGTGTACATGTATTGAATTACCTAAATTGAAGTCGAGATGGTGCTGCTCCTTTGAAGAACAGTCGCGACAGGGGAAGAAGGTCGATTGCTATCCAAATGATAGTGATAATCAAATTCCTCTTACAGAAAGCTTCTAATGGCTTAAATGATCGAAAGCCCTTTATCAATTTCGTGAATTGAAACTCATAAGGTTGAATTCGATTGAGTTGCAGGTCGCGCAGAAGGAAAGATTCAAATTCGATGAATGTGGTTGTTTCAGATACAATTGGACTCGAAGGAAGATTTTAAAGGATTATATGATCGTTAGTGCTCCATTATTTCGATTAGTTTTTAGTTTTAATGCTCGATTATTGAGGAGCTTTCGGCCGAGTGTGTTAGGTAGATAAAGCATACCTAATCGATTGTAATATCAAATCAAAGTGGTGGAACAGGTTCGAATCATCCTTACGAGTTTGTCGGTAGCATTTAATTGGGTTAAGAATGCGTATTTTTGGGTGTTTATGGTCGGCCGGAGTCCGCCGAAGAAGGTGGCCAGAACAGTGGGTCGACGGGGAAAGGGGGGTTGGGTTTTGAATATTTACAGAATGGTCCCTGGGGTTTTAGAACTTTATTATTTTATGTTTTAAGGTTTAAAACATGTTTCAAATATTGCAAAATCAGTCCCCGGACTTATTTAATCAATTAAATTAATTTTGTAAATAATAATATTTTCATTATTATTATTATTTTCATTATTAACATTATTATTTTTAATAATAATATTATTATTATTATCATTGTAATTATTTTTATTATTATTAATACTATTATTAAATAATAATAAAAATATAAAAATAAATTGTAAATTCACATAAAATTTATATTAAATCACGAAAAATTTTTGGGTTGTCACATCATCCCCATGTTAGAGGAATTTTCGTCCCGAAAATTAAGATGTACTAGCAACATTCTTGAATACATTAGGATACTTGCGCATAATTTCGTCCTCTCGTTCCCAAGTGAACTCAGGACCACGCCGGGAGTTCCACCGAACTCTGACAATCGGAATCTTGCTATGCTTTAGTTGTTTAACTTCCCTATCCATTATTTCAACTGGTTCTTCGACAAACCTGAGTTTCTCATCTACTTGTAGTTCCTCTAAAGGCACAACAAGTGATTCATCGGATAAACACTTCCTTAGATTGGATACGTGGAAAACATTGTGCACACCACCAAGTTCAGCAGGTAGATTTAATTCATAGGCTACTGGGCCAATCCTTTTGACAATTTCAAAAGGCCCCACGTAGCGAGGGTTCAATTTCCCTCGTTTCCTAAAGCGTATAACTCCCTTCCAGGGAGATACCTTTAGCAAAACTTTATCTCCTTCCTGAAACTCCAGTGGCTTACGGTGTTTATCAGCATAGCTTTTCTGGCGATCCCTGGCAGCAGCCATGCGTTCTCTTATCTGGACAATTTTCTCATGAGTTTCGAAGATCATTTCTGGGCCAGTAAGTTGACTATCTCCAACTTCTGCCCAGCAAAGTGGTGATCTACATTTACGTCCATATAAGGCCTCGAATGGTGCCGCCTTGATGCTCGAATGATAGCTATTATTATAGGAAAATTCTACCAAAGGTAGATGACCTTCCCAGTTCTTTCCAAAATCAATAACACAAACCCTAAGCATATCCTCAAGAGTCTATATGGCTCTTTCACTTTGACCATCAGTCTTAGGGTGATAGGATAGGCTGTGCTTATATCTAGGCAAGTACCTAGAGCTTTCTGAAGTTTATTCCAAAAGATAGATGTGAACCGTGTGTCACGATTAGAGATGATAGACACTGGCACTCCGTGTCTAGAGATAGCAACTAGGGTTAATGCTAAATTGAAGAATCTTTCCAGAAGAATCAAAGCTATTATCAACCCTGGTATCAAATTGATGTGTAGCTACCGATGATAAGGTACGTGCATGTAACAACATTTTGTCCTGTCTAATGTGGCTTGCTTCAGTCATAAATATATGACCGCGTGATGTATTACCTTTATTTCCATAATTTAACTATTCTTACTTTCTAGTTATAGTCATTTCCTAGTTTTGATTGTTTCTAACTCGTCTTGGGGTCCTAATCAACCTAGGGCACACTTATGGTAATGGTCGGAATTCCAATCTTCTTAATGTCCCCGTTTAACACATGTTAGCTTAATCGTATCAACCAACATAGCTAGGTTCACAACGTTGGCATTAAAGCAAATCATCTAAACCATCAGAGAGGCTTATTCTACTACTTACTAGATTTTTCCCAGTGTCCTTCTTAATTCTATTTGGTCTAATGTCATACGGTATGACATCAGTTTTATCAATTGATGGAGTTTGTTAGTATAAAGAGCACGACTTAACCCTACCATTGCATGATTTTAGAATTACAATTCTAACTTTTGCATTTCATTCCTTAAGTAATAGTCCTCAATCACCAAGGCTTTGAACTCATCTCAAACCCTCAATAATCCTATATATAAGCATCACTGGTATACTACAAATGTGCTTAAATCGGTTACACGACACCCTAATTTTTCTTAGCATTATCCCAGAGAATAACGTAATGTATGTATAGAGAGTATCATCACCCTTCTATATTTCCTGTAGTCCACTTTCATTCTAAGCATTCAATCAGCCCCTCAGTTACTGAAATGCTTAGTGGAAGAATATCTCTTAAAAGATAAATTAATATCATGAACGGAAATACCATGAAGGCTCTAAGTAGGACAGGACTTAAGTAGTAGTAAATAAACTACAAGCACATAAGTACAATATGTCTAATGATAGCTGCCTATCCTTCATACTTTCAGGATTTCAGGTATAACCATGTTAGGGTAAGTACTAGGGAAACAAGTCTCTCTTTAAATTAGGACAAGTGTAGCTTAGATTACCAAATGGAACACGTCAAGGTAATTTGACCCATTTGCCTTATAGACTTGTGTATGACCGCAGTAACTTCACGTGCTACAATAGCAGCAATTTTACGACCAGAGTTTCTAGACCGTGAACGGATTTGACGAGAAGCCATTCTGAAAGATCATTAAGAATTTTCATGGAAATTGGGTAATATGAGCTATTCAACATGAAAACGACAATCGAGAATTTGGCATAATAGCAATGAGATGTTCCAGGTGTAATCGTTTGATTCGTAAATCAAAGCGAGTACGTTGACTAATCAAAGTATTGGGTCAATCACAACTTTGTTGAAGACATGTGTACCTATAAGCAGATACTCATCCCAAGGGTTCCCATGTAAGGTAAACAGGTCCATCGGTTGATTTGGATATATGCGAATACCTTGCCTAGACAGAACACCCCGAGATACAGGCATCACGCTCTTCCAGCATTACATGTTTCAAGTTGTAAGACACAGACTTTGACAAATTTGAAAACCTTGAATAACAATCGAGTTTTGGAGTTTGAAATCACTTGAATTAGGCACACAATGCCTTAGAATATGATTTAAGATTCGTGTGTGTATTGATAGGAATCAAAGTATAAGAGGAATCACATAAGGCATATAACTTCTTAATCTTAGTCAATCTCTAACTAAGGCAATTTACTTTGTGCAACTATTGTGTGTGGCTATAGGCTAGATGCAATTCCTAACTCACTATAACCAATGGCTCTGATACCAATCTGTCACACCCTCAAATTCCGGGTCTGGAATCTATCATGGAGGGGTGAGCAAACAGGATCGAACACAGTAGTTACACATGAGATGCAGTTATCTATATGATAAGTTTTAGATAACCAATCCATTATTATTCAGAGCATTAGATTTTATACGCAGCGGAAATAAATATATATATTGTTTCTTAACAATACGTCTAATCATGTCTTATTAATAACCAATATGTATCTGGAGCTCTTAAATGATCCTACGTGCATGTCCAAAAGCTCCTAGTAGATACCTGAGAATACATGTAAATCAAGTGTCAATACAGGGTTGGTGAGTTCATAGGTAAGTAAAACACATTGATAAAACATCATTTATCATCAAGTAGGATTTATTGTAAAAGTGTGAGTTTAATTTACTCACCGGTATATGAATAGCCTGTCGGAACCCTTTTTAATAAGGTGAACCCGCTATCCCACATACCCACTATGTACAAGCCTAACAAATCCTTCACATAGGATTTGCCCATGTATCATAGTTTAACATCATTTTCATGTGTATATTATGTTATTATAATAATTCAAATCAGAGGGCGCGAATCCTCTCTTTACATTTATCCTCATATGGGTTGTAAGTGGAACTATAATGGCAAAACTTATATAGCGCACAATCTGCCTTCTCACAGAATAGTCATCCCGAATGACAGCGAGATCTTTGTGCATCTGATAAGGACCACATGTCCAAACCTTTGTGGGGGTCAGTCACTCCCCGATAGTACTATCCAAAAGATCCCTGCCTTGTTTATAGTCCAGTTTACAGAGAAGGATTTTCATATATAACCATATGTAATCATAAATGTGATCCAATTATTATTTAACATAATACACAAAAGTAATTTGTAAATTTAATTACAACATGTATTCCAGCCCCAAAATATTTAAATGATTAAAAAGGAGAATAGTTATGAACTCACCTTAGTCCTTGTGTGGTGTTGACAAGCTAGTAAATTCCTGCTAAGGAATTATAATTCACATAAGCAAATAGTTACAAATCCATAACCTAATAAGTTAGATCTTGAACTTGACGTTCAATTGATCTAAGGTTTGGTTTTCGGAGATTTGTTATAAACATATAACTAATCATTTAATTCTTTAATAATTAAAGATTTGTATTTCATGATATTTGATCAAATTAATAATGATTTCAATATGTCATTATGTCTTAAATAATTTTTAGACATTACTTACATATGTAAATTGATATTTTAATTTAATAAGATTTTATAATTTAATTTATAAAATCTAATTTTGTGTTTATCATGTTTAAAACACAAATAGGATACTTTAGTATTTTATAATTTATAAAATCTAATAGTAAGATTTATAAATAGACACAATTATCTAATCATTATATTTATATAATAAAGTTATTATAATTGAACATATAATAGATAATAACATATTGTTAAATTTATAACATATTTACATGGTAAAACATAATATAAATTATCTAATTATTATGTTATTCATAATTACAGATGATATAATGTTCCATTAATAATTTGATGATTTAATTCATTATTTAGAATCCATTTTTATAAAAAATAACAATTTATAACATTTGTAATAATTTTTATAAATAAATAATTAATAAGATTTTTAAAGAAATAATTTTCCAGAAAATAATTATATACTTCTAAAATAAACAAAGTTTATAAAAATTATTTTTATAATTTTTAGTAATTTTTCTGGATTTTTAAAATGTGAAAAAGGCTTTTAAAAAAATAGAGGTTGGGGGCCGGGTTCGAACCCGTGACCCCTAGGAGTGCAATTGGACCGGGAACCAGTGAACCAAGGCATCAGCCGCGGTAAGAATTGGTTTCTAATTCATTTAAACTCAGTTAACCAAACGATCCCCAAATCAAGAACCCTAATTTCGGATTTGATCCAAATTGATGCCCAATTCGATGATGATAATGTATGGATTCATGGGGCTTTTGTTCCCCATGATCAATAGAAGGTGTACATGTATTGAATTACCTAAATTGAAGTCGAGATGGTGCTGCTCCTTTGAAGAACAGTCGCGACAGGGGAAGAAGGTCGATTGCTATCCAAATGATAGTGATAATCAAATTCCTCTTACAGAAAGCTTCTAATGGCTTAAATGATCGAAAGCCCTTTATCAATTTCGTGAATTGAAACTCATAAGGTTGAATTCGATTGAGTTGCAGGTCGCGCAGAAGGAAAGATTCAAATTCGATGAATGTGGTTGTTTCAGATACAATTGGACTCGAAGGAAGATTTTAAAGGATTATATGATCGTTAGTGCTCCATTATTTCGATTAGTTTTTAGTTTTAATGCTCGATTATTGAGGAGCTTTCGGCCGAGTGTGTTAGGTAGATAAAGCATACCTAATCGATTGTAATATTCAAATCAAAGTGGTGGAACAGGTTCGAATCATCCTTACGAGTTTGTCGGTAGCATTTAATTGGGTTAAGAATGCGTATTTTTGTGTGTTTATGGTCGGCCGGAGTCCGCCGGAGAAGGTGGCCGGAACAGTGGGTCGACGGGGAAAGGGGGGTTGGATTTTGAATATTTACAGAATGGTCCCTGGGGTTTTAGAACTTTATTATTTTATGTTTTAAGGTTTAAAACATGTTTCAAATATTGCAAAATCAGTCCCCGGACTTATTTAATCAATTAAATTAATTTTGTAAATAATAATATTTTCATTATTATTATTATTTTCATTATTAACATTATTATTTTTAATAATAATATTATTATTATTATCATTGTCATTATTTTTATTATTATTAATACTATTATTAAATAATAATAAAAATATAAAAATAAATTGTAAATTCACATAAAATTTATATTAAATCACGAAAAATTTTCGGGTTGTCACAACACAACCATTAGTTTGAATGAGGAACCGGTAAATAATGTTGGTAACGTTACTTAGGAGAATATTTGTACCAACCGGATAAGGGTTGCTACTATTTTCCTGCATCTAACCGAATGGGGGTTAGGATGTAATATTATCTGACTTTATGATTATTTCGTGACAGTATGATTATGTTGTGAACAGGTTTGGTTGTAATTGGTACATCAACAAAATATTTTGTCTGGATTAAACCTATGTTCTCACCAACATTTTTGTTGACTGGTTTAAGTGTACTTTTTCAGGAAACGATGACTAACACCTTTGACTTTAGTTTTGAGGTCCACAACGGTTGGGGAGAAGTTGTTGGAAGAGTTTGTGTGACACTAACAGTCAACATAGTTGACTATAGTGTGTATGTGGATGCACATTTCCACCGTGTCTAAAGACATGCAATAGTTTAATCTAGTTGTGGTTTATTACATCTAATTTTGATATATTATGTAAAAAGATGTAATCTCGAGTATTAGTAATAAAAGCATGTCTGTGTTATATTTCCATTATATCTATGTTTATTTACTATAAACAATGCACTCTGATAAAAGCTAGTCACAATCCAATCATAACATTCACGCTTCCGCCGGGATGTGACACCCTGATAGTAAATATCCAGGACTGATAGTTCAGTCTCAAATAACTTAGTCCCTAATGATCACTTTTCTGGTAGTGTGATGATGTTGGTTATATGATAATGACGGTTCCATGATGAGTATAACAGTCCTTGGAAGTTAATAGTGGCGGTATTACAAATGTAATGTGGGAGGGGTAGATGATGACATGTAGGAATGTGAAAATTATGATATGGCATGAAGGCAATCTTGGGATTATAAGGTTTAGTTACTCATGGTGATGGTGATGTTATGATGTTAACTATGGTGGCTTATGATAAGAGTGGTGAGCGCAATATATTGATGATATAGTAACATGGGATGGTGACGTGACTATGATAATAATGATGGTTATAGAAGTTCTAGATGGTGATGGTTACATGACATTTTAATGGTGATGATGGCCTTAGGATATAATGGTAAAAGTGGTTTCGTGATGGTGAGGCTCCTATGGTAAAGATGAGGGCGATTTGATAATGAGGGTGGCACTCGTTAAGACTTGTAATGGATAACACTTGTAGACATTCGGCAATTCAGTTGAGTTTCTAGAACCCCCTTTTAACATGTTTTAAACTGATTTAGGGCTGGAAATGCATGTAAATATGTTTTCATAAAATGGGTTTTTATTATCCGAATGTGTACGTATGAATGTGTATGTTTTGGGTGTATGTTTGGGATTGAATATGGTTATGTTCATGTTATAATATTTAGAAGGTTAGTACTAAGCTTAGATTTTGATATATGATGCTTTGGGGACTAAATTATGTTGAATAGGTGCAAGTTGGTTGCCCATACGCCTAAACAGTGGCCCATGCGCCCAACGGTCAAAAACTGCCTAAGTGTGCCCAACCGTCCCAAAGTCCATACGCCTGAATAGTTCCTAACCGCCTAAGTGCCCATGCGCCTAAGTCAGGCTCATGCGCCTGAATAGTGTCCAAGCGCCCAAATGCCATGCGCCTAAGTGTTAGGAACTTAAGTGTAGGTTCAGACGCCCACATAGTGGCAAAACGCCTAAACAGGGCAGAAACGCCCAAACAGTTCCCATGCGCCTAGACACTTAGAATTATTTCTGAAATTTTAGGAAAACCAGAATTTGTAGGGTTTGACCTAATTTGACCCATGGGCTATGATTACCCATTTTAAGCATGATTATGAGATGGCTTAGGGTTATTGTGTGTATGATTGATGTATGGTATGTATGATGTGTTATCTTTTAATAGTATTCAAACATATTTATATTATATTATAAAATACGATAAATATTATGTTATTACTTTACGTAATATGACGAATGAATGAAAGAACGTAAAGAATAACATAACGAAGTGAAAGATAACAAATATGAGAAGTAAAACGTAATAAATGAAAAATGGCTTGCAAGCAAATAGAAAGGAGGTGCACTACCATGTTGTTGTTATCTCAACTGTGATGCGGGTTAGCTACCCCAAAGGATGCACACAGGGTCAATCATTAAGATTGACAAGACCTTTGGTATACCCTAGGTGACTGGGTCAGCTTCGTGCATAATGTTCGTGGTTTAATTACCACAGGCCCAGTATCAGTTTTGTGCACAATATTCGGGGTAATACCAATTGGTTTGAACGAATGGGAGAGATGACTTGCCCTGGTGACTGGGTCAGCTTCGTGCACAATGTTCATGGTTTAATTACCACAGGCCTAGCATCAGCTTCATGCACAATGTTCGGGGTACTGTTCATCGATCCGTATGAAAGTAAAAGAATGACGTAGCGTACAAAAGAAAGTAAGAAAGTAAGAACAGTAAAAGAATGATGTAAAGTACGTTACGAAAATATGATAACGAAAGTAAGAGATAATGTAAAGTATGAAATGAAAGCATGTATACGAAAAAGAATGTAAATGAAATGGAATGAAAGAATGAATAAGATGAGGAAAGATAATGAATGATAATGAAAGATAATAATGATATTATCTATTTGTATGTATGATGCATGATCGCGTGTGAAAGCAAAGAAGGGTTTTCACGTAAGTAAAGTATGTTATATTTTTGTAAGACTAGAACTCACTCAGCAACGCAGACTTTTATGTATTTTCTAGTTGGCAGGTAAGAGTTGCTAAGGATGGCACGAGGCGGCTACTTGGCATTTTTAGGATGGCATCCATTAGTATAACAATGATGTTTTTGTGATGTAATGCAATTATGATATTTTGTAACAGTTAACTGTATTGTATTACTTTCCAAAAGCTGTCATTACTATATAAAGTGGTTTTAATTAATTTCCGCTGCGATGTTTTGAATAAATGTATGTTTTATGTGCGATGAATGACCAACTGTGAGGTGCCCGGGCACGGGGCCTTACACATATAAGATGATGTTTTGATTCTCTGCAATCCCTTACAACCACATGAAGGGCTGAACTCTACTGATTGTTGGAGTTGCCAGATGGATTTTGCATGTTCATCTCCATCTGGTATCCACTGAGGATACCATACAACTCAATGAGAGTAAGGGTCTTGAGGTTTTTAGTCCTAGTAGTGACCACATGATAGTGTATCCATTGTCTAGAAAGAGAGGACATGAACTTCATCACAATGTCCATGTTCTAAAGAGTTACTCCAACATCCATTAGAGTATCCATAATCTCAACATACCTAAAGTATTGCTGAGTTATGGTTTTACCTGTCTTAAAGGTGAAGCTCTCAAACTGTTGTTTCAAGAGGTCTTTCTTGTTTTCTTTTGCTTCATTAGACCCCTCATACATGAGCTTTAGTGCATCCCATAGTTGATTAGAAGTTTTGCACTTCTTGAAGCCTCTGTAGTTAGATTTTAGAAGATCAGTTTGGAGGACGGTCATGGCTTTCTAATCTACATCAGTCTTCTTCTGAGTAGTCACCTACTTCCTTTGGTATCATGCCACCACCAGTAGTAGCTGAAGAGGTGCATGGTACATTATGTCCCGAGACAACAGATCCCCACATCATGCTGTCTTGAGACTTGATGAAGCCTTCCATTATTTGGCATCAAGTATCAAAGTCATCAGAAGTGATCAGTGGAGATTTTGTTATAGTACCAGTTTCTATATCAGACTTGGTAGGAGCTACCATTTGAGTTGTTACGTGTTTTGTGAAACTGAAGGAATTTAAGATGGTGACATCTTACAAACAAGATCATAAAAAGATCTCATACCAATTGCGGGTCGTTATTCTGTTAGAAATAGACGTCTGTTTGCTTTAGAATTGAAAGAAAAGCGACGAGCATGTGTAAAGGAAATTACCCTCGCACTAAGAGAACGCGAGGTCATTTTTCAGTTAGAAACATATGTCTGCTTGTTTTAAGGACCATTAATGTAATAAGTGAGTAAATAATAGAAACCGAATCCATAATCAATATATGTGAAGATTAAAAATATAATTCATACATACCACATCATGTATTCATATACCTTTTCCTATCTTTTCACTAGTGTCCCTAAAACTTAAATCCTTTTTAAATAACTATATGATTTCCTCCCAATTAATTTCTTATTTTAGGATACTCTAAGTGCATGTATGGGATTATTTATTTTCCTTCAACTTTTGAAACCTAAAAGTACTTTTCAAATTGACTTTGCATATAGGATAAAAAGGAGGGAATTACATATTAACTTTTGAAAATTTCTTTTTGTCTAATTTTCTATTATAACCCTTTACTACTCCTATTAACTCCTCTTATTTTTTAAAGTATGTTCTTTTTGGTCACTACAACCATTTAGTTTATACGCTAATTCAAACACTTTTTTAAAAACTCATTTTGAGAATTTATAAGTTAATAAATGAGTTAATTACATAAATGGTCTTGTAGTTTATCCAAAATAACAGGTTTGGGTACTAACGATTTTTTTGTGACATGCTAGGGTATTGTCTATTAAATTTTTTACCCAGTTAAGGTATTAAAACTAATAGACGTTAGTTTTTCAAACACTTTTTAAATTGACTTTGCATATAAAATAAAAATGAGGGAATTACTTATTAACTTTTGAAAATTTCTTTTTGTCTAATTTTCTATTATAACCCTTTACTACTCCTATTAACTCCCCTTATATTTTAAAGTATGTTCTTTTTGGTCACTACAACCGTTTAGTATACGCTAATTCAAATTTAAAAACTCTTTTTGAGAATTTATAAGTTAATAAATGAGTTAATTACATAAATGGTCTTGTGATTTATCCAAAATAACAGGTTTGGGTACTAAGGATTTTTTGTGACATGTTAGGGTATTGTTTATTAAATTTTGCACCGAGATAAGGTATTAAAACTAATAGACGTTAGTTTTTCTATTAAATTTAAATGAAAATGACTAAAATACCATTTGAGGGATTATTTTATAATTATACATCTTTCTTTTATTCACAGGCCATTAGTGTAATTAAATATAACTTAAAATCAAACCTAATCCTCTTTTCCCCATCAGCCACCATCACCACTACCTACCCATCATCACCACCATCTAGCCACCATCAGCAACGCTTATCCCTGTCAGCCACCATGCCAATATCTAGCCACCATCACCACCATCTATCACCATCGATTGTCCTTATATTCATAATAAACCACTATAGAAAATCCTAAAAATCGTCAAAAGGGTAAACCACCACCATATAGGCACCATCATCGGGAACCATCACCACCTGAAATTGATGTGTTAATGATGGTGGGGATGAACTTAAATTTGGTTGGAGCTTGGATTTGGAGCATTTGGACATTCAAATCAGAAATTAATAGGGGAAAGGAAAAGGAAGTGAACAGGGCAAATAGTGGTGGTGTTGACGGCAGGTGGTGTGTGGTCGGTTGGAAGATAATAGGGGAAGGGGTATGGTGGTAGTGTTAGCGGCCGGTCATGAGCACTCAGTTGAATTGGAGAAGGGAAAGAGGATTCGGTGATGTGGCCAATGGTGATAATGATAAAGGTACCAGAGAAGAAGATAAATGACGATGGTGTGATGGCGGTGATGGCTGCTGGTGATGCTAGTGGTGGTGGCCGACGGTGATGTCCGGCGGTAGTGATGGTGGTGAAGGTATTATTATTTAGTGATGTAATTCAATATATATATATATATACATATATATATATATATATATATATCTGTGTGTACATATATATATATATATATATATATATATATATATATATATAAATGTATATATATATAGAGAGAGAGAGAGAGAGAGAGAGAGAGGGGGAGAGATGGAGAGAGAGATGGAGAGAGAGAGGGGGGAGAGAGAGGGGGAGAGAGGGGGGGAGAGAGAGGGGGGAGAGAGAAGGAGAGAGAGGGAGAGAGAGAGAGAGAGTTATTATATAAATATACTATTTTAGTTAAATTACACAAATAGTCCCTCTACTTTACAAAATAATTCTATAATATGAAAATACTAAAATGTCTTTAAACTTAAAAGAATATCTACCGTCCGTTAGTGTTAATACTCAAATTTGTTATAAAAATAAAAGTGAGTATTGAAGCCTGCTATTTATTTTTATTTAGTATTCAAACCTGTTATTTTAAATAAACCATAATGGTTATTTATGTAATTAACTCTTAATATTTTTTTTTTCCTTTTCAACCAAAATAAGTAATTCTATTTGGCTTTTACGGGCTTTTGTGCATAGACTGTAATTGCTCAAAAAATTACAAGATTCAATGCATATAATTAACATCAAAGCTCCGATCCAATTGGTGATTCATCTACTCTTTTTCCTTTTCTCCCCTTCGTGATATTGTTCGGAAGGTTGTTCCTATAACGATGAATTCGTTGTCGAGTATTTTCTTGAAGTTATTTTCACTTATTGTAAGAAATTCATACTCAAATCAAGGTATGCATCATTTTAATCAAGTCTTAGTAGTTTTACTCGCAGATTAGGTGTTTGATAAAATGTCTGAATGGAACCCTGTTCATGATTCATGAACTTTCTTGTATACAAGTCTGATGGATTTTGTTGTGTATTCCTCTAGATTTAGTTTCGTTAGAACTTGGAAATTCATAAATTAGGTCTATATGCATTTAATAAATTTCATGATATATTTATGCTCGTACTTTGTGAGTATGATATGTAGCTGCTTAGGTGCATATTTGGAAATTAATCAAAGAAATTGTGAATCATTGGTTGAAGGAGTAATGTAAGTTACTTGTATTTGAGACTTTTGTAAATATGGTATGCATATATTTTTCATCACAATTCAGAGTTATGTTTTGGGTGGGCATTAGAAACGAGGTCTTCTAGACATATAACAGTGATCAAGAGAAGTTGTAAGACTAGATTTCGTATAACTTGATGTAGAACTCATTATAATCTTTAAGGCTGATAGAAGGGCCAATTGCTATATTGTTTCTTTAGCAATTAGAATATTGTACGTATGATCAAATCGGTGGTACAACATGCAATAAGGGATTGACTATCATATGCCAGTGAAGCTAGTGTACCAACTACAATGCAACCACTCTTTTATATAGCATAAGAAATCCCATATATTTTATTTGGAACAAGAAAAGTGAGTTAAGTTCCCATTAGTTGTTTCATAGACATAGTAGTCAAAGTCGTAAGGTGCGCCGCGTGCCTTGATGTGCTTTTGATCACAGAGGGTTGCTTATGTTTATTCATCTAACAATGTTGTCCTATAGATGATGTTATCATAATATTAGTTTAACTAGCTGGAAAGGTGACTTTGTTTGTGCATTTGGTCAAGCTAAAACTGTTACTGATAGGGTCCACAGTTTATAATTTATGTTTGTAGAGCATTAGAACATGAATAGGTTGGTAGAAGAATACAAACATATTTACTACTTATGTTCATTAAGGGTTGCATTTGTGATAAATAGAAGAGTGCTTGTATTCTTGAGCAATCAGTATGTCCATTTCTTTCGCCAAGGGTGATTGCATCTTTTTAGACATGTCTGTAATTGGTTATGACCTTGTGATCAGCATGAGTTTGTGCTGCCAGGCAGTAGTTGCATGCTGCCATTTTACAGTTGATGGAATACTGATTTACATTATTTTCTAGAATGTTTCTATGAGTTCTGCAAGTCAAAAACAAGTCCTTGCTAGGAATAGAGTTAGGCACAATATAGTGTTAGGCACCTAAAGAACAAAAAAAGCAGCAGTTGGGGATAATGGTTATAATATTTCAAAACATATATTTTTCGTGATTGTAACCTGCCATAGTAAAAATTAAACAGGTTGGGTAAAGGGTCGAAAAGGGGCACGTAAAAAGAGTTAGTTGTGTAGTTACTTTATGTATTAAATATGATAAATAACTATTTTTAATTTTTTCCTTTAAATAGACTAGCTAAGGAGATGTAAAGTTTCAATATACTTAGAAAGACTTTGAACGATGGACCCCCTTTTTATTTTTTATTTTAACCATTGAAGCCATTAGCAATGAAATTTAACCCTTATTGACCTATTTTGTTGTACATGGGATATAATTGCCCCTTTTTTGCCATCTATATCTAAAAGTAGGCCCTAAAAGGTGCTAGACTAACACAGACTTTTAAGGGCTTCTTGTTAAGGGCAACAATTACCAAAAAACTTTTAGTGTTGCAATGAATTATACAGAAGTATGCAGATTCTAAATAAATGAATCTGATGGAATTTCCCTAAAGGGTATTGTTTTTTGAAAAAAATTAGACTACTAACACTGAAATAAGCCTAATTCATCTGGGTTCATCATGATAGTACATGGAAAACGACATGTAATAAGAGAAATGAAGCTGAGAGCATGGTAGATTAGGGAAAAATTATGATAACACTTTTTTTCTCATTAAGGATTTTAGTGTAAATTTTTTCTTTTAATTGTTATGTGGTAGTAAGATCTCCCTCTTCTCCCATAAATGCAGATTATTAACTCTTGTCATCCAAATAAAAGATCTTTTTCACTGGACATATTTTGTATAATATAATTAATAAAATGTCTTTTTTCTGTCATCCAATTAAGAGGTTTGTTTGACTAGACATATTTTGTAATAAATTCAATTAATAAAATGCTTTTTTTTAAAACAAAAACGATTGATCCTTGTGGGTAAAAGTCAACACCCTTATATTTTGTAATGTTGAAATTGGTCTAACATGGACATTGAACATTACAAAATAGGAATTATATAAACTTTTATGTATTGGAGGGAGTAATACAAATTTTCTACAATAATGAAATGTGTAAATGTATTTCTCTTAGTGTTGAAGACAATATATTGAGACTGCAAATCTAGTTTTTTTGGAACTTGAAAATCAAATTTAAGGATGATAGTTTGTACCAATTGCGACAGTCAACCATAAGGAATCTTGGTGGTGGAACGAAAATGTACAGGAGAAGATACGAATAAAACAACAAAGTTTCAGAGAGCTTCTACGTTGTAACAATGAGGAAGAACGTCCAGAGCTAAAAGATAAATACAAGGAGGCTAAGAGAGAGGCGAAGAAAGCGGTGTCAGAGGCAAAGAACGCGGCGTATGAGATGATGTATAAACGACTAGAGACGAAAGAAGGAGAGCATGACATGTTTAAGTTAGCCAAGGCAAGAGACAGCAGAAGACAAGACCTGAGAATTGTGAAGTTTATAAAGGCTGCGGATGGAAAAGTTTTGGTGAACGACAAAGACATCAAGGGGAGATGGAAAACTTACTTCGATAACCTTTACAACATAAAGAACCCAAATCAACAAGCTGAGATAGATAATACAACCCAAACAACACAACAAAACAATTGCTATTGTAGAAGCATCACAGTAGACGAAGTTAAAAGAGCTATGAAGAAAATGGGAAGGGCTAAAGCGGTGGGGCCAGACAACATACCGATTGAAGTGTGGAAATGCCTGGGAGATGAGGGGCTCGAATGGCTAACAGATTTATTCAACACTATCTTTACAACAGGGAAGATGCCGGACCAGTGGAGAACCAGTGTTATAGTCCCCATATATAAGAAAAAAGGAGATGCACAAAGTTGCGAAAATTACAGGGGAATAAAGCTATTGAGTCACACGATGAAATTATGGGAAAGAGTTATTGACACGAGAATTAGACGAGAAACGCAGATAGCGTCAAACCAATTTGGATTTATGCCAGGACGCTCTACGACAGAACCAATACACGCCATAAGGAGGATAATGGAGAAATACAGAGAAAAGAAAAGGGACCTCCATATGGTATTCATCGACCTAGAAAAGGCTTATGACAGCATTCCGCGTCAACTAATTTGGGAAAGTCTACGACTTAGAAGGGTACCAGAGAGGTATATCAAAATAATCAAGGATATGTATGATGGGGCAAAAACGTGTGTGCGAGCCCCGATCGGAGACACAGACTCATTCACAGTGGAATGGGACTCCACCAAGGATCGGCACTGAGCCCATTTCTCTTCACAGTAGTGTTGGATGAGATGACCAAGTCTATACAGCAGCCAGCTCCATGGTGCATGCTCTTTGCGGATGATATTGTCTTAATATCGGAGTCTAAAAGGGTGCTTAACGACAAGCTAGAACAATGGAGAGCAGCACTAGAGCGCAAAGGTTTAAGGATAAGTCGCTCAAAGACAGAATACATGCATTGTAACTTTAGTGGCGAGGCGGAAGAGGACATCCAAATCAGTATTCAGGGTATGGCGGTCCCACAAACGTCTAGGTTCAAATACCTGGGCTCGTACTTGCAGGAGGACGGAGAGATACACAGCGATGAGGCGCACCGTGTTCAAGCAGGATGGTGCAAGTGGAGAGCAGCAGCAGGGATCCTATGTGATAAGAGGTTTCCAGCAAAACTAAAGGGAAAGCTATATCGAGTGACAATACGTCCAGCTATGTTATATGGAACAGACTGCTGGGCCATAAAGAAATCACACGAGAAACAAATAGAGGTAGCGGAAATGCGAATGCTGAGGTGGATGTGCGGTCACACAAGACTTGACCGGATAAGAAACGAAGTGTATCGACAGAAGCTAGAAGTGGCCTGTATCGCAGATAAAATACGAGAGGAAAGATTAAGATGGTTTGGGCATGTCAAGAGGAGACCAATGGCAGCACCAGTTAGAGCAGTAGAGAACATCATCCTAAAGGGTAGGAGGAATAGAGGAAGACCTAGATTGACTTGGGATGAGGTAATTAGGCGAGATATGATACACCTGCACCTCTCTGAGCACATGATCGAGGATAGGTCTGAGTGGAGGCGTAGAATTAAAATTAAGGACTTCTAGTGTGACCTATAGGCAGGAAGGGTATTTGAAGTTTGGTTGCGGGGCCTGATATCTAAGTAGCCCATATCTGCTCTTTAACGGTGATTCTACAGGTACCTAGGACTTATGTTTGCTATGTGTTGTATGATTTATTGTGTACTGTAGGATATGTGTGGTATGATTTATTGTATGATGACCTGCTGTCGATATGGCTTTTTGTATACTATATGCTATGTGCTGTATGATTTATTGTATGTTGTCTTCTGCTATCGAGTCGGGGGTCTCATTGGAAGCGGTCTCTCTACCTAACTAGATAGAGGAAAGACTCGCCTACACCTACCCTCCCCAGACCCTGCTCTTGAGTGGGATATACTGGGTTTGTTTGTTTGTTTGTTTGTTTAGTTTGTACCAATTGCAACTTAGTCGGGTAGACTGGGCAGAGCTTATGGAAGACTTTTCAAATTCTTCACTAGTAAGATTAAAATGTTATTGTTTTGGTAATTTGGTGGTAATAGCTTTTCCTTCTCAATTTATAATGAAAGCAGCACTCACACTATCAATTCCATAGAGTGAAATTATCAGACAAGGCATATTTTGTAATAAAGATAATTGATAAAATATATATAATACCCTTCCGAAAGACAAAAAAGGGATCCAAAATCAACACATTATCATATGTAATTTTGAAAATAGGCAAATTAAGAAGTTTGGCTTCAAATTTTGCCAAGAACTTCACAAATGTCATGGACATTGGAAGATGATAATTGTTGCAAGTTTATTGATATGGGAGGGGGTATTACTTTCTTTAGTCGTACATGTGAAATGTGTAAATGTATTTTGTTATTGTCAAACACAACATATTGAGACTGAAAATCTATTTAATTCTGAATTCTAATTTAAATTCACGAAATAATATGCATAGAGTTACAAATTGTTGACTGTTGCCACTAGATTTAATTTTCCATTAGATTCTAGATTCCTTAATCACTCTAGATAATTACTTAAGTATCAACACTCTATAACCAACAACTAGTATTAAGGCCCCCGCGTTGCGGCTGGAGCCTTTAAAATCTTAAAAAATTAATAGCGAAACATTACCGTGAACCCATTGATTGAAAGGGGTGGGGGCATAAGATCGTGGAAAAATCTAACATTTCACAAACCTCTGGGCGTTGATGGTATACATAACATTATATTAGAAAAACAGAACTATTGGGTTGTTGATAACATTCAAATTTTATATTAAAAAAATACGTCACATTGTCACAAACCCGTGCATTACAATGGGCACGTTGATAATACTTGAAACTTTATAATGAAGCGTAGATATAAAAACACCACTGTGGTATATTTTAAATCTTATAGGTTATTGAAATTTTTAAATGAAAAAAAATAGAAATGGTGAATGGGATAATAAAACTAATTAGATAAGTATGGGATTTAAAATGTAAATATAGTTAAATTTGAGGGAGTAAAAATATAAATATTAAGGGTTTAAAGCGAAACTTTAAATTAATAAAGTATTTTAAGATATCTATGCAGGTTCAAATACCTGGGCTCGTACATATAGAAGGACGGAGAGATACATAGTGATGTAGCCCACCGTGTTCAAGCAGGATGGTGCAAGTGGAGAGCACCATGAGGGATTTTGTGTGATAAGAGATTTTCAGCAAAATTAAAGGCAAAACTATACAGAGTGGCAGTACGTCCAGCACTCCAGCTATGTTTTACGGAACAGACTGTTGGGCCATAAAGAAATCGCACGAGAGACAAATAGAGGTCGCGGAAATGCGAATGCTGAGGTGGATGTGTGGACACACAAGACTGGATCGGATAAGAAAAAAAGTGTTTCGACAGAGGCTAGAGGTAGCTTGTATCACAGATAAAATACGAGAGGGAAGATTAAGATGGTTTGGGCACGTAAAGAGGAGACCGATGGCAGCGCTTGTTAGAGTAGTAGAGAACATTAACTTAGAGGGTAGGAGGAGTAGAGGAAGACCTAGGTTGACTTAGGACGAGATAATTAGGCGAGATATGGTACACTTGCACCTCTCTGAGCACATGATCGAGGATAGGAGTGCGTGGAGGCGTAGAATTAAAATTAAGGACTTTTAGTAGGATCTGTGGGTAGGAAGGGTAAATGAAGACATGATGCGGGACCACTCGCGTGATATGTACGTATTCCACATCTGCCCTTTATAGATGAAACTTGCAGCTTATTTGATGTATGCGCTATTTAAATCTCTATGTGATATATATACCTATCTGCTGTATGCTATATAATATGCTTGCTTGCTATTGTTATTGCTTTTTTTATCGAGTCGGGGGCCTCTTTGGAAGCGGTCTCTCTATCTCCCAAGATAGAGAAAAGACTCGCCACCACCTACCCCTCCCAGACCCTGCTCTTGACTGTGACATACTGGGTTTGTTTGTTTGTTTGTTTGTTTATAAAGTTCATACTTGTACATCATGCATTATTGTTTACAGTATGCCTTTTAAAAGTTATAGTAATTGGACTCGTGGCTAGTCTCTTCAAAAATATTACATAGCAAGGGAGGTAGCTGTGCGCTTGTAAATTCATTGATTTGCAAGGAAATATCGCCAATTTTGTTAGAATGCTAGCAGACGGCGATCACTTGGATCCGTAGAACTGGGGATGAGATCCGTAGACCCAAAAAGTAAAAAAGTAAAAAAGAAAGGCACGTGACCATGATTAGGCGGTGGTCTATTGGATCCGTAGATCAAGTGGTAAGGTCCGTAGACATAAAAAAGAAATAGAAAACAGAGAAAAAGGCCGGTGACCGTGGTCAGGCGGTGGTCTCTTTGATCCGTAGATCTATAAAAAAGAAAAGCAAAAAATCAATTAAATTGAGGTTTGAGATCGATGGGCGTGGACCATGCTCCTTGGTGCGGCTAAAACATTTAGAATAAAAAAAAGTGACCGCTGCATTTTGTGAGCTGTAATTTAAGAATAAACCAAGAAAATGATGATGAACCAACCAAGAGAATGGATATCATGTTTGGATACTCAATCAATAATGAAGCTTTATTCAACGACACATCGCCTTGTCTAGGGTTTGAACTTGGTGGCGACGACTAGAGTTTGTATATTTTTGTGGAGGCGTAACAGAGAAGAAGATGGCCAGAACTCTAAGGCTCTAAGGCTCTGATAATATGTAAGATGGTAAAGACTGAATAATACCAGTGAATAGTTAGGTTACAATATATAGAGATACCAAGTAACCATAGAAACCTAATTGGGCCCGTGGGAGCATTCTAATAAAACGCTAATAATATATTCTAATAGTGTGTCATGACAAAATTTAACATCTTTGTTGCAACGTGTATGGAAAAGAACCATGACAATTGCTTTGTTTGCAAAGAATAAGCTCGTTTTTGTTAATGGTGGATCTACTACACCAACTGATTCTCCTCAACTCGAACTATGGAAACAATGCAATCACATGGTGATTTCCTGGATCTTGAACACTTTGTCACGAGATATTAGCAAGAGTGTTCTTTACACCAAATCTGCTCATCAAACTCTGGGAAGAACTAAATGATCGATACGGTCAAGCGAATGGAGCTAAACTCTATCGGTTACAAAAGAATTTTTGTGAAATTTCACAAGAAGCAGATGACAAACCTACTTATTTCACCTAAGTAAAGTGAAATTGGGATGAGTTAAATGCTCTTGATGTTCTTCCTCCTTGTACATACTTTGGGCCAAATGAGAATAAGATCAACGGCTATTCAATTTCTTATGGGACTCAATTCGACATATGAAGGTGTTCGAGGTAGCATTCTAATCATGATACCACTTTCCTGTGTAAATCAAGCATATGCTTTGTGTGACAACTCGGAAAAAAATTCATGATTTAATATATATTTATGCGATTATACGAATTAGATTTATATTTTTATTATTATTTAATAATAATATTAAAAATATAAAAATAATGATAATAATAATAATAGCAAAAATAATAATAACAAAAATAATAATAACAATAATAATGATAATAATAATATTGTTATTAATAATAATAATTATAAAAATTTATTAAATTCGGATTTAATATAGTTCAGGGGGTGTTTGTGTCTTTCCTGAAACTTGAAAATAAAAACTTTTAACATAAAATAATAAATCTTAAACCGCAGGGGCCATTGTGTAACTTTTCAATTTTTCAAAACCAACCCCCCTCCCCGATTTCCCGACCACCGCCGGCCACCCTCCGGTGGCAATTCCAGCAGCCCCCAAAACGCCAAATTAAAGCAGAATTCGACCAATTTAAACACCCCGACAACATTTCGTGCATGATTCGAAACCGTGGCCCATTGAAATTGAATAATGGAGCTGAATTAGTGCGATTTACCACTAAACAAAACTTTCGGCCGACCACCACTATGAACACGCACTGAACAATAATAATAATTGAAATTAGTGGCGCACCAACGAACCTTTAACCATTTAAAAACTTCCATCAAGGTCAGTTTGATCTAAAAACACACAAACATATCGATTTGATCACTCCATTCGGCCGCGACCTGCTACTAATCGGATACCACGTTTCGAGCTTTAAAACAGGTAATTAAAACTACCTACATGCTCGATTTCTCATAGGGAATAAAAGCCCTATGGTTTCAATCGATTACAGTATCGAATTGAGGATCAATTTGGAGTCGATCAAAACTAGGGTTCTTGTGGATTGGGGATGATTGCGGGTTGTGTTTATAACTAAATGGAACCGAGTCCTTAAGCGGCTGTGAGCCTTGGTTTACTGGTTTGTGTAGTGGATTTTGGGAAGGAGGTCACGGGTTCGAACCCGTGCACCTCCCATTATTTTTTTAATGCCCTTATTGACCTTTTAAAAATATACAAAAATTTCCAAAAATTATAAAAATAAGTTTAAAAACTTCCTTTATTTTAAAAGTGTCTAACTAATTTTCTATAAATTTATTTATTTAAAAACTCCTTAATAATTTTTATAAAATATTATATACAAAGGTTATGAATAATTATTTTTATACAAATAGATTCTAAATAATAATTTAAATTATTAATTTATTATTGAACATTATATTATCTGTAATTATGGATAACATAATTAATAATTAGATAATTTATATTATGTTGTATCATGTAAATATATTATAATTTAATAATATGTTATTATTTATTATTTATACATACTCTATGTTCAATTATAATAACATTATCATATAAATATAATGTCTAGATAATTTGTGTCTATTTATAAATCTTACTACTAGATTTTATAAATTAAATTATGAAATATTAAAGTATCCTATTTGTGTTTTAAACATGATAAACACAAATTAGATTTTATAAATTAAATTATAAAATCTTACAAAATTAAATATAAACTTACATGTTTAAATAATATCTACAATTTATTTAGAATATAATGATATGTTAAAATCATTATTAAATTAATTAAATTTTATAAAATATAAATCTTTAGTTGTTAAAGAATTAACAAAGATAATAAAATGATTTAATTATATGTTATAACAAATCCCAGAAAACCAAATCCTAGATCAATTGAACACCGTTCAAGATCAAACTTATTTAGGTTTTGGATTTGTATCTGTTTGTTTACGTGATTATAATTCCTTAGCAGGAATTTACTAGCTTGTCAACACCACGCAATAACTGATGTGAGATCATACTTAACTGTTCCCCTTTTTAAATCATTTAAATATTTTGGGGAAGGATACATGTTGTAATTAAAATTACAAATTATTTTTGTGTATTATGTTAAATAATAATTGAGTCACATTTATGATTACATATGGTTATATTGAAAATCCTTCTCTGTAAACTGGACTATTAACAAGGCAGGGATCTTTGGATAGTACTATCGGGGAGTGACTTACCCCCACAAAGGTTTGGACATGTGGTCCTTACCAGGATGCACAAAGATCTTATTGTCATTCGGGATGACTTGTTCTGGTGCGAGAAAGCAGATGTGCACTATATAAAGTTTGCCATTATAGTTCCACTTACAACCCATATGATGATAAATGTAAAGGAGGATTTGCTCCCTATGATTTGGAATTATTATAAATAACATAATATACACATGAAAAGGATATTAAACTATGATACATGGGCAAATCCTATGTGAAGGATTTGTTGGGCTTGTACATAGTGGGTATGTGGGATAGCGGGTTCACCTTATTAGAAAGGGTTCCGACAGGCTATTCATATACCGTTGAGTAAATTAAACTCACACTTTTACAGTAAATCCTAATTGATGATAATTGATGATTTATCATTATGTTTTACTTACCTATGAGCTCACCAACCCTGTGTTGACACTTGATTCACATGTATTCTCAGGTATCTACTAGGAGCTTATGGACATGCACGTAGGATCATATAAGAGCTCAAGATACCTATTGATTATTATCTAAAATATGATTAAGACGTGTTGTCAATAAACAATCTATATTTATTTCCGCTACGCATAATATTACTCTGAACATTAATGTAATGATTATCTAAAATCCATCATATAGATAAATGCATCTCATGTGTAACTACTATGTTCGATCCTGTTTGCTCACCCCTCCGTGAAAAATTCCAGACCCGGAATTTGAGGGTGTGACAGATTGGTATCAGAGCCATTGGTTATAGTGAGTTAGGATTTGCATCTAGCCTATAGCCACACACAATAGTTGCACAAAGTGAACTTTCTTAGTTAGAGATTGATTAGGATTAAGAAGTTATATGCCTTATGTGATTCCTCTTATACCTTGATTCTTATCAATGCACACACGAATCTTAAATCAAATGGTTTTCAAAATGAGCTTTGAATCGTTATTCGTGGTTTTCAAGTTCGTCAAAGTCTGTGTCTTACAACTTGAAACATGTAATGCTGGAAGAGCGTGATGCCTGTATCTCGAGGTGTACTGTCTAGGCAAGGTATTCGTATAAATCCAAATCAACCGATGGACCTGTTTACCTTACCTGTGAACTCTTGGGATGAGTATCTGCTTATAGGTACGCATGTCTTCAACAAAGTTGTGATTGACCCAATACTTTGATTAGTCAATGTACTCGCTTTGATTTACGAATCAAACGATTACACCTGGAATATCTCATTGCTATTATGCCAAATTCTCGATTGTCGTTTTCATGATTTCCATGAAAATTCTTAATGATCTTTCAGAATGGCTTTTCGTCAAATCCGTTCACGGTCTAGAAACTCTGGCCGTAAGATTACTGCTATTGTAGCAAGTGAAGTTACTGCTATCATACACAAGTCTTTAAGGCAAATAGGTCAAATTACCTTGATATGTTCTATTTGGTAATCTAAGCTACGCTTGTCCTAATCTAAAGCAAGACTTGTTTCCTTAGTACTCGTGCCTTGCCGAATTTAATCGAAAAACCCAGTTTTCTTAAATTCCCATCCGTCCTACAGTAATTGTCCATACTTTGAATATTTGATATAGAATGCATCTATTGAATATATCAAAGTGTGAATTCTCACTAAAAAATTTTATGATAGATGGACGCACCAGCGGGCAGAGGCAGAGGTAGAGGACGCGCTAGAAGAACTGTCCCAATGGGGATGACTCCTGAAGAAATACAAGCCTTGGTCAATCAAGGTGTTGCTGCAGCCCTAGCCACTCAGGCTGCTCAGAATGGTCATCACTATTCATATAAGAAGTTCCTAGACTGCAAGCCAGATATCTTCACTGGGGCAGAAGGGGCCATTGGGCTCATAAGGTGGTTTGAGAAATGTGAATCCATCTTCGCTATATCTGAATGTCCAGATGCAAGTAGGACAAAGTATGCCTCCGGAGCATTGAGTGGAGCTGCACTCTCGTTCTGGAAGACTGAAGTTTCAAGACTTACTCTCTCACTAGCTAATTCTATGGCTTGGGATGAATTCAAACAATTGATGATGGAAGAGTTCTCTCCGAGGGAAGAAGTACAAAGGTTTGAAACCTAGTGCTGGAACCACAAAATGGTGGGATCTGAAATTAAAACTTATACCACCGAGAATCATGAGTATGCAACTTTGTGTCCTCATATGATGGAGCCTGCTCACAGAAGAATTGAAGGCTATATTCGTGGACTATCTCCGGTCATTCAGTCTATGGTCACTTCCTCCAACCCAACTTCAATCCAATAGGCCATTAGGATAGCTCATAAGCTGACTAATGAGGCTGTGGCTCAAGGGAAGTTACCACCAAGAAACAAGGGTAAGGGTGTTGCTGCTGAAAGCTCAGGAAAGAGAAAGTTCGAAGATGCTAAAGACAGTGAGAGTCAAGGTACAAGCAAGAAGCAAGATCAGAAAAGCACCATGACAATCAGGGCATTCCACCTAGATGTCAGAGGTGTGGCAAGCGTCACTATGGCAAGTGTACTATAATCATTTGCTACAAATGCAACAGGAAGGGGCACACTGCTCCTGAATGTAGGATCAAGACGCAAGATCAAGGAAAGAAGGATGGTAATCAGCAGAATGATGGAAAGAAGGGAGTTACGTGTTACAGATGTGGTGAAATGGGCCATGTTGCTAGAGATTGCACTGGAGAAAAGAAAGATACAGCCAAGGGTAGAGCCTTCGTGATTGGCAAAGGTGAGGCTCTAAAAGACCCTAACGTTATTATGGGAAAATTTTTGGTGAATGATGTTTATGCTATAGTATTATTTGACACGGGAGCTGATAGAAGCTTCGTATCTAATACTTTCTATAAACACTTGAATGTAGAACCTGTACCCTTAGATGAGCCATATGTTGTAGAAGTAGCAAATGGTAAATCCTTGACCGCATCACAAATTCTGAAAAACTGTACACTAAATTTATCAGGTCATATCCTACCAATAGACCTCATGCCCATTACTTTGGGAAGCTTCGATGTGGTAGTTGGTATGGATTGGCTATCCAAAAACTCCGCATAAATTATCTGTAAAGACAAAATGATTCGCATCCCCCTACCAAATGATGAAGTCCTGTGTGTGGAGGGAGATAAGACTGGTGTTGTGATGGGAGTTATTTCTTACTTGAAGGCTCAAAAGTGTCTTCGAAAAGGACATACTGCTATCCTAGCCTTGGTCACTGACAAAGATAAGAAGGAAAGGAAGACTGAAGATGTACCAGTCGTCAGGGAATTTCCTAAAGTGTTTCCTGATGAACTGCCTGGGTTGCCCCCTAGAAGAGAGGTCGAGTTTTCAATCGAGTTAGTACCTGGAGCTACACCTATAGCTCGGGCACCATACCGTCTCGCACCTTCTGAACTAAAAGAACTATCTGACCAGCTTAGGGAACTCCTTGATAAAGGATTCATCCGACCTAGCTCATCACCATGGGGAGCACCAGTGTTATTTGTGAAGAAGAAAGACGGAACCTTCCGGATGTGTATTGACTATCGAGAACTGAACAAAGTGACGATCAAGAACCGTTATCCCTTGCCACGTATTGACGACTTATTCGACCAACTGCAAGGTTCAAGCATTTACTCCAAGATAGATCTTAGAAGTGGCTATCATCAGCTGAGAGTCAGAGATGAAGATATTATGAAGACGCCTTTCAGAACTCGGTACGGTCACTTTGAATTCACAGTCATGCCGTTTGGGCTAACAAATGCACCTGCGGTATTCATGGATCTCCTGAATCGTGTATGCAAGCCTTATTTAGACAAGTTTGTCATTGTCTTCATTGATGACATCTTGATCTATTCTAAAAACGAGCATGAGCATGAGGAACATCTAAGATTGGTCCTTGAATTACTAAAGCAAGAGGAGCTCTATGCTAAGTTCTCAAAATGTGATTTCTGGCTTAAAGAAGTTCAATTCCTTGGTCATGTGATTGATGCTAATGGAATTCATGTAGACCCAGCAAAAATTGAATCCATCAAAAGTTGGCCTACACCTTCTAATCCAACAGAAATTAGACAATTTTTGGGCCTAGCCGGCTATTATAGGAGATTTATCGAAGGATTCTCCAAGATAGCTCAACCATTGACCATGCTCACCCAAAAGGGGGTAGCATATCATTGGGGATTCAAGCAAAAGGCTGCTTTTCAAACATTGAAGCAGAAGTTATGCAGTGCACCTATACTATCCTTACTTGACGGCATTGAAGACTTTGTTGTCTACTGGGATGCTTCCGTTCAGGGACTGGGATGTGTTTTGATGCAACGAGACAAAGTCATAGCTTATGCCTCGAGACAGTTAAAGGCTTATGAAAAGAATTATGCAACACGTGATCTAGAAATGGGAGCTGTTGTGTTTGCTCTTAAACTATGGAGACACTACTTGTACGGTACTAAGTGCACTATTTATACCGACCATAAGAGTCTTCAACACTTGTACAATCAAAAAGAGATGAATATGAGGCAGAGGAGATGGCTTGAACTACTAAACGATTATGATTGTGCCATCAACTACCTTCCTGGTAAAGCAAATGTTATGGCTGATGCTTTGAGTAGGAAAGAACATACGAAGCCTCGTAGAGTACGAGCTCTACAACTTACCATTCAAAGCAACCTGCCGGCACAAATTTTGAATGCTCAGACTGAAGCCCTGAAAGAAGAGAACATTAAAGATGAAAACCTTCGAGGGCTAGACCAACAGTTTAAAGTTCATTCAGATGGGATACGCTTTATAGCAGGAAGGATTTGGGTACCCCTATACGGGAATCTTAGAAGCTTGATCATGGATGAAGCCCACAAGTCTAGATACTCTATCCACCCAGGTGCAGATAAGATGTATTACGACTTGAAGCTTGTTTACTGGAGGCCAAGAATGAAGGCAGATATTGCGACCTACGTCTCAAAGTGTTTGACTTGTTCCAAAGTCAAGGTCGAATACCAAAAGCCTTCAGGGATGTTGACCAAACCAGAAGTTCCCGTGTGGAAGTGGGAAATGATAGCCATGGATTTCGTCACTGGTTTGCCCAAATCTCAAACGGGCAATGACACCATTTGGGTTATTGTTGACCGTCTCACCAAATCAGCTCATTTCATACCCATCCATGAGAAAGACAAGATGGAGAAGCTTTCAAGGGTGTACATCAAAGAAATAATCTCTAGATACGGAGTGTCAGTGTCTATCACCTCTGATCGTGACGCACGATTTACATCTATCTTCTGGGGTAAACTTCAGAAAGCTCTAGGCACTCGCCTAGATATGAGCACAGCCTATCACCCTCAGACTGATGGTCAAAGTGAAAGAACCATACAGACTCTTGAGGATATGCTTAGGGCTTGTGTTATTGATTTTAGAAAGAACTGGGAAGGTCATTTACCTTTGGTAGAGTTCTCATATAATAATAGCTATCATTCGAGCATCAAGGCGGCACCATTCGAGGCCTTATATGGACGTAAATGTAGATCACCGCTTTGCTGGGCAGAAGTTGGAGATAGTCAACTTACTGGCCCAGAATTGATCTTTGAAACTCATGAGAAAATTGTTCAGATAAGAGAACGCATGGCTGCTGCCAGGGATCGCCAGAAAAGCTACGCTGATAAACGCCGCAAGCCACTTGAATTTCAGGAAGGAGATAAAGTTTTGCTAAAGGTATCTCCCTGGAAGGGAGTTATACGCTTTGGGAAACGAGGGAAATTGAACCCTCGCTATGTGGGACCTTTTGAAATTGTCAGAAGGATCGGCCCAGTAGCCTATGAATTAAATCTACCTGCTGAACTTGGTGGTGTGCATAATGTTTTTCACGTATCCAATCTAAGGAAGTGTTTATCCGATGAATCCCTGGTTGTGCCTTTAGAGGAACTACAAGTAGATGAGAAACTCAGATTTATTGAGGAACCAGTTGAAATCATGGATAGGGAAGTTAAACAACTTAAGCATAGCAAGATTCCGATTGTCAGAGTTCGGTTGAACTCCCGACGTGGTCCTGAGTTCACTTGGGAACGAGAGGACGAAATGATGCGCAAGTATTCTAACCTTTTCAAGAATGTTACCAGTACTTCTTAATTTTCGGGACGAAAATTCCTGTAACAGGGGGATGATGTGACAACTCGGAAAAAAATTCATGATTTAATATAGTATTTATGCGATTATACGAATTAGATTTTATATTTTTATTATTATTTAATAATAATATTAAAAATATAAAAATAATGATAATAATAATAATAACAAAAATAATAATAACAATAATAATAATAACAATAATAATGATAATAATAATATTGTTATTAATAATAATAATTTATAAAAATTTATTAAATTCGGATTTAATATAGTTCAGGGGGTGTTTGTGTCATTCCTGAAACTTGAAAATAAAAACTTTTAACATAAAATAATAAATCTTAAACTGCAGGGGCCATTGTGTAACTTTTCAATTTTTCAAAACCAAACCCCCTTCCCCGATTTCCCGACCACCGCCGGCCACCCTCCGGTGGCAATTCCGGCAGCCCCCAAAACGCCAAATTAAAGCAGAATTCGACCAATTTAAACACCCCGACAACATTGAGAATAAAAAAAGTGACCGCTGCATTTTGTGATCTGTAATTTAAGAATAAACCAAGAAAATGATGATGAACCACCAAGAGAATGGATATCATGTTTGGATACTCAATCAATAATGAAGCTTTATTCAACGACACATCGCCTTGTCTAGGGTTTGAACTTGGTGGCGACGGCTAGATTTTGTATATTTTTGTGGAGGCGTAACAGAGAAGAAGATGACCAGAACTCTAAGGCTCTAAGGCTCTGATAATATGTAAGATGGTAAAGACTGAATAATACCAGGAATAGTTAGGTTACAATATATAGAGATACCAAGTAACCATAGAAACCTAATTGGGCCCGTGGGAGCATTCTAATAAAACGCTAATAATATATTCTAATAGTGTGTCATGACAAAATTTAACATCTTTGTTGCAACGTGTATGGAAAAGAACCATGACAATTGCTTTGTTTGCAAAGAATAAGCTCGTTTTTGTTAATGGTGGATCTACTGCACCAACTGATTCTCCTCAACTCGCTCTATGGAAACAATGCAATCACATGGTGATTTCCTGGATCTTGAACACTTTGTCACGAGATATTAGCAAGAGTGTTCTTTACACCAAATCTGCTCATCAAACTCTGGGAAGAACTAAATGATCGATACGGTCAAGCGAATGGAGCTAAACTCTATCGGTTACAAAAGAATTTCTGTGAAATTTCACAAGAAGCAGATGACATACCTACTTATTTCACCTAAGTAAAGTGAAATTGGGATGAGTTAAATGCTCTTGATGTTCTTCCTCCTTTGTACATACTTTGGGCCAAATGAGAATAAGATCAACGGCTATTCAATTTCTTATGGGACTCAATTCGACATATGAAGGTGTTCGAGGTAGCATTCTAATGATGATAGCACTTTCCTGTGTAAATCAAGCATATGCTTTGTGTGACAATTCGGAAAAAATTCATGATTTAATATAGTATTTATGCGATTATACGAATTAGATTTTATATTTTTATTATTATTTAATAATAATATTAAAAATATAAAAATAATGATAATAATAATAATAACAAAAATAATAATAAGAAAAATAATAATAACAATAATAATGATAATAATAATATTGTTATTAATAATAATAATTAATAAAAATTTATTAAATTCGGATTTAATATAGTTCAGGGGGTGTTTGTGTCATTCCTGAAACTTGAAAATAAAAACTTTTAAATAAAATAATAAATCTTAAACCGCAGGGGCCATTGTGTAACTTTTCAATTTTTCAAAACCAACCCCCCTTCCCCGAACACCCCGACAACATTTCGTGCATGATTCGAAACCGTGGCCCATTGAAATGGAATAATGGAGCTGAATTAGTGCGATTTACCACTAAACAAAACTTTCGGCCGACCACCACTATGAACACGCACTGAACAATAATAATAATGGAAATTAGTGGCGCACCAACGAACCTTTAATCATTTAAAAACTTCCATCAAGGTCAGTTTGATCTAAAAACACACAAACATATCGATTTGATCACTCCATTCGGCCGCGACCTGCAACTAATCGGATACCACGTTTCGAGCTTTAAAACAGGTAATTAAAACTACCTACATGCTCGATTTCTCTTAGGGAATAAAAGCCCTATGGTTCAATCGATTACAGTATCGAATTGAGGATCAATTTGGAGTCGATCAAAACTAGGGTTCTTGTGGATTGGGGATGATTGCGGGTTGTGTTTATAACTAAATGGAATCGAGTCCTTATGCGGCTGTGCTTGGTTTACTGGTTTGTGTATTGGATTTTGGGAAGGAGGTCACGGGTTCGAACCCGTGCACCTCCCATTATTTTTTTAATGCCCTTATTGACCTTTTAAAAATATACAAAAATTTCCAAAAATTATAAAAATAAGTTTTAAAAACTTCCTTTATTTTAAAAGTGTCTAACTAATTTTCTATAAATTTATTTATTTAGAAACTCCTTAATAATTTTTATAAAATATTATATACAAAGGTTATGAATAATTATTTTTATACAAATAGATTCTAAATAATAATTTAAATTATTAATTTATTATTGAACATTATATTATCTGTAATTATGGATAACATAATTAATAATTAGATAATTTATATTATGTTGTATCATGTAAATATGTTATAATTTAATAATATGTTATTATTTATTATTTATACATAATCTATGTTCAATTATAATAACATTATCATATAAATATAATGTCTAGATACTTTGTGTCTATTTATAAATCTTACTACTAGATTTTATAAATTAAATTATGAAATATTAAAGTATCCTATTTGTGTTTTAAACATGATAAACACAAATTAGATTTTATAAATTAAATTATAAAATCTTACAAAATTAAATATAAACTTAAATGTTTAAATAATATCTACAATTTAATTAGAATATAATGATATGTTAAAATTATTATTAAATTAATTAAATTTTATAAAATATAAATCTTTAGTTATTAAAGAATTAACAAAGATAATAAAATGATTTAATTATATGTTATAAAAAATCCCAGAAAATCAAACCCTAGATCAACTGAACACCAGGTTAAAGATCTAACTTATTTATGTTTTGGATTTGTATCTGTTTGCTTACGTGAATTATAATTCCTTAGCAGAAATTTACTAGCTTGTCAACACCACATAAAAACTGAGGTGAGTTCATACTTAACTGTTCCCCTTTTTAAATCATTTAAATATTTTAGGGAAGGATACATGTTGTAATTAAAAGTACAAATTATTTTTATGTATTATGTTAAATAATAATTGAGTCACATTTATGATTACATATGGTTATATTGAAAATCCTTCTCTGTAAACTGGACTATTAACAAGGCAGGGATCTTTTGGATAGTACTATCGGGGAGTGACTTACCCCCACAAAGGTTTGGACATGTGGTCCTTACCAGGATGCACAAAGATCTTATTGTCATTCGGGATGACTTGTTCTGGTATGAGAAAACAGATGTGCACTATATAAAGTTTGTCATTATAGTTGCACTTACAACCCATATGAGGATAAATGTAAAGGAGGATTTGCTCCCTATAATTTGGAATTATTATAAATAACATAATATACACATGAAAAGGATATTAAACTATGATACATGGGCAAATCCTATGTGAAGGATTTGTTGGGCTTGTATATAGTGGGTATGTGGGATAGCGGGTTCACCTTATTAAAAAGGGTTCCGACAGGCTATTCATATACCGGTGAGTAAATTAAACTCACACTTTTACAGTAAATCCTAATTGATGATAATTGATGATTTATCATTATGTTTTACTTACCTATGAACTCACCAACCCTGTGTTGACACTTGATTCACATGTATTCTCAGGTATCTACTAGGAGCTTATGGACATGCACGTAGGATCATATAAGAGCTCAAGATACCTATTGATTATTATCTGAAATATGATTAAGACGTGTTGTCAAGAAACAATCTATATTTATTTCCGCTACGCATAATATTACTCTGAACATTAATGTAATGATTATCTAAAATCCATCATATAGATAATTACATCTCATGTGTAACTACTGTGTTCGATCCTGTTTGCTCACCCCTCCGTGATAAATTCCAGACCCGGAATTTGAGGGTGTGACATTTGCTTATTCAAGATGAAAAGCAAAGGGAAATTCATAAAATCCTTGTCGTTTGAACTCATTCTTGGGTGGGTACGAAAACATTTTTAACTATGGTTGCCTAGTTTGGGTTAATATCTACTGATAATATGTGACATCTGACCTTTTCAGGTGAATATTAGTACTATAATAAAACGTACTAATATTATTAAATACGTCTCTAGACTTAGTTTTCATTTAATTAAGGTCATTTAATGTCCAGCAAAACCCTTATAGACATAATTTTGTATTTGGTAATTTTAAAATTTACCGGGCGTCGCGATAAATTATCTTAAACGAGCGTTGGTGACAACCCGGTTAACTATAAAACCCCAAAATTGGTCAATATGCATGTATTAGCGTTAATTAATACACTATTTATATATTTACGTATGTTTGCATGCAGCTTAACAAGACCCGGTTACTCATCATTGCTCTTTAAAGACTCTTATCTTCCATGTTATTTGAAGCAATGTGCCTCATGTTCTTGACTCTTAACTACAAGTCACTTATTCTGGAAGGTATGGGGTTTGTTATGTTATCTATAGTTTCTCATACATGTATGAGTGTACCAAATACAAGCCGGAATTGTTTGATAATGCTAATTATATGTCGTTATTTTTTACCATATATCAACAGGTATTTACACTTTTTTAGTGTAGAACATCTTCACTAGAATTCAAGCTCTTAATCCTTATTTATAGTTTCCGACTTGACATATCTATAAATTGTTAAAATGAACTCTAGTCTGGTGGGAATATGTTTTACTAGAGAATGTTACTAATAACAGTCTACAGAACTAACACAAATAATAATTTTATAACCTTTAATAAAGTCTAATTCTTTATACAAACATCCCAAACTAGTCTTATATGTGCATAATGTGGCGATACGACTTTTAGTAAAATGTTCTTTATGTCTCTCTTGAAAGAATGTTGAAAGATTATGGTTGTTAACATTTTGTCTTTATAAGGATGTGATCATGATTGAGGAATGTAGTCCGAGTACGCCAACTTAGTCCAAAAGTCAGACATTTATTCAGTTCAAACAAAGTGAAAAGTATAATCGAACTAAGTAAAAATTTCTTCAATTGAGAAAGTCAACAATGTAAACGGAGTTAATAATATGAATGAACTTAATAAAGCCATAAATGTGAATAGTTTGTGTTTGATAATGTGTTTATAAAATACAATCAACAAATTAATGAAACACAGTTAACAATTTAATACACCTCCAAGGTGAAAAAATTCCACGATCTAGTGCAAGACAACAATTAAATAAAAAAAGTCATTGAAGTCAAATAAGCAATAATATCAACAATCCTTGTCAACGTACCGTTAAAATCATGAGTGGTATGGCACTCGTGGTTTAAAGGCTAGGTTTTGTGCTTTCGGTTTCTCATTGTTTAATGTAGTTAAATACAAACAAGTCACGCTTCAATTTGTGCACCTAGGCAAGGTAAGTCCACAATGCTTCATATTGACTCATATGACATCATTCAAAGGCATAACTGAGGCACATACCTCGAGGAGAGCAAGATTTTTTCCAATTTTGTTATTGAATTTACATATCGAACCCTAAAGATCGGTATGTAGCCGTTAGGTATACTACACACACAAAGAAAGTGAAACATGAGATTTAGTGTGACCTACGCCCATTTTGCTGCAACTAGGATTTTATCATCCAGGTGCTTAAGGAATTACCAAGGCCCTACCTGTAACATGGTAAACAACTAGGTATAAAGTGACCATTTTCAGGGAATTACCAGCCCTGCCTAGGGAATCACATCTACCTTTCACTATTTATTACATAAATTAGGTATAAAAGTGACCATTTTCATGTTGGGCTTGTGACCCTTTTATGATTTTGCTCTACTGTTATAACAGTTTTACATTCGTTCTCCAAAACTCATAGGCATAATAATGTGGTACCTGAAAAAAGTGACCATTTTCATGTTTGGCTTGTGACCCTTTTATGATTTTGCTCTATCGTTATAACAGTTATACATTCATTCTCCAAAACTTGTAGGCATAATAATGTGGTAACTAGAATTTGTTTTCATTTAGCAGCATTGCTACCTAGAGGAAATTTTGATCATTCTGAATACCATAGGTGACCATCCTGTTATATATTATTCCACATCAGTCATACACATAAATGTATATGCTTAACAAAGTGTTCTAAGTTTGTAAACTCAATAAATTCCCAAAGATTATATTGCCGCATATATACTTATTTCTTAAAATGATTTTGTATGTAGATAACCTTGCTTTCACATATAAACAATCTATCGTATTCTTAACCTTACAAATTGGAATTCGAGAGTATCTATCAGAAAGTAGGAAAAATGATCTTAAAGGAAAAGTGATACGAACCCATTGTTGGGTCAAGTTCAATCTGGGTCAGATCTGAACCAGTTGTTGCTAAATGGAGGGAAACCATATGGAGGAAACTTAATGGAGGAAAATATTCAATTTTTAAAAAGTGGGGTGGGTGTTCCATGAATTTAGATGCTTAAATTACGGGAGAAGTTAAGGTAGGATTAGTTTAAGTAGTATTGTTTGAGGTTATTTGTTTTTGTCTATGTTTTTGGTTAATTAATGTTTGGGTACTTGCACCTTGTAATTGGAGACTAGCCCCTCTCGAATCGGGCTGACTATCCTATAATTTCTTGTTTCATCTAATCGAAGTTTCGAGTTCTTATCATTTGGTTCCATTGCCGGGAATCGAAGAAGCAAAGAGAATGCATAAACGGATCAAGCCGATGAGCAGCAGGACTCTAACACACCCTATTGCCGCCCAGTTGGCCACCATCGCCGCCAAGCTTGACGCCATAGAGACACAATGGAGGGATGATGTTGCAGCGCTAAACATTGCAATGTTTGGAAAACCAACCAGCTGCCAAGCACCACCGTCTGCATCGTCTACGCCTCTCACTCTCTCTGATTTTGGCACCACACACTATCCCAAAACCGGTTTTCAAACCCCCGCACCATCGCCTTGCCATGAACAACCACCAGCACCGCTGCAAAGACCAAATCCAAACCGAGCACCGGTACCACACCCGTCGATCGCATCAAAGGCCAAGAACATACAACTAGTCTTTGATGAGAAGCGGGCAGGAGATGATCAATGAATTAAAGGCGAACATGAAGACCTACATAAGGAGAAGTTGGAGTGGATCAAGGTCTAATGATCAAAATGTCAAATCTAGTAGTCTGGGTACCCTAGTGAAGTTCACGGACCAGGTTATAAAGGTGAAGGGACAAGCCCATGCTTCTGAAGTTGTTATGGATGTTGCTGCCACATACAAAAGTCCATCACACTGTGTTTATGGAGTTTCAAATTCACTCAAAGTGGAAGACTATCGACCCTATTACAACAACAAAGGGAATCTTTATAATCTGGGGTCAATTTTTCTTAATGCTGGAAATAAGGATGTACAAGCAGATCTGAAACACAGGGATTTAGTCGGCCAATTTTATACTTGTTCGACTTTAGGACAAGTCGATTTTCCAGGCTGGAAGTATTGATACGTACCCACTGTTGGGTCAGGTTCAATCTGGGTCAGATCTGACCCAGTTGTTGCTAAATGGAGGGAAACCATATGAAGGGAAACTTAATGGAGGGAAATATTCAATTTTAGAAAGTGGGGTGGGTGTTCCATGAATTTAGATGCCGAAATTATAGGAGAAGTTAAGGTAGGATTAGTTTAAGTAGTATTGTTTGAGGTTATTTCTTTTTGTCTATGTTTTTGGTTAATTAAAGTTGGGGTACTTGCACCTTGTAGTTGGAGACTAGCCCCTCCCGAATCGGGCCGACTATCCTGTAATTTCTTGTTTCATCTAATCGAAGTTTCGAGTTCTTATCAAAAAGTAGATTATGTAAGCTTGTAAAATATAATCCAACATATACCCTAAGTGAAATATACTGATTTTCGTATGTAATATTTAGGCCTGTAAACAAATAGAAGGAACATGAACATCGGCGTGGTCATGTTCATTCATTTAACATGAACATGAACACAAACACGAACAGGAACACATAATCGAACACAATTTTTTGTTCATGTTCATTCATGAAGAAAATGAAGAAAACGTGAATGTTTGTGTTCATTCATGTTAGTTCTTTAAAAAGCTAAACACATAGTTCATGAACGTAAACGAACAAAAACGAACACAAATAAATGAACATGTAAGAATAAAGACAAACAAACATATATGAACACAAAAGAACAAATCTAAGACATCATAATTCATCCAAAAAAACATGTAAATATACGAACATATTATATATGAAGGTAAATAAATATACATAAATGAACGTAAATGAACGAACATAAACAAATGTTCATGAACATAAAATAAAGGAACAAAACATGTGTTCATGTTATTTCATTTAATTCAATCAACAAAATATTGGGTTCATCTTCGTTCATTTATTAAGTGAACGAATATAAACAAACTTCGCGTTGGACATCATGAGCAATTCATGAATGCTCGGTTCATTCACAGTTTTAATGATATTTCAGCTATCAAGTATAGAGCAAAAGTTATATATGCCGTGATGAGTGGTTTCATCTTTATTTACTTAAGCATAATCAAGTATTGTAGTAAGGATAATTGTATTTTTTTATAGTGACTTTTTCTTTTCTGTTAATTCTGATATTATTTTGCAACTGCGCACTGTAGTTGCTACATAATACGGTCAGTCGGTCTAATTGTTAAATTTCCTAATAAATTTGTACTTTGAAATATATATAGCTAAAATAAACTCTTTGACAGCGTCATAGCACCAAAGCCTAGCTATCATACCCACCATATCATCCCTTGATACCTGGAAACTAGCTATTCTAATTTTTAGTATCCTGATATATATATATATGTATATATATATATATATGTTTGTTCTTGTATATCTGTGCATACTTCTATACAAGTATTCTTCTTATGTGTACGTGTATACATTTATATATTACGTATGCAAGTTATTAGTTTCCTATTTGGTAAATCTATACTTATACAAAATATTCGAATCTAGAGATGGGATTATAAAATAGAAAATCCTACTAAAAAGTCCAATTCATCAGCTAGTTTCAATCTTCTAGTACATGTTCTGAATTATGTTACTGATGCATACAAATGTTTAAAAACTTTTAAGAAAATAGTCCCACTAAGTAGGTTTGGTCATCACCACAATCCAAACCCAGTAAATGTCACAAAATGACAAGCTGAACCTGAATTAAAATAATGGAGCCCTGTGTGGGATGCCCTTACGCTTCCTCGCTCTTGATTCACTCCCCTTTGAACGTGTGCCAGCTCCAGCTCCAGCTCCAGCTCCAGCTCCAGCTCCAGCTCCAGATTCAGCTCCAGCTCCAGCTCTAGCTCCAGCTCCAGTTCTAGCTCCAGCTCGAGAGCTCCAGATCCAGATCCAGATTCCAGCTCTAGCTCCAGCTCCACTTCCAGCTCCAGCTCCATTTCCAGCTCCAGCATCACCTTGGTCTGCTGTAGCAGGTTTAACCGATGGCTAAAATGGCAAGAAGGTGATGATGAATATAAGGTAAATTATGATATGACTGACGGTAGAATTTCTTGCATTTATAGATCATGTCATGCAACAGTATGTATTACCTTGCATGCAACTGAGCAGTAACTATAGATGTTAGGGTTCATCAGTATTCGGGTGCATGTTCGGCAAGCACGATCTAGGTTGATCTGACCTGAGTTGTAGTGGGGGAGGGGATGTAGGGCTATCACTTGCTTTCCGTTTGACGCATATGGCTGCAATATAATACAAATTAAGCTGAAAGACACCATGCACGCACACACATATATCATTTGGTTATGTTACACATTTGCTTTCTTATCAATCATATAAGTAAGTGTATTTACTTAATAAACTGAAACTAGTCAGATCTGATTTTCATATTATCACAGCAATTGGTAGGACACTAAGCAAGCTAAAAAGTTGAAAATTAAGACTCGGGGAGAAGTTTATAAGCTAAGGGTGTTTTTTTTTCGGAACACTACATGAAGTACTATAATCTGGATGTGAGGTATACAAAGTTAAAAGTCATAAAATAAAACGGTATCCATAGCATAAATGCGGATGGCTCCAAATTGTTCTTTGAGTAAATTACACGGATCGTCCCTGATGTTTGCTCAAATTTCACCTTTTGTCCCTAAGATTGAAAAATCACACGGCTTAGTCCTAAGGTTTGAAACTATATAACACGTTTCGTCCCTAGGTCTAATGGTCGATAGTTTTGACGTTAAATAGCTGTAAGTTTACCATTTTACCCTTCTTCTTCTTCCCCAACCCCCACCCCATACTTCTTTTCCAACCCCTACCTACATTTCTTCTTCTTCCTCATCTCAACCATCACACCTCACACCACCACCCACATCTGCACTATCACCACCGCTCCTCGCCACCACCACCACAGCCAATCCACCACCACCGCCACACACACCCGTCCCCACCTCCACCATCACCACCACCACTACCACACACATCCATCTCCACCATCACCATTGAACCACCACCCCTCACCACCACCACCACACACACCCATCTCCACCACCACTAACAATCCACCAATCTACTACCACTCCTCGCCACCACCACCACACACCCCCATCTCCACCATCGTTCCATTGCACCACCACCACCTATGCGTCTGCTTACCTATGTGTTTGCTCATAAGAGACTCATAAGATACAGAAGGTGGGATGGGGGTTGAGGTATTTTAGTAATGTGAAAGTGTGGTATTTTGTTTTTATAGGGTGGTGGTGATGTTCGCTGGAAAATGGCATGGTGGGGCTACGTTGGTGGCAAGGTGGGGTTGTGGTGGTGGCAAGGGGTAAAGTCATCGTTTTTAAAATTTCAACATCAAAACTAACGACCGTTAGACCCAGGGACGAAACGTTTTATATTTTTTCAAATCTTAGGACTAAACCTGTAATTTTCAATCCAAGGGATGAAAGATGAAGTTTGAGCAAACTTCAGGGACGATCTGTGTAATTTACTCTTGTTCTTGCAACCTCCGCGTTGATTAGCTTAAATGCATGCATTATATAATCCATAGATTGTTAAGATTTTAAATTTAAATGTAGCCTATCTATTTGTATTAGTTGTAAGATGGTAAAAGACTGAATTGATATTATTGAATCGTTAGGTTACAATTTATAGAGATCATAAGAAACCCTAGAAACCTAACTGGACCCGTGGGCTCATATAAGAGATATCATTTTGCGAGCAGCTAAAACACTGAGAATTAAAAAAAGAAAATAAAAATAGTTTCATTTTGCGAGCCGTATTCAAGAATAAACCAAGAGTGTGATGGTGACCCAACCAAAATAATAGATATCATGTTTGAATATTCAATGAATAACGAAGCTTTATTCAATGGAAACTAGAAAATAAAGAAACAAAACAGAAAATGAAGGTGGGATAGGACGGCGGCAGCGACGAGTGGCGGCGCACCACCCTGTCTAGGGTTTGAACTTGGTGGCAACGGCTTAATGTTTTTATTTTTGTGTGTTGCGCAAGGAAAACGATAACCAGAACCCTAAGGCTCTGATACCATGTAAGATGGTAAAAAACTGAATTGATATTATTGAATCATTAGGTTACAATTTATAGAGATCATAAGAAACCCTAGAAACCTAATTGGACCCGTGGGCTCATATAATAAACCTAATATCTAATATCTAAGATTGTAAAAGACTGAATTGATATTATTGAATCGTTAGGTTACAACTTATAGAGATCATAAGAAACCCTAAAAACCTAAGTGGACCCGCGGGCTCATATAATAAACCTAATATATAATATTAGCAACTTGTATATCTGTAATTAATAGGATTTAACATAGGTTTATTATATTTCTATGATGATGACGACTGAACTGGTAATACCGTTTTAAACGGTTGATTTGGCGCCAATATCATAAGCGTTGGTAACTGCTATTTACCCGCCATCATTTATGTATATATACATTTAACTGTATATCATTAAATCTTACCAATACTATCGAAATCCATTCTATCTTTTTGATTATCCATTTCTATTACCATTTGCATTATCTGAGCTTGTAATCAAGTTTCAATCTGAATTATTTATTTGTGTTCTTGTTTAGTTGCCAAGAATATTTAAGGATTCGATTATCGTTAATATATATCACAAGAGAAAATACAAACTAGTTAACTAACTAAACATGGTAATAGTCAAAACATTCAGAAAAGGAAAATATTAATGTTACGCACAAATATCCTGTTTCAAAAGCGTGAACATAACCGAATCAGAATTTTCATAATGTCAGGTTTTAATTGAAGTTAGTTAGATTAACTCAAACTTGGGTTCAGTTCACAGAAGTAATGAAGACAAAATTTGTGATGAAGGAATACGGACCTGTATCCTTGAGCAATCAATATATCTGCTCATCTGATCTAAGGAAACTACGTCGTTGTACACAAGTCTGTAAATAGTTATTACCCTGTGATCAGCATGAGTTCCTTTTGCCATGCAATGTTGGCATGCAGCCATTTCACAGTCAATGCAGTACTTATTTTGGTGGTTGCCAAAGCTTGCGTGCGCATTGCACGCTAGAAAGAAAGTCCTTGCTAGAAACAAGTTGAGCCACCATACACCGTTACCCTCCTACACAACCAAAACTATTTTAATCTGAGATTTTAGATCAAGAAAGATACAAGGTTAAAATATTCAATATATTAGTTATGTTTGTACGGGCACATATTTGCATGTGTCTAACTATTTATGCATGCCGCTTAATACAATTTGTTATCCTTATCAGTACATTGGAAGTCATATCTTGCAAACTATTTGGAGTGCTGAACCTCATATACTTGAGTCTCAAGGTTGGTAACCTCAAACTTATCATGATTTTTATTGCTTCTAATTATTTATAATATCGAGTGTCACATATTCACTTGCTTATTATACATAAGCTCTAATTCATCTAGATGTCGTTTCATGGCCTGACCCTTCTACATATCTGTTCTTATTGCTGTCTTATGCTACAATTGATTTAATTTTATTTACAATGCATGGTTCTACACTTCTACAGTGTTGTTGGTGCTGATATATCAATAGTATTCATCCCTTTTTATTGTAGAATTTGTTTGACTAAATATACTGATGGAATCCTTCTTAAATGACAATCATATAAAAAAATATATGTCATCCCTGTTCTTAACTGCCTACTTAGAATTATCTTCCTTTTTTTATTATATGCACCAACATATATTATAAAATAAAGGAGCATTGCACATAGTAAAATTTATATTCCATAGCGTCACACGCCACAATGGCGTGCCAAATTACAGTAGAAAAGGACTTAAACTGAAAGTACATGATGAAAACTCTATTACAGATTAGCAGTACTAGATTAGAAGTATTTTAGATTCTAATTGAACAATATTAACCACAGAACAATGACTGTTAATAAGGAAAGACGCATACTTTCATAAATTTGCGAAACACAACTTAAAGAACCATAGTTAATAAATGTAACTGGCCATTTCACGATCAAGAAAGAAGAGAATGGATTTCTTTTACATTTGCAACATTATGTAAAAATACATATGTAATGCTAAGTAAAAGCAAGTAAGCAACAAATACTAGGTTATTTATTCAAAAACTTTCTAAGCCATTGTGAAGGATGAGTATGACACATTTAGGGGCCTGCAGTAAACTAGTAGGTGACAAAATTAAACCGATTAAAAATTTTGGAAGGTTCAAAATGGGTCGGGTTAACCCAACACTTTTTTGTCCATTTATTTTTATATTTAAAATAATGATTGAAAAACGATTATGTAAAATAACGATTTACTTTCTTGAACAGCAACTTAGGTGGTTGTAAACCCTAAATATACCTCAACAGTTAGGAGACTTTTAAATTATCTGGCCCCTTTTCCTTTGATCTATTGTTTTTTAATCTGTTGAACAGTTAGCAATATAATCCAACTTTAATGGACCTTTTACCTCATAAACAGGTTGAAATTGTTCAATCTAGTTATAAATATATGGAAGAAGAGCCTATAGTTGCCAGAGCAACATTGAAATTTAAACGGCTTCATGTACAGTACAACAAGTTAAAAAAAATCATTATTGTTTCAATGATACATTAAACTCAAGACATAATAGTTGTACACAAAAGGGTCACTTTTATTTGAAATCAACTACAATTTTATACCAAAATGTATGATTGATATTCGATGAAACAAGAGATCTTTCATGAAAAGATAAATCGAATTAGGTTAACCTTTGCATACCTCATTAGGATTCATCTTTCTACAACTTGGACAAAAGCAAGGATTAAGAGAAATGAAGCAAGATAGTACTAATTTCTTTTGCTGAGATTGTCTTTGGTACATTGCTGGTCATTCCTTATAAAGAATTTAAGTGTAAATGTCTTTTTAATTAATAGCATTTACTCCCTTGATCAATTAATGCAGAAAATTTAATCATACTATCCAGCCATGTTGAAATAATCTGACCAATATATATACATACATACATACATACATACATACATACATACATATATATATATATATATATATATATATATATATATATACATATATATATATAAAATACATACATATATATATATAAAATACATACATATATATATATATAAATACTTACATATATATATATATATAAAATACATACATATATATATATATATAAAATACATACATATATATATATAAAATACATACATATATATATAAAATACATACATATATATATATGTAAAATACATACATATATATGTATAAAATACATACATATATATATGTATAAAATACATACATATATATATATATAAAATACATACATATATATATATATATATAATACATACATATATATAAATATAATACATACATATATATACATATAATACATACATATATATACATATAATACATACATATATATACATATAATACATACATATATATACATATATATACATACATATGTACATATATATATATGTACATATATATACATATATGTACATATATATACATATATGTACATATATATACATATATGTACATATATATACATATATGTACATATATATACATATATGTACATATATATCATATATGTACATATATATACATATATGTACATATATATACATATATGTACATATATATACATATATGTACATATATATACATATATATATCTATATATATATATGTATCTATATATATATATATATATATATATATATGTATGTATGTATATATATATATAGACCATTAACATATGTGACAACCCTGAAAATTCTTTTATTATTTATAAATAGTTACGTCAAAATATTTTTGTTGTGTTACGTTACAAATCGCAATTATATTAAGTTTGGTATATATATATATTTATGGATGTACGGATGCATGGTTGCATGTATGCATATATAATAATTATTCACATATGCATGTATGTTTATGTACTCAAATTTACACGTACAGATATATATATGCAAATTTTTTACGTACACATGCTTGTATGTATATATACATGGAAAATTTTTGTATCTTTGTATTCGAACACATAACCACTTATGATATATATGTATTTTAGGTATATATATATATTAAGAAGATCAAAAACAAACATAACTAAAAACTTAAACTTAACACCCAACCATAATATCTAAACCACTCTTGATTGTTTTGTTTTGACACCAAAAACCGCCACCATGTCGCTAGTATCTATGCCTCCATATTACAAGTTCAAACCTATGAATCTAGCTCTCCACTTCATCACCTTGAAGTCTTATTTTCACACTACCAAAGTATGCCACCATACCCTTTTAAACAATTGCATTCACACTTGAAAATCCTAAACAATTGCCACCTTGCCCTCTCCTTCTCACGGTTTCTTCCAAAACCACCACCCAAGCCTTTGTTTTTCTTGCATTCACACTAGTTTCAACTTGCCACCTCCTTTCTCGGTTCCTTACTCAACACCATCATTACACCAAGAAATTCTTGTTTTCACACCTTGCTACAAAATAATGACTTCAACAAAAAGAGGTGGCAGCTTCTCATGCATCCTCGGTCACTTCTAAAACACCCACACACTCAACCGTATGCCACCTTGCATGGCTATTACATGACTCACTTTAGCTAGGGAATAAACACGATCATGATGTTGGAAAGGATAGTCAAACCCAGAGCCTATATATACACTCTCCATTTCCTAGTTACAAACACACAAAACTAAAACTCTATCTTGCTTTCTCTCGGGTTCTCTTAAAAACCGCAAACATCCATTTTCATTTGAGTATCACTCCCGTCTACCTCCTGTCCTCTCATCCCTCGGTGGTTTCATCATCATCTCACCGCCCTCTTACTCCCGCGGTAACCACAAACACCCACAACAATCACACCCGACACCAACACCTACCACCCGATCCCCACCAAACCGACAATCAACGTCATTCACTACCATCTACGACCTCGTTGCTTTGTCTCTGGATCCAGAAGACGGAAACATCATCAAACACACCATCAAAAGGTGATAAATGAATTAGTTTACATATATGTTTCAAAACATATATATATATACATACATATCGATATGTATATATATATAAATGGGTGTAATCATCTAAAACCCATTTGGGAGACTTGAAACCATAAATTATGAGTAACAAGGTTCCAATATCCAGGAACTTGTATTTTATAAAAATATATTTGAATTTTTCTAAAACTTATAACATAAAAATTAAGAAAAATCAAACAAATATTTAATGAAAGCAATTGTGGGAATAAACATGAAAAATTCTTGTTTTTATACTGAAATAATAAACTGGAGATTTTGATATAATTTTGATAAATAAAATAATTTATATAAATTATTTTAGAATAGAAAATAGAAGAAATGCCCAAAAATATAAATAAATTCGGGAAAATTCTGATAAAATCTCAAAATGATTCCTTTAAGGTATAAAAGCCTCTGGTATTATTTTAGAATTTTATACCTTATTATGATTAAAATACGAATTTTTATATGTTCTGAAATAAATAAATCATAATAAATAATTAAAGGACATAATAAATTTTGATAAAATCATCGACGGAATATTACAACATATAGTGCATAATATATAATTTTCATGATTTATGGAATAGTATAACTATTTTTGCCAAATATTATGATTATTGAGAAAATTACAGAAACTGTTATGTTACGATTTGGACTATGGAATAAATATATGATGTTTGGTTTTGTATAATAAGTCTTCTGTAAAAATCTTGGAATTTTTCATGAATAGAAACTATTTTAACTATTTATGGGAACATTAGGAATTCACAGAAAATAATCTGTTAATATTTGGACTCTATAAAAATTATGTGATGCTATTGGACTATTGGAAAAAATTCTATAAATTTATGAGGAATTATTGGACAACAGTGAATATTTTGATGAATATTGGATTATTGTGAAAAATTATAGAAACTGTTCCCTTTGGACTTGGACTGTGATTTAATTATATGTTGTTCTAGTTAATATTAAAAGTCGACTGTAAAATTATAAGAATTTATTAGCTCCAGTATCTATTTTTTATGAATTCTTGTGATATTGTAGACTTTGTAATAAATAATCTGTTGAGAGATAAATACCATAAAAATTACAAAAGACCCTAAATAGATTAAACAAGTTTCTGTAAAATTTTGATAATTTGTAGAAGACAGAACCTATTTTTGAATTATTTTTGTAACTAATAAAGTAAGTTACAATTATTATCTAGAAACAATTAAAAAGGGGAATTTTAGAGGCCCGAAAGTGTTTCTCTACAAAGTCCATTTACCTTTTACAGTCAATGAAAACCAAAAAAATATTGAAGTATTATCTAACACTATGAACTATTTATTAGGTTCAAGTGGAAAGATACGGTGAGTTCATAGCCCCATTTTCCAACCGTTTTGATATTCAGTAAAGTTTTAGGGGAAAAAGCATACGATTTTTGGTTGATGTATTATTTTGATTTACTTGAGTTACTTACTGTCATTTGTGATACAACCATTAGTTCGAATGAGGAATCGTCTGGTAATATTAGTAGCGCTACTTAGGAGAATTAGTATCAACCGAATGAGGGTTGTTACTCTTTTCCTGTATCTAACCGAATGAGGGTTAGGATGCAATATTACTCGATTTTGTGAATTATTTCATGACAGTATGATTATGTTTGTGCAGGTTTGGTTGTAACTAATACATCAACAAAATAACTTTTGTTATATATAAACCTATGTTCTCACCAACATCTTTGTTGACTTTATTGAGTATGCTTTTTCAGGACAAAATGAGTAATAGTTTTGTTTGTAGCTTCGAAGTCCATAACGGATGAGGTGAAGTTGTGGAAAGAGTCTGTGTGACCATAACCGTCAACATCATTGACGGGTGTGTGTTTGTGTACGCACACTACCATCCTTGTTAAGAAGACATGCTGTAGTTAAAAGTAGTTAGAATTACATCAGATTTTGAAAACTTATGTAATAGATGTAATTCCTCAAATATTATGAATAAAGCATGTCATGTGTTGTTGTTTTATTTAAAAATATTTCTATATATTGCTCTGCTATAATTAATGCACTCTGATAAAAGCTAGTCACACCCGAACACCGTTTCGCGCTTCCGCCGGGATGTGACAGGTTGGTATCAGAGCCATTGGTTATAGGGAATTAGTTATTTTAAGTAAATAACTAGACTATAACTATAAGCTCAAAACATACTTTATGATTTTATGTGAATTTATGTGAACTATGTGAAATTTCATGATTTTATGTTTAGAATTTTAACAAAACCTATTTGACTAACTCTTTTGTGAAACCTTGTTAAGAAATTTTGTAGTATGAATCCAGATAGTACTCATTATGAAACCGACCCTTCAGAAGAACCATACCATAGCAGCCCTAAAGAAATAGTGCCTGAATTAGAACCACAGCAGGATATAAATGTTTCCCTAACTGGAATGGAGAATACCTCAAGGTTTTATGTTAGACGTGCATCAGTGCAAAGGGGAGGATATACAATTATAACTCCTAGGAAAAAGGTGAAACGTGGAAACAGGTTTAGAACTATACCAACTGAGGATATAGAGACACAACCTCCTGTTTCTCCCCTGAATGAAGATAAAGTTATTAAACCAGAGTTGGATCAGGTAAAAACAGCCCGACAGACTCTTAAGAAACTTAAGAAGATACAGCTGGGAATCTGGAAAATCCAAAAAGACATTAAGAAGCTCAAGACACCCAAGCAGAGTCTTTTTACCAGGATGTGGAAATGGTTCAGTAGAAATTAATAGATATAGGTCAACTTGTTAAAATAACAGAAATAAGAGCTTAACTGATATATGTGCTTTTGTGTTAACATGTTTATTTGATCTATGTTAGATAAATTTTGTGTTAAGATATTTATTTGCAATACTAACATTGAAATTCACTATAGTAAATCATGCCGCCAAAAAGAAACACTCAGCCTGTCCGGAGAACAGCTCGAGTGGGGCGACCCAGGACCAGACTTGGGGAAGAAACACCTGTAAATCCTGTGAACCCTGATACCACTGAGAATAATAGGATATCTCAGATAGTAGCCCAACAACTAGAAACTACTTTGCCAACCCTAATTAACCAACTTCAGCAAAACTTGAATATTGGAACTACCTCAAACCCACCAACCGTGCCTGAAAACATAAACCTGGAAGAACAACAGGAAGAAGAAATCTTAAATGGAATATCAAAAGGATGCTCTTACAAAACTTTTATGTCCTGTAAACCTCGGGAATTTGATGGCAAAGGTGGAGCAGTAAAAGCTTTAAGATGGCTAGATGATATAGAAGGAGTTCTGGAAATCAGCAACTGTGCTGAAAATCTCAAAACACTGTTTGCTTCACATTCGTTAAAAGGAGAAGCACAATCTTGGTGGAAAATGGAAATACATACTAGAGGTAGAAATATTATGAATAAGCTGAGCTGGGAAGAATTTAGAAACCTAGTGATAGAAAAATACTGCCCGTACAATGAAATAGAAAATTGGAAGCTAAATTCCTAGCATTAGAGATGAAAGGATCTGCACACCGGGAGTACACTGATAGGTACAATGAACTATCCAGGTTAGTACCACACCTGATAACCCCGGAATCCAAAAGAATAGGAAGGTATATTTGGGGATTAGTGCCACAAATAAGAGGATTAGTGAAATCTGCTAGAACCAAAACCTTTCAGGAAGCAGTAATCTTATCAGGAAGTCTGACAGATGAAATGATCAGGAATGGATCATTAAGTCACCAACAGGTAGGAGAAAAGAGGAAATGGACTGAAAACCATTCTGGAAAGAGATTTGGTGAAAGTTCTCAGAAAAGAATAACCCAATCTCCACCAAGAAACTTTTTGGGAACAACTCAAGAAAAGGAATTAGAAAAACCACCACAGTGCAATATCTGTCAGAGATATCATACAGGAAACTGTATGACAGTGGTGTGCTATAACTGTAAAAGAAAGGGACACGTTTCCCGAGAATGTAGAAACCCTACTAGCAACAAAACCGTCTGCTTTCAATGTGGAAGTGAAAGTCATTTCCGAAATGAATGTCCACAACGAAAGGGTAAGGCACCAGCTAACCAGAACAACCCTCATGGAAGAGCTTTTGTGATACAAGCTGATGAAGCTCGCCATGAACCAGAAGTGGTTACGGGTACGTTCCTTATCAATAACAGTACGCTAAAGTATTATTTGATACAGGAGCAACACGCAGTTTTATCTCACATACTCTTAGACCATCAATTAGTCTAACATTTGAAAAATTACATGATAATTATGTGATAGAATTAGCTGATAGTAAGATAATTGAAGCTGATAAAATCATTCCTAATTGCATCTTAAATTTAGATGAGTACTGTTTTGATATAAATCTGATACCTATTAAATTAGGAGGATTTGATATCGTAGTAGAAATGGATTGGTTAAATACAAATCATGTTGAAATCATTTGTGATAAGAAAATGATTAAGATTCCTTTGACTAAGGAAAATAAAATTCTCTGCATTTATGGTGATAGGCCATATAATACTGTGAAACTGATTTGTAAAACCTCGAATTCTCCTAGAAAAACAGTAAACACACGATCTCAATCTTGTGAATGTGGAATGTAAACAAGATTGGAGTAGAAGAAGATTGAATTTGATCACAAAATGATTCTCAGATTGAACAACAGCAAATGAAAGGTCTTGTGCGATTTCACACAGTACAAGTAAGATAAATGAACAAAAAGCTTAATTATAAAACGAAACTAAGCTATTTATACTAAACATCGTGTTCTCGCGCGAAAGGCTTTTCGCGCGGCTGAGACTTTCGCATGGAAGCTTCTCTTCGCGTGGAAACTTGATTTCGCATGATCTGTTTCTCGCGTGACAGCTTCAACTCGCGTGGAACAGGCTTTCGCACATGCTGTTTTCAGACTTCATCTTCGTTCAATCTTCAAATGTTTTGCCGAGCCTTGATTAGTCTTCTACAATCTCCCCCTAGGCTTGGTGAAACATGATCAATCAAAATCAACGTTTGCCTTTTTGTACGTGCCTGCATATGCATACCATTTATTCCTAAGGATCCGGTCAGTCATCCATACATACTGGCAAGATAGAAAATAAACGGACTCATCAGCTATAATAGGGTAGTGTAAAAGCTTGAGTAAGTCGTCTTTGCCAAACTTCATCAAGTCTGCTGGATCAATGATTCGAAATGACTTGTCAGTACATCTGATCACAGCGTGACCGGAATCCTTCTCACATCTCCATGAGAGTAATTACTTTAAAGTGTTGGGAGGAACTGGAGCATGCACGGGAACTTTCCTGATAAATTTAGGATGTTGATAGACTCGTATTTTCATTGGAGCTTTAGTCTTTTCATCTATTCTTGTTGAGTCATCAATCACCTTTGATTTGGCAGTTTTAAAATCCTTGAAATTTGTGCGCATCTCCCTGCGTATCATAGATCTCATAAGTTCAGCTTCACTGTAATTGCTTTCATTAAAGAATGGAGCTTTGCCTATGGAGTAGAGATCTGCAACACGTAGAGTATGGAAGTCTTGTGTGCTTTTCACATAATCAATTTCTCCATTCTTTCTTTTTATGACATACAACCTTTTCTCGCCATCATATCCCTAACTGATCACATGAGACATTTCACCGTACTTCTGCTTAGGCTTAGAAATGAATAGAAAATGAGCTTCAGTAGGTGGTGGTGGTGCTTTGAACATTAATCCTCCTCTAGTGAATAAAGCAATCTGACCAGTAGAATCTTTCTTTGTAGAAACAGTAGGAGTTTCACCACTCACAGTCTCAGTAGGGATTTCTCCTTCTTCAAGATCAATGTCTTTGAATAATTCTTGAAGGTTGTTTCCAAATATATCAGTATATTCATTCTGCTCTTCCAAATCATCAAACATATCAAATTCTTCTTCGACAGCTCCTGATGAAGATTGTTGAAAAGAATACAACTCCTTTTCATACACACTCTCAGTGGCAGGGTCAAGTGGATCATATCCTTCCGGATCACTAACACTTGGTCGATCGACATTATCAGTGTTAGTATCTCCAGTTGAACTCGAAGAGAAACCTGTAGCATCACCTCCATCATTATTACCACCATCATCATTATCACCATCATTTCCACCATCATCTCCACCATCATCATTATCACCATCATTTCCACCATCATCTCCACCATCATCATCATCATTTTCATCATCATCTTCATCGTTATCCTCATCATCATCTGAATCAGCATAATCAACCAACTCTTCATCCTCCTTTTCATGAACAATAGGCAAAGTTAACATGTGCTCTGGTTCAACGAAAGCTGTAGATGTATAAGCTTCGGTGATAGGTACTTCAGATGAAATAGGAACATCCTCAGTAGTGCTAACACTTGGCTGTTCAGTAGAGGTTTGACCTTCATTGACCACTTCCTTTTCAGGAGCAATCTCAGTGGGAGGTGGGCTAGGAGAGCGTCTACTAGATTCACCAATCACAGTAGTAGACCTAATGATTGGTGGCTGATGAAAATATGTCTGTGATATAAATTCTCTGATCTCATTCAGTTGTCTCTCCAGCCTTGAAGAATAATCAAACATGCTCTTCATCTGTTGTTCTAGAGAAGCTATTCTTGTATCTTTGATGGCTGAATCCAGATGAATCATGTTAATTAGATTTGACTTGTCTTCATTTTCTTTTTTCAATTCAGCAATCATCTTTACATTTTCAAAACTTTCTTTCTCCAAATTCTTAACTCTTTCTTCTAGAGTTATAGAATGAGGAGTACTAGATGATTCCTCTCTCCTTTGAAACTCTGGAGGAGTATTCAAAAATGAATCAACATCAAACTCTAAGTTTTCTTGACGAGGTGGTGTCGAAAAACCAGAGCCAGAAACAGGAACAGTTTCTGTCTCGGTAGCAGTGGTTGTAGTATCAACATGTGTTTCTTCCTCTGTAATCACGTTTTCAGGTGATCTCTGAATGTCAGAAGAAGTAATCTGTTCAGCATCTGTAACAATCACTTGAGTTCGTGGCCGTTTTGGAATAACACTTCTCCCTCTTCTTCTTGCAGGGAAGTCTTTTCTTTTTGCCATTCGTTTTCGTCTGGAAGAAGTATTTGGTGATTCCACAGGAATATAATCAGTGTCTCTCTCTTCAGTATTTTTTCTGATAGAAGTTGGAGTAGAGGGAGTCTGATCTGTTTGGAGCTCATATGGAACATTTCCTATCTGATCACTTGGGGTCTCAGAACTTGAAGCTGAGTGAACAACCCCTTCCCTTCTTTCTTCATTAGATGGTTCATCATCAAACATTCTATCAATCTCTTGATCTATGTCATTTCTAACATCAGAAGTAGAAGCATCAGTCTGTGCCTCATTAATAGGTACATCTCCTCCCAAGCCTCCAATACTCTCATCAACTTCTGCAAATCTACCAATCTTGGCAAAACTTTCACCAGAGCATTTGTTGCCTCTGGCTCTAGTTAGATGTGTGAAAATCTCCTTCTTTACAGTCTGTACAACATACTTAGGAGATCTCTGAATAGCAAGCTCAGGATATGCATCATTTATCACCAACTGGATAAATCTTGGGTACATGATGAACTTCTTTCCAGGATTGGCTGTGGCATTCTTTACCATCTCCTGAAATATAACTCCAGATATACTAAAAGGTATGTCATCAACCAATGAAACTAGTAATGAGCCAAACACTACACTCAAGCTATCCATCCCAGCTTTGAGGTTACTCAGACAATGAATCACCACATGAAATAAGTATTTCCAATACGGTGGTAACCATTTCTTCTCAAGACTTGGATATCTGTACTCGTATCCCATACGAGCCAGACAATCAATCACAGTATCATCATCAAGTCTAGTTGGAGCTCCTTCTTGATCATCAAATAGAAGAACTCGGTTCAGGATGGACTGAGAAACTGTCACTTGTTTTTCTTTGACAGTAGCAGTAATAATCTGGTTTCTAGCTTGGTCTTTTTCTAGAGCAGCAGTGCTCCAGAATGAATCTATTAGCTCCGAATAAATAGCAGGATCAGCAGATATCGCATAAACAATGCGTGAATTCTTCAATCCATCAATCATAGAAGAAAATAGCTCCTTCCCTTCCGGAACCTCGTCTAAGTAAGCAACACAATTATGATTTTTATTAAAAATCATTTGTGCCATCTGCATTGTCAAACAAACTCAAGATTAGAACACTGTGAATATAACTTAATTATGCATACAAGTCTGAACACTTAGTACTTTTTAACTGTTGTAAAACTTTATCAACAAAAAGTTTATTATGCAAACATAAGTTGCAAGCAATAAGTCTATTAGAGACAAAAACATCAACACTTAAAACAATTAAAATTGTCTGTCATGCGAATCTCAAGTCAAGCTACAGTTCTTTCTGTGCGAAAAGTTTAAGTCATGTGACAAAGTGTTATCATGCGAAATATTCATGCGACAATCCCTTTCGAGCGAAAATGATTTCCAAGCGAAAGACTTTGCTAAAACTGGTTTTATGCGAAAAATTGTATTTCACGCGAAACCAATGCTCGAGCGAGAACCAGTGTCACGCGAAAACCCTATTTCGCATATGTTCAAGTTCTGTGCGATTCGCACAACTCCGACTTTCAAATTAACAGTTCAAAAATCGTTTTTAATCCATGAAATCCATTCCATTCCTGTCGCCTAAGTCCATTATTTGTATTTCATTTATCAATTTCAACATTAAAGTCCATTTTAAGATTTTAATGTCAAGATGTTAAGTTCATTTTACATTTAATCGCTAAAGTAACCCAAAACAAACATATTATACCTTTTGAATCAATATAAGTATGTAACGAACACGAAATAATAATCAAAAACACAAGCAAGAACTTAGAAGTTGATTTTCAGAGACGAAGCGAAAAAATTTTCTGATGCGAAGCGAGAGAGGTTTTTGGATGTGGTTTGGAGCGAAAAGTGGTTTTTGTCTTTGTCACTGTGACATTTATACCTCTAATGATTCATGCGAAAATTTATTTCGCGAGACTACCCTTTTTCGCGTGACTTCCCCTTGTCGCGCGAGAGACAGTGTTTTTCAAAATTTTTCAACTTTTAAAGTCTTTCTTATTTTTACACAACTTTCAATCTTTTTATTCTCAATGAATTATGTCAACATAAAATTTTATTTACCAAGTGACCAGTTAATTTAATGAATCTTCATTTTTCAAAAATTTTCTTGTTATTTATTTGTCCTAAATATAAAACACTATAAAATGAAATAAAAACACAAACACTTACATACAAAATAACAAAAGAATGAAAACAATTAAAGAATCAAGATCGGATTTGCTTGTTTTTGTAAGAATTTTCATAATGAGATCATATAGTTCTTTGTCAAGTTAAGACTCTGTCCGGCTTTATTTAAAATAACTGGTTAAGTTGATTGTCAATATCTTTTGTCCCTTTAAACTTATACTTCAGGTTTTACTCAGAAACATAATGAGTGATATAAATATCATGTTTTGTGTTTATTTAATATAAGTCAGTGGATCCCACAATCAGAACTTCTGTAAAGTAATTATTATCCTTCAAGACACTATCGAGATTTCAAGTCACCCCAATTTGACTTAAACCATGCATTGATGATCAGTGATACCATTTATTGTATTCCTAAATATAACTATTTGAGCATAACTAGCCTGAGAAATATCTCTTAACCCAGAATATTAACAAGTTTAAGGACTTACTGACAGTCATTAGGACTTACGTCTGCCTCTCAAGATGTTAGGACTTACAAGCCATCCGGACTTACATGCCCCATCTTTCGATTTTGCCTTCCAAGGTTAGAGAAGATTCTCAAAATAGAAAATATATACCATATAGTATGTATGTCTTTTAGACATATCTTTTGATTTGTTGTGCTTCTTGGCATCTTATATCCTATATGGCCTTTGTTGGCATCTTTTTGCTCAATTATTTTCTTTTTGTGTTTTTCTCTTTTTGTTTCTTTTTGTATTTTATCTTTTATATATATATATAGTTATGATAATCACTGAATCAATCACATACAGGCTTGAGTATGATAAGATTATATCTCTCAGTCTGTGTTAGAACATTTTTGGCACAGAATCCTGATATGTTCCCCACTAATTCATATTATATTTCTTTAATTCAAGTGTAATCACTCAATTATGATCTTTTCATTTCTGAAAGCAAAGCCTATCGACACATCAAACATAATCCAAGTCTATTCGTATTTAAGCCTTTGAAAGTACTTAGACTCTGTAGAACTTTGTAATATCATTTCTCATTTAATTATGAAAATTTCTTCTTTTGATTTTGGCAATCCTTTGATCTTAACTCCCCCTAAGACCAAAAATATTTTTCAGAACTTGTTTTTCTAATTTTCTCCCCCTAAAATTGTGATTGTCCTTTTAAGAAAAGGAAACAATTGCAATTTTATCCTTTTTTAGAAAAATGAAAAATGAAAAATCTTTATGTGAAGATTCATTAAACCAATTTATCCAAAGTTAATCATTCCCAATGATTTCACAAGGAAATCAAATCGAGAATGATCAAATGCCTTGGTAAATAAATCAGCGATATTTTCAGTTGACGGCACTTGTTTTAGATGAATAAGTTTACGATCAAAACAGTCGCGGATAAAATGGATGCGGATGTCAATGTGTTTAGTTTTTGAGTGTTGAATGGAATTTTTCACGATGTTTAGAACTGCCGTGTTATCACACCAAATTGGTGTGTTATAAATGTTGAGACCATAATCGAGAAGTTGTTGCTGAATCCAGACAAGCTGGGAACAACAGCTCGAAGCAGCCACATATTCAGCTTCGACAGTGGATGTGGAGACAGTGTTCTGCTTCTTACACTGCCAAGAAATGAGTCGATTACCCAAGAATTGACATCCTCCTGTGGTCGATTTCCTGTCTAAGTTACAACCACCATAATCACTGTCAGTATAAGCAAATAAATTGAAATCGGAATTTCGAGGATACCAAAGACCAAGTTTGGGTTGACCCTTGAGATACTTGAAAATCCTCTTGACAGCTTTCATGTGGGATTCCTTTGGATCACTTTGATATCGGGCACACTGACAAACTGGGAACATAACATCCGGCCTGCTTGCAGTGAGATACATGAGGGAACCAATCATTGATCTGTAAAGATGTTGATCAACTGATTCTTCTAATGGATCTGGAGTAAGAGTAGGACGAGAAGCCATTGGAGTTGGAGCTACTTTGGAATCTTGAAACTTGTATTTCTCAAGAATAGTCTGAACATACTTTTCTTGATGGATGAGAATACCCGTCTCAGATTGAGTAACTTGAATACCTAAGAAAAATGAAATTTCTCCAAGGGAACTCATTTCAAATTTCTTCTTCATCACTGCTTCAAACTCCGTGCACATACTATCATTAGTAGAACAAAAAATAATATCATCGACGTAGATTTGAACCAAAATGATATCATCGCCTGATTTTCGTAGGAATAAGGTTTGATCAATTTCTCCTCGTGAATAACCATTTGCGAGCAAATGTTCAGTCAGAGTTGCGTACCAAGCACGAGGTGCTTGATGTAATCCATATAGTGCCTTATCCAACTTGTATACATAATCAGGATGATCTGGGTCTTCAAATCCTGGAGGCTGACAAACATAGGTTTCTTCTTTCATTTCTCCGTATAAAATGCAGTTTTAACATCCATCTGATACACCTTGAAGTTCATGTATGAAGCAAAGGCTAAGAATATGCGTATTGCTTCTAGTCTTGCAACTGGAGCATACACTTCTTCATAATCCAATCCTTCAACTTGATAGAATCCTTGCACAACCAGACGTGCTTTATTTCGAACTATAACACCTTTTTCATCCGTCTTGTTTCGAAATATCCACTTTGTTCCAATCGGAAGCTTATCCTTTGGAAGTTCAACAAGATGCCAAACATTGAGCTTCTTGAATTGCATCAACTCATCTTGCATTGCTTCTATCCAGCTGTTTTCTTTGAGTGCCATTTCCACATTCTTGGGCACTATTTGTGATAGAAAGCAAGCATACAGACATGTGTTGATTGTCCCTGATTGACTTCCGGTAATTACACCTTCGTGCAACGGACCAATGACTGCTTCAATTGGATGAGTTTTATGTATTCTTAATTGAGGAATCTCATCTGCAACCATTCCATCTTCCAAATTGGTAATATGTTCAACATTATCAATAACTTCTTCAGAATGTGGAGATTGATACACAATAGTTTCTTCAAGTGTGTCATGTGAAATAGGAGTTTCAGAAGCAGTAGACACATTTGGAGATTCGTCAAATGGAACTTGAATGATTTCTATTGGTGTATGTATAGTTTCTGAAGAAGATGAAGATAATGGAGAGCTCAACGATTCTTCCAGCTCCTGAGTAGGAATTTGTTCTGAAGAAACATCTAATGACTCAGAACAGGTAGATACTGGTACAGAAGCTGTAGGAATATCTTTGGATGATGAAGCAACAGCAGAATCATCAGATTTCAAAGATGGAAGTTCCTCAATGATTTTGTTATCCAAAGAGATTGCTTGAGAATTAGAATCTGCAGATGAAGTTGTAGAAATTTTAAAATTTATGAACAAAGATTCATAATCATAAATCCATGAAGGAGCTGAACCTGCATCAGTAACGTTAAGCTCGTGCCAATCAATGTTAAATGACTCAATTATTTGTCTAGTTCTTTTATTATAAACTCGATATGCAACCTTATTAGCAGCATATCCTACAAAGTAACATTCATCAACCTTTTCAGAAAATTTCGAAGATGATTCATTTGTATGCAACAAAGTGCAACAACAACCAAAGGCTTTAAAATATTTAACTTTGGGTTTGTGTTTATAATATATTTCATATGGAGTCTTATTTAATCTTTTGTTGATTAAAGCACGATTCTGAACATAACATGCAGTATTTACTGCTTCAGCCCAAAAGAACAAAGGTAATTTGGCAGCAGATATCATTGTTCTAGCAGCTTCAATCAATGTTCTATTCCTTCTTTCTGCAACCCCATTCTGTTATGGAGTGCCAGCAGCACTGAATTGTCTAGCAATTCCCTTTGATTCACAAAACTCATTCAGAGTTTGATTGCAAAATTCTGACCCATTGTCACTTCGGATGCATTTTACCTTTTTCTCTGTCTGATTCTCCATTAAAGTAATGAACTTGATCAAAAGTTGTGGAGTTTCATCCTTAGATGCTAAGAAAAACACCCAAGTAAATCTAGAAAAGTCATCAGTAACAACTAGACAGTAAGATCTTCGTCCCAAACTTAAAACACTTACTGGACCAAAAAGATCCATGTGTAAGAGTTGTAAGATTGATTCGACTGAGTTGTGTGCAGTTGGTTTGTGAGGAAGTTTATGTTGTTTACCCTTAGAACATGACAAACAATATTCATTTAATTGAAATTCCTTTTCAGGTAAACCAATAACATGATTTCCACATACAAGTTTATTCATGTTTTTAAGATTGACATGTCCTAATCGACGATGCCATAACATGGAATCATTCTCCGAGGCTTTGGATAGTAAGCAAGAAGCTGTTATCAAAGAATTAGAACAATGCATATCAAGAAGATATGTGTCATTGTCTCTCGGAGTCCTCATCAAGATCCATTCATTTGGAACAACAAAACCTGGTTTTAAGATTAAGCATTCTTTGTTAGTAAAGTCCTTAAAAGCGATCGATCTCACTTCGTTTGAATTGTTGCACTTGATAATACGCGAAGACGGGTGCGCGGTTTGAATTGTATCAACCGAGAGAACAAAACATTCAGCACAAAATCATTGTAATTCAAATCTATAAATGTTGTCGAATGATTACAATGAAAATCGATACTAGATCGATCTCACCCGAAGGTGGAAATCACAAACTTGTGATCTGCTCGAACTTGAGCGAAAACTACAAACTAAACAATTGTAACTCTCGGTTGAATGAAATTAATGAGGCACACTGTTTCGCAAGTACACACATGCATATATATAGTTGGTTCTCAATTTTGTCGCAAGCACATGCGATTCGCATTGCATGCCCCCATTTTCGCATTGCATGCACACATGCATTTTCTCATTTTTGCCAGGCCCACGTGTATTCCACTTACCATCATGATTTCGCTTGCATGCATTAATGGAATTCCATATTATTTGTCGCATGCATACAATTTCCATAATTTTCGCATCCATGTATTTCCACTTTTCGCATCTTCACGTGAGAGTTGCATGGCATGCAGATTGTCGTTCGAAATGATGTCACCTGCAACGATATTGTAATCCAACTGTTTAATCCCTTACAATCTCCCCCTTGGATTATGATATCGTTTTTGTCACTTCAATCTTCAACAAAACCTTTCTAATGAAGGTTCTCGCATCAGCGGATAGATGAAACAACTATTGAATATACCTTTCTCAATGAAGGTTCTCGCACACTCGGAAATTTGACTTTGATGCAGCAACTTTTGAGCTTCAAATCTTCATAAAATCATGCAACAAAGTCTCTTGAGCATTTACACAAACACTTGGTGTGCGGTCTATAACTTTTGAATTTGTTTAACGTCCTCGAACGGAAGATCGCGGAATAATGATCCGTTGTATCAAGAGCAACACCTTGCTCTGATACCAATTGTAAAACCTCGAATTCTCCCAGAAAAACAGTAAACGCACGATCTCAATCTTATGAATGCGGAATGTAAACAAGATTGGAGTAGAAGAAGATTGAATTTGATCACAAAATGATTCTCAGATTGAACAACAGCAACCTATGAAAGGTCTTGTGCGATTTCGCACAGTACAAGTAAGATAAATGAACAAAAAGCTTAATTATAAAACGAAACTAAGCTATTTATACTAAACATCGTGTTCTCGCGCGAAAGGCTTTTCGCGCGGCTGAGACTTTCGCATGGAAGCTTCTCTTCGCGTGGAAACTTGATTTCGCATGATCTGTTTCTCGCGTGACAGCTTCAACTCGCGTGGAACAGGCTTTCGCACATGCTGTTTTCAGACTTCGTCTTCGTTCAATCTTCAAATGTTTTGCCGAGCCTTGATTAGTCTTCTACATGATTACTTGTGAAAAAGCACGAAAATACCTTAACAAGAATTGTTTAGCATTCTTGGCTCATATTGTTGATACACAACTTGATAAGGAAATTTGGAAAGTGTTCCTGTTATAAATGAATATGCTGATGAATTACCTGGATTACCACCCCCTCGTCAGGTAGAATTGAAAATAGAATTGATACGAGAAACAGCCCCTATTGCCAAAGCACTTTATCGTTTAGCACCAACTGAGATGAAAGAACTTATGACTCAGTTACAGGAATTGTTAGATAAAGAATTCATACGTCCTAGTGTATCCCCTTGGGGAGCACCAGTGTTATTTGTTAAAAAGAAGGATGAAACCTTTAGGATATGTATTGATTATAGAGAACTTAATAAGGTTACTATAAAGAATAGATATCCACTTCCTAGAATTGATGATTTATTTGACCAACTACAAGGATCCAGCTATTTCTCAAAAATAGACTTAAGATCTGGATATCAACCATTAAGAGTACAGGAAGATAACATTTCTAAGACTGCATTCAAAACTAGGTACGGACATTACGAGTTTCTTGTAATGTCATTTGGGTTAACTAATATTCAGATAATTTGACTAATGGTATAGGTATTAGGTAATGGGTTTTGGTGAATCATGGAGAATAATGGTTAGAACATTATAATTGCAGTAGATAAGCAATGGCACCTGGCCACTGTTATTTCTTGTCTATTAATACTATTATGTTCTGGATCATAATCCCTCATGTGAATACTAAATCCCTGCTCCCTGCATTGAAAATTTTGGAGACAAAACCTATCTAAAAATATCTCCCTCTAAAGAAATCTTTCGGGTTAGGAAATCCAGTAAGTTGAACCCTAGGTACATTGGTCCATTTAAAGTTATTGATAAAATTTGTCCTGTAGCATATAAGTTAGAATTATCACAAGAATTAAGTAAAGTACACAACACATTTCATGTGTCCAACCTCAAGAAATGTCTAACCAACAAAACCTTAGAAGTACCAATTCAAGAAATACAAGTAGATAGAAAAATGCATTTTGTGGAAGAACCAATAGCCATTGTGGGAAAAGAAATAAAGAAGTTAAGAAGAAGTAAAATTCCCATAGTGAAGATTAAGTGAAATGCAAAAAGAGGACTAAAATACACCTGGGAAAGGGAAGATGAAATCAAGAAAAAGTACCCCTACTTGTTCAGAGGTAATACTTATTTAAGTTTTATAAAGCATACTCCACTGAATTTCGGGACGAAATTCTTTTAACGGGGGGAGAATGTGACAACCCTGAAAATTCTTTTATTATTTATAAATAATTACGTCAAAATATTTTTGTTGTGTTACGTTACAAATCGCAATTATATTAAGTTTGGTATATATATATATATATATATATATATATATATATATTTATGGATGTACGGATGCATGGTTGCATGTATGCATATATAATAATTATTCACATATGCATGTATGTTTATGTAATCAAAATTTACACGTACAGATATATATATATATATATGCAAATTTTTTACGTACACATGCTTGTATGTATATATACATGGAAAATTTTTGTATCTTTGTATTCGAACACATAACCACTTATGATATATATGTATTTTAGGTATATATATATATATATTAAGAAGATCAAAAACAAACATAACTAAATACTTAAACTTAACACCCAACCATAATATCTAAACCACTCTCGATTGTTTTGTTTTGACACCAAAAACCGCCACCATGTCGCTAGTATCTATGCCTCCATATTACAAGTTCAAACCTATGAATCTAGCTCTCCACTTCATCACCTTCAAGTCTTATTTTCACACTACCAAAGTATGCCACCATACCCTTTTAAACAATTGCATTCACACTTGAAAATCCTAAACAATTGCCACCTTGCCCTCTCCTTCTCATGGTTTCTTCCAAAACCACCACCCAAGCCTTTGTTTTTCTTGCATTCACACTAGTTTCAACTTGCCACCTCCTCTCTCGGTTCCTTACTCAACACCATCATTACACCAAGAAATTCTTGTTTTCATACCTTGCTACAAAATCATGACTTCAACAAAAAGAGGTGGCAGCTTCTCATGCATCCTCGGTCACTTCTAAAACACCCACACACTCAACCGTATGCCACCTTGCATGGCTATTACATGACTCACTTTAGCTAGGGAATAAACACAATCATGATGTTGGAAAGGCTAGTCAAACCGAGAGCCTATATATACACTCTCCATTTCCTAGTTACAAACACACAAAACTAAAACTCTATCTTGCTTTCTCTCGGGTTCTCTCAAAAACCGCCAACATCCATTTTCATTTGAGTATCACTCCCGTCTACCTCCTGTCCTCTCATCCCTCGGTGGTTTCATCATCATCTCACCGCCCTCTTACTCCCGCGGTAACCACAAACACCCACAACAATCACACCCGACACCAACACCTACCACCCGATCCCCACCAAACCGACAATCATCGTCATTCACTACCATCTACGACCTCGTTGCTTTGTCTCTGGATCCAGAAGACGGAAACATCATCAAACACACCATCAAAAGGTGATAAATGAATTAGTTTGCATATATGTTTCAAAACATATATATATATACATACATATCGATATGTATATATATAAATGGGTGTAATCATCTAAAACCCATTTGGGAGACTTGAAACCAAAATTATGAGTAACAAGGTTCCAATATCCAGGAACTTGTATTTTATAAAAATATATTTGAATTTTTCTAAAACTTATAACATAAAAATTAAGAAAAATCAAACAAATATTAATGAAAGCAATTGTGGGAATAAACATGAAAATTTCTTGTTTTTATACTGAAATAATAAACTGGAGATTTTGATATAATTTTGATAAATAAAATAATTTATATAAATTATTTAGAATAGAAAATAGAAGAAATGCCCAAAAATAGAAATAAATTCGGGAAAATTCTGATAAAATCTCAGAATGATTATTTTAAGGTATAAAAGTCTCTGGTATTATTTTAGAATTTTATACCTTATTATGATTAAAATACGAATTTTTATATGTTCTGCAATAAATAAATCATAATAAATACTTAAAGGACATAATAAATTTGGATAAAATCATCGACGGAATATTACAACATATAGTGCATAATATATAATTTTCATGATTTATGGAATAGTATAACTATTTTTTATAAATATTATGATTATTGATAAAATTACAGAAACTGTTATATTACGATTTGGACTATGGAATAAATATATGATTTTTGGTTTTGTATAATAAGTCTTCTGTAAAAATCTTGGAATTTTTCATGAACAGAAACTATTTTAACTATTTATGGGAACATTTGGAAATTCACAGAAAATAATCTATTAATATTTGGACTCTATAAAAATTATATGATGCTATTGGACTATTGGAAAAAATTCTATGAATTTATGAGGAATTATTGGACAACAGTGAATATTTTGATGAATATTGGGATTATTGTGAAAAATTATAGAAACTGTTCCTTTTGGACTTGGACTGTGATTTAATTATATGTTGTTCTAGTTAATATTAAAAGTCGACTGTAAAAATATAAGAATTTATTAGCTCCAGTATCTATTTTTTATGAATTCTTTTGATTTTGTGGACTTTGTAATAAATAATCTGTTGGGAGATAAATACCATAAAAATTACAAAAGACTCTAAATGGATTAAAAAAGTTTCTGTAAAATTTTGATAATTTTTAGAAGACAGAAGCTATTTTTGAATTATTTTTGTAACTAATAAAGTAAGTTAGAATTATTATCTAGAAACAATTAAAAAGGGGAATTTTAGAGGCCCGAAAGTGTTTCTCTACAAAGTCCATTTACCTTTTACAGTCAATGAAAACCTAAAAAATATTGAAGTATTATCATCTAACACTGTGAACTATTTTATTAGGTTCAAGTGGGAAGATACGGTGAGTTCATAGCCCCATTTTCCAGCCGTTTTGATATTCAGTAAAGTTTTAGGGGAAAAGCATACGATTTTTGGTTGATGTATTATTTTGATTTACTTGAGTTACTTACTGTCATTTGTGATACAACCATTAGTTCGAATGAGGAACCGTCTGGTAATATTAGTAGCGCTACTTAGGAGAATTAGTATCAACCGAATGAGGGTTGTTACTATTTTCCTGTATCTAACCGAATGAGGGTTAGGATGCAATATTACTCGATTTTGTGAATTATTTCGTGACAGTATGATTATGTTTGTGCAGGTTTGATTGTAACTAATACATCAACAAAATAACTTTTGTTATATATAAACCTATGTTCTCACCAACATCTTTGTTGACTTTATTGAGTATGCTTTTTCAGGACAAATTGAGTAATAGTTTTGATTGTAGCTTCGAAGTCCATAACGGATGAGGTGAAGTTGTGGAAAGAGTCTGTGTGACCATAACCGTCAACATCATTGACGGGTGTGTGTTTGTGTACGCACACTACCATCCTTGTTAAGAAGACATGCTGTAGTTAAAAGTAGTTAGAATTACATCAGATTTTGAAAACTTATGTAATAGATGTAATTCCTCGAATATTATGAATAAAGCATGTCATGTGTTGTTGTTTTATTTAAAAATATTTCTATATATTGCTCTGCTATAATTAATGCACTCTGATAAAAGCTAGTCACACCCGAACACCGTTTCGCGCTTTCGCCGGGATGTGACAACATATGCCTAAAATACCCTTCCATTAGACAAAGTGTTGATCCTTGTGAACAATATTCAGTTATTTTTTATATTTTTAATAGGGGAAAATACATTAATATTTTGGATTTCAATTATCATCAATCATAATATTTTGAGACTGAGAATCTAAATAATTTGGAATTATTTAAGGAATAACGTTGAGTAGAGCTAAGTTTATTTTTTCAAATAACATCTAGCGACCTTTAAGGACTAGGCTAAATTCCCTTTCAAATGATACGTTGCTCATTTAATATGTACGTATGTATGTATGTACGTATGTATGTATGTATGTACGTATGTACGTATGTATGTATGTACGTATGTATGTATGTATGTATGTATGTATGTATGTATGTATGTATGTATGTATGTATGTATGTATGTATGTATGTATGTATGTATGTATGTATGTATCTATGTATGTATGTATGTATGTATGTAGGTATGTATGTATGTATGTATGTATGTATCTATGTAGGTATGTATGTATGTATGTAGGTATGTAGGTATGTAGGTATGTAGGTATGTATGTATGTAGGTATGTAGGTAGGTATGTATGTAGGTATGTATGTATGTATGTATGTATGTATGTATGTATGTAGTATGTATGTATGTATGTATGTATGTATGTATGTATGTATGTATGTATGTATGTATGTATGTATGTATGTATGTATGTATGTATGTATGTATGTATGTATGTATGTATGTATGTATGTATGTATGTATGTATGTATGTATGTATGTATGTATGTATGTATGTATGTATGTATGTATGTATGTATGTATGTATGTATGTATGTATGTATGTATGTATGTATGTATGTATGTATGTATGTATGTATGTATGTATGTATGTATGTATGTATGTATGTATGTATGTATGTATGTATGTATGTATGTATGTATGTATGTATGTATGTATGTATGTATGTATGTATGTATGTATGTATGTATGTATGTATGTATGTATGTATGTATGTATGTATGTATGTATGTATGTATGTATGTATGTATGTATGTATGTATGTATGTATGTATGTATGTATGTATGTATGTATGTATGTATGTATGTATGTATGTATGTATGTATGTATGTATGTATGTATGTATGTATGTATGTATGTATGTATGTATGTATGTATGTATGTATGTATGTATGTATGTATGTATGTATGTATGTATGTATGTATGTATGTATGTATGTATGTATGTATGTATGTATATGTGTATGTGTATGTGTATGTGTATGTATGTATGTATGTATGTATGTATATGTGTATGTGTGTGTATGATATATGTGTGTGTGTATGATATATGTGTGTGTGTTTCTTTTCACATTTTAGTCATGTACTCTATTGTGGAATTGATTAGCGAGAGCATTTTGTGTGTTGGATTTTTAAATAATAGTAATAGTAGCCAGTTGGCAGTCGCTAATAATCTGATAGGTGGCTAAAGATTCGGTGAATGCTATGCATTTCATGTGAACCCCATTGTACTTGCCAAAATAGTTTAAGAACGTTAGCCCGAAACTTCTAATTGCCGATAAAAAATATGGAAACAACTCGAATCTCGGCTTCACGGTGGGTGACCCACCTACTGTCCTTTCCTTAACAGGTCTAATGTAGTTTTTTTTTTCCCATTTATGTGGCCTTTCTTCTATCACAACCATGTTCTTCACGGTTTGAAAACTCAAGTTCTAAGACTCCATTGCTATCTTTAGTGTGATATTATCTTGAATATCATGCTTGAACTCATAGTATGCATGTTTGTTTTTTCTATATCTATACTTGCATATTTTTCTAGTATTAAAACGGTGATTTGTCGAAGTATAGAATTTTCTGAAGAAATTATGGTTTTCTATTCTGCAAGCTATAGGATGATTATGAGTTCTATTGTTACTTGATCAAACTTGTTAAATTTTGAAGCTTTACAGGGCAAGAAATGCAAGAAATTCATGACTTTTGCTGCAGTTAGAGGCGAGTTATATATGTAGTTAAATTAGGTAGCATACAGATTACTAGAAAATAGCTCAAAGTTAAAGTTCCCTATTACTGGTTATTATGAACTTTTTTTGACCTAGTTGCTTTTATTGGGACTTTGGTATTTTTGTAGAGAGTGCTATGTGGCACTTAAGTTCTTTATCATTGGTATTTAAGGTTTGTATGCTGGAACAAATAAACATTTTTGCGGATACTGATTTGGAAACAACAGTTGATTTTAAAAATGAGATTTTCTCTTGATTTCAGTATCTTTATTCCTCTTCAGTAAGATTTAGTAGCCTTTGTTTGCAATAGGGTATTAAATCTCTTTATGCTACTAACATAAATCATAAATGGTGTGCATGCTATCTAGGACTGATGTGGAACATGTTTCTTCTGAAAATAGGTTACCATTTATGTAGTCTGCCATATACTATAAACCATATTGACTTGACCATGCTATCAAGGACTAAAGATGAAAACAGACGAGTTGTGATGATCCCAGGTCTGTGTTTGAGAAAGAATTCTACGAAATTTAGAGATGCATTACATTACAAATGAAAGTTTACATGGGTATTTATACCCTTACGTTTCTTGGGGTGCAAGTAATCTAACTACCTTTATAACCAACTAACTTATGCTATAACAATAATAATACATAATAATAAAACTTATACTAACAAGAATCATGGTATAACATTCTCCCCCTTAAATCTTGATTCCTTCTGCTAAGTTTTTAACTCCAATAAGGCTTCTCATTTCCACAAACTTGATCCTTGGTAATGCTTTAGTAAGTATGTCGGCTCTTTGCATTTCTCCGCTTATGTGCTCCACTTGAATCTGCTCATTCTCTATGCATTCTCTGATAAAGTGATATCTCATGTTGATATGCTTTGATCTTTCATGAAATACTGGATGCTTCATGAGTAGTATAGCTGATTTGTTATCAACTCTTAGTGTTATTTTCTTTGCTTCTTCTCCTGTAAGTTCACTTAGTAGTCCTTGTAACCATAATGCTTGACATGCTACTGATGTAGCTGCCATAAATTCTGATTCACACAATGATAGTGCTACTGTATTCTACTTGTGACTTGACCATGCAATAGGTGCTTTATTGTAGTAAAATATAGTCCCTGTTGTTTTTTTCCATCATCCGCGTTTACATCATAACTGCTATCGCTAAATCTAATGATTTCTTTGTTTCTTGCTTTGGTGTATTCTATTCCATAATCTAACATTCCTTTAATATATCTTATCAAATACTTTACTGCTTGCATGTAAATTTCTCTTGGTTTCTTCATGTATCTACTTACGTATCCAACTGCGTAAGTTATATCAGGTCTTGTATGCGTGAGGTATCTTAAACATCCAATTAGCTTTCTATAATCTGTTGCGTTGACTAAGTCACTTTTGTCTTCTCTTGTCAACTTTAAACCTGCTTCCATTGCATACCAAGATATGAAAGCCACGAGCCGCTTTCTTTCGATGTGCTGTCATGATCACATTGCATAAGCTGATTGCTTTAACTTTATCTTTCCTGATTCTTAACGTACTTCAATTTCTAAATAGTATGTAAGTGGCCCTAGGCCACTCATTTTAAATTTTCCTTCCATTTCTTTCTTGAAGCTTGCTATGTCCTTCATTGAACTTTCTGTCACTATGATGTTAGTAACATAAACACCAATTATTATATTAGTGTTCTTAAGAGTTCTCTTATAAACTGCTTATTCTTGAGGACATTTTTTAAATCCAATTTCCTTTAACGTGTTGTCTAATCTAAGATTCCATGCTCTTGGAGCTTGCTTTAAACCATATAAAGCTTTCTTTAACTTATAGACTAGTTTCTCCTTTTCTTTCTTCACAAACCCATCTGGTTGTGTTACATATACGTCTTTCTTTAAATCACCATGTAAGAATGTTGATTTTACATCTAAATGATGTACTGGCCATCCTTTTTGTGCTGCTATTGCTATTAGTAGTCTTATGGTCTCCATTCTTGCAACGAGTGCAAATACTTCATTATAGTCTATACTTTCCTTTTGTACATAACCCTTTGTTACTAACCTTGCCTTGTGTTTGGTGATTTCTCCATTTGCATATTTCTTGACCTTGAAAATCCATTTTAAACCTATTGCCTTTTGATTTGTAGGAAGTGTTATGAGTGTCCATGTATTATTCTTTTCTATTGAGTCTATCTCACTTTCCATTGCTTTTATCCATTGAGGATATTTAGCTGCTTCCTTATAGTTGATAGGTTCTTCATCATATGCTAGGTGTAAATGTTCATATTCTTCTAGTTCGAGAGGTCTAGTTTCCTTATAGATGCTGCTTAGTGATCTTGGTCTTTGAATTGGTCTATTTAATAAACCTGGTGAACTATCAATTTCTTGAACACTTGCAGGTGTTTCTTGAATTTCTTGAACTGTTATTGGAGATCTTGTAGTTGAGATTGGTGTAACCATATCTTCAAACATTGGTTCTTGGTGATCTTGAGTATCTTCACCTTTACTATCTTGATCTCGACTATTTCCACTATCTTGATCTCCACTGATTTCAAAATTTTTCCATGTAGGTCTATTATCACTCACTTATTCTAAGTAGGTATCCCAGTTCCATGATTCATTTTCAATAAATAAAACATCTATACTTATGTAAATCTTGTTTTCTTCTGGATCGTATAATCTTATAGGCTTTTGTTCCACTTTCATTTTCTATATGTACCATCTTCTTGCTTCTATCATCTAGCTTCTTCAAATGAGGTTTCGATACTTTCATGTATGCGATGCATCCAAATACTTTAATATGCTTTAAGCTAGGAGGTTTATCTTTTAATGCTTCATAGGGTGCAACTCCCTTTAGTGCTTTGGTTGTTAGTAAGTATACTGCTTGTCGTGTTGCTTCTGCCCATAGATTTTGTGGTACATTGATAGCCTTTAACATGCTTCTTGTTATGCTCATCACTGAATGGTTTCTTCGTTCTACTTCACAATTTTGCTGAGGTGTGTAAGGTGCTATGAGTTGTCAAGATTCCTTCATCTTCACAGTACGTAGTTAAGGCATTTGAGGTAAATTCACCTCCACGATCGGTTCTCAACATCTTGAGTTTATGCCTTGTTTCTATTTGAGCTTCGTTTCTAAACTTCTTGAATATATCATATACTTGATCTTTTGACTTAAGCATGTAGATCCACATATATCTTGAATAGTCATCGACTAGGAAAAAAGAAATAATTGTTACCAGGTAAGGATGTGGGTGAAATCGGTCCACATAAATCTGCATGTACTAATTCAAGAGATTCTTCGGCTCTAAACTTTGCTTGCGAGGGAAATGGTAATGTACTTTGCTTTCCCACGAGACATGCATCACAAATCTGGGTAGGATGGTCTATTATCGGTAGTCCACGTGCCATATCCTTAGTACTTAGCAACTTTAACGAATCAAAGTTGATATGTCCCATACGTGATAGGACTTGCTGGAGTGTCTATCCTTGCTTATAGAAAAATAGGACTTGCTATTCTTAACTTAACTTTGTAAAGTCTATTCGTTACTCTAGGGACTTTTATTAACAAATAATCATGAGGATCAAACATCCAAATATACTTATCTTTCATAACAATATTGCATCCAGTTTCAATAATTTGCCCTAGGCTTAAGATGCTACTTTGGAGGTGTGGAATGAAGTAGACATCGGTGATCAACTTCTGTTCACCATTCTTGCATTCCAATAAGATTGATCCTCTTCCTTTTATGTTAACACATGATCCATCTCCAAACTTGACATTTCCTGTTATTCTTTCATTTACCTCTGTAAAATAGGAACGTTTACCCTTCATGTGATTGCTAGCTCCATTGTCCAAGTGCCATATTTCATCTTTCGTGTTATCACCTTGATAACGTTGTGGTAGGACTTTCGTTTCATTTAGAACGACTGCTTTCTCTTCACCAACAGTCATAAGTAATGTAGGGTCTTCATCCTCCATTATAAGGTGAGATTTTTCTTGCTTACTTCGAGGTCTAGGACATTTAGATGCAATATGTCCTAGTTCGTTGCAATTGTAACACTTTACATTGCTCATATCTCTTCTAGGTCAGTTGTTGTCAAACTGACGCTTCTTAATGAAACTCTTTTCACTTCTTTGATCTCCTTGGCCATTCTTGTTAAAGCTTCTCTTCTCGTATCTTTGACTCTGGCCGTGGTTGTTAATCTTCCTAAAGTTCTGCTTACCTCGATTCTGATTGTAGTTCTTTTGGTTGTTGTAAGGCTTTTTCTCATACCTTGTAAACAATAGCTTCTTTTGACCTGTAGGTTCTAATTTCTTCTCTTCTCTAGACTTAAGTCGTTCCTCGTAGGCTTTAAGTCTTTCAATTGCTTCGTCAAGTGTCATTGTGTCCATATCTGAATATTGCTCTATCGATGCAATAATTTGCAAAAACTTTTCGGATACTGAACCTAGCAGTTTACGCATGATGGTTGTTTCATCAATTTTTGTTCCTAGGCTCTTTGACTTTGTGTTTATTGCGCTTAATCCCCTGACAAACTGATCTATAGTCTCTCTCTCTCTTTGAAAGCATCTTGAATTCTATGTGCAATGATTGAAGTCTAGCCTTTTGAACTCTATCAATACCAACATGCCTTGTCTTTAAGACTTCCCAAATATCTTTCACTATAGTATGAGATGCCACTTGCATCACCATATCTTCGGGTATTGCTTGAAATAGATAGGCAATTGTTGTCCTATCTTTCTTGTCATCTACTTTTGTACCTTCTCGTGGTTCAGTTGTTTCTAAAAGGTTATTGGCATTCAAAATTGTCTTTACACAAACAGACCAAATCTTGTAATTTGTAGATGTTAACATTGATGTTTGGAGGCTAATAGAAAGCGTGTCCTTGCTGACAGTCTAATCTTTGTTCTCTTTCGTCATCTTGGGTTTTGATGGGGACTTTGTTGGTAACTTCTTCTTTTTCACAATTGTTGAATGTACTTTGAACTTCCCTATGTTTAATGAAACTTGTTTGACTTTCCCTTTGTTAGACTTGAATTAATTTTAACTTTTCTTTTCTTTAAAAATCAAATTAATATTTACTTGATTTATTCTTAAAAACAAACTCAATATTTTGTTTGTATAAAATATTAAAATTTTGTTTTATAAGAATTCACCAAAATAAAATAATTCTATCGCTTAAAAATAGAATCTTCCAAATGATTAAAGTCAAATATGTGTTTTTGACTTTTCTCTTTAAATTCTTAAGAAACCAAAATGGTTTATCTCTGTGTTTTACTTTTCAAACAAAAGTCAAAATTGCCCAAAAACAAAATATCTTTTTCTTTCGTCCTTGTAACAAATCTGTCGAACAGGGGTAAGATTCGATTTTGATTTTCCTTAGATGAAATCGATTTGATGAATCGTTTCTGATAAATGATTACTTGATCAAGAACTTTTGTATCTTTTTGATTTGAAACACGGGTTCGGAAACGGATTCCTGATCGATCCTTTTGATTTTAAGAACGTTTCTGAAATCGATTTTCCAAAATTGATTCTTGACAAATGTTTGAGGGTCTGATTGACTCGTTGTTGAAGTAGTTGACTTTTGATTTAAATGACTCTCGATCTGTTTTGCTTTGCCGGGGTATCGCCAAAATTTCTTCAAAAATTCTGATCGGTTCTTAAGTAACTGTTTCTGGGTTCCAAAATCAATTGATCTCCTATGATCAATTGATGATGGCGATGATATCTGAAACAACAAGATGTTTCTCTGATATCGATTTGATTTCAAGTCTGTGTCTCTGTTCCTATGCGCAAAACAGGTGAAACACAACCGGTGTATTCTTTGTGAAATCGAATGAAGAGGGTGATTAAATCTAAATCAACAAACACTCACGTCATTGTTGATGTGATTCCAAACTCGTATCTCCGTTCCTTTCTCGCAAAATAGAGGATGGATTTGATCGACTGTCCTTCCTAAATTCCTTAAAGAACGATGGGGAAAATGGCTCTGATGACAATTGATGATCCCAGGGTCTGTGTTTGAGAGAGAGTTCTAAGAAATCTAGAGATGCATTACATTACAAATGAAAGTTTACATGGGTATTTATACCCTCACGTTTCTTGGGGTGCAAGTAATCTATAGAGAGAGTGAAGGTAAAGCTCAAGGTATAAGTTTTCTTCATACATTTCAATAGATCTAAGTTAAATCTAAACATAGATGGGATCGTGATCTATTAAAGCAATAAAGTTGATAGTTTTACGTGAATGCATGTAGATCTTGACTTTTTTTTCTTGGTGTTAGGATTTCATTTGAGTTCATTAAAAGGTGAGTTTTAGATTTCTTGATCTATACATGATTTAATAATTTTGTTTCTAGCATGCATAATAAATGTGGTTTACATGAAAAACAATGAGTTTCGAATGTAAAGTTTCTATTTTTATGACTATAGCTAGGATTTGATGATGTTTACGTATGTTCTACCTTACATGATGATGAAACATGATAAACCCTAGATAAATCATAGGCCTCGTTCCAATAAAGAGAGTTGGTCAATCATAACAAAAACATAATATAATATGTCGCATATGAAAACATTGCAACGGACTACTTTAAGTCATTTATCACATTCATCAATAGTTGTCAAATTACATGTTGTTCTGGAATAGAGAACATTAAGATTTTTATTTACGAATTAAAACATAATTTAAACGTGTGGATGCTAGACGCCCATTGCCAAGTAGCTTAGTCATCCATGTTATCCTCAGCAAATATCATTACATGCAACTGATGTGCATATAAAGTCAGCGTTGCTTAGTAAGTTTTAGTTTTATAATAATATAGAAAATATATTTTTTAACTTCTTTTAATGAACACATAATCATCATTCATAACAGTCAAATTGACTTTCATAACATCATTTATCGTATTTATTATCTTTCTTCTTTGCATCGTCTTCCTTTTTCATAAATAGGTTTGCACAAAAAACAAAGAGCCTAAACATCTAGTTGGCAACAAATACCACCTCTTGTCAGGACCTCATATAAAGTGGTAGCTAACCCTGACAGTTAACTTACACTACAGGGCTTATAGCCTACTCATGAACAAGGGTCTAACATCTCATTTGACTCATATAAGTGGAGCCCATCAATAGTGCTTACAAGTCTTTTCATCATCTTTAGGGCCCGTGTAACTTTCATATGTTTCATTGTCATTCTTATTATTCATTTAATGTTCATCTTTAATTACAGGTAATACTTATAAGGTATCGTTCATCATTATCATCATATAGAATGGAACATTAAATATTATTCATATAATATCCATATAATAACCCTCGTAACAGAATTATAGTATTAACTCTGATGAAGCGATCGAAGTGGTCATCTAATATTGGTAACATTAGACTAATGTATTTAATAGTGAACTAATGCGGGTAATAGTGAACTAATGCGGATGACCAACAGTTGGTCAAAATGAAGTCTAGTTAAACAATTGCGGGTAATAGTGAATTAACGCGGCTAAGTAAAACTTTTGTCCAATTTCATAGTTAGGATATAAATCAAATTGTGCATGACCCTAACCTATAGATCTAGTCCTCAATAAGCTCGGGTTCATAGTCAGAACACGCTATGCCTGTAAATTCATCATAGATCTCATTTAAACATAGTATTTTCAATAAAATGTCACTTTTATCATAGAAAACATAGGTTTATTAAAGAATCATCATTTTAACATGCGTACCAACCCCAAAAGGTAGAAAACATGTAAAAGAGGATATCTAGAACTCACTTTAACAAGCCTTCGAATGAAAACACTAAAACCCAAGATAGAACTCAAGATCTATACACATGCACACGTAAAGATTCAAACTTTACATGTGAAAACACATAGAAAAGGATTTAGGAGCTTAAATCTAAGAAAAACACCATTAAAATCACATCTTTGATGAATTTTTTAATTTTCTCTCTCTAGAACAGATTGGATCTTTCTCTCTCTAGAACCGATTGGATCTTTCTCTCTCTAGAAATAGGGTTGTTGAGGGTGCATGGGAGTGAGGGGGAGGGGTGGCTCCTTCCCTTTTATACTCACACATGAGCATATTTTGCTTTTGCCCACCTTAGACCCATCCTTTTGTTTAAAATGCTTCCTTTATTTCTTTTTCTTCTTTTAAGGATTTTCGGCCGTTACATGGTAGTGAAAGTATTTTGTGCCTCCGTATGTGATTATTGTCTTCGCAACCCACAGTTACATAAGAATGTTCTAAAGGTTTACCGCAAGTACATGGCGTGCACCCGGGACTTAATCAATATTATGCATATGATACATGAAATACATTGATTTTGAAGTTATTTAATGCATAGCAAAGTCCATAAATACCATTACAACGTCGGTATTTCGAAGTTGTTACTTTTTACACACGGTACAACCGACACGCACGAACGTTAGTTATAATAAATAAATATGCACTAACAAATATTCTATAGTGTTACAAAATTATTTTATAAACCAAAGTATATACATAGAAACAACCTAAATTGATTAGAAAACCTAACATGTAAATTGATACTTTACCTTATTAAATTCTTTTAAAGTGATTACTAGATAAATGACTTACGGACCATCATACTACAATACTTTATTATAAATATATCATCATAATATTTGAATTCATTATAATAGGTAACAAGTTAAAAATAAAACTATATATAAATCTTTACATCATAACAAATACCACCTAACAAATCGAATACTACACAATTTAAAGAGAATCCACCCTCCCCTCTCTTTCGCATACTCATGCAATCATTGGGGTTATGCTGACTTTGTATGGGCTTTAACAATTGCCATTTTGGTCAACCAATTTTATGGAATGATTAAAGAGTGGTACCAACATTACTCTTCTTGTCTTCTCCAATTTTCCACATCATTTGATAGATACAAGGGCTTCAAAAGACCAAAAAATTGAAGTTTGAAAAGTGATGGTGGATATTTAAAGAAAACAAATCCTCACACTTGTCATATCCCGACTGAAGCGTGAAATACTTGGTGTGACTCTCTGGCTCAGAACTCATTGATAACAAGTTTGAAAAGGTAGGTACGTACGTACGTCCCTACGTACGTACGTCCCTACGTACGTACGTCCCTACGTACGTACGTCCCTACGTACGTACGTACGTACGTACGTCCCTACGTACGTACGTCCCTACGTACGTACGTCCCTACGTACGTACGTCCCTACGTACGTACGTCCCTACGTACGTACGTCCCTACGTACGTACGTCCCTACGTACGTACGTCCCTACGTACGTACGTCCCTACGTACGTACGTCCCTACGTACGTAGTGTTCGTACGTCCCTACGTACGTACGTCACTACGTACGTACGTACGTAACTACGCACGTACGTACCTACGCCCGTACGTACCTACGCCCGTACGTACCTACGCACGTACGTACCTACGCACGTACGTACCTACGCACGTACGTACCTACGCACGTACGTACCTACGCACGTACGTACCTACGCACGTACGTACCTATGTACGTACCTACCTACGTATGTACGTACGTACGTACCTCCGTACGTACGAACCTACGTACGTACGTACGAACCTACGTACGTACGTACCTACCTACGTACGTACGTACGTACCTACCTACGTACGTACGTACGGACGTACCTACGTACGGACGTACGGACGTACCTACGTACGGACGTACGGACGTACCTACGTACGGACGTACGGACGTACCTACGTACGGACGTACGGACGTACCTACGTACGGACGTACGGACGTACCTACGTACGGACGTACGGACGTACCTACGTACGGACGGACGTACGTACCTACGGACGTACGGACGGACAGACGTACGGACGTACGTACGTACCTACGGACGTACGTACCTACGGACGTACGTACCTACGGACGTACGTACCTACGGACGTACGTACCTACGGACGTACGTACCTACGGACGTACGTACCTACGGACGTACGTACCTACGGACGTACGTACCTACGGACGTACGTACCTACGGACGTACGTACCTACGGACGTACGTACCTACGGACGTACGTACCTACGGACGTACGTACCTACGGACGTACGTACCTACGGACGTACGTACCTACGGACGTACGTACCTACGGACGTACGTACCTACGGACGTACGTACCGTGCCTACGTACGACCGTGCCTACGTACGTACGTGCCTACGTACGTACCGTGCCTACGTACGTACGTGCCTACGCCCATTCGTGCGTACGTGCCTACGGGCATACGTGCCTACGGGCGTACGTGCCTACGGGCGTACCTGCCTACGGGCGTACGTGCCTACGGGCGTACGTGCCTACGGGCGTACGTGCCTACGTGCGTACGTGCCTACGTGCGTACGTGCCTACGTGCGTACGAGCCTACGTGCGTACGTGCCTACGTGCGTACGTGCCTACGTCCGTATGTGCCTAGGTGCGTACGTGCCTACGTGCGTACGTGCCTACGTGCGTACGTGCCTACGTGCGTACGTGCCTACGTCCGTGCGTACGTGCGTACGTGCGTACGTGCCTACGTCCGTCCGTCCGTGCCTACGTCCGTCCGTGCCTACCTACGTACGTCCCTACCTACGTACGTCCCTACCTACGTACGTCCCTACCTACGTACGTCCCTACCTACGTACGTCCCTACCTACGTACGTCCCTACCTACGTACGTCCCTACCTACGTACGTCCCTACCTACGTACGTCCCTACCTACGTACGTCCCTACCTACGTACGTCCCTACCTACGTACGTCCCTACCTACGTACGTCCCTACCTACGTACGTCCCTACCTACGTACGTACGTCCTACCTACGTACGTACGTCCGTACCTACGTACGTACGTCCGTACCTACGTACGTACGTCCGTACCTACGTACGTACGTCGGTACCTACGTACGTACGTCCGTACCTACGTACGTGCCTACCGACGTACGTGCCTACCGACGTACGTCCCTACCGACGTACGTGCCTACCGACGTACGTGCCTACGTACGTACGTCCTACGTACGTACGTGCCTACGTACGTACGTCCTACGTACGTACGTGCCTACGTACGTACGTGCCTACGTACGTACGTGCCTACGTACGTACGTGCCTACGTACGTACGTGCCTACGTACGTACGTGCCTACGTACGTACGTGCCACGTACGTACGTGCCAGCCCACGTACGTACGTGCCAGCCCACGTACGTACGTGCCAGCCCACGTACGTACGTGCCAGCCCACGTACGTACGTGCCAGCCCACGTACGTACGTGCCAGCCCACGTACGTACGTGCCAGCCCACGTCCGTACCTGCCAGCCCACGTCCGTCCGTGCCAGCCCACGTCCGTCCGTGCCAGCCCACGTCCGTCCGTGCCTGCCCACGTCCGTCCGTGCCTGCCCACGTCCGTCCGTGCCTCCCTACGTCCGTCCGTTCCTCTCTACGTCCGTCCGTGCCTACGTACGTCCGTCCGTGCCTGCCTACGTCCGTGCCTGCCTACGTACGTCCGTGCCTGCCTACGTACGTCCGTGCCTGCCTACGTCCGTACCTGCCTACGTACGTACCTGCCTACGTACGTACCTGCCTACGTACGTACCTGCCTACGTACGTACCTGCCTACGTACGTACCTGCCTACGTACGTACCTCCCTACGTACGTGCCTACCTACGTACTGTGACAACCCTAAAAATTATTTCATTATATTACGTAAAAAAATTCTTAGAATACCAATACATATGATTGATAGACCAAACAACACTGTGAAACTGATTTCTTGTGAAAAAGCACAGAAATGCTTAAACAAGAACTATTTAGCTTTCTTGGCTCATATAGTTGATACAAAATTTGATAAGGAAAATTTGGAAAGTGTTCCTGTTGTAAATTAATATGCTGATATTTTTCCTGATGAACTATCTGGATTACCACCTCCTCGTCAGGTAGAATTTAAAATAGAATTGATACCAGTAACAGCCCCTATTGCCAAAGCACCTTATTGTTTAGCACCAACTGAAATGAAAGAACTCATGACTCAGTTACAAGAACTATTAGATAAAGAATTTATACGTCCTAGTGTATCACCTTGGGGAGCACCAGTTCTGTTTGTCAAAAGGAAAGATGGAACATTTAGAATGTGTATTGATTATAGGGAACTTAATAAGGTTACCATAAAGAATAGCTCAACCGTTGACAGAATTGACTCAGAAAGATAAAAAGTATGTATGGGAGAAAAACAAAATGAAGCCTTTGAACTCCTCAAAAATAAGTTATGTAGTGCACCCGTATTAGCTTTACTAGAAGGAACAGATAATTTCATAGTATATTGTGATGCATCTCGTCAAGGTTTTGGATGTGTTTTGATGTAAAAAGATAAAGTGATTGCATATGCATCCAGATAGCTTAGAGGTAGTGAAAAGAATTATACCACCCATGATTTAGAATTAGGAGCTGTAATATTTGCACTAAAGATTTGGAGACATTACTTATATGGAACTAAGTGTATAATATATACGGACCACAAAAGTTTACAACACATCTTTGATCAGAAGATGTTAAATATGAGGCAAAGAAGATGGGTAGAGTTACTAAGTGATTATGACTGTGAAATTAAGTATCACCCAGGTAAGGCAAATGTAGTTGCTGATGCGTTAAGTAGAAAAGAAAAGAACAAAACCTCTACGGGTACGAGCAATGAAAATGGAACTACGTTCAGATCTGTTAAGACAAATCCGGGAAGCTCAACAACAAGATCTGCTGAAACTAAAGGGCAAATTAAAGACTTGAAAGAAGAAACAGATGGAATTCTGAAATTCAAAGGAAGAATCTGGATACCCGACAATAACATAATTAGAACAACTATACTGCAAGAAGCTCATAAGTCAAGATATTTTGTACACCCAGGAAACATTAAAATGTACAAAGATTTAAAAAGCCAATACTGGTGGCCAGGCATGAAAAGATCAGTTGGGGAATTTGTGGAACTGTGTGATGTCTGCTCAAGAATAAAAGCTGAGTATCAGAAACCTTCAGGATATCTGCAGCAACCAGATATTCCTAAATGGAAGTGGGATCAAATTACAATAGATTTCATAACTAAGTTACCCAGGACCAGAAATGGATACGACACAATTTGGGTTATAGTAGATAGACTGACTAAGTCAGCTCATTTCTTACCTATTCGTGAAGATTATAAGATTGAGAGATTAGCAAGAATCTACATTAAAGAAATTGTGTCCAGACATGGAATACCTGTATCCATAATATCAGATAGAGATAGTAGATTTACTTCTAGGTTTTAGCAAACTTTGCAAAAAGCTTTAGGAACCCAAGTAAACTTAAGTACAGCAATCATTGGGGTTATGCTGACTTTGTATGGGCTTTAACAATTGCCATTTTGGTCAACCAATTTTATGGAATGATTAAAGAGTGGTTCCAACATTACTCTTCTTGTCTTCTCCAATTTTCCACATCATTTGATAGATACAAGGGCTTCAAAAGACCAAAAAATTGAAGTTTGAAAAGTGATGGTGGATATTTAAAGAAAACAAATCCTCACACTTGTCATAACCCGACTGAAGCGTGAAATACTTGGTGTGACTCTCTGGCTCAAAACTCATTGATAACAAGTTTGAAAAGGTAGGTATGTACGTACGTCCCTACGTACGTACGTCCCTACGTACGTACGTCCCTACGTACGTACGTCCCTACGTACGTACGTCCCTACGTACGTACGTCCCTACGTACGTACGTCCCTACGTACGTACGTCCCTACGTACGTACGTCCCTACGTACGTACGTCCCTACGTACGTACGTCCCTACGTACGTACGTCCCTACGTACGTACGTCCCTACGTACGTACGTCCCTACGTACGTACGTCCCTACGTACGTACGTCCCTACGTACGTACGTCCCTACGTACGTACGTCCCTACGTACGTAGTGTACGTACGTCCCTACGTACGTACGTCACTACGTACGTACGTACGTAACTACGCACGTACGTACCTACGCCCGCACGTACCTACGCACGTACGTACCTACGCACGTACGTACCTACGCACGTACGTACCTACGCCGGTACGTACCTACGCACGTACGTACCTACGCACGTACGTACCTACGCACGTACGTACCTACGCACGTACGTACCTACGCACGTACGTACCTACGCACGTACGTACCTACGTACGTACCTACCTACGTATGTACGTACGTACGTACCTACGTACGTACGAACCTACCTACCTATGTACGTACCTACGTACGTACGTACGTACCTACCTACGTACCTACTTACGTACGTACCTACGTACGTACGTACGGACGTACCTACGTACGGACGTACGTACGTACCTACGGACGTACGTACGTACCTACGGACGTACGTACGTACCTACGGACGTACGGACGGATGGACGTACGTACGTACCTACGGACGTACGTACCTACGGACGTACGTACCTACGGACGTACGTACCTACTGACGTACGTACCTACGGACGTACGTACCTACGGACGTGCGTACCTACGGACGTGCGTACCTACGGACGTCCGTACCTACGGACGTGCGTACCTACGGACGTGCGTACCTACGGACGTACGTACCTACGGACGTGCGTACCTACGGACGTGCGTACCTACGGACGTACGTACCTACGGACGTACGTACCTACGGACGTACGTACCTACGGACGTACGTACCTACGGACGTACGTACCTACGGACGTACGTACCTACGGACGTACGTACCTACGGACGTACGTACCTACGGACGTACGTACCTACGGACGTACGTACCTACGGGCGTAGGTACCTACCGACGTACGTATCGTGCCTACGTACGACCGTGCCTACGTACGTACGTGCCTACGTACGTACCGTGCCTACGTACGTATGTGCCTACGCCCGTTCGTGCGTACGTGCCTACGGGCATACGTGCCTACGGGCGTACGTGCCTACGGGCGTACCTGCCTACGGGCGTACCTGCCTACGGGCGTACGTGCCTACGGGCGTACGTGCCTACGTGCGTACGTGCCTACGTGCGTACGTGCCTACGTGCGTACGAGCCTACGTGCGTACGTGCCTACGTGCGTACGTGCCTACGTCCGTACGTGCCTAGGTGCGTACGTGCCTACGTGCGTACGTGCCTACGTGCGTACGTGCCTACGTCCATGCGTACGTGCCTACGTGCGTACGTGCCTACGTCCGTCCGTCCGTGCCTACGTCCGTCCGTGCCTACCTACGTACGTCCCTACCTACGTACGTCCCTACTTACGTACGTCCCTACGTACGTACGTCCCTACCTACGTACGTCCCTACCTACGTACGTCCCTACCTACGTACGTCCCTACCTACGTACGTCCCTACGTACGTACGTCCCTACCTACGTACGTCCCTACCTACGTACGTCCCTACCTACGTACGTCCCTACCTACGTACGTCCCTACCTACGTACGTCCCTACCTACGTACGTCCCTACCTACGTACGTCCCTACCTACGTACGTCCCTACCTACGTACGTCCCTACCTACGTACGTCCCTACCTACGTACGTCCCTACCTACGTACGTCCCTACCTACGTACGTCCCTACCTACGTACGTACCTACCTACGTACGTCCCTACCTACGTACGTCCCTACCTACGTACGTACGTCCGTACCTACGTACGTACGTCCGTACCTACGTACGTACGTCCGTACCTACGTACGTACGTCCGTACCTACGTACGTACGTCCGTACCTACGTACGTACGTCCGTACCTACGTACGTACGTCCGTACCTACGTACGTACGTCCGTACCTACGTACGTACGTCCGTACCTACGTACGTACGTCCGTACCTACGTACGTACGTCCGTACCTACGTACGTACGTCCGTACCTACGTCCGTACGTCCGTACCTACGTCCGTGCCTACCGACGTACGTGCCTACCGACGTACGTCCCTACCGACGTACGTGCCTACCGACATACGTGCCTACGTACGTACGTCCTACGTACGTACGTGCCTACGTACGTACGTCCTACGTACGTACGTGCCTACGTACGTACGTGCCTACGTACGTACGTGCCTACGTACGTACGTGCCTACGTACGTACGTGCCACGTACGTACGTGCCAGCCCACGTACGTACGTGCCAGCCCACGTACGTACGTGCCAGCCCACGTACGTACGTGCCAGCCCACGTACGTACGTGCCAGCCCACGTACGTACGTGCCTGCCCACGTACGTACGTGCCAGCCCACGTACGTACGTGCCAGCCCACGTCCGTACCTGCCAGCCCACGTCCGTCCGTGCCAGCCCACGTCCGTCGCCTGCCCACGTCCGTCCGTGCCTGCCCACGTCCGTCCGTGCCTCCCTACGTCCGTCAGTGCCTCCCTACGTCCGTCCGTGCCTCTCTACGTCCGTCCGTGCCTACGTACGTCCGTCCGTGCCTGCCTACGTCCGTGCCTGCCTACGTACGTCCGTGCCTGCCTACGTACGTCCGTGCCTGCCTACGTCCGTACCTGCCTACGTCCGTACCTGCCTACGTACGTACCTGCTTACGTACGTACCTGCCTACGTACGTACCTGCCTACGTACGTACCTCCCTACGTACGTACCTACCTACGTACTGTGACAACCCTAAAAATTATTTCATTATATTACGTAAAAAAATTCTTAGAATACCAATACATATGATTGATAGACCAAACAACACTGTGAAACTGATTTCTTGTGAAAAAGCACAGAAATGCTTAAACAAGAACTATTTAGCTTTCTTGGCTCATATAGTTGATACAAAATTTGATAAGGAAAATTTGGAAAGTGTTCCTGTTGTAAATTAATATGCTGATATTTTTCCTGATGAACTACCTGGATTACCACCTCCTCGCCAGGTAGAATTTAAAATAGAATTGATACCAGGAACAACCCCTATTGCCAAAGCACCTTATTGTTTAGCACCAACTGAAATGAAAGAACTCATGACTCAGTTACAAGAACTATTAGATAAAGAATTTATACGTCCTAGTGTATCACCTTGGGGAGCACCAGTTCTGTTTGTCAAAAGGAAAGATGGAACATTTAGAATGTGTATTGATTATAGGGAACTTAATAAGGTTACTATAAAGAATAGCTTAACCGTTGACAGAATTGACTCAGAAAGATAAAAAGTATGTATGGGGAGAAAAACAAAATGAAGCCTTTGAACTCCTCAAAAGTAAGTTATGTAGTGCACCCGTATTAGCTTTACTAGAAGGAACAGATAATTTCATAGTATATTGTGATGCATCTCGTCAAGGTTTTGGATGTGTTTTGATGTAAAAAGATAAAGTGATTGCATATGCATCCAGACAGCTTAGAGGTAGTGAAAAGAATTATACCACCCATGATTTAGAATTAGGAGCTGTAATATTTGCACTAAAGATTTGGAGACATTACTTATATGGAACTAAGTGTATAATATATACGGACCACAAAAGTTTACAACACATCTTTGATCAGAAGATGTTAAATATGAGGCAAAGAAGATGGGTAGAGTTACTAAGTGATTATGACTGTGAAATTAAGTATCACCCAGGTAAGGCAAATGTAGTTGCTGATGCGTTAAGTAGAAAAGAAAGAACAAAACCTCTACGGGTACGAGCAATGAAAATGGAACTACGTTCAGATCTGTTAAGACAAATCCGGGAAGCTCAACAACAAGATCTGCTGAAACTAAAAGGGCAAATTAAAGACTTGAAAGAAGAAACAGATGGAATTCTGAAATTCAAAGGAAGAATCTGGATACCCGACAATAACATAATTAGAACAACTATACTGCAAGAAGCTCATAAGTCAAGATATTTTGTACACCCAGGAAACAATAAAATGTACAAAGATTTAAAAAGCCAATACTGGTGGGCAGGCATGAAAAGATCAGTTGGGGAATTTGTGGAACTGTGTGATGTCTGCTCAAGAATAAAAGCTGAGTATCAGAAACCTTCAGGATATCTGCAGCAACCAGATATTCCCAAATGGAAGTGGGATCAAATTACAATAGATTTCATAACTAAGTTACCCAGGACCAGAAATGGATACGACACAATTTGGGTTATAGTAGATAGACTGACTAAGTCAGCTCATTTCTTACCTATCCGCGAAGATTATAAGATTGAGAGATTAGCAAGAATCTACATTAAAGAAATTGTGTCCAGACATGGAATACCTGTATCCATAATATCAGATAGAGATAGTAGATTTACTTCTAGGTTTTAGCAAACTTTGCAAAAAGCTTTAGGAACCCAAGTAAACTTAAGTACAGCATATCATCCACAGACTGATGGACAGAGTGAAAGAACCATACGAACCTTAGAACATATGTTAAGGGCTTATGCGATAGACTTTGGTGGAAATTGGGATAGTCACTTACCTTTAATAGAATTTTCATACAATAACAGTTATCACTCTAGTATTGGATTAGCTCCATTTGAAGCTTTATATGGAAAAAAATGTAGGTCACCTCTATGTTGGAATGAAATAGGTGATAGACAACTTACAGGTCCTGAATTAATCCAAGAAACCACAGATAAAATCACTGAAATCAAAAATAGGTTGAAAACAACTCGTGATCGACAGAAAAGTTATGCAGACAAATGGAGAAAACCATTGGAATTTCAAGTTGGGGACAGAGTCTACCTAAAAATATCACCATCTAAAGGTATCTTTCGATTTGAAAAATCCAGTAAGCTGAACCCTAGGTACATTGGTCCATTCAAAATTATTGATAGAATTGGTCCTGTAGCATATAAGTTGGAACTACCACAGAATTTAAGTGAAGTACACAACACTTTTCATGTATCTAACCTTAAGAAGTGCCTAACCAACGAAACCCTAGAAATACCAATTCAAGAAATGCAGGTAGATAGAAAACTACATTTTGTGGAAGAACCAATAGCCATTGTGGGAAAGGAGATAAAGAAATTAAGAAGAAGTAAGATTCCCATAGTGAAAATTAAGTGGAATGCAAAAAGAGGACCAGAATACACCTGGGAAAGGGAAGATGAAATCAAGAAAAAAAAAGTACCCCCACCTATCCAGAGGTAATCATTAATTGAGTTTTCTAAATAAATTTCGGGACGAAATTCTTTTAACGGGGGGAGAATGTGACAACCCTAAAATTATTTCATTATATTACGTAAAAAAATTCTTAGAATACCAATACATATGATTGGTATATATGTATATAAAACTCACTTATATATATATATATATATATATTTACGTATGCATGTTTGCATGCATACCTATTTATGTACAAATTTACGTATGCATGTATATATATGCATGAGATTTACGTGTGCATGAATATATACATGAATGTTTATAAATACGTGCTTTCATTCCTATTTTTCTTGTGATAGTTACTTATGATTATTCATGTATAATGTATAAGATAAATATCAATAACATTAGAACCCAACCAAACAATAAAACTTGATACCAAAACAAACTCAACCAAATAAAACCTTCCAAACACTAAATCAGAGCACTAAAATTAACATTTAACTCAAACAACCAAAAACCTTTTTAAAACTCTCGGTCAAATACCACCAAACCACTACCTCAAACCATTACCCGAAACCACCACAAACACCTCAAAACTCTCGGTCCATTGAACCCAAATGTGAATAGAATCTCAATGATAGCAATAGAAACTTCCTAAGCTCTCTACCTGCCACCTATCATCACCATAATAACTACATGAAGCATGGTGGCAACCTCTTGGTTAAACTCACCATGGAACCGCCACCTCCCCAATTTGACTCACCTAGGCTACCTTACTCACCAAGTTTCATGAATGTATCACCCTCTAGAAAAGCCGACTCCTTGGGCACATTAAAACAACTCTCGGGCCTTACATAAACACTCCCACATCCACTAAACACAAACATAACCAAAGCTATCTTTCAACACTTTTGTCTCTCGATCCAGACAATCACCATCTCCCACAACTACCTCCTGTCCCACGCTTCCTTCTCTCGGTTACTAACACCAAACAACAACAACATCACCATCACACAACCCCACCCGTAACCACTTCTCCATACCACCATCACCCGTAACTACAACCATCATCAAACACCAACTCCGGTTGCACCCACTCCACGGTTTCCTCTAAACTCCAAGCTGCAGGAATATCATCAAATCGATATCCCTCAGGTTATAAACCATTTTTAAACATAAATATTACATATGTGTTACAAAACACATATATATTTAGTTTTGGTACTAAAAATACCAAAACCAACTTGAAAAGCATTTTAGTTCATTAATCATAAGCAATGGGTTATAAAAACTCAGAAATTCATGATTAAAAATACATATCTTGAATTTAGAAAGTTAATATTGTAATTTTTAAGAAAAATCAAATAAATATTAAATGAAAGCAATTGTGGGAATAAACATTGAAAAATTCTCATTTTTATACTGGAATAATAATCTGGAAACTTTGACAAAGTTTTGATAAGTAAATAATTTATATAAATTGTTTTATGAATGAGAAATAGAAGAAAAGAGCAAAAATAGAAATAATTTCGGGAAAATGTTGATAAATTCACAGAATGATTCTTTTGAGGTATAAAAGCCTCTGGAATTATTTCAGAATTTTATTCATTATGATTAAGATATGAATTTTTATATGTTTATAGTAAATAAATCAGAATAAATACTTAACGTGAATAATAAATTCTGATAAAATCATAGATGCAATATTAAATCAGAGACTATAGAATACATAATTTTCATAATTTTTGGAGTAGTATAAGTATTTTTTTACTAAATATTGCAATTATTTTAAAAATTATAGAAACTGGTATGTTATGATTTGGACTTTGAGAAAATTATATGAGGTTTGGTTGTGTATAAGAAGTCTTCTGTAAAATTTTGGGAATTTATGAAGAATAGAATCTATTTTTAAACAATTATAGGAATATTATAAAGTTTATAGAAAATAATCTGTTTGGATTTGGATGCTATAAAAATTATGAGATGTTACTGATTTTTGGGATAAGGTTCTATAAATTTTTGATGATTTTTGGACAGCAGTAGGTATTTTTGATAATTTATGTGGAACTTGGACTAATTATGTATAAATAAATTGTGGAAAGTTTTTGTGGTAACATTATTGGTAGAACTTCAAAAGATACTTACATCTGAGGTTCTAAAAATTCTAAAGAAAATATTGTCTGACACTGTGAACTGTTTTGTTAGGTTCAAGTGAGAAGACACGGTGAGTTCGTAGCCCCATTTTTCAACCGTTTGGTATTCAATAAAGTTTTGGGGAAAAAGTATACTGTTTGGGTTGATGTATTATTTTTGAAAATATTTTTGTTGCTTACTGTCATTTGCGATACAACCATTAGTTCGAATGAGGAACCGTCCGATAATGTTAGTAGCGCTACTTAGGAGAATATTTGTACCAACCGGATGAGTGTTGCTACTATTTTCCTGCATCTAACCGAATGGGGGTTAGAATGTAATATTAGCTGATTTTGTGAATTATTTCGTGACAGTATCATTATGTTGTGAGCAGGTTTGGTTGTAATTAATACATCAACAAAATATTTGTCTGGCTATAAACCTATGTTCTCACCAACATTTTTGCTGACTGGTTTAAGTGTACTTTTTCAGGAAATGAGTAACTCATTTGATTTCAGCTTTGAAGTTCATGATGGATGGGGTGACGTTGTAGGAAGGGTCCGTGTTACGTTGACCGTCAACATTGTTGACGGGAGCGTGTATGTTGACGCGCAGTTTCATCGGTTTTAGACATGCTGTAATTTACTGTACCTACGTACGTACCTAGGTACGTACGTACCTACCTACGTACGTACCTACCTACGTACGTACCTACCTACGTATGTACCAAGGTACCTACGTACCTACATATGTACGTACCTACTTACGTACGTACCTACAAACGCACATACATACGTACGTACACCATACCTACGTACGTACGAACCTACGTACGTACGTACCTGCCTACGTACGTACCTGCCTACGTACGTACGTGACTACGTACGTACCTGCCTACGTACGTACCTGCCTACGTACGTACCTGCCTACGTACGTACCTGCGTACGTACGTACCTGCGTACGTACCTACCTGCGTACGTACCTACCTGCGTACGTACCTACCTGCGTACGTACCTACCTGCGTAGGTACCTACCTGCATACGTACCTACCTGCGTACGTACCTACCGGCGTACGTACCTACCGGCGTACGTACCTACCGGCGTACGTACCTACCCGCGTACGTACCTACCGGCGTACGTACCTACCCGTGTACGTACCTACATACGTACGTACCTACCTGCGTACGTACCTACATACGTACGTACCTACATACGTACGCAAACACAGACGTACGTACACACATACGTACGCGCACACACACGTACGCACACACACGTACGCACACACACACACACACGTACACACATACGTACGCACACACACACACGCATACACAGACGTACGTACACACACACGCACACGCACATACACGCACACACACGCACACACACGCACACGCACACGCACACACACGCACACGCACACACGCACGCACACACGCACACGCACACGCACACCCACACGCACCCACACACGCACACCCACACGCACCCACACACGCCCACACACGCACACGCACACGCACCCATGCACGCACCCACACACGCACCCACACACGCACCCACACGCGCACACACACACCCACACACACGCACCCACACACACACCCACACACGCACACACTCACGCACCCACACACGCGCACACACGCACCCACGCACCCACACACCCACACGCACACCCACACCCCCCCACACACCCACACGCGCCCACACGCGCCCACACACGCACACATACGCATGCACGCACCAACACACGCACACCACCCACGCACCCTCACGCACACCCACCCACCCACGCACCCGCAAACATACAAGGACCCACCCACCCACACACACACGCACCCACCCACACACACACGCACCCGCACACACACGCACCCCCACACTCCCACCCACACATACACACACATACACACACCCACACCCACCCACCCACACCCACCCACCCCACACACACCCACCCACCAACCCACCCACCTACACACACACTCCCCCACACACACACACCCACCCACCCACCCACCCACCCACACACCCAGACATACACACACACACCCACACACACCCACACACACCCACCCATACACACCCACACACACACCCACACACACATACCCCCCACACCCACACACACATCCATACCCACACACCCCACACACACCCCCCACACACCCCCACCCACACACGCCCACCCACCCACACACCCACACCCCACACCCACACCCACACCCACCCACCCACACACCCACACACCCACACCCACACACACCCACACACACCCACACACACACCCACCCACCCACCCACACCCACACAACCACACACCCACACCTCCACACACACACCCACACACCCCCAACACCCACCCACCCACCCACCCACCCACACCCACACACCCCCCACACCCACTCACCCACCCACACACCCACACCCACAAACACACACACACACACCCACACCCACCCACCCCCACACCCCCCACACACATCCACCCACCTACACCCACCCACATACACACACACACCCCCACCCAGACCCACCCACCCCCCACACACCTACAACCACCCACCCATCCCGCCACACACACATACATACCCACCCACCCCCACCCACACACACCCAGACACACACCCACCCACACACACCCACGCACACACACCCACACACACCTACACACACCCCACACCCACACACACACCCACACCCACACACCCACCCACACACCCACCCACACACACCCACACACCTCCACCCGCACACGCCCACCCACCTACACACCCACACCCCCACCCACACCCACACCCACCCACACACCCACCCACACACCCACACCCACATACACACACACACACACACACATACACACACACACCCACCCACACCCACACACCCACACACCCCTACCCCCACACATACACCCACACCCCCCACAACCACCCACCCACCCACACACACCCACACACCTCCCACACCCACTCACCCACCCACACACCCACACCCACATACACACACACCCACCCACCCACAGCCACCCACCCACACACCCCCCCACACACACATCCACCCACCCACACCCACCCACATACACACACACACCCCCACCCACACCCACCCACCCCCCATACACACCCACACCCACCCACCCACCACCCACCCCCCACACACACACATACCCACCCACACCCACCCACCTACACACATACACACACACCCCCACACCCACCCACCAACACACACACACACACACCCACCCACCCCCCCCACACACACCCACCCACACCCACACATAGACACACATCCACCCACACACACACACCCACCCACACCCACCCACACACAGACACACACAGACACACACAGACACACACAGACACACAGACACACACAGACACACACGCACGCACTCACGCATGCGCACACGAACGCACGCACGCACGCTCGCACGCACGCACGCACGCTCGCACGCGCGCACGCTCGCACGCGCGCGCACGCACCACGCGCTAACACACACGCACACACGCACGCACGCACCCACCCACCCACCCACGCACGCACGTACCCACCCACGCACGCACGCACGCACCCACCCACCCACCCACCCACGCACGCACGCACGCACGCACCCACCCACAGACACACGCACCCACCCACAGACACACGCACCCACACACAGACACACCCAGATACAGACAAACACACAGACACACACACACACAGAGACACACACATACAGACACAGACAGACACAGACAGACACAGACAGACACAGACACACACAGACACACACAGACACACACAGACACACACACAGACACACACAGACACACACAGACACACACAGACACACACAGACACACATACACATACACAAACACACACATAGACACACACACACACAGACACACACACACACACACAGACACACACACACACACAGACGCGCACGAGCCCGCGTATATACACATACGTATATACATATATATATATACACATACATATATACATATATATATACATACACACCCACACACTGATATATATATATATATATATATATATATATATATATATATATATATATATTTATATATGTATATATATATGTGTGTGTGTGTGTGTGTATGTGTGTGCGTGTAATTTATGTACAAATATATATACATTTAAGTAAGGGTTGTAAAAATATGAAAAACAAAATTTTTCTTGAATGTTAGTAATTTAAAAAGTATTAGTAGGAAATATTACAAGTATTATTTTTCTTACTCATAATATGTAATATTTCATCAAACCCTAATTATAATAAATACATAAGTATAAGATATGCTAAACTACCATATACTCAATTCACGACTCGGGTCGAATCAAAACAACATTCAATTACCTAAATAATAAGTTGACATCCAATTTTAAGGGTTTACATACATAATTGAATGAAATATAAATTATTAATATTCTCTATAATAAATATATAATTCATGATAATCCAACGTGTATCACCAACGGGTCGTCGTATCAAATATTTATTACCAAGTTATGCAGATGAAACAATTACATGCTCACATGTCAAGTATATAGACATAAGTTAGTTTGATTATTCAATGGCTAACTAGTTATGTTAGATTTCTCGACGACTTTAGATATTACGAATTTTCATATCCTATCACTCACTCGACAAGTGAGTCGCATGGCTTCAAATTTACTTGTTTTTATTTTAGTGGAGATTACATTCTTACTTATGATTTTCATTGGAAGGATTTTCACACAAAATAATTGCATGCCATATAAGTTGTTTTACATATCATATAAAGTCCCCTCAAAATTAGATCATTAATTTCTTTTTTCAAAGTGAGATAATCATCGATAGTACTATTTAGGTTTGACTATCCCCACCCGAGTTAGTTGCGCTAACTTTGACCGGAGATCTAAATAGTTGCATTATTAGCCTACTCACCCTCATGCTCGCGACAGGCATGGGTCGGGGTATTTCCATTACTGTTTTAGTCTAGCTTTTGTTTCGGTGTGATTATACAATATTGTAGCATTATATGTACAATTATCAAATCATAGAAAGTTTTATGGTCCATTATATCAAATTCTTTTACTATTAGACCGATAAACTCACTAATATCATGTTGATCTATTTTCACTGCGTGTTTTCTCAAATAATTAATAATTGCATCAAGTCTAGCAATGAGACCCATCGTATATAGTGTCATCCATGCTTTTTAGGACATTTATTAATTCATGTGGCGTGTTTTGAGAACAATTTACTTTTCTACGACTACTTCAAAATTACAACTTTTACAAACAGTTATGTATTGTGAAATGACTTGCAACATATGTTTTATAAAAATCATGTAATGTCAATTAATGACTATGATTCCAGAACAGTCACACCCCACGGGAAACCATCATGGTTAGGGAGTGACACATGGATGCCCCATAAGTTTCTATATTTAGGGAACGTAATGAAACAACCAATGACCTATGCAAAAGGAATAATCTTCGTATATCAAAAGGAATAATCTTTGTATATCTTGTTACTCAGGAAATTTAAAGATCATAGACTTCGTACCCAAGTCAATAACCATCACAAGTGAGGGTTACTCCTCCGTAACCTTCTATACTTAGTTTTTTGGATACCCGCAAGTGAAATATACTCCTTTAGAAGTGGATGTACTCCTTCGTAAGAGCCCATATTTGAAAAAGTACTCAAAGAAATGTCCCCTCATAAACAGGTTGTCTCCGTAAGCCAACACAATCTCCCCGTAATACACTCTCTATGTAACCTTCACACTTGACCAAAATTCTCGTTAAAGTATATTTAGTTTTCTAATCAAGAGTTAAAAAACTAATGGTATATGTCAAAGAGAGCTCTGAATGCTAAAGTTAACATGTGAAGGGTAAAGTTTATGTCTTGCAAGCACTACTAAAGGAGCCTACATTAATTTGTTGCATTCTCCTCGCTAGAGGATGCCTTCTGCATGCTTACATAACTAAAGAAGATATGGTTTGTACATGCTTACCCAGTAAAGGAGTTTTACCTGGTGTATCTCACAGTAAAAGATCTTAGCAAGCTATTGCTAGTCCGCCGGCCAAAGAAGCTCCACACTTGTATAAGCTCAAATGTATTAATAATAATACAATAAAACTAAAGAAAATTTTAAATGTAATACTTGCTCAAGTATTGCAAAAGAACGAGAAATAAAGCTAAAGTGATCATCAAAGTTAAAGTGACAGCCAATGTCAAAGTACCTAATAAAATTGAAGTATATACATGTGTACTTTGAAGCACCTAAAGGAGAATTTGGTGTGTTTCTGGTCAGTAATGGAAGCAATCGTCCCTACCATTGTGGTTGGAGAACCAGGCTTGCTTAGCTTACAAAGCAAGCGCAAATCCAAGATGAAGACTTAGAAAGAACAAAGAAGTTTGGATCTGAAAAAGTATGCTTAGACAGTTCTTTCGCTGAATTGAATTGTATATGTGTATTAGTTTAACATGTATGATGTTGACTAGAGATGTTAGCTTGACATGATATGGTTGAAGAGCTATCCTACTATATTAAAGTCTCACATTCTAGTTAAAAGGTATGATTTGCTATGGTTTCTATTATGATGTTTTGAGACAATGATTTATGTAATAAAGTTTAAATTTTGCTACAATGTATGAATGGTTGTTTAATGTTTAAGAGTTATGTTTTGTAATGTGAAAATCCAATTGTGAGATCTTTTAGGAATAGAGCCTTACTGTTGACCATCGTCAATGTTGGCCTCATGACAGTTTATGATTTTTGCATCTGTTCTCCAAGTACCCACCTTCCCATGCATATCTTTTATTGATTTTGGAAACCAATTAGCATCCTAGAGTGGTACTCTTATGTGGCTTATCAGTCTTGATCGTCATATATTAGACTGCAATCGCATCATGTCATTTGCTACACTTTAAATTTCCATTGCTTCTAGTGGCTAACTTTGACTAATGTTAGTTCTATCATTATTCACGAGTCTCTCTGGCTGTTGATGAATCCTATATGATATGTCATTCGGTTTGTTTGTACATGCACCACAAGATTCTCTTGTTCAGATTTGAGTTTCAACCATGTGTGCTGTTCTTGAATTTATGTGTGGAAAGTTTTACATGTAGGAAAATTTTATAGCTCAAATCTAGACAAGGAACACTTTGTTCTTGATGAGAAGAAGCATTCCATTTTTGTCGTGGGCTATGCCATTGAAGTTACATATTAATTAGATTACATAATTAAAGTTACATATTACGTAATTTAACTTGTAACTAATGATCCTTGACACCTTATCCCATTGAAAACACAAACTATAATTATATTGTCACTCGGCGAGTCTGTTGTTAATTAATTTATTTTTAGATAAAAAGATGTCGTCAAACGCTGGACTCGATTATCTCTTCCTCAACATGATTGAAGTGTTTGTACACTAGTCTGGAAATTTTTTATTTTTCTATAAGTTACATGTTTGTTCCATCAGGTTAATTTAACATATCTACTTATTTGAAAGTTAAGAGAGTATAGACATTTCATCTCTATTAGTCGGACTAAAATGTCTATACGTACATAGAATTCTAATAGTAAGCAAACAAGATTCACATGACATAGAATTCTAATAGTAAGCAAACAAGATTCACATGTGGCATATCATTCTCGAACCCAATATTATTATTGTCCATCATTTCGTAGTTTAGAGATATGTTGTTTATATCGAGTCAATAATGTCATACATAGGTATTGTTCAAATGTGACTACATTATATATATCATATGATGTAGATCTAATATGAAAAATATTATCGTGGAATGGATTTACGATTAAGCATTTCATCATGATAAATGGAAATATCTTGATATTATTAATATATTTAAAATCTTTCTCCAATTAAGAAACAAAAAGTATTTTTTCTGCTTAACGCACCGTGACTCGACATTAATTGAAGTGTGAGGTTTCAGGATCCAAGTGAGATTAGTAGTTTAAAGTATAAATGAATAAAGTGTGAAAACGAGTTAGTGCCGTTTTAATCAAACATGTACATTTTGTAAGCTGAACTACTTTCAAGTTCAATTTTATCAATCTCATACTCTTTGGAGTTATTTATTCACCAATTAACCATTATAACAAGCAATATATCTTGTAAGTGATTCAATTAGTCGCTCAAAAAAATAAAACAAGCAAGGGTTGTCTTCTGTTAGGTATCTACGTCACACACAATCACACGCTCACACGTGAAAGCAATAAGAACACGAGAATCATAGTGGTTCGGTCAAAATAACCTACGTCTATTTTCTACAACTAGGTATTTTTTTTATTAAACTCAAAGGGACAAGACTACAATACATTGACATGTTATTGATAGAGATAATTTGGGTTTCCAAGAAGCTTCAATCGGCTAGGCCCATAACTCCAATCAAAAGCCTAAAGACCTTCACACCTCAACAATCCTATACTTGAAGGCCTTGCGAATAGGCCAGCTCGCCATCTAAGTACAAAGCAACCCGATCGTATACTATTATTAGTAATCTTCAAATAACAGAAATTCTCCAAGCCTCCAATTTTGAAAAACAAGCTAAAATTTCGACCCAAATCTCCTAGTTTCAGTGGACCATCTTCATTAATTACTTGAAAGGGCCCGTTGAAGCTCCGCTGAGCTCCAAGTCAGTCGTGGTAAATTCCTCCAATGACACATCCTCTATCTCAACTGGTTTACACAATCCACCAGCTCTAGAGTTACACCAATAACCATTAATGCTCTCCAAATTTAGCAAACAACCACAAGGAGTGATTTTTCTAGTCGTAGTATTCAAAATCCAACTGTTCTTCTTGACTTTACCCGAAACATGCTCCATGCTCCCACTAACATAATATCCCCTGACCGGTATAGATTTATGACCCTATTAAGCTACAATCTCTCCTCCAGACTTCACGTTTGTAAAAGAACCCGAGTTTGACTTCCTTAACCTATTTGATGAGTCCCTTAGCAGGTACCTCCACCATGTACAATGACCCATGCTTATTACCACGAGCAATCACCCGGTTCCCATTGATCATCCTCCATGTACCACCACCAAACTTTACTTCCAGTCCTTGTTCATCCAGTTTACTAAGGGGAATTTATTTCTTCTTCGAACCCGGAATCACCCTGACATTCTTTAGGTTCCATGTAGTTCCCAATGGAGTCACCAGATCAATATCACCCATGACCGTTATATCAAGCATTCTTTCGTCAGCAAGGCCTACTTTCTCTAATTCGTCTATTTTAAGATTCACCATTATTTCACCACTGTCTACGACATGAAACGAAGAACAAAAATCCATGATCCAAGAGTCCCACATCGTTTTCAGCCTCAAGAATTAACATGTCACCATCATTGACGTTCTCAGCAACAGTGTTTAAACTTTTCTTTGGACAATGAGTCTTAAAATGTCTATCCTTGTTACAGATCCAACACCTCACATTTTTATGAGTTCAAGTTGAACTTTTCCCCTGACTCTTACTACCTCAACTAATATCCCTTCCCTTGCCAGCATGTAACATCTGAGAAGTTGATCCATCATTTGCAATTCTCAAACATATTTCTTCACCTAGCAAAATATCTCGGATCTTACCAAGCATCATTCCGTCAGCACCCACAAGACTTGTAACAACAGTCACTATCTCAAACCAACTATTAGGGGTAGTGAAGGTAGCAACACCATAGCTTGAGATTCTCATCATCGAATTTTATTCCCATAGAATAGAATTCAGATTATTAATATGAGAGGTGACTGAGCTTCCCTCTTTCATTCTCAACATGAAAAGTTCCCTCATCAAGAACACCTTGTTAGCTGCAGACACCTTTTCATACAAATTTGACAGAGCTAAGATCATACCACTTACGATGGTTTCTTTCATGATGTGCAAAGAATGCTCCTCGTCAAAGATAATATGATAGCTAATCTAGCTTTTTTGTCCCTAGAATCCCAAACCGCTTCTTTAGCTTTCTCCATCCTTTTCAGTTTGTTTTCTAATACCATATCCAATTCCTTTTAAAACAACAATGCTTCTATTTACAATTTTCACTAACCAAAATTAGTACAATTGAACTTTTTGATCACAATTTTCCCTCTTTTACCATAATAGGAAAACAAAGATAAAACAAAAACTTGGCACACTGAACAGTTGATAACCGATCAAAAATGGATAAACAAACCAGTTCCAGTTCTTCTAGCCAAAACCCTAAATAACGATAGCAGCAATGACAAAAACCTAGACGACGGTGGTAGAACCCTAGGCGATGGTGGCAGAACCCTAGGTGGCAGTAGCGGCGGTGACCCTAGGTGGTACCAACGGTGGGCGGCGGAGCAGTAGCAGAGGCGGTGATAACTCTTGGATGCAGTGACAACGGTGATGTGTATAGTACTCGAGCCTTAGCTCTGATACCACTTATTTGTTATCTACGTAGCAGAGATACACATAATCACACGCACACACACGAAAGCAATAAGAAACACGAGAATTATAGTGGTTCGGTCATGATTACCTATGTCCACTCTCCACAACTAATTATTTTTTATTAAGCTCAAAGGAAGAACATTACTATACAATGACATGTTATATATAGAGATAATTAGGGTTTTCAAAAAGCTTCAATAAACCAAGCCCATTTCACACATCAACATCTTCTAGTCCTCAACAAGCCAATCCAATATGTGTTTTCTATATGAAATCACACATAACACTCACATTGTAAAAACATAATCAATACCATAACACCATATCTTGGTCTCGGCATATATTACTTCAATTTATCTCGAAGTACCTTCCATAATTGGATAATTTCTTAGAAATTGAATCATTTTAAGCAATCAACAATTAGCATGAACCATATGGAAAGTACACGTGACAATAAGAAAACACAAGTCTCCCTTGATTTCGGGGAAAATAGGAAGTCCCCAGGAAGTTGTTGAGATCGTGACCACTTTGTGTTCCCTTATGAAAAACTAAAGAAGCCAATTCTAACCAAATCATAGAATTATATATATTTTTTTAAATTTTGTAAGGCGTATATGTAACATTACATTACACTACTTATTTTAGTTTAGATTTTAAATAATTTCCTTTGATTTTATTCTTCCAGTACTAGAATGATTTTTTTATCTCACATGTACATGCCACATTATGCTCAACAATTAAAATGCAGATCTCTTGTGCCATACTTTTGTAGTAACATATTATATTGTTTGTAAATACGTCATTTCAACTAATGGGTATTCGTCAGGATTATTGAGGGGTGTTTGTTATGATGGTATTCAATATAATTTGATGGAATTAGAATTACAATTCCATTTCATGGGTTTTTGGTGGGCTAGATGACAGATTTAGTATTTATTCCATTATAGTCCTTTAGTTAATCGAATTCAAAATCTCCCATCATTTCAAAAGACTTCGATGAAATCTTCTGAAATGACATAAATAACCCTAAATAACGATGCTAACTGAAGTTGTCGTTAGCTACCGTCGACCACCACCAATCGAGTCGATCCCCATATGCGACAGTTGACAACCATTAATTGACGTGCGAACACTGTGGTCGATTGTCGATGTGCCGCCCGCCCATTGTGGCATGCTTATACGGTCCAACGCGATGCTCCTCGTTAAGATTGCCATCGGTTGTTGCATTGTCCCTTTATCTGTGTCAATAGATCCAGCTGATGTGTCACTCCTCGACTCTAGTAGACTGCCACCAACTGTTATGTCCCATGCTCGGTGTTGCTGACTGCCACTGGCTCAGGCGCCACCCACTTGACACGGTTAAACAACACCTTCCAGCGCGCTACCCACCCCTATCGCTATTGGCAACCGCTGGCCGACGTGCCACCTGCTTGCCATTTGCCGATGCATTGCCTGCTTTGCGTTCCCCACCACCAACTGATGCGTCGCCTGCCCGCCATCGGCCGATGCGTTGTCAACTCGCCTACCATTCCCGACGGATAAAAGGTTGCCTCCCGCTACCTTCTATCCCCACTATCCTACGTGTCGCCCACCCGCCGCAATCCACCGACAGGTCGTTCCCCTGTCTTCTCAACTGTGACCAACAAATGGAATTGAAATTTTTATTTATAAATGGGTAACTGCTTTTATTACATATATGCCTCTTAAGTACTTCACTTGTAGAGATTAGAAAAGGTTTCAAAACAGATATTTTAAGTCATCAAAGATCATATCTAACTTCTTCAAAGAAGAATTCATGGCACCTCATATTAGCATTAACACCACGACAAACAAGCATTGTAACGATAATAATGCTCAATAACAGACAATAATGACACTTCTTTGTGTAAAATTACCCAATATAAACAAGGCTTGGTTGTTACCAACTGAGTATGGTTTCTATTTTAGGAATGTATTCAACTACAAGTATCTTGTATGTAGACAACGGATACTTAAACACATGACATGACGCAGGCCTATCTTACAAAATATTTAATATTGTAAAAAAATGTATGCGTCACACCCCCGCTGGTAGTGGAAACACGAGAATGTGACAGACAGAATCGTCATAACACATGGGGCCTAAGAGAATCTCTAAAGATGAAAGCAAAGTTCTCACGCCCGGATGAAAGCAAAGTATCTCACGCCCGGATGAAAGCAAAGTATCTGTGAGACAAAAATAACACCGTGAGCCTCGCCTCGGGCAGAAAGGGTTTTCCTCCCCGAGACCACACTCCGGCGTGAGAATAAGTATATGTATTGAGAGAATTTGAAAGGATTAATTAGTGAACAGCTAAGTGGAGTGTGAGTGATCTGAGAATGTGTCCTCTGCCCATGGAATGGAAGAGGTATTTATAGTGTTTATGGATGGAAACAGAACGTGACATGGTTCTATTTTTGGAAGTCTGTAGTCAAAGATATGTGACACCCTACACATATCCCACATCAGCCGTGGACAGGAGAGATTCCTGGTTCATAAGGAATGTCTGACCTCTAATATCAACAACGCGTTTTGGGCGTATTGGCTGTGGATGAGAGGAGAACTCCACAGTTAAGCGTGCTCAGGTGGGAGCAATCCAGGGATGGGTGACCTCCCTAGGAAGTTTTCATCCGGGCAACCAAAAGCAAATCCGTGAGCTCCTCGTGAGCGAAGCGGACAATATTGTTGGTGTGAGAGGCCGGGTGTTACAAGATATGAGCCTGAAATTCCCTAGTCAGGGATCTTATACCTTTCTGGTGCTAAGGGTTTCTGACTGGATTTGATGTCATTTGTCTTTGTAGTTGACTTTGGATGTTTGTGGGCTACTCTGAACCTCTACCCAAGTCAGGTTTTTGGCTTTGTGTGTTTTGTTGTTATTTGTCCCTTTTGTAGCGTTCCTCCGTCACCATACTTCTGTGACGATTTTCTAAGTGTTAGACATGAGGTATCAGATTGCATTGTGTTTTGGTCTTGATCCTCAGCCGCAGCTTTGGGTTTATCCTCCCGGCCGCGGTGTGGGTTTTTTGACAGTAGAAGCCGTGGTTTGGGCTTTTGCTCCTCTGGACTTTGGTTTGGGCTTTTCCCCCCTGAGTTGCTCTTTGGGCTTTTTCCTCCTCCCCCGGGCCGCGGTTCGGGCCTGTGCCCCCTGAGCCGCGGTTCGGGCTTGTGCCCCTCTGAGCCGCGGTTTGGGCTTGTTGCGCCCGGGCGGACCTTTTGACCCGTGGCTAGGGGTGTAACCTTGTTCTCATCGCTCTTGTTCGGTATGCATTGGGGTGATACCCCTTCATGTCCCCCCAGTCTAATGTCATGATACCAATCATGTCATTGGAATAATAATTGCACAGATTATGACAATTGTTTTTACCAATGCTGATGTTATTTTTGCCTGGAGCTCCGATCCTAGTCTCCATCAATCAGATACTTGTCTACCCTTTCTCCAGCCATGGGCTTGTCTACGTCATTTTCCCCCTTGGTGTCTTGTCCTTGAGTCGTGGCCCTATGGCCGCCACTTTGACCTCGGCCCGCGGGCCTTACCTACCTTGAGCCATGGCCTACTAGCCGCCCCCCCATGGCTCGCAGCCCTAGGCCCTTTTTCCCTATAAATTCACCAAACCTCCCTCCTTTCATCTCATTCTTCTTCCTTTCCTTCTTCAAGTTTTCTTCCATACTCTCTCATTCAAGAGCACAAATTTTCTGGTAAGTTATTCAAACTATTTTCCTCTTTCGTGTTTCTAATGGATTGTTGGAATGATATAGGTCTTCAAACATCTCTTGTTTCTCAAGATTTCTTAAATAACTTCGTGCTCCGTTATGGTGTTTCCCCCAAGCTTAGCCCCACCGTCCCTCCCCACTTGTCGACCGTGAGGGATGCTCCGGTTAGGACGATAGCTCTTTATACTTCGTTCTTTAGTTTTTGTAACTTTCGAGTTCCAGTTAGTCGCTTTTTGTGCTTGCTTCTTAGGTACTATGATATTCACTTATCGCAACTAGTTCCTTTAGGTTTGGTTAAGGTATACCACTTTGAGATATCATGTCATGCCCTTAGCTTAGAACCAGAAACCAACCTTTTTAGGACATTTTACAAGTTAATCAGGGTAGGTGATTGGCTAACTTTTGAGAAAAGGAAAGCACCCAAACCTCCTCTAGTGTTACGAACCATAACCAGCTTGAAACATTAGAAGAACCACTTCTTCTTCATTTCCGCTAGTGTAGTTCCCTTCGAGATGCATTGGTTGGAGACTAGTAGATGCATTCAAGACCCTTTTCCTGAACCCGACACGTATAAGGTGTCTGCTTACGACCTTTTGAAAGCCGAACCAACTCCTCTCCATAGCTATTCTAAGCATTTCCTCATGATGGCCGGTGTTAGTCGCAACTGGACCGACCTTAACATGGTTTCGTTCATGACTTACCAGGGGAAACGTAAGTGCTTTTTCCCTTTTATGCCTTAATGTACGTGTTCATGCATCTGATTATTGTTCATATGTTGCGCTTTCACAGGTATGGGGCTGTTCGAGCGCATGAAGCTTTCTGCTAAGGAAGATCTTTCGGAACACGTCAAAGTTTTGTCTAAGGGTGCAACTCCTATATTGGAGATGACCGCCCGCTTCGTCGTTCAACTTGGTGAATCCATGCCGACTCCTTCCCGCGAACGAAAAAGTACTGACGAAGCTTCCGTCCCCCGCCAGCTGACCCAAAATGAAACGTAAACAGGGGTTGGGGGGACCGGGCCTTCAGCCGCAGGAGACACCGCCGCCCCTTCCTCTGCCACGGCTAGCAAGGAGGGGCCCTCAGCCGCGGCTGGGGCATCATCAACCTTCAGGTTCAGCCCCTCCGCGGCTGTTGCATCATCAACCTCCGGGTTTACTGGTTCTCCTTCTAATCAATCCGGTGACTTTAATAAAGGGAAACGACCACTTCTTCTAAGGATACTACCCTGAACGCAGAGGAGAAATTTGTTCTTGACTGGAATTTGACTAATGGAACTACCTTTGAAACTCCGGAGTCGTGCAGGGACTTTATGTTCACGTCTCGCATGCCTGCTGAGTTTTACCATAGGGAAGGTCTAAAACAGAGAATTATTGAACGCTAGTTGTTTGGCTGTAGTGAGTGGTTTGTTTTTGTTTGCTGAGATTCATGGGCGCTGGGTCAAGGGTATTAGGGAGATCCGAAATTTTAAGAAACATGTATCCAAGTTGGAAGGTGAGAATGCTTCTCTCAAAGCCCGCTGTGATTCTGCTAATGCTAGCAAAGAGAAACTTACACAAGACCTTGGCGGTGTCCGTGAGGAGCTTTGTATTCACAAGCGGCCATAAAACACCTGTCTCTGAGTTGAGAGAGAACAAAAAGACTTTTGAGGACCGCATATCGGCACTTGAGCAGTAGGTTGCACGACTAATAGCTGAAAGAAAATGGCTAATCTCTGATGGTATTGGTTTGGCTTTTAACAAGATTCGTGATAGTGACGAGTGTCTTGACCTTCTTGCTATTATCAACAGTCTTTCCGACAAAGTGGGTTACAATGTCGGTTTATCAGAGGGTGTTCGTCTTGCTGCTGAGGGTAAAAGACTTGAAGACGCCAAGAACTTCGACAGAAGCGCTCTCAAGAAGCTACAGGTTGAGTCTGAGCAGTTTGATCATGCTGTTTTTCCCATGGCTGAGACGATCGCTGCCATGTGTGATTCTAATCTTAAGGAGATTAAGTCTTTTTTAACTCCCGTGGCTCCGGCTCCGGGCCCTGCTAATGTCTAGATGATTTATTTGTATTTTCCTTTTGTGTTGATGTAATGTTCTAAGACTTGTACTCTGACTTTTGTAATGCCTTTTGTTGCTTCATAAATGATGATATGTTTGGATGTTTGTGTTTATGCATGATTTTTGAGTTTTATCACGTACGCTTGATCGAGACCTGACTTGATTGATAGTTGATTACACCCCCGTTATTGATTGCCCATGACTTGTTTGGCGTTTGAGGATCTGCGGTCGCCTTGTGGATGTTGGTTGCGGGTGTGGTGGTCACGAAGGCACTGTAAAGGACACTTATGGTCATGGGTGCCGTTGTAGTACCGCGGAAGGGTTATTATTCCCCCCTTGGCCTCGGCTTATCTTGTGTTTACGACTCCAGACGCGACTTCTCTCGCAGTTATGACCCTGGCCGTAACTTGCCCCACGGTTCTGTCATTGGGCCGCGGTGGTGGCATCGTTCCGCGGGTGGGCCGCATGGGCCGCGGCTGTATGGTTTTGGCACAAGGCCCGACCGCAGTTGAGTGGGTTTGGGACAAGCCCCGACCGCGGCTGACATAAATAGTTCTGTGATGTAGTTGGTTGTCTCATGCATTTCTTGGTTGTGCCTAACGCTATTTTCTTTTTCATATGATGTTACTGGCTTGATGTACTTTTGGTGTGATGAATCCTAGGCCACAGTTGTTGCCACTGGGTTTAGCCGCGGCTGTGACGCGACTATGTTTACAATTTGGAGACTTTGCGTATTGATTCAGGTTATTGGGGGGCCATTCCTTCAACTCTTGTTGTTTTTCGAAATGGGAATATTTATTTCAAATGACGTTGGTTGCTCATCATAGTATAGCCATATTCTGAGTGATATTTTGTTTTTTCTCCATAATTTGGTTGCGGATACTGATGTTTACCATCAGGGTTTGGGAACGAGCTAAAGTTTTTTATTTGTTTGTTCGTGACATAGCCTCTCATGGTATCGTTTATTTGTTTTGGTTTTATCTTTCTGGGATGTTTGGTTACTTATTACTTTGCCCGTAGGCTTTGCTAAATAGTTACAACATTATTACACTTTTTGGTTTCCATTCATGTGCCGTATTGGTTTCATAGTTAGCAGGAAATCGAGTGTTTCACAAGAAACTTCATTAGTCTGATGTAACTGCTGGAGCTCGCATGCACCTCCTTTTCAAGGAAAAATGAGTTACAACATTCTTACCTACTGTGAATCCAAGGATCGCGATTCAGGAATTATCAGTATTAAAATAAATCAATTTAATGATCGCGGAATTATCACTAATTGACGTTTAATTGTTTGTAATGATTAATGATGAACACAACCACAGAAACACAATAAATGCGAAATCAATAATAATTCAAATGTATTTCATTAACTATAATGTAATGATTACAAAAGAATAATAATGAATGACTATGAACAACGAATTCAGTGAATCGAATGATGTTTGATGTTGATGTGACGGCAGTTAGGGTTGCACAATGGTGTAACTCGATAGCCGTAATATTGATTGATTGTGTTCCCCGAGATGTGAAACCTAGGACTCATATTTATAGAGGATTTGAGTCGGCTAAGGAAACACCGGATCTCTCGGGATTTGTTATTGATTGTGTTGACTTGTTTGACTTTGTATTTACAATCGCACAAGTATAATGATCCTCCGCAGGAGTCTTGTCGTCCGCAGAACTTTTGTTCTTCCGTAGATGATTTGCTCTTCCGTAGGAGTGTTGTTCTTCCGTAGGAAATTCTTCTTCCGTAGGAGTCTTCACTTCATGGTCCTTGATCATCCGCAGGAACATTAACTTGGCCATTTGATCATGTAAGAAACATATCTACGGATTAACAAAATTGTTCATCCGTAGATGTTTCTTACACTTAGTCAATTCCTTGAATCCGTCCAAGTATATTGTTTTTCCCTGTCAAGTCACAAATCAACACACATATATATGGGGTTATCCTATAGATTCAAAGCACATATATATATATATATATATTTTGACTGTTACAAATATTAATTACAAGACTTGATTTTCAAGTACTAAGCCTATACAAAAAAATGATCTAGCCCTATACAATCTAGAACTAACAATACTCCCCCTTAGGCTTAGCTACTTGTAATCAGTCTTTCAACACTGCAAGCTCCTTGACTCTTGCTATTATTTTATTGTAGAAGTAAGATACAACAGTTTTCTGATCATCGTATTTGTACTTTATCTGCATCCTGCTGATCTTCTTCAGCGTGTCATAACTGAGTCCCAAAACATCTTCTTCTGTAGTGAGTGTTTCCACTACACTATCATTATGCACAATTTCTAATTTATCTTCTTCAGATATTCTGAGCTCAGACACTTCAGCTATTATTGTTCCTTTTAGTAGCCCAGCCTCATGCTTCCTTCTCTTGTGTGCCTTTGCATTCAGTTTATCTATCACTTGAATCATATGCACATACAAGCAGAGATCATTCTGGGCTTTTTCATCTGTTAGCTTTGATAAGAATTTATCATGAAGGTATGATGTGTAGCTGGGATGCAGCATCTTTAGCTCCATTGGATCAAAGATTCTTATTTTTTCTCCCTTCTTCCCATCAACATTTCTCAGCAACACCATCTCTTTATTCTTTTCAACGTATCCCCATTCTGAGATAGGACAAGTGAATTGATTTCCAGTGATGCTTTTGATGGTTAGTGAGCTTCTGGTACATCCCACTCTTTTTAGCAAATCATCATCTACGAGGGATGAGACTTCAGCTGTTTTTCTTTTCTGATTTTGTTTCATTCTTTTGTGCTCCTTATCATTTCTCTTTGCTTGCATGAGCACATCATCAGTAAAACTGGTCTTCATACCATTTACAGCTGCAGAGAAGTCTCTCCCCCTGAGATGGATTGGGTAGTTGAACATTGGGATGCTCTGTAGATCCCTGATATCTTGCTCCGGAAGGCTGAGCATGTCTTCCACATCATGGAAGTATTGAATCCTTCCAGATGTCCTCTTGATTATTGCACAATCCCAGTCTGGATCATATTTCCAGACCATAATCCTGTGCTCTTCCACAGAACTGGGAGTTGTGATATGATCATACAGCTGTACGAGAGTTGATTTCTTCTCGGTAATCTCTCGAACAGTTGTTCCCAGAGGCCATACTTTTCCGGGGATCACTGCCCTTGGCTCTCTGATCAGAGTTTCTTTTTCCTTGTGCTGATCTTTTGGTTCAACTGTTATTGGATCAGCAGCAAGTTTACTTGGTTGTTCTTTTGGATGTGGAGCAGTGGTTCTGAACTTCACACCAGTTTCTAATTCCACCTTCATTACATGCTCCATCATCCTCCGCAGTTCTCCAGTGGTTCTTCCTTTGAGCTCATGCGGTTTGTAGTTGTGGCCCTGTAACCAGCAAGTCATATTGTACTTGGTAAGTTTGGCTGTGTCACAGTGGCCCAGATCCTTCCTTATTTTCTCCAATGACTGAAAGTTGTAAAGGCTTCATAATCACAGTTTGGGATTATGAACCTTGCAAACTCAAACTCTTTCAGGCATTCTTCATTTCAGAAGTGTTCATCCTCTCAACCATGTCATATGGAAAACCATGGTTGATGAGGGTCATAAACATGCTAGAATCAGGCCTCTCTTCCATGATGTCTGCTGTTGTTAGAAGGTCATCGGCCTTTCCACCCTTTTCACCAGTGGGGGACTCCATTCTAGTCAGTTCCTCCCACTCTTTCTCACTGTCATCATCATCTCCGGATGATACCTTCACAGTAGACACATCTACTGAAGGTGTAGGTGCAGGGGATGGAAGTTTTGGTTTCTATGGAGAGCTTTCATCTTCATGTTTCTTTTGAATTGCTCCCATGTATTTTCTTTTCCGGGTGTATGAAATCATTTGCTTAGCAGCTTCACCCGACTGTTTTGGTTGATCAGTACTTGGGGCTTCTTTTGTTTGCAGAGCAGATATCTTCTTTTTCAGCTCTTCTATTTCTGCATCTTTCTTTTTGATTAGTTCAGCTTTATCATTTTGCTCAGTCTTCAAAGAAGCCTCCAACTCTTGTTCTCTTTGCAACAATGCATCAATGACTTCATTGTTGCTTAGAGCATCTTCTCTCAGCCATTTTAGTCTAGCATCTTTCTTCATCAGCTCTTCATCCTTTTCTTTGATTACACCTTTCAGCTCTTGAATTCTTTCTTTTCACTTATTTGATTTGAGTACTAACTTGTTGTAATCAGCAACCAAATAGCTTTTGCTGACAGGAATGTCTTTGTCACTTAAATCATCTTCATGGTAAGCAATGACATCCTCAGCAGATCCTTGTACTTCCCCATGCTCATCAGCAGTTTGTTCATCTTTCAATGAAGATATGGGCTCAGTATGTGCTGATGAAGCATGTTCTTCTGTGTGTGTGGGTGAGATAGGAACAGTGCTGGCTTGAGATAATATCTCTGTGTCTCCTGAGTGTACAGAGTGTACAGACTCAGTTATCTCAAAAGGTTTAGTTCCAGCACTTTCCGGGGATGCATGTTTTGGAGATTCTGGTGGTGGTAGTACAGGGGATTGAATGTTTAGTGGAGAGAGAGGTTGAGTGTGATGAGATGATGACTGAGAAGCTGATGATGATTGTTGTTTGGCTGGAGATGTTGGCTCAGTGCTTTTGGTGGATGATGAGGATATTAGTAGGGGTGATTGTGATTGTTGAGGGGGTGTTTGGCTAGGTGTATGATGTTGGAGTGGTGAAGTTTGGGTTGGTGAGTGGTGTTGGTGTGGTGGTGTTTGGAGTGGTGAGTGAGATGCTTGTGCAGAATCAGCGGATGACTCTGCTTCATCTGCCCAAGCCAACTCTTGTGGAAGGTCTGCTTGGGGATCTAATACATGTGCAAACATTGGCATATCTTGACCCTGATACTTTCCACTAAGCTTGTTTAGCACAGATTTGCTCAAGTGTGCTTGAACAAACACATCGCCAACTCTTTCCAACCCTGGTAGTTCTGAGTTGATCACCAGTTGCAGGAATCTCGGGAACATGTACATCTTGTCATTCTTCTGCAGTTTGACTTGTTCACTCAGACAATTGAAGATGTATTTTGCATAATTATAAATTCTCCCCTCGAATATCCCAATGATCCCAGATGATATGTGACTGGAGAATCTGTCGAGTCCCGACTTCCTGTTTGACATGCATTTCAGGTAGGTGTGGCACAAGAATCGGTATGGTTTACACAGCCTACCCTTTTTGATTTCCCCTTTCTCATAATCACCATCATACCCCATCAGATTGAATATTTTCTCAATGTGTTCATTCTCGAATACATCGGGGTGACCTATCTCTCTATCACCCAGTTCCAAGCATCTTCGTAAGGTGCTTTCAGTGATTCGTAGACGTTTGTTTCGAATCTCAGCCATAATCACTTCCTCATCACCTTGTTCTTCAACTCGTGCAGAGCTCCAAAATCGATTATATGCGCCTGATGGATCACAGGCTCAGCCGTCAAGGCGTAGAAGAGCCTTGATCGTTGGAGATATCTTATGATATCTCGACATCCTTCCGCCGACGGATCATCAGCGTTTAAGAACGCGCACACATTATGTTCTTTAGCAAATCTATTATCCATCTGTATAGAAAATCAAGTTAGAAAACATGCAGTTGAATCGTTTGAATGTCAATAACCGATTAATCAGTTTCATACTGATGTTTAAGACATGATTTACCTTTGCAATAACAGTAATTGATTACAGGATAATGTTGATGATGTGTTCTTGGAACGGATATTTTGAAATTTGAAAAAGAGGGAAAATGGGCGATTTTCTAGGTTAAAAGTGAAAAAGTGCTCTGTAAAAATATCAGAAACCTTATTTATAGGTGAACACATTAATTTCTTTTATTAATTATGTTGGGCCCACTCTCATTCATTCCTATCCGCATACCAAGTTTGTTTAGAATGCATTATTTCTTCCGCAGAACATCTGCGGAACCTTGACATCTGCGGATGTCAACATCTGCGGAACCTATCTGCTGATGTCAACATCTGCGGAACCTTACATCTGCGGATGTCTTAACATCTCTGGATGTAAAAGTTCAATGCATTTGTTTTGCTGCTGAATCAAAAATCACATAATACTTCTACGGAAGAGAGGTATTACTGAAACTTTTGCGGAACATTTAAAGTTTTTAAAATTTTAAATGTATGATATCTACTGAGTAGAATCAAATGTTGATGTTGGACATTGTTGACTTTATTTGCATGGCAATTAAGCACAGGAAAGCAAGTTTCCTGTATCCTGCATTCAAGATAGTGCTCATGTTCCAATTCCTTCAAAGTAATTCAGATCAATTATCAGCTTTTATTGTTTTTCATGCATGAACTACTCCCCCTAAATTTGTGATTAATGTGAGACTGTTACATTTATCATAAATTTAAGTTGTAAACAGGCATGACAGGCATGTGACAGTCTAAATGAGAGAAAGTCAGTTGAGATAACAATTAAACATCTGACAAACAGTTACATGCATGCATATATATAAAGAGGGATCATACTATAACTTGGCTTCTGCTGAAGTTGATTAGTTGCTTTAACACATACCTGATTGCAAGTATATAGATCCACTTAAATTCAAACATGAGTGTTGTATCAACTAGGCATGCTATTTATCATGTTCTGAAGTTTGTTAATCAGTAGCAATCATGAGTCTCACATTCAAGTATCATTAGAGTATGTCTTCCGTAGGTGAGGCAAATCACTACATTCCACTCTTAATGACTATGTACATTAAGTTATAAGTTCTATCTTGAGACATATGACAGTCTCATGAATGCTTTGATGTTGAAGCTCTTTGACTTGATGTACAATGGATCACAAGTGATTCCTTTTTAGAGCTGAAATATGATCTTCATAGTCACCAGGTCTTTACTTTCGTAAAACAGAGGTGAACTTTAACCCAGGTCTTTGTTTACATAAAACAGAGGGAGAATGAATATCACACTTGTTAATCACATTCCCAGGTCTTTGTTCACACAAAACAGAGGGAATATGACTTTGCAAAGATAGAAGATTATAAGGTATTTTACATAGTGTGCTTGTGTAAGTGATTTGATCACATCAGGAGAGAACATACCTTCCTGATTCTCAAATGGAATCCTCACAGACAATTACCTCATGCTTTTAGTTTGGCATGCTCTTAGCTTTGTTTCCACTCAAGATGAACCTACTCACATATCAGTATGATATAAGTCAGATTGGGGTTTTGTTTAATAGCCAAGTATAGTCTACTATCATTTCCCTAATATAATGCATGTATAGATGTTCTATCAGACACTTAAGTTATCCTTAATGATTACTCTGCACAAAGTCAGTCATATGCTTTTGTTGATTTATTCTAAGTTAATCATCCCCAAAGATTCTATCAGAAAATTAAATCTAACAGAATCAAATGCTTTAGTGAACAGATCAGCAAGCTGATTGGTTGTGTCTACTTTGACCAACTTGATGAGACCCTTTTCAGAGCAATCTCTCAGAAAATGGTATCTGATTTCAATATGTTTTGTTTTACTATGTTGCACTGGGTTAACAGTTATAAACATAGCAGCTGAATTATCAATATGAATTGGTGTATGAGGGAAATTGTAACCATAATCAAGTAATTGGTTCTGCAGCCAAAGTACTTGAGAGCAACCTGCTGAAGCAGCTATGTACTCTGCTTCAGCTGTGGATACAGATACATTTGTTTGCTTTTTGCACTGCCATGAAACAAGTCTTGGTCCTAGAAACTGACATCCACCAGTTGTGGATTTTCTGTTGTTGTTGCAACCTCCATAGTCACTATCTGAGTAGGAGTAGAGGCTAAAATCTCCATCTTTGGGATACCAAAGTCCCAATGCAGGTTTGCCTTTTAGGTATCTGAAAATCCTCTTTACAGCATTCAGATGTGACTCCTTTGGGCCTAATTGATACCTGGCACAAACACAAACAACAAACATGATGTCAGGTCTACTGGCAGTTAAGTACATTAATGAACCGATCATTGATCTATACAATCTTTGATCTACGGATTTACCAGCAGGGTCAGGCACAATCTTGTCTATTGTTGATGCTGGTGTCTTGCATGAAGTGGAATCATCAAGATTGTACTTCTTCAAAATTTGATGAATGTACTTTTCTTGATTGATGAAGATGCCATCTGGTTTCTGATGAACTTGTAAGCCAAGGAAGAATGTCAATTCTCCCATGGAGCTCATCTGAAATTCAGATTTCATCAAGTCTTCAAAGCTTTGGCACAGCTTCTTGTTGGTTGATCCAAATATTATATCATCAACATATATTTGAACCACCAAAAGATCTTGATGTTCATGTTTGAGGAAGAGTGTCTGATCAATTGTTCCTCTCTTGTAGCCATTCTTCAGCAGGAAGGATGATAGTGTGTCATACCACTTTCTGGGTGCTTGATGAAGACCATACAAAGCTTTATCAAGCTTGTATACTCTATGTGGATAATCAGGGTCTTCAAATCCAGGGGTTGAGCAACATAGACTTCTTCATCAATTTTCCCATAGAGGAAAGCACACTTCACATCCATTTGATAGACTGTGAACTTCTTGAAGGAGGCATAGGCTAGGAAAACCCTTATAGCTTCAATCCTTGCAACTGGTGCAAAGACTTCATCATAGTCTATTCCTTCTTCCTGGGTATATCCTTGAGCAATAAGCCTAGCCTTGTTTCTCACTATGATACCTCTGTCATCCAGCTTGTTTTTGAATAGCCACCTTGTTCCAATTGGATGTTGACCCGTAGGCAAGTCTACAAGAGTCCATACTTTTTGTTTTCTGAATTGTTGTAGCTCTTCTTGCATAGCCTCAATCCAGCTGTTGTCTTTTAGTGCAGCTGTAATGTTTGCAGGAACTGTTTGGGATAAGAAGCAGGTGAACAAACAAATGTTTGCCACACCTCCTTTGTTCCTTGTAGTTCTTGTATTCAGATCTCCAATGATATTGTCTGTTGGATGAGCCTTGTGAATTCTGCTTGTTGAGACAGCATCAACTTGAACTGAGGTGTCTAAGTTTGAGAAACCCATTGAAGCAGATGGTGGCAGCTGAGAGGTTGACTCAATGAAATAATCAAAAGGCTCATGTTCATTTTGATCAGCTTGTGTATGAGTTGCTGCTGGGTTGTCTTCCTTCGCAGGAAGTTCTACGGAAGCAGCATTTTGTTCGTCCGCAGGAGGTTCTACGGATGCAGCATTTTGTTCTTCCGCAGGAGGTTCTACGGAAGCAGCATTTTGTTCTTCCGCAGGAGTAACTGCAGCATCTACGGACGCATGTTGTACTTCCGTAGAAGATGCATTACCATTCACGGATGAACATTGTTGTGTTGCAGGCATGGTTTGTTGATTTAACCCTTCCTCTTTATCCCTTAGTTCAGCAGCTGAGGCAGGACTTACATCTGCGGATACTGAAGCATCTGCGGATGTGTTTACTGATGTAACTTCATGCTGCTGACTTGATTCTTGCTGAGGTGCAGTTGAAAGTTGTACCCTTGGTGGGTCAGCTGTCAGGGGCACTTCATTCAAACTTGGAGGTACAAAGGGATAGCATGTATCCGCAGCACCTGCATTTATCAGATAACCAGTGTTAAATGATTCCGTTAATGCATCTATATCAAATAACCAAGATGATCCTTTTACATTAGTGGTAAACATGGATTCATCAAAAGAAACATTGGGAGTCTCTTCAACTATGTTATGTTCTGGAATATAGACCCTATATGATTTAGAAGTGGATGAATATCCAACAAAGAAACCATCATAGGCTTTTTCAGAAAATTTTCCCAGTTGTTCTTTAGTATTCAAAACAGACACATGACACCCAAAAGCTCTAAGATATCCTATAAAAGGTTTCCTTTTAAATAAGAGTTCATAAGGTGTTTTATTATGTTCTTTGACTATCAAAGTTCTATTTTTGAACATTGCAAGCTGTATTCACAGCTTCTGCCCAGAAAGTAATGGGCAACTGAGAATCAGCTAGCATTGTTCTGGCTGCTTCTATGAGTGTTCTATTTCTCCTTTCAGCCACTCCATTTTGTTGTGGAGTTCTTGGTGCACTGAATTGTCTTGCTATTCCTTTATTCCTGCAAAAGAATCCAGATCAGCATTAACAAACTCAGTTCCATTATCACTCCTAAAAATTTTAACTTTTAAATCAAGTTGATTCTCAATCTTGATCACAAAGTCCATTAATGTTTCAGATGTTTCACTCTTATGTTTTAAAAAGAAGACCCATGTGAATCTAGTGAAATCATCTACTTTCACCAAACAATATTGTCTTTTTCCAATGCTCAGCACATTGGTTGGACCAAAGAGGTCCATGTGTAGCAATTTGAGTGGTGTAGTGTTAGTGTTAATTATTTTGGATTTATGAGACACTCGATGTTGTTTTCCTTTATAACATGAAGAACAATGATTAGAACAGTGAAATTCTTTCTTTGGTAATCCAATGACTAAGTCATTTTTCACCAATTTATTCATGTTCTTCATGTTGGAATGGACAAGCCTTCTATGCCACAGTTGAGATTCATCTTCTGAAGATTTAGACAACAGGCATGTCTCATGATTAGTGAGTGTTGTGTTGTTCATATCCAAGATATATGTGTTGCCTTTTCTTGATGCTTTCAGAAGGATCCAGTCTGCTGGAACTATAAAACCTGGCTTAAGAATGTAACAGTTAGTGTTATCAAATAGTGTTAAATAATTTTGATCACAAATTTGGGAAACATTAAGTAAATTATACTGCAAATTTTCACAGTAATTTACTTTTTCAAATGTTAACACACCATTAGTTACCATTCCCTCACCAACAATTTTACCTCCCTTCTTATCCCCACCAAATGCCACATAAGAGGCATGTTTATGTTTGAAGTCATGGAGAAGTGCACAGTTTCCTGTCATATGTTGGAACAACCACTGTCAACATACCACTTGTTGTCAGCTCTCCATGATTGTTCCTGCAAACAAAAAGAAATTAGTTAGAGTTGACAATCCAAGGCTTAATTGTCTTGGATTTGCCAGATGTGTCAACAATAGTTACTCCTTCATGAATTAATCTTGAAGTTTCAGTATTAGTTGTTTCTTTTTGATTTGATGGTTGTGAGGATGATTCTGTTGAAGATGAGTCAGGTTTCTGGATGCCTTCATGCCTCTCTGATTCTTTCTTCAAAGTGACTTGTTTTGGTTGGTATTTTAACTTTGGAGAGGATCCTGTATTTTTGAAAGTTTCTTCATCTTTCAGCTTTGATTGAGACACAGGAGTTCCTTTAGCAAAGTTTTCAAAGAAACCATCAACTACTTCAGTCTGTTTTTCAGACAAATCCACCTTTTTGTGAGGTCTCTTAGACTGTGTTGGTGTTTTCTTCTTTGAAGTCTTGTTCTCAACAGATGATCCTTTCTTTGACTTTTGTTGATCTTGTCGAATCTTTGTCTCTTTGTTACTTAGTGATGATTGAGAATCTGATTCGGATGATGTATCTTGTGACTTCTTTTTGCTCTTTCTCTTGTTCTTCTTATTAAAATAACATTCCTGAGTGGAATGATTATTTTTGTCACATATGGCACAGTGTTTGTTGAAGTAACAATCAGCTGTCATGTGATTGTTCATATTGCAAATGGAACAATAGCTGCTGAAATAGCATTCATCAGTATTGTGATTCTTCATATCACACCATTTACAATATTTTGCTGAACTTTCTTCAGATTCATCCTTTTTACTGTTCTTTATCTCACTTGCGGAAGCATCAGTGGATTTCTTCTTGTTTTTGATTGGAGCATCATCAACTGTTGCTTGTTTGTCTTTGGCTGCAATTTGTTGCTTGATATTCACCTTTTTCTTTGCATGTGTGTTGGTCTCTCTTTTTACCTTGTCCGCAGAATCAACTTCTCTCTTCCGTTGCATTTCTGCGGATTCAGTAATTTTTGTCTTCCGCAGAAGATCTACGGACTTGGTAACTTTTGCTTTCCGCAGATGTTCTACGGAGTCTTCAGATTTCTTTTTCCGCTGATCTTCAACACTTGAATTTTTCTTTTGCTTTGTTGAAGTTTGTTGTTTCTTACCTTTCTCAGAATACAAAGGTATCTCAGCACTTGATCCGCAGCTATCAACTTTGTGAAGGTTCAGTTCTTGAAGTCCTTCATTCAATTCAGCAATCCTCTTGCAGATGGTCTTCAGCATGTTCCGTTGCTTTGGAGGATATTGCAGCTTTGATTCTTCAAGTACCCGCGGAAGACCAGTTTTAACTTGAACATTCTTACCAATGTTCAGTTGATCAGTATCATGTTCATCAGAATCATCCAAGTCATCATACTTATCAAAATCTGATTCATTATGTTTAAGTGATTCAGATTCAGCAGATTCAGTTTCACTTATCTCAGCTTAATGACTGTTTTTTATGTCAATTTTGGTGCTTTGCACAAAATGTTTTGACAAATTGTTGGTCATTGTTTCAGGTAAAGGTGTGTAGTTATCATTAATAGGTGGTGCAACAGCATTATAACCCAACCCTGACCTGTTCTTTGATTCAATATGAGAGTTTTAACAACTTCTCATATTGTTGAGATGATAATTGAAACTTCTGAAGTTTCACTTCAGTTGATGCATGATCAGCCATGGATTTTGTTAAGGAAGTGGTCAGATGCTCAACTTGGGCTTTTAGGCTGTAATTTTCAGAAACATATTTTTCTAAATCCTTTTGTAAAGAACTTATTTTGATTTGATATAATTTTTGTTCTCTTAAGTGTGATTCATTTAAAATGATAGTTTCCTTTACTTTATCAGCCAATTGTTGAGCATGGACTCTATATCGTTCAACTTCCTCAACACATGATGATGAACATAACCTGTCTTTTACCTCTCTGGCCATAGGAGGAACTTTATTTTCCATATGTGCCATTAATGCTTGATTCTCCTCTATCACTTCCTTCTCATACAAACTCCAGTCACATGTTCCATCTTGAAGGATGATCAGCCCAGTCTCCTTAGAATTGCTTGGTTTCGCTGATGTATTTGTGGCTGGTGGGGATGTTAGCTGAGGTTGTCTATGCAGAGATCTTTGAGAGGCTGATTGCTGATTCTGATATTGTTGTTGCTGCTGATTTTGTTGCTGCTGATGCTGATACTGCGGAGATGATTGTTGGTTGCATTCTCTAGAGAAGTGACCATAGAGATTGCACTTGAAGCATCTGACTTTTGATTTATCCACACCAATCTTTGATGTTTTGCTTGCTGCTGCCAGATTTTTATTTCTCCGCAGATATTGCTTAGCTCTGTAAGCAATCATTGCCATCTGCCATTGTAGATCCATCTCTTCTACTACATCAGGAGGGAGTTCCTCCAAATCTTGCTGACAGATGTTTGCTGATGTGAGTGTACTTCCAAGATATGCTTGAAAGCTAGAACTAAAAGCTGCAAAGGCTGCTTTTTGTTCTTCAGAATCCAATATGACAGTTATTGGTTCTGATTGTTTGTTATGTTGAGAAGAGTTTGCAGTTGCTGATGTTTCCCTTTTCTCTTCAGATCTTCCCTTTTCCTTTTGATTTTTACTTTGAGATGATTTCTTAGTGGGTTTGGATGCATAAAAACTAACTTCTTCTTCATAATCACTCAAAGTACAAGAGTTATCACTTTCATTGTTTGAGATAAATGCACTTCCAGCATTTTTGGTTTCCTTGAAGTGATATGGTGAGACATGAGTTCTCACACTCTTGTTTCTTGATTGTTCATCCAGTTCAAGAGCTTCTACCTTAGCAACCAATGTATCCAGACCTGTTGTCTTGAGATCTATTGTATTCTTGAACATGGAGACTGTTTGCTTCCAACTTTCAGGCAAAGTGTGGAGCATCTTCTTGTTTAATTCCTCAGTGGTATATTTTAACTCCAAGATGTTCATCTCAGTAACAAATTGCATAAATCTATGGAGTTGCTGAGGAATTGATTCACCCTCAATATGATGAAAAGTTTCATATTGTGATCTGAGGGTGTCTTTCCTTATGCTTCGGATCTCATCACTCCCTTCACAGAGAGTGTGGAGTATCTTCTACAGGGAATTTGCTGTCTTGTAGTTTTCACACCTGATCAAGATTTCTTCTGGTAAAGCCATACTAAGCAAGCTGTATGCTTTAATATCGACTTTGACCTTCTTGACATCATCAGGTGGCAGGTCTTTAGTGCTGATTGGCTGGTTCTTGTCATTATAATCCGGCCCAAGAGTGGGTGGAATATAAGGACCTTGAGTGATGGACTCCCACAAGTCAGAATATGTGTAGTTCACATGATTCCTGAACTTGATCTTCCAGGATTTAAAATCAGCTTTGGTTTCTAACTTTGGCGGTTGATAAGATCCTCCACCAAAAGTACTCATGTTTAATGCAAAACAATTAATCAAAATTAAATGCTAGAATTGATAAATCTATCAAAGACACAGATCTAGTATTCAATTGATTTGAATATAGATCTAAATCAAACAAGCAATGAGACAGTGCTTGCTGAACGATAAGTCGTTGATTTAATTGTTTGAAAATCAATTAAACAATTTTAATACTGATAGATCAATTGATCTAAATCAATGAGCACCAATGCTCTGATACCACCTGTGAATCCAAGGATCGCGATTCAGGAATTATCAGTATTAAAATAAATCAATTTAATGATCGCGGAATTATCACTAATTGACGTTTAATTGTTTGTAATGATTAATGATGAACACAACCACAGAAACACAATAAATGCGAAATCAATAATAATTCAAATGTATTTCATTAACTATAATGTAATGATTACAAAAGAATAATAATGAATGACTATGAACAACGAATTCAGTGAATCGAATGATGTTTGATGTTGATGTGACGGCAGTTAGGGTTGCACAATGGTGTAACTCGATAGCCGTAATATTGATTGATTGTGTTCCCCGAGATGTGAAACCTAGGACTCATATTTATAGAGGATTTGAGTCGGCTAAGGAAACACCGGATCTCTCGGGATTTGTTATTGATTGTGTTGACTTGTTTGACTTTGTATTTACAATCGCACAAGTATAATGATCCTCCGCAGGAGTCTTGTCGTCCGCAGAACTTTTGTTCTTCCGTAGATGATTTGCTCTTCCGTAGGAGTGTTGTTCTTCCGTAGGAAATTCTTCTTCCGTAGGAGTCTTCACTTCATGGTCCTTGATCATCCGCAGGAATATTAACTTGGCCATTTGATCATGTAAGAAACATATCTACGGATTAACAAAATTGTTCATCCGTAGATGTTTCTTACACTTGGTCAATTCCATGAATCCGTCCAAGTTATTGTTTTTCCCTGTCAAGTCACAAATCAACACACATATATATGGGGTTATCCTATAGATTCAAAGCACATATATATATATTTTGACTGTTACAAATATTAATTACAAGACTTGATTTTCAAGTACTAAGCCTATACAAAAAAATGATCTAGCCCTATACAATCTAGATCTAACACCTACTGTCCTACTACATGTAGCATCGTCGAAGCTGAGCTCCATTCCAAGTTCATGGTACGGGCGTACCGTCCAAACTTGCTATTTTGTAAGCTCCATTTCCTCCGACTTCGATTATCTGGTAGGGGACTTCCTAATAAGGTCCGAGCTTTCCTTGACTTTTGAATCAGCTTGCTTTATTGCTCTGCAGAACGTAGTCCCCTTCCCTGAAAAATTGTTTCTTTACTCTGGAGTTGTAATACCTTTCTACTTCTCTCTTATATCTTGCTTCCCGGATAGCTGCTATCATCCTCCGTTCTTCTAGCAGATCCAAATTCAAACACAGTTCTGCCTCGTTGTTTGCTTCTGGAGCTTGCAACACGTGAGCTGAGGGCATCCTAATTTTAGAAGGTATCATGGCTTCTGAACCATAAGTTAAGCTGAACAGGGTTTCGCCATGACTGGTTTTGGCATGGTTCTGTGAGCCTAGAGGACATTTGGTAACTCGTCCAACCAATTCTTGCCTTCCATGCCCAGGCGTGTTTTAATACCTTCCACGATGCTCCTGTTTACTCTTTCAACTTGACCATTTCCTTGGGGATGTGCTACTGAAGTAAAGATCTGTTGGATCTCAAATCCTCACACCATGCCTTAAAAGGATTCTTAGCAAAACTGTCTTCCATTATCTGTCACGATGAACAAGGGTAACCCAAAGAGACATATGATGTTCGTCCACATAAATTTTTTGATACATTGTCCCATGATTGATGCTAGAGCTTTAGCTTCTACCTATTTTGTGAAATAGTCGACCGCTACTAGCAGGAACTTGACTTTTCTTGCAGCTTCTGGGAATGGGCCAACAATGTCCATTGCCCACTTTTGAAAGGACCGCGCTAACGGGAATCATGTCATTCTTTGGCCGGTGACATGCTGGGGCGTGCCTCTGGCAGCTTTCACACTTTTGTATCTCCGCAATGGCATTCCTATGCTTGCCCGGCCAATAAAACCCTTCCCCCATCGCTTTGGCTACCACCATTCTTGGGCCTACGTGAATTCCCCATATGCCTTCGTGGATTTCTCTTATGACGTAGTTGGCTTCTTCTGGCGTGAGGCACCACAGAAGCGGTCCCATGTATGATTTTTGATACAGGATCCCTTGGTGAAGTTTATAATGTAACGACTTTGCTTGTATGGCGCGTGCTTCTCCTCTGTCTTCTCGCAAGCTCAAATTTTCTAGGAACTTGAGGATTGGGCTCATCCAGCATTCTTCTGTAAGGCCCTGATCCCAGGAAATCTCACAGTTGGTCATTCGCAGCAAAAACATAGATTTAAAACATTCATTTACTTTTATATGTATATATATTTATAATATTGCAGCGGAAAGATGTAGTAATTGAAATTCATTACAACGCAGTTAAATTAAAATATAAACATCGTCTTTAACTATCAAAACTCTTTAAAGTGCTCTTAAATCCTTTTCCATCAAGGATGCCAGTTTTTAGATGTCAAGAAGCTTCAGATCCATGCTCCCATCCCTTAAGCCCTAACGCTCACCTGTCAACTGATATGCATACAAAAGTAAGCTTCGCTGAGTGAATTATAGGTTTACTTTGTTAAATAACTTTTATAAGAGGTATTAGCTTTAACAGTTGAAAATAATCATCATCTATCAGAACACTAATACATACGGGCTATCACTTTATCGGTACTTTACCATTACTTGTTAATTATTACTCTTCTTTATCCATCAATTCCGAGTCACTATCGGTGCCTATGATAAACACAAGACTTTACCGACACGCCAATTTAGGCCTTACTGTCGTACCCAAACAGGCCATTGTTGTCATGCCAATTCATGGCCTTACTGACCTGCCTGTTCGAGCATTTACTTTATCAGGGTGAGGCACAACAGATGCAACCCTTCTTTACCAATTGCTTGCAAGGCTTTACTTTCTCCAGGTACATGTTATGGGCCCAATAACAGTTCTTTAAGTTTCACTTATATCTTTAGTTTTCACATGCACTTAACACATAATAAGAAGCAATCTCTTAGTCTAAGCATTCACTGTTGGAGCATATATTGTCATATATAGTGTGTCTGTCGCTTGACGAATAGTTTAGGCTTAATGTATTACACCTGATATGTTGTAAACACATGAAACTGGGTCATTCGCAGAAGCATATGCGAATAAGACTCAGTCGTACGACTGAGCCATGCTAATGGACTAGTCGTGCGACTGAGAGATGCGATTGGGGCATTCGTAAAACTGAACCATAAGAATGGTCCAGTCGTACGATTGAACCATACGCATGGTCCAGTCATACGATTGAACCATACGTATGGTCCAGTCATACGATTGAACCATACGCATGGTCCAATCGCACGAATGGGCCCAGTTACATATAATATGGGCCGAGGCCTATATATGCCAATTTCAATGTGTAGAGAGAAAAGGGTTTTTGAGAGGGAGTCTACCCGGGGCCTAGGTGCTGCCGGATGAGAGGGGAGATCATGCTCGATCTCCCCTTGCCAAGAGTCTTGATTCTTAAGTTGTAACGAGCTTAAAATCGTTATGTTTTATCAATGAAATCATTCGATTATTGTTCGTGTTATTTATTGACTTTTGGTTTATGCTGTTATTTATCCTTCTGTCAAGAACACGCTAGGATGTCTACCGATCCAGCGACTTCACAATTGGTATCAGAGCCGGTTACTGCTGGAATGATCTAACAATCATTCTAGCAACCCGAGCTCTTGATTTCTGGATCGAATTCAGGTTCTTTGACGTTAAACCTACTTCGTGTTCTTCGTGTTTTGCTCAGATCTCATAGCGTGTGTTGTTTCTATGTTAAAATCGAAGTCGAAACCACGTTCTGATCACCCTTGCGAGTCTGATGATGTCTATTTTGGTTCGAATCATGTAAAATTCGTCGGATTAGGGTTTTTGGCACCCTTGGCGGCTGCAGATCTGAAAATCTGCGTGCAGACCCGTTCATGCGACTGGACCATGCGAATGGACCAGTCGTGCAACTGGACCATGCGAATGGACCAGTCGTGCGGCTGGACCATGCGACTGGACCAGTCTTATGTGAGTCGTGCGACTGGACCAATCTTATGTCCAGTCTTATGTTCAGTCGCACGAAGATATCATTCGTATAATTCATTCACACGATTGTGACCAGTGTACTCCATGTCATACGAATGAAAGGTGTTCCAGACCAAAAAAAAGTTCGATGGATACCCCATTATTCGTTTGGTAAAATAAAATTTTTCCGGGAAAATTATCGGGTCATTTTCGGGTCAATATGAGCAAAGCACATTCACCCTGACTTTCTTTTGTCCAAACAAGTTCGATGGATACCCCATTATTCGTTGGACTTCCAGAATAGGTGAATGTTGTTAGACCACGAAAGAGAGAAGATAAGATGTCAGCTGTCGGTGCTGATTTTGTGGGGTTCAGGAGCATCTGACTATTTATGGGCCAACCAAGTAATATTTATTTCCGCACAGAGAGGATTCTGCTTCGTGGAGGGAATCCGTGATTATCATAGTTGAGACACAATCAGAAAGATGATGATGTGAGCAGGTCTCTGATGATGAATCTACGTGCATGCTGAACTGTTTGATATTGTCAGCTGTGGATTGCAACCTTCAACCTTTTGCCCAATACACACCGTATGAAGGCGCCAGGAAAGCACAATGTTTATATATTGGGATATGCTGAATGTGAGGGGGAATTTCTACAACTATTAATGTTAATCAGATTAGACTGTGTGAAGATTGAAGCAATGGAAAACTGTTCATGTCATTATCTGGAAAAATCAGTCATATGGGGAATCTTGCTGCTATGATGGTGTTCTGCAAAGTAAACGAAAGCTATTGCTCCTTTCTTATGGTCTTATGCTCCAACACCTAGATCTTCTATCTTTTAACCTTTGAAGCTCCAAATCTTGAGTTTTCTTCACGTTCTCTCTCTACTTTCTCTCTCTACAAATTTTGGGGGCTAGGGTTGCAAATGCTGGAATGGAGGCTGCTCATGCATGTTTAAGGGCTGATTAAGGGCCCTTAAACCCATCAAAACATAGCCCATTAAGGTTAATTTAGTCCATAGCCCACTAATTTACCTTTCTTTCTTAATTAACCCTTAAAAGCCCATTATTATTAAATGGCTTGCTTCGGGAAATTTCGGGGCGTTACAAGTCTCCCCCTTATTTAGGTTTCGTCCTCGAAAGCTGCCTCGTCGTTAAACAGATCGGGGAATTGTCGTCTCATTTCCTCCTCGGATTCCCAGGTGGCATCTGACCCCTTTCGGTGTTTCCATTGCACTTTGACTTGCTTGACTACTTTGTTTCTCAATTGTTTCTCCTTCCGGTCCAATATAGCCACTGGTTGCTCTACATAATTCAGCTTCTCGTCCACTTCGATGTCATCTAGAGGCACAACTGCCTCATCCGGTGCTAAACATTTCCTTAAATGCGATACATGAAAGGTGGGATGCATCCCACTTAACTCGTTGGGGAGGTCCAACTTATAAGCTACACTCCCAACCCGAGCCACTATTTTGAATGGCCCGATAAATCTTGGACTTAACTTCCCCCTCTTTCTAAATCGAATAATCCCTTTCCATGGTGAAACCTTCAACATTACTTTATCCCCAACTCTGAACTCTATTGGTTTCCTTCTCTTATCGACATATGGCTTTTGTCTGTCCTTTGCCGCCTTCATGCATGCTCTGATTATTTCCAATTTCTCTGACGTGGCTTCCACCACCTCCAAACTCCCTAGCTCTTTCTGACCGACATCACCCCAACAAATAGGAGTTCTGCACAGTCGACCATACAATAACTCATATGGGGACATCTTAATACTGTCGTGGTAGCTGTTGTTATAAGAGAACTCTGCTAGTGGCAAATGATCATCCCAGTTACCGTCGAATTCGATAACGCATGACCGAAGCATATCTTCCAGTGTCTGGATCGTTCTTTCCGATTGCCCATCGGTCTGTTGGTGGTATGCGGTACTAATATACAACCTCGTGCCTATTTCTTCATTGTACTTTTTCCAAAACTTTGAGGTGAACCGCATATCTCTATCTGAAACAATCGATACGAGCATACCATGCCGAGCCACAATTTCCCGAATAAATAGTTCAGCAAGCTTTTCTGAACTAATTTCTTCCTTGATTGGCAGGAAATGTGCACTCTTAGTCAGTCTATTAACTATCACCCATATCGTGTCGTGGCCTTTTGTCGTACGTGGTAATTTGGTGATAAAGTCCATGGTAACATGTTCCCACTTCCATTCTGGTACTTCTAATGGCTGAACATAACCATAAGGTCTTTGGTGCTCAGCCTTCACTTGTAGGCACGTTAGACATTTATTTACATATGCAACCACATCTCTCTTCATCCCAGGCCACCAATAATCTTTCTTCAAGTCGTGATACATCTTATTTGCTCCTGGGTGTATTGAGTAGCGGGTCTTGTATGCTTCATCCATAATCTTTTCTTGCAAGTCGCCATGCCTCGGAACCCATATCCTGCCGTGGAAGGTCTTAACACCCAAGGTGTTCTCTACTAATTCATCTACTTTTCCCACCATCCTTTCCTTCTTGATTTGTTGCTCTTTTAAAGCGTCCATTTGAGCTTCGCTTATCAACCTCATAACATTTGGGGTCACTACTAGTTGGCACGCCTTCACCCGGATTGGTTCATATCATTCCTTTCGGCTCAGGGCATCGGCTACCACATTTGCCTTACCCGGGTGATAATGGATTTCGCAATCGTAATCCTTTATCAGCTCCAACCACCTCCTTTGTCTTATATTTAGGTCTTTCTGATCAAAGAAATATTTCAGACTTTTGTGGTCAGTAAATATGGTGCACTTAGTTCCATACAAATAATGTCTCCATATCTTCAATGCGAACACTACTGCGGCAAGTTCCAAATCGTGAACCGGGTAATTAACCTCCGTGTCCTTTAGTTGTCTGGACGCGTAAGCTATAACCTTTCCTCTTTGCATTAACACACAGCCTAACCTGCAGTAAGAGGCATCGGAGTATACCGTTAAGTCTTCATCTCCCTCCGGTAGGGTTAGTACAGGAGCTTTGGTTAGTCTATCCTTCAATTCCTGAAACGCATCTTCCTGTTCTTTTCCCCAGTCGAACACCACGTTCTTCCTTGTTAACCTTGTCAATGGGGAAGCTATCTTTGAGAAATCTTTAATGAACCTTATATAATAGCCAGCCAATCCCAAGAAAATACGGATTTCGGATGGGGTCCTTGGGGAATTCCATTGCGTAACTGCTTCAACTTTTGCTGGATCAACCATAACTCCCTCAGAGTTTATAACGTGCCCTAAAAACTGCACCTCCCGTAGCCAGAATGCACATTTCGAGAACTTCGCATATAGTTTCTCCTTTCGTAATGTTTCTAACACCTCCTTGATATGACAAGCGTGGTCTCCTTCGTTCATTGAGTATATCAAGATATCATCAATGAAGACTATTACTGATCTGTCCAAAATCGGGTGACACACGCGATTCATTAAGTCCATGAATGCCGCAGGAGCATTGGTTAGCCCAAAAGACATAACCAGAAACTCATAGTGGCCATAGCGCGTTCGGAAAGCCATCTTTGGGATATCTTGCTCCCTTACCTTCAGTTGATGATATCTGGATCGGAGATCTATTCAGGAGAACTAGCTTGCCCCTTGCAACTGATCAAACAGATCATCTATCCTGGGTAGAGGGTATCGATTCTTCACGGTCAGCTTATTCAATTCCCTGTAATCTATACACATCCTCATGCTGCCATCCTTCTTCTTCACAAACAACACTGGAGCACCCCATGGAGAAATGTTGGGCCTAATGAATCCTTTGTCAAGAAGTTCTTGCAGTTGTGACATGAGCTCCTTCATCTTGGACGGGGCTAGGTGGTAGGGTGCTTTGGCAATGGGTTGGGCTCCTGACAGTAAATCAATCTGAAACTCTATCTCCCTATCCGGTGGTACCCCGGGCAGATCCTCCGGGAATACATCAGGAAAGTCCCGCACCACTAGTACATCTGACAACTCTTTCGCTTTATCTTTAACATCTTTGACATATGCTAGATAAGCTCCGCACCCTCGCCTCATACATTTCTCCGCCTTGATCATGGAAATGATCCTTGGAACCTTGTAATCATTATCACCGTAGATCGTAACCGGACTACCATCTGGAGTCGTTAATCAGATCATCTTTTGCTGGCATACTATGTTAGCATCATGGGCAGCTAACCAATCCATCCCTAGTATGACATCGAAACCTCCTAAGGGCATGGCAAACAATTGTGCGGGAAAGTAATGACCTCCTAGTTTAATATGCAATCCTCTAACCTTTTGACTATTCTAATTGACTTACCATCGGCCGTTTCTACCTCGAAAGCATCATCTATTTCCTTAGTTTGGATATCTAGAGTAGCACAGAAGGATACAGATACAAAACTCTTACTGGCACCACTATCAAATAATATGGAGGCACAAACACCATGGACAAGGAACATACCTGACACCACGTCCGGGTCTTTCCTTGCCTCCTTCTTGTTCATGGTGAAAGCCCTTGCCCTGACCTTGGGCTTTCCATCATCCCCCTTGTCATTATTCCCGCTTGTTCCCGAGTTTCCCAGCTTAGCTTTCTTGCAATCCCTGCTGTGGTGCCCCGACTCATGGCAGTTGAAGCACTTGTTCATTTCCGGGCATTCTCTAGCCATGTGACCGGTTTTCCCACACCGGTAGCACCCATAGCTACCCACTCGGCACTCTCGGGGATGCCTCCTCCCACACTTCCCACATTCCTTAACTTCCTCGACCCCCTTCACAATTACTTGTTTTGCATCCACCCTTGCTTTCTTGTTTTCCGGTTGGTAGTTACCATTCCCATACCTCTTCCCATTATTATTCCAAACCTTCTTCGTTTCACCCACTGTCACTGGCCTGCGATGATCGTACAACCTTCCACTGAGGTCCACCGCCGAACTAAAAGTACTAGGTCGGGTAGTGACCATGTCTCTACGAATGTCCAGAGGCAATCCTTGTATGTACCTCTTGATCCTCTTGGATTCAGGAGTCATCAAGTCAGGCACCAGACATGCCATTTCATTAAATTTTGTATTGTACTCCTGATGTGTCATGTTTCCAGCCTCCAAGCCCACAAACTCTTGTTCAATCTTGTCAAGATCTCTTTCCGGACAGTACTCCTCTATCACCAACCCCTTCATTTCCAGCCACTTCATCCTCTTAATAGCCTCCTCCCCGTAAGACTCAACGACATTATCCCACCAACACAGTGCTGGATCCAAAAGGGAATGGGAAGCAAACTTCACCTTTTGGTTTTCCCGGCACTCGCTCATCCTCAGCACGGCTTCCATTTCCCTTATCCAACGATGAGCAGTAGCAGCGTTACCAGTGCCATCAAATGTTGGGGGTTTACACCTCTGAAAAGCCCCGTAGCTGCACCCCTTTGCCACCTCTTCCTCCTCAGAATCGTCATTGTTATCCAGACGATCTTCCTCATCGCTCATTTCCTTAGTCTTGACTGCTTCCTTCTTATCAACCTTCTTTGAAGCCGTACTCTTTTTACCGTCGCCCTTAACCTACTCCACAACCTCCGCAAGTAGAGCGGGCATCACTCCAGATAGGATCTGGTGCACCTCTTGGGCAATGGCTTCCTTTACTGTTTCCTTCAGCTTTGCATGGTCAGTGGTAGGCCCCTCGGCTCCTGTTTCTAACTCAACCTCCTCCTTAACCGGTTCCTCAACCGGCTTCCTGGTTGACCTTTTTGTCGGTTTCGCAGTTTTACTTGCAGTTTCTTTAGCCTTAGTAGGGACCTTCCCCTAGTGCTTCTCCGGGTGACCATAGCTGGAACTACTTTCTTTGGTGCCATTCTTTCTACTTCCTATAAGATTCAGAATGTCAATATGGTCTTTCAAGGCAAGATCAGATCACGACAAGTTTTGTAAATTTTTAACAACAGTGGCCAGTTGTGATTAACTACTTACAGAACTTCTCATGTCCTAAACTTTCCTATCCTGAACCACACTAACACTAGAACCTACTATACCTATTCTATGCACGTATAGGTCACATAATTTCAGATAGGCACCACAAATAATATTATCATACCCTACCCTTGATTCTAAATTAAATAGGAAATCACTACCCATTAGAAATATACTTACAACATATTTTGTTACCTCTTGGCATGGAGCTTCTTGGACTGGCATCCTTGACACTTGGTCCCATTGTCTGTTTAAGTTTAGGTTTATAAAATGTTTTCCCCAAATCTCTTAAACTTTGAATCTGATACCAACTTGTAAGGCCCTGATCCCAGGAAACCTCACAGTTGGTCATTCACAGCAAAAACATAGATTTTAAAACATTCATTTACTTATATGTGTATATATATTTATATATATTGCAGCGGAAAGATGTACTAATTGCAATTCATTACAACGCAGTTAAATTAAAATATAAATATCGTCTTTAACTATCAAAACTCTTTAAAGTCCTCTTAAATTCTTTTCCATCAGGGATGCCGGTTTTTAGATGCCAAGAAGCTTCAGATCCATGCTCCCATCCCTTGAGCCCTAACGCTCACCTGTCAACTGATATGCATACAAAAGTCAGCTTCGCTGAGTGAATTCGAGGTTTACTTTGTTAAATAACTTTTGTAAGAGGTATTAGCTTTAACAGTTGAAAATAATCATCATCTATCAGAACATTAATACACACGGGCTATCACTTTATCGGTACTTTACCATTACTTGTTAATTATTACTCTTTTTATCTGTCAATTCCCAGTCACTATCGGTGCTTATGATAAACACAGGACTTTACCGACACACCAATTTAGGCCTTAATGTCGTACCCAAACAGACCATTATTGTCATGCCAATTCATGGCCTTACTGACCTGCCTTTTCGAGCATTTACTTTATCAAGGTGAGGGCACAACAGATGCAACCCTCCTTTACCAATTGATTGCAAGGCTTTACTTTCTCAAGGTACACGTTATAGGCCCAATAACAGTTCTTTAAGTTTCTTTTATATCTTTAGTTTTCACATGCACTTAACACATAATAAGAAGCAAACTCTTAGTCTAAGCATTCACATTTCATCAACCATGAGAGATAAAGCAGATAACCGACCCTCCGTGGGACAGCGGGGGTTCGGGGCGGCAGCCCCTGATAGCGGGTATCTAGGGGCGGCAGCCCCTAGCGGGATCCAAGGGGCAACGCCCCTGGCTGGGGCCGGGCTGCCAGGTCAGCGTGCCCGAAAATTATTTTGAACTATTTAAATGACACATTTTACTTTAGAAAATTTTATTTTCTTGATAAAAGGTCTTAAAAACCGTCATCATAAAAGTATGTATTTTAGTATGCATATCACCCTAAAACGTTGAAAACGGGCAAAGGAGGGGTCTAGAACTCACCTGAACTTAGCAAAATAGCTTCAATTTAAGTAACTTAAGCTATAGTCCGAATACACAAGCTGCACGGAAGTTAATACAGAAAACATCATTTTCTTCACAATTTCGCTGACAGTTTCGCTGGCAGTTTCGCTACCAGTTTCGCTGGGCAGTACTTCTACAAGTTTTGCTGGACAGATTTGTTGCCATGAGCACCCAACTTTCATTGGAATTTCCTCGTTTCGCAATGTCTATAGGTCTACCTGGGCACTGGCGAATTACCAACGAAACTGTAGTTTCGCACCAGCGAAACTGTAGTTTCACTGGAACTCTCTTAGTTTCGCTGGATGAGTGCACAGTTTCGTTGGATGAGTGCACAGTTTCACTGATCGGGGGCACAGTTTCGCTGGATGCATAAAAATGACGAACCAACCCGTTTTTAACCCAAAATCTTAACTTTTTACGTCCAAATCCTTGGTTTACCTTCCATGAAACCATTTCTAACCTTTTTACACGTTTTCATTCGTAAAAATTTGACCTTTATATGTTTCTTTGAAACTTTTCAAAACCCAAAACCCTAGAATCCGGGTATGATCTACAGAAGGGTTTAGAGGTCGATTCTTACCTGGATTCGTTGCTCTTTTCTTATGGTTTGATGCTCCAACACCCAGATCTTCAAACTTTTAACCTTTGAAGCTCCAAATCTTGAGTTTTCTTCACTTTCTCTCTCTACTTTCTCTTTCTACGAATTTTGGGGGCTAGGATTGCAAATGCTGGAATGGAGGCTGCTCATGCATGTTTAAGCGCTGATTAAGGGCCCTTAAACCCATCAAAACATAGCCTATTAAGGTTAATTTAGTCCATAGCCCATTAATTTACCTTTCTTTCTTAAATTAACCCTTAAAAGCCCATTATTATTAAATGGCTTGCTTCGGGAAATTTCGGGGCGTTACATCTTCACCCACGCCTTCCACCGAAGCTACAACATTTTCCTCAATTGATGTTGCTTGCAATACTTCAACCTTGACTTCCTTAGCTAAGTGACTGAAGGTGACCGAAGCCAGTTTACTAAGGGCGTCCGCCTTCTTGTTCTTACTTCATGGTACGTGTGAGACATTGCACTTTCTGAAGCTGCTGATCAGTGTCTTTACTTTCTCCAAGTATAGTTCATTTCTTTCTCCTTTGCCTCGTAAGACCCGTTGATCTGATTCGCTACAAGTAGTGAGTCCACATGGGCATGAAGGTTTTGAATACCCATTTGCTTGGCTAGCCTCAGACCCGCCATCAAGACCTCATACTCTGCTTCATTGTTAGAGCTCTTGAAGGCCAACCTTAGAGCATAAGTCACCTCCTCCTGATTTGGCCCAACAAATATCAACCCTGCACCTGAACTTTCATCGTTGGAGGCTCCGTCCGTATGCAAGCACCACTCTTCATCGCCTTGCATCACGGCCTTTTCTCTGGTGCCACGACCCTCTACTTCTGGTGGTATCTCTGTCAGAAAGTCGGCTATGACTTGCCCCCGTATTGCAACCCTTGGCTTGTATTCTATCTCAAAAGCCCAAGCTCGATGGCCCATTTTGCCAATCTTCCCGATATCTCCGGCCTCCTTAGTATCTGTTGGATGGGTTGTCTGGTCCAGACTTCAATCACATGAGCCTGAAAGTACCTTCGTAACCTTCTGGAGGCATGTACTAGGGAGAGGGTTAGCTTCTCCATTGGTGAATATCTAGTTTCTGGGCCTTCTAGCGCCCTGCTGACAAAATAGGTTGGGGTCTGCTCTCCATCCCTGTTCATCATCAGCACCGCACTGACGACTTCTTTTCCTGCAGACAAATACACCCTAGCCGCTCTTTTGGGAAGGAGCCACTAGTGTTGGTAAGTTACTTAAGTACATTTTCATTTGTTGAAAAGCTTCCTTTGCCTCCCTCGTCCACACAAAATTCATCTTGTTCAGGCAGTTGCGCAAAGTGGTCATGAAAGGCAGTGCGCGTTCCGCGTGCTTTGATAAGAACCTGTTCAGGGCCACCAACCGCCCGTTGAACGTCTGAACATCCTTGACCGAACTGGGTGATGGCCTGTTGAGGACAGCTGCTACCTTCTCAGGGTTAGCTTCTAACCTTTTCTTTGTTACAATCACTCCAAGGAACTTACCTTCCTCTACACCAAAGGAACACTTCTTTGGGTTCAGCTTCATTTGATGGTTTTCAATGTTCGGAATGTTTCAGCAATATCTGCGAGCAACGCTTCTTCATCACGACTCTTTATCACCACGTCATCGACATAGATCTTGATGTTTCTGTCCATCTGGGTTGAGAAGGCGTCGTCCATCAACCGCTGGTATGTTGCCCCGTCCAAACGGCATTTTCGTGAAACAGAATATGCCGATGTCCGTGTAAAAGGCAGTTTTGTCCTCGTCCTCAGGTGCCATCTGTACCTGGTGGCATCCCTTGTATGCATCCAAGAAACACTTTAAGGGAAAGCTTGCAAGGGAATCTACCTTCAGGTCGATATCCAGGAGTGGATACCAATCCTTGGGGCATGCATTGTTTAAATCCTTGAAGTCGATGCACATCCTCCATATGCCTTCACCCTTTTTTACCATGACTGGGTTGGCAACCCAGGTTTGATACCGTACTTCCCGGATGATGCCTGCCTTCATCAGCTTCTTAACCTCTTCTATCACGGCCTGGCTCCGTTTGGGACCCAAGTGTCGGTGCTTCTGGGCCACCGGTTCCTTTGATGACCACATGTTCAACCTATGTTCTGCTGTGTCTCGGGGACACCTTTCATGTTGGAGGGTTGCCGTGCAAAGATGTCTAGGTTATGCTGCAGCATATGACGGAGTCTTTCCTTGGGGCATCTCCTAATTGTCCCCCGATCGTGATTTTTTGGTCTGGGAAGAGAGGGTTGACCACCCACTTTTCCAACACTTGGCACATAGGTTCGTCTTCTCCGGTTGATGCCCCTGGGGTGATTGACCTCACATCATTGCATTCTTTGCTAGAGTACACGGTGACCACACCAGTCGGGGTGGGGAACTTGATTGTAGCATGTACTATTGATATGATCGCTCCCAGCATGCACAGACCCGGTCTTCCAAGCAGGATGTTGTGGGATGAGTCCGACCGCACAACCAAGAAAGTCATGATAACTTCCCCCCATCCCACGTTGTTGCCTATTGCGACAGGTAGTTGTATCTGCCCCAAAGTTTGTACGACCTCTCCGAAAAAACCAGTGAGCTGGTGTGTTCTGGTGTCTAGATTCCTTCTCACTTCCTCGTCCAGCTGTAAAAAATAATGTTTGTACTTAATTTCCGAACTACTTCCACTATCTACATATATCCTGTGTACCTGGTGTCCTGCGATGATTGCTGAGATCGTCAAAGGACCGTTGGCAAAACTTCCACCATGTATTGGAGGAAATGAAATTTCTTGTGCTATCCAGGGTTCCATATGGTCGGAGTGGCGTTTAATGTTGCAGCTGACAACCCCCGTTATGAAGATCTCCTTCCGTTTGTCTCCTGCCTGTAGGGTCTTCTTCAGTTCTCTCAGAAGATGGGCTAGTTTCCCTGTTTTTATTGCCAGCTTGATCTGCCGCTTTAATGAGAAGCAGTCGTGTGTCATGTGCCCATTTTCCTTGTGGAACTTGCAGTATTTGCTTTTATCACTCTTCACTCCAGGCTTCAGGGTTGCTGGCTTGGTAAAGTTGACATTTTATGTGGCGAGGATCTCACTTGGGGTTTTGGTCAACGGTGGGAGTGTCACATTAGGACCTTGTGGGTGTCTGGTTGGGGTTATGGAACGAGGTTGGAAAGGAGGGCTTCGCAGAGTGTACCGTGGTTGGAACTGCGGTTTTTCCCATGACCTTGAACCTCCCGACCTCTGCTGCTGCTCCCACGTGGATGGCATGAGCTTTTTTGGAGTTCTATCTTTCAGCTGCTTATAGTCTTTTTTTCCTCTGACGAATGCTTCTGCTCTCCCCAGCATTTCATCCACCGTCTTCGGGAGGTGTTCATGGAATCTTTCTACCAACTGATCGTTTCTCACCCCATGGATGAAGGCCGAAATTTGAATCGTGTCTCCAGCTCCTTTGACCTACATGCTTTCTTTTGAGTATCTCGTGATAAAGTTCTCGATGGACTCGCCATCCCCCCTCTTGATGTTGTGTAACTCCATTGGGTCCTTGGCGGATAACCTTTGTTGGCTGAAGTTTCTCAGGAAGTCTTCCTCTAGCTCCTCGAAGCTACCTATGCTTTCGATCGGGAGGCTGTCAAACCATACCCTTGCGGCACCTGTTAGGGTTTGGGGAAACATGTGGCACCACACAGGGATCGACCATTGTTCTAATTCTGCTGCACCTATGAAAATTGCCAAGTGGTCATCAGGGTCTCCCAGACCGTTGTACTTACCCACATTGGACGACATCTTAAGTTTCGGGGGGAAGGTGAATTCCGCTATTCTGGGTATGAACTTGGACCTGGCTCGTGCGGTCGATGGGCGGTACAGTTTACTGAAATCATCGTCTTCTGCAATCTTTCCACCTGTCCTGGTTGCACCTTGCTTTGCCTTTGTTTTGTCTTCAACATTCTTCACCGCATCACCTTGGTCACCTTCCTCCTCCTCCTGATTCCTTGGAGTGTCTTCATATTCCAAACGTGTTCGGATATCCTCCAGCCGCCTTTCTCTTTCTTCTTGCTTCAGCATGGAAAGGATCTGTTCTCGATTCTTGTTAATGAAGTCCGGGGTGATGACATTGCCATCATCATTGTTTCCCCCCGTGGTGGTACCTAGTGCTGAGGTGGTGGCGTCTGGGTTTTCAACAGTGTTGGTGTTTTTGTGGTGAGGGTTTCCCTGGCCTGAATCCATGGTAGTTTTTTGGGTAATGTCCAGGTCCCACGGATGGCGCCAAATGTTGCTACGCAATGTCATAATCGAGTGATTAAGGCTTAGGAGCAGTGCGAGAATGGGGTTATTACCAAAGATGAGGCAGGAACTTGGCCCCGACTTTGACTGTTGGGAAGTAGGATGCGACTGGGCTTGGCTTTGGCTGAGTAGAATGTCGAGGATCAGGCTGGAACTGGATCTGGACTTCAGCTGGGCTTGGCTTTTGGATGAGCAAAGTATCCGTGAGACAAAAACAACACCGTGAGCCTCGCCTCGGGAAGAAAGGGTTTTACCCCCGAGACCACACTCCGGCGTGAGAATAAGTATACGTATTGAAAGAATTTGAAAGGATTAATTAGTGAACGGCTAAGTGGAGTGTGAGTGATCTGAGAATGTGTCCTCTGCCCATGGAATGGAAGAGGTATTTATAGTATTTATGGATGGAAACAGAACATGACATGGTTCTATTTTTGGAAGTCTGTAGTCAAAGATATGAGACTGAAATTCCCTAGTCAGGGATCTTATACCTTTCTGGTGCTAAGGGTTTCTGACTGGAATTGATGTCATTTGTCTTTGTAGCTGACTTTGGATGTTTGTGGGCTACTCTAAACCTCTACCCAAGTCAGGGTTTTGGCTTTGTGTGTTTTGTTGTTATGTGTCCCTTTTGTAACGTTCCTCCGTCACCATACTTCTGTGATGATTTTCTAAGTGTTAGACATGAGGTATCAGATTGCGTTGGGTTTTAGTCTTGATCCTCAGCCACGACTTTGGGCTTATCATCCCAGCCGTGGTGTGGGTTTTATGACAGTAGAAGCCGCAGTTTGGGCTTTTGCTCCTCTGGACTTTTGTTTGGGCTTTTCCCCCCTGAGTTGCGGTTCGGGCTTTTGCCCCTCCCGCGGGCCGCGGTTCGGGCCTGTGCCCCCTGAGCCGTGGTTCAGGCTTGTGCCCCTCTGAGCTGCGGTTCGGGCTTGTTGCGCCCGGGCAGACCCTTTGACCCGTGGCTGGGGGTGTAACCTTGTTCTCATCTCTCTTGTTCGGTAGGCTTTGGGGTGATACCCCTTCAATAACGTTATTCTATAAATACACAAATAATCCAAAAGTTTCACACCAAAACAACCATTACAAGATTAATCCAAACCAATTACAAATCCAACAATATCATATTGTCCAAAACTAATGTTGCAATGTCTAATGCTCTTGAAGGAGTGGTCTCGTCTAAAGTTTACTGTCCAAGTACCTATGCACCATTACCTGAAAACACATGCTCTAAAAAATCAACATACGTTGGTGAGTTCACAGGTTTAAATGTAAGAATATTTTGCCATGTGAGTCATGTATAAAATATGTGTGTGTAAGATAACATAGAAGTCATAGAAACCAACATAAACTCATGACCGGTCCAAGTCTAAATAACCGGATTATATTCACCAAGGGCACGCACTGGCTACGTTAGTCTTAGCTAGCATACCGACAACAAGGCTGGGGTGTCAACCCATAAGTACTAACAATACCTTTCCACGACAGTTCAATACAAGTCCAAAATAAGCCCAAATATGCATGAGGGGAATCTAGACTTGATTCTATGACTCAAACCACACATGACTGTCAATCCAAGTCTAAATTTTTTTATCATGACATAGTACAAAACCAATAAGCACGCTTCTCCCCAAAGTAAAACATATTAAAAAGGGGCCATGAAACTCACATGAAAATTGTACAGTCCAAAATCCACATCAAGCAAGGCAATTAACTAGAGATATAATAAACACAAAAGAAATACTAAAGGTCAAGATTACTAATATGGGTATAATCTTTATAGCCTGGTTCTTGATGCCCACACGGTTATCACTTAATGAAAACATGGTTTATTTGATAGTACAACTCCAACATTAATTTTAAACTCCAACATTTAGGGTTTTAGTTATTGTTATATATTAAGTCATAAACGGCTCAACTTTCTTAAAGTCTTATAATTACTTTTTGGATACAACTCTTGTCTTTTTTTGACTGTTTAATCCCAATTTCAGTATTTTAGATCACAAAAATATTTCAGCTTGTAGAGCTGATCGCGCATCGATCTTGCGTAGGCTTTTTGGTGGTCGAAAAAATAATAAAACATCTCGTAATGGGCATAGATTGAAAGATAAGACGCTAACATAAATTACAGAAAAAAGAATCACCTCAAATATATATAGTTTGAGGGAGATATAACCTTACAAACACAGACCAATATTCCGCCCAAATTTAACGGCCTTGACCTTCAGTTTTGTTTAGACCTGGCAAAATGGGCGGGTCGGGTCGGGTTAGGTGTCGGGTCAGGATGGGTTCGGGTCAGGATGGGTTCGGGTCAAGATGGGTGCGGGTCAGGATGGGTTCAAGTAAGAAACGGGTCAGGATGGGTTCGGGTTAGATTGGGTTCGGGTCAGGATGGGTCGGGTCAAGACTGGTCAAATCCAAAATATCAAAATTCTCAATTTTCCAACACAAACCATAAAAACATATAAACTACAAATAAAAGTTGTTTCAAATATTAATTCATCATTTAAAACCCATGTAAACTAGTATCGTCTAAGAACAAACATAAGGCATAATTTTAACTCTTGATAGCCACTTGTCCACTTCAAATATCTTCAAATCAAATATGAAAGTTGTTGATGCATCTATACCCATCTAAAGCTCCATGGACAATACTATAATCAAGAAAATTAATGTAACCTTAATACAAAAAAACCCTAAATATACACATCAACTAAACAACTGACTGATACTTAAATTAGACAATATGAAATTATGGGAATCTATATATCTTTAATATATCATATCACAAGAACAAAACTGAAGAACAAAGAGCATATATACTGACCTCCTTTGACAATATAGAGCCCAAAATCAAGAATAATCCAACAGATGTCACATCCAAGGCCACCGATATCACCACCGAATCTTCCCTTTCTGTATCACCACCGAATCTTCACTCGGTCCACTGATAACAGTGATTACAAACGAATCCCCCTGCTTCTTCCCTTTCTGTATCACCACCGAATCTTCACTCGGCCCACCGATATCAGGGTCCGCACCAGCTGCTTGAAACGACCAGCATCCCGACTCCCCTCTGCTTGAAACGACCACCGATATCAGCCTGGGCTTCTTTCTTTTACGATATCGCGGAGTCCGAGGAGTCGATGGGGATGGCAGATTGAACTCTCTGAACACGCAGATGGGGATGGTTGAACATGCAGATGGGGAATTGGGGATGGCCGAGGCGAGGAGTCGAGGATGGGGATGGTTGAACACGCAGATGGGGAATTGGGGATGGCCGGATGGCGATGGACCAATGCAGAACACTCCGCCCATCCTGACCCGCTTACACAATTATATTAGAATTAGATGGGCCCATCCTAAACCATTGAACAATTTTTTAGGCCCAGTAAGACCCACTTCTTTTCTTAAAATACCCATAAAAACCCAATATCAAAGAGATGGGCTTAAATTGCCAGGCCTAGTTTTGTTTAATAAATTTGAAGGACCAAACAATATCAAAATGACACGAGACCACTTGAGTTAGTTAGAGGACTCACTGAGCTTGTTTCTAGATAAAAATTTTGACCAATTTGGACTTATTATGACCAAGTAATGACCTGTAGAAGATGTTCTATTTTTTGGATATCAAGTTATCCAATTTCTTAATCTTGTCCCTTTGCATCCCAAACCTCAGTTTTTGACTATTATTGACCCGAGACCAAACCATTGGTTAAAGCATTGTATTAGACTCTTAAATTATAAAAAACTCCAGTCCCAGTTCGAGTATAAGATTTTAATCTTCCGGTTCGTATTTTTACTCGATTATGACATAGATCCAATTTCTAATGCGTCTATCAATTTCGAGAATGAAAATGAACGTTTTTAATAAAATATTATGTACTCAAGATGTTCATTAAGACCAAATCTCACAAGTTTACAACCCAGTACAATAATTCCATGAACATATGAACATCAAAACTAGAGTTTTACTGATTTCGAAGAATCAATGCTTGGAACACCTAAATCTTTACGATCCAATGCCCAAAGCCAAGAACGAAATATTATTAGACGATGATTTTGAAGTTAGAAGATGAATATAATCAGTAACAAGATTAGACAAAAATTAGATCATCAAACAAACGATTTTCTAACCGAGAAATATAGAGATGAACAAGACTTAACCAATATTTCAACTTGAATGATCAAACAACATCAAAATGATGTTGTTGATGATGAAGAAGATGTCGATGATGATGAATAACATGAAGAAAATATTGATGGTGGCTAGGGTTTCTAAAAAGCACAAACTTGGAGAGAAAGTTATAAAAACAAAAGAATGAAATACTAGAGGAATCCCCTTTTTTTTATAATGGTTCGGCCAAGCGGGGCCATGGATGGGCCTCCTGGGCCCTTTGCCCGTCTCGTCCCATTCCGACTCCCCCGATTCACACGTAGTCCAATTCTTTATTTTTAAGTTCTCCTTGTTAATAAGATTCCAATAGATTAGCTATATAAATTATGTAATTTATATATTTTTAAATTAAATTATGTCTATTTAGTAGACTTTAGGGAAAGCCCACATGTTTGATTTTTTTGTTTCATTCTTAACATAAGATACATATTTTTATGTTTCTAGGTATTTAGTCCAATTCTAAGTACACAACTATCGTGCTAAGTCAAATCGATGAACTTCCACTGTCATCATGTCAATGCTCACTGCCCATAATACATAGTTCTAGAACTTAGTGTGTCTACATGCATTTAATGTACTAATATCAGATCAAGTCATCATTAGGTCAACTTTCAAGTCAAAATTCATAATTAGACAAAGTCAAAGTCAAAGAGTTAAAGTCTAAAAGTCAAAACTAACGGTCAAAGTTAATAGTCAATGCACCTATTTTGATATACTCTTTTAAGTGTATCATATATGCTCCATGCAATTGTCCCTTTTTTGTCCAATCGACAACACCCACTAATCTTTTCCCTAATGTATAGCCAAATGAAGTACATGAAACAAAAATGAAGCAAAATAAAGTACATGAAACAAAATTTGGTGATTACCTTAATGAATCGATAACTAAATTTTTACTTGAACTTGTCTGCTCGTTCTGTCAGAAGCTTCTAAATAGAACATAAATGTCTGAATAAAGTTACGGGCTGCTAGGGTTATGAAGTCCCTAGATTCCACCTTGACTTTTTAAAATTCTACATCAACCCCCTTTATGTGGTTTAGGCCTTGATAATGTGGTTTAGGCCTTGATAATGTGGTTTAGGCCTTGATAATTTTAATCTAAACTTTAGGTGTTACAAAAAGATCAAATATTGTAGTAGACTACTTTTAATTCAATGCTGACAAAATTTTATTACATTCCTATAGAGGCATATATGGAAGATATCACACTACGAGAGATGCAAGAACAAGAGAAAATTGGGGAGAACTGAGATTAAAAGAGCATATCTATAAAACACGTAAATTCTTACCTTAAACAAGAATGGATTCACGGATTACTTCACTAATGATATACATAACAATGAAAGTACGTAAAACACCATCATAAGACAAAGAATAGAACATCACGTTCTTCATCTTCCTGTTTGAAAAGCACAACCCTATAGAGAAGAGGGGTGTGACGACCACTAGTACGTTGTTGGTGGCTTCGTATGTTGGCATAATTCCAAATAGATTAGAATAAAATTGTCAATTATGTTGACTTAGAGGGTTATATTTGTATGTTTTGTAATAATAAGGGTGTATAGTGTAAAATGTTAGTTGAGGATTGTAACAACCGTTTGAGTTGTTAATTCAATGTGTATAAAGCTTAGGAATGGTGGGATTAGTAGGTACCACCAAAATCAATACACTTTCAGTTTTCATTTCGAGTAATATTCTTAGTTTTGATTCAGTTAGTTCATCAATTGGTATCAGAGCATTGGTGAATCGACTTTTTGAATCAAAACACTCAATTCGAAGGATTGAATTGAGGAGTGACGAAGATCCGGTAAAGAAATTCAAAGAAGCGACCCGAGATATCTCTGTGATCCAAAGGACTGGATCAGAATTCGAGATTCGGCACGGAGTATCGAAGGAAGAAGACAACAATGGTGAATCCGGAGAAGACCAGTACGCTGACCAACAACACTCAGATCGTCACAATGAAAGAACCAATGATACCCCTTCAATGCCCAACTCTCACAGCGACAAACTATTCAATTTGGGCAATCAAATTAAAGGCCATCTTCAATGTACATGGCCTATGGGAGGCGATTGAACCTTCCCCTGAAACCGAAGTAGATCCCAAGAAAAACAATCAGGCGATCGCCTACCTGTATCAGGCGATGCCTGAAGATATGATCATGCAGGTCGCCGATTTAAAATCGGCTAAAGAAGTTTGGGAAGCAATGAAAACAAGATTTGTGGGCATTGATAGGGTAAAGAAGGCAAGAATGGCCTCTCTAAGAAATGAATTTGAACGACTCATCATGAAAGAGGGAGAAACAATCGATGACTTTTCTGGCAAACTGAGTGCAATTGCCACAAAGGCAACTCAGTTAGGAGAGTCGTTCCAAGAAGCAGTCCTAGTGAAGAAGCTAATGAGCTCAGTCCCTGACAGATACATCCAGATCGTAGCATCAATTGAACAATTTCTCGATCTTGATACCATGGGCTTGGCAGAGGCAATTGGAAGACTAAAGGCTTTCGAAGAAAGGACCAATGGGCGGCTGAAGACCACTCAAGAGAAAAGTGATCAACTGCTGTTATCCTACTCGGAATGGCAATCAAGAAGCAAAGATTCCGAGTACAAAAACAAGAACAAAGGTAATAGGGAAAGAAGTGGGGGAAGAAGCAGCAGGGGAGAGGTTGGTCCTCCAAACCAAGAAACCACTCCTATGAACAAAATAAGTCAGCTGCAAAAGGAGAAAAGAGAACCAAAGATAAATCAAAGATCAAATGCTTTAAATGTGACCAACTTGGCCATTATGCCTCAGAGTGCCCACAGAAGACCACAGGAGAAGAAGCAAACTTAACTCAAAACTATAATGATGAGCCAACACTCCTAATGGTTGCAGCCGAGACAAGCCTAAAGGAACTGGTGTACCTCAATGAATCCAAAGTGATCCCATCCAGATACTCCAAAGAACCAATTAGTGAGAACACTTGGTACTTAGACAACGGAGCATCAAACCATATGACAGGTAACCTTCATGCATTCTCTATGATAGATAAAAATGTTGGAGGGAAAGTGAAATTTGGAGATGGGTCTAATGTGATCATAGAGGGGAGGGGCTCTATAGTCTTAGAATGCAAGAATGGGGAACATAGACTGCTCTCTGATGTCTACTATATCCCAATGCTGAAAAGCAACATTCTAAGCTTAGGCCAAGCAACTGAAGGGGGGTGTGAGGTAAGAATGAAAGGAGATCACCTGTGGATGTATGAGAAAAATGGCAAGCTGCTAATGAAAGTAGAAAGGTCACCAAACAGATTGTACAAGATTGACTTGAAAACACAATCACCAATGTGCTTTCAGGCCAACTTGGAGGATGATGTGTGGAAATGGCATGGAAGGCTTGGACATATAAGCTTTGATACTATGAAGGTGATGGCAACCAAAGGGACTGTGAAAGGCCTAGCAATCTATGACAAACCAAACAAGCTATGTGAAGCTTGCTTAGCAGCAAAACAAACAAGACTCTCCTTCCCTCACAAAACAGATTTCAAGTCTCAGCTCCCTATGGAGCTGATTAGCATGGACCTATGTGGCCCAATCACTCCCCATACTCAAGCAGAAAATAAATACTTCCTGTTATTGGTTGATGATGGCACCAGATACATGTGGGTGTACATGTTAAAAACTAAAGGAGAGACAATTGATAAATTCAAGAAGTTCAAGCAACTAGTTAAGAATGAATTCGGCCTGAAGATCAAAACCATCAGGTCTGACAGGGGAGGTGAGTTTAACTCAACTGAATTCACTCAGTTCTGTGACACTGAAGGTTTAAGAAAACAACTTACCAATCCCTACACTCCCCAACAGAATGGGATGGTAGAAAGAAGAAATAGAACTGTTTTGAATATGACTAGAAGTCTCTTGAAAGCTATGGGTTTACCTCAGTATTTTTGGGCTGAGGCTGTAAGACATGCAGTCTATCTATTGAATAGACTACCCACAAAACCCCTAAATGGGAAAACTCCCTATGAAGGCCTGAAAGGAAGAAAACCAAATGTAATCCATCTCAAAGTGTTTGGATGTTTAGCTCATGTCAAGGCTACACAACCACACTTAACTAAACTGCAAGACAGGAGCACTCCTATGGTGTATTTAGGCCCAGAAGAAGGCACAAAGGGTGAGAGATTCTACAACCCTTTAACAAGCACCTTAGTGATTGCAAGAGATGCAGAGTTTGAAGAGACTCAGAAGTGGGACTGGGAAAGTAGTGCTTCACAACATGCTGCTCAACATCACTGGTCTGACTTCAGTGTGCAGACTGAGAAAAAGGAAGGATCTCATCACAATGACACTAATGAAGTTCCAATACAAGACCCAACTGATGTACACCACTCAGCACAACAACCCACTCATGATATGAGCTCTCAAGAGCCTGAATCACATGACTCTAATATACAAAGTTCTAACACTCAGGAGAGTTCCCACCAGCCTAATGTAAGAAGATCAGCAAGGCAAGTTGTGAGGCCAGCCAAATTCAATGACTATGTGCTACTAGAGTCATTGAATTTCCATCCAAATGAAGAAGAAGAGTACACTGAAAACTTGCTCATGGTAAATGAAGCTTCACTGTTAAAATTTGAAGATGCAGTCACAGATGAAGCATGGAGAGGAGTAATGGATGAAGAAGTGAGTGCAATAGAAAGAAACAACACTTGGTGTCTGGTTGATCTGCCATCTGGTGTAAAACCAATTGGCTTAAAATGGTTGTATAAAGTAAAGAAGGATGCAGCAGGAACTAGACACAAAGCCAGAATTGTTGCTAAAGGATATGTGCAACAACATGGTGTTGACTTTGAAGAGGTATATGCTCCAGTAGCAAGGATGGAAACAATAAGGTTGATTATAGCCATGTCAGCAAGGCTGGGGTGGAGTGTTCATCATTTGGATATGAAAGCAGCATTCCTGAATGGAGTGTTAAAAGAAGATGTATATGTTGTACAACCACAAGGATATGTGATAAGAGGTGTAGAGAATAAGGTTTACAAATTAAAGAAGGCCTTATATGGCTTAAAGCAGGCCCCTAGGACTTGGAATAAGTGCCTAGATGAGGTCATGAAAGGGCTGCACTTTAAAAGGTGTCAAAGGGAGGCAACAGTGTATCAAAGGCCAAGCTCAAATGGAAGGATTGTAGTGGGTGTCTATATGGATGACATGATAGTTGCAGGCAGTAATAAGTATGAAATAGACAAGTTCAAGCAAGAGATGAAGTCTAAGTTTGAAATGACAGATCTGGGTATTTTGAGTTATTACTTGGGCATTGAAGTTAGTCAACAAAAGGATGGTATATTGGTGAAACAGTCAAAGTATGCTGCAAAGATACTAGCAATGGCAGGAATGGAAGAATGCAATGAGGCAAAGATTCCTATGGAACCAGGGTTAAAATTGGGATCTATTATCTCTGATGTTGAGGCAGATGTAACTGAGTACAGAAAGTTGGTTGGATCATTGAGATACCTTACTCATACTAGACCAGACTTGATGTATGCTGTGGGCTATTTGAGTAGATTCATGCATAATCCAAAGGCTGAGCACATGAAAGCAGTTAAGCATGTGATCAGGAATGTGAGAGGAACAATTCACTATGGCATCAGTTATAGTAAGCATGGTAATGATGGATTGATTGGGTATAGTGATAGCAACTATGCAGCTGGTGATGGAGATGGGAAGTGTACTTCAGGAAATGTGTTTTATTATAACAACTGTCCTGTGTCCTGGAGTTCACAGAAGCAGCAAACAGTTGCACTCTCTAGCTGTGAAGCAGAATTCATGGCTGTTACAACAGCAGCCTGTCAAGCTATCTGGTTACAAGGATTGATAGGTGAATTAATGGATCATGAACAAGATGTGGCTGTTCTAAAGGTGGATAATAGATCAACATTAGCTTTGATGAAGGATCCTGTGTTTCATGGCAGGTCGAAACACATAGAGCCAAAGTATTATTTCATCAGAGATTGCATTGAAAGAAATAAAATCAGAGTTGAATTTGTATGTGGAAATTTGCAAAAGGGAGATATGTTCACAAAGCCTCTTCCAAGAATGAAGTTTGTAGAAATGAGAAGGATAGTTGGGATTGAAGATTTGTCAGAGAGGTTTTGGAATTAGGAGGGGAGATTGTTGGCATAATTCCAAATAGATTAGAATAAAATTGTCAATTGTGTTGACTTAGAGGGTTATATTTGTATGTTTTGTAATAATAAGGGTGTATAGTGTAAAATGTTAGTTGAGGATTGTAACAACCGTTTGAGTTGTTAATTCGATGTGTATAAAGCTTAGGAATGGTGGGATTAGTAGGTACCACCAAAATCAATACACTTTCAGTTTTCATTTCGAGTAATATTCTTAGTTTTGATTCAATTAGTTCATCATCGTATTCTCCTCTTCTTTGATCTCAAAAATTGATTAGCGCCAGCAAGAATCATATTTATATTGACTGATTGGTAGCTTTTTTTACATTTTTGATGGATATATATCAATTCGGTCCTGGTCATATTTTAAAATCTATGCATGTCTGATGCATATTTTGAAATTCTATATTATTTAAATAGTAAAATTAAACTTAATCTATTAAAATTCAAAATTCACATGCATAAGTAACAACACAATTTTCTAAATTCAAATATTTTTAGCTAACATCTAACAATTTAATTAATGCATCTAATAATCTTAATTTCACAATTATTATTTATGAAAAAAATTACAAGTAATATTTTCTATGATGAAAAATTGTAGAACCAAGAAAATTTGCAAGTGGGTCGATCGATATATCCAAAAGGCTTGGTTTGAATACAACCTATGTGCTTCAAATCTTAGTATTAATTACCACAATTATTCAAATTTTTTTTAACGGCTAAATTGGAATCACTAACGGATCACTGGAGTATCATCGTGCCACCAGTGATACCACGCGATCATATTCCGCCACCAAGTCACCAATTCAGGAGGAAACTCATAATTATGAGAAAACCCCCCTATTGTGAGATTCGAACCCATAACCATATAGGCCCTAAGTCTTATCCCACCACCAAGATGCCGCTGGGCTATAAAGCCTTTGGCAATTATTCAAAGTTAATGTTGGATGTGTAATCTCGACATCAAACAAGAACAATCTTTAATATTATAATTAGTGTTAAATATGTATCTTAGTATATGGGTCAAACGGTATAGTCTTGCGGGTTTGTATGGTAGTTTCATACCCGTTAGTTAGTTAGTTATTTGGTAGTTATTAACCGTCATGTAACCGCCATATAGAAGGGTATAAATACCCTTCACCGGTGTACATTATGAAATGTAGAAACATATAAAGTCGTTGTAAATATTCTCTGCATATACATGTTCGTGTGCGTTGTTCTTATGTAACAAGAGATTCAATAAGTGGTATCAGAGCGACACGGTCTTGGGAAGAAGAAACCTATGAAGTTGAAAAAAATAGAATCGTGAGGAAGAAAGAATGGAAGATCATTATATTGCACGAAGTATTGATGGCATGGATGTTTCAGGGATGAATCCAACATAACAATTCGGTCAGGAGGACTAGGAGGAATCGAATGTTTGTGGTCGAGAAGACATGGAGGAGTTAAGTGTGGAAACTTTGTGCATCAAGGTTTATGATATCTCATTCGGTAATAAAGAAAGCATTAAATGAAAGAATAAGAAAGCATCAAAGATATTCTGAAATTTGGCGCGAACTCAAAAGGGAAGAAACATGTTCGAGAAACATGTCTGTCTCTACTGCAAGAAGCCCGGAAACTTCCGAGAAATATGCGAGAATCGGATTCGGTTCTCTGAATTCATGATAAAGGGTACCGATACAAGTATGTGGAATTAAATTTGGTATGTTGGCTTACACCGTAAGAAACACGCCACTAGAAACAAGAAATTATTCAAAACACTTAGAAGATCTTTCGGGATTGAAAGTTATATACCCGAATTCACTAAAGCATACTTTCGCGGTAAGGGACAAGTTGAATTGAACTCGAGTGGGGTATCACGGGTTATTGAATCCGTTTACTAAATACCCACAATGAAATGGAATGTTTTAAGTCTTGAACAATTGGCATATCAAGGATTTGAAGTCACGTTCGAAGGAACTCTATGCTATATTTCAAAGACTTTCGAAGAAGAATCTGTTCAAGAAACGAAGGATGAAGGTCAAGGCTTTTCATTTAGGGAAACTAATTCTGATATCAACATGAATTGGGGATATATTGGTCAACTAGAAGAAATGGAGAAAATGTTAGAGTATTTTGATCAATTGGATCTTGAAGCAAAAGAAAATCTAAGTAAAACTAATGGAAAGGAGAAAATTGTTAAACAAGATTTAGAAGTGTCAACATTCGAAGATATGGTTGTACTCTTGGATCTACTCAAGTCAATGAATCAAAGTGTGATTCGGGAACAAACTGTTAAAGAAAAATTCAAGAAAATGGTGAAATGGTTTATTAAATATGTTATGAAACAACAAAGTGTGTTTCCACCAAAAATCGAGGGTCAAGTAATTGATTTATATGACCTGTATATGGGAGTGCAACTCAATAGAGGAAAGGTCTTAGTTAACTAGAAACGCTTCTGTCCTATGTTGGCAACTGAACTTGGAATTAATCCTTAAAGTTATATAAAACTAGTGTTGGTGTATAATGAATACTTGGGCCTAATGGAATGGTACTATCGGATGACAAAGGAAAGACAAGATAAGGGGGAGAATTTCATGCTTGAAGAAGGTGAGTGCAGCAGTGATAAAAGAGATCGTGAACCAGAAGTTGACGTCTCCGACATGCTGCCAATCAAGAAGAGAAGGATGTGTGCAGATCGAGATTGGCCACCTCAATGTGGTCCGACCAGGAACTGAAGAAACGTTTGATGTCAAGCTTAAGGGGGGAGATTGTTGGACGTGTAATCTCGACATCAAACAAGAACAATCATTAATAGTATAACTAGTGTTGAATATGTATCTTAGTATATGGGTCAAACGGTATAGTGTCACGGGTTTGTATGGTAGTTTCATACCTGTTAGTTGGTTATTTGGTAGTTATTAACCGTCATGTAACCACCGTATAGAAGGGTATAAATACCCCTCACTGGTGTACATTATGAAATGTAGAAATATATAAAGTCGTTGTAAATATTCTCTGCATGTACATGTTCGTGTGCGTTGTTCTTGTGTAACAAGAGATTCAATAGTTAATGACTTGGAAGTATGATATGAAAAAAGACCAAGAAAGAATTATTTGGTGAACCAAGCAAGAAGGTGACTAAAGTTGAAGATAAAGTTTTAGCTATAACCTCTTCGAAGATTGATGCACAAGATGATGTGAAAGAAACCAAGAATACTGTTGATAAAGCCCACATTAAAAAAAATCATGCAAATTATGATGAAAAGGAAAATGGTGAATTACCAAAAGACGATGACGATCTCATGTGGCAAAGTATGTTGGATGAAAACTTTGAAGAAGAGTTTGATCTCAATATGCTCAACAATTTTGACGATTTGGAGGACCTTACAATCCTTATTTTGTGAAAATAGTAGATGTATAATTCAGAATTGAGTTCACATCACCTAGTTTAATAATCCACTATACATCAATAAATTATTTTGTGAAATGCTACAACAAAATAGTATATGTATAATTCAAAATTGAGTTCTCATCATGTAGTTGAAACTCCTAGAAATACTTAATGTTGGCTGTGGAACTGTGTTTTCACAAAAGACATAAAATGGAATGAATTTGGAATGCAGGGTAATGATACATCAGTTAGGCTTTTGTTTAGATATCCTTTCAGTTAGTAACTTCTTTGTGTGATGAAAAATTGTCATGCATGATGTATTTGTCCATATAGCAGCATACTTCATCATGCAATTGTTGGATCATCCTTTTACTATTAATCAATGGTCATCAATTAGAGCAGCAAAAAACTATGAAACTATGAATAAGAAACAAAATGTTTAATGAAATTACCTTCTATCTAGCATCTGCAGCGTCTTTTTTTTTTTCCTAGCTGGTTGACGTTAATGTTTCCATGGCTGGACCTGTATGGCGGAGGATTGCAAAAATAAGTTTTTGTATTCTTAAACACCGCGTGTTAAGCAACATCCTCTAAAGAAAATAATAACCAAGATATATAGGAAAGACCAATTCATATGAAAAGAAAACAAACAAAACTATTACACCAAACACACAACATGAAAACCTTTAGCATCTTTGGTGTTTAGAAAATACCAGATTGTAAAGTAGGTACCATAACGGCATGACACGATAAGCAATCAAAACACATACGGAAAGCCTGTTATAGAGGTTGAAACCGGAACATCAATTGTGGTTGCTGAAATATTTTCTTTGGCCACGATAAGATTGTAAAAGGGTCGGGGACGTTTCACTGTTAGTTTACTGCACATTACTTGCAGCTCCAAATTAGTATCCATAAGGGTGTTGACAGCATTGGCTTGCTACCAAAATCAAACTTGAGAAAACTGTAAAAAAAAACAAAAAAAATGAATTGAATATGAATGTTGAAAAGTGTGGATGAAAATATGTCTGTATGATGATGATGATGATGATGATGATGATAAAATTACATAGATAGATCTTAATTTAATACGAAAAAACAAGGAGTAAATTACATAGGTATAGGTATATAATTTTCATCAAATTAAGTGCTGTTGATTTTATGGATTCATTTTGAATTATGTATCGATCATGACATCAAGAAACAATCCTAATGATCCAGGGAAGAACAAGGAGTAAATATTATATAACATACAATTCAAAACTTTGTGAACAGTAAACTGGTCCACGTACAACATTTTTTTTGTTTTCTACGAGAGATATGAATCTGTAGATACCTTTGCGGATCTTTGAAGATACGAAGTAGCAATAGGAGAGTGATAGTGTTATTGATGATATATAGATGATGAAGTTCTTAGCTATGGCTTCCATGATGTTTGCAAGTTTTATTTGTTTTTGAATCAAAAAAAGTTAAGAATTGAGATGATGAAGAGAGGGCGTTCCGGGATTTTGCACCCTTTAAGTTGTAGCGGCTATTTTTCAACTAACAATTTGAACGGTGACAATCCCAACTATTATTTTTGTTACTGATAATAATCCTAGTCTAGCATATCTTATCTTCATTTATTTTAGTGTTGAGGCGTGTGACATGTTATGAAAGTGAACAACACTCTCTTAAAAAAAATCATATGGAAATTATTTTGCTTTTACCTTTGCGGATCTTTGAAGATACGAAGTAGCAATAGGAGAGTGATAGTGTGATTGATGATATATAGATGATGAAGTTCTTAGCTATGGCTTCCATGATGTTTGCAAGTTTTATTTGTTTTTGAATCGAAAAAAGTTAAGAATTGAGATTATGAAGAGAGGGTGTTCGGGGATTTTGCACCCTTTTAGTTGTAGGGCTATTTTTCGACTACCAATTTGAACGGTGACAATCCTAACTATTAGTTTTGTTACTGATAATAATCCTAGTCTAGCTTATCTTATCTTCATTTATTTTAATATTTAGGCGTGTGACATGTTATGAAAGTGAACAACACTCTGTTAAAAAAATCATATGGAAATTATTTTGCTTTGATTGAAAAAAAGAAAAACAAAAGCAATTATAGAGATAGGAACAAACAAAATTAATTGAAAACTTACCTTTTAGAAATTGATTGGCAAGAAGCAATCAGTTGACTACATTGGAAAAAAATATACACCATTGAATACCTTCACATTGATGTTTCATAAAAACTAAATTGAAAAAGTCCAAATAATTACCTTGTAATTGCCACGTTATATACATCATCAGAAATAAATGAAGTTAATGATTTGTTATGTTGAGATTGTTATGAGTAAAAAAGTAAAAGTTGGGATTGGCACTTGTCAATTTGGTTGTTGAGATTAGTATTGTATAATAGTTAATAGTTTAGAGTTCAAAATTTCATTTTTACTTTATGATTTGATATATTAATTTACTCTCGAGTCAGATGGGAGCTGACATCATTTTTCTTTCATTTGTTTCAAGACTTCTAACTTTGATTTGAATAAGGTAATTAGTAGAAATTTAGAGACCATTTGATTCACATAATGATGTTGAATGGAATTGAAATCTTGCTTGAAAGAATCCCTTACAAATCTCATGGCATGTTTGATTAATTATTTTACGTAATGAATGGGAATGTTTAAAAGACAAAAAATACAAAGCGACCATGTTGTCTTTATATATGGTTGTTGTCAATAGTGTATTACGAGGCCCCTTCAATTTCTCCCCTAACATGAAATAATCACGAAGGAGGCGATAAATGGTTAAAAAGCGTTATGGTATCTTAAAAACAATAATGTATTTCCTTCATATAAGATTTCTTATTATTGTAAATATTAATTTAATAATAATAAAGTTTTTGCATAATTTTAAACTACAGTTAATTACACAATTGGTCCATGTGTTATACCTATATTGTAGGATTGATCCCAACTTTCAAGAATTATAGGTTTGGTTCCAACTGTTTGTCAAACTGTAACACAATTGGTCCCTAACACGAACTTTAGTTAAGTTTCTCATTTAAGTAAAAATAAAAAATCTAAAATACCCCTAACTTAAAGACAAAATTAAAAGAACAATATATATATATATGTATATATACATATATATATATATTAATGAATTTATAGACCCCAATTCTTTTAATATACATATATATACACACATAAACTCACTCACACATAAACAAAAATACCACCTCCCCTGTTCACCTCCACTGCCGTACCTCCACTGTCACTGGCTTCTTCATCATCATTCTCCACCGTCCCACCACCACCGTTGGTAACGAATAGCTTTTCGGCTGTACCTTATCAACAAAAGAGAAACGATTATGGATATCAGCTGTCTTTTGTGAGCGAACGATGATGAACCGTCGGTGGCGCCTACCGGGAGTTTTGATGGCGGTGGTGGATGGAGTGAAAGGAGAACGGAGTAGATGCAACGTAGCTGTAACACCCTTAAAATCCACGTGCGGGGTTTTGCCACGCGTCGTGTAAACAAACCAGGATCTAAGTCGTCAGTTACTCAGAACTACTCTATATGTAACATTTAAAATATAACTCAGAGTTTGAAACTTTAAAGTATTGTGGAAGTGTTTAATAAATAAATCAAACCCAAAGTACTGGGCATGTAAAATGCGCAAAACACGCGCCCAAACCATTATTTGAAAGTATGCAATAAAAACCAAGTGTATATAGATGAGTGTTTTAAAAGAATGGTCTTGTAACACCCGGATATTTTCTTTGAAGCCGACGAAAGAAGAAAAAGAAATAAAGTCCAAAGTCGAGGGACCAAACTCGCCAACGCGAGAAAGTTGGGTAAATGGGGGTATTTGAAGGGAGAGGGTAGCCCTCACCCTCTCCCCACACCCACATTTCAGCCAAAAGAGAGGACAAGAGAGAAAAAGGAGAAGAGAAGAGAAAAAGGGTTGATTCGAGTGGATTCAAGAGAGCAAAATCGTCGTGCGGCGAGTCTAAACGAAGCTCTTCTTCTCGATGTTGTTTGTATGAGTTCTAGGACCCCTATTTTACTCGTTTTCAATTGATTCGGGGCTGGAACACATAGTAAACCCGTTTTGTATGTGTGTGTGTTTGACCTATTTGGGTGTGTCTACGTGTGATGCGTTTGGAGTATGTTTTCGGGCTTGTGTGTGTTTGAATGGTGTTGTAGTATGCATTCCTAAGGTTTAGGATGGTTGATTTGGGCTTAGAATGGGTTGGGATGAGCTTGGAGGTTGAAAATGGCAGATTGGGTTCGGGATGAACTTCATTCTGCATCATTTAGGGCTAGGCGACCGACTGAAGGCCATACGGCCGAATGGAGTGCGATTGGAGTCCATTCGCATGACTGAGGTTCATTCACACGACTGGAGTGCCAGTCGCATGGGGAGTCATGCGACTGAGGGTCCATTCGCATAAGTGCTCATTCGCATAGTGTTCATCAGCATGAGGTCCATTCGTATAGGTGCTCATTCGCATAGTGTTAATCCGCATGACATTCATTCGTACGATTGGGTGTTCATCCACATTGGTGTTCATCCGCATTGGTCTATTCGCATGATGCTCAGTCGCATTGAGGCCGTGCGACTGAGGGGTGCCCATACGCCCAAATAGGGCTGTTGTGCCCGAGGAGAAGCATAGTTTCATTACTGACTTTGGGGGAAAGTGCAGATGTAAGTTTTGACATGGACGTTCCCGTAAGTTCAAGTAAGATGATCGTTGGGGTCTTAGAGGGTATGTTGGGCATGATGATGTTGCATGTTTATGTATGATGTAAGTATGATGGTGCCTTGTATGGTGATGACTTGTTATGTTTATGTTATGTTTATGTTCCTGTTTATGTATACTTATTTTCCCGTGGCTTTACGTTGAATGTTGTTGGTACACATGTCCCTAGTTCTAGTTCTAGTGTGCTTAAATGTAAATGACTTTCATTTTGATTACACAGATGTAATGTTTTGATATATGTAATGAAAACTCTTTATTGAATAATTATTGGTTATTGAATGTCATATCTATTTATATTATTGTTTATTACATGCTTATATGAACATGTTGTATGGGTTTACAGTTGTTAGACATAGTTCTGTATCATTTAATGTTCAGGAATGTGTTTAACCAAGGCTTATGATCCAGCCCAATGATTGGACCATGCTAATGGGCCAGTCGCACGACTGTTCCATGTGATTGAGCCAAACACACGATTGAGTCATAAGGCTGGCTCAGTCGTACGAATGAATCAATCGTATGGGTCAGTCGTCCGTGTGAGTGGATCGTATGACTCAGTCGCACGACTGACCCATACTCATGGCTCAGTCGTACGAATGAAGACTTTAACCTATAAATACCACTTAATTTGTGGAAAAACAAACACTTCGAGAATTCACAACCCTAGCCGTCCCAGAACGTCCAAGTCGTCCCTTCCAACTTCATAGAGTGTTCCTGATCATTGCTAATCAATTTTTAACGTTTTCTAATCGTTAGTTTTGATCAGATTAATGTTCTCCCTAATTGGATCGCCAATCAAATAGGATTCCGCACTATTTGATCTGGTTTCACGTAGATTCGGTTAGTACCAGTTCGTACTCGGTCCTAACAAGTTGTATCAGAGCTTTGGCTCTCAATTCTACGTGGATTCAATCACATTTATGCAAAATTCAACGTTTTCAATCAAAAGATCCATTCCGTTTGCATTAAAAATTCGATTTTTACGAGTGCATGTGTTCAAAAGTTCGTATTTTTCGAGTTCTAGCCAACTAGGGTTTTCAAAATCGTGTTTTTAGTCGAATCGAGTGAAAAATTTGAAAAATTTCAAAGTCAGACGTCTCAGTCGCACGATTGATCCAATCGCACGACTGAACTTCATACGCATAGCTCAGTCGCACGATTGGTCCAACCGTCCGTTTCATTCGCACGTTTAAGCTCATTCGTTCAGTTCAGCTCAGTCGTGTAGTTCATTCGTACGACTGAACTCATACGCATAGATTCATACACACGATTGACCTCAATCGCACGTGTGAATTCAGTCGCACACTTCAATTGTCCGGTTGACTTCAATCGCACGATTGAGTCTTCATTCGCACTCCCCAGTCACATCAGTCAGTTAGTTTTATCAAGTTTTTCAGTCTAAGTCATCATGGACGAACAACACTTTGCTTTCTCAGCCGGGAAGGACTCCAGAATTCAGAATCTCTTGCTCTTGAAAAATGAGATCGGAAATCACAACAAACCACTGAAGCTTCTGTCACTTGACGAATATCCTCAATGGAAGCAACGTTTTGAAATTCATTTGAATGGAGTGGACAAAAACTTATGGAGCACTTTTGAGACTGGCTACACTATGCCAGTTGGAGCTGACGGTATTCCACTGAATCTAGGTGGTTTGAATGAGGCACAAAAGGTTGTGTACAATCCTGAGAAGAAGGCCTATGCATTGTTGACACAGTCCATTCCAAAAGACATTTTCCATCAGTTCTCAGAACACAAGCAGTGCAAAAAGTTATGGAAGGCTCTAGACAAACATTATGAAGGAAATGCAACGCTTAAGTCTCTAAAGGCTAAAGCTTTGAGGAAGGAATTTGATAACTTCTCGTCAATTAGGAATGAGAGTCTGGACGACATTATCGATTGCTTCTATCATTTGATGAGTGAGCTGCACACTCATGGGGTTAAAACGTCTATGGAAGATAAGGTGTCGAGTTTGGCTGATGGGTGTAAGGCCCCGTTCCCGGGCACCTCACAGTTGGTCATTCACAGCATAAAACACATATATTAATAAATTAAGCAGCGGAATTAAGTTGGCAAAACCCTTCATTCATTTTAAAATGTTGTTGTTAAGCAATACATTCTAGTTCATTAGTCACAAAATAATTAGTCGAATGAATTACAAAATAACAGTATCGTCAAAAACATAAATGGATGTCAGTCTTGCCCTCCGTGTAGCCATCCCCGTGTGCCATCCTCAGCAACCTGTTACCTGCCAACTGGAAAATACTTAAAAGTCAGCGTTGCTGAGTGAGTTCTAGTTTTGTAGATTAAAATACTTTACTTTTTCATTTCAAGGAAAAACCTTTCTTTACTTATATGCGGTCACACAAGTACGTACACAGATAATATTATTATTATCTTCGTCGTTCATTCATTAACTTTCATTCGTGTGCCGTTCATCGTTTACATTCATATTCTTTCGTATTCTTTCTTTCATATTAGTTCTTCCATTCGTACGTATCTTACTTTCATTCATTCATACATTACATACGTTCATACATTCATTTCATTCATACATTCATTGCATACGTACGATCATTTCTTTCATTCATTGCATACGTACGATCATTTCTCTCATTCATACGTTCATTACATTCTTTCGTACGTTCATTCATTTCATTCATACATTCACATTACGTTCTTTCGTACGTTCGTTTCATTACTTCTGGTAACATGTACAATACCCTGAACATTATGCACGAAGCTGGTGCTGGATCTGTGGTGATCAACCACGAACATTGTGCACGAAGCTGATCCAGTCACCTGAGGTAAGTACACGCACCACTTATCTTTCATTCTATCATATGTTAGCCAAGTCTGTTGCAGCACACGGCTGCTCACCTCAGTGGCAAATCTCATGATTTGCCTGCTAACCGAGTCTGTTGCAACACGTAGTTGCTCACCTCATTATCAATATGTTAGCCAAGTCTGTTGCAGCACACGGCTGCTCACCTCAGTGGCAAATCTCATGATTTGCCTGCTAACCGAGTCTGTTGCAACACGTAGTTGCTCACCTCATTATCAATATGTTAGCCAAGTCTGTTGCAGCACACGGCTGCTCACCTCAGTGGCAAATCTCATGATTTGCCTGCTAACCGAGTCTGTTGCAACACGTAGTTGCTCACCTCATTATCAATCTCAAAGATTGACCCTGTGTGCATCCTTCGGGGTAGCTAACCCGCATCACAGTTGAGCTAACACCTGCCAGGGGTGTGCACCTCCATTCATTTGCTTGCAAGCCTTTCTTACGTTCATTCGTTCATTTATTAATGCATGCATTCATTCATCATGTTCCTCTTTCATTATCTTTCACTTTACGTTCCATTTCTCATTATCATTAATATTTTACTTATTAATGATTATGCTCTTTGTTAAATCTTAGTCATTCTTCGTCATGCCAGTACATACTTAACAATATTAAAATAATAATAATATTGTTAACAATAATAAAATACTGATAATAAAATCAGTAGTAATAAGGGTCAATCAATTATCATCATTACATTCATAAAACATCATCATTTATTAACCCTAGTCAACTCTGGTCAAAACCCCGTAAATTAGATTTCCAGAAAATTTCTGTAAAAATTCTAAGTGTTTGGGCGTATGAGCCCTATTCAGTCGTATGAGCCCTGCTCAGTCGTATGAGCCCTGCTCAGTCGTATGAGCCCTGCTCAGTCGTTTCACCTTAAACTTAGAAAATTTTTCTAGTCATACGACCACTGTTCAGTCGTATCATCCCCAGACTTAGGAAATTTTTTACAGGTCATACGACCACCGTTCGGTCGTATCATCCCCCATACTTAGGGAATTTCTACTGGTCATACGACCACTGTTCAGACATATAACCCCATACTTAGAAAATTTCTACTGGTCATACAACCACTGTTCAGACATATAACCCCATACTTAGAAAATTTCTACTGGTCATACGACCACTCATCAGACATATAACCCTTAAAATATTTCTAAGGCAAGTTTCATGGGTCGTATAAGCACTATTTAGACATATCACCTTGTACTTGGTTTTCTAAGTCAAAGTTTCAGACATATGACCACTATTTGGTCTTATTAGTCATATTAGCAGCCTAATCATGTATCTAATTCATATCCCAGTCCCCAAACATCATAATACTTAGTTCTAAACATGTACATACAATACTAAGCATGAATCATAACATAAATCACTAACATACATACGCATGCACATACGGGCAACATTCATAATAAGTGTAAAACATTTTTACATGTATTTCCAGCCCCAAAAGTTTGTAAAACATGTGAAATACGGGGTCTAGAACTCACCTTTGTGGTTCTCCCAGTTTGCACTCCTCACCCGAGCTTCTTCAAACGGTTCTAACACCCAGAAATTTTCTAAACACACATTCGAACACATACAAACACATGTAAGCATATAACTGAGGCTAAGGTTAGCCAAGAACAACTAAATTTCACGAATTCTTACCTTGAATTCGAATTTTGCTTGAATTTCCTTCTCAAACCCGAAGCTTCTGTCTTCTTTCTCTCTCTAAAAATCGAACGAAGATATTGTGCAGGGTGAAATGGGCGGCCATGCCACCTTTTCACCAACTTTTCACCAACTTAGCCCCTTTTTACACCCTTGACCCCTACACTTTGGGTTGACCTCCATTTCCCCCTTTTTCATTTTTCTTTTATTCATTTTATTCATTTTTAATAAAAATTACGGGTGTTACAATGGGTCACCTGATAAGTGGGATTCATTCGTTTCCACTTTATGACATAATGCAGTGCTAGAAACGTTGGATATAAATGACTTTATTCTGAAATTGAGAGAGGAAGAGCTATGACATAAGTACAAGTCTAAAAAGGGAACCTATACTCAGAATCCTTCTCTATACAATGTGACTCCTACTACTGCATCTTCTAGTGCACCCTTGCAGATTGCTTTCGTGTCTAACACATCTGCAAATGTTCAAAGTGCATCTTCAGGTGTTGAGTCAAATGTTTCATTAAGTGTTGTAGAAGCTTAACCGACGAAGTTAACGACAGAGAATCTGGGCAATGTAACTGTGGAAGTTGCTAAGGAGCATATGGATTTACTTGCTGCCATGGTCCATTCTTATGACGGGTTAGTTGCAGGGAAGATTGGTAACTGTCACTTGGCCGATGAAGATTATGAGCAAGTGGATGAAACTGAGCTAGAGCGGATGGATGTCATGTGGGCTCTCGCTAGCGCTGTGCGTAGAGCAAAGAAGTTTGTTAAGAAGACGGGACAGAACCTGGTGGCTACAAAGGATACAACTTTTGGATTTGACAAGTCAAAAGTCACCTGTTTCAACTACGGTGAGAAAGGCCATTTCAAGAGAGAGTGTGTCAAACCTAAGAAGACAGGAAATGGGAACCCGTTTTCTTCAACCAACATGCAGGATAAGGAAAAAAAGGTAGCTTCAACCAGCCATGACTCCAAAGCCATGGTAGCACAGGGTGATGAAGGACAAGACTGGTCCTTCCTTTTCTTATCTGATGGTGAAGCTAACATTGCATTGGTTGATGATCTGAACGACGACTCAGCGAGTGAGGGGGAGAACTCGGCTGAGTTTGATACTGCTGATGTCAATGAGACTATGGCTGCTGTTGATCACCTAGTAGAGGATGACTGAATGCTGGATCTGCAACACACCAACAACCCCATGCTGCTTTCATGGCCGGTACCTCTACATATGCGCAGGTAGAATCGAAAGAAGCTCTCTTTGATAAACATGCTTGTGTTGATTGTAATAAATTTAAAGAAAGCATAGATCTAAAATTTTCTAGATTGTTAGATCATAATGACAATTTTGTAAAAGACTTAAAACTGTGCACTGAGGCTAATCGGGTGTTAAAACTAAATGAGAGCAGTTATAAAGAGAAAATCAAAGTTTTGAGAAAACAACTAAGGGAAACCGTAGTTGTAGCATTTAACCAAGAAAATGATATAAAGTTTTCATAAAAACAATTAAGGAAACTGAAAAGGAAAGAGCTGTTTTACAAGTTGAAAATGAGTCCTTAAAGCAAAAACTACATAGTTTAGCTAGTTCCTCTCACATCTTGAAAAACTTGGTTAAAGAAAGAAACAATGGGGAAGGGCTGGGTTATAAAGTTGTCCCCCCACCACATGAGATCCTTCTAAACACCAAACAGAGACCTGTTAACAATAACCCCATCAAGGACCATGTGGTGACTACTCCTCTGGTCAGTGATCCAGACACTGCAGTTAAACCTGCACCTCCGGTTACTGATCAGAAGGCTTCAACATCAGTCACAAAGAATAAAATCGTCATTGAGGACTGGGTGGAAGAGGATGATAATGTACCTCTTGGGTTGGGTTCACAATCTGTTGTTACACAACCAAAGACTTCAAAACCTACTCAGTCTAAACCGGTTAAGCAAGATCTCAACCATTTGAAAAGACAAAGTAATCATAACGTTAAACAAATCAAATTTATCAAAGAAGGTGAAAAACCAAAGGTTGAGACCAAAAAGCCCATGCCTGAAGTGTACTCCCCACCCCACAAGAGATCTCCTAGTCCTGTTGAGAGGAGATCATGCTATACTTGTGGACAAAGAGAATACATTTCTTCACACTGTCCTCGCTATCAGACACCTAGGCGTAAAGTCGAACTAGATCCGGATGCTAAACCTAATTTCACAAAACCAAGGTCTAAAACACCTGCAAGGTCTAACACTCCTCACCAACACCACAGACAACACAGATAAGCCACTGGCAAGTCTGTGATGCCTGAGGTAAAACAGGTTTTTGAAAATAGACCTAAAGTTCAAACTGTCAATCAGTCATCGGTTTACCACAAACAAGCCTTACACAAGGATGGTCTGTGGAAAGCTAAAACATCTGATGTGTCTGATAGTGGTGATAAGCAGAAGAATGAGGTTTCTCCAACTCCAAATGGACAGTCGGTGGAGTTTGTGATATGCGATGCCTCTGGGAAACCCAAGCCAGTAAAGGCTTGGGTCCCCCTCCTTAACTAATTATTTTTTATTTTGTGCAGGTTGTCCGCTACAGCGCTTCTACCAACACTTGGATTGTAGATAGCGGAGCATCTAGGCACATGATAGGAAATCAGTCTCTCCTTTTCAAGATCAAACAAATTAAAGGGGGACATGTTTCTTTCGCTGGAAATAAAGGAGGCTACATTACCGCGTAAGGAGAAGTAGGTAATGGAAAGGTAAAGTTTGATAAAGTAAATTTTGTTCAGCAGTTAGAAAGCAATTTACTTTTAGTTTCTCAGATATGTGACAAGGGCTTCAAAGTAATGTTTAACTATAGGAAGTGTTACATTCTAAAGAAGGAGATGGATATTTCGGAGGAGCAGGTATTAATGTCAGCGTCAAGGTACAACGATTTGTACGTCTTGGACATGTCAAATGCTTCTACTACTGAGTCCACTGCTCAGTGCTTTTTGTCAAAGGCAGCGGAGAAGGAGTCCATCTTATGGTACAAGAGAATGGGATACATAAATCCCAGGAAGATGAATCATCTGATTCACAACAACTTAGTTGAGGGAGTTACTGTCAAGAACTTCAAACTTGCAGATTTTTGTATCTTGTGCAAGAAGGGAAAGCAGACCAGGAAGTCTCACAAGTCTAATCACGTTAACTCTATTGAGATGCCCCTGGAGCTTCTGCATATGGATCTGTTTGGTCCTGTCAGCACGAAGAGTATCGCTGGAGACTGGTACTGCTTTGTAGTCACAGATGACTACTCACGCTTCTCCTGGGTGATGTTTCTGAAAGCTAAGTCAGAAACATTTGAATCGTTCAAAGTGCTCGTCACAACACTGGAGTCTCTTTACAATCTGAAGGTGAGGAAGATTCGTTCAGACAATGGAACTGAATTCAAGAATCAGTGGATGGATGCTTTCTGCAAAGAAAAGGGAATTGTTCATCAGTTCTCCTCTGCATACACGCCACAGATGAATAGGGTTGCTAAACGCAAGAATAAGAGCTTGATCGAGACTGCAAGGACTATGTTGGCTGATTCAAACCTACCAGTACAGTTCTGGAATGAAGCAGTTGCCAATGCGTGCTACACGCTTAATCGTGTGTTGGTATTCAAGCGGCATGGGAAGACTTGCTATGAGTTACATCAGAAGCGCAAACCGAACCTGGAGTATCTGGAACCATTCGGAGCTCCATGTATGTTACTAAAGAAAACTCCGGAGGGCAAGTTTAGCGAGAAAGCAGATCAGGGGATCTTTTTAGGATACCACATACCAGATAAACAGGTGTATAACAACTCGACAGGTCAGGTAGAAGTTTGGTGCAACGTAGATGTGCAAAGATACACCACCCCCTGCTGGAAAAGGTCCGTCGTCATTCTTCGATTACGTTGGCTTTTTCAAATCATTCAACCTTCCTCCGACATGTTCAGATGACGAGTTTGCTGCTCAGATGATGTTCGATGTCCTGAATACACCGAATCTGGATATCAGCAATATAGCACCAGCCAGTGGTGCTTCGGGATCTTCAGCAACTGCTTAGGACGAGAGTGATGATTCATCAGAAGAAGAAGAAGAAGTAGTTGAGATAAGCAATGAGCATAACGTTAATCAAGATGGAAGCTCAACAGATGCTGAGAATGCATCAAGGAATCCAGATACTGAACCTGCCATCACAAATCTGGATACCAAAGTTGTCGTTCCTACGACACCTGTGACTAGGATCAGTGTGAATCATCCCCCGGAGACTATCATTGGGGATCTTCACTCCAGTGTGCAGATGAGAAATCAGCTATACTGTGCTGATTATGCTACGATTATGGAAAAGGGCTACGTGAATGATGGGGCTTTCAAATGTTTTATTTCTCAAGTCGAGCCCAAACACGTAAGTGATGCCCCGAAGGATGAGGCCTGGGTCAATGTTATGCAGGAAGAGCTGTTACAGTTCAAGAAACTTGGAGTGTGGACACTCGTTGACAGGCCCAATGGAGTGAAAGTAATAGGCACCAAATGGGTGCCACACTGCAAGAAGGACGACCAAGGTGTCGTAATCAGAAACAAGGCAAGATTGGTCGTTCAAGGCTTCAGACAAGTCGAGGGAGTCGACTACAATGAAGTGTTTACACCAGTGGCAAGAATGGAAGCTATTCGCATTTTTTGGCCTATGCATCCTACATGAAGATCAAGGTTTATCAGCTGGATGTTAAAAGTGCATTCCTTCATGGGGAAATCCGTGAAGAATTCTACATCAGCCAACTCAAAGGATTTGAGGATCCTTACCATCGGGACAGAGTCTACAAGCTGGATAAGGCTCTATACGGGCTACACCAAGCTCCTCGAGCTTGGTATGAGAAGCTCTCCACCCACCTGTTAAAACATGGTTTTCGCAGGGGTGTGATTGACTGCACGTTGTTTATCAAAGAGAAAGATGGAGATTTACTAATGGTGCGGATTTATATGGATGACATAATCTTCAGTTCTCGAAATGAAGAATTATGTAAAGAATTCGAATCTGTGATGAAGGTAGAATTTGAAATGAGTGCAATGGGAGAGATGAAGTTCTTCCTAGGTTTACAGGTGGATCAGACACCTACTGGTATTTTTTTGCATTAGACTAAGTATGTTGGAGACATTCTAAGTCGATTTGATATGGAAAATATCACTACTGCCGGTACCCCACTTGCCACAAACCATGATGTGGCACTAGATGATAATGGGGATTTGGTGGATGCCACTATGTATCGTGGGATGATCGGATCTCTCATGTATCACACTGCCTCGCGTCCAGATATCATGTACGCCACACGTCTATGCTCCAGATATCAAGCCAAACCAAAAGTAAACCATTTGATCGGGCTGAAAAGGATTTTTCGTTATCTGAAGGGTACTCCAACACTGGGTTGTGGTATCCTCATGATGATGACTTTAAGCTAACATCATATAGTGACTCAGACTATGGTGGATGCAAAGTGAATTACAAGTATACATCAGCGGGGTATCATTTATTTGTAAGGCGATTAGTCACCTGGCAATGCAAGAAGCAGACATCTGTTGCCTTGTCAACATGTGAAGCTGAATATGTTGCTGCTGCAAGTTGCTGCTCTCAGATCATTTGGATTCAACAGCAAATGCGGGACTATGGTTTGCAATTTTCTAATACCCCTATCTTTGTTGATAATTCTACTGCCATAGCTGTAACTAAAATCCTGTTCAACACCCTAAAACAAAACACATCGGTATAAAATATCATTTCATACGCGACTGCTATGAAAAACAGTTAATTGATGTGATTAAAATAAACACGGATTTTCAGCGCGCCGACCTCTACACTAAACCGTTTGATAATCCCAGATTTTTCTATTTGTTAGAGGCAACGACAAGAAAAAGAAAAGTGACGTCATTCCAGAAAATGCAAAGGCTTAGTCCGACACTTGTTTAGTTTTTTTCTTTTTATTTTCTTTTATTTATCTTATTTTAATTTCCTGTCTTAAAAATCCAAAAACACAACAATTTTTTCGGTTTTAGAATTTTAGGGGGAGATTAGTTTAGTTTCAGTATTTATTTACTTAAAAAAGAAAAACAAAGGGGAAGAGCAGATAAGCTAAAAAGGAAAAAACAACAAATTTAAGAATGTGATTCAACACTATGGAAAGTGATAGTACACAGGCGTCGTGTTACTTGGAACACCAAAAAGATTTTCAATTTTTGTAATTTTAGTTTAATTAAAGCACAGGAAATTGTTAGTCAGAGAATTCTAAGTATAACAAATTAGGAAAATGATTGTACGCTTGTTTGTTAATGTATATACACGGAGAAAATCGATCTAGGGAGGTGCTAGTTCATTATACGATGTGTCGGTAGATTCATCACAATAGACTAGTAGACACCATTGGTGATTCAACTTAAAATTAAATCAATCAACAAGTTGTGGGTTCCCATAGTATCCCTAGATTGCACAATCAATCAATTTCCAATAAGGGGTGAGGAGCAATCGAGTGCCATAAATGTGTGCAAAGACCTAAAAAAACAGAGCAAAAGATGATAAAAGTCACTGCTGAAATGTATACTATAGTACATTGCTCTAAGAAGAAGATAGGTCTTGCGCCTCTCTACTGTGTGATGGCACTGACCTGAGGCTTGGCATAACCTATCCGTTCTCAGAATTCATTGTTGTTTGTGCCTCTCTGCTGTGCGATGGCACTTACCTGAGGCTTTGCATCTCTTTGAAAGCTCTTAGAACCAAAATCTTCTTATTCCTCGGACCATTCAAAAATCTCCTGAGGAAGTTTGATTACCATATACATGTGGGACACATAAATACTTGTTGATCTAATTCACCTAATTAATCACTGATGTGTGTCAAAAATCTGTGTATGGATTTAAGTGGACGAGTATACTGACAATCGTCATGGCTGCACTGCCTGATGTTCAAAATCAATGTGTGTTACATAACAAATCAAGCATGATTTCCAGTTAGCGTTTAGAAGTCTTAGATGAATGAGAAACTGTGATATGTAATCATGTTTGTTTCCATTTCAATATATCTATAAAAGTTCCAAGTAAGTGCGCTTATGTTTGTCTAATTCCATATGAATCTGTCTTAGAAATAACGTTAATGCCAATAGGATGTTCTGCTCAGGGGGAGAATCATTTTAAAATGATTGTTAAAGTGTTTTAAACCCTACCCTAACAAAATCACAAAAACATGTTTAATTTTATTACTTAGTTTAGTTTCCTAGTTTTTCAAGTTTTATGTATAGTGTGTAAGTGTCGGACTGTGCTACGAGATTCATCTCTGTGAATGTCACAAAATGAACTTAACATAAATCTTGAATCACTCGTTTCTGAAAAAGTAAAAGGATCATGTCTGAGGTGATCGGATGGATAAATGGATCACGTCTGAGGTGATCGAATGGATAAATGGATCACGTCTGAGGTGATCAGGTGGATAAATAGATCACGTCTGAGGTGATCGGGTGGATAAATTGATCACTTTTGAGGTGATCAAAGGTTCTTTAAGTTAAAATGGTCATGTCTGAGATGATCGAATGCTCAAAATGTTTTATCAACTATTAAAAAGAGGCTAAGTGTCAAATGGTCATAAAGTCAAAATTCATAATTATGAGCCATTCGCACGACTGGACCATGAGTATGGACCAGTCATACGATTGGACCATAAGTATGAACCCAATCGCACGATTGGAGGTGACCGACTGTGACAGTCGTATGAATAACCCTCAATCGCACGATTGGAGGTGACCGACTATGACAGTCGCACGAATGACCCTCAATCGCACGATTGGAGGTGACCGAATGGGCAAGTCGCCCGACTGACCCTCAGTCGCACGAATCAATCATGCGACTAGGTTCAATCGCACGACTGGAGGAAACCCTAGTATAAATAGAGGGGGAGTCGGTCACAGTTGTTCATTCACTCCAATCGCCCTCTCAAACGCATGACCTAAACACACTCTGCCAAAATTTCGTGTGATCACTATAGACCATTGTTTGACATATTCTGACGATCTGTATTGATACTACAGGTAATGCGCGATGATGTTCGACCTCAAAGATCAGTAATACACATCCAAATGACCGAACTTAAGATCTAACTAGAACCGAGACTTAGCTTGACAAATAAACCATTAAAACTTAGAATCTTCATCAAATAAAGGTTATTAGGAGTGTAGTCGGACATTTGAGAACCTAATGAGCCAAGCTACAACATCTAACATCATGTTTTGCTCAAAATTTGAATTTGAATGGACAAACAGTCTATCATGCGAATGGACACCCTGATGAATTTCAATCGCACGACTGAGCTATGCGAATGGTTCAATCGCACGACCGAGATGGACGAATTGCTCAATCGCATGACTGAACCATGCATATGAGTTTAGTCGCACGACTGAGGTAACCTCATGAGAGAACATACGTCTAAGCCCATTCGCATGATGCATTCGTACATATGAGCTCATGCGCACGACTGGATCTCAGTCGCACAATCTATTCGCACGACTAGATCTCAGTCGCACAGTTCATTCGCATGACTGAACAAAAGTTTGCAAGCTCATTGAATCAAACTGTTACTCATTGACACTTACTAATGTTTATTTACTTTGTGTCACAGATGGCGAGTCGGTGGACGATGAGCACAAAGCACAACATTTATGCTCATCTTGATCTGTCATCCCACAACCCAGCTGAGTTTGCCGCTATCATTACCTTTCTATGGAGATCGAGCATCTTCCGTGCGATCTGTACACCGTGCACACCTTACCGATCAGTTCAGCAGGCTTTCTGGGAAAGCGCTGCAGTAGACAGGTCCTCTGAGCCCCATCGTATCAGGAGTTCCATATTTGGGGAGGCTATAGAGATCACAGAGGAGGATCGCAGGACTGTCTTAGTGTTCAGGGATGATGCTGATTACCCCACATGACTGCATCCCCTTACTGTTCGAGGATGTTTTCTGAGGGCTAAGTACTCAGGGGACATCAACGAAGGTGTGCTCAACAAGAGCAACATGTGCCCCCAATTCAAGTACTTAGCCCACGTGCTATTGAGATGCATCGTCTCACGGAAGGGAGGCTTCGATGAGTTATCAGACCAGATGCAGAACGCCTACGTGGCGTTGGTGCTGAATCACCCATTCAGCTTTTCGAGGATGATCTTCACCTATCTGATAGAGAACATCAAGGTGAAGGGGAAAGAGAGCTTCTGCATGTACCCACGCTTTATGCAGATGATTATTGATCAGAAGCTCCCTTCGCAGCCCAAGGAGAAGGAGGACGCAGTGGTCCTAGAGGTGATGGATGATACCACCCTCGGACGGATGAAGGTGTACCAGGGCAAGCAGGTGAAGTCCCAGGTAAGGCGACTGTTCGGGCATCTGGACCAGGAGGATTATGTGGCGCTAGCTAGGCAAAAGTGGCACCACGATGACAGCGATTCGGATACCAAGCAGATAGTTCTTCCGATTGACGACTCGGATGACGATGACAGTGGTGATGGTGGAGATACCGGCCCCTCTCAAACTCGGGCCACTGCTGCTGATGTTACATCTCCACCATCTACTCAAGGAGGTCCAGAGACTGCTGGATTCCATCAGGAGTTTCAGTCTGATGAGGAGGAGGAGTCATACGAAGAGCCTTTGGTATGAACGGTAGGAAGCCGTGTCGTAGCCACTAAGAGAGGCGTGAGGGCGGTTGGTGGACGCCAGGTTGAGTCTGGGGAGGCTACTTCTGATCCATCTTACTCCCCAGACCAACTTAGCAGCGAAGGGGGAGCCTCCGTGTCTATGGGGACATGGAAGAAGAGGATGGCTCAGCCCTATGGCAAGAAGGGGAAGAGGCCGAGGTTCACGTTGATTGCCACCACCTCTACCACTACAGCCACCACCTCTACCACTACAGCCACCACCACTACTACCACACCACCCACTGCTACTACCACACTCCATCTTCCACAACTACACCCCATTCTTCTACACCCATTCATTCACCCCCACCGATATTCACCACAACCACCACTACCACCACCAGCCACCAAGCCGGACCATCCTCACACCCCAGTTTCCCCATAAGATCTTTGTTCCTCCTATTAGAGTGGAGAAACAACTAAACAAACAAACAAACAAACAAACCCAGTATATCCCACTCAAGAGCAGGGTCTGGGAGGGGTAGGTGTAGGCAAGTCTTTCCTCCACCCAGATAGGTGGAGAGACCGCTTCCAAAGAGACCCCCGACTCACTATCAAAAGCCATAACGCTAGCGAATTAGTATATAATCAAAGATACGATAAATGATACAGCACACAACATACAACATACAGTAAAATATCATCAAAAGGAAAAAAATGAACAAGCATACATCATAGAAGCAGCAAGATTCCCCTAAAAAGGTCAGTAGAGGGGTACATACACAACAAGCCCCATAACACGCAATCAAAAAGTCCCTTCCTAGATGCAGAACCCATTAAATGTCCTTAATTTTAATTCTACGCCTCCACTCACTCCTATCCTCGATCATGTGCTCGGAGAGGTGCAAGTGTACCATATCTTTCCTAATTATCTCTTCCCAAGTCAACCTAGGTCTTCCTCTGCACTTCCTACCCTCTAGTATGATGTTCTCGACTGCTCTAACCGGTGCAGCCATTGGTCTTCTCTTGACATGCCCAAACCATCTTAATCTTCCCTCTCGTATTTTATCTGCACTAGAAGCCACTTGTAACTTCTGACGAAACACTTCGTTTCTTATCCGATCCATTTTTGTGTTTCCACACATCCACCTTAGCATTCGCATTTCTGCAACCTCTATTTGTTTCTCGTGCGATTTCTTTATGGCCCAGCAGTCTGTTCCATATAGCATAGCTGGGCGCACCGCCACTCTGTATAGTTTTCCCTTTAGTTTCGCTGGAAACCTCTTATCACATAGAATTCCTGATGTTGCTCTCCACTTGCACCATCCTGCTTGAATGCGGTGCGCTACATCGCTGTGTATCTCTCCGTCCTCCTGCAGGTAAGGAGTGGAGAAACAACTGTCAGCACTAAATTGTATGGTACTGAAGCTGTTGGCTGCTGATAAGGAGAAGACTGCGTAGATACGTCGGGTTGAGGAGCTCAATGCTACCCATGCTCAGCAGATCTCACAACAAGCCCAGTAGATTGCACAACTTCAAGAGTATAAGGAGGAATCAGCTATGAAATTGGAGGAGTTGGAGGCTTCAAATAAGACCATCATGGTCAAGCTAAAAGGATCTAAGGATGAGCCCCTTAAGATTGGTGAAGGAGATGATGATGACGATGATGGAGAGGATGATAAGAGTGATGATGATGGGGGCAGTGGTGATGGAGAAACAAGAGAAAGGAGGGAAGATGATGATAATGAAGAAGGAGATGTAGTGGCATCTGCCTCAGCTCCGGGTCAGGAAAGAAGAACAAAGCACAAGCAAGACCAAGGAGCATCATCTTCTGCCCCACCCTCTTCCCCGACTGTAGAAGACCCTGACATGATTCAAGACAAAAATCAAACATCTCAGCAAGATGAATATGATGTTGCTCTCCTATAGCAAATCAAGTCTCAATTAACAATGATACTTGATTTGCAAGGGATTGTCAGGAGGTCTGTGAGTTATACTCCCGAAGAAGAAGAAATAATTCATGACCTTACTGACGAGCAACTTGCTGAGATGTTCCTGCTGAACCCGGATGAGATTGTCAAAGACGCTCCTACCTTTGATGTGGCTAGTGACGATGAGCTGAACGACACGGATGAAATAGAGATTGAGGATGTCACAGCCCAGCACTATCCAGAGTACACTGACCGAGAGGGAAATGTGGTTCCCAATTTAGGTAGTACTCTCGACAGTGATACATTGGAGAAGCTGAATCAAAAGGAAAAGGAGGCAGAGACATCAACAAGCCAAGCCCAAGCCTCGGACGCCAATGTGGACATCAGAAAGGCTGAATGGGAGGCTTGTTTTGCAGAGATCCGAGCCCAGTGCGCTGCACGAAAGCCAAGTACCTACACCAAGCTCTACAAAGTGAAGAAGCATCTCAAGGTGTCAGGGAAGATCATAGCGTGGGCATACTTTGAGGATCTAAGTATTTATGCAGTGAAGAGGGAGAGGGGAATAGAGTAGTTTAGATTTCCACATGATCTAAAGACTCTTCCCGATTTTGAGCTCAAACAACTGGACGCCAAAAGCTGCTATACGCCGACCCGAAAAAGATGTCAGGCTGGTTTGAGGCTGCATTGAAAGGAGAGTACCGCACTAGGTGGGTTAACTTCATACCTCAACAGCCGATGAGGTATATCAAAAGGTCTGAAGTTAATCCCATTACTGGAAAGTCGACAGTTGTCTTGAAATGGCAACCTCCACGCACGATGTCTTGTATACCTATGAGGGAGATGCCATAAGACTTTACACCCAATTTTAAATGGTGGTACTATGACTGGCGTACTGGAGAAGCCGTCATTGTGTTGGATAGACATGGGACTTTGGAGACAATAAGGGTGTTCGACCTAATGTGGCTCACAAACTTGTCAGCAGCTGATGTATATACATTGTACAAGTGGCCACTGTTTTTGATACGCAGGATATCATGCAAGCACTTTAGTTTCAACAAGTCATACGCTTATGCTTCACATTTGATATTCATGCCGGGGTTTCGAAAGAGGAAAGAGTCAAGAGATATGAAGAGTTTTCAAAGGAAGTCAAAGAATAGGTAGAACTAGGTCCAAGGGGGAGTTTGTTGGTACACATGTCCTTAGTTCTAATTCTAGTGTGCTTAAATGTAAATGACTTTCATTTTGATTACACTGATGTAATGTTTTGATATATGTAATGAAAACTCTTTATTGAATGATTATTGGTTATTGAATGTCATATCTATTTATATTATTGTTTATTACATGCTTATATGAACATGTTATATGGGTTTATAGTTGTTAGACATAGTTCCGTATCATTAAAGGTTCAGAAATATGTTTAACCAAGGCTTATGATCTAGTCGCACGACCGAACCATGCTAATGGGCTAGTTGCATAACTGAACCATGTGATTGAGCCAAACGCACGATTAAGTCATAAGACTGGCTCAGTCGTACGAATGAATCAATCGTGTGGGTCAGTCGTCCGTGTGAGTGGATCGTATGACTCAGTCGCACGACTTAGCCATACTCATGGCTCAGTCGTACGAATGAAGACTGTAACCTATAAATACCACTTAATTTGTGGAAAAACAAACACTTCTAGAATTCACAACCCTAGCCGTCCCAAAACGTCCAAGTCATCCCATCCAACTTCATAGAGTGTTCCTGATCATTGCTAATCAATTCTTAACGTTTTCTAATCGTTAGTTTTGATCAGATTAACGTTCTCCCTGATTGGATCGCCAATCAAATAGGATTCCGCACTACTTGATCTGGTTTCACGTAGATTCGGTTAGTACCAGTTCGTACTCGGTCCTAACAAATGTTTATGAATGAATGAAAAGTATTAAGTAATGTAAAGTGGAAGATAATGAAAAGAGGAACGTAATAAAAGAATGCATGCAATAACGAACGAATGAATGAAAGTAAGAAAGGCTTGCAAGTAAACGTATGGAGGTTCATACCTAATAAAGGGTGTTAGCTCAACTGTGTGCGGGTTAGCTACCCCAGAAGGATGCACACTGGGGTCCAATCCTTGTGATTGACCTGATTGACCATATGTATGGGATCCTTGTCGCTTGCCCTAGGTACTGGAGTCAGCTTCGTGCATAATGTTTGATGTCTATGAAAGACGTCAGGCCAAGTAACTAGCTTCTTGCACAATGTTCGGGGTATAGCACATGGGATTGATCCGGAATGAAAAAGAAAAGATAAGTGGTGACTGTACTTGCCCTAGGTACTAGAGTTAGCTTCATGCATAATATTCGAGGTCTATGGAAGACCTCAGGCCCAGTAACCAGCTTCGTGCATAATGTTCGGGGTATTGTACATGTCATCGAAAGTAATAAACGTACGAATGAAAGTAAGAATTTATGAATGAATGTGAACGAAAGTAACGAATATGAATGGTAAAGATGTACGTTGAATGAACGAATGTTAACGAACAAACAATAAAGATAATAATGATATTATCTATGTGTACGATGTAGATTGCATGAAAGTAAAGAACGGTTTTAACGAAAGAAAAGTATGTTTTAATTATAAAACTAGAACTCACTCAGCAACGCTTACTTTTTATGTGTTTCCAGTTGGCAGGTAAGGTTGATGAGGATGGCACGGGGCGGCTATTCAGCTCTTTTGGATGGCATCCATTATTATAATGCTTTTGTGATGTAATGCAACAATATATATTTTGTAATTGATTAACGATGTATTATTTTGCAAAAGCTTTTATGATGAAATGAGATGTCATTTTGATTGATTCCACTGAAATGTTTATTAAAGTTAATAGAAATGTATGTTTTTGTGCGATGATCGGCCAGCTGCAAGTGTTCTGGGATCGGGGCCATACAAGTTGGTATCAGAGCCAAAGTTTAAGTGAAACGGGTAAATTTTCAAAATAAACCTTAACTTAAACTAAGAATGGTACAGAAAGGGAAGGGATGCTAGTCTGAGTAGCTGCGTGCCATCAGGTATTTTCTTAATATTAACCGGTATTATGTGCGCATGTTATGTGGTTTATGTGCTGCTTGTGGATTTAGATACTGATGTAGTCAGGATAGGTAATGCTCAGGGTATGAAGAGTAAAGTATGTGGCTAATCACAACTAGCCACTATAATTAGGGACTTACTATACTTGACGTAAACTGAGTTGTTCCCTTGAATGACTGTGTTGCTGTTTGAATCTTTCAGTGTGTGTTAGAGGATGGCCGGTTGTAGATCTTCTAAAGCTTCAAGGGGTGGAGGTCGTGGTGGGCCTGGTACTAAACCACGGCCCAAAAGAGGAAGGACTAGGGTGGAAAAGATGGTTCATGAAGAACCTGAGACCCCTCATCCGGAGGGCGGTGATGAGAGTGCCAACCTGAGAGCCTCTGTAAAGGAGGCTGTTGTTGAGGAAGTTCATCAGGTCATGCAGACGACCTTACCGTCTGTGGTGACCGAAGTTATCAAGGCTGTGAGGGAAGGAGAAAGGAAGGGAAGAAGTAGACCTACGAGTGAAAGAAGACAGCCCGAGACTGAGACAGTTCTATCTGATGATGGAGAAGAAGAGGAAGAAGAAGAGCCCACGTTGGAGGCGGCACGAGGCTGTAACTACGGGGCATTTCAAAGGTACAAGCCCCCTACTTTTGATGGTATCGGCACTGCTGCTGCTGCTCACCGTTGGGTGAGAGAAATGAAAGCTCTTTTGAACATCAGCGAGTGCCGGGAGGATCAGAAAGTAAAGTTTGCTGCCCACTCTTTTGTGGACTCGGCTCTGTGCTGGTGGGACAATATAGTCCAAGCCGAGGGTAGCAGGGCTATTAGAAGAATGAGATGGTCAGAGCTGAAGAAGTTGATGATTGAGGAGTTTTGTCCTCACCGAGAAATGGACAAGGTTGAGAGGGAGTTTCTGCAACTAGAGGCGGGAACCATGACACACCAACAGTACACCACAAAGTTCAACGAGAAGGCACGTCTGGTGCCGGATCAGGTGACGCCTCTATCATGGAAGATTAAAAGGTACATTCAGGGTTTGCCAGCGGATATTCGCAGGCACATGATCGCAGCCCGACCGAGCATGTTTAGGTCAGAGGTGGACTTGGCAGGGAGGTTATATGATGAGAGGGCGGTAGTGGTGGTGGCTGAAGGTAGTAAGAAGGGTGGTGGCGATCGAAACTGGAGTGGGAAGAGGTTTGGTCGGGGTGATGCCTCGACGGTTAACAAGAAGGCAGTGGTGGATGATGGCCGTAGAGCCACACCGGGTACGGGATCGAGAAGTGTGGCACATGTGGGAAGGAGCATAGTGGCGAGTGTAGATTGGGGTTGAACGTTTGTTTTAAGTGCGGGAAGCTAGGTCATATGGCACGGGAGTGCAAAGCGGGGAGATGTTTTAACCATGGCGGGGAGGGCCACATGAGCCGAGACTGCAAAAAGCCAAGGGCTGAAGGTTCGGGGTGAAGAAAACGGGAAGTGAAGGATCGAGGGTGAGCGCCAGGGCATTCACCATGACACAAGAGAAAGCTAGGATGAACCCTGATGTTGTGTCCAGTATGTTTCTGGTGAACCAAACTTTAGCTTCTGTGTTGTTTGATTTGGGTGCTAGTAAGAGTTTTATTTCTGCCGCTTTCTGTGCTAAGCTACCGGTTAGTAGTAGACGTGTTCATGCACCATTTGATGTAGAAACTGCCATAGGTAAGTCTACCAGGATTTCTGAGATGATAGAGAACTGTGATGTGGAACTAGAAGGTCATAAGTTTCCTGTTAGACCGTTCGTAATGACCTTAGGTGGTTTCGATTTGGTTCTTGGGATGGATTGGTTGGCGGAATTCAAGGTGAATATTATTTGTCGCAAAAAGATGATTCGTTTGATAGCGCCAGACGGGAGTTCGGTAACTGTTTATGGGGATCGGGTCACGACGATCCCGAAAGTAATCTCAATGGAAGTGGCGGGAAAGTGTATGAGGCGTGGATGTAGCGCCTACTTGGCTTATGTGAAGGATGTGGATACGCCAACACCATAACTATCCGATTTCCTGGTTGTGTGTGACTTCCCAGACGTGTTCCGAGAAGATTTATCAGGAGTGCCACCTGACCGAGAGATCGAGTTTCAGATTGATCTGATACCGGGTGCCCAACCCGTTGCCAAGGCACCGTATCGGTTGGCTCTGATGGAGATGAAAGAGTTGATGGAGCAGTTGCAAGAGCTGCTTGATAAGGGGTTCATTAGACCGAGTATCTCTCCTTGGGGTGCCCCAGTCTTATTTGTAAAGAAGAAGGATGGTAGTATGAGGATGTGTATAGACTACCGTGAGCTGAACAAGTTGACGTGAAGAATCGGTACCCCTTACCGAGGATAGATGATTTATTCGATCAATTTCAAGGTGCCAGTTGGTTCTCGAGGATCGACCTTCGATCTGGCTACCATCAGCTAAAGGTGAAAGAGCAGGATATTCCTAAAATAGCTTTTCACACGCGTTATGGTCAGTATGAGTTCCTCGTTATGTCTTTTGATTTGACCAACACGCCAGCTGCTTTTATGGACTTGATGAACCGAGTGTGTCGGCCAATGTTGGATAAATCAGTGATTGTGTTTATTAATGATATCCTGATTTATTCGAAGAGCGAGATAGAGCATGTCGGTCATATTCGAGAGGTGTTGGAGACGTTGAAAAGGGAGAAGTTGTATGCCAAGTTCTCCAAATGCGCGTTTTGGTTGCGCGAGGTTCAGTTCTTGGGTCACGTGGTGAATCCGGAGGGGATTATGGTGGATCCGGCAAAGGTGGAAGCGGTGATGCAATGGAAGTCTCCAAAGACGCCATCCGAGATCCGTAGTTTCTTGGGTTTGGCGGGCTACTACAGAAGATTCATCCAAGACTTTTCCAAGATCGCTTTTCCACTAACCAAATTGACCCGGAAGGATGTGAAATTTGTATGGGGTCAAGCTCAGGAGAAGGCTTTTGAGGAATTGAAGACGAGGTTGACTCAAGCTCCTGTATTGTCATTACCCGATGGAAGTGAAGATCTGGTAGTTTATTCTGATGCTTCCTACTCGGATTTGGGATGTGTGTTAATGCAGAGAGGAAAAGTTATAGCCTACGCATCCTGACAGTTAAAGGTTCATGAGGTTAACTTCCCTACTCATGATTTGGAGCTAGCAACAGTGGTGTTTGCATTAAAGATTTAGAGGCACTACCTGTATGGGACGAAGTGTACCATTTTTATTGACCACAAAAGCTTGAAGTACTTCTTTGAGCAGAAGGACTTGAACATGAGGCAAAGAAGATGGTTGGAGCTTATAAAGGATTATGATTGTGAGATCCATTATCATCTGGGCAAAGCCAACATGGTGGCAGACGCCCTTAGCCGAAAGGAGAGACCCGAGCCGATTCGGGGTGAAAGCGTACCAGTTGATTATGACCTCTGATGTGATGAAGTATGTCAAAGAGTTTCAAGATGAGGCATTAAAAGAAGATCATCTTAACTCTGAAAGGATGAGAGGTCTAGTCACGGAGTTGGGTGAGAACACTCTCGGGGTTAAAACCCGATTCGGGCGGATGTGGATTCCTCGTTTTGGGGATCTAAGAGTGAAGATTATGGATGAAGCTCACAAGGCTCGATACTCTATTCATCCAGGTGCTACAAAGATGTACAAGATAGGAAGAAAGATTATTGGTGGCCGGGTATGAAGCGTGACATAGTGGAGTATGTGAGTAAGTGCCTTACTTGCTTGCAAGTGAAGGCCGAGCATCAAAAGACGTATGGGAAGATCCAACCTTTGGATATACCGGAATGGAAGTGGGAGCACTTCACCATTGATTTCATTACGAAGCTGCCGTGTACTCCGAAAGGGTATGATGCTATATGGGTGATTGTTGACCGCTTGACGAAGAGTGCTCACTTCCTACCGATTCGCGAGACATATTCATATGAGAGGTTGGCTGATCTGTTCATAAAGGAAATTGTGACTCGTCATGGTGTGCCGGTGTCTATTGTGTCTGATCGTGACACCCGGTTTACATCCAAATTCTGGAAGAAATTCCATGACGCCATGGGGACGAGGTTACATATTAGCATGGCTTATCATCCCCAGACTGATGGTCAGTCAGAAGGGACCATTCAGACATTGGAGGACATGCTTCGGGCATGTGTGATTGAGTTTGGGGAAGTTGGGATGACCACTTACCATTAGCTGAATTCTCATACAACAACAGTTATCATGCCAGCATTGGTATGCCACCTTATGAGATGCTATACGGTAGGAGATGCAGAACACCCGTTTGTTGGGGTTATATTGGTCATAAAGAGTTAGGGAGCGTCGAGGTGATCGAGGCTATGACTGAGAAGCTTGAAAAGATCAAAGCCTTCATGAAGGCAGCCAAAGATAGATAGAAGTCGTATGCTGGTAAACAACGCAGGCCGATTGAGTTCCGGATGGGTGATCAGGTTATGTTGAAGGTCTCACCTTGGAAGGGTATCATTCGCTTCCGAAAACGGGGCAAGTTGAGCCTGAGGTACATAGGCCCTTTCCGAATCATTGCTCGGGTAGGAGAGGTGGCCTATAGATTGGAGTTACCAGATGAGTTAAGTGGAATTCACCCGACATTCCACGTATCTCATCTAAGGAAGTGTTTGGAAGACGAAGATATGATCGTTCCACTGGAGGATATCAAAGTAGACGAACGGCTCAATTATGTGGTGCAACCAGTGGAAATCATTGATCGAAAAGAGAAGAGGCTGAGAAATAAAGTGGTTCCTCTTGTGCGTGTACTGTGGAAGCACAGGAAGGGATCCGAGTCAACGTGGGAGATCGAAGAAGAAATAAGACAGCATTACCCACGTTTGTTCGAGGAATAACAGGTTTCGGGGACGAAACCTATATAAGGGGGTGGACTTGTAACACCCGGATATTTTCTTGAAGCCGACGAAAGAAGAAAAAGAAATAAAGTCCAAAGTCGGGAGACCAAACTCGCCAACATGAAAAAGTTGGGTAAATGGGGGTATTTGAAGGGAGAGGGCAACCCTTACCCTCTCCCCACACCCACATTTCAGCCAAAAGAGAGGAGAAGAGAGAAAAGGGAGAAGAGAAGAGAAAAAGGGTTGGTTCGAGTGAATTCAAGAGAGCAAAATCATCGTGTAGCGAGTCTAAATGAAGCTCTTCTTCTTGGTGTTGTTTGTGTGAGTTCTAGGACCCCTATTTTACTTGTTTTCAACTGATTTAGGGCTGGAACACATAGTAAACCCGTTTTTGTATATGTGTGTGTTTGACCCATTTGGGTGTGTTTGCGTGTGATGCGTTTGGAGTATGTTTTCGGGCTTGTATGTGCTTGAATGGTATTGTAGTATGCATTCCTAAGGTTTAGGATGGTTGATTTGGGCTTAGAATATGTTTGGATGAGCTTGGAGGTCGAAAATGGCAGATTGGGTTCGGGATGAACTTCATTCTGCATCAGTTAGGGCTAGGCGACCGATTGAAGGCCATATGGCCTAATGGAGTGCCATTGGAGTCCATTCGCATGAATGAGGTTCATTCGCACGACTGGAGCGCCAAGTGCATGGGGAGTCATGTGACTGAGGGTCCATTCGCATAATTGCTCATTTGCATAGTATTCATCCGCATGAGGTCCATTCGCATAGGTGCTCATTCGCATAGTGTTCATCCGCATGAGGTCCATTCGCACGATTGAGTGTTCATCCGCATTGGTGTTCATCCGCATTGGTCCATTCGCATGATGTTCAGTCGCATGGAGGCCGTGCGACTGAGGGGTGCCCATACGCCCAAATAGGGCTGTTGTGCCTGAGGAGAAGCATAGTTTCATTACTGACTTTTGGGGGAAAGTGCAGATGTAAGTTTTGACGTGGAAGTTCCTGTAAGTTCAAGTAAGATGATCGTTGGGATCTTAGAGGGTATGTTGGGCATGATGATGTTGCATGTTTATGTATGATGTGTGTTATGTAAGTATGATGGTGCCTTGTATGGTGATGACTTGTTATGTTTATGTTACGTTTATGTTCCTGTTTATGTATACTTATTTTCCTGTGGCTTTATGTTGAACGTTTATGAATGAATGAAAAGTATTAAGTAACGTAAATTGGAAGATAATGAAATGAGGAATGTAATGAAAGAATGCATGCATTAACGAACGAATGAATGAAAGTAAGAAAGGCTTGCAAGCAAACGTATGGAGGTTCACACCCAATGAAGAGTGTTAGCTGAACTGTGTGCGGGTTAGCTACCCCAGAAGGATGCACACTGGGGTCCAATCCTTGTGATTGATTATATGTATGGGATCCTTGTCGCTTGCCCTAGGTACTGGAGTCAGCTTCGTGCACAATGTTCAAGATCTATGAAAGACCTCAGGCCCAGTAACCAGATTCATGCATAATGTTCGGGGTATAGCATATGGAATTGATCCGGAATGAAAGAGAAAACATAAGTGGTGACTGTACTTGTCCTAGGTACTAGAGTCAGCTGTGTACACAATGTTTGAGGTCTATGAAAGACCTCAGACCCAGTAACCAACTTCGTGCACAATGTTCAGGGTATTTTACATGTCATCAAAAGTAATGAACATACAAATGAAAGTAAGAATTTATGAATGAATGTGAACCAAAGTAACGAATGTGAGTGGTAACGATGTACGTAGAATGAGCGAATGTTAACGAACGAACGATGAAGATAATAACGATATTATCTATGTGTACGTATGATGTATAATCGCATGAAAGTAAAGAACGGTTTTAATGAAAGAAAAGTATGTTTTAATTATAAAACTAGAACTCACTCAGCAACGCTACTTTTTATGTGTTTCCAGTTGGCAGGTAAGATTGCTGAGGATGGCACGGGGCGGCTACTCAGATCTTTTGGATGACATCCATTATTATAATTCTTTTGTGATGTAATGCAACAATATATATTTTGTAATTGATTAACGATATATTATTTTTCAAAAGCTTTTATGATGAAATGAGATGTAATTTTGATTAATTTCGCTGCAATGTTTATTAAAGTTAATAGAAATGTATGTTTTTGTGTTATGATCGACCAGCTGCAAGCGTCCCGGGATCGAGGCCTTACAGGTCTACTCGTGAGTGCTCCTAAAGGCAGCTGCTAATAACGACCTGAGAAAAGCATACTAAAGTGTCAGCATTATGATTGATGAGTTCAAGAGTTTGCGTTTAATATAAATAATAACAATGGTAAAATATAAGTAAGTGTAGTAAAATACATAACTAATATAATATCATAAGTAATAACCATAGTGATTTCACGATCAAAGTTGATTGTGTTCGTTTGTTTGCCTTCCGCCATGACATACCAAGTCATGGCAATATTAGTTGTTTAGGACAATATTGCATCTGCTTGACCTCCATTCGTATGGATGGGGCTTGTCAGACCCAATAGTACATAATGATGCGAAAGTGTAATGTCTTTCAATGGTATATCACACTATGTTATACAATGCATATATTATAATATTGAAGCTCTTGTAAAAAGTATGTTATCTCCCCTAAAAAAAGAGTGTATAAAAATGGAGCATTGAACTCACCTGGTGTGCAATGAATAAGCTAAGCGAAGCTAACAATGAGTGAAAAGACAACCTGTCAAAAGTTACCTAGAACACGTGAGTTCGTAGGTACTTGTAACCAGAATAGCTTAACAAACCCTAAGTGCTAAATAAACACTTTGACCCAAGTGATTTGGAAAACAATAACACATTTGACTTAGATGACCTATTTGACCCGTTGGTGATATATTAATTGAGATCTTGTTTGATCAAGTATAGTTACCACTACTCAAGATTATCATACAACCAATTCACGTATGTCACATTATGAATCTCAAGTGTGACAACCCTAAAAATGAGGTTAGACAATTTAAGATTTTTATATATATCAACCATTAGTGGACTAACTCTTTAGCTTGTTTATATATATATATATATATATATATATATATATATATATATTTGATATATATGTATATTATACGTATGCATGTTTGCATGCATGGGAATTAAGTGTGCATGAACACATTTTTACGTGTGCATGTATGTATATTTTGTAAATTTTATGAACTATTAAGGGTGTCAATTTATAAGATCTTATGATGAGTTATTTTATTCCATGTTATGTTTTCATTCAATATAAGATTACAACCTAGTTAACATTTTAAACACCAAACATACATCAAACAAAAATTGATACAACTCAACCACAACACCATAATACATCAAGGAACTTAACATCAAAACAAATCAAACCCTAAACACCTAAACAATAAGCTACAAACTTAGCTCATTAGAACAAAATACAACCCAACTAAAACCTTTGTTTAAAACTTAGTTTAATAGCACTTTCACTTAAACCTCTCGGCTAATGACATTCACAACCACCAAACCGCCATCTAATCACCTCCTCACATGAGCCACATGAACTATCATCATTGCTAAGTGATATGTGGAAAGTTCTAAGGCACCTTTGGCCACCTTGCATGACACCATGATCATTCCTTCACTTGCCACCTAGCCTACTAGTCGACTAAGCACACCTATGAAAGCTTACTCACCTAAGCTAAGACTAGACCTCATGATGCACAATTAGTACCAATCGGCCGATGATCTATATACACTACAAGTCTTGAACACCACCACCACTATAACCGTAGACCACCACCCTCACAACCATCTCGACACAACCATCACAACCTAAATCTCTTTAGCACTCTCTCTATCTCTCGGTTTCTTTGGAACACCACCAAACCATCAACTACAACCCACAACTCACTCACACCTCTCGGCTCTCTAATCACCACCAACAAATATCATCACCATCACCACCTTCAAGCATCACTACAACCGTGTACTCACTCACTGCCTCGGTCCTCATAGCAAACAACAACATCATCAAGGTTTCATTCTTTAAAACTATAACTAGTTAAGATTTCAAAAGTATATATGTGTCTAAACAACACATATATAATCAACCCTTATGATTAAATATTCAAGATTTTCACGAACATGTCAAACAACAGTAAAAAAGGTTTTTAAATCTGAAAGTAATAAATAAACATTTGTAACCAAAGGTTATATAAAGGAAATACCAATAAAAGGTTGAAGATTGTGCATAAACTTGTGAAAATAGATTATATATTTAAATGATTGAGATTGTGGGAATAATTATTAGCAAATCTTTATAAAAATATTGAAATATCATTCTGTAAATTTTGGTGAAAACATAATAAATAAAATAATTTATACAAATTATTTAAGGTAAATAAAAGAAAATTCTCAAGTAATAGAAAAAAATTTGGAAAAAATTCTGGAAAAATAATATAATGATTCTCATATGTTATAAAAGCTCCAGAAATTATGTTTTAATTTAATTCCTTTTTATGACTAAGATATGAATTTTATGTGATATGTAAAGGAAAAATCAAAAGAAATACTTAAATAGTGTGAAAAATATCCAAAAATTCACTGAAGTAATGATAAATTTAATTCAACAGAATGAATAAATTTCATAATTTATGGAGTTGTATAGATCTTTTTACTAAATTTTGAGATCATTATAAAAATTACAGAAACATATATACTCTGAGTTGGACATCAAGAAATTTATGAAATGTTATAAATTATTGGAATAATATTCTGGAAAAATTTGGTAATTTATGGATGAAAATAGCTATTTTTAATGATTTATGATGAGTTTGTAATAACTATAACAATTTATTTATGATAAAATGGAAGTTGAAAATTTTACGGTAATAATATCTAATAATTTTACTATTAAACTTTTAGAAATTATTTTCATCTGAGGTTCTAAAAAATTTAATGAAAAATTTTATATCTAACTTATAAATTGATTTTATTGGTTATCAATTAAAGTAAAGAGGTGAGACACATAGCCCCATTTTTTGTGTTTATAAAATTTTTGAGAAAAAAGCATACTGTTTATGTTTGATGCATTATTTTGAGATTTTTAAGATATACTTTCATTTGTGTTACAACCATTAATTCGGATGTGGAACCCTTAGATAATATAGGTAGCGCTACTTAGGAAAATATTTCCTGCATTAACAGGATGAGTGTTGTGATGCTATATTATCTGATTTTATGAACTATTTCATGACAGTTATGAATTATCAGATTAGTAAGAAAGGTTTGGTTGTAATTGATGCATGGAAAATATTTTGTCTGGAATTAAACCTATGATCTTACCAACTTTATGTTGACCATTTTGAGTATGCTTTTTCAGGTAGCCATGACTAACAATATTGAATTCTCTTTTGATGTTTACAATGGATGGGGAGAAGTTGTAGGAAGAGTTTGTGTAAATTTGACTGTTAACATCTATGACTTTAGTGTTGCGGTGGACCCTCATTTCCATCGACTTTGAAGATGTAGTAGCTAAATAATATGTCTGTAATAGGATTATATCAAATTTTGATTACTTATATATATATATGATGTAATCATAACTTAAATTAATGTATTATGTTATGTTGTGATATGTGTTTGATGTGTTTAAAATTTACTTCTTTTAATCGATGCGTTTTGAACAAGCTAGTCACATCCAAATCGCTTCACGCTTCCGCCGGGATGTGACAGGTTGGTATCAGAGCCATTGGTTATAGAGAATTAGGTACTATAAAAATACCTAGACTATAACCATAAGCTCAAGTTATAACAAACAATATATTTGATGATATATATATATGTGATATGATTTTATGTGAAATTTTGTGATTATATACAGATCTTTGATAATTGAAATAAAAGTACGTGACATATAGAATATCTATGAAAATATGTGACTAACTGTTTTGTCAAAAATTATAAAGAAATTTTTTAGCTATGAATTCAGATAATTATCACAATGAGACTGATACTTCAGAATGCTCAGACCGTAGCAACTTTAAGGAAATAACACCTGAACCAAAACCCCAGCAAGTTATGAAAACTCCTCAACTTGAAGTTGAAAATAACTTTTAACCAAAATTTTATGTCCGACGTGCACCAGTAAACATCGAAGGATATACAATTTAGACCCCTAGGAAAAAGATACGACGTGGAGACAGATTTGTGGCTAAGCAAGTTGAAGACATAGAAATACAAAATTCTGATTCTTCTAGGAATGAAGGAAAGATAACTAAAGACAAAAACTAGATAAAGATCAGATGGAGACTGCTCAACAGACCCTCCAAGAGCTCAAGAAGATCTAACACGGAATTTGGAAGATCCAGAAGGATATCAAGAAACTAAAAACACCTAAGAAAAATATCTTCACAAAGATATGAGAATGGATTCGTAGAAACTAGAAGCTATCTAGTCTAACTTGTCAAAATAAAAGAATAAGAACTTAATGATATATATATCTTTTGTATCTAAATGACTATCTGTTATGTGTTAGATAAGATTTGTGTTAAAATGTTTACTTATGATACTAATTATAATTAACTATAGTGAATCATGCTGCCAAAAAGAAACACTCAGTCTGTACGAAGAACAGCACGAGTGGGATGACCTAGAACCCAACTTGGGGAAGAAACACTTGTGAATAACGACACAAATGAGAATGACAGGATTTCTCAACTAGTAGCTCAACAAATAGAAGCTACATTACCTACTCTGATAGCCCAACTACAACAGAATCTGAACTTTGGAATCACGTCACACCAAAATGAAAGGCCAGAAAATGTTAATCTAGAGGAACGACAAGAAATCTTAAATGGAGTCACAAAAGGATGCTCTTACAAGACTTTTATGTCATGCAGACCCTAGGAATTCGATGGAAAAGAAGGAGTTGTACAAGCCCTACGTTGGTTAGATGAAATTAAAGCAGTCTTAGAAATTAGTAACTGTGCCGACAATTATAAAACACTGTTTGCTTCGTATTCACTTAAAGGAGAGGCACAATCCTGGTGGAAAATGGAAACGCAAACTAAAGGTAGGTATGTTATGAATAAGATAAGTTGGGAAGAATTTAGAAACCTAGTAATGGAAAAATACTGTCCTTATAATGAAATAGAGAAATTAGAGACTGAATTCTTGGCATTAGAGATGAGAGGAGCTGCACATCGGGAACATACCGACAGGTATAATGAACTCTCCAGATTAGTGCCACACCTGACAACCCCTGAACCTAAAAGGATAGGAAGATATATTTGGGGATTAGTACTACAAATAAGGGGATTAGTTAAATCGCAATGCCCAAAACTTTTCAGGAAGCCGTAAGCTTGTCTGAAAGCCTAATAGATGAAATGATAAGAAATGGATCCTTAAGTAATCCAAAAATAGGAGAGAAAAGAAAGTGGAATGACAACCACACAGGAAAGAAATTTGGAGAAAGCACTCAGAAAAGGATAACCCGACCTCCACAAAGAAATTTCTTAGGAACAGTACGGGAAAAGAAAACACAAACTGAAGGACAACCATGGTGTAGTATCTGTCAAAGATACCACTCTGGAAATTGTATGACAGTAATCTGTTATAATTGCAAGAAAAAAGGACATATATCCCGAGACAGCAAGAACCCCACCAACCCTAAACCAGTCTGCTATCAGTGTGGTAATGAAAACCATTTTCATAATGAATGTCCACAACGGAAAGGCAAGGCTCTGTCACATCCCGGCGGAAGCGTGAAGCGATTTTTGGGTGTGACTTGTTTGTTCAGAACGCAAATGATTATAAGGAATTAAATCACAACAATATTAATACATAAAACACATAACTTGATTATATATATCATAAGTTAGGATTACATCATTACATATAAAGTCAAAATTTGATATAATCCTTATTACAACTTTTATTTAACTAAACATCTTCAAATACGATGGAAATGCGAGTCCACCACAACACTGCCATCGTATATGTTGACGGTTAGGTGTACACAGACCCTTCCCACGACTTCACCCCAACCGTTGTATACATCAAACGAGAAGTCTACATTGTTAGTCATTTTTCACCTGAAAAAGCATACTCAAATAGTCAACATAAAGTTGGTGAGATCATAGGTTTATTTCCAGACAAAACATTTTATTGATGCACCAATTACAACCAAACTTGCTCACACATAATTCATACTGTCACGAAACAATTCATAAAATTAGATAATATTACATCACAACACTCATTCTGTTGGTGCAGGAAATATTTATATAGCATCACAACACTCATCCTGTTGGTGCGAAATATTCTCATAAGTAGCGCTACCAATATTATCAGACGGTTCCTCATTCGAATTAATGGTTGTATAACAAATGACAGTACATCTCAAAATAATTTCAAAAATAATGCATCAACATAACCAGTATGCTTTTTCCCCCAAAAACTTTACAAATACCAAATGGGGCTATGAGTCTCATCTGTTTTCCAAAATGTAACCTATAAAAATAATTCATAAGATAGATAAATTTCTTTAAAATTTTTAGAACCTCAGATATAACCAATTCTTAAAAATTTAGCTGTAATATAATAAGCTAATATTACCATAAAATTCTCAATTTTTATTTTACAATAATTTATAATTATTACAAATTCACCATAAATCACCAAATATAGCTACTGTTATCCAAAAACTCCAAAAATTATGAAATTTACACCATCTGTTGAATTTGATTTATAATGGCTTCATTGAATTTTTCATGATTTATGGTATTGATTAAATATTTCTTTTGATTTTTTCTTCACAGATCACTTAAAAATTTATTTTTCAATCAAAATAAGGAAATAAATTACAAAATAGTCATTAATCTCAAAAGAGTCATTCTGTGATTTTTCTAGAATTTTCCCGATTTTATTTGTATTTTGAGTATTTTCTTTATTTTAAATAATTTATATAAATTATTTTACTTAGTATATTTTTACTAAAATTTAAAGAATGATAAATTAATATTTTTATAGAAAGTCTCCATTGTTTATTCCTACAATTGAAATTATTTAGTATTTTTACTTAATTTTCTTAATATTTCAAGATTAAATCTCATTAATCTCAAAATATCCTTTTTGTCACAAGTTTTCTGATTTCATTACTATGACTTGATAAGAATTAAGGTTTTCAAGACTTTTTAAGATTAGTTTTGGTGTATATGTACCAAAACTAATTATATATGTGTTTATAACACATATGTAATCTTTGGTATCTAGATACTTTAAAAGGGATTATAACCTTGTAAATGAGAAAAGGAAGAGGGGCTGATGATGATTAAATATGATTGGATATGTCTTGAATCCTTAACTTGATGAAACATGGTGTTTGTCACTTGTTTATAGAAACCGAGAGGTAGAGAGGGAACAAAGATGGTGGATGGTGATGGTTATGGATGGTGATGGTGGTGATGGTTACGGGTGATGATGATGGAGATGTTTACGGATGATGATGATGGAGATGGTTATGTGTGATGATGATTGAGATGGTTACGGGTGATGATGATGGAGATGGTTACGGATGATGATGATGGACCGAGGGAGAGAGTTTGAGAAACTTTGAGGTGGTGTGGATGTGTGGTTTCCATTGTTGGCCTAGGGGTTTGTTGTAGTGGAGAGGAACATCATTAGGTCTAGGTACTAGGTAGATGAGGTGTATGTTCTAGGGTGTTAAGGTGGTGGGTTTAGAGGTGTGACAACGCGGAAAAATTTCGTAGACTAAAATATATATATATATATATATATGTATGTATATATTTGATATTATAATAATAATAATGATATTATAATCATTATTATTAATAATAACATTAATAATAATAATAATAAAAATAATAAAGATAATCTTGAAAGTAAATAAAACAATACAAGTATTTGTATTTTAAAACATGTAATTAAAGAAGTCCAGGGGGTAGTTTGTTATTTATCAAACTTCAAAAGAAAGTTAATAACATAAAATAATACATTTTAAACTGCAGGGACCATTGTGTTACTTTCCAATTTACATAACCAACCCTCCCTTTTTCCCGTTTTCCCGGTTACCGCCAGTCACCCTCCGGCAACAATTCCGGCAACCCCAAACGCCAAAATTAAATCATTTTGGATCAAATTAAACACCCCGACACCATATCGTGCATGAATCGAACTCGGGGGCCACATCAAATTGAATAATGTAGTTGGTTTAATGGGATTCCCACTTCGACCGAAACTTTCGGCCGACCCACCCACGAAATCGAGCACTACAACTAAATAATAATCGAAATGGTGGAGCACTAACAGTCATTTGATCATTTATAAACTACCACTGAGATTAATTTCACTAAAACACAATAAATCACGCCCATCGATCATCATCGTCTTCCTCGACCTGCAACCAAGTCAATCACTACCCTGTGAGCATTATATCACGAAATTAACATAGGGCTTTTGTTCATTGGATCCTTTAGAAGCTTCCTGTACAACCAATTTGATTATCATAGTCGTTTGGATAACAATCGAATTCCACATCAGTCGCGACTTGTTCCTTTACCTGTTCATCATCAATCGAACTTCAAAACAGGTAATTGATTACACCCATACATTCGGTTTTACATAAGGAATCATAGCCCTAAACTTAATTCGATTAACAACATCAATTTGGTGTTCAATTTGGCTTCGATTTGAGTTAGGGTTCACAGCAATTTGGGGAATTTGGTTAACTGAGTTTAAAAGATTTGGAAACCAAGAACCATCGCGACTGTATGCCTTGGTTCACTGGTTCCCGATTCACTTGCTATCCTTGGGGTCACAGGTTCGAACCCGTGCACCCACATTTATTTTTTAAAATGCCTTTTTAAGTTTTTTAAAAATATACAAAAATTCCTAAGAATTATAAAAACAACTTTTATAAACTTTGTTTATTTTAAAGGTTACCTAGTTAATTTCTATAAATTTATTTATTAAAAACACCTTAATAATATTTATAAAATTTTATTTATAAATGTTATAAATAGCCATTTTTATAAAAATGGACTCTAAATAATAATTTAAACTATTAATTCATTATTGGACACCATATTATTTTAATTGTTGAAATTATAAAGATTTTATAATTTCATAAATTATTTACGAGTGTTATTTGTTATTTCTTATAAAATATAGTTTAATAATAAATTAAAACTTGTAAACATTACATATTTGACAAGATAAATACAAATTAGATTTTATAAAATTAATTATAAAATCTTACCAAATTAAATACAAATTTACATATTTAAATAATGTCTGAAACTTATTTAGAACATAATGATATGTTAAAATCATTATTTAATTAATCAAATGAAATACAAATCTTTAGTTATTAAAGAATTGACAAAAATAATTAAATGATTTAATTATATGTTTATAACAAATCCTAGAAAACCAAACCCTAGATCAATTGAACACTAGGTTCAAGATCTAACTTATTTAGGTTATGGACTTGTATCTATTTGCTTATGTGAATTATAATTCCTTAGCAGGAATTTACTTGCTTGTCAACACCACACAAGGACTGAGGTGAGTTCATACTTAACTGTTCCCCTTTTTAAATCATTTAAATATTTTGGGGAAGGATACATGTTGTAATTGAAATTACAAATTATTTTGTGTATTATGTTAAATAATAATTGAATCACATTTATGATTACATATGGTTATAATGAAAATCCTTCTCTGTAAACTGGACTATTAACAAGGCAGGGATCTTTTGGATAGTACTATCGGGGAGTGACTGAGCCTCACAATGGTTTGGACATGTGGTCCATACCAAGATGCACAAAGATCTTGCTGTCATTCGGGATGACTGTTCTGGTGTGAGAAGGTAGATGTGCGCTATATAAAGTTTGCCATTATAGTTCCACTTACAACCCATATGAGGATAAATCTAAAGAGAGGATTCGCGCCCTCTGATTTGAATTATTATAAATAACATAATATACACATGAAAAGGATATTAAACTATGATACATGGGCAAATCTTATATGAAGGATTTGTTGGGCTTGTACATAGTGGGTATGTGGGATAGCGGGTTCACCTTATTAAAAAAGGGTTCCGACAGGCTATTCATATACCGGTGAGTAAATTTAACTCACACTTTTACAGTAAATCCTAATTGATGACAATTGATGATTTATCATTATGTTTTACTTACCTATGAACTCACCAACCCTGTGTTGACACTTGATTTACATGTATTCTCAGGTATCTACTAGGAGCTTATGGGCATGCACGTAGGATCATATAAGAGCTCAAGATACCTATTGATTATTATCTGAAATATGATTAAGATGTGTTGTCAAGAAACAATCTATATTTACTTCCACTACACATAATATTACTCTGAACATTAATGTAATGATTATCTAAAATTTATCATATAGATAACTGCATCTCATGTGTAACTACTGTGTTCGATCCTGTTTGCTCACCCCTCCGTGATAGATTCCAGACCCGGAATTTGAGGGTGTGACAGATTGGTATCAGAGCCATTGGTTATAATGAGTTAGGAATTGCATCTAGCCTATAGCCACACACAATAGTTGCACAAAGTAAATTGCCTTAGTTAGAGATCGAATAGGATTAAGAAGTTATATGCTTAAACTTAGATAGTTGTTTTCTAAACTTAACTTTGACTCTTTGACTCTTTCCGATAATTCCTAAACTTATTCTCAACGACATGTGGGATCTACACTTATCATCGTGCCTAAATCAAATGGTTTCCAAAATGAGCTTTGAATCGTTATTCATGGTTTTCAAATTCATCAAAGTCTGTGTAATGCTGGAAGAGCGTGATGCCTGTATCTCGAGGTGTTCTATCTAGGCAAGGTATTCGTATAAATCCAAATCAACCGATGGATCTGTCTACCTTACCTGGGAACTCTTGGGATGAGTATTCGCTTTTAGGTACGCATGTCTTCAACAAAGTTGTGATTGACCCAATACTTTGATTAGTCAACGTACTCGCTTTGATTTACGAATCAAACGATTACACCTGGAACATCTCATTGCTATTATGCCAAATTCTCAATTGTCGTCTTCATGTTGTATAGCTCATATTACCCAATTTCCATGAAAATTCTTAATGATCTTTCAGAATGGTTTCTCGTCAAATCCGTTCACGGTCTAGAAACTCTAGCCGTAAGATTGCTGCCATTATAGCACGTGAAGTTACTGTGGTCAATACACAAGTCTATAAGGCAAATGGGTCAAATTACCTTGGCGTGTTCCATTTGGGAATCTAAGCTACACTTGTCCTAACTTAAAGAGACTTGTTTCCTTAGTACTTGCCCTGACATGGTTATACCTGAAATCCTGAAAGTATGAAGGATAGGCAGCTATCATTAGACATATTGTACTTATGTGCTTGTAGTTTACTTGCTATTACTTAAGTCCTGTCCTACTTAGAGCCTTCATGGTATTTCCAATCATGACAATAATTTTATCTTTTAAGAGACATTCCTCCACTTAGCATTTCAGTAACTGAGGAACTGATTGAATGCTTAGAATGAAAGTGGACTACAGAAAATATAGAAGAGTGATGATACTCACTATACATACATTACGTTATTCGGGATGATGCTAAGGAAAATTAGGATGTTGTGTAACCGGTTTAAGCACATTCTTAGTATACCGGTGATGTTTATAAATAGGGTTACTATTACCTAAGGAATGAAATGCAAAAGTTAGAATTGTAATTATAAAATCATGCAATGGTAGGGTTAAGTCGTACTCTTTATACTGACAAACTCCATGAATTGATAAAACTGATGTCATACCTTATGACATTAGACCAAATAGAATTAAGAAGGACACTGGAAAATCTAGTGAGTAGTAGAATAAGTCTCTCTGATGGTTTAGATGGTTTGCTTTAATGCCAATGTTGTGAACCTAGCTATGTTGATTGATACGATTAAGCTAACATGTGTTAAACGGGGACATTAAGAAGGTTGGAGTTCCAACCATTACCATAAGTGTGCCCTAGGTTGATTAGGACCCCAAGACAAGTTAGAAATAATCAGAATTAGGAAATGGCTATAATTAGAAAGTAAGAATACTTAAATCATGGAAATAAAGTTCATATAAAATCAAGGTAATACATCACGCGGTCATACATTTACAACTGAAGCAAGCCACATTCGACAAGACCAAATGTACGTACCTTATCATCGGTAGCTACACATCTATTCGATACCAGGGCTGATAATAGTTTTGATTCTTCTGGAATTATTCTTTAACTTAGCATTAACCCTAGTTGCTTAGAAATTATCTCTAGACGCGGAGTGCCAGTGTCTATCATCTCTAATCGTGACACACGATTTACATCTATCTTTTGGGATAAACTTCAAAAAGCTCTAGGCACTCGCCTAGATATGAGCACAGCCTATCACCCTCAGACTGATGGCAAACGAAAGAACCATACAGACTCTTGAGGATATGCTTAGGGCTTGTGTTATTGATTTTGGAAAGAACCGGGAAGGTCATCTACCTTTAGTAGAGTCCTCATATAATAATAGCTATCATTCGAGCATCAAAGCGGCACCATTCGAGACCTTATATGGACGTAAATGTAGATCACTGCTTTGCTGGGCAGAAGTTGGAGATAGTCAACTTACTGGCCCATAATTGATCTTTGAAACTCATGAGAAAATTGTCCAGATAAGAGAACGCATGGTTGCTGCCAAGGATCGCCAGAAAAGCTACGCCGATAAGCACCGCAAGCCACTTGAATTTCAGGAAGGAGATAAAGTTTCGCTAAAAGTATCTCCCTTGAAGGGAGTTATACGCTTTGGGAAACGAGGGAAATTTAACTCTCGCTACATGGGGCCTTTTAATATTGTCAGAAGGATCGGCCCATAGCCTATGAATTAAATCTACCTGCTGAACTTGGTGGTGTGCACAATGTTTTTCACGTATCTAATCTAAGGAAGTGTTTATCCGATAAATCACCTGTTGTGTCTTTAAAAGAAGACTCTGAAATTATGTTGTGCCTTACTTTGATGAATCTCTATTCGTTTCGATAAATGGTTTCCAATTGTTTGTTTTGTGAAATTTCATCCTCTGGATTAGGGTGATTGCCTTATCATAAGGATTGACTTCAACTATTCTCATTGGAACTTACATTTCACAAATGACATGATCTCACCAAAATAGGATTGAAAACCGTACCTTGGTTACAAATGACAATCTTCGATTGTTTTCTTGTTATTATGAAATTCAATCATCAAGATGGACATGAAAACCATACCTTGATGACAAATCTCATTTCTTGATCTTCAACTTACCATGGTTGTAAACAAGTGACAAAAAGCATGAAGTAACTTGAAGGGTGAATCAACGTTGGTGATTCGACCTATCAAGCCAAAGCATGATCTCTGAACCTGAAAGGAGACCCGATCGTTTTAGGTTGATTTTTATTCTAAGCTTGGAGCACTTAAATTCTTAAATCGATTTTTTTTCTCCCTTTATCCTTATGTTTTGACCTGGCTATATGGAATCATTTATTCCTTATCTATCGACTTTCATTTTGAGCTACCATCAAAACGTGATTGTGCGATGGTAGTCTTCCTAAACAATCTCTCTGCTGAAGATATTATCAACTTATGTTCATGACTTTCTAGTCACACAAATGTTCTCAGCTGTGCTTATGATTTGTTGAACTGCATAAATAAACTTACTTAGATATAGCTACCTTGCAAAACATGTTTACAAATACCTTTCCTGTTGTTCGCATCACTTTTTGAATCGTTTTTGAATCCTTAACCTTGAAATCATTAAAATTCTATCTTGGATTTAAACAACAATACTCGCTATTATCCTCATTGTGATGTGGATATAAAGGTTCATAAACCTTCGTAATTTGTAGACATGGGTTTGGTCTAAAGGAAAAGACGTAACTTGGTATGTGTCCAAGTGTCTTATCTTCACAAGTGACAAGACCTAACCTTCATGATCCTATGGATCTCTTGTTTAACTTTCCTTGCAACTAAAATGCTTCTTATCTTAGAGGTCATGATGACAATTGGTGCATTATAGACCATTGTCGTGAACTCATTCCAAGATCTTCGCATAGCGTATTATTCTTAGACCGATGGTTGGTCAAAGGAGAAATACATATTTACAGGATACGCGTTAAGATCTTTTCATATTGTGACGTTTGGGATTCTTAAATTCCAACGGATAACCTTTCTTATCATTGTTGGTCTTATCCTAATTTGTAGACATCACCTTACCACGAGATTATATTCTGGGAATTATGGATCGATAAGTTAAACAACTTAAGCATAGAAAATTTCCGATTGGCAGAGTTCGGTGGAACTCCCGACGTGGTCCTGAGTTCACTTGGGAACGAGAGGACTAAATGATGCGCAGGTATCCTAACCTGTTCAAGGATGTTGCCAGTACATCTTAATTTTCGGGACGAAAATTCCTCTAACAAGGGGATGATGTGACAACCCGGAAAAATTTCATTGACTAAAATATATATATATATATATATATATATATATGTATATATATATATATGTATATATTTGATATTATAATAATAATAATGATATTATTATCATTATTATTAATAATAACATTAATAATAATAATAATAATAATAATAATAATAATAATAATAATAATAATAATAATAATAATAATAATAAAGATAATCTTGAAAGTAAATAAAACAATACAAGTATTTGTATTTTAAAACATGTAATTAAAGAAGTCCAGGGGGTAGTTTGTTATTTATCAAACTTCAAAAGAAAGTTAATAACATAAAATAATACATTTTAAACTGCAGGGACCATTGTGTAACTTTTCCAATTTACATAACCAACCCTCCCTTTTCCCCGTTTTCCCGGTCACCGCCGGTCACCCTCCGGCAACAATTCCGGCAACCCCAAACGCGAAAATTAAATCTTTTTTCGATCAAATTAAACACCCCGACACCATATCGTGCATGAATCGAACTCGGGGGCCACATCAAATTGAATAATGTAGTTGTTTTAATGGGATTCCCACTTCGACCGAAACTTTCGGCCGACCCACCCACGAAATCGAGCACTACAACTAAAAAATAATCGAAATGGTGGAGCACTAACAGTCATTTGATCGTTTATAAACTACCACTGAGATTAATTTCACTAAAACACAATAAATCACGCCCATCGATCATCATCGTCTTCCTCGACCTGCAACCAAGTCAATCACTACCCTGTGAGCATTATATCACGAAATTAACATAGGGCTTTTGTTCATTGGATCCCTTAGAAGCTTCCTGTACAACCAATTTGATTATCATAGTCGTTTGGATAACAATCGAATTCCACATCAGTCGCGACTTGCTCCTTTACCTGTTCATCATCAATCGAACTTCAAGACAGGTAATTGATTACACCCATACATTCGGTTTTACATAAGGAATCATAGCCCTAAACTTAATTCGATTAACAACATCAATTTGGTGTTCAATTTGGCTTCGATTTGAGTTAGGGTTCATAGCAATTTGGGGAATTTGGTTAACTGAGTTTAAAAGATTTGGAAACCAAGAACCATCGCGGCTGTATGCCTTGGTTCACTGGTTCCCGGTTCACTTGCTATCCTTGGGGTCACGGGTTCGAACTCGTGCACCCACATTTATTTTTTTAAATGCCTTTTTAAGTTTTTTAAAAATATACAAAAATTCCTAAAAATTATAAAAACAACTTTTATAAACTTTGCTTATTTTAAAGGTTACCTAGTTAGTTTCTATAAATTTATTTATTAAAAACACCTTAATAATATTTATAAAATATTATTTATAAATGTTATAAATAGCCATTTTTATAAAAATGGACTCTAAATAATAATTTAAACTATTAATTCATTATTGGACACCATATTATTTTAATTGTTGAAATTATAAAGATTTTATAATTTCATAAATTATTTACGAGTGTTATTTGTTATTTCTTATAAAATATAGTTTAATAATAAATTAAAACTTGTAAACATTACATATTTGACAAGATAAATACAAATTAGATTTTATAAAATTAATTATAAAATCTTACCAAATTAAATACATATATACATATTTAAAGAATGTCTGAAACTTATTTAGAACATAATGATATGTTAAAATCATTATTTAATTAATCAAATGAAATACAAATCTTTAGTTATTAAAGAATTGACAAAAATAATTAAAGGATTTAATTATATGTTTATAACAAATCCTAGAAAACCAAACCCTAGATCAATTAAACACCAGGTTCAAGATCTAACTTATTTAGGTTATGGATTTGTATCTATTTGCTTATGTGAATTATAATTCCTTAGCAGGAATTTACTAGCTTGTCAACACCACACAAGGACTGAGGTGAGTTCATACTTAACTGTTCCCCTTTTTAAATCATTTAAATATTTTGGGGAAGGATACATGTTGTAATTGAAATTACAAATTATTTTGTGTATTATGTTAAATAATAATTGAATCACATTTATGATTACATATGGTTATAATCAAAATCCTTCTCTGTAAACTGAACTATTAACAAGGCAGGGATCTTTTGGATAGTACTATCGGGGACTGACTGACCCCCACAAAGGTTTGGACATATGGTCCATACCAAGATGCACAAAGATCTTGCTGTCATTCGAGATGACTGTTTTGGTGTGAGAAGGGAGATGTGCGCTATATAAAGTTTGCCATTATAGTTCCACTTACAACCCATATGAGGATAAATGTAAAGAGAGGATTCGCGCCCTCTGATTTGAATTATTATAAATAACATAATATATACATGAAAAGGATATTAAACTATGATACATGGGCAAATCCTATGTGAAGGATTTGTTGGGCTTATACATTGTGGGTATGTGGGATAGCGGGTTCACCTTATTAAAAAAGGGTTCCGACAGGCTATTCGTATACCGGTGAGTAAATTAAACTCACACTTTACAGTAAATCGTAATTGATGACAATTGATGATTTATCATTATGTTTTACTTACCTATGAACTCACCAACCCTGTGTTGACACTTGATTTACATGTATTCTCAGGTATCTACTAGGAGCTTATGGACATGCACGTAGGATCATATAAGAGCTCAAGATACCTATTGATTATTATCTGAAATATGATTAAGATGTGTTGTCAAGAAACAATCTATATTTATTTTCGCTACGCATAATATTACTCTGAACATTAATGTAATGATTATCTAAAATTTATCATATAGATAACTGCATCTCATGTGTAGCTACTGTGTTCGATCCTGTTTGCTCAACCCTCCGTGATAGATTCCAGACCCGGAATTTATGGGTGTGACAAGAGGGTAACCGGCTAGGTGGAGGGTGGTATGGTAGGATGGGTGTCATGCAAGGTGGCCGAGAATTCTCAAGAAATTGCCACATCCACTTAGTAATGATGATGATTCATGTGGCTCTTGTATGGCGGTTTGGTGGTTGTGGTATCATTAGCCGAGAGGTGCTAATGACTCCCTTAGTCATTAAGCTAAGTTTAAACAAAAGGTTTTAGGTGCTTAGTCGGGTTGTATATTGCTTCAATGTGCCAAATTTGTAGTTTAGTGTTTAGGTGATTTAGGGTTTGATTTGTTTTGATGTTAAGTTCTTCTGATGTTAACTTGTGTTGTGATGTTTGGTTGGGTTTGGTTAAACTTTAGCTTACTACATATGTACTTGTAGGTGTCATAGTTTTTAGATACATATATACTATCCATTACCTATGCATGCATATTACCATATTAATCTTATATATATATATATATCTAATGAATGTTATTACTAAAGTTTATATATATATCTATACATGCATGCATACGTAAAATTCTATATATATACATGCATGCAAACATGCACACGTAAAATATATATACATGAAATGCATATATATATGACATAATAATGTAATTTACTAAATAATGTTCATAAGGTGTTCGTCCTAATACAAATATTTCTTTAAGATATACAATCGTCTAATCTTATTTTCAAGGCTGTCACATTCTCCCCCTGTTAAAAGAATTTCGTCCCGAAATTCCTTGGAGTGTGATTTCTTAAATTTTAGAAGAACGTATCTGATCATTACCTCTGAATAAGTGGGGGTATTTCTTCTTGATCTCATCTTCTCTTTCCCATGTGTATTCTGGACCTCTCTTTGCATTCCATTTAACTTTTACTATAGGAATTCTATTCTTTCTTAATCTTTTTTACTTCTTTGACTACAATGGTTACTGGTTCTTCCAAAAAATGAAGTTTCTATCTATTTTGACTTATTGAATTGGTATCTTTAAAGTCTCATCTGTTAGACATTTCTTGAGGTTGGACACATGAAAGGTGTTATACACTTCACTTAATTCTTGAGGTAATTCCAACTTATATGCCACAGGACCAATCTTATTAATGATTTTAAATGGACCAACATACCTAGGGTTTAGCTTACTTGGTTTCCCAAATCGGAATATTCCTTTTGAGGGTGATACCTTTAGATAAACTCTGTCTCCAATTTGAAATTTCAACGGTTTCCTTCATTTGTCTGCATAACTTTTCTATCGATCATGAGCTGCTTTCAATCTATTTTTAATCTCAGTGATCTTGTTTGTGGTTTCTTGGATTAATTCAGGTCCTGTAAGTTGTCTATCACCTATTTCATTCCAACACAAGGGTGATCTACACTTTCTTCCATACAAAGCTTCAAATGGAGCTAACCTAATACTAGAGTGATAACTGTTATTGTATGAAAATTCTATTAATGGTAAGTGGCTATCCAAATTTCCACCAAAATCTATAGCACAAGCTCTTAACATATCTTCTAGTGTTTGTATTGTCCTTTTGGTTTGTCTATCAGTTTGTGAATGATAGGCTGTACTTAAGTTCACTTGGGTTCCTAAGGCTTTTTGTAATGTCTGCCAAAATCTGGAAGTAAATCTACTGTCTCTGTCGGATATGATGGATACATGTATTCCATGTCTAGACACAATTTCTTTTATGTAAATTCTTGCTAGTCTTTCTATCTTATAATCTTCTCGTATGGATAAGAAATGAGCTGACTTAGTTAATCTATCTACTATAACCCAAATTGTGTCATATCCATTTCTGTTTCTTGGTAGTTTGGTTATGAAGTCCATTGTAATCTGATCCTATTTCCATTCTGGAATTTCTGATTGTTGTAGGTATCCTGAAGGTTTTTGATATTCAGCTTTTACTCTTGAACAGATATCACATTGTTCCACGAATTCTCTGACTGATCTTTTCATGCCTGGCCACCAGTATTGACTTTTCAAATCCCGGTACATTTTATTATTTCCTAGATGTACAGAATATTTTAACTTATGTGCTTCCTGTAGGACAATTTTTCTAATCGTGTTATTATCAGGTACCCAAATTCTCCCCTTAAACCACAAAATTCCATCTTTTTCTTCCTTCATATCTTTTAATAGTCCCTTCAGTTTCAACATATCCTCTTGTTGAGCTTCCCGAATTTGATTTAACAAATTTGAACGTAATTCTATCCTTATAGCACGTACTTGTAATGGCTTAACCCTTTCTTTTCTACTTAAAGCATCAACAACTACATTTGCTTTACCAGGGTAATACTTGATTTCACAGTCATAATCACTTAGTAATTCTACCCATCTTCTCTGCCTCATATTCAGCATTTTCTGATCAAAGATATGTTGCAGACTTTTATGATCCGTATATATTATACACTTAGTCCCATACAGATAATGTCTCCAAATTTTTAGTTCAAATACTACTGCTCCTAATTCTAGATCATGGGTGGTATAGTTCTTTTCACTACCCCTAAGTTGTCTGGATGCATATGCTATTACTTTATCCTTCTGCATTAAAACACATCCAAAACCTTGACGTGATGCATCAGAATATACTATAAAATTATCTGTCCCTTCTGGCAAAGCTAAAACGGGTGCACTACACAACTTATCTTTGAGAAGTTCAAAAGCTTCATTTTGTTTTTCTTCCCATATATACAATTCTGTTAAAGGTTGAGCTATTCTCGAAAAATTTTCTACAAATCTCTTGTAATATCCTGCTAAACCTAAGAATTGTCGTATTTCAGTTGGGGTTTTTGGAACTTCCCCTTTCTTGACTGCTTCAATCTTTGCTTGATCAACTTGAATCCCATTTTGATTAACTATGTGTCCTAGGAATTGTACTTCTCTTTTCCAAAATTCACATTTTGAGAATTTTGCATACAATTTTTCCTTTCGTAGTAATTCCAAAGTTAACCTCAGGTGTTGTTCATGGTTTTCCTTATTTTTAGAGTAAATCAGAATGTCATCTATGAAGACTATAATGAATTTATCTATATAGGGTTTGCACACTCTATTCATTAAATCCATAAACACTGCTGGGGCATTGGTTAATCCAAATGACATTACAAGAAATTCATAGTGTCCATACCTAGACCTGAATGCAGTTTTAGATATATCGTCATCCTGCACTCTTAACTGATGAGTTCTCTATGACCAGATCTTAAATCTATTTTAGAAAAATAACCAGATCCTTGTAATTGGTCAAATAAATCATCAATCCTAGGGAGAGGATATCTATTCTTTATAGTAACTTTATTGAGTTCTCTATAATCAATACACATTTTAAAAGTTCCATCTTTCTTTTTGACAAACAGAACTGGTGCTCCCCAAGGTGACAAACTAATCTTACAATATTCCCAAAATTCATTTAAAATATCTATTTAACTCCAAAAATTATAAAATTTACACCATATGTTGAATATAATTTATAATTGCTTCGTTGAATTTTTCATGATTTATGGTATTGATTAAATATTCCTTTTGATTTTTCCTTTACAGATCACTTAAAAATTCATTTTTCAATTAAAATAAGGAAATAAATTACAAAATATTTTCTGAAGCTTTTCTATCTCAAAAGAGTCATTCTGTGATTTTTCAAGAATTTTCCCTAATTTATTTATATTTTTGAGTATTTTCTTTATTTTAAATAATTTATATAAATTATTTTACTTAGTATATTTTTATTAAAATTTACAGAATAATAAATTAATATTTTTCTAGAAATTTTCCAATGTTTATTACCATAATCGCAATTATTTAGTATTTTTAATTAATTTTCTTAATATTTTAAGATTAAATCTCATTAATCTAAAAATATCCTTTTTATCACAAATTTTCTGATTTCATTACTGTGACTTGATGAGAAATAAGGTTTTCAAGATGTTTTAAGATTAGTTTTGGTGTATATGTACCAAAACTAATTATATATGTGTTTATAACACATATGTAATCTTTGGTATCTAGATACTTTAAAATGGATTATAACCTTGTAAATGAGAAGAGGAAGAGGGGCTGATGATGATTAAAGATGATTGGAGATGTCTTGAATCCTTAACTTGATAAAACTTGGGTGTTTGTCACTTGTTTATAGAAACCGAGAGGTAGAGAGGGAACAAAGATGGTGGATGGTGATGGTTACGGATGGTGATGATGGTGATGGTTATGGGTGATCTCGATGGAGATGGTTACGAGTGATGATGATGATGGAGATGGTTACGGGTGATGATGATGGAGATGGTTACGGGTGATGATGATGGAGATGGTTACGGGTGATGATGATGGACCGAGGGAGAGAGTTTGAGAAACTTTGAGGTGGTGTGGATGTGTGGTTTCCATTGTTGGCCAAGGGGTTTGTTGTAGTGGAGAGGAACATCATTAGGTCTAGGTACTAGGTAGATGAGGTGTACGTTCTAGGGTGTCAAGGTGGCGGGTTTAGAGGGTAACCAGCTAGGTGGAGGGTGGTATGGTAGGATGGGTGTCATGCAAGGTGGCCGAGAATTCTCAAGAAATTGCCACATCCACTTAGTAATTATGATGATTCATGTGGCTCTTGTATGGCGGTTTGGTGGTTGTGGTATCATTAGTCGAGAGGTGCTAATGACTCCCTTAGTCATTAAGCTAAGTTTAAACAAAAGGTTTTAGGTGCTTAGTCGGGTTGTATATTGCTTCAATGTGCCAAATTTGTAGTTTAGTGTTTAGGTGATTTAGGGTTTGATTTGTTTTGATGTTAAGTTCTTTTGATGTTAACTTGTGTTATGATGTTTGGTTGGGTTTGGTTAAACTTTAGCTTACTACATATGTACTTATAGGTGTCATAGTTTTTAGATACATATACATTATCCATTACCTATGCATGCATATTACCATATTAATCTTATATATATATCTATTGAATGTTATTACTAAAGTTTATATATATATATATCTATACATGCATGCATACGTAAAATTCTATATATATATACATGCACGCAAACATGCACACGTAAATATATATACATGACATGCATATATATATATATATATATATATATATGACATAATAATGTAACTTACTAAATAATGTTCATAAGGTGTTCGTCGTAATACAAAATTTTCTTTAAGATATACAATCGTCTAATCTTATTTTCAAGGTTGTCACAACTCCTGTTAACCAAAACAACTCCCGTGGAAGAGATTTCGTAATGCAAGCTAAAGAAGCTCGGTGTGAACCAGAAGTAGTTAAGGGTATGTTCCTTATCAACAACCAGTACGCAACAATATTATTTGATACAGGAGCAACTCGTAGTTTCGTTTCAAATGCCTTTAGACCATCACTTAGTCTAACTTCTGAGAAACTAAGACACAAATACATGATAGAATTAGCTGATGGTAAATAATTGAAGCTGGTGAAATCATTCTTAACTGTACTTTAAAATTAGATGAATATTATTTTGATATAGATTTGATTCCTATTGAATTAGTAGGTTTTGATATTGTAGTAGGTATGGATTGGTTAAGTAAGAATCATGCTGAAATTATATGCGGTAAGAGAATGATAAAAATCCCTCTAATTAAGGAAAATAAAACTCTCTGTATAGACGGGGAAAAGCCTAGTGGTATTATGAAAATAATTTCCTGTAAGAAAGCACAAAAATGCTTAAAGAAGAGATGCTTAGCTTTCTTAGCTCATGTAATTGATACAAAGCTAGATAAATGAATCTTGAAAGTGTTCCTATTATCAATGAATGTCCAGATGTTTTCCCTGATGAATTACCCGGATTGCCACCCCCTCGTCAAGTAGAGTTTAAAATAGAATAATACCGGGAACAACCCGTATTGCTAAAGCACTATATCGTTTAGCACCAACAGAAATAAAGGAACTGATGAACCAATTACAAGAACTGTTGGATAGGGGATTTATACGCCCTAGTGTATCACCTTAGGGAGCACTAGTTCTGTTTGTTAAAAAGAAAGATGAGACTTTTAGAATGTGTATTGATTATATGAAACTCAATAAAGTTACCATAAAGAATAGATATCCCCTCCCTAGGATTAATAACTTATTTGATCAATTGCAAGGATCTAGTTATTTTTCAAAAATAGACTTAAGATCTGGATATCATCAGTTAAGAATACAGGATGAAGATATATCAAAAACTGCAACCAGGAATAGGTACGGACATTATGAATTTCTTGTAGTGCCATTTGGATTAACCAATGCTCCTGCAGTATTCATGGATCTAATGAATAGAGTATGCAAACCCTATTTAGATAAATTCGTTATAGTCTTTATAGATGACATTCTGATTTACTCTAAAAATAAGGAAGACCATGAACAACACTTAAGATTAACTTTGGAATACTACGAAAGGAAAAGTTGTATGCAAAATTCTCAAAATGTGAATTTTGGAAAAGAGAAGTACAATTCCTAGGACACGTAGTTAATCAAGATGGGATTCAAGTTGATCCAGCAAAGATTGAAGCAGTCAAGAAGTAGGAAATTCCAAAAACCCCAACTGAAGTATGACAATTCCTAGGTTTAGCAGGATATTATAGGAGATTTATAGAAAATTTCTCAAGAATAGCTCAACCTTTGACAGAATTGATCCAGAAAGATAGAAGGTGTGTATGGGAAGAAACACAAAATGAAGCATTTGAACTCCTTAAGAATAAGTTGTGTAGTTCACCTATTTTAGCTTTGCCAGAAGGAACAGATAATTTTGTAGCATATTGTGATGCATCATGTCAAGGTTTTGGATGTGTTTTAATGCAAAAAGACAAAGTAATTGCATATGCATCTAGAAAACTTACAGGTAGTGAAAAGAAGTATGCCACACATGATCTGGAACTAGGAGCAGTAGTGTTTGCATTAAAAATTTGAAGACATTACTTGTATGGGACTAAGTGTATAATTTATACAGATCATAGAAGTCTACAACATATATTTAATCAAAGGATGCTAAATATGAGACAAAGGAGATGGGTAGAGTTACTAAGTGATTATGATTGTGAAATCAAGTATCACTCAGGAAAAGCAAACGTAGTAGCTGATGCTTTAAGTAGAAAAGAAAGGGTTAAGCCATTACGAGTGCGTGCTATGAGAATGGAGTTACGTTCAGATTTGTTAAAACAAATTTAGGAAGCCCAGAAAGAGGATATGTTGAAGATAAAATGACAATTAAAGGATATGGAAGAGGAAACAGATGGAATCCTAAGATTCAAAGGAAGAATTTGGGTGCCAGACAATAGTATGCTTAGAACAATTATCCTACAAGAAGCATATAAGTCAAGATATTCTGTACATCCAGGAAATAATAAAATGTAAAAGGACTTGAAAAGCCAATACTGGTGGCCAGGCATGAAAAGGCCAGTCGGAGAATTTGTGGAAAAGTGTGATATTTGTTCAAGAGTAAAAGCTGAATATCAAAAACCTTCAGGATATTTACAACAACCAGAAATCCGAGAATGGAAATGGGACCAGATTACTATGGATTTTGTAACCAAATTACCAAGAACTAAAAATGGATACGACACAATATGTGTAATAGTAGATAGATTAACTAAGTCAGCACATATCTTACCTATAAGAGAAGACTACAAGATAGAAAGATTAGCCAGAATTTACGTAAGAGAAATTGTGTCTAGACATGGAATACCTGTGTCAATTATATCAGACAGAGATAGTAGGTTTACATCAAGGTTTTGACAAACATTACAAAAGGCCTTAGGAACCCAAGTGAATATAAGTACAGCTTATCATCCACAAACTGATGGACAAAGTGAAAGAACGATACAAACACTAGAAAATATGTTAAGAGCTTGTGTTATAGATTTTGGTGGTAACTGGGATACCCACTTACCATTAATTGAATTTTCATACAATAATAATTATCACTCTAGTATTGGATTAGCTTCATTTGAAGCCTTGTATGGAAGAAAGTGTAGATCACCCTTATGTTGGAATGAAATAGGTGTATGGAAGAAAGTGTAGATCACCCTTATGTTGGAATGAAATAGGTGACAGAAAACTTACAGGCCCTGAATTGATACAAGAAACATCTGATAAGATCACTGAAATTAAAAACAGATTGAAAGCAGCCCGTGATTGACAGAAAAGTTATGCCAACAAACGAAGAAAGCCATTAAAATTTCAAGTGGGAGATAAAGTCTATCTAAAAGTATCATCCATAAAAGAAATTTTCCGATTTGGAAAACCAAGTAAGTTAAACCCTAGGTATGTTGGTCCATTTAAAATCATTGATAGAATTGGTCCTGTAGCATATAAGTTAGAATTACCTCAAGAGCTAAGTGAAGTACATAACACTTTCCATGTATCCAACTTAAAGAAATGTCTAACGGATGAGACATTAAAAGTGCCAATTCAAGAAGTCACAATAGACAGAAAACTTCATTTTGTGGAAGAACCAATAGCCATTATAGACAAGGAAGTAAAAAGATTGAGAAGGAATAGAATCCCTATAGTAAAGGTTAAGTCGAATGCAAAGAGAGGACCAGAATACACATAGGAAAGAGAGGATAAAATCAAAAACAAATATCCTCATCTGTTCAAAGTTGGTAATCAGATAAGTTCTACTTGACTTTAGGAACTACTCACCAATGAATTTCGGGACGAAATTCTTTAACAGGGGGAGAATGTGACAACCCTAAAAATGAGGTTAGACAATTTAAGATTTTTATATATATCAACCATTAGTGGATTAACTCTTTAGCTTGTTTATATATATATTTTTGATATGTATATGTATATTATACGTATGCATGTTTGCATGCATGGGAATTAAGTGTGCATGAACACATTTTTACGTGTGCATGTATGTATATTTTGTAAATTTTTTGAACTATTAAGGGTGTCAATTTATAAGATCTTATAATGAGTTATTTGATTCCATGTTATGTTTCCATTCAATATAAGATTACAACCTAGTCAACATTTTAAACACCAAACATACATCAAACAAAAATTGATACAACTCAACCACAACACCATAATACATCAAGGAACTTAACATCAAAACAAATCAAACCCTAAACACCTAAATAATAAGCTACAAACTTAGCTCATTAGAACAATATACAACCCGACTAAAACCTTTGTTTAAAACTTAGTTTAATAGCACTTTCACTTAAACCTCTCGACTAATGACATTCGTAACCACCAAACCGCCATCTAATCACCTCCTCACATGAGCCACATGAACTATCATCATTGCCAAGTGATATGTGGAAAGTTCTAAGGCACCTTCGGCCACCTTGCATGACACCATGATCATTGCTTCACTAGCCACCTAGCCTACTAGCCGACTAAGCACACCTATGAAAGCTTACTCACCTAAGCTAAGACTAGACCTCATGATGCACAATTAGTACCAATCGGCCGATGATCTATATACACTACAAGTCTTGAACACCACCACCACTATAACCGTAGACCACCACCCTCACAACCATCTCGACATAACCATCACGACCTACATCTCTATAGCACTCTCTCCATCTCTCGGTTTCTTTGGAACACCACCAAACCATCAACTACAACCCACAACTCAGTCACACCTCTCGGCTCTCTAATCACCACCAATAAATATCATCACCATCACCACCTTCAAGCATCACCACAATCGTGTACTCACTCACTGCCTCGGTCCTCATAGCAAACAACAACATCATCAAGGTTTCATTCTTTAAAACTATAACTAGTTAAGATTTCAAAAGTATATATGTGTCTAAACAACACATATATGATCAACCCTTATGATTAAATATTTACGATTTTCACAAACATGTTAAAAGACAGTAAGAAATGTTTTTAAATTTGAAAGTAATAAATAAATATTTGTAACCAAAGGTTATATAAAGGAAATACCAATAAAGGGTTGAAGATTGTGTATAAACTTGTGAAAATAGATTATATATTTAAATGATTGTGATTGTGGGAATAAATATTGGCAAATCTTTTTAAAAATCCTGAAATATCATTCTGTAAATTTTGGTGAAAACATAATAAATAAAATAATTTATACAAATTATTTAAGGTAAATAAAAGAAAATTCTCAAGTAACATAAACAAATTCAGAAAAAATTTTGAAAAAATCATATAATGATTCTTATATGTTATAAAAGCTCCAGAAATTATTTGTAATTTAATTTCTTTTTATGACTAAGATATAAATTTTTATGTGATCTGTAAAGGAAAATCAAAAGAAATAATTAAACAGTGTGAAAAATATTGAAAAATTCACTAAAGTAATGATAAATTGAACTCAACAGAATGTATAAAGTTTATAATTTATGGAGTTGTATAGATCTTTTTACTAAATTTTGAGATTATTGTAAAAATTACAAAAACATATCTACTGTGAGTTAGATATCAAGAAATTTATGAACTTTTGTAAACTTTGGAATAATATTCTGCTAAAATTTAGGAATTTATAGACGATGGTAGCTATTTTTAATTATTTATGATGAGTTTGTAATAATTATAACAATTTATTTATGATAAAATGGAAGTTCGAAATTTTATGGTAATGTTATCTAATAATGTTACTATTAAAATTTTAAAAATTACTTTCATCTAAGGTTCTAAAAATTTTAAAGAAAATTTTGTATCTAACTTATAAATTAATTTTTATAGGTTATCAATTGGAGTCAAGAGGTGATACTCATAGCCCCATTTTTGGTGTTTATAAAACTTTTGGAGAAAAAGCATACTGTTTATGTTTGATGCATTATTTTGAGATTTTTGAGATATACTGTTATTTGTGATACAACCATCAATTTGGATGTCGAACCGTTGGATAATATAGGTGGCGCTACTTAGGAAAATATTTCCTGCACCAAAAGAATGAGTGTTGTGATGCTATATTATCTGATTTTATGAACTATTTCGTGACAGTTATGAATTATCAGATTAGTAAGAAAGGTTTGATTGTAACTGATGCATCGAAAATATTTTTCTGAAATTAAACCTATGATCTCACCAACTTTATGTTGATCATTTTAAGTATGCTTTTTGAGTTAGCCATGACTAACAATATTAAATTCTCTTTTGATGTTTACAATGGATAGGGAGAAGTTGTAGGAAGAGTTTGTGTAAATTTGGATGTTAACATCTATGACTTCAGTGTTGCGATGGACGCTCATTTCCATCAATTTTGAAGATGTAGTAGCTAAATAATATGTCTGTAATAGGATTATATTAAATTTTGATTACTTATATATATATATGATGTAATCCTAGCTTAAATTAATGTATTATGTTATGTTATGATATGTGTTTGATGTGTTTAAAATTTACTTCTTTTAATCGATGCGTTCTGAATAAGCTAGTCATATCCACATCGCTTCACGCTTCCACCGGGATGTGACATCAAGTCATATCATGTAAGGCCCCGATCCCGGGCACCCTACAGTCGGTCCTTCATTGCATATATTTTAGATAAACAATGTGTAAACATACTTTTAGTACATGATCACAACATACGCAGCGGAATTAATAAAGAAAACATATATACATTCTCATTCATTCATAATAGTCATTACATCATTGACTCGATTACAAGATACAACTTTCTTTACACTTCCTAACCTTACTATGATTGCTGGGGAGACACATAGAAACCCGAGATTACCTAACAATCTCGTTTATTCGAATCCTCAGCAATCATAGGGGCATACTACACTATGATTGCTGCTGATGCATATTCCTCAGCAATCATAGGGTCGTACAGCGACCTCTACCGAAATAAGAAAATATATTTTTCTTCATAAAGAAGATATTAAATTCAAAATATATAAAGGAGATTTCTTGAGTAATCTCGTTGATTCAGATCCTCAAGAAATCTCGTAATGGCAGGCAACGTGACTTGTTGCGTGCGTTATGGGCCCGCAACACGTGACGTTGCAGCATTACACAATGGAGACTGCCCTCCCAAAAGAGCTGAGTAGCCGCCTCGTGCCATCCTCAGCAACACTACCTGCGATCTGGAAACACATAAAAAGTCAGCGTTGCTGAGTGAGTTCTAGCTTTATAAATAGTATATAAAAATACCCTTTTTCTGTATTATACTATACTGTACTATATATGCGAGCACGCATCAACTGTGTGAACAAATAATGTTCGTTCTCTGTACTATAGGCCTTGTCTGTAACTTTATCTTTATGTTTCACTTTCTATGTGGACCAGTGGGCGATACCCCAACTATGTGCGCGAGGGGAGAATGGATGTCGGGCCATCTATATGCTCCGAAGAGCCAACTGTGTTTCCCCCGAAAGGGCTATGTGTATTCCCCCGAAGGGTTCAACGGTTCCCCCGAAAGGGCTATGTGTATCCCCCCGAAGGGTTCAACGGTTCCCCCGAAAGGGCTATGTGTATCCCCCCGAAGGGTTCAACGGTTCCCCCGAAAGGGCTATGCGTACTATGTACAAGGCCGACCCGAACATCCGGGGCACGTCCAAAGGTCCTGCCAATCTCAATTGATTGACCCTGTGTGCGTCAGTGGGTAGCTAACCCGCCACACAGTTGAGCTAACGACACATAGTCGTGTAACTCCTATATGCTTGCAAGACTTGTTACTTTCATTACTGTTCCTTTCTCTTTCTTTATTACTCTTTCTCTGTGCTTTACATAATACTTTCATTTCATATATTAAAGATATCATGTATACTATGGGGGATAAACATGCATCAAGTCAAGACACATTAATATTTACAATTCATCAGTGTTCACCATCTATCATGGCAACATCATAAATAGCATACATACATTACACATACACTTCTTTATCCAATCACATCAGCCCTATTCGGGCGACTGAACATACCCTAGTCGCATGGTTTCCATGCGACTGAGACATGCGATTGGACTTCTATGCGACTGAATCCTCAGTCGGGCGTCTGTATTACTATGCGAATGGATCTATGCGACTGAATCCTCAGTCGCGCGTCTGTACTACTATGCGAATGGGTCTATGCGACTGAATCCTCAGTCGTGCGTCTGTACTACTATGCGAATGGGTCTATGCGACTGAATCCTCAGTCGTGCGTCTGTACTACTATGCGAATGGGTCTATGCGACTGAACTACTCTGCGATTGGGCTTATGCGACCGAAACCTTCGATCGCATGGCCTATCGGGTGACTGGGGCTCAATCGTGCGTTTGAACCTCAATCGGGCGATTGGACGACAACTGACACTCAATCGGCCGAATGGCCATTCAGTCGCGTAACCCTAACTGGGCAGCGACTGGAGTTCTTCAAGAACAGTAGTCGCGAACCTAAGTGCTCAGACCCACCTTAAACCCGTTTTTAACCCAAATTGACCCTCCCAAAGTTCAGGGATTCATACAAGGACATCATACAAGCATGTGCAAGTCCTATGTCACACTATAATCACATTTTCTAAGATTTCATCAAATGGGTCAACTATACATTTTTACAAAACTAGGGTTTATATGTGATCCAGCCCCAAAATCAGTTAAAAACATGTAAATGAGGGGTCCTAGAACTCACATTACAGGTAGAAGTAGATGAACTTCGACTTTGGCTATCTTCTCGACGGATTCGGAGCTCGGGCAGCACTTTCCCTCTCTTCTCTGCTGTTCTCGGTCGCTCACTGTCTCTCCCCGACTGAAAATGGGGAGGGGAATGGAGCTGCTCCCCTTTTATACCCACATCTCAGTCGCATCTGGTCCAGGGGCGACTGGACCTTCAGTCGCATCAACACCATGCGATTGGACCCCCAATCGCACGTGTTCCATTCGGCTCATACTTCATTCGGGCGGTTGAGCTCCAATCGTGCGGTTGAGCTCCAATCGGCCGAATAGCCATGCGGTTGAACTTCAATCGCATAAATCACAGGCGACTGAAGCTCAGTCGCATCACATGCTGAGAAGTCAAACCTTCGGGTGTTACAAGTCCACCCCCCTTATTTTAGGTTTCGTCCCCGAAACCTGTCATTCCTCGAACAGTCGTGGGTAATGCTGCCTCATTTCTTCTTCTGTTTCCCACGTCGACTCGGATCCCTTCCTGTGCCGCCACTGTACACGCACAAGGGGAACCACTTTATTTCTCAACTTCTTTTCTTTGCGATCTATGATCGCCACTGGTTGCTCTACATAATTGAGCTTTCCAATTCTTTCTGACCAATTTCACCCCAACAGACAGGGGTCCTGCATCTTCTACCGTATAACATCTCGTAGGGTGGCATGCCAATGCTAGCATGATAACTGTTGTTGTACGAGAACTCAGCTAACGGTAGGTGGTCATCCCAACTTCCCCCGAAGTCAATGACACATGCTCGGAGCATGTCCTCCAAGGTCTGAATGGTCCTTTCTGACTGACCATCAGTTTGAGGATGATAAGCCGTGCTAATATGCAATCTCGTCCCCATAGCATCGTGGAATTTCTTCCAGAATTTGGATGTAAACCGGGTGTCGCGATCAGACACAATCGACACCGGTACACCGTGACGAGTCACAATTTCTTTGATGAAAAGATCAGCCAACTTCTCGGACGAATATGTCTCCCGCATCGGTAAGAAGTGAGCACTCTTCGTCAATCGATCCACAATCACCCAGATCGTATCATACCCTTTAGGGGTACGTGGCAGCTTTGTGATGAAATCCATGGTGATGTGTTCCCACTTCCACTCCGGGATGTCCAAAGGTTGAATCTTTCCATACGGCTTCTGGTGCTCCGCCTTCACTTGCAAGCACGTGAGGCATTTACTCACATACTCCACCACGTCGCGTTTCATACCCGGCCACCAATAATCTTTCTTCATGTCTTGGTACATCTTGGTGGCGCCGGGATGAATGGAGTATCGGGACTTATGAGCTTCATCCAAAATCTTCATTCGTAGATCCCCGAGACGAGGAATCCACATACGCCCAAACCGGGTCCTAACACCCGTAGTGTTCTCACCCAGTTCTGCGACTAGACCTCTCATTCGTTCAGAGTTTAGATGATCTTCTTTCAATGCTTCATCCTGGAACTCTCTGACTTGTTTCATCATGTCTGAGGTCATGATTAGGTGGTATGCTTTCACCCGAATCGGCTCGGGCCTTTCTTTTCGGCTAAGGGCATCAGCCACCACGTTAGCCTTGCCCGGGTGGTAATGGATTTCACAATCGTAGTCTTTTATTAGTTCCAACCACCGTCTCTGCCTCATATTCAGATCTTTCTGCTCGAAAAAGTACTTCAAGCTTTTGTGGTCTGTGAAGATGGTGCACTTCGTCCCGTACAGATAGTGCCGCCAAATCTTTAACGCGAAAACCACAGCTGCTAGCTCCAGGTCATGAGTAGGGTAATTAACCTCATGAACTTTCAGCTGTCGGGATGCGTAGGCTATCACCTTTCCTCTCTGCATTAATACACACCCCAACCCCGAGTAGGAGGCATCAGAATAAACCACCAAATCTTCACTCCCCTCGGGTAACGCCAATACTGGAGCTCGGGTCAATCTTGTCTTCAGTTCTTCGAATGCCTTTTCTTGAGCTTGACCCCATACAAACTTCACATCCTTTCGGGTCAGCTTTGTCAGTGGAGAAGCAATTTTGGAGAAGTCTTGGATAAACCTTCGGTAGTAGCCCGCCAAACCCAAGAAACTACGGATCTCGGATGGCGTTTTCGGAGACTTCCATTGCATTACTGCTTCCACCTTCGCCGGATCAACTAGAATCCCATCCGGATTTACCACGTGACCCAAGAACTGAACTTCACGCAACCAAAATGCGCACTTGGAGAACTTTGCATACAACTTCTCCCTTCTCAGTGTCTCCAGAACTTCGCGAATGTGACCGGCATGTTCAGTCTCGCTTTTTGAATAAATCAAGATGTCATCAATGAATACAATCACTGATTTATCCAACATCGGCCGACACACCCTGTTCATCAGATCCATAAAAGCAGCTGGCGCGTTGGTCAAACCAAATGACATAACGAGGAACTCATAATGACCGTAGCGCGTTCGAAAAGCTGTTTTAGGGATATCCTGCTCCTTCACCTTCAGTTGATGGTATCCTGATCGAAGATCTATGCGTGAAAACCAACTAGCACCCTGAAGTTGATCAAACAAGTCGTCGATTCTCGGCAAGGGGTATCTGTTCTTTACTGTCAGCTTATTCAACTCGCGGTAGTCGATGCACATCCTCATACTACCGTCCTTTTTCTTTACAAACAAGACCGGAGCACCCCAAGGTGAGATACTCGGTCGAATAAACCCCTTATCCAACAGCTCTTGTAACTGCTCCATCAACTCTTTCATCTCTGTCAGGGCCAATCGGTATGGTGCTTTGGCAACAGGTTGGGCGCCTGGTACTAAATCAATCTGGAACTCGATCTCTCTGTCAGGTGGCAATCCCGATAAGTCTTCCGGGAACACGTCTGGGAACTCACACACAACCGGAACATCAGACAGTTGTGGTGCTGGCTTCTCTACATCTTTCACATAACATAAATAGGCGTTACATCCACGCCTCATACATTTCCCCGCCACTGCCATTGAGATCACTTTCGGAATCGTAGTAACCCGATCCCCATAAACTGTCACTGGACTACCGTCAGGCGCTGTCAAATTGATCATCTTCTTGCGACACACAATGTTCGCCTCGAAATCTGCCAACCAATCCATTCCAAGGACCAAATCGAAACCACCTAACGTCATCGCAAAGGGTTTAACTGGGAATTTGTGACCCTCCAGTTCTACATCGCAGCCCTCAATTACTTCCGAAATCCTGGTGGTTTTACCTATAGCAGTCTCTACATCAAACGGCACATCCACACGTCTACTACTAACAGGCAATTTGGCACGAAAAGCAACAGAAATAAAACTCCTACTGGCACCCGAATCAAATAACACGGAGGCTAAAGTTTGGTTCACTAGAAACGTACCGACACTACATCAGGGTCCGTCCTCGCCTCTTCCTGCGTCATTGTGAATGCCCTGGCGCTTGCTTTCAGACCTTCACTTCCCGTCTTCTTTACCCCTGAAGCCTCAGCCCTAGGCTTCCTACAGTCTCTAGCAATGTGGCCAGGCTGACCACACCTGAAACATACGTTCAGCCCCCATCTGCACTCACCACCGTGCTCTCTCCCGTATTTACCACACTTCTTTCCTCCTGAACCCGACGTGACCACCCGGCGGTCATCCACCTTCGTCTTCTTATTACTCGTCGAGGCACCCCCTCGACCAAACCTCTTTCCCTGCCACTTCCTTTCCTCACTTCCTTTCTTACTGCCCTCAGCTTTTACCATCGCAGTCCGTTCATCGTACAGCCTACCGGCTAAATCCACCGCCGACCTGAAAGTACTGGGTCGGGCAGAAATCAAATGCCAACGAATTTCGGCTGGCAACCCCTGAATATACCGGTTAATCTTGCGGGACATCGGCGTCACTTGCTCTGGCACCAACCGTGCCATGTCGTTGAACTTAGTCGTGTATTGCTGATGAGTCATCGTACCCGCCTCTAGCTGCAGGAACTCTCTCTCTACTCTATCCATCTCACGACGAGGACTAAACTCCTCGATCACCATTCTTTTCAACTCCGACCACTTCATCTTCCCAATAGCCCGACTACCCTCGGCCTGGACAATATTGTCCCACCAACACAACGCCGTCCCCGTAAACGAGTGGGTAGCAAACTTCACCTTTTTATCCTCATGGCAATCGCTGATATCAAGGACCGCCTCCATCTCTCTCACCCATTGGTGAGCATCAGCATCCGTACCTGATCCATCGAAAGTTGGAGGCTTGCACCTCATGAATTTCCCATAGTCACAACCCCGGGCTGTCTCCCGTACCTGTTCTTCCTCTTCTTCCTCTTCATCATCCGACAATACTGTTTCTACCCCTGCCCGTTGCTGTCTACCGGAGGACCGTCTCCTCCCTCGTCTATCCTCTTCTCTTACTGCCTTTATCGCTTCGGTCATTACAGTCGGTAAAATCGTCTGCATAACTTGGTGCACTTCCTCAATCACTGCCTCTTTTACCGAGGCTCTCAACCTGGCGCTTTCGTCCGTCTCTTCCTGGTGAGGAACCTCGTTCTCCTCACGAACTACTTTCTCTTTTCTAAGTCTTCCTCGCGTGATACGCGGCTCATCACCACGTTCACCATCACGGGCGACTGAAGCTCAGTCGCATCACATGCTGAGAAGTCAAACCTTCGGGTGTTACAAGTCCACCCCCCTTATTTTAGGTTTCGTCCCCGAAACCTGTCATTCCTCGAACAGTCGTGGGTAATGCTGCCTCATTTCTTCTTCTGTTTCCCACGTCGACTCGGATCCCTTCCTGTGCCGCCACTGTACACGCACAAGGGGAACCACTTTATTTCTCAACTTCTTTTCTTTGCGATCTATGATCGCCACTGGTTGCTCTACATAATTGAGCTTTCCAATTCTTTCTGACCAATTTCACCCCAACAGACAGGGGTCCTGCATCTTCTACCGTATAACATCTCGTAGGGTGGCATGCCAATGCTAGCATGATAACTGTTGTTGTACGAGAACTCAGCTAACGGTAGGTGGTCATCCCAACTTCCCCCGAAGTCAATGACACATGCTCGGAGCATGTCCTCCAAGGTCTGAATGGTCCTTTCTGACTGACCATGCAGTTTGAGGATGATAAGCCGTGCTAATATGCAATCTCGTCCCCATAGCATCGTGGAATTTCTTCCAGAATTTGGATGTAAACCGGGTGTCGCGATCAGACACAATCGACACCGGTACACCGTGACGAGTCACAATTTCTTTGATGAAAAGATCAGCCAACTTCTCGGACGAATATGTCTCCCGCATCGGTAAGAAGTGAGCACTCTTCGTCAATCGATCCACAATCACCCAGATCGTATCATACCCTTTAGGGTACGTGGCAGCTTTGTGATGAAATCCATGGTGATGTGTTCCCACTTCCACTCCGGGATGTCCAAAGGTTGAATCTTTCCATACGGCTTCTGGTGCTCCGCCTTCACTTGCAAGCACGTGAGGCATTTACTCACATACTCCACCACGTCGCGTTTCATACCCGCCACCAATAATCTTTCTTCATGTCTTGGTACATCTTGGTGGCGCCAGGATGAATGGAGTATCGGGACTTATGAGCTTCATCCAAAATCTTCATTCGTAGATCCCCGAGACGAGGAATCCACATACGCCCAAACCGGGTCCTAACACCCGTAGTGTTCTCACCCAGTTCTGCGACCAGACCTCTCATTCGTTCAGAGTTTAGATGATCTTCTTTCAATGCTTCATCCTGGAACTCTCTGACTTGTTTCATCATGTCTGAGGTCATGATTAGGTGGTATGCTTTCACCCGAATCGGCTCGGGCCTTTCTTTTCGGCTAAGGGCATCAGCCACCACGTTAGCCTTGCCCGGGTGGTAATGGATTTCACAATCGTAGTCTTTTATTAGTTCCAACCACCGTCTCTGCCTCATATTCAGATCTTTCTGCTCGAAAAAGTACTTCAAGCTTTTGTGGTCTGTGAAGATGGTGCACTTCGTCCCGTACAGATAGTGCCGCCAAATCTTTAACGCGAAAACCACAGCTGCTAGCTCCAGGTCATGAGTAGGGTAATTAACCTCATGAACTTTCAGCTGTCGGGATGCGTAGGCTATCACCTTTCCTCTCTGCATTAATACACACCCCAACCCCGAGTAGGAGGCATCAGAATAAACCACCAAATCTTCACTCCCCTCGGGTAACGCCAATACTGGAGCTCGGGTCAATCTTGTCTTCAGTTCTTCGAATGCCTTTTCTTGAGCTTGACCCCATACAAACTTCACATCCTTTCGGGTCAGCTTTGTCAGTGGAGAAGCAATTTTGGAGAAGTCTTGGATAAACCTTCGGTAGTAGCCCGCCAAACCCAAGAAACTACGGATCTCGGATGGCGTTTTCGGAGACTTCCATTGCATTACTGCTTCCACCTTCGCCGGATCAACTAGAATCCCATCCGGATTTACCACGTGACCCAAGAACTGAACTTCACGCAACCAAAATGCGCACTTGGAGAACTTTGCATACAACTTCTCCCTTCTCAGTGTCTCCAGAACTTCGCGAATGTGACCGGCATGTTCAGTCTCGCTTTTTGAATAAATCAAGATGTCATCAATGAATACAATCACTGATTTATCCAACATCGGCCGACACACCCTGTTCATCAGATCCATAAAAGCAGCTGGCGCGTTGGTCAAACCAAATGACATAACGAGGAACTCATAATGACCGTAGCGCGTTCGAAAAGCTGTTTTAGGGATATCCTGCTCCTTCACCTTCAGTTGATGGTATCCTGATCGAAGATCTATGCGTGAAAACCAACTAGCACCCTGAAGTTGATCAAACAAGTCGTCGATTCTCGGCAAGGGGTATCTGTTCTTTACTGTCAGCTTATTTAACTCGCGGTAGTCGATGCACATCCTCATACTACCGTCCTTTTTCTTTACAAACAGGACCGGAGCACCCCAAGGTGAGATACTCGGTCGAATAAACCCCTTATCCAACAGCTCTTGTAACTGCTCCATCAACTCTTTCATCTCTGTCGGGGCCAATCGGTATGGTGCTTTGGCAACAGGTTGGGCGCCTGGTACTAAATCAATCTGGAACTCGATCTCTCTGTCAGGTGGCAATCCCGATAAGTCTTCCGGGAACACGTCTGGGAACTCACACACAACCGGAACATCAGACAGTTGTGGTGCTGGCTTCTCTACATCTTTCACATAACATAAATAGGCGTTACATCCACGCCTCATACATTTCCCCGCCACTGCCATTGAGATCACTTTCGGAATCGTAGTAACCCGATCCCCATAAACTGTCCTGGACTACCGTCAGGCGCTGTCAAATTGATCATCTTCTTGCGACACACAATGTTCGCCTCGAAATCTGCCAACCAATCCATTCCAAGGACCAAATCGAAACCACCTAACGTCATCGCAAGGGTTTAACTGGGAATTTGTGACCCTCCAACACGGCAGCCCTCAATTACTCCGAAACACCTATAGCAGTCTCTACATCAAACGGCACATCCACACGTCTACTACTAACAGGCAATTTGGCACGAAAAGCAACAGAAATAAAACTCCTACTGGTTCACTAGTTCACTAGAAACGTACCGGACACTACATCAGGGTCCGTCCTCGCCTCTTCCTGCGTCATTGTGAATGCCCTGGCGCTTGCTTTCAGACCTTCACTTCCCGTCTTCTTTACCCCTGAAGCCTCAGCCCTAGGCTTCCTACAGTCTCTAGCAATGTGGCCAGGCTGACCACACCTGAAACATACGTTCAGCCCCCATCTGCACTCACCACCGTGCTCTCTCCCGTATTTACCACACTTCTTTCCTCCTGAACCCGACGTGACCACCCGGCGGTCATCCACCTTCGTCTTCTTATTACTCGTCGAGGCACCCCCTCGACCAAACCTCTTTCCCTGCCACTTCCTTTCCTCACTTCCTTTCTTACTGCCCTCAGCTTTTACCATCGCAGTCCGTTCATCGTACAGCCTACCGGCTAAATCCACCGCCGACCTGAAAGTACTGGGTCGGGCAGAAATCAAATGCCAACGAATTTCGGCTGGCAACCCCTGAATATACCGGTTAATCTTGCGGGACACCGGCGTCACTTGCTCTGGCACCAACCGTGCCATGTCGTTGAACTTAGTCGTGTATTGCTGATGAGTCATCGTACCCGCCTCTAGCTGCAGGAACTCTCTCTCTACTCTATCCATCTCACGACGAGGACTAAACTCCTCGATCACCATTCTTTTCAACTCCGACCACTTCATCTTCCCAATAGCCCGACTACCCTCGGCCTGGACAATATTGTCCCACCAACACAACGCCGTCCCCGTAAACGAGTGGGTAGCAAACTTCACCTTTTTATCCTCATGGCAATCGCTGATATCAAGGACCGCCTCCATCTCTCTCACCCATTGGTGAGCATCAGCAGCCGTACCTGATCCATCGAAAGTTGGAGGCTTGCACCTCATGAATTTCCCATAGTCACAACCCCGGGCTGTCTCCCGTACCTGTTCTTCCTCTTCTTCCTCTTCATCATCCGACAATACTGTTTCTACCCTGCCCGTTGCTGTCTACCGGAGGACCGTCTCCTCCCTCGTCTATCCTCTTCTCTTACTGCCTTTATCGCTTCGGTCATTACAGTCGGTAAAATCGTCTGCATAACTTGGTGCACTTCCTCAATCACTGCCTCTTTTACCGAGGCTCTCAACCTGGCGCTTTCGTCCTTCTCTTCCTGGTGAGGAACCTCGTTCTCCTCACGAACTACTTTCTCTTTTCTAAGTCTTCCTCGCGTGATACGCGGCTCATCACCACGTTCACCATCACGGGAAGCATCAGATGATCTATCACCGACCATCTTCTATCACACTGAAAGATTCAAACACCAACACGGTCATTCAAGGAAATAGCTCAGTTTATGTTAAGTACAGTAAGTTACTAATTACAGTGGCCAGTTGTGATTAGTCACTTACTCCACTCTTCGTACCCAAGCATTACCCTTCCTGACTACACCAGTATCCAAATCTAACAGCACACATAACCACACTTCACACGCACATACTTTAATTAACATTTATGAAAATACCTGATGGCACGCAGCTACTCAGATGGCATTCTCATTCTCCCTGTCCCATTCTCAGTTTAAGTTTAGGTTTATTATAAAAATTACCCATTTTACTTAAACTTTTGCTCTGATACCAACTTGTAAGGCCCCGATCCCGGGCACCCTACAGTCGGTCCTTCATTGCATATATTTTAGATAAACAATGTGTAAACATACTTTTAGTACATGATCACAACATACGCAGCGGAATTAATAAAGAAAACATATATACATTCTCATTCATTCATAATAGTCATTACATCATTGACTCGATTACAAGATACAACTTTCTTTACACTTCCTAACCTTACTATGATTGCTGGGGAGACACATAGAAACCCGAGATTACCTAACAATCTCGTTTATTCGAATCCTCAGCAATCATAGGGGCATACTACACTATGATTGCTGCTGATGCATATTCCTCAGCAATCATAGGGTCGTACAGCGACCTCTACCGAAATAAGAAAATATATTTTTCTTCATAAAGAAGATATTAAATTCAAGAATATATAAAGGAGATTTCTTGAGTAATCTCGTTGATTCAGATCCTCAAGAAATCTCGTAATGGCAGGCAACGTGACTTGTTGCGTGCGTTATGGGCCCGCAACACGTGACGTTGCAGCATTACACAATGGAGAATGCCCTCCCAAAAGAGCTGAGTAGCCGCCTCGTGCCATCCTCAGCAACACTACCTGCGATCTGGAAACACATAAAAAGTCAGCGTTGCTGAGTGAGTTCTAGCTTTATAAATAGTATATAAAAATACCCTTTTTCTGTATTATACTATACTGTACTATATATGCGAGCACGCATCAACTGTGTGAACAAATAATGTTCGTTCTCTGTACTATAGGCCTTGTCTGTAACTTTATCTTTATGTTTCACTTTCTATGTGGACCAGTGGGCGATACCCCAACTATGTGCGCGAGGGGAGAATGGATGTCGGGCCATCTATATGCTCCGAAGAGCCAACTGTGTTTCCCCCGAAAGGGCTATGTGTATTCCCCCGAAGGGTTCAACGGTTCCCCCGAAAGGGCTATGTGTATCCCCCCGAAGGGTTCAACGGTTCCCCCGAAAGGGCTATGTGTATCCCCCGAAGGGTTCAACGGTTCCCCGAAAGGGCTATGCGTACTATGTACAAGGCCGACCCGAACATCCGGGGCACGTCCAAAGGTCCTGCCAATCTCAATTGATTGACCCTGTGTGCGTCAGTGGGTAGCTAACCCGCCACACAGTTGAGCTAACGACACATAGTCGTGTAACTCCTATATGCTTGCAAGACTTGTTACTTTCATTACTGTTCCTTTCTCTTTCTTTATTACTCTTTCTCTGTGCTTTACATAATACTTTATTCATATATTAAAGATATCATGTATACTATGGGGGATAAACATGCATCAAGTCAAGACACATTAATATTTACAATTCATCAGTGTTCACCATCTATCATGGCAACATCATAAATAGCATACATACATTACACATACACTTCTTTATCCAATCACATCAGCCCTATTCGGGCGACTGAACATACCCTAGTCGCATGGTTTCCATGCGACTGAGTCATGCGATTGGACTTCTATGCGACTGAATCCTCAGTCGGGCGTCTGTATTACTATGCGAATGGATCTATGCGACTGAATCCTCAGTCGCGCGTCTGTACTACTATGCGAATGGGTCTATGCGACTGAATCCTCAGTCGTGCGTCTGTACTACTATGCGAATGGGTCTATGCGACTGAATCCTCAGTCGTGCGTCTGTACTACTATGCGAATGGGTCTATGCGACTGAACTACTCTGCGATTGGGCTTATGCGACCGAAACCTTCGATCGCATGGCCTATCGGGCGACTGGGGCTCAATCGTGCGTTTGAACCTCAATCGGGCGATTGGACGACAACTGACACTCAATCGGCCGAATGGCCATTCAGTCGCGTAACCCTAACTGGGCAGCGACTGGAGTTCTTCAAGAACAGTAGTCGCGAACCTAAGTGCTCAGACCCACCTTAAACCCGTTTTTAACCCAAATTGACCCTCCCAAAGTTCAGGGATTCATACAAGGACATCATACAAGCATGTGCAAGTCCTATGTCACACTATAATCACATTTTCTAAGATTTCATCAAATGGGTCAACTATACATTTTTACAAAACTAGGGTTTATATGTGATCCAGCCCCAAAATCAGTTAAAAACATGTAAATGAGGGGTCCTAGAACTCACATTACAGGTAGAAGTAGATGAACTTCGACTTTGGCTATCTTCTCGACGGATTCGGAGCTCGGGCAGCACTTTCCCTCTCTTCTCTGCTGTTCTCGGTCGCTCACTGTCTCTCCCCGACTGAAAATGGGGAGGGGAATGGAGCTGCTCCCCTTTTATACCCACATCTCAGTCGCATCTGGTCCAGGGGCGACTGGACCTTCAGTCGCATCAACACCATGCGATTGGACCCGCAATCGCACGTGTTCCATTCGGCTCATACTTCATTCGGGCGGTTGAGCTCCAATCGTGCGGTTGAGCTCCAATCGGCCGAATAGCCATGCGGTTGAACTTCAATCGCATAAATCACAGGCGACTGAAGCTCAGTCGCATCACATGCTGAGAAGTCAAACCTTCGGGTGTTACATATCAAGATCCTCATACTAACATAGATTATCATACATCATATGTGATCTTCATGACTCATACATAAATAAAAATAAATCCCAACTAACATATCATTCATTAAGTTTAGTCACGCACAACATGCATTGTGAAGCCACTCACGATCTCACATCTTAAACCCTACTGATCCTACTAAGTAGAGGCCTCAGATTTACACGCATGTATGATGTTCATTATCATATTTCCTAACATGATTTATACCAATCAACACATTAACATTCATAGCAATGACACATTATAACTCTAGCATAATTTCTTACTCTTCTAAGATAACCCAACACGATATACATTTTTCATTCATAGATCCCAAATTACCCAAATAATCCAACATAGCATCCATTGATCAACCAAGGCTTTCTAACACATTACATATTATTAACAAGCAACCTAAGGTAATTCTACCACATTAAACATGCCCAATTCATAAAATCAAAATGATTATATGAATAAAGTTTCCCTTTCGAGAAGGTAACACCCAAAAACCAAAGTTTCATCAATTTCAATCAGGATTCATCAAAATTATGCATGATCTAGTTCATAGGGACCATCTAAACACACTAAACATCAACAATTCATGAAATCCTAAATTCTCATGATCAAAAGTTTCTACTTATAGTAATGTATGAACAAGAGGTTTTTTATGAAATTCAAGCATAGTCCTCGTAAACTAGCATCAACACAATACAACTAACATCATAGCATCATCAAACAACATCAGTTTTGACTTTTTTAAATGCCAATTGAACTAGGGTTGTTCTTGAATAAACATGAAAACTAATAAAAAAAATCTAACCTTTAATCGTGTAATGGTTGAGAATGACACTTGTTATCATGCTGGAATGATTGACATCAAGCAACAAATGGATTTGAGTGTTCTTGGATCAAAATCGTGAGTGTGAGAGAGTGGGGATGCTTCGGCCGATTAGGGGGGTTATGGGCTGGGGGGCTAGTGTTTGATTTTATAGTAATATTAAGTTTGGTTTGGAAATAATTACCAAATAGACCCTCCTTGTTTAAACTTTCTAAAAACTAATCCTTTTAACACTTTTAAATAGTTTTAACTACAAAACACATGAACTATTATTATTAATCAATAACAATAATCATATGCTTTAATTTAGCAACAATACACATAAATCATGTTCCACAAGTCATCCCATCACAATTTAAAGCAAATTTATAAATAATATTTAGAATTCATGAATCATATAACCAAATATTAATAATCAAAATTATAAATTAAGTTATTATTTTTATCCAAAGTCATTAGGTCACCAACATTTAACGAGAACTAGTTTGTGCTCATGACACATCTACACAAAACCTAATAGAATTAACGGAGTTTGTGTTGGACCAAAAGAACCAATGAGCGAGATCAGAAAAACCTTTAAGTCCCACAAGACATCACAACAACTGCTGAAGGCCTCATCAGCTGTTGACAAAGACTGAAGACTTCAATAGCTGAAGACTAAAGTACTGAAGATCAACAGCTGAAGACTAAAGTACTAAAGATCAACAGCTGAAGACTAAAATGCTAAAGACTTCAACAACTGAAGAATAAAGTACTGAAGATCAACAGCTGAACACTAAAGTACTGAAGATCAACAGCTGAAGTACAAAGACTGAAGACAAAGACTGAAGACATCAGCTGATGACAACAACTGAAGACATCAGCTTATGATAACAACTGAAGTTCAAGTCTGAAGTCCAAGTACTGAAGCCTTCAGACTTTGTCACAACAGCTGAAGAAGTATTCTTCAGTTGTTGTGATGGGTTCCTTCAGTCTTTTCTTTTCAGTAGTTTTCTTTTTCTCTTTCAGTACTTGTAAAACGACTGAAGAGCATGTTCTTCAGTCGTTGTAGTTTCAGTAGTTTCTTATCAGTAGTTGTAGTGATAGTTAACACTTAGTATTTCTGTAAGAAGATCAGCTGTTTGACATCTTCGGTATTTGTGTTAACTTTCAGTAGTTTGTTATAATAATAGTTAGATGTCATATCAATTGACATCAGCTGACGTCATCTTTCCCTATAAAAGGAAAGATGACTTAATTGTAATGTGCCGAAGCATATATTGAATGAAATACATCCTTTTTGCAGAAACTCTCTCTTATTTATAATCGTACTGTTTCATTGATAAATCTCTTGTGTTCTTGTTTGAATTTGTTAATTCGTGTGCTAATTCCGTCGCTAAATCTAATCTAATTGATCAAACTAGATGCTGAGATCCTTTCAAATGGTATCAGAGCTGGTTAATCATGATCGATTTAACAATTGATCATTGAAACTACTCTTTTGCTATCTATGTTTGATCGAATTAGCAAATTTGCAAGAATCGGTTATAGAGATTGAGTTTCTATTGCTTCTGGCCATTCAATTGAGGTTCTAAGTGGTTTGAGCTAAATTGTTAAGTTTACCTTGAATTTGTCTGAATTCTGAAATGGCGACATAACAATTGATCCTCATAATACTGGCTCCTCAACAAAGCCTCGATGCTTTTAGGAGTGAGTATAACATATGGCAACGACGTATGCTCCATCATCTGTCTATCAACAGCGCGGTGTTGGAAATCAGTGGGGCATGGACCATACAAGCCTATGGTGAGCGTTCTGAATCAAATAAGAAGGTTCCGAAGAAACCTGATCAATATTCGGACGAAGATCTAAAGCTGTTCGAAATGAGCTAAAGCCCATGGAATTCGGCCATGGCACTGCCTAATGAAATCTATTCAGGGCTTTTGCATCATGAAACTGCTCATGATCTCTGGTTGCTCTGAAGGAAATTCGGAGGAACTGATGAGTCTTAGCAAACACTAGGGAAATCCTCACCAACAATATGAGACATTCTCTCATAGGAAGGGTGAGACTCTGACTCAACAGTTGAGCGATTCTCATGTTTATTTCTGAGCTGAAAATGGTAAACAAGAGTATTCAAACGCCAGATGAACAACTGATCCTCAGATCCCTGCCAGAGAGATGGACACATACACTATTGTCCTACGCTCTAGTGCAAATCTGAGCAATCATCTCCACCTAACTTCATGGGAAACTGCTTACATTTGAAAGAGAGGTAGAACAGAAAAGGAAGTTGTCATCTCTGTATGCTCACTGATGACTTTGTATCAGGCAATACTGCACTGATAGGTTAGGAGTCAGAATATGCTGCATCAGAGAGTGCCTATGATAAGCATATTGATTTCTCTACTATACTGAACATGCTTTTGTTGGTGTAATGGTAGTTCAGGTGCAGCAGTGATAACTATGCTTTTGATGGAGGATCTGAAGGGCATTCCAAGGATGATCTGGAAGAGATGGATATTTTGAACCAATGGCAATGATCAATATCAGATCTCAAAGTTCTACAAAAGAATGGTAGGAAATTCCCTGGACTCTCTGGCAAAAGCAAAGTTGGTTTGACAAGAGCAAGTTGAGGTGTCACAAGTGCCATAGGCTTGGACACTTTGCTAGAGAGTGTAGATCATCTGGATCTAACTCATCACACCTTTGTGACCTCCCAAGCAATAGCTCATAAACAAGGGCAACATTCCACCAGCTCTGGTCATCCATCACAAGCTCAGTCATCACCTGCATACTTTGTTCTCAAAGTCCTATGCATATCCTTACCCCTGCTTCTACATGCCACAGACCAGTCAGCTCAAGCACCATTGCTCAACAACCACATGCTCTCCTGTGCCTCAACATCCCAATCTCATCAATAATCTCAACCTCAACAAACAGCTTTTCACCCCAGGAGTTGTTGACTGGAGCAGTTACCAGATGATATGTCTAGTCATGAACAACTGTTTCCTGGTGCGGTCAACTGGTGGTGACAATCCTTTGGAAACCTTGCTCTCATGTCCTTGGAGTCTGCTGATAGCTCATCCTCCAATGCCTCCATATCACAGGTATCACAGGTATCCTCTGAGGGCAAAGCCAAGTTATGTTCTGAATCATGCATAGCCATATTGCATCTATTAGAGAAGCAAATGTAGCTTTAATTAACAAAAACCTTGAGCTAGAGTAAATAATTTCCAAAGAAAACTAAATTTAGTCTGTGCTTAATGATAAGAATGATGAGATTTATAAACTTAATGCCAAATCACTGATGAAAGGCGGAAGAGGTACTTCTAGAAGTATAGAGACCTCAAGGAAACACTTACAGCTACCCAGGTAGAGCGTGATCGCTGGGTACAATCCTGCAAGGTTTTGAAATGCTTCTCAGCAAGCAATCAGATCCATGTGAAGTTTGGCATTGGTTATAATCACACTGCTCCTCCTACAGATTTTACTTCCAGGGCAGAAGTAGAATCTGAAGGAGAAAGCAATAACCAATCCTTCTGATGATGTGATTTACTATGATACAACACCATCAGAGGTGAAGTCAGCATTAATCATCACAAAACCAATCAGTGATGCAGAAACAGCTGATGGTTCAAATGCTGACACTCACATGATCAAAAGTTAATCACTTCAGGTGTTATAACACTGAAGAACAACCCATTCTACTGCAGTACTGAAGTGAAGAAAACTGCAAGTAGAAAGGGTGGGAAAACTACTGAAGAAGATATCAGGAAAGCAAGTACTGCAAGGAAGAAAACTGCAAGTACTGATAGCAAACTGCTGAAGAACAAGTCTTCAGTAGTTTCATCTTCCTCAGCAGATGATCAACTAAAGATGAAGAAAAGCCATGTGAAATATGTGGCTTATTCAATCATCTTACTAATGATTGCTGGTATAAAAGGGCTACAAACTCAAACACAATGAGACCATTAAAAAGAAAATGGACAAAATGAAAACTGAGTTTGAGACCAAGTTTGTACCAGCAACATCAAAACTGTAACCCAAAGTCCAAAAAGAAATCCAAAAAGGAAGGGTAATCAGGCAACAGTTGAGGTTGCTCAAATAAAGATGGTACAACACAGGAATCTATCAAACTCAGTGCTAATGTGTCGATGAGCTGAAAGCTTTATCAGAAAATCAGACACAATTGTTATAATGGTTAACATCTATTGAGGAGAGTCAACCATTAGATGCTCAGTGTTGAAACCATAGAAAAGGAAATCCAAGCCAAAGATTCTTCTTCAACACCATCTCCATCACCTAGGCTGTTGTTCATAACAAACCAGTTAGCTACCATCTGTTGATGAGAACAGACCCAAAACCAAAAGGTTTGGGTCTCAAAACCTAACTAATTTATTGTGATGATGCAGGTTTTCAGCATGCCAAAGAAGCATCTGGTATCTAGACAGTAGTGGATCCATGCATATGACAGGAAGCAGCTCTCTTCTTCAGACTACTCTCAAGGAAAGAAGGGTTGTCTCTTTGGCAATGATGCTAAGGTTACATCATCGGTAAAGGCTTTGTTTCCAATGGGGAAATAAGGTTTGATGATGTAACCATGTGGAGAATCTAAAGTAAACCTCTTGAGCGTCAGTCAAAATGTGATAAAGGCATGTTGCTATTTACACCAGTAGAACTGCAGGATTCTGTCATCCAAAGTTTTGAGATTGATTGACAAGGTGTTGGATGATCATACTCTCCTGAAGGCCAACAGGACAGGAAGAGTATATGCCTAGATCTCTCAAGAAAATAGTCTAAAAGGCCATCCTTGCCTATTCTCCAAGGCTTCTCCTCAAGAATCTACTCTATGGCATAGAAGGATGGGTCATGTGATCTCAAAAACATGAACCAGCTAATACACCATGTTTAGTAAGAGGGTTGCCTATGAAGGAGTCAAATGTGAAGACAACTGCACTGCTGTTTAAAGGGGAAACAACACAAAGTCTCATTCCCTCCAATAGAAGAGCCAAGGTCCACTGCCTGCTTGCAATTACCGCATATGGATCTTTTGCCTGAGAGTGATGAGCATGGCAAAGAAGAAATACTATCTGGTAATTGTGGACGATTACTCTAGATTTGTATGGACTTTCTTCTTGCATTCAAAGATGAGCTGCAAAAGCTATTATGAACTTTGTGTTATATGGGAGAAGTAGTATTCCCTTCCAGTCAAGTGTGTGAAGAGTGATAATGGCATAGAATTTAGGAATCATGCACTTGATGACTTCTACTTGTCAAAGGGAATTAAGAGGGAGTTTAGCATCCAGAACTCTGAAAAAATGGAGTGGTGGAGAGAAAGAATAGGACCCTATTGAAGCTGCAAGGTCAATGTTGGCTGATTCAGGTTGCCATTGACCTTTGGGCTGAAGCTGTCAACACAGCTTGCTATGTGCACAATAGAGTGTTAGTGAATAAAGGTTGATGAAGACTTATGAAGTACTACATCATTTGGCCCCTTTGATTTCATTCTTTAGAGCATTTGGTGTCCTGTTACATTCTCAACATAAGCAATCCACTCCAAAAGTTTGAATCAAAGGTGGATGCAGGTTATTTTGTGGTTATTCATCAACTTGCAAGGCATATAGAGTTTTCAACTGTAGAACAAAGATAGTTGAAGAGACTTTACATGTGAAGTTTAATGATTCTCCAAAGGACAAGATTCCACAAAACCCTGTGGAGTTATTTGATTTGGACATACTGCAATATGTTCCTTATCAGGCTGCAGCTGTTGCTCCTGTCAACAGTTCTCCACCTGGTGGTACTGATGATGATGTAGCCAGTACTCACCTTTTCAGGTTTAGTGACCAACTGCCTGAGTCATCTAAACCTGATGCTCCTGTAGCTTCAGCAGTTCCATCCATAACAAATGCTGATGAGATTTCTGAATCACCATGTTGCACTAAGAGACAATGGATGGGATTGAGCAATGCAGCTTGAGCTTCTTCAGTTCAAAAAGCAGCAAGTGTGGGAGCTTGTTCCTTTACCCCAAGGTAGTGTGCGATAGGCACTAAATGGGGGTTTAGGAATAAAACAGATGAAAAGGGCCAAATTGTTAAGAACAAGGCCAGGCTGGTTGTACAGGGGTTTGCATAAGATAAGGTATTGATTATGATGAAACCTTTGCCCCTGTAGCCAGACTGGAGGCTTAGATTGTTATTAGCCTATGCTACCTTGCAATCTTAAATTTTTTCAAATGGATGTCAAAAGTGCCTTTTTATATGGTAAAATAAAAGAGGAAGTTTATGTGTGTCAACCACCGGCTTTGAGGCAATAAACATCCTGATTGGATGTATAGCTTGATAAGGCTCTTTATGGGTTGAAACAAGCTCCTAGAGCATGGTATGAAACATTATCAAATTTTCTTCTACAAAATAATTTCACTAGAGGCTCCATTGATAAAACTTTATTCATAAGAAAGTGGGACAGCATAAGCTACATAATCAATTTATGTTAATGATATTATTTTTGCATCCTTTGATCCACAGTTGTGTGATGAATTTACAAACTTAATGTAAAAGAAGTTTGAAATGAGTGCCATGGGAGAATTACAGTTCTTCTGGTTTGCAAATCAAACAAAGGACTGATGGAACCTTCATTCATCAGTCCAAATATACAAAATCTTTGAATAAGTTGATTTACAAAACTATAAGCCCTGTTCTACTCCCATGAGCAGCACCACACAAACTGGATGTTGTCAGAAAGGTAAAGCGGTTGAAAACCCTTTACAGATGTATGATTGGGTCCTTGATGTACCTTACAGCTTCTAGACCAGAATTATGTTTGCAACATGTGTCTGTGCTAGATTTCAGGCTGCACCTAAAGAATCCTATTTGATTGCAGTCAAAGGATCTTTAGATATTTGCAAGGTACTCAATCACTAGCACTTTGGTATTCCACTGGGTATTCTTGCAAATTAGTTGCTTTCTCTGATAGTGACTATGCATGCAAAGTGACCAGAAAATCAACTTCTGGAGGATGCCAATTCCTAGGCAATTGTTTAGTTTCGTAGCAGAGTAAGAAACAAACATCAATTGCTACATCCACTGCTGAAGCTGAGTACATTGCTGCTGCAAGTTTACATCTCAGGTACTCTGGCTTCAGAATCAATTATTGGATTATGGCATTACAAAGACTAAGACTCCATTACTAATGGATAGTGCTTCAGCTCTTTGTATTGTTAAGAATCCAGTCCAGCATTCTAGGACCAAACATATTGAGATCAGACATCATTTTATTAGGATTGCTATGAAAAAGTTCTGATTGATCCAAAGTTTGTGCCTAGTGCTGATGAGCTTGCAGATATATTTACTAAGCCTTTAGATAGTGCGACTTTTCAAAATTTGGTGCTACGGCTGGTATGCTGCAGCTGGAATAAATTGACTGATACTAGTGCTGATCAGCCAAGTACTGATGGCATTGGTATACAAAAGTCAAATATATACTGATGAGTTATTTAGTCTTCAGCATTTTTCATAACTACTGAAGACTAAAATACTTCAAAGTACTGAAGTGCATTATTTGTTGCAAACAGCTGATGAAGTTACAACTACTGATGTGGTTATAACTACTGTTGTCTAGTTTTTCAAATAAATACTGAAGAACAATTTTGTCCACAAGTACTGATGAGTAATTTTACACATAAGTACTGAAGACATTGTTTGTTCACAAGCTATGAAGAATAACCATTCACAAGAGCAGAAGGCCAATGAAACATCTGAAATTCAGACAAAGTCTGATGAGTAAATGTTGAGGTCAGAATGAAACAACTGAATTGACGACAACAGCTGATGAGTAAATTTTACTCTTCAGCTGATTTCAAAATCTGTTGTTTCATATCCAAACAACTGAAGGACAAAACCATGTCTTCAGTAGTTTACAACTATTGATGACTAACACCAAGTCTTCAGTTTTTACAACGTCTGAAGATGAACACCATATCTTCGTAGTTCTCAACTACTGATGATTAACAACAAGTCTTCAGTCGTTTACAACCTCTGAAAGCAAAACCTTGTATTCAGTAGTTTACAACTACTGATGACTAACACCAAGCTTTCAGTTGTTTACAACATCTAAAAGCAAAACCATGTCTTCAGTAGTTTCCAACTATTGATGACTAACACCAAACTTTCAGTCGTTTATACCTCTGAAGGTTAAAACCATGTCATCAGTCGTTTAAACAACTGATGACTAACACCAAACCCTTCAGTCGTTTCCTTTTAGATGTTTCATAACCTTTAAATACCTAACCCTAACTTCAGAGTTTTTCATTCCTCATAACCTAACGTTCAAAACTCTGAAACCTCTCTCCTCATTCATGGCGACCATGCAGCTCAAACCCGACACAACTGTGTTGCCTACCTTACCAAATCACCATTCTGGACCAAGTTTGACAATGCCATAGATCTTATGGTCGACTCCCAATACCAAACGGCCTTTCTCCTAAATCCAACAATATACGCCGAATCTCTTCAACAGTTCTGGACGAACGTCACCCTCACTGGAGAGAATGACATCAAGGTCTCTCTCCAGTCGTTCGTCAACAACCACAAGGTGGTCATCACTCCGGCAACCCTTCGCCAACCCTAAAAGTAGATGATGCCACCTTCCCCACTGGATATCCAAAGGGCACCACTGATCTATCCTTTGCCCACCATTGATACTAGGGTAACCTAAGTACTTCTACCATCCTAAAGAAGCATTTCCATGACGCTGAACGCCTTATTTTCATATGGTGAATGTCTGCCTAGCCCTAAGACTCTTCTTGGGATCAAATGTCAACTAGGTGGCAGCAGGTATTATTTTCTATCCTTGAGCAACAAGACTTAAATTTTTCTGAAATAATATTTTAGAACTAAGGATATGGCCTCAAAACCTTTTGCTAACCTATGGATACTATATCCACGGTTTCATTATGGTCATTATACAAACCAGCTGAAAGCTGAGGGACTTGTTGGCCTTGGAGTCCCTGCCATGGCTGTATTACCTGAGGTATACTCCAGGCACAACTCTGACCAGACACTCAAAAAGGCTGCCAAGCTGCGAAAACCCACGCAGATGGACCCACAGCCTCCACCTCCAAATCCAAAGTCCCCACCAAACCCAAATCCAAAAAGCCCAAAAAGGCTACTCAGGGAGATAAGTCCCCTGAGGATGCCCCTGCAACACAAAGGCAGGACATATCTACTGGCATTAATCCCCCAGTAGATACAACTCCACCAACATCAACCGCTCAAGCATCCTCTCAACAGAAGCCTGAAGCAACCACATCAGGGGCACCTACACATCCGGAGCCTTTCTCACTTGAGGAGGTTGCCATTGAAAAGCACCAATCTCCCCGGTGCACACTGCTTCTACCCCATCTCCCCTACAACCGCCCCTCAAAGTCTAACCCTTATTATTGCAAAAGTGCTGACTCAGCTTAACACTACACCCTCTCCCCAGGAACCTATAACAACTGGGCAAACCCCAACAAATGAGAGGGAGGAACTAAGTGTTGCTGAGAGCCCACAGCATAGGGATTATCATGTTCAATCTCCTAGTGTGAAAGAGGAGATTAGAACATCTGGTGAGGCTGCCACTTCCCCTGATTCAGCACATGAGCAGGATGAAGCTGTACTATAGCTAAGTCCTCACCAGAGGCAACTGTCGATGAAGGTTCTAATCCTGAGGCAGGAAGTCCCCAGTACCAAGAACAAGGGGCACATGTGTATACTGAGCCACCCGCACATGTACATCCTGATCCAATCAAGAGGTCAGGTGATTCAGCAACAGCTGATGATGACCTGGGCTTCTTTTATGATGTTCTATCCCAGAACACTATTCTTGAGGAGGATGTAAATATAAAAGATCTACTTGCCTAACTCTCTCAAGAATCAAGTCCATCTGCCACCAAAATAACCCAACAGATGCACCTTCATCTGAAGGTCTCACAAACACCGAACCACTCCTAAAATCTTGACCACCAGCATCTCCTTCTGGCACTATTTCTCAGGGACAGAACCCCCCTGAGCAAATAGCTGCTATCTTTCAAACTCCCTGCCTCTCATCACACCCATTATCACTGATATAGTGATCAAAACCCTTGATAAAAACCCGTGATCAAAACCCTTGATGAGAGGCACTATTTCTCAGGGACAGAACCCCCCTGGCAAAGACACTTTCTGATAGTCAAACCCTTGCAACCAATGCAATCAAAAAGGAGGAGACTCAGTCAGTGAAAGTAATCAAGAGGAAGAGGATTGAGGTAGAGAAAGAGAAAGAAGTTGAGGAAGAGAGGGAAACTGAGATGGAGTTGGTGGTGGAGACTGAGAAGGTGAAGGAGGTTGAGAAGGAAACTGAAATGGAGAAAGTGACTGAAAGTGCAAAAGACTTTCATGTCACATACAAGAAGAAGAAGAAAAAAAAGGAGTCTGAGAAGAAGTTGGATGAGCTGATAAAGGAAGCTGATGCCGAACACAGCCGATCAATGGATAACATCATTGATCAGTTGTTTAGGCAAGGTTTTGATACTGCCCAACTTGACTTAGAGATTCGAAAGTTAGAGGTGCAAGAGATAGAAAACCGATGGACTTGCTATAGCCCAGAAGAGAAGGAGAGACTTGAGGCTATGCAAGGTTCACTTTGAAGTATCTAGGGAGATCAGTCCTGGAGATCAAGTCATGGTCCAGGGATAGCATCTTGGCAATAACCACCAAGATCTGTTCGTCTGAAGAATATACCAAAGGGCTGGTCAAAGAAGCCCTGAGTGAAGCTGGTGCTGGGAACAGGACTGCTCTAGCCAAACAAACCAAAGCCTCACTCACATCCAAACTGCTAGAACAGCCTGCCAAAATTCCCACACCAAAACAACCACTACCACAACCCACTAAACCAACTCCGTCTCCCACAAAACCAATAGCCGATGATGCACCCTTGAGAGAGAGAAGGGTGTTGAGGCTGGAAGATGAAGAAGAAGATGATGATGAGGAAAAAGACAGGCTGCCAATCTCAGCTGTCATTCAGTTGCCTAAGGCCAAAAGTCTCCTTCTGATAATTACTCCTGAGCTTCAAAGACAAACAGTTAAAGTGAAGCTAGAAGAAGAAGAGCATCACAAACTACATGATGAGGAGTTGTTAAAGAGGGTAGACAAAGCATATGCAGCCTCCTCATCAATCATAAGCATGAGGAAGCAAGCTCAGAGATTATACACTCTCAAGCATACATTTCAATATCCAAAAGATGAGTGAGGATTTGGCCTGATCCCAGGGTGTCTCACAGGATCCAAAAGAAACATTCCTCAGAGATACAATAGGCAAGTGAAAAAGATTGTATGCAGTGATCCACTTGCCATTGTAGTATCACCCTGGGAGATCCTTAAAGATTTCAAGAAGGCCTATACATCAAATATGCCCCCACAAAAGATACTAGAAAATAGAATGGTGAAAAAGGGGCAGGTGTATAAGAGGCTTGATGAAATCAGGAAGGATGAGCTCTAACTGTTACTTGAGGGTAATCACCCGATGAATTTGCTTATAGAGAGATCACAACAGTGGAGCTCAAAAATGGAAAAACAGGTCAAATACCTATCTGAGTTCTATGGGCCAGAAGGATTCTTTGAAGGTGAGGCTGAAGAGCTAATCATGGAAAACAGATTGTGTTTTTGGAAGCCTACACCAGAGAATCATATAGGCTCATAGTTGGGAAGTAGATCTCATGGATGGGGTAATAGCTCTGTGTCCAGTTCCCCAAGACAGAGTTCCCATACATCCTTTGCCAATCAGATCCTTGAGACTTCTTCCCAGGCCTGTGCTGACAAGGGTCACTTCTGAGCTGATCCAGAAGACAAAAGACCAATCTTTCTGCCTTAATAAGTGGGACTCTTCAATAAGCTTAAAGGTTTTGGCTGTATTGGTTCAGGGGAGTTTGTTGGACCAAAATAACCAATGAGCCAGATCAGAAACCTTTAAGTCCCACAAGACATCACAACAACTGCTGAAGGCCTCATCAGCTGTTTCACAAAGACTGAAGACTTCAACAGCTAAAGACTAAAGTACTGAAGATCAACAGCTGAAGACTAAAGTACTGAAGATCAACAGCTGAAGACTAAAGTGCTGAAGACTTCAACAGCTGAAGACTAAAGTACTGAAGATCAAAAGCTAAAGACTAAGTACTGAAGATCAACAGCTGAAGTACAAGACTGAAGACAAAGACTGAAGACATCAGCTGATGACAACAACTGAAGACATTAGCTGATGAAACAACTGAAGTTCAAGTATGAAGTCCAAGTACTGAAGCCTTCAGACTTTGTCACAACAGCTGAAGAAGTATTCTTCAGTTGTTATGATGGTTTCTTTTAGTCTTTTCTTTTCAGTAGTTTTCTTTTTCTCTTTCAGTACTTGTAAAATGACTGAAGAGCATGTTCTTCAGTCGTTGTAGTTTCAGTAGTTTCTTATCAGTAGTTGTAGTGATAGTTAACACTTAGTATTCTGTAAAAAGATGTCAGCTGTTTAACATCTTTAGTAGTTGTGTAACTTTCAGTAGTTTTTATAATAATAGTTAGATGTCATTATCAGTGACATCAGCTGACGTCATCTTTCCCTATAAAAGGAAAGATGACTTAATTGTAATGTGCCGAAGCATATATTGAATGAAATACATCCTTTGTGTTGAAACTCTCTCTTATTCTATAATCGTACTGTTTCATTGATAAATCTCTTGTGTTCTTGTTTGAATTTGTTAATTCGTGTGCTAATTCTGCTGCAAATCTAATCTAATTGATCAAACTAGATGCTGAGATCCTTTTAGTTTGATAACAGAAAATTACCGGATGTCACAATAGCAGCAGAGATCAAGCGGTGTTCGTCGAGGAGGGGAGGGGGTAGCTGGGTGGGTGAGGGTCGGTGGTGGTGATGGTGTGTAACGATGCTGGTAGTGATGACATAGTGGTAATGGTCAGACTATGATGGTGGTGGTCGGACTATGGTGGTGGTGATGACACAGTGGTTGTTGGATTATGGTGGTAGTGATGACACGGTGGTGGTGATGGTTACACGATGATGGTGGTCGGACTATGGTGGTGGTGGTTTGTTGGACTGTGGTGGTGGTCGGACAATGCTTGTGGTGCTGGTGGCCGGACTATGGTGTTGGAGAAGACACGATGGTGGTGGTTGTCGACATATATATACTAAACTATATATATTACTGTAACTATAACTATTTAGTAATATAAAGTGGGTCCCACATATATTATATGTATTTTATACATTTTGTTTTTTGAGTTCAGGGGTATTTGTGTCTTTTCACATTCACTTAACTGAGAAACTTAATCAAAGTTAGTGTCAGGGACCAGTTGTGTTATGGTTGGTAAACAATTGGGACCAAACTTGTAATTTCTCAAAAGTTGATACCAACGTTGCAATATGAGCATACAACTGAGATCAATCGTGTAATTAAGTCTTTAAACTATTAGTTTTGAAAATAGAAAACTTTTTTATTATCTAGAAAGAGTATAAATAAGTTTGACTACGTATATCTTTCTATTCTAATAAAATAGTAACTAATAGGGATACAAACAACACCAAATTTCCTCTCATTGAATATTTTTATGCTTCACTTTCCTATTAAAATAATTAAATTAATTACTAATAATATTATTTAATAATTTTAGATTAAAAAATTACAAACTTAAGCAATTACATATATAGCTAACTTAAAATTTTAGTTACATATATCACCTACGAAACTTAGTCAATAACATATACGTCAAATTAAAATTTTAATTACATATATCCCTGCTAAGACTTAGTATATTACATATATACCCAATTTAAAACTTTAATTACATATATCTGCTTTATTAAACATAACTATTACATATTTACCTCATGCGGTTATTTTATTAAAAATAACTTAAACAATTAGTATTTTACTCTTATTTTATTAAAATTTAAAATTACGCTTCTCTTTTTTACTAATTTTCATATTTTGATTATTTTTTATGTTTCAATTGATACCTTTCGAAGTTTGATCAGGAAAAATCATCTCTTCTAACTTCTATCTGCCTTCAAATATAATTTCCAAAGTTACGTGTTGAAAATTTAGTTGAATAGATTTTTTTACATTTTTTGGCCATTAGTGTACATTGCAGACAATAAGCATGGTGGTGGTCATGAGAGAAGTCCAAGATAATTAGTTTGCATATGTTTCAAGTTAATTTCTATTAGCTTCTAGCTACTTGAATAGATTCACGAGAAGTTCGAGTCTGACATTCATTGAATTAAAAAGGCAGAAAAGCAAGATGTGAGACAAATCTTAGAATCGAAAGGTAAACAAACATAGTATAAATTAATATTTAATTAATATCAAAACATAAATAAATATATATATAAATAAAAATTTTGTTAAAAAACCTAGATAAGAAAGGAGTAAATACTTAATTTTCTAGTTTTTATAAAAAAGAGGATAAAACAGTAATTATATATGTTATTTTTAGTAAAGCATAATTAAATAGATAAAAATGTAATATTGATGTTTCATATAGGGGATATATATAATTAAAATTTTTGTTTAAGTATATACGTAAATGTCAAAGTTTCAAAGGGGATATGTGTAATAAATTTTTTAAAATGGGTATATATATAATTGATTAAGTTTATAGGGGGAGTATGTAATTCTTCAATTAAAAATAGTATTTTAATTAATTTATTTCCAAAACATCAAAAAATTAATAAATTTTGTTTAGTATTGTAATTTCCAAGGAAATAAATTTTTACATAATAATAATTTTTCCAAAACATCAAAAAAATTTTAAAGAATTATTTTCAAGTTAGTATTTTCAAAAGGTTTAATTTTTATAAATAAAAAATAATTAAAATTGGGAGTTATAATAAGAATTTTTAAAAAAGTTTATTTTTTTTTTAAAATGATTTATTTTGAAATAAAATGTTTAATTTTTTTTGTAAAAAAAGTTTAAAATAAAAGTTTAAAAAGTTAGATATCGTTATTTTATTATTTAAAGTGATTACTCATACACAGCAATAATAACTTATTTAAGAATATCGTTTTATAATTAATAAATTTATATTTAATAAATTAATTAATTTATTTAACCCATGTAATACACATGATAACTAAAGTTAGTATTATATATTTATCTTGAAGCAATTTACTAATCATCAACCTTATAAATGTTTGAGTAAATTACCATTTCCATCCCTGACGTTTGTTCATTTTAACCACTTGCGTCCCTGCGGTTTCAAAATTACCATCCGGCCCCTGACGTTTCATGTTATCTTCATTTGAGTCTATACGTTTCATTTTATCTCCATTTGAGTTCAAATGAGTAACACCGTTAATGATTCTGTTAAAATTATTATTAAAATGACAAAACTACCCTTAAAATTAAAACACACATAAAAAACCTTGTGGGTCCCATCAATCAACATCATCTTCTTCAAATCACCACCACCACAACCACCCCCGTCACCACCATCACAACCACCCAGTCATCACATGACAGCCCCATCACCACCACCACAACCACCCCGCCGCCAACACAACCACCCGACCGTCACTCGATTTCCCTTTACAGACTCATTTCAGAAGCAGCATATGACAGAAATCGATTCACAGGAAAATCAGCGATTTCATTGAAGGAGTAAGATTAAACCTCTTTGGACACTCGATTTCCCTTCGCAGACTCATTTCAGAAGCAGCATATGACTCATTTCCCTTTGTTAATTTTGCTCTTCATCCCGTTCGACGGTGGAATCGGAGGGCGTGGCGACGGAGCACTGACGGCCAGTGGCGGTGGCGGTTGGGAGGAGGTCGCCGGAATGACGCCGGATCGGATCTCTCTTTCGGTGGTCGTCGCCGTCGTCTCTGGCTTCTTGTTCCTGCCGGATCTCTTCTGCCGTTTCAAGGTCGAAGCATCCGGAAGCAAGTAATCATCATCCAGCGTCTTGTTCCCGCCGGATCTCTCTTTCGGTGGTCGTCGCCGTCGTCTCTGGCTTCTTGTTCCCGCCGGATCTCTTCTGCCGTTTCAAGGTCGAAGCATCCGGAAGCAAGTAATCATCATCCGGCTTCTTGTTCCCGCCGGATCTCTTCTGCCGTATTGGATTCGGGTTATGAAGATTAAACCTGTAGCGAAACAGACGGTTGTGGATCTTGAATGTGGTGATGGTGATGAGTTTTTCCCAATGGTTCTTGTTCAGATCCCCATGTGCAATGAAAAAGAGGTAATTTTGATGGAGAGAGAGAGAGAATGTGTGTTTGGGGGTTAGGGAAGAAGATGAAGATGTGTGTTTTAATTTTAAGGGTAGTTTCGTCATTTTTATAATAATTTTAACAGAAACATTAACGGTGTTACTCATTTGAACTCAAATGGAGATAAAAATGAAACGTATAGACTCAAATGAAGATAACATGCAACGTCACGGGCCGGATGGCAATTTTGAAACCGCAGGGACGCAAGTGGTTAAAATGAACAAACGTCAGGGATGCAAATGGTAATTTACTCGAAATGTTTTATTTCTTTCCAGTGACTCGAAAGAATAGAGAGAGGAACTAGAGAGAAATAAAAAAGAAGGTTTTTATATTTTTTTAAACATGGTTTACACATAAGAGAGATGCATTTATTTTATGGTAAGGAAAAGTGCATCCATACAAAACATGATATAAGCAATAAATAACACACTCAATAATATCTAACCTATGAGGTAAGCGCTTACATTACCCGATGATGATTTTATGCTTATATTATTCTTACATCACACTCTTAAATATGATTACACAAAACATACTTAAAAAATTCACAATAAAACATACTAGAACCTTAATCCTAAAACCTTCTTCATCTTCTTCAACATTCTAGAATCACTTCCACCAGGAATTTAGGCATCCCGCTATGCCTTCATACGGATCATCCTCTCTGGCCAACAACCCTTTCGCTTTAATTGTTCATGAAAACATTCATAAACATCTTAAGCTTTGAAGCTTCATGGGACGTTGTCCTTGTTCTAGTCCTCAATGTGATTCTTCAGTCGATACCTAGTTAAGCTTTAGTTTTGTAGAGGGGATCTCAAATTCATGAACTTGATTGAAGAATGAGAGTTTGTTATAGTAATCAATGATGACCTTTTACCATTCTTTTTCTTGGGGATTATTTCCGTCCCAAACATTTTCATCACTCGGATGGGTATAGTATGTATATTTATATGGCTTTCTTTGGCAAGAGACTTTTGGAGTGACATCCACTCTTTAAGATTGCCAATATTGTAGGAATAACTTACTGGACTCATATCAGTCCACCCATGAATATAGAGGTGTAGGGCCTTGTATATTTTTGTTTTCAAATTTTAGCTTGGTTTCTTTAGAAGGATTATATAGTGTGGCTTGGGGGAGAGCATGAATATTTTAGGGTATTTTCTCATCTTCAGGCATTATGTCCTATTTGTTTGAGACAAGTAGTCAACTAGTTTCGCATAGTTAAAGGACATGGCTATGGAGTAGGTTACTGATGTGAAGTTCATTCAGGAAGGGATTGCTTGGCTGAAATTTAATGCCTTTTATGACAGAGTCGTAGGTTTTAATCGGGAATTTTAGACGCACCGTGCTTTTCCTCGAGAAAACCGACCCAAGCGGTCACGGTTAGGTCTCCCCGTGACCGCTAGGTCAGGTGTGAGATCTAGCTGTCACGGTTAACCCTAACCATGACAGTTAGATCTGGGGATCCGTACTCAATGATTGGGTATGTAATTATGGGGGTATTGATTGTGCGCAGGGGGGCTATATGTCACGGTTTGAGCAAACCGTGACATATTGCTTTTACTTTTTTTTATTCTTTTAAGCATTAAACATTTATTTTTATTTCGTGTATCTTCCTTAAGCATTAAACATTTATTTTTATTTCCGTAATTTTATCACTTTAAACTTGAGAATGAAAAGACGGGAAACACCGTTCGATCGGAGTTTGATTTCGTGCTTAAGCATTAAACATTTATTTTTATTTTCGTAATTTTGTCACTGTAAACTTGAGAATAAAAAGGCGGGAAACACCGTTCGATCGGAGTTTGATTTCGTGTATCTTCCTTAAGCATTAAACATTTATTTTTATTTCTGTAATTTTATCACTGTAAACTTGAGAATGAAAAGGAGGGAAACACCGTTCGATCGGAGTTTGATTTCGTGTATCTTCCTTAAGCATTAAACATTTATTTTTATTTCCGTAATTTTATCACTGTAAACTTGAGAATGAAAAGGCGGGAAACACCGTTCGATCGGAGTTTGATTTCGTGTATCTTCCTTAAGCATTAAACATTTATTTTTATTTTCGTAATTTTATCACTGTAAACTTGAGAATGAAAAGGCGGGAAACACCGTTCGATCGGAGTTTGATTTCGTGTATCTTCCTTAAGCATTAAACATTTATTTTATTTCCGTAATTTTATCACTGTAAACTTGAGAATGAAAAGGCGGGAAACACCGTTCGATCGGAGTTTGATTTCGTGTATCATCCTTAAGCATTAAACATTTATTTTTATTTCCGTAATTTTATCACTGTAAACTTGAGAATGAAAAGGCGGGAAACACCGTTCGATCGGAGTTTTATTAACGTACTCACTGTAAGCTAAGTTTTGACGTTGATATATACGTACAGGCATGGTTTGAATGCCGGATATGCGTTTGTGAACTTTACAACATCTGAAGCAGCTTGGAAGTTTCATACGTCGGTTAAAGGAAAACATTGTTCTTTTCGTGAATATATAATATAACTATTGTTCTTATGATCTGTATTATTTCGTGAATATAACTATTGTTCTTATGATCTTTGTGGAGACAAAACGCAACGCATATTCTTTGGAAAACTGGTTATGCAGGGTCGGTTTCCCTGCTGCTGCAATTCATGGTCATATTACAAGTAATTTTTGCGTTTAATTAATTTTTAAACAAGTTGGTTGTTATTTTATCACATGGTTAATCTAATCGTAAAAATCAGTTGTTATCAAACATATACAATTAACATTATCAACATTGCAAATATAAAACAAACAAACAAAAAAACACAACCAAACAAACACAACCAAATATACAAATCATCATAACTGAAACTGCACATATATATATATATACAATGAGTTTTTACATATAAAAAGAAATAAAATACAAACAAAATATCTATCTAATCCATCATCCCCGGATCGCTGCCCTGACTAGACCCGCCCGCGCCAGATGGGCCAGCACCGTCTTGGTCTAACCGCCTCGGTGGCTGTGACAACAACGGCGTACACGAGGTGGTATAGTCCGCGACCATGTGCTGGATGACCCAGTCCATCATATCATGCAGCCTCGCGGTCGTATCCTCCAGCCTCGCGGTGGTATCATGCAGCCTCGCGGTCGTATCCTCCAGCCTCGCGACCCTGTCTCGTGTGTCCTGAATCATATCAAGAACATGAGCAGGCAATCGCACAGCGTGGTACACGCGCTGGGGATGCTGGGGCGGGTCCTGGTCGTGCGGCGGGGGAATGGGCTGATCCTCCCCGCCACCAAGGGCCTCGTGGGCGTCCTGAAGGTGTACCTCAGCCCCCGCCAGCTCGGGTGGGTCCACCAACGGCTCGGGCACCCATGCCACGAGCTCCTGGTATCTGGTGAGCAGGTGCCACGTGCCGTCGGGGAACCTCCGAACTATCCTCATCCCAGTGGCGGTGCTCCGGGCGGCCACGCGCACAGGAGTCGGAGGTAGCGGGAGCTGGGACATGGCCTGTGCGTACCCCAAGCCCCGAGCGATCCCGGAAACGATGTTCCTGCCCACTAACGTCCCTCGCGACTGCCGATGATAATAACTAGCAAAATAATCAGCTAGGGCGTGCGCGAGGTGGCAGTGTCGGTGTGTGAGTACACACCGAAGAAAAAAAAAAGGTCGGCGGCGTTGACCCTGTCGGTCCCCGCCCCACGACCAGCAACGGACGTGGCGATGAGTCGGTGAATGTATCTATACAGAGGGTCTCGTATATGAGAGGACCTCGTATCATCGCCGTATGGTCCATTGCCTATCGCAGGCCACCAGACCTGATCGGAGTCGTCTGGCCCGCGGATCAAGGCGGTGGTGTACATCGGCTGTCGGGTCTCCTCCTCCGTGTAGAGGCCGCTGACGACAGCGAACCGCCTAAGTGACATGCGGTGGAGGACCCCGAACAACCGGAAAGCAACCTCCGCGGGCGCACGACCGTCCGCTATGTCGTCCTCGTCCAGCTCCGCAAGTCCCTGGTCACGTGGACGGAACGTGAATGTGCAATAGAACTCGACGGTGAGCTCTCGATGGGCATCGTGGGACATCCGGAACAGCTGCTCCCACGGGGCGTCCTCGCCGATGATCTCAAAAAACCGGCCGCGCTCTCCAACGAGCTGTAAGAAGTCCTCCGACAGGACAGTCCCCGGTGCTGGCACACGTGCTCTCAGGGTCCTGAACCGCTCGTACGGTGTAGTCCCCTGCTCGAACTGCAGCGTCGGGCAGTCATCAATGCCGAGGATAAAAGCATCGTCGGCATCCATATCTGCAAAAAAAAACGTATTTATCATTATTTACAATGTTTATAAAATTAATGGTTGACGGTATTTTATTATTATATTATTATTATTATTATTACTATATTATTTATTATTATTATTATTATTAATATTATTATTATTATTATTATTATTATTATTATTAATATTAATATTATTACTAATACTAATATTATTATTATTATTATTATTATTACTATTATTATTACTATTATTATTATTAATATTATTATTATAATTATTATACAAATATTATTATTATTATTATACTAATATTATTATTAATATTATTACTAATACTAATATTATTATCATTATATATTATTATTATTATTATTATTATTACTACTATTATTATTACTATTATTATTATTATTATTATTATATTATATTATTATTATTATTATTATTATTATTATTAATATTATTACTAATATTATTAATTTCTATTATTACTATTACTATTATAACTATTATTATTATTATTATTTATTATTATTTCTAATAATAATAAACCCTCGACAAACTACGTTACACATACGGGAAAATCTATCAAATCTATTTGGGAAAACCTATTAAATCTATTTGAGAAATCCTATCAAATCTATTTGGTAAAACCTATCAAATCTATTTGGGAAAACCTATCAAATCTATTTGGTAAAATCTATCAAATCTATTCGGGAAAACCTATCAAATCTATTTGAGAAAACCTATCAAATCTATTTGGTAAAACCTATCAAATCTATTCAGGAAAACCTATCAAATCTATTTGGGAAAACCTATCAAATCTATTTGGAAAAACTATCAAATCTATTTGAGAAAAACTATCAAATCTATGGTTTAAACCTGTAAATTACGTACCGAAAACGCGGTGGTGCAGCGGCGGTGGTGGTGTGCAGCGGCGGTTGTGGTGACCGGTGGTGGTGGTGAGAGGCGATGGTGGTCAACGGCGATGGTGGTCAGCAGCGATGGTGGTGTAAGGCCCCGCTCCCGGGCGCCTTACGGTTGGTGGTTCATCGCATGTAAAACATACATAATGTATATAATCATAAAATAACGCAGCGGAATTAATAAAATATACATTCTCATTCATTCATAAAAGTCATTACATAATTGACTTGATTACAAAATACAGCTTTCTCTACTTCGTCTCTCCTCATAGGGTCATACAGCGACCTCTAGAGAAGATATTAAGTTCAAAAATATAAAAATTATATTTTTATACTAAAGATATTCCTTAAGTAATTCCGTACATCGGAACCCTTAAGGAACACTCTTGACATTCTCATGCAACATATTTCGTTGCATGTGCTACGCACACGCATCCAATGCGTGGCGAACTTATCAAAATCTAAAGAAGATTTCTTAAATAATCCCCTTTAGGGGAATACTCAAGAAATCTCGTAATGGCATGCAACGTGATGAGTTGCGCCCGTTATGGACCCACAACGCATGACGTTGCAGCATTATCAAATGGAGAATGCCATCCCAAAAGAGCTGAGTAGCCGCCTCGTGCCATCCCCAGCAACGCTACCTGCCAACTGGAAACACATAAAAAGTCAGCGTTGCTGAGTGAGTTCTAGTTTTATAATAAGCATACTTTGTTTATATTAAAACCGTTCATTCTTTACACGTGATCATGCATCGTACATACATATAGATAATATCTTTATTATCCCGTTCGTTCTTTCGTTCGTTTATCCGTTCGTTCATTCGTTCGTTCATCATACATCGTTATCTTTCACTTCTCGTTTAGGTCCTGTCAGGCTTTACCCACTTCATGGCACGCAGCCATGATTACTGTGGTCGAATGACAAGGACCCCGTTACATCTTTCCTTGCACATTGGATATCTTTTGTACCACTACCATCTGCTATACCCCGAACGTTATTAGCTACCGGGCCGAAGTCATTAAATGAACAGCAAAACGTATGCCACGGTACTAGAGGTAAGCGGTAGGGATACCATACATATGGTCAATCACTAAGAAGGACCCGTTAACCTTATCCAGTTTTTGCAAGTCATCTTTCATTAATTCGTTCGTTAAATACATGTATTCGTCATCTTTTAATCATTCGTTCATTCGTTAATACATGTTACATCTTTTCTTGCACATTGGATATCCTTTGTACCACTACCATCTGCTATACCCCGAACGTTATTAGCTACCGGGCAAAGTCATTAAATGAACAGCAAAACGTATGCCACGGTACTAGAGGTAAGCGGTAGGGATACCATACATATGGTCAATCACTAAGAAGGACCCGTTAACCTTATCCAATGTTTGCAAGACATCTTTCGTTCGTTAATGCATGTATTCATCATCTTTTACTCATTCGTTCATTCATTAATACATGCATTCATCATCGTGTTCCTCTTTCGTTATCTTTCACTTTACGTTACATAATACTTTGTTCGTTCGTTGTCATAATACGTAAAGTCATAGAAAGATATTCATGCATTAATATAAGGAACACACACATCATACATACATCATCATCATCATACATACATACATCATCATCATCATCATACATACATCGTCATACCTAACATCATACATGCATCATCATCATCATCATACATACATCGTCATACCTAACTTCGTGCCTGCATCATCATCGTCATCATACATAACCTCGTACATACATAGCCTACATCATCAATCATCACTAGGCACTTGCTATGCGTCATCCTGGTGCAGTAGCACTAACTGTCCCTCCAAGACCGTGGGGACTCATACTAGGACCTTACATAACATGTCGAGTCCACAATCATACCTTAGACGTATAACACAACATTATACCCAAATGGGTCATTCATACATACGTCAGTAAACAAATTTATATGCGTTCCAGCCCCAAAAATCATTTAAAATCAGTAAATGAGGGGTCCTAGAACTCACCTGTGCTTGACAAGCGGCTTCTCAATCAAGCCTTTAAGTCGCGGGTCACACTACACTGCCTGCAGATAAGTTAACACTCAAAAGAGTTAATTTCTGCCTATTTTCGCTGCTAAGTTCGCAGGTAGTTTCGCCCGTAATTTCGCCAGCAGTTTCGCTGGGCAAATCAGCAGTTTCGCTGCTAGTTTCGCCGGGCAGCATTCTGCCAGTTTCGCTGGACAGATTCGCTACCTCGAGAGCCCAACTTTCGTTGGAATTCCCTAGTTTCGCAATATCTAAGGTCAACTTGGGCATTGTCATAGTCATCAGCGAAACCATAGTTTCGCTCAGGCGAATTTGTAGTTTCGCTGCAGCGAAACTGTAACTTCGCTGTAAATCCTTCCAGTTTCGCTGG